>CM066032.1:1667739693-1668989693 GCA_033557465.1 Ichthyophis bannanicus | reverse complement strand
GACCAGGTGGGAGAGTGGCTCCAAGACGAGGTCGTCGGAGAGTGGATCCGAGACCAGGAAGCAGTTTGGTTGTACGAGTGAGTCTGGAAGAGTTGAGAGTGTTTGGAAAGGGTTTGCAAGGAGTTCTAAAGGTGCTGCAAAAAGGAGTCCTGTGAGGAATGGACGGAGCCATGTTTTAGAATCCTGGGAGAAGACAGAACCCTGGAATAGAAAGCCTCAAAGGCAGGCACACGCTGAAGAAAACTCATTCTACAGGATAGAGCCTGGACCTGGAAAGCCCAGAAAGACCCACACCTGGAAAGCTTTTGAGCTACCAAAGAGGAGAGGAGCCTGGCAGAAAGAAGGCAGTTCTGATACAAGCCAAGATAGAGAAGGTAAAGCACAACTTCCTATTTTTAGGGCTTTCTTGAAGGAACCTGTTCATTGCCCTGAACTGTTTAAGCTGAGTGCTGCAGTGGGAACAGTTAGTGACAGGGAGAAGGGCATAATATTTGCTGACAACTGCCAATCTGATCAAAAGCAGGCTGAATTGCTCTTCCAAGAATTTAAGCAGTTTCTAGAACTGAAAACAGGAAAACAGCAGAAGCTTAATGAAGATGATAGTTCTGTTAAGTCAGAGGATTTGATGCAGGTAGAAAATGATTTATCTACCGTAAGCACTGACCCGTGTAGCATGGACTGCTCTATATGCTGTAAAGAAGAGTAATATAAAAGAAGCTTGGCAAGTGTTGTATGAAAGGAATACAAACATTGCTGTTTCTGCTGCCTATGCCGTGAGGAGTTAATTATTTGCACCTGTGTTCTGAACCCATGCTGTGAGAAGAACAGCTGATATTATGAGGCTGCAATGTTCATAAGCTACCACTCGAGGCAGAGCTGAGTTAAGCTCCTCCATAGATGAAAAGCTGAAGTTAAAGCTAATTCTATTTCAGTTGACCTAAGTTCCTGATTACTTCTGTTTGTGTTAAAAGTGCACCCTTTACGTTTATGTATTTGAATTTTGATGCGCTGGAGAAACATCCCCAATACAAATAAATATTTCTTGCAAGCCTTACCATCTTTGTCGCAGCTACACTTTATTCCCGAGAGAAAAGAGAGTGAACTACAATACCCAACATCCATAGGGAACAAGTTTGCCTCTACTCCCAAGGGACATTAAGGCCACTCCTGCTTGTTAGCTCCAGGGCGCAGGCAGGAGCGTCGCAGTATGCACTTGTATATAGTCACCTAATCATGTAAATAGTTGCCAAGCAACCCCTGTCGCCACTGCACATCGATGGCCGACTGTGTAGCCTGTATATATTTACTTAAATGAGTTGCCAAGCTGACCTGCTGCGCAGCCTGTACATAGTTACCCCAGTTAGTCCAAGTTGCAAAACCTGTTCATTGTAAGTATAATACAGGCTCGGCCTGTACTGTACAAATTTGCTGTTGACTGTAAACCAAGCTGATTTTAAAGAGCGCGGTTTAGAAAAGACTTTAAATTAAATAAATAAATAAATAAAACAAACCAACCTGTATCTTCATGTCGAGATTGAGTAAGGAGATCGGCCGATAGGAGGCACAGTGCTGCAGATTCTTGTCCTCGTTAGGAATCGACTCTCCCGCTCGGTCCATAGTGTCTGCTAGTGGCTCCCCTGCCAAGACCACATTAAAAACTCCTGCCAGCTGTTCCACTAAAGACCCCTGCCAGCAGTTCATTTTTGAAGTTCCTGTAAAACCTGGCAGACCACCTCAAACGAAATTTCGCTATCCAATCTGCGGACGTCCTCAGCTTTCAAGGCCAGCAACGCTACTGAAGCCAAGTAGCTGTCTATGTCCCCCTCCATATTACTGTTTAAAGGCCCCTCGCAACTCCCTCTCCATAAGGAGGCGTCCTTATGAGTTCTGAAGCTCCCCCCCCCCCCCAAAATCTGTCACTGCGCTGTTTGCTTGCGGAGATAATGTGCCAACAAGCTCCCAGCCTTACTACCATATTCAAAGTGGGTCTGCCGAACCTTCCACAAAGATTGCTCAATCTTGCCCATCAGAAAGGGTAGTTACTCACTTGTAGTTACTCGCAACTCTCCCATCTCCCTGAGAAGTTGTCTTCTGCCACAGTTTTGTTATCATATTGGAGAAGATGGCGTCGCGGAAGATGGGAAGACAGGCTTACAAGCATGGTGGAGCCTCCCAAAAGCTTCCAGTAGAAGCTGGGGAGCGTTCTTTGCGGGGCTCCTTTGTTGACATCACCCATACATGAGGACTTATTCCTTCTGTCCATGGAGAACACCTGCTACAGGTAAGTTACTATCCTTATTCATTTGTGGTAATTTATTCTGTATTTGATAAGGATTTCTGTGCCCTCTGTGGCTGACTGAAGCTATAGTTATTCTGTTAGTGATCTGTAGTAATCAGGTTTGTTTAGTTTTCCTAATAGATAGATATACTGATGTTCTGGATCCCACTGAAATATTTATGGTAAACCCTTTTTTCTAGGTTAGGGTCCTTGTGAGTTTTGGAATTTAATGTTAGCATGGTAGAATTGCTGTAGATTGAGTGCGTTTATTTCATTCACAAGGTGTCTGGTACTGAGAGGGTTTACATTACTATTACTGAGATGGCACTAGAATCGGGCTGCTTCTTTTGTGTGTGAATTTCTATGGAGCAGTGTCTTAGCTCTACTCTGCATCCGTTGTTTGGGCAGGACTGGTGAGTTCTATGGATGCAGAATATATGTTTGGATTTGATATCGTATAGGGGAGAATATGTGTTGGTGGACTGAGGAGGGGGATTGTGGTTTAATGGGAACTAAAGGGTGTAACCTTCCTCCCCCACCCCACGCTGCCTGCAGACACTGAAACCTGCACTGCTGACCCTATTGCATTTATTTGATGGGAGTGGGGCGAGGGCAGAGCATGAGCAGCAACTTGGAGGTGGGTGGTAGTGGAGGGTGTGTACAATAGTGAGAAGGCTCAGCTTAGGCAGTGCTCTATGTGGTTAAGTGGTCTCTCTATATCCCTTGCCACCTGCTACCCAGGGCAGCTCCTTTTCTCCCCCCCTTCAAAATTCCCAGCTCTGAGGAGTTCTCCAATTTGCTGCTGCTTTAAGTGCTGATCCAGTTAGAGGGAATTAATCTCATGTGAGCCAACAAGGTGGTGTTCTAAAGGTCTCTGCATGTATCCTCTACTGCACATCCTTTCCAGACAGCAGTCTGCATTCAGGCTGAGAATTTATTTAAAACATTTCTAGAGTGCTTTCCCGATCCATTAAATGGTTGTACAAAGCATGAGTAAAATGCAGAACATAAAATTACGTGTAAAATGCTTCAGGATAGGGCTGTATTTCTTGTTTTTATTCAGATCATTTGCCATTAGTGGTCAACTTTGCTTGAATGTACTTGCCACATAAGTGTGGAAGAGTAAATCCTGGTAAATGGGGCTACTAAATTAGTCCGCTTAAATATGTAGAATAAAGGTTAATTATCCAAAATTATAAAAACATTTTTATTTTGTTTTAAGTTATACTTTCTTTGACTTTTTTTTTTCTCTGACCCAGCACTCCCTCTTTCAGTTGTTTTTTGATCTAGTGAAGGGAGTGTTACTCCAAAAGCTATTGAAGGAAAAGATCTTGTTATGACATTGGATTTTTGCTTTTGTGAATATTGCTGCACTTGCTTTTGCCTGTTTTAATTTTAAATGATGTAGAATAGAGGCTGTATACATGAAAAGAATGTGGTATCTGTTAGTTAACAAGTCTTCTAACATTCCCCCCATTGGGCATACTGCTAGCATCAACTCTTCATTAAGTCTCTATCCTTTAATTTCCATTTGTATACCTATAGGAAGGTCAAGATGGCCATAAATTTACATACGTAAATTTAACTTTTTTTTTTTTTTTTTTTTTTAACAGGTTATGGACTGGTTTGTGCAGATTTGTTTAGCACTAAAACATGTACATGACAGAAAGATTCTACATCGAGACATAAAGTCACAGGTTTGTTAAATCTTTTTTGGTGTCTGAATTAGAGGGAACACTATTATACTAAAATTATTGATATTGTAGAAGGTGACATAGTAATGTAGTGGATGGTGACAGATGACTAGTTGGCCCATCCATTCTATCCAGTTGTATCACATAGCATGATACATCCCAGCAACAAGCCATAGAAATTTGATTAATTAGTAGAATAGAAATTTTTAACCATGTCCAGTATTTTTGTTTTTGTTTTCTCTTGTAGATTAATAAGCATTAATATTCCATATTTTAATCCATTACCCCACCCCCTTAACGCTTACTGTTCTACCTCTAAGATTTATAATCTAAACCAGTATTTCCCAATCCTATCCTGGAGATACTTAGCCAGATGGGGGTTTCATGTTTACTTCATTGCATATGCATATTGGAGCTTTATTTTACTTCTGTTTGAACAAATATATAATCCATACCATGCAAGTCAAAGCTTTTTCTGAGCAAAAAATGTCTCAAAACATAAGTGTATCTGCCATAATGGGTCAGACCATAAGTCCAACAAATCCAGTATCCTGTTTCCAACAGTAATCAAGTCAGGTCACAAGTACCTGGCAAGATCCCCAAAAGGTAGACAGATTGCATCCTGTTTATCCCAGAGGTAAGTAAAGGATTTCCCCAGTCCACTTTAAGTAATGGTTAATGGACGTTTCCTCCAGGAACTTGTCCAAACTTCTTCTAAACCCAACCACACTAACAGCTTTTGCTATATTCTCCGGACACAAATTTGAGTTTAATTATGTGTTGAGTATACAGCCCTGGAAGTGGAAGAGCTGAAAGCATACCAGGAAAAGGAGGAACCAGAGCTCAAGTACCCCAAAGTTGAAGAATCGGTGACTACAAGAAAACGAAAGGAAGAGGTGGTTGGTGACTCTGAGGAGTGCTGAGGCATCCATCTGCCAGCCAGATTTGATGTCCAGGGAGTTGTGCTTTTTGCTGGGTGCCAAAATCAGAGATGTTACAGAGAGGTTGCTGAAACTCATCAAGCCTAATGACTACTATTGAATGTTCTTCATCTTTTCAGCACAAAGGATATTGCTAGGTATCCCTCAGAATGTATCAAGAGTGACTTTGTGGCTCTGGGACAGAAGGTGAAGCAGATAGGTGCGTAGGTGGTGTTCTCTTCAATCCTACCTGTTGAGAATAAAGGGCGAAGCAGAGAAGCTCGCATCCTGGAGATGAACGCTTGGCTGCGTGGATGATGTCATCTAGAGCGTGTTTGTTTCCTGGACCATGGGATGATTTTCCAAGGGCCGCAGAGCAGAGATGGCATCCACCTATCCAAGAAGGGTCAAAGTGTCTTCTGCAGCAGACTGGCTAACCTACTGAAGAGGGCTTTAAACTAGATTCATTGGTGATGGGTAAAGAAAGCCCCCAGGTAAGTGAAACATTAAATACCCCTGTAGAAATGGGTAAAGGGGCAACATCTGGAAAGTGGTGTGCATAAATGACCAAAGCATGGGAAATAAGATCCCAGATGTTGAGATTTTACTGGAAGAGGCTGATTTGGATGTAGTGGCAGTTACGGAGACATAGTTCATGGACAATCATGACAAGGATGTATTTATACTGGGCTATATTTTATTCAGGAAGCACAGGGTAGGAAAAAGGGGAGGAGGAGTGGTACTGTATGTAAAAAATTTTAAAGCTATAGAATTGCAGGCCTTAAAAGGGAGCAAGGAGATACTGTGTGTTAAACTAGAAAGAGGGAATGGGAAATCCATTTGCATTAGGGTGATATACAGATCTCCTTCAAAGAGGAAGAAGTGGACAGAGATTTAATAGAAGACATATTCAGCATTGCCATGAAAGGAGAAGTGCTACTAATAGGTGATTTCAGTATGCTGGATACCGATTGGCACATCTCTGCTGCGGTGTTGTCTAGAAGTAAGGAGATGCTGGATTCTGTACAGGGAGAACTGTTACAGCAATTGGTAACAGAACTCACACATGAAGGAGCCATACTGGATTTGGTGCTTACCAATGGGGAGAGTGTTTCTCATGTTATAGTGGGAGATCATCTCGCATCCAGTGATCACCAGATGGTGTCGTTCAGTATAAGGACTAGTGCTGATTAAGACCCTTGCCTTTGAATTGATTTTGACTTTAGGAAAACTAACTTTCCATCTCGCTGACGACTCCTTGATGTATTGTCCCATCTTGGCAAACAGCTGGGGGATGTAGAAAAGCAGGGGATATTTTAAGGGCAACAAATCTTTTTGTTAGAAAGGTAAGGAAAAGGAGTCCACTATGGTTCTCAGAAGAAGTACTGAAAAGGTAAAGAAAAAGAGGGTGGCCTTTATAAAATACAAGAGATCACAGAAAGAGGAAGATATGCATCAATATTTGGAAAAACGTAGAGAGGCTAGGAAAGTAGTCAGGAAAGCAAAGATGCATAAATAAGAAGAAATAGCTAATGCAATAAGATTGGGGGACAAGAGATTTTTCTGATCTGTTAGCGAGAGGAGGAAGTGCAAAAGTGGTATTGTCCGACTAGAGGGTGAAGGGAAGGAAAATGTAAAATCTGATGAAGATAAAGCAGAATTGTTTAACAAATATATTTTTGTTCTGTGTTCAGAGGAAGGGCCAGGAGCAGGACCTCAGAAAACACCCACAAATAGGAACAGAAGTGAAGGGGATCTTGAGCGATTTTCAGAGGACTGTGTTTGTGAGGAACTAGCTAAAAAAAAAAAAGTAGACAAAGCGATTGGGCTAGATGGGATACATCCGAGTTTTGAAGGAATTTGGGGACTTTCTAGTGGCTCTACTGTCTGACCTGTTCAGTGCTTCTTTAGAGTCTGGAGTGATCTCAAAGGACTGGAGAAAGGCACATGTGGTCCCTTAACACTAAAGCAGAAGTAAGGATGAGGTAGAGCAACACATGCCAGTTATTCTGACTTCTGTGGTGAGTAAACTAATGGAAACACTGCTAAAACAGAGGATCGTTAGGTTTCTGGAGTCCAGTGGATTTCAGGATCAGGAGGCAACATTGGTTTACTAGAGGCAGGTCTTGTCAGACAAATATGATTGATTTTCTTTGACTGGATAACCAGAGAGTTGGACCGAGGGAAAGCCCTCGATGTTGTGTACTTAGATTTCTTTAAAGCTTTTGACACCATTCCACACAGGTGATTTATAAATAAATTGAGCACCCTAGGGACAGACCCTGAAGTGAATGGGTTAGAAATTGGTTGAGTGGGAGGTGACAAAGGATAATTTCACTCTGAGGAGAAGAATGTTACCAGTGGTGTGCCATAGGGATCTGTCCTTGGTCCGATTCCTTTTTTTTTATAATTTTTTTATTTAAAGGCTGCACACAATTACAACAAGCTATAGCCATATATGCTACATACAGAGTACATGAACAAGAAAAACAGTGCAAAAGCCGCAATCAAAAGAATGAGAACATCAAAACCTATTTTTTTTCCCCGCCCCTCTCCCATCATATTACCCAAAAGTCGTCCAGAACTCCCTACCCACGCCCTCCTCCCTCCAGCCCCCTCCCCCCACGTAACCCCCCAGTGTCCCCCACATCCACCCACTATTACCCTCCCCATCCCCCTCCTATAACCTCTATACTATCTAAAAGTGAAGGAGATATTCCAACGGACCAGACCACACGAGGAAGAGGAAGAAACCAAGAACTCTACAGACGAGAAGGCACAAGACCAGTGCCTCCAATGGAAACATGTAGCACCCCAAGGGTTATGAACCATACTTTAAAACAAAAGCTTCCCACACTTGCTCAAATTGTGGCAACCCCAAAAAAATTCTCCTATTGGCAGAATCAACAAAACCACAATCAAACAAAGATTCCGCACAGTAATGAAACTAACTCCCAAGAAAATTACCAAAATGTTTTTGTCGGAAGCGCCAGCACAGTGAATAGAGAACACTTCTAACACCGCTGTGACTATTCCTTTTTGATAAACGTGAATTATTAGAAAATGTAAAACAGCTATACTTAGCTGGTAAATAGCAAATCAATGGGCTGCTTTACAAAACATTCCGCTTGACACCAATCAGACGTGGCACGTTTCGGGTGCATAAGAAAACCACCCTGCTTCAGGTCTGGCACTACACGGAGAAAATAACAGCCATGATAGAATACATCTCAAGGGGAGCTGTTTAAAGTCCTTCCTTCAAGCACATGAGCTGTTACAACCAATCAACAGCCATCATGCAAAAAGACGTCAAAGAAGCTCAAAGCCAATCAAAGTTAGGTTAAGGGAGGAACCACCATCAAAGGAACTCCCTACCACTAAGAAAGGCTAGAGCTAAAGCCGAAAAAAGAGTCTTAATCATTCAATCGTGTGCCAATCAATTTGCATGTTAAAACCCGCCGGGTGGACGGTATTGAGTAGAAAAATCCATCTCTGTTCCAGTCGCTGTAAAGCTTGAACCCGATCTCCACCCCGGGGGTTATTAGGCACATAATCCAGAACACGCCAGTATAAGGAAACAAAAGTATGGGCATGTTTTAAACAATGGTCAACTAGAGGTGCTGTTAAAGTCTTGGTTCGAAGACGGGATGCATGTTCCCCCAGACGTACCTTGAAAGGCCGAATGGTACGGCCAACATAATAAAGATTGCAAGGGCAGATGATAATATACACCACATAATCTGTTGTGCAAGTGGTATGCCATCTAGAGCAGTAAGATTTCGAAGTATGAATGTCCTCCCATTTAGGTCCCGTCAAAGTATTTACACAATAATTGCAGGACTCACATGAAAAATGACCCAGATCCAAATGTGATGTTGGGGGGGGCGATCCAATATTGCTGTGGTCTTTACCATTAAATCACGCAAATTTGCTTTACGGGAATAAGCCACTTGTAATCTTTTATTCCGAAAACAAGGATGAACCGCCAGAATTGGCCAAAAGTTATGAAGAAGTTTGGCCACCTAAGGTGTTCCCTTCATAAAGGGAAGTATTCCCGTAATCCTCTCCTCCGAGGAATGTGTAGACGAAGTTGGAACATCAAGAAGCCATTCCCTGTGAGTATATCGGGCTCGTCTATAGGCCACTTTAACCAATGGTTCAGGGTAAACCCCTTTGCAATAAGCGCAGACTTAAATCATTAGCATGTAATTTAAAATCTTGCAGTGATGAACAATTACGCCGTATCCGGAGAAACTGACCATACGGGAGACCTTTCTTTAATGCAGAAGGGTGAAAACTATCATAACGTAAGAGTGTGTTCCGCTGAACCTCCTTTCTATAAAGAGAGGTTAAAAAACCTTCAGAGGAGAAAGCAACGGTGATATCAAGGAATTGAATATGAGAATCCGAAATCTGAGCAGTGAACTTTATATTGGTTTTAAAAGTATTGAGAGATGCCAGAAAAACATCCAATTGAGAACGGGTGCCAGTCCATAGAAAAAAGACATCGTCTAAAAATCTTTTCCAAAAAGGTACCAAACCAAAATGTGGATGAGAATAAACAAAATCAGTCTCAAACAGGGCCATGTAAATAGTGGCAATAGAGGGGGCAACCGTAGCCCCCATAGCTATGCAAAATGTTTGCAAATAGTATTGCTGTTGGTACAGAAAAAAATTGTTATTCAATACTAGATCAAGAAGAGCCAACAAGAACCTCTTAGGAATGCGATCAGGGAGATCCAAATTGATTGGCACACGATTGAATGATTAAGACTCTTTTTTCGGCTTTAGCTCTAGCCTTTCTTAGTGGTAGGGAGTTCTTTTGATGGTGGTTCCTCCCTTAACCTAACTTTGATTGGCTTTGAGCTTCTTTGACGTCTTTTTGCATGATGGCTGTTGATTGGTTGTAACAGCTCACGTGCTTGAAGGAAGGACTTTAAACAGCTCCCCTTGAGATGTATTCTATCATGGCTGTTATTTTCTCCGCGTAGTGCCAGACCTGAAGCAGGGTGGTTCTCTTATGCACCCGAAACGTGCCACGTCGGATTGGTGTCAAGAGGAATGTTTTGTAAAGCAGCCCATTGATTTGCTATTTACCAGCTAAGTATTTTACATTTTATAATAATTCACGTTTATCAAAAAGGAATAGCCACAGCGGTGTTAGAAGTGTTCTCTATTCACTGTGCTGGCGCTTCCGACAAAAGAATTTTGGTAATTTTCTTGGGAGTTAGTTTCATTACTGTGCGAATCTTTGTTCAAACTGTGGCAACCGCATTCTTCCAGCCGCCACCCCACGTTCCATAGTGTATGTATCCCACATCTGGTCCAACCAGCTAGAAAAATTTGGAGGCAAGATCTGCCTCCAAGCAGCAGCCAAGGCCAAACGAGCCGCATTCAAACCATGTCGAATCAAGGCCAACAGAGGAGTTCGAGCACCACCTAAAAGGAAAATACCCGGATCCCAAGGAATGCTCAACCCAATCAGTTGCTGTAATCGGTACTGAATCCCCCTCCAAAAAATTTGGACATGTGGACAAAGCCACCAGACATACGCCAAAGTGCCCTTCCATCCACAGTTCCGCCAGCATAAACCCGATACCCCTGGATACGCTCGAGCAACCCACACAGGTGTCATATACCATCGATTAGAGTATTTTATAATTAGTTTCACAGGCATTAACTGCCACCGAACTCTTCCAAAGTCGACCCTCAACCTGCTCCCACCGCTGCACAGTATAATCAAGATGCAATTCCTGATTCCACTGCTCTCCCATGCATGCCTAGTCCCATCTGCTGGGTTTGCAAATGTGCATACAGGGCAGCAATAAGACCCTTCGTGGTGGTACATGCCTCATAGAAGCATTCAACATCAGACATGTCACGTGCAACCTGAGACCGAACAGCTTGATCACGCACCCAGTGAACCACATGTGTATACTGATAAACATGACAAGCGGGAGGATCAAATTCCCCCTGAAGCGATCTAAAAGAGCGCAACTGACAATCCTCAAATAGTTGACCGGCACGACTAAGTCCCTTATGCCCCCACAGCCGAAAAGCTGGATCACTCATACCGGGGGGAAAAGAAAGGTTATCCACGATGGGCGCCAAGGGGGTCAAGGCCGCCCGATGAGGCCAATTAAATTGGTCCCAGCAGTGGAGAGTATGTAAAATATAGGGGTTACTGGAACGCAAACCACCTCGCAACTTAGAACTGACCCACAGCCGGTCCCCCAATCCCGCTCCCCCCCGATAAATGCATTTCCATTTGCACCCAGCATTTTGTGCTATTCGTGTTCATCCATTCCACTCCTGCACGACACTGCGCTGCCGCATAGTACCAATGAAGATTAGGAGCCCCCATACCCCCCCCGTCGCGTGTGAATATAGAGAATTTGACGTGCTATGCGAGGATGACGAAACCGCCATATAAACTTCATAAGCAGCGTTTGCCAAGTAGTCAAGACTCCACGAGACAAAGGTATATAGGGAGTACCTGAAAAAGGTACAAAAATCTCGGAACAACCACCATCTTCACCACCGCAATGCGCCCATACCAGGAGAGCATCAAACTGGCCCAAGACTCTAAATCTCGCTTAACCTGTTGGATTAAGGGTCCATAATTGGCCTTAAATAGCGCAGCCCGATCAACTGTCAAATTCACACCCAGATACCGGAGAGAACCTGCCACCCAGTGAAATGGATAATGAGCCTTCAATTGTAAGCATGTCGCCTCCGGAACCCCAACATTCAGAATCTTGGATTTAGCGTAATTGATTTTGAACCCGGAAACCTGCGAGAAGGCCTCAAAGAGCTGCATTGCAACTGAAAGGGAAATAGCCGGGTTCACCAATGATAATATGATATCATCCGCGAAAAGTGCAATTTTGTAATCATAAGGGCCTACCTGAACACCCAGAATGTCCGGATGTTCACAAAAGCTTTGCGCCAGAGGCTCCATCACCAGCCCAAACAACAACGGCGACAATGGACACCCCTGCCCGGTTCCCCTTTCCAATGCAAAACTCCCCGATTGACCCCCATTAACCCGGATGCAAGCTGTAGGGCCTTGATAGAGGCAATGAACCCAACGTGTAAAGTTAGGCCCAAACCCCAGCTTATCTAACATACATCAAAGGTAGTCCCAACTGACTCGGACAAAGACCTTCCCAGCGTCTACTCCCACCAAAAGCGCCGGTCGTGAGTCCTGCCGTGCAACATGAATCACCTGCAGCATTCGCCTAATATTATCCCCCGCCTGGCGGCCCGGCACAAAACCAGCCTGATCCGAGTTCACCAAAGCTGGGAGGGCCCGATTCAATCGAGCCGCCAACACTGAAGCCAATATTTTAACATCCGTATTTAATAAGGAAATAGGATGATAGGAAGCTGCTTCATGTAATGGCTTACCCGGCTTACGAATTATGGTAATAAGAGCCTCACGTTGAGAAGGAGGCAACGACCCTCCCCGCAGAACCTCATTGACGAGCACCACCAGAGTTGGTGTTAATTGAGCACTATATTTTTTATAATAATCCACAGGAAACCCATCATTACCCGGCACCCTCCCCGCTCTTAAGCATCGGATGGCCATCTCCACCTCCTCCGCAGTAAGTTCGGCGTCCAATTGCTCTCTATCAGAATCGGTCAACCGCAGTAATGTGATTGCACACAGATAGTCCTGCACATGGAGCAGATCAAAAGGCTCAGCCTTATACAACTGTTCCAAAAAAGTAGCGAATACGTCACGGATCTCCCGAGAAACCACCTGCATGCATCCCCGGGAATCCTGAATTTCATGTACCACCCTCGAGGTGTGTTGCTGGCGAAGTTGCAGAGCAAGGTAATGGCCGGCCTTATTCCCCCTTTCATAAAAGGTTTGTCGCAATTTTCGACGCATATTATCCAATTCTCTCTGCATACACGCATCCAATTTGGCCCGTACTACTCGCCACTGGCGCCAGACTCGTTTAGAGCCGGTGCAGGCATGCTCCAATTGAAGGCGCCTATTTTCCGCCACTAATTGGCAAGACTCCTGTGTCCAGGCCTTCCGAGTGCGAGCTGCCTCAGCTATCAGGCGGCCCCGAGCTGTCGCCTTAAAAGCTTCCCAAACCGTGGGTCGCGGGACCTCCCCAGAATTATTTAGTTCAAAAAATTTGCTTATAAAATGGCCATGGTCTTGAACAGCATGTTGCCGCTGAAAAAATCGATCGTCTAAGCGCCACAGCCGATACTGTTCTCCGCACATATCTGCAGGAAGAATAGTTCAGCAAGGAGCATGATCCGACCATGTCAATGTCCCGTGCCCAGCTTCCACTCTCCCATCCATCAGATGTTGGTCCAACAAAAAATAATCAATACAGGTATGCACCCGATGAACGGGCGAGTAGTAGGTATAGCTTTTTTCCCCAATATGTGTATCTCTCCAAACTTTGCGCAAGCCCAAATCAAGCATAAACCTCCGCAATGCCCAGCTAATCCCATTATTTACCCTTCCAGTGCGGCCCGTCGAATCCAGATGAGGCACCATATGTGCGTTACAATCACCACCCAATATAATAGGATCTTTCGCAAACTCAGCCAGCAAGACCTTCAACCGTGCAAAAAAGATCACTTGGCCTTCATTAGGGGCATGGACATTGGCTAACGTAAGTAAATGGCCCTCTAAACGAACATTCATGAGAAGCTACTTCCCTAAATTATCCCTCTTAACCTCCTTCACCCTTAGAGATAAACATTGGTGAAACAGGGCCACTCCACACTTTTTCCTTCCATTTGCATCCGACGCTACCCACACTTCAGAGTAAGGCTTACGTTTCAACCATCCCTGAGTGCTACTACAGAGATGAGTCTCCTGCAAAAACATAATGCCCCCTTTCAAAGATCTCAATTCCGTAAACAGCAATGAGCGCTTTCCAGGGGAATTAAGGCCCTTTTCATTAAGAGACACCACTTTCAGCATTGATAAGCAATTTCCTTACCACCACCGCCCTGCACCCTCCCCTGCCCCGTGTGGTCCAGCCCTCCCCCAATCCCCTCAGGTTCACAAATCTTAAGCAATAATAGTGTCTTCCTTCCCTTCATCTCCTGAAAACTAGACATAGAAACACCCCAGAGCCTCAACTGCTCCCCACCCCATGAACTTATACGAACCCCCCCAAATCGCACCCACTTAAACAAAATTTCCTCCATTTTGGAAAAACCCGCCTCGGGTTTCAAAAAGTGCACCAAGTGTGGTGGTACCATCTCCGTCACTGATACCCATGACTGGTGTCTTAAATGTTTAGGTCCTGACCACTCCATCTCCGAATGTATGGCTTGTGCCATGATGTCCAAGAGGGGTCGACAAAACCGAGCTGCTAAGCTCAGTGCCCTGTTTCCCTCCGATGCAGCTTCTGTGGCATCGACGTCTTCCAGGACTTCATCTTCCTCCCATGGATCTCAGGTAACTAAACATAAATCTGGCCGGTCCTCAAAGGGTAAATCTCCTTCCAAGCATCGAGATGCCTCTGGCCTTGCCCTTGAGGGTTCTGTACCGGCAAAATTGCCCCGGCAGGAGGCTTCGGCTTCCAAAGCATTATCGGGGCTCCAGGATGTTCTCGAGGCCTCGACCTCGGCAGAACTACTGGTGCCATGCTCTGGGGTACTGGCTGCTTTCTCCAGTACCGATACCCAGGCATCGTCAGCGTTGATAGACCAGAGGTTTCTGGCTATTGAACGCAGTCTAGCAGCTGTCCTTGTGGCATCGACACCCTCGGAACCGCGTCAGACAGTTCAACTGGTACCGGCACCGATGCCGGTACCAGTACTGACAGCATCGGCATCGGTATCCGCTTTGCCGGTACCCAGTCATGCGATGCCTTCCGGTACCAGTACACCAGTACCGATTCCCCCCGGTACCGACTTCGGTCAGTACGGGTATCGGGCTCTAAAAGAGCATCCGGACAGAAGGTACTTCGAATCCTCGGAGGACTCCGAGGATTCTGACAGCTCTGTCGGTACCGGAATACTTCTCCCGGAGGAGCCTTCCTCTCCTAAACGTAGGATGTCTCCTCCAGAAGATACCTCCTTTTAGGATTTTATCAGGGAGGTGGCTCGGGGTCTGTCCATTACTGTGGCTCCCGAAACAGAGCCCAGAGCAAAGGACTTGGAGATTTTACAATATCCTAAAGCTCCTAAGGAGGCAGCTACCTTGCCCATCCATGAGATCTTACATGATCTCATGTTGAGAATGTGGGAGACACCTCTTACCACCTCTCCTCACTCTCGCAGACTAGATACTATGTATCGAGTCCCTCCTTGTCCTGGCTTCCAGAAGACTCTGCTTCCTCACCACTCTATTGTAGTGGAATCAGCTATGAGAAGGATCAGGAGTGCAAAGAGGCATGCCTCTAATCCTCCACGACATGAGTGTAGAACTTTGGATGCTTTTGGACGTCGTACTTTCCAGGCTTCCATGCTTTCTGCCAGGATCAGTTCCTATATTTTATATATGGGGATGTTCCTTAAAAAAGTCACAGGAGATTTAGAGGTTTTGAGTCCTCTTCTTCCTGAGGATAGAAGACAGGATTTTCTCACTGGTCAAACATGCCCAGGATGTTTCTAAGTTTGTCAACCGTGCAGCTTTTGACTGTTTCGAGTGCATAAGCAGAACCTCTGCCATTGCCATAGGTGCACGTAGAATTGCCTGGCTCCAGGCATCTGATTTGGAGCTCTGGGTGCAGGACAAACTGGGCAATATCCCTTGTACAGGTGAGAATCTATTCGGCAAAAATTGGCAAGAGAAAGCCAATGAGTTGGATGCTGACAACTCTACTTTGGATAGGTTATCCAAAGCCACAGCTGATCCTGCAAGGAAAAAATCTTTCAAGAAACCATTCTTCTCTAAAAAGAAGAGGTTTTATCCTTCTTATTCCCAGCAGGGACGTTCTGCAGGTCAGCCTGCCCGAAAGAGTCAGCAACCACCTAAACAAAGGAAAGCAAAGACTGCTAAGCCTCAACCGGCTCAGCAGTCTCAGCCTCCACAAGGCCTTTGACTTCCATCTAGAGAACGTAGCCTTCCTGGCCCTCAATGGACCAGAGCCTTCCACCATTCCAGGAAGGTTGTGTCACTTTGCCCCAGATGGGAGCAGATAACTGCAGAACATTGGACACTTTCCATTATAAAATAGGGGTACAAGCTTCACTTTCTGTGCATGCCCCCTCCCACAATGGTAAGACAGTTCAATTCTCAGACCCCTCTTTTCTACCTGTTAGATCAAGAGGTCACTCTGCTTCTTGCCTAAGGGGCAATAGAAGTACCCATTCCTCAACAGGGTACAGGGTTTTACTCCCCCTATTTCCTTATCCCAAAGAAAACAGGAGGATATAGACCTATTCTGGACCTCAGAGAATTGAACAAATTCCTGTTCAAAGAGAAATTCAAGATGATTTCTCTGGGATCTCTGCTACCATACCTTAAGAGTCAGGATTGGCTTTGTTCTCTAGATATCAAGGATGCGTACACCCATGTTCTCATCCACCCAACTCACAAAGTTCCTTCGGTTCCTTTTTCAAGGAAAGCCCTACCAGTACAGGGTGCTTCCTTTTGGCCTGGCCTCAGCTCCAAGAGTGTTTATGAAATGCATGGCTGTGGTAGCAGCATTTCTTCGCACTCTGGGAATATTCGTCTTCCCCTGCTTTGATGGGGCTTGAATGAGCCAGTCGTCTGAGTCAGAGGCCAGGACTGCTCTATCTTGCACAATGCGTATCCTTCAGTATTTGGGTCTGGTCATAAACATCCCAAAATCCAGTCTAACTCTACTCAGTCCCTAGAGTTCATAGGAGCTTTGCTGGATACCAGAAAAGCAAGGGCCTATCTTCCTCAGGCCCGCTGCTTTCGCATGGTGCAGTTAGCCTCTCAAGCAGTGATAAAGCCTCATCTCACTGCTCGAGAAATGTTACAACTGCTAGGCCACATGGCATCTACAGTGCATGTGGTTCCTTATACTCGCCTCCATATGAGAGCAGCCCAGTGGACTTTATCTACTCAATGGACCCAGGCATCAGGGTGCCTGTCAGACAAAATAGCAAACACACATCGCCTTAATTTTGTCCCTCCAATGGTGGCAGTCCACTCAGAACCTGTTGCTGGGGTCCCCTTTTCAACAACCTTTACCTCAGGCAACTCTCACAACAGAAGCTTCACCAATGGGTTGGGGAGCTCACCTGCAAGACCTCTCCACCCAAGGCACTTGGACTCCACAAGAGACCCATCTACACATCAATCTCTTAGAGCTCAGAGCACTCTTCCTTGCTCTTCGAGTGTTCCACACCCTGCTCAGCTACAAGACAGTCCTCATCCATACGGACAATCAAGTAGCCATATTCTACATGAACAAGCAGGGGGGAACAGGCTCTCTGTCGCTTTGCAACAAAGCTTTGCGACTATGGGCCCTCGCCAGAGAGCATCAGATTCATCTCCTGGCAGTGTACCTTCCAGGCATACAAAACTCTTGGGCAGACAGACTCAGTCGAGTTCTGCTTCCACACGAATGGTCTCTGCATGCAGACCAGGTGGCCAAGATTTTTCAAATTTGGGGAACCCCGGACATAGACCTCTTTGCAAGTCCGTTGAATGCCAAACTTCCCCGGTTCTGTTCCAGAATTCTGGCTCAGGGCTCTCAGGCCAAGGATGCCTTCCTCCTTCATTGTGGTCAAGACTTCCTTTATGCCTTTCCACCCATTCCCCTAATTCCCAAAACCCTGTTCAAGCTTCAGAGAGACAGGCCGTATGATTCTCATAGTTCCACATTGGTCATGGCAAGTGTGGTACCCTCTGCTTCTACATCTCTCTCAAGCTCCCTCCCTGGAGTTAGGATCTGCTCCAGATCTCCTGTCTCAGGAGGACGGAATGTTATGGCATCCCAATCCCCAGTCTCTGCATCTCAGGGCTTGGTTGCTGAAGGCCTAGATCTTCATAATCTTAACCTCCCTCAGCAAGTGAAGGATATCCTTTATGCTTCCAGGAAGCCTTCCACAAGACGCTCTTATGCTTTCAAGTGGAAAAGGTTTACTATATGGTGTTCGCAGAAGGGTCTTAACCCCCTTGCGATACCTCTGGAATCATTACTGGAGTATCTCCTTCATTTATCCAATGCAGGACTTAAAACTAACTCAGTAAGAGTCCATTTGAGTGCTATTGCAGCTTCTTTCAAGCCTCTAAATGGACAACCTATTTCCTCCCATCCTCTTATAGCAAGATTTATGAGAGGCCGCCTTCTAACTAAGCCTCCCATTAGGCCACCACCGGTGGCATGGGACTTAAACCTGGTTCTTGGTCAGCTCATGAAGCCACCTTTCGAACCCATAGCTACTATCTCCTTGAAATTCCTTTTTCGGAAGGTTATCTTTCTCATTGCAATCACATCAGCATGCCGCATCAGTGAGTTGTAGGCACTAGTGGCTGATCCACCTTATACAAGGTTCCATCATGACAAGGTAGTCCTTAGGACTCATGCACACTTTATGCCAAAGGTGGTCTCGTCTTTTCATTTAAACTAAGCGGTCTACCTGCCTGTGTTTTTTTCCAAGGCCTCATGCATCTAATGCGGAAAGGAATCTTCATACTTTGGACTGTAAAAGAGCTTTAGCCTTTTACTTGCAAAGAACACAGCAACATAGAAAGTCCTCTCAGCTCTTTGTTGCTTTTGATCCTTCTCATTTGGGACTTCCAGTCTCCAAGAGAACACTGTTCAGCTGGATTGCTCAGTGTATTTCCTTTGCCTATCAGAGTAAGAATATTCCTCTGGAGGACCATGTCACAGCTCACAATGTGAGAGCCATGGCAGCTTCAATGGCTCATCTGCACTCTGTATCTATCGACGACATTTGTCGAGCAGCCACTTGCGCCTCGGTTCATACCTTCACAGCCCATTACTGCTTGGACAAGGACTCCCACCGGGATGCCTTGTTTGGTCAGACTGTTCTTCAACACCTGTTCCATACCTAATCAACTCCTACGCACCGTCCCTGGTTGGATGCCAGAGATCCATGGGGGGAAGTGGAGCCCTTTCGCCGGGACACACAACTTCTGGGGTCTCTCCCTGGCATCTAAAGCTAGGGAGTCCCCATATGTGAAGACTACATTCTTGCTTGTTCCTGGAGATAGCATAGTTACTCACCTGTAACAGGTGATCTCCGGGAACAGCAGGAGTTTAGTCTTCACAACCCACCCACCTCCCCTAGGAGTTGTATCCCTCTATCTATCTCTTTCTCTTTCCCTCTCTCTCTCTCTTTGTCTCAGCTTTAAACTCAACTGAAGAGAGGCAGTTGGGAAAGGCGTGAAGGCAGCACGCAGGCACTGTGGGATGCTCCCAATAGCTTTCTAATTGGACGCTGGGGAGCGTTCCCACGCAGGCTCCGTCGGTACCAACGATACCCATATGTGAAGACTAAATTCCTGCTGTTCCCGGAGATCATCTGTTGCAGGTGAGTAACTATGCTTTCTATGTCATCAAGTTTATAAGTCAGCTCCATCGCTTGTGATTGCTGTCGATCAGCTGCACATTGTAGATCCACCAGAGCACCAGCATGATCTTCTATTTTTGTCTCAACCTCCTCCACTCAAGTGCCCAAATCTTTTATATCACCTCTAAGTTCCGCAATCGTGTTCATCACTTCCTCTTGCATGGAGCGGAATTCACCGGCTAGATCCTCAAATCCCTTCCGAAGCTCCCGCTGCAGAAGGGCATGCATAGGTGGCGCCACAGGACCCTGATCAAGCTCACTCATTGTCTCGTCACCGGACCCATCTGACAGCAGCCTTCTAGGTGGACTGTCCTGGGTTCCACCCTTACTCATGAAACGTTGAGAAGCCCGCAGCTTTTCCTTGGCCTCAAGCCCCTTGGCTTTGGCAGCCATGTGACACCGAATTCCCCACCGTCAGAATAGGCAAAGAAATGTAGAGCACCTCTAAGATTCAAATTAGCCTCTGTGCCGTAATAAAAGATTTCAGCACCTTACAGTCCAGGCATATGCAAAAAAATGATTAAAGCTAATGAGAGGCTGCTTTTAGTTTAAAAAAGATTCCACTTTAGAACAGCAGAGGGCGCTCCAAGATCACACCTGACAGTGCTGCCCAGCAAGCAAAGAAAGGCACAAAAGCTGATTCACTCACTACGGCGCCGGCATCAGTAAAGATGTAAATCTGAAAACTAGAGTCTAATGCAAAGGATCTGAAGCAAGGATCCAGCAATTTAGGCTGCGATCGCTGGAAATGAGGAAGTCAGAACACTGGTCTCAGAGCTGCTGACATCTTCCTGTATGACTGTTTCCCGCTCAAATTGAGTGAAATGCAGACACTGTCGTGCTTTCCACGACCGTGTGTCAGTGGCTGCTACACCCCCCGATCGGGCCACCACAAGCGATCAAACTGCACCTCGTCTCACAGCGCTCTCACCTGCCAACTCAGGATTGCCCACCGAGCGGAAGAGTGCAGGTTCACCTGGAAGCAGACTTATCTCTCTCCTCCGATGCCCGAGGAAATGCAGCTGACCGTCACACAATGCTCGATGCAGAAGGGGCTTATCACCAAAGATCTTCTAAGAGTCCCGTACAAGTAGGAGCCGTATTCAAAGCTGCACTAGCATTGATGGGGAAAGCAGCTCCAACCGCGATGAGCTATGCACGCACAGTAAGTTCACCGGAGACCTCGGATCACCCTTCTAAGTAGCCAGAAGAAAACCGCAGAATACATCGATCTCAAATCAGGCAAGCAGGGGGAATTTTTTTGCAGTGAATGCCTCTGTTAGTGAAAATTAGGGAGATCACGGATCGGAGCCGGTTTAATATGCGGCCATTTCGTCTCAGGCTCACTAGCGCCCCCCTCCCGGTCCGATTCCTTTTAACATTTTTGTTAGTGATATTGCAGAGGGCTGCAATAGAGTAGACACCCAGGAAGTAAATAACATGAGGAGGGATCTAGCTAAGTTTGAAGAATGGTTGAGAATTTGGCAGTTGAAATTTAATGCTAAAAAATGCAGGGTGATGAATTTGGGATACAAAAATCCAAGGGAGCTGTACTTCTGTCCACGAAAGAAGAGAAGGACCTGGGCATGATTAAGATCATCAGAAACCAAGTGGCTAAACAGGTAAAAAAGGCGACGGCAAAAGCCAGAAAGATGCTTGGGTGCATAGGGAAAGAAAAAAGGCCAGCATAAAAAGGAGGTGATAGTGTCTCTGTATAAGTCTTTGGTGTGACCTCATTTGGAGTATTGCGTGCATTTCTGGAGACCACAGCTTCAGAAGGATATAAATAGGATGGAGTTTGTGAAGAGGGTGGTTACCAAAATGGTCAGTGGTCTTTTTATAAATCATATGGGGACAGACTTAAAGATCTCATTATGTATTCTTTAGAGCAGGGGTTCTCAACCCTGTCCTCGGGACCCACCTAGCCATTCAGGTTTTCAGGATAACCACAATGAATATGCATGGGAGAGATTTGCATATAATGGAGGCAGTGTATGCAAATCTCTCTCATACATATTCCATTGTGGTTATCCTGAAAACCCGACTGGCTAGGTGGGTCCTGAGGACAGGGTTGAGAACCCCTGCTTTAGAGAAAAGGTGGAATAGAGGAGATGATATAGACGTTTCAGAACATAAGAAATGCCATACTGGTTCAGACCAAGGTTCATCAAGTCTAATATCCCATTTCCAACAGTGGCCAATCCAACTCACAAGTAACTAGCAGGTTATTTATTTATAGTCTCTTCTATACCGCGCTATTCAGCATCAGCGCAGTTTACAATAAACAATGAAATTACACATTTCCAATGGTACTTTGTGTTTACAGATGAACAGGACATATAACTTGGATAACAGGGGTAACTATATACAATTTACAACATGGTCATGTGCTCATTTTGGTTTCAGTCAAGGGAGATTTGGGTGGTTTAGGCAGTTGGTGCTGTACTCCTATTGGTTTCCGGGTAATGCAGGAGGAAGAGGTAGTGTTTCAAGGCCTTCCTGAATTGGAATATGTCTGGGATTGCTCGGATGTTGTGGGGGAGGTTATTCCAGATCATTGGTGCATAGAATTTGTAAGCCCTGCTAGATGTTGACTTGGTGCATTGAGTTATTGATCTTGGGACTATCAAGATGTTTTGTGCTACTGACCACCTGTCCCTGTTGTGGGGTGTCGTCTGGATTAGCTCTGCTAGCGATGCTGACGAGAGCCCTTTGGTGGCTTTAAAGGTGAGTAGCAAGGTCTTGAATGTGAGTCTACCTTGTATCGGGAGCCAGTGGAGTTGTTTCAGAATGGGTGAGACATGGTCTTTCCTGGATGCTCCGTGTAGTACTCTTGCTGCGGCGTTCATTGCCATTTGCAGTGGGTTCAAAGTGGTTTGGGGGAGTCCTTGCAGTATTGCGTTTGCATAATCGAAATGTGGGATGATTAGTGCCTGATTGATGGTCCTGAAATCGTCTGGCTCCAGCAGGGATCGCAGGTATCTAAGGGATCTAATTTTATGATATACTGCCCTTACAGTGTTACTTACGTGCGCCTTCATATCCAAGTTCTGGTCTAATGTGACGCCGAGGTACCTGATAGCGGGTTTGGTCTGGAGGTCTGCTTCCTTCACTTTTAAGACTGCCGGAGCAGTGAAGTTACGGTTCTTTGTAATGAACATCACCTCCGTCTTCTTGTGTTGAATCCTGAGGTTTTGGGATTGTAGCCAGTTGGATATTTCGTTTATGCAGCTTGTTATTGGTGTGAGGTCGGGGTTCTCTGTTGCAAAAGGCGTGTATAACAGCACATCATCTGCGTATATCATGCAGTTAACGTTGAAGGACCGGATCAGGTTGCAGATAGGCTGCATGTATATATTGAACAGCAGGGCGGAGAGGGAGGATCCTTGTGGGACACCTTGGCTTTGGTGGAATGGATCTGATGATGTGTCTCTGGATCGTATCTGCTGCCATCTGTCAGAGGTAGGACCTGCACCACTCGAGTGCTTTACCGGAGATTCCTTTCTCTTTGAGGCGTTCTAGGAGGCGCTCATGGCTCACGGAATCGAACGCTGCAGCGATGTCAAGGAAGACAAGGACGAACCCATGGCGGATATTGTCAATGCCTGCTATTATGCTGCTGAAGAGTGTGGTGAGAAGGGTTTCAACCCCGTGGGCTTCTCTAAATCTGTGTTGGCATGGATCCAGTGGTGCGTTGGAATCAATATGATCTTGTATTTGTCTCTGAACTTCCTTTTCCATTATTTTTGCTAGCATCGGTATGCTTGATATCGGTCTGTAGGATTCCGGCTTCTGTTGGTCGAGCTTGTTGTTTTTTAGTAAAGGTCTTATTGATGTGTGTTTGAGGGTGCGTGGGAAAGCCCCTGTTGTGAATGATTGTTCCATGAGTCTGGATATGACGGGACTGAGGTCAGTCCGTAGTTCTTTGACCCAGAACGCCGGGCATGGATCAGATTGAGCGGTGGTCGTGTTGATGGCCGCTGTGGTGTCTTCGATGCGTTGTTTGGGTGGTGTCGTGAAGGTAGTGAGTGGTGTTTGATTGCAAGGCTCAAGGATAGTGCTGGGCGCTGGATTGTTGTTTATCTGACAGAGTTTGGTTTGTAGATAGTCAGCATATGTTTGAGGATGGATTCCGTTTGCTTGTTCTGAAGCAGGTTCCGTTGTGAGTCGTTTAACGAGGGCAAACAGGTCACGAGGTTTGTTCAGGGCTCTCTTTGTGTCAGCGTGGTAACATCTCATGGCTTCTGTCACTGCGGTACGATGCGCTGTGAGTTGTAAGTTGTATGCACTTTGGTCTACTTCTGAGCGTGAGCGGCGCCATCGTCTCTCAAGTTTCCTTAGTGTTGTGAGTGAGGCTTTCAGCTCAGCTGAGTACCAGGCTGCTGAGGGTCGTTTCCCTTGTGGTTTGTTATTTGATGGGCATACTGCGATTGAGCTGAGTATCTCATTCCAATCGGAGACTAGATCGTCTGGGTTTTGTGCTGGTGAGGTTATTAGTGGGAGTGCTGTTTTCAGGATTAGGTCTTTGTTGAATGGTTGGAATCTTCTCGGCGGGGCGCTGGTTTGACCGCCTGCTGTACTTTCTCCCTTTTGGCCACGGCTTGGCTGGGGAACTTGGAATAGGATTAGCATGTGATCTGACCATGGGACTGCGGTGATTGATAGTTCAGGGATGGTTGGTCCGCTGATGGTTGACTCTGTTGTGAATATTAGATCTAGAATACCTCCTTTTATATGGGTTGGTTCCTTGATTAATTGGCTGTATCCTAGATCCTTCAGGGCTTCGAGAAACGCCGTTGAGTGAGAGTCTTGCAGGGAGGGGAGGTTGAAATCTCCTAGCACCCAGCTTGCTGTATGCGGGAGGCCGTGTCAATTATCGTTGATAGTGCATCCGGGTCAGCTGATGGAGCTCTGTATAATAGATTGATGGAGCAGCACTTATTCTCTATCGAGATTGTGTCTAGGAGTGGTGAGCTGGCTGCATCTTTTATGCTGAACTGAAGGTCAGATCTGGTGATGGCGAGGACGCCACCTCCTCTTTTGCCAGATCTGTGACATGTATGGATGGAGAAATTAGCGGGTAGGAGCTGGTTGAGTAGCACGTTGTCATCACAGGAAAGCCATGTCTCGGTGATTAGTAGTAGGTCAAGGTTGTGTAGTGATATCATATCTGAGATGACCGGCCATTTCTTACGTACTGATCGGGCATTTATAAGAGCGCATCTCAGGAGTCGGGGGAGGGGGGTTTCACCCTGTTTCTTCTTCTTGCTGTGTTGTAATGCTACCTGTAGGAGGTGGTGGTGGTGAGTTTGAGTAGTTTCTCTTGATTCGTAGAAGGGGCATCTGGCCACCTCCTCCTGTGACTGTGGATAGTTGGTATGTGATTGTGGCTAGCGTGTAGGCCAGTGACATTGCTTAGGCCTGTAGCGAGGAGGTAGAGGGCAATTATGATGATGCAGGATAGGGCCATTTTGTGTGCGTTGGTTGGAATGTGGGTCTGGGCTGGGATGTTGGTTGGTGGTGGGTCAGGTGTGTTGCCTGGTCGCGATAGTTTCCCAAAAAGAGAGACAGGTTCCATAATGCTTGTATTGGGGCAAGCAGTAGATTACCTGGGCCCTCTTTAATAATGATTTATGGACCTTTCCTCCAGGAACTTGTTCAAACCTTTTTTAAATCCAGCTACATTAACAGCTTTTACTACATCCTCCGGTAACGAATTCCAGAGTTTGATTATGCGTTGTTGTTGTTTTTTTCCTAGATGCATAACTTTGCACTCATTCACATTAAATTTCATCTGCCACTTGAACATCCAGTCCAGTTTATCAAGGTCCTCTAGCAATTTTTCACAATTCTCTTGGGTTTTAACAACTTTGAATAATTTTCTGTCATCTGCAAATTTGACTACTTCACTTGTTCCCATTTCCAGGACATTAACAAACATGTTAAAAAGCAGCGGATCCAGCACAGATCTCTGGGATACTCCATTATTCTCCTTTCTCCATTGGGAAAATTGGCCATTTAGCCCTACCTTCTGCTTTCTATCTTAAACATAGAAAAATGATGACAGAAAAAGACCACATGGCCTATCTAGTCTGCTCTTCCATATCAACCACTACAACAGTCCTCTTTTTTTTTTCCTTTAGAGATCCTCTGTGTCTCATGCTTCTTTGAATTCAGATACTGTCCTCATCTCTACCACCTACACTGGGAGAGTATTCCACGGATCCACCACTCTTTTCGTAAAGAAATATTTCCGCATATCTCTCCTGAATCTATCCCCTTTCATCCTCATCTCATATCCCCTTGTAACAGAGCTTGCTTTCAGTTGAAAGACGCTCTCCACCTATACATTTATGCCGCGAGGGTATTTAAACATCTCATATCATATCACTTCTACCCGCCTTTCCTCTAAGGTGTACATATTAAAATCATTGTTTGTCCTCTCATGCTTTATAATAAAGACCACTAAGCATTTTAGTAGCCACCCTCTGTACTTACTCTAGCCTTTTTATATCGTTTTGAAGGTGCGGTCTGTAGAATTGCACACAATACTCCAAATGAGGTCGCCCCAAAGACTTATACAAAGGTACTATCACCTCTTTTCTACTGCTGGCTATTCCTCTCCCTATGCACCCAAGCATCCTTCTAACTTTTGCTGTCGCCTTTTTTACCTGCTTAGCTACTTTAAGATCATCAGACACAATCATGCCTAGGTCCTGCTCTTCTTTAGTGGACAAAAGTACTTCACTCCCTATACTACATAAGAACATAAGAACATAAGATATTCCATACTGGCTCAGACCAAGGTCCATCAAGCCCAGTATCCTGTTTCCAACAGTGGCCAATCTAGGTCATATGTACCTAGCAGTTTCCCCAAAAGACACAGGTTCCACAATGCTTGTACTGGGTCAAGCATTGATATCCTGGGTCCCTTCTTAATAATGGTTTATGGGCCTTTCCTCCAGGAACTTGTCCAAACCTTTTTTAAAACCCAGCTACACTAACAGCCTTTACTACATCCTCTGGTAACAAATTCCAGTGTTTGATTACACGTTGAATGAAAAAATATTTTCTTTTATTAGTCTTAAATAGTTTACCCTGTAGCTTCATTGCATGTCCCCTAGTCTTTCTATATTCTGATAGGGTAAACAATCGATCTACGTTTACCCATTCCACTCCGTTCATTAATTTATAGACTTCTATCATATCTCCCCTCAGCCGTCTCTTTTCCAGGTTAAAGAGCCCTAACCTTTTTAGCCTTTCTTTATAGGAGTATCCTTCCATCCCCTTTACCATTTTGGTGGCTCTTCTCTGAACCTTTTCTAATAACTCTATATCCTTTTTAAGATACGGCAACCAGAATTGCACACAATATTGAACTGCAGTCTCACCATGGAACGGTATAGAGGCATTATAATATCTTTTGTTTTATTTTCCATTCCTTTCCTTATGATACCTAGCATTCTATTTGCTCTCTTGGCTGCCACTGCACACTGGGCCGAGGGTTTTAACATGTTATCCACAATGACGCCTAAATCTTTTTCCTGGGTGGTGGTTCCTAATGTGGAACCTTGCATTGTGTAACCATAGTTTGGGTTGTTCTTCCCTAGGTGCATAACTTTGCATTTGTCCACATTAAATTTCATCTGCCATTTTGATGCCCAGTCTTCCAATTTATCAAGATCCTCTTGCAATTTTCCACAATCCTCTTGGGTTTTAACAACTTTAAATAGTTTTGTGTCATCTGCAAATTTGATAACCTCACTCGTTGTTCCACTTTCCAGGTCATTTATGAATGTCAAAAAACAGCGGACCCAGCACAGATCCCTGGGGTACACCACTATTCACCTTTTTCCATTGGGAAAATTGGCCATTTAGCCCAACCCTCTGCTTTCTATCTTTTAACCAGTTCCTGATCCACAGTAGTACACTGCCTCCTATCCCATGACTCTTTAGTTTTGCCAAAAGTCTCTGATGAGGGACCTTATCAAAGGCATTCTGAAAGTCCAGATACACTATATCAACCGACTCACCTTTGTCCACCTGTTTATTCACACTTTCAAAAAAACATAACAGATTAGTAAGACAAGATCTTCCTTGTCTAAAGCCATGTTGACTGTCTCCCATTAGGCCATGACTATCTACATGCTGAGTAATTTTATTCTTTATGATGGTTTCTACCATTTTTCCCGGTACTGACGTGAGGCTCACCGGTCTGTAGTTTCCCGGATCACCCCTGGAACCCTTTTTAAAAATTGGTGTTACATTGGCAATCCTCCAATCTTCAGATATTAGAGATGATTTTAATGATAGTTCACAGATTACTAATAGCAGGTCTGCAATCTCATATTTCAGTTCTTTCAACACCCTTGGATGTATATCATCTGGCCCAGGTGATTTGCTACTCTTCAGTTTATCTAATAGTTGTAATACATCTTCCCGATGTATCGATATTTCCTTCAATTCTTCCGCACCTTTAAATACCACTTCAGTCATGGGTAACATCCCTACATCGTCCTCAGTAAAGACCGAAGCAAAGAATTCATTCAGGCTCTCCGCTATCGCCTTGTCGCCTCTTAGTGCCCCTTTAACTCTTCTATCATCTAATGGACCAACTGACTCTCTTACAGGTTTTTTACTAGGAATGTACTTGAAAAAATCTATCTCCAGGAACAAGCAGGAATGAGTCTTTACATATGGGTACGTCGGTACCGACTGAGCCTGCACGGGAATGCTCCCCAGCATACAATCAGAAAGCTTTTGGGAGCATCCCTCGCGCCTGCGCACTGACTTCCCGCCCTTTCCACTGTCTCTCCTCAGTTTTCGTTTTTCCGCGGAGCCGGCAGGACGTCCTCCTGTCACCGCAGAAACGTTTTTCTTTAAATACTTCATTTCTTGTTTTCTTGTGGTCGCGGCTGTTTTTCCCGCCGACACCGGTACCGCCGGTGGTTTTTTTCTTTTCTTTTTTCTTAAACTCAGAGAGATTTTTCCCTCTGTTTCTGTCTTAACCTTTTTGGGCCTACAAGGCCTCTCCATTATGGAGCCGCCTTGTCCTAAGAAGTGCCTTCACTGTGGCAACACAGTTTTCTTTTTAGACTCCAATCTCTGGTGTCTAACCTGTTTGGGTCCGGACCCTTTTTCCCCTGAACTATCAGGCTGCAATACTGAGAGAAGACCTTCCCTCTTTCGAGTTTCTCTCGATACCGTTTTCCCTCCTGCAGTGAGGGCACCGGGTTTTTCTTCTCTACAGGATCAGGTAACCCACATACAGTCTGTTAAGACTTGCCAATCTTTGAGTGGTAGGTCTCATGCCACGCATGATGACGGCTCCGGCCTTGCCCTCAAGACCCCATTGGCATTAAAACCCCGGCGGGAGTCTTCGGGCTCCAAAGCATTTCAGGGGTTTCAGGTTGTTCCTGGGGCTCACCCCTCACAGAACATACCTGAGCCGTGCTCGGGGGTGGTATCCGCTTCGAGCGGGTACCGATAACCCGGCACCGGTGTCGAGTGTTCAACTCTTCACCAGGGACCGTCATCTGGCATCCTCGGTACCTTCGGGACCGATCGATACGTTCCAGATTGACTTTCCTGTATCTAAGCCATGCTCGGGGGTGGTATCCGCTTCGTGCGGTACCGATACCCCAGCATTGGCACCGGTGTCGAGTGTTCCACTCTTCACCAGAGATCGTCATTTGGCGTCCTCGGTACCTTCGGGACCGATCGATACGACCCAGAGTGACTTCCCTGTATCAGCGTCGCCGGTACCACCACCGACGCCGGTGCACTCTAGACATGCATCGATAGACTCGCTCCCTTCGATGCCGAGTCTGGAATCGATATCTAGTCTAGAGGACTGGGTACTGCCGCGCCTTGGAACCGACCCTTTTCGGTTCCGGATACGCAGTACCGAGGATACTCACCAAGACTCTCTGGTTACCTCGGTACCGCTTGAGCAGCCTCCGATGACGGTCTCGATGCCATTACCGGTATCGGTATCGATGTCGATTCCTGCAGTTACATCGGTGCCATCGATCCTTTCTATGCCTAGTTTGGAATCGATACCTGGCATGGACGATGCAGTACTCACTGCCTCAAATCGTGACTGCCAGTATCATTATCCATCTAGTAAGGTTCTTTTTCTGCACCAGACCAGTTCATCCTCTGGTGCTCAGGCTGCATCTTCAACTTAGCCTTCCCAGGGATGGTTCCCATTGGAGATCTTTCTTTTCAGAAGTTTCTCCTTGACTTGGCAACCTTTCTTGCTATTCCTATCCCTGGTTGTAATCGTAACCAAGGCTCTCCTGCAGAAAAGGGATATATAATGCTTCCTTTACATAATTCTTTGCAGGATCTTCTTCTGAGAATATGGAAATCTCCTTTAAGGGTTCCCTCACCTTCTACAGCAACTAATGTTCTGTATCAGGTGCCCCCCTCTCCAGGGTTTCAAAGGAATCAACTTCCCCATCATTCCATTGTAGTGGAATCAGCAATGAGGAAGGTAAAAAGCAAGAAGAAGCATTCTTCTTATCCGCCAGGTCGTGCTTCTAGAGCACTTGATGCCTTTGGACGTCAAACCTTCCAAACATCTATGCTGGCATCAAGAATTATTTCTTATATATTTTATATGAGTCTAACACTCCAGGAGGTCACAAAGAAATTATCTCTCTTGACTCCTTTTTTGTCAGAGCCTAAGGCTGCGGACTATTCCTTGCTTCTTAATCATAGCCGGAATATCTCTTGGTTTCTTTCTCGTGCTTCTCTAGACTCTTTTGAGTCTGTTAGCAGATCCTCTGCTATTGCCATTGGAGCACGTCGTAGAGCCTGGCTCCAAGCTTCTGACTTGAGCAGATGGGCACAACATACACTGGGTAATTCTCCTTGTACTGGAGAAAATCTCTTCAATAAGGAGGCTTTACGTCAGGTTGCTCATTGCTCCACTGACTTCCCTGGTTCTGGAGACCATTCTAAGCCTTCTTCCCCAGGAGGTAGGAAATGTCCTACCAAGCCTTCTTTCCCTAAGAAAAGAAGGTTTCACTCTTCTCCTGCCCATCATCCAGAGGTGCCCAAACAAGGGACACCTCGTCCTAGTCTGAAGTTTCCAAATTCTAGCCAGTCTCAACATACCCAGCAACCATAGGTTCTGAGGGTTACAATTTACAGTTAACCTCTTCTTAACAGAAGTTTGTTCACTGTTTTTTCTTAAAGCTCTACACTGGGGTGTTCCTTTTTCAGTATGCTAAGTTGTCAGGATATTCTTGTCCATGGGTTACAGAATTCTCCTCTAATTACTACCAAGTAGGGAGGTTACCACTATCTCATGATAGTTTCTGTCCCAACATGAACATTTTTTCCTTCAGCCGACTCGCCATATGGGTAAGTAACCCTCCCCCTCTCATCCAGGGTTTCCCCTGACTGAGTGGTACCATACTGAAAAGCTTCTCTAGCTTTCATTCCAGTGTAGACTTTTTGTTTCCTTGAATACATTCTCAAGATAACTCATCGGACAGGAATATCTCCTCTCCCTTTGTCTGTTTCTCTTTGTTTTGCTCAGTAAGATTCTCTCTGCTGTTCTTTCAGCTGCTGTGCATGCAGGAGTTCCAGTGATTGAACTACTGGTACTTTTCCTCAAGTTCCAATCTATCTTCCAAAAATTTTTCTCTAGCCTCAGTAGTGATTCCAAGCTAGTCCTCATCTATTTTGGATAATCCTACTCACTTTAGGCTTCTCACATCATCTTCTTTCTAGCCATCTCCTTTCCTAGGATGTGGCAACACACCTGACTTCAGTCAGCTTTATCTCATAATTCTCCTGCACAATGCTCTTTGCAATCTTCAGAGAAGCTTTCTACTATGGGCCCTTATTTATTTTATTTTATTTATTTTATACACATTTATATACCGCATCTTCCACAGATCAGTTGCGGTTTACAGAGAACAAAACTTAACACTTGGCAACGCAAGTTGTTTTACAAGGAACGTCAATGTTAGTATAATTAACCGAATGTAAATTTACAAGGAACGTCATAATATAATTCTAACAATGTGAACAGAACATAACAGAATAAATGTGCAGAGCATCGATCTTTGTCTTTGAGGGCTATTCTATATAGTAGGAAAAAGCTTATAAATCATTATCATGACTGTGAGGGTTCTCCACACCCTCTTGTCTCCTGTTATAAGCTTTTTCTGCGTGAATATCCAAGGCTATTAGTAACGCATGATACCCCTATGTCCCTCCAGTGGGTCCTCCTGGTATCTCCTCTATGCGTTTCTACCCATCTACCATGTCAGAGTTCTAAAGGACTCTCGACCTGCTCTCTACAGACTGATATTATCCTCTGTTTTTCACGCAACCATCCTACTTATTTTACTGGATTGCATTCCTGCATCTTCTTAGCCCACGGAAATAGATTCTCTATATATCTGTCAAGTGGGTTTCACCCTCTTGTTGTTGGATGAATCTTTCCCCTTCACATTCCCCATGTGAATGTTCTTATGGGGCTTAGTGTATCTTCAGACTTACTGTCTACATACATATGTCTGTAAGCTGTGTGTGCATAATTTATGCCCCTATATGTTTATATATATATATATATATATATATATATATATCCACTTATATATATATATGTTGATACATATTTCTGCATATCTAGATATGCATATATATATAGGTATATATATCTCCCTATATATATATATCTGTTGGGAGATTTTTCATAAATCGATATGTATTACATACTATCTCCTCACTGTTTACGCTATAGCAATTTGTACCTGTCTTAGAGGTTACAGACAGTGAGCTCCCTTTTTCATACTGTTCCTTAGTATGAAGGGACTGTTATGCTCACAACCACTACTGTGCTGATAACAGCTTCCATTTTACTCTAGGTCTCCCTATCCTTGAAGATTCAAACTTCAATATCTTTCCTATCTCTCAACAGCTAGGAAAGATAGTGTACATCTTCATTGTTTTGAGTACACATTGTTCTCCTTGGGAATTTGGGCTTTTTTCCATACCCCTTCTTCCCTCCAAGACTGGGCTAGTTGTCCAAATCGGTCAGTCTTCTTCTTTTAGTCCTCAATGTTTTGACTCTGTACCTAAAAGAGTTTTCAGCTTTTTCTCATAAAGCTTTCCATTGAAGACCTGCCGTTCTAATCCTACCCCAGTTGACACCTGGATCACCTGCTTTTCCAGGTCTGGACCTTCACCCTCACTGCTGTGAGGTCACATTGAGGATTCCGCTACTGCATATCCAGTAGACTCCATCACGCTTTCTACTTCCTACGATCCAGTAGGTAAGCTCCATATTATAACTGTTCATTAAATAATTTGAATGGTACATATCATACATGCCATGGACTCCTCTCCTGTAGTCCTTGGGTTTGCTGTTTTCCTTACAGCTCTTCTATTCTCAACTCCTACCCTCCATTCCCTCATGGGATGCCGGGGATTCCTGTGTGGGAAATGCACTCCTGTTCCAGGAACATGCATTTTATGGGATCTCCCCCTGGCATCTCTAGCTAGGGGAGTCCCCATATGTGAAGACTCATTCCTGCTTGTTCCTGGAGATAGCACAGTTACTTACCTGTAACAGGTGATCTCTGGGAACAGCAGGAATAAGTCTTCACAACCCACCCACCTCCCCTAGGAGTTGTATCTATCTATCTTCCTTTCCTCGTTCTCTCCCTTTGTCTCAGCTAGGAAACTCAACTGAGGAGAGACAGTGGAAAGGGCGGCAAGTCAGTGCGCAGGCGCGAGGGATGCTCCCAAAAGCTTTCTGATTGGATGCTGGGGAGCATTCCCGTGCAGGCTCTGTCGGTACCGACGTACCCATATGTGAAGACTTATTCCTGCTGTTCCCAGAGATCACCTGTTACAGGTAAGTAACTGTGCTTTATTTCACGTTTTTGCTTCCGCAGCAAGCTTCTTCTCAAATTCTCCCTTTGCCTGCTTTATCAATGCCTTGCATTTGACCTGCCAGTGCTTGTGCTGTTTCCAGGTTTCATCGTTTGGCTCTTTTTTTCATTTCCTGAAAGATGCTTTTTTGGCAACAGCCTCTCTGACCTCACCTTTAAACCATGCTGGCAGTTTTTTGGACTTCCTTCCACTTTTCTTAAAGCGTGGAATACAGCTGGCCTGGGCTTCCAAGATAGTATTTTTCAACAACACCCAAGCTTGATGTACAACTTTAACCTTTGCAACTGCTCTTTTTAGTTTTTTTCTTAACTATTTTCCTCATTTTATCAGTCTCCCTTTCGAAAGTTAAAAGGTAGTACTGTGGATTTCCTTACTATCCCTCCTCCACTAATTAAATCAAAGGCGATCATGCTGTGATCACTATTGCCAAGTGGCCCCAACACCCTTATCTCTTGCACTAGATCTGGTGTTCCACTAAGGACTAGGTCTAATATGGCTTCCCCTCTGGTCAGTTCATGAACCAGCTGCTCCAAGAAGCAGTCATTTATCTCATCTAGGAACTTTATCTCCCTAGCATGTCCTGCCGTGACACTGACTCAGTCGATACCGGGGTAATTGAAATCACCCATTATTATTACTGTGCTGTAACTTTTGTTAGCTTCCTTGATTTATTTGAGGATTTCATCATCCATTTGTTCATTCTGGCCAGGCTGTCGATAGTACACCCCACTGCCATCACCTTCCCCTTTTTACATGGAATTTCAATCCATAGAGATTCTACAGCAAATTTAGTTTCCTGCAAAACTTTAATCCTTTCTGACTCAATGCCCTCTCTAACATAGAGCGCAACCCCTCCACCAATTTGATCAGTTCTATCATTACGATATAGTTTGTACCCAGGTATCACAGTGTCCCACTGGTTGTCCTCCTTCCACCATGTCTCTGATATTCCAATCATATCTAATCTCTCATTTAGTGCTATATATTCTAACTCTCCCATCTTATTTTTTAGACTTCTAGCATTTGCATACAAGCATTTTAGAGACTGTATTTTAGTCATATTAATTTGGCTATTGGTAGACATGGGTAATTTGGGATCTTTAAGCTCTGTCTGCTCCATACTCGAGGGCATTTGGGCTACTTTACTCTTTTTTGGAACCTCTCTGCTTTTGGTAGTATCCTTCAAGGATACATTCTTCCGAACCATCCGCTCTTGGGCGACTGTCGGCTTTCCCCTATTATCTAGTTTAAAAGCTGCTCTATCTCCTTTTTAAAGGTTAATGCCAGCAGCCTGGTTCCATCCCGGTTAAGGTGAAGCCCATCCCTTCGGAAGAGCCCCTCCTTTCCCCAGAATGTTCCCCAGTTCCTAACAAATCCAAACCCCTCATCTCTGCACCATTGTCTCATCCACGCATTGAGACTCCGGAGCTCTGCCTGCCTTTTGGGTCCTACACGTGTAACGGGAAGCATTTCGGAGAACGCTACCCTGGAAGTTCTGGATTTCAACTTCCTACTTAAAAGCCTAAATTTAGCCTCCAGAACCTCCCTGCCACATTTTCCTACGTCATTGGTACCGACATGTACCAAGACAGTAGACCTCTCCCCAGCACTATCTAAGACCTTATCTAGGTGGCGCGTGAGGTCCGCTACCTTCGCACCAGGCAGGCATGTTACCAGGCGATCCTCACGTCCACCAGCCACCCAACTGTCTACATGCCTAATGATCGAATCACCAACTATAACGGCTGTCCTAACCCTTCCCTCATGGGCACATGGCCCTGGAGAAACTTCCTCGGTGCGAGAGGGTTTTACATCACCTGGAGGACAGGTCCTAGTTACAGGATCACTTCCTGCCACACCAGGGTGATGCTCTCCTGTCACGTGACCTTTCTCCTCCATGGCAACAGGGATGCTGCCATACTGGAGGTGGGACTTCAGGACTATATCCCTGTAGGTCTCGTCTATGTACCTCTCTGTCTTTCTTATGTTTTTCAAGTCTGCTACTCTAGCCTCTAGAGAACGGACTCATTCCCTGAGAGCAAAGAGCTCCTTGCACCTAGTGCACACGTAAGACCTCTCACCAACTGGGAGAAAATCTTACATGTTACACTCAATGCAAAAGACTGGAAAGTCCCCATCTCGCTGCTGGACTGCTGTCTGCATCTTAGTTTTAAGTTTTTGTTTAGATCTTTAAGTTCTTTACTTACTAAGGGTTTGCTATGGATATTTATACCAATAAAACTGTACCTAATACGTTTAATATACCTTGTTCACCTGAAGCTTAATTAATCTCAGGTCCTTAGTGTATGACTGATTTGGGTAACGAGCTTCATCTGAGAGCACCTCCTGTCTTTTAAGATGTGTAAGTACTATAAAGCTACGATTATCCCAGGGGTGGTTGGGTGTGGGGAGGGAGGGAAATAACACATATTAAAAGAGGGCTGCTACACAGTACTCTGTCCTGTGCTGCTGAGGTAAGATATATTCTTATTTGATTTAAATTATAGCTCTTTGCTGCTGCTAGGCTCTAACTTATTATGAAATTTAATTTACAAGCTCTCTGCTGGGTTCTAAATTTAACCAGAAAGCTCTCTTCTGTGTTTTAAATTTAAACTAAAAGTACTTTGCTGATACTAGGCCCCGAGTGACTATTAAATTAAAACTACAAGCTCTCTGCTGGGTATGAAATGCAACCAGAAAGTTCTCTTTTGTGTTTTAAATTTAAACTTAAACTGCTGCTACTAGGCCCTGACTGATTTAACAAAAAATAGTTGGCTCACAGATTAAATAGCTTTAATAAAAAGCATTCCTTTCAGAAAATTCCCAGAAGTATATACTCACAATTGAAGATCTCTCTCCAGAAGTAACAGTCCCCTTTCTGGTTCTTCAAGACATTGCTCCCTTGGATTGCTGTAGCCCAAATGCATAGTAGCATAGTAAATGACGGATGATAAAGACCGGTATTGTCCATCTAGTCTGCCCAGTAAGATGGCAAGAGTAGGTGCACCTGCTGCTCCGTGCAGGCCACCCCTTCCCATGTCTTTGTTTAGGGGTGAACCCACCGCGCTGTGTAGGATACCCCTGTTTGTTGAGAAATTAGATAGTTAAGTTTATTTTGATTTTATCCTGTTGCTGTAAAGGGATACACTGTGTCTGTCCCATACCATTTTGAATTCTGTCCCTGTATTTGCCCCCACCACTTCCATCGGGAGGGCATTCCAAGCATCCACCACCCTTTCAGTGAAAAAGTTTTTCCTGACATTGCCTTTCAATTTACCCCCTTGCAGCTTCATGTTATGCCCTCTAGTTTTACAGCTTCCCCATCTTTGGAAGAGGCTTGTTTGTTCATTATTTCTCTTTAAGTATTTAAAGTTCTGAATCATATCTCCCCTATCCCTTCTCTCCTCCAAAGTGTACATATTTAGGTCTTCAAGTCTCTTCTCATAAGGCTTCTGACACAGGCTCCAAATCATTTTAGTCACCTTCCTCTGAACAGTTTCCAGTCTTTTTACATCCTTTGCAAGATATGCTCTCCAAAACTGAACACAGTATTCCAAGTGAGGCCTCCCCAGTGACTTATACAATGGCATTAGTACCTCTTCCTTTCTGCTGGTAATTCCTCTTTGTATGCAACCCAACATCCTCCTGGCTTTTGCCACTGCCTTGCCACACTGTTTTGCCACCTTGAGATCCTCGGAAATAATCACACCAAGGTCCTTCTCCTGGTCCATGCATGCCAACCTCTCGCCCCCCTATCGCGTACATTTCCCTTGGATTTCTGCTTCTCAAGTGCATTATACTGCACTTCCTCGCATTAAATCTTAACTGCCAAGCATTAGACCATTCTTCCAGCTTTTGTAGATCTTTCCTCATGTTATCCACTCCTTCAGGGGAGTCCACTCTGTTGCAAATTTTTGTGTCATCTGCAAAAAGACAGACTTTTCCATTCAGTCCTTCAGCAATATCACTCACGAATACATTAGGGGGTGCCCCAGGGTTCGATCCTGGGCCCGGCCCTGTTCAATCACCTCCTTTCATCCGAGTGAGCTCCATTTACCATCACCTTCTGTCGTCTGTCAATCAACCAATTTCTGATCCATTTCACCACCTTGGGACCCATCTCCTAACTACTGAATTTATTGATAAGCCTCCTATGAGGAACAGCATCAAAGGCTTTGCTGAAATCCAGGTAGATGACATCCATCACAGTGCCTGATCTACTTCTCTGGTCACCCAGTCAAAGAACTCAGTCAGATTTGTTTGGCAAGATCATCCTTTGGTAAAACCATGTTGCCTCGGAACATGCAACCTGTTGGTGATGAGAAAGTCCACTATTCGCTCTTTCAGGAGCACCTCCATTACTTTTCCCGCCAGGCTTACTGGCCTGTAGTTTGTCACTTTTTCCCTGTCACCACTTTTGTGAAGAGGTACCACAGCAGCCCTTCTCCTGTTTCCATGGATCTGTTGAAAACCTCCTTTAATGGCCCTGCAAGAACCTCTCTGAGCTCTTTCAGTATCCTGGGATGTATCTCATCCGGTCCGATGGCCTTGAATATTTTTTTACATTTAAACATTAATGACCTTGCATTGTGTTAACATTAAATCTCAGCTGCCAAATTCTAGACCATTCTTGAAGCTTAGCTGCTGTAGATCCCGCCTCATGTTATCTACACCTTCCTGGGTGTCTACTCTATTGCAGATGTTGGTATCATCCGCAAAGAGGCAAACCTTACCCGACAGCCCTTCTGCTATATCACTAAAAAAGATGTTAAAAAGAATCGGACCAAGTATAGATCCCTAGGGCACGCCACTGGTAACCACCTCCTCCTCAGAGTGAGCACCATTTACCTGTACCCTTTGTCATCTCCCACTCAACCAATTTCTAACCCTAGCAGTAACTTTTAACCAGTTCCTGATCCATGTTAGTACACTGACTCCTATCCCTTGACTTTTTAACTTCATCAAGAATCTCTCATGAAGGGACCTTGTCAAAGGTTTTCTGAAAATCCAGATATACTATATCAACCGGCTCACCTTTGTCTACCTGTTTATTCACAGCTTCAAGAAAATATAAGTTTACTTCAGAGAAGGAAAAGGAGTGAGACTGAGGCAGCAGGAGGGGTTGGAATTGGCAGGAAGGAGAAAGTAGAAGCCCAACACCACCACCACCACGGCCAGTGGGACGAGGCTTATGAGAGAACTGACAGAGAGCAGTGACAGATGCAGTATCTTCTGGGAGGAGCCTGGTATCAGTTAGAGAAAGAAGATGGAGAGCATTAGAGAGAGAGAGATCATGAGTAAAAGCAAGTTTATTTGAGATGGAGTGTGCATTCCACAAGGCACATGAGAAAGGGAGAGAGGAAGGGGAAAGAAGAGGGATATGAATAAGATTTGAGCTCTTGCGTGAAGATCTGTTCTGGGAGTGTGACAAGTCTAGGGGGGCCAAGATTGTGGTTGATATCTCCATATGAGAGAAGGAGGAGGAGTAGAATAGTGTGGGGCAGAGAGGAGACAGTACAGCGGAAACAAAGGTGAGGCTGTCTTAGAGAGAGAGGAGATGGCTGAATGTGTGGGAGAAAGTGGTGAAGCTCAAGAGTTGATGACAGGGTAGAGAACAGAATGTAGGGGGAAGTGAGGATGGTAAAGGAGTTAAGGAGGGGAGGAGTGAAGGAAGGGAGACAATTAGGGAGTATAAAGAATAGGAAGACAGTAATGAGGAGCCATAGAAGAGTGATGAAGAGGAGAACGGAGACTAGAAGAAATAGATAGATAGGGGAGGACTCACAAGGGATTAGGTGCACCTGTGAATAAGAGCAGTAATGAGCAGATGACAGATATGAGACTGCGTTATTCAGCTGAGAAAAGCTGAACAAAAGTGCAGTAAAGGTGCAATGAGGTAAGAGCACACTAACAATGATAAATAACTAAATATATAGCGACAGACTCGCAAAAAGCAAGCAGAATTCACCTTTCCAACAGAGCTTGCAATGTAAGACTTTTCTTCCCAGAGGAGAGGCAGGCAAACAGAGCTAGGTAATTTCCTTATATCTTCTTCAGTAAAGACTGGAGCAGAGAATTAATTCAGTCTCCACTATGGCCGTGTCCCCTCTTAGTGCCCTTTTTACCCCTCTATCATGTAATAGTCCAACTCACTCTCTCACAGGTTTTTTGCTATGAATGCACTTAAAAAAGTCTTTATTATGCATTTTTGATTCCACATCAAGTTTCTTCTCAAATTCTCTCTTTGCCTGCCTTATCAATACCTTGCATCTAACTTGCCAGTGCTTATGTTGTTTCCAGTTTTCATCATTTGGCTCCTTTTTTCATTTGCTGAAAGATGCTTTTTTGGCTACAACAGCCTCTCAGACCTCACCTTTAAACCATGCTGACAGTTTTTTGGACTTCCTTCCATCTTTCTTAAAGCATGGCATACAGCTGGTCTGGGCTTCCAAGATAGTATTTTAAACAACGCCCATACTTGATGTGAAACTTTAACATTTGCAGCAGCTCCTTTTTAGTTTTTTCTTAGCTATTTTCCTCATTTTATCATAGCCTCCCATTTGAAAGTTAAAAGGCAGTACTGTGGATTTCCTTGCCGTCTTTTAGCTATGTCATCTGACTGATCAAGATGGCACCCTTGGATGGGAAGGGGATCACACATGCTTGGTAGCATTCCCAAAGGTTTTCTTTGAAAGCTGGGGAAATGCTCCATGCACCCCATATGTGAGGACTGATTCCTGTTGTCCCTGGAGAACATCTGTTATAGGTGAGTAACTACGCTTTTTCATAGCCTGATCCGGGCAGATCAGCAGAAGTATCTGCATGTTGCCATGCTTGGCTCTCACTATCAGTTTGCTTCCCTCCTTTTAGGGATATTCACTGCCCCAAGGATATTCTCCCAAGTCATGGTGGAGATTGCTGTGATGCCAAGGGATGTGTGTCCATCCCTAACTGGAGCCCATTCCCTTTCAGAAGCATCCCGGGTGGCGTCCCAAATGTCCTTTTTGGAAAGCCTCAGCTGGGAAATCAATCAGGGAAAGAGTCAGCTGTTGCCTTCACAGTCCCTGGAGTTTCTTGGTGCACTTTTGACACTAGAGTAGGCAGAGTTTCCTGCCATAGGAGAAAGTCAAAAGACTGTTAGATTGGCTGATGCTGTTCTGTGCACAGCAGGCACCCAGAGTCTTGGATTATTTTCAGCTCCTCGGATTGATGGCAGCGATCATAGAGAGAGATAGTGCCCTGGGTGCATGCTTACATACGACTGCTTCAGCCGTCCTTATTGACTCTGTGGTCCCCAAATTCTCAGGAATTCGAGCACAGGCTTCCACTCTCATTGATAGTGAAGGTCAGCCTGCGGTGGTGATGGCAGCATTTCTGTCATCTGAGGAAGGGCATGCCGCTGGACAGTTTCTCCTTGATCCTGCTGATGACCGATGCCAATCTCTTGTACTGGGGAGCCTATTGCCAAGGGGATATGGCCCAGGGCTATTGAAACCACAGGGAAGCGGTATGGTCCCTCAGCTGACTTGAGGCGAGGGCCATCAGGTTGGGTCTGCTGTGTTTCCGGCCCCTGATTGAAGTCCGAGTAGTTAAAGGATTTTCAGACAATGCCACAGTGGTGGCTTATGTTAATTGGCAAGATGGCATGAGAGCTCTGGGTTAGCTCTGGAGATGGCTCTCCTGTTTGCCTGGGTAGAGAAGAATCTCCTAGCTTTGTTGGCCTAGCACATTGTTGGGGTGGGCAATGTGAAAGCGTACTAACTCTGCTCACACTTTCTGGACCCTGGAGTGTGGGAATTGAGTCAGGAGATGTTTGTTGATTCTGCGGCGCTGGGGGTCACCCTGAAATGGATCTGATGGCAACCTGCTCCAATGCCAAAGTTTTCTGCTGCTTCAGTCGCTGCACAGAGACGGGTTCTGAGGGCATCAATGGCCTGACCCATCCTTGGCCAAGTCAGTGAATGCTGTACATGTTTCCTCCGTGGCCCCTGGTGGGGAGTGTGATTCGGCGTGGTTCTGTTTTGGTGGATTTTTTTTTCCTTGTAATGTTGTTAAATTTATAAATAAAAAAAAAAAGATTGTACAGAAGAAGAAAGAAATGGGTTCGGTGGTGGACAAGCCTTGTTCAGGTTGTCCACGTGCATCAACATCACGCCAAGACTGCGCACTACGATGCATTTCACTGACTAATCGCAAGTTGACCTCTCCTCAGCTACTTTGAGTGGTCAGACGAGTGAGGTCAGTGTCAGCTCATCAAAAGTTCATCACCGGTGCCTGCAGTTTGGTCTCCGGGGCTGCAAAGCACAGAATAAGCCACTGATGACTGACATACAAAGGCGCAACTGGATCATGTGGGCGAGAAAGCACTCAACCTGGTCGACTGAAATGTGGGAAAAGGGGCTATTCAGCGATGAAAGCACCTTCTGCCTGTTTGGTAACCAGGCCCACACCTATGTGAGGAGATTTCCTGGAGAGGAATTCAAGCCTGAGTGTCACAACCTCACTGTAAAGCATCCTTTGAAGGTCATGGTCTGGGGCTGCATGGCTGCCAGTGGCGTTGGACGTCTTCACATCATCGATGGAATGGTCAACGGGGCCAAGTACATCACCATACTGCAAATGTGCATGGTGACATCAACACACCAGCTGTTTCCTGGCCAGTTCCTGTTCCAAGATGACTATGCACCCTGCCATCGCTCCAGACAAGTGATCAGCTGGAAGCAGCGGAGCAACATCAAGTCAATGGACTGGCCTGCCCAGTCTCCAGATCTGAATCCATTCGAGAACCTGTGGCACAAGGTGGCTGTGGAAATATCCAAGAGGCATCTGACATCAAAGCGTGAGCTGACTGAGTCACTCATTGCAGCTTGGAACTGCGTTGTCACCAACGATCACCTTGTCAGACTGGTTCATTCAATGCCAACAAGGTGCAGTCAGGTGATCAAGAACAAAGGGTGGCCCATCAAATACTGAGCCATCACTGACACATAAAAACGGCCTTTTTCAAGGCCACATACATTAATTTGAAGGAAACCTGGCATGTGTCCATAATATTCGAAAGCATGCTTACAATAATATATCGTTGGCCAACGATGTACATTACGCGATTTTCACAGAAAATCTATCAACAGGACAACTATGGGAAACAAACTTGGAAAATAAGGGCCAAACCAATACTAAAAGTTGGCCCTAATAGCCAAATCTTTCACTTATGAGATATACAGAAAAAGCCACTGGGAGGAAAAAGAAATTAAGATAGAAGGTCACAAAGTTGAAAAAACGTCAAATTTACAAGTGATTCCAGACTTTTGCACACCACTGTAGAAGGTGACATTTTACTCATCTGCTAGGTCAGTCTAGGGCCCGGGCCTGGAACTGTATTCTGTTCTGTTGTTCTTCTGTGATACCCTTGGGTCCGCTATGATTGTTATACTTGGCTCTTCAGGTTCATCTTCTACTAATAGCCTTTTGTTTATGCTTTCCTGCACATAGTTCTTGACTGTTGATTATTCATTATTGCCCACAATTGAGGTTGTGTGAGGCTTGCTATCTTTCTCCCATATGCTTTGGGACGAATATTGAAGACATCTGGTGGCTGAGGCGAATATAGGCATGGGAGTGATGTCATTGAAACCGGGGCTTTTCATTTGTTCTTTGTCTCTGTCAGTCTGTGGTCTAGAAGAACTCAAGGAAAGGATATTAACTGTTGAGTAAAATGTCACCTTACATAGTCGAGATGTGATATAATCAGAATGAGTGTAAGAATAGTGAGGACAGAAAAGGACAAAGGGCACAAATGTGTTGAAGTCTAAAGAATGAGATTTTGACTAAGGCACCTATCTGCACAGCAAATGTGGGTTTAGGGGGAAAGATAAGGAGCTCAGTTTGGGCTATATTCAGTTTCAGATGGCAGTGAGACATCCAAGCAACAATGTCTGATAAGCAGGCAGAGATTCATGCCTGGATTCCTGGAGAGATTTCAGGTGCAGAAATGTAGATCAGGAGTCATCAGCATAAAGATGGTACTGAAAATCATGGGAGGAAACGAGCTCCAAGGGACAGAATGTAGAGAGAAAAGGAGAGGTCCCAAGACAGAGTCCTGAGGTACACCAATTGAAAGCAGGAAGGCGGGAGACGAGGATCCATCAGAACATATACAAAAAGTGTAATGGGAGAGAGAAGAATAAAACCAGGGCAGAACAATCTTTTAAATACAAGCGAGGACAGGGTTTGGAGGAGAAGGTGGTGATGAATAGTGTCAAAGGTAGCAGAAAGATCAAGAAGGATGAGAATAGAGTAAAGGCCTTTGGGTTTATTTAACCAGATTTGTATACCACTTTTTCCTTCAATCAAAGTGGTTGACATCACAAAATGGGTCTACATTGAACAAGGGGGGGGGTGGGGGTGACAAGATGTACATAAAGACTTTAGATGTTTGGCTCTTATCTTTACATTTAAACATATTAGTAGGGTCTTTAGTTTGCTTGATCATAGGATTCCATGAATAAGAGGGTTTTGAGGGATTTGCGGAAATCCTTGAGGTCATTTAGTGCTCGTAGTTCATCCGGGAGGGAATTCCAGAGAGCCGGTGCTAAGAGTGATATAGCTCTGTTGGAAGTTACTTGTTTTGTCTTATGGTATCCTGTGGGTGTGCGGAGTCTATTACTGCCATTTGCTCGTTTGGGCCGGTTGGTTGTGTCCCTGGTTAGTAAACTGTGGATGACATCTGCTGTACATAGGTGCATGATCTTGACTATGTTTACAGTTGTTTTGAATGTTATCTGTGCAGAGATCGGTAGCCAGTGCAGTTGCCGAAGGATAGGTGTGATGTGTTCGTGCTTGGCTGTGCCAGTTATGATGCGAGCTGCAGTGTTCTGCACCAGTTGGAGTGGATGGATAGATTGCTTGGGTAGACCTTGGTATAGAGAGTTTCCGTAGTTCAGTATTGGGGTGACAATTGCCTGGCATATGGTGCGGAAATGATCTTGGCTGAGGATCGGTTGGAGTCTCCTGATGAGCTTTAATCGTTTGTATGCCTTTGCATCAGTTTTGTTTATATGAGGTTGTAAGTTTAGATTCTTGTCCAGGGTGATACCTAAGTATTTCACCTTGTCCTTTATTGGTATTGTTCGGTTTAGAATGTTGATGGCTTGAGGTGGGTTGCAGTTAGGATTCCTGGAAATAATCATTGCATCTCCAGGAACAAGCAGGAATAAGTCCTCACATATGGGTACGTCAGTACCGATGGAGCCTGAGCGGGAAAGCTGCCCAGCTTCCCAGAAGGAAAGCTTTTGGGGCCTCCCACTGCGCATGTGCGCTGCCTTCCCGCCTTCCTGACCAACTCTCCTCAGTTATTCTTTTTCTGCGGAGCCAGCAGGTCGTGTTCCTGTCACCGCTGAAGAAGTTATTTTAATTTATTTCTTTGGCCGCGTGTCTGCCTTCCCCGATTCCAGACCGGTACCGCCGGTCTTTTTTCCTTTATTTAAAAAAAAAAAAAAATCATCTTTTTTTTTTCTTCACTTGGTGTGTTAGTCCTGTGAGGCCTTTAGGCCTTCACTAATTCTCCCTCATGGAGAAACAAGCCTCTGGGTTTAAAAAATGCACCAAGTGCAGCGGTACTATTTCAGTCACAGACACCCATGAATGGTGTCTTAAATGTTTGGGGCCTGACCATTCCATTTCGGATTGCCCATCCTGTTCTTTGATGTCTAAACGTGGCTTACAGAACCGGGCAGCCAAGTTTCACATGCTGTTTTCTACAGATACTCCAGCATTGACATCTTCCAGGTCTTCCTCTCCTGATGGATCTCAGGTAACCAAACATTCCTCTGGCAGGTCCTCAAAGGGCAAATCTCCCTCTAAGTATCGAGATACCCCTGGGCTTGACCCTGAGGACCCTGCCCCAGCCAAACAACCCCGGCGGGAAGCTCCGGCTTCCAAAGCTCCTCCTATGGGGTTACAGGTTGACATCGATGGCACGGCCTCGACCGATCACCTGTTAGACTGTTCTGGGGTACCGGCTCAATCATCCGGTACCGACATCCAGACAGTCGTGGCGTCCATGGATCATACAGTTCAATCCATGCAGCAGGCCATTTTGGCTTTTATTAAGGCTGCGACGCCCTCGGTACCGCACCCTGCAGTACCGACTCCGGTTCCGGTACCACAACCGATACCGGTACCCATGCCTTCCACATCGACCAGGATACCGATTCCGGTTCCCGGTTCCGGGGTTTTTCCCGATACCGATCCGGTTCCGGGTACCCCCGATGTCGATACCGGTCGATACGCTTATCGATCCCTGGAAGCAAACAGACGATACTTTGAGTCTTCTGATGATCCTGATTCATCAGATAACTCTGCTGAAATATCCCTTACTCTACCTGAGGAGCCCTCTTCTCCAAAGAGGAGAATGTCTCCTCCAGAGGATTTATCCTTTCAAGACTTCATCATTGAAGTAGCTAAAGGTCTTTCTATTTCTGTATCCTCTGAAAAAGAACCTAGAGCAAAAAAGTTAGACATTTTAGGATACTCTAAGGTTCCCAAAGAGGCAGTCACCCTGCCCATCCATGAAATTCTTCAAGATCACATGATGGACTTATGGGAGACTCCTCTCACCCTATCTCCACATTCTCGTCATCTGGACACCATGTATCGTGTCCCCCCTTCTCCTGGGTTTCAAAAAACTCAGCTCCCGCACCACTCCATTGTGGTGCAGTCAGCTATGAAAAGGATCAAGAGTACTAAAAGACACTCTTCTACTCCCCCAGGAAGAGAATGTAGGACTCTGGATGCTTTTGGAAGAAAAATCTTCCAAGCAAGTATGCTTATTGCCAGAATCAACTCATACAACCTCTATATGGGCATGTTTCTGAAGGAAATTGCATTAAAAATACGCCATTTTCTCCCCTTTATCCCAGAGGATAGAAAGGAGGAGTTCCTTTTTCTGCTGAAGCATACCCAAGATATTTCAAAGTTCTCCAACAGAGCAGCCTTTGACTCCTTTGAGGGTGCTAGCAGAGCCTCAGGTATTGCCATAGCGGCTCGCAGAATTGCTTGGCTCCAGGCCTCTAACCTTGAACCCTGGGTCCAGGATGGGTTGGGAAATTTGCCTTGTACGGGTGAGAATCTGTTTGGTAAGGAGTGGCAAATCAAAGCCACTCAAATGGATGCAGAAAATGCTGCTTTAGATAGACTTTCTAAGTCTACCTCTACCCCTGTCCAGAAGAAATCTTTCAAAAAGCCTTTCTACAAGAAGGCCAGATTTGCCACAAATACTGGCCAACAATCTTCTGCAGCTCGCTTTGCTCCTAAGCGTCAGCAGCCTAAACAGGCCAGGGCAAAACCTGCAGGGGCTGCTACAGCCCAACAGTCCTAACCCCCTTAGGGTTTTTGACTTAAAACTAGAGAACTTAACCTTCCTGGCTATAAAACATCCAGAACCTCTCACCATTCCAGGAAGGTTAACTCATTTTGCTCCCAGATGGGAGCAAATCACATCAGAGCAATGGACCCTCTATCATCAGAGAGGGCTACAAACTACATTTCTCCAACCTTCCTCCCCATACCATGGTGAGAAGTTTCAATTCTCCCCCATCTCTCCTAGACCTGTTGGGTCAGGAGGTGACCACTCTTCTCGCCCAAAAGGCAATAGAAGAGGTTCCTCTTCCTCAACAAGGGTCAGGTTTTTACTCCCCTTATTTTCTCATTCCCAAGAAAACCGGGGGGTACAGACCCATTTTGGATCTCAGAGAATTGAACAAATTTCTATACAGGGAGAAATTCAAGATGCTTTCTCTAGGCACTCTCCTTCCATACCTACAGAGTCAGGACTGGCTTTGTTCTCCAGATCTCAAGGATGCGTATACACATATACTCATCCATCCATCCCACAGAAAATTCCTACGGTTTATGTTCCAGGGAAAACACTTCCAAATACAGAGTACTTCCCTTCAGACTAGCCTCTGCTCCAAGGGTATTTACCAAATGCATGGCAATAGTAGCTGCATTCCTACGCACCCTGGGAATTTTTGTCTTCCCATACCTGGACGACTGGCTCATCCGTGCTCCGTCTCAGTCCGAGGCTCAGACTTCCCTGGATCACACCAGGCGAATTCTACAGTATCTGGGACTTGTGATCAATCTGCCAAAGTCCCAACTCACCCCTACTCAATCCCTAGAATTCATAGGGGCCTGGTTGGATACCACCACCGCAAGCGCCTATCTATCTCAGGCCCGTTGCCAACGTCTAGTGCACTTAGCCTCTCAGACTCAGTCCAGAAGCCACTGGACTGCCAGAGAGATGCTACAACTATTAGGCCACATGGCCTCCACAGTACATGTGGTGCCTTATGCTCGCCTACATATGAGAGCATCTCAATGGACTTTATCCACCCAGTGGACTCGAGCATCAGGAGCTCTCTCACACCAAATAGCAAATTCCAGTCGTCTCTTTTGGTCTCTCCAATGGTGGATATCCACTCAAAATCTGTTGTTGGGGCCCCCTTTCAACCATTGTTGCCCCAAGCAACCCTCACAACAGATGCCTCCCAAACAGGTTGGGGGGCTCATCTCCAAGATCTCTCCACTCAGGGCATTTGGTCTCCACAGGAGACCACCCTTCATATCAACCACTTGGAACTTCGAGCAATCTTTCTAGCTCTCAAAGATTTTCATACCCTCCTCAGCAACATGACAGTCCTTATTCACACGGACAATCAAGTAGCCATGTTTTACATAAACAAACAAGGAGGGACTGGCTCTCTGTCGCTTTGCAACGAAGCTCTAAGATTATGGGTCTTCGCCAGAGAGCATCAAATCCATCTCCTGGCAGTATATCTTCCAGGAATCCAAAACTCTTGGGCAGACAGACTCAGTCGAGTTCTGCTTCCACACGAATGGTCCCTGCACATGGATCAGGTACTCAGAATCTTCCAGAAATGGGGAACCCCGGACATAGACCTCTTTGCAAGTCCGTGGAATGCCAAACTTCCCCGGTTCTGTTCCAGAATTCCGTGTCAGGGAGTTCAGACCAAGGATGCCTTCCTCCTGCATTGGGGTGAGGGTTTCTTGTATGCCTTTCCACCCATTCCTTTGATTCCCAAGACTCTGTTCAAACTTCAAAGGGATCAAGGGTCCATGATCCTCATAGCTCCACGCTGGCCACGCCAAGTGTGGTACCCTCTACTTCTGCATCTCTCCCAAGCCCCCTCCCTGGACTTGGGAGCGGCTCCAGACCTTCTGTCTCAAGAGGAGGGGACTTTGTGGCACCCAAACCCCAAGTCCCTTCACCTCAGAGCTTGGTTACTGAAGGCCTAGACCTTCAACACTTCAATCTGTCGCAGCAAGTGAAGGATATCCTACATGCCTCTAGGAAACCTTCCACTAGGCGTTCTTACGCTTTTAAATGGAAAAGATTTTCCATTTGGTGTGCTCAAAAGGGTCTTAACCCTCTGGCACTCCCATTGAATTCTCTTTTGGAATATCTCCTGCATCTTTCCAATGCAGGACTCAAAACGAATTCAGTAAGAGTCCATTTGAGTGCTATTGCGGCATCACTTAAGCCCATCAATGGACAACCTGTTTCCTCTCATCCTCTTATTGCAAGATTCATGAGAGGCTTAACTTTAACTAAACCTCCCATTCGACCTCCTCTGGTGACATGGGACTTAAACTTGGTTCTTGGTCAGCTTATGAAGCCACCTTTTTAACCCTTAGCCACTACCTCCTTGAAATTTCTTTCCTGGAAGGTTATTTTCCTCATTGCAGTCACTTCAGCTCGCCGCATCAGTGAACTGCAGGCCTTAGTGGCTAATCCACCTTACACAAGGTTCCATCATAATAAGGTAGTCCTTAGGACAAATCCTCACTTTATGCCTAAAGTGGTCTCACCTTTTCATCTTAATCAAGAGGTTTATTTACCTGTCTTTTTTCCAGCTCCAATGCAGAGAGGAACCTTCATACTCTAGACTGTAAAAGAGCTCTTGCCTTTTACCTCCACAGGACACAGCAACATCGAAAGTCTTCTCAGCTTTTTGTTGCTTTTGATCCTTCTCATTTAGGACTTCCAGTCTCCAAAAGAACACTCTCCAATTGGATTGCTCAGTGTATCTCTTTTGCTTACCAGAGTAAGAACCTTTCTCTGGAGGGCCATGTCACCGCTCACAACGTGAGGGCCATGGCCACCTCTATGGCTCATCTAAACTGTGTCCATTGACCAGATCTGTCGAGCAGCCACCTGGGCCTCGGTTCATACCTTTACAGCCCATTACTGTTTGGACAAGGACTCCCGCCGGGATGCGTTGTTTGGTCAGGCTGTCCTCAGACACCTGTTCCATTCTTGAACAACTCCAGCCCACCTTCCCTGAATGGATGCCTGAGATCCATAGGAAGATGAAGAACCTTTCAGGGTCTCATACCCTTTAGGGGATCTCCCGGGCATCTTAGCTAGGGAGTCCCCATATGTGAGGACTTATTCCTGCTTGTTCCTGGAGATAGCACAGTTACTTACCTGTAACAGGTGATCTCTGGGAACAGCAGGAATTAGTCCTCACAACCCGCCCACCTCCCCTAAGAGTTGTATCTCTCTCTCTCTCTTCCTTTCCTCTCTCTATTGTCTCAGCTATAAACTCGAACTGAGGAGAGTTGGTCAGGAAGGCAGGAAGGCAGCGCGCATGCGCAGTGGGAAGCCCCAAAAGCTTTCCTTCTGGGAAGCTGGGGAGCTTTCCCGCTCAGGCTCTGTCGGTACCGACGTACCCATATGTGAGGACCAATTCCTGCTGTTCCCAGAGATCACCTGTTACAGGTAAGTAACTGTGCTTTCTGTTTTGTCAGAGTTGACTTTCAGGTTATCTGCGAGCCAGTTGTTCATGTCTAAAAGGCACCGGGTCATAGGGGCTATATTGGGAGTGAGTGCATCTATTGGGGCATACACCATGATGTTGTCAGCATATAGGTGATAATGCAACATATGGCGTTTGATAATGCCACAGATTGGTTGGATGTAAATGTTGAATAGTATGGATGAGAGAGCTGATCCTTGTGATATTCCTTGGGTGATAGTGAACTGTGTTGATTTTCTTTGGTCGCATTTGACATGATGCATTCTATTACTTAAATAGGATGTGAACCATTTTATTGTATTGTTACGCAACCCGATCTCCTGTAGGCGGTTCAGGATTATAGAGTGGGAGACTGTGTTGAAGGCCTCGGAGATGTCTAAGAAAACTTGCAGAAATCTGTTTTTTATGTTGTCTAGGGGGTCTTTAGGTGTAAGGTGAATGTGAAGACATGGTGGTCTGACCAGGAGACTGGCATGGTAGTTGGGTTCGTGAATTGGTTTGGTTTGGTTAGTTGTATTGGTATGAAGATAAGGTCCAGTGTAGTACCATGATGGGTGTGAAGGCGCATTGACCATCTGTGTATAGTCGAGTGCTTTGGCAAGGAACAAGTTGCTGGAGACTTTGGTAAAAGCAGTTTCTGTGGAATGTAGAGGATGCAAGCCAGATTGCAATGGATCTAGTTTTGGGTGGGGGGGGGGGGCTTAAAGAGCAAAAAATAGATTCTGAAAGCAAGAGGGGGAGAAGCATAAAGCTTAGTTTGCCTAGGGTGCCAACACCTTAAACCAACTCTGTCCTTGACTACTTCTCCTTGTTCAGTTGGGTTGTCTTGATTCTTAATGCCAATATCAAATTTTGCTTTGACTGTTTTATCAGGACAGCTTTTAGATGTAGGGGTTCTGGTCTTAAACATGCTTGGGTGTGGCTTTGCAGTTTTAATATATATTAGCTGGACTTGAAAGCTAGAAGCAAATTTTGAAGAGATAAGTACAGTAGTGAGAGACTGTTGTCTAATAGAGGCAGCTAATGTTTAAGGATGAAGATTTCTACTTCTTCCAGGGCTGCCCCAACCACTGGGCAAACAAGGCAGTTCCTAAGGCAGCAGCTTTGGGTGGAGGGGGGGGGGGCAAGGATCTGCAAAGAGCAGGGCATTCAAAGCAAAAAATAGATTGACAGCAAGGGGGGAGAGGTTTGCCTAGGGTGCCAACACTTTAAACCAAGTCTGGGGCCGTCCTTGACTACTTCTTCTAATGTTTCTTCCTTGGGCAGTGTTTATGAGACATGCAGCTAAATTTATTCATTCATTTATTTAACTGTATTTATATCCCGCTTTTCACCGGGGGATAAAAGTTTGTATATAGGTGGAAAGAGGCTTTTTTTTTTTTTTTACATTATAATCCTTTTATTTAAGAAATCAAAGAGGAAATACAAGAAATAAACAATGCAAAGGCATCAATCATCATATAACCAAATAGAAAAAACACAGCCCACAATATGGAGTGCACTGAAAAAGGAACTAAGAAAACTAACTGGGGCCACCTAAATAAATATAATAATTTCCTATTTACTTAACAAAGAAGCAAGAAATAAAACAAAAAAACAAATAAAGCAAGAAATAAAACAAAAATGTGAGTGGAGGAGTGGCCTAGTGGTTGGGGCAAGGTACTTCGGGCCGGAAGGTCGGGGGTTCAAATCCCACTAGAGGACAGCAACCTTGGGCCGGAAGGACTGGGGTTTCTAGTCCCACAGGTGCTCCTTGTGGTCTTGGGCAAGCCACTTAACCCCCCATAGCCCATGTTCCCTGTAAAATAGTTCTCTGTGTGCTGTGCTTTCCTGTCTAATCAATGTGTTTATACCTCAAAAAAAAAATTTCCTGTCATGATTTGACAATTTCCAATCTGTAATCAAACTGCTGCTGATCGCTGGAAGTAGCGGTATACAAATGTATACTAAATAAATAAATAAATAAAAAAGAAAAATAACCTCATCCCTGACCCTGTAAAATCCCCTCCAGCCGAGAGGAATCAAAGAAACCATACATCTTACCCTGAAATACAATAATGCATTTACAAGGATATTTTAGAAGAGGCCCCCAGAGCTAAGACTTGAGGTCGAAGCTCAAGGAAGGCCTTCCTTCTCTTCTGTGTACTGTGAGACACATCTGGAAAAACTGACCAAAATATTTTTCATGTCTATGAGCAAAATATAAATGAAGAACAAGATCCTTATCTTTCTCAAGTAAAAAGGAAACTAAAAGAGTTGCACGAGTAGAAATCTCTTCCAAGGAAGTCTCCAAGAAAACAGATAAATCTAAGCTTGGAACTGATAATTGTTTAATTTCCCCCATATCTGCATCATCATTCCCCTTTACCTGATCAACTTCCTGAACCTCCCTGGTACCCATCAGAAGATAATACATTTTTAATAAAGATATAGAATCTGGATCAGAAATTTTCAAGACATCTTTCAAATATTTAGTAAACAATATAATAGGGGAAAGATAATGGGTACAAGGGAAGTTCAAAGAACGTAAACATTTTTATACGAAAAGCATTTTCAAAATGTTCATTTTGACGATGTAACATTAAAGAATCCTATACAGAAAAAGTTACAACTCTTTGCAATGACATCATTTGAGAATCAATCTTAGAATTATGAGCCTCAATGGAAGATAATCGATCTTCATGACCAGCCAAAGAGTCCACAGTTTCCTTAGTAAACGTCGAAAGCTTCACTAATGATGATTGTAATGATAGCTCGGTTCTAGACACAATCTGCCAAATATCTTGAAGCGTTACATCTTTCAGTGGTTTAGGATCCTCAGGAGATGTAGAAAACTGAAAAGGGAGAGGCAAAGCAACATTCAAAGTATTTAACCTCAAAAAAGTATCGAGAAGAGGACCAGAAGTAGGAAGGGCTCCACTCACACAAATAGGAGTAGAGTCCTTCTTCTCTAAAAGAGCTCCTTTGTTGGGTGGAGATAATACCCGTCGCATAACAGGAGACACAGTACTTAAGGAAGCCGAGGAGATCTCTGATGAATTAATTATAGCAGGAGGAGCCATGGACTTTAACAAATTGTCCATGGGACCAATCACCTTTGCTGACTTGACAGTGGACAAAGAGGATAGGAGAGGTCTCTTCTTGTGCTTCCCCATTGATAACTCAATGCCAACCTTAGATAAGTGCTCCTTCGTGCTCTGAAGGGGTTCCAAAGGGGCACGCCTGCCCCTTTGGACACGCCTCTTCAGAGCATGTGCTGCGGTATGCCTCCCGCGGTGGGGGCTCAGTTGATATAGCCCAATCTGGTCACGTGATCCCCAGTGCTCACCGGCACGGAACAGCAGCTCCAATCAGAATCTTGGTAAAGAAGTAGCAGGAAACAAGCACACACTCCAAGAGGCTTTTTACAGAAGAAGTAAAGCAGATGTCTGTGTATATTTTTCCTTTGAAAATCTGATACAACGTTCACAGTGAAAAAGCACCCATGAACCATGTAGCAACACAGTTAAAAATGTCCCATTTAATTGGCCTTAAAGTACCATCTCTACCTGACTTCACTCACTGCCTTTTTATGTCCTAAAGTTATTTAGATAGCGGACAAAATATTACTGTTACCTGTATAATTTCTAGGACTACCCATAATCTATCCACACATTGCCCTTGCACTACAGATAATGCTGGTATGGTCAGTAATGATTTTAGTGGTATTGTCTGAATAATTACCACTGAATAAGTGGAAAGACCCAGCCAATGGCACTTATCCAAACAGCAGGGACTGCTATCTAGACAAATGCTTTTGAATATTGGGCAGCTTGGCTTTAATTTTTATTTTTGGTGGGCTAATGTGGTGCTCTTGGCATGGCATGTGATTTCAGAAGAATGAAAATCCTAGAAAAGTTAAAGATCATAGTGTCTTCCCCTACTTGTGGCTTTTTTTTTTCCAACCCCCCCCCCCTCCCCAGATGTAATCAACTGTGTTAACTTGAAGCAAATCTTGTAATTACACTAACTTTCCTTTTCTCCCTTTATTGTTTGAATATAGAATATATTTTTAACCAAAGACGGGACAATACAGTTGGGAGATTTTGGAATAGCACGAGTTCTCAATAGGTAAATGTTTGATTATTTTTTCTTCAATAGTTTTGTGATTGTTTCAGTTGAAATCTTAAAACATAGTAAAATACAATCATTAAGTTATTTTAATTTTCCTTCTTTTCTTTTTCTCTACTAGTACTGTGGAGCTGGCTCGCACTTGCATTGGGACGCCTTACTATTTGTCACCTGAAATCTGTGAAAACCGACCTTACAATAACAAAAGGTATCCATGCTAAGACGTATAGAGTATTAAAAATTCATATTCCATATCATCCTGCTACACCAGTCCAGACAAGTGGGCTGTGTTCCCCTATTAGTGGATTGGTGGAGACAAAGAACCAATGAAAAGCCCAGGTTTCAATGACATCACTCCCATACCTCTATTCACCTTTGTCACTAGAGGTCTCCAGTATTTCTTTGTCTCCAGCAGATGGTGGATGGATTTTCTCCTCTGTGAAGAAAATCTGAAGATTGAGAGGAAAAGATTGATTAAATGCTTCTGAATGAACACCTTGAGGGAGACACTCTCACTTGAGCGTGATGAGGGAGGCTCCATTAGACTGTGGTCTTTTTGGTAGCCATAGGAGGAGGGAAAATTGGTTCAGCTACACATACTTATTGTGATTAAGGGCTGTTGAGCAGCCAGAAATTGGAAGGATATGGAAGAGTGTAGCAGCCAGAAATTGGAAGGATCTGGAAGAGTGTAGCAGCCTCTCACAACCTTGGCGCCCCTTCCTTTCTCTTCTGTCCTCCCCGCTCTTTCCCAAAGATTGCAGAAGGCTCTCAGGAATCTCACTGCCAGCTACCTTAGATGCAGTACTGCAGAGCCAGTAAAACAGCTTCAGGGGAATAGAGGTGAGCCCAGTACGAATTCTCTACCTGAGGCTCTCAGGGGAGTGAGTAACCAACGCTTGACCTCATCATTGTCCAGTTGGGGGTTCCCTTCCGTATTCCTGGGACCACTGGGGACCACTGGCGCAGCGTGGAGCTTTCCTGGCATTTTCTGTATATGTTAATAGTGTTTTCTCCTATTGTGCACCTAGCGGTTGTGCTGTCTCTCCATGTGTTCCGCCCAAGCGGCTCCAGTGCACGTTCCTACCCTAGCTCCCGTAGCTCCTGCTGCAGTAAAAGCATAGTTAATGCGTGCCTTCAGGCTGCTGCAGCCTTAGTGCTTTAACTTTCTGTCTTCTTCCAGGAAATGCTGTTTGAACTGTGACAAGCGAGGTGCTGCTTCTCCAGATTTTGGATTCTGCTCTTTTTGCATGGCAGCTTCTGAATCATCCCTGGGGGGGGCCTGCTCTCTCTCTCTCTCAGCCAGGGGATGCAGTTAGTCTGGCCTTGTCTGCCTTGGGGCAGGAGGTGTGATGGATGGCACTATGGGTAAGGATATCTAGTCGGCCGGAAGGTTCGGTGACCGTGCTGTGAGCCGCTTCTTACCCTCTAGTGTTGGGGGGGGGGGGGGGTCATTTCCGGGAAGAGAGCTTCTACACATCCAGATTGTCCTCCCTGGAATTCTTTTCTTTTTTGCCTGGCCTGGTCTTTCTGGCATGGAAATTCAGACCCTGCTGCCTCTGGGTACCACTGGGTGCAATCTCATTCAGGGCAGGCTGAGAGCGGAAGCCCTGTTCAATTGCCTTTGGCTAAGCGTCCCCAGTGATAGATGTCCACTGGAGATGGGGACAGCTGGGAGCTTTCAGGATTTTGATTGACTTGGATTCAGATGGCTCGGTACTGGGCTGTGATGTGGAGAAGACATACACTCAACTTTAGAAGATTCACTTATTCCAGAAGGAGGATCTGGCATCATTGATTGCCAGGGTCTCATCCACCTTGAACTTGATGGATGCTTCTGGCATGGAGAAGGAGCCAAAGATGCACTCACTACTTCAAGGGGTGCAGAAATTCACTACTGTCTTCCCATTCCCAGATGCGATCGAGTATATGATCCGATCAGAATGGGACTCTCCCAACTCCCCCTGCCTAAGGGTTTAAGGATGTGCAAAAAGATCTGTGCTCTCTCGGAGAAGTGCTTTGAGTGGTTTGGTATTCCCAAGGTAGATGCACAGGTCATGGTGGTTGCCAGATGGACCACCATTCCTGTGTTAGGTGGATTGGCCTTAAAGGAGTTTCTGGACCATAAGTTGGATTTGTTGAAGAGCCAGTTTGCCATGGTGGCTGTTATTCTGCAGCTGGCGGTATGTACCATATGATATCTTGAGCCCTGCTCCAGTGGATTCAGTCTCTTCTATCGGATGATAGTACCCCTCTTTTGGAGTCTGCAATAACTTTCCTTTCTGAGGCCATTTATGACCTGGTACGTTTGGCAGCCAGGAATAGTATCCTGATGGTGTCACAGCATTGGATTTGGCTCCGGCACTGGGCAGCAGACTCATCTTTGAAAGCCTGGTTGGCCTAACTGGCTTTTAAGGGGAAACTTCTTTTTGGAGCTGATTTGGAGAAGCTGGTTAAGGATCTGGGCGAGAGGAAATCTTGCAGTCTTCTGGAAGACAGGTCTGGGGGCCTGTGAAGTGGGCTAGTGCCTCTTTCTCGTCAGCCTCTGCCTGTACAATGAGGGTGTGCTGGCCGGATCCCTGGGGGTCTCGGGACTTTCATCGTTATAGTCCTGTAAAACCTTGCTTTTGCTCTGCTTCCAGGATTTGGGCTCATTCTCAGTCCTTTCATGGAGAGTGTGGGCCCAGGAACTCTTGTCTCCTCCAGAGGAAAACCCTCCCAGGCTGCACAGTGAAGGTTTGGGGGGCCCATTCCATGGGTCTTCCGGTTGGAGGCAAGCTTCGCCCTTTCTTCCAGGAATGGGCTCGGGTTACAAAGGATCCCCGGGTGCTAGACACCATTTGGTTCGGCTATTTCTTGGAATGCAAAGAGCAGATTCTGGATGCTTTCGTCATCTCCCCTTCTGGATCTGTGATCATATGCGCTGCTGTGCAGACCACCTTGGACAAGTTACTGTGCCTAAAGGTGGTGGTGCCTATCCACCCGGACGAGATGGGGCAAGAGAAGATAATCCATCTATTTCAAGGTGCCCAAAAAGGACTATTCCTTTTGGCCCATTCTGATCCTCAAGGAGGTCAACAAGCACTTCTGCGCACTGCACTTCTGGATGGAAACCTTATGGTCTGTGATTCAAGCAGTGTGCTGAGGGGAGTTCTTGGCTTCTCTGGATCTGGCAGAGATGTATTTTTTATATCCCGATCTGGGCAGATCAGCAAAAATATCTATATTTGTTGTGCTTGGCTCTCACTATTAGTTTGCCGCCCTCCCTTTCAGGCTATCCACCGCCCCAAGGATGTGCTCAAAGGTCATGGTGGTGGTAGTGGTTGTGGCTGCGGCGCCGAGGATCTGTGTCCATCCATATCTGGACAACTGGCTCGTCCGGGCCCATTCCCTTTCAGAAGTGTCTCTGGTGATGTTCTGAGTGGTGGTCTTTTTGGAAAGCCTCGGCTGGATGATCAATCAGGAAAAGAGCCTGCTGTTGCCCTCCCAGTCCCTGGAGTTTTGACACTCAAGTGGACAGAATTTTCCTGCCAGAGGAGAAAGTCCAAGATCCCAGTGTCTGGGATTATCTTCACCTCTTCGGATTGATGGCGGCGACCATAGAGATGGTGCCGTGGGCACAGGCTCACATGTGACTGCTCCAGTGGTCCTTGCTGACTCAGTGGTTCCCGAGTTCTCAGGAGTTTGAGGGCAGGCTTCTGCTCCTGTTTGATGGTGAAGTCCAGCCTGTGGTGGTGGCAAAATCCCTGCCATCTGAGGAAGGGCATACCGCTGGATGATTTCTCCTGGATTTCTCTGATGACGGATACCAGCCTCTCGGGCAGGGGAGCCCACTGCCAAGACCTTCTGCCCAGGGCCGTTGGAACTGCAGGGAAGCGGCATGGTCCATCAGCTGCCTCAAGGCAAGGGCCATCAGATTGGCTCATCTGCATTTCTGCCTCCTAATCGAGACCCGGGTGATTCGACAGGACCTTGGTGGTGGCTTATGTCGATTCGCAAGGCGGCATGAAGAGTGCCGGGATAGCTCTAGAGATGGCTCCCTTGTTTTCTTGGGTGGAGATGAACCTCATAGCCTTGTTGGCTCAGCACATTGCAAGAGTGGACAGTGTGGAAGTGGACTTCCTCAGCCAGCATTCTGTGTATCCTGGTGAGTGGGAGTTGTCAGGAGGCATTTCAGTTGATTCTGCGCTGCTGGGGTAGCCCCGAAATGGATCTGATGGCAACCTGCTCCATTGCCAAAGTTTACCGCTCCTTCATGTGCCACATTGAGACGTTGTCAAAGAGCATCAATGCCATTGCCCAGCCATGGCTAAGACCTGATGCGGCTCCTGCAGACGCCTCTTTTCGGTTGACACTTTTTATGGGCCTATTGCGGCAGGAACCTATCGTACTGGAGGACACAGTTCCCTTCTCGCTTACGGCTTGGCTCTTGAAAGAAGACAGCTAGCGCATAAAGTCTGTTCTCCGGCGGTGGTCATCACTCTGCTCAGAGCCTGGAGAAGTCTATCAAGCTAGCATACATGTGTATCTGTTGCCTCTTCGAGCAGTGGTGTGGTGCTGGGCAGTTGGCTGCTGAGGGGGCTAAGGGGCCTTCACTGTTGGCTTTTCTACAAGATGACCTGGAGAAGGACCTTTCCTTAGCTCCCTGAAAGTTCAGGTGGCAGCTTTGGCCTGCTTCTGGGATCCAGTGGCTGATAAGTCTCTAGCCTTGCACCCAGATGTCTCGCATTTTCTCCAGGTGGTTCAGTGTCCGTGTCCTCCCCTGTGGTCTGTGGTTCTTTCATAGTAAGATAGTAAATGACGGTAGATAAAGACCAGTATGGTCCATGTAGTCTGCCCAGTAAGATGGTAAGAGTAGGTGCACCTGCTGCTCCGTGCAGGCCACCCCTCCCCATGTCTTTGTTTTAGGGGTGAACCCACCGCTCCGTGTAGGACACCCCTTTATGTTGAGAAATTAGATAGTTAAGTTTATTTTGATTTTATCCTGTTGCTGTAAAGGGATCCACTGAGTCTGTCCCATGCCATTTTGAATTCTGTCACTGTATTTGCCCCCAACACTTCCATCGGGAGGGCATTCCAAGCATCCACCACCCTTTCAGTGAAAAAGTATTTCCTGACATTGCCTTTCAATTTACCCCCTTGCAGCTTCATGTTATGCCCTCTAGTTTTACAGCTTCCCCGTCTTTGGAAGAGGTTTGTTTGTTCATTATTTCTCTTTAAGTATTTAAAGGTCTGAATCATATCTCCCCTGTCCCTCCTCTCCTCCAGAGTGTACATATTTAGGTCTTCAAGTCTCTTCTCATAAGGCTTCTGATGCACGCTCCAAATCATTTTGGTCGCCTTCCTCTGAACAGTTTCCAGTCTTTTTATATCCTTTGCAAGATATGGTCTCTGAAACTGAACACAGTATTCCAAGTGAGGTCTCACCAGTGACTTATACAGTGGCAGTAGTACCTCTTCCTTTCTGCTGGTAATTCCTCTTTGAATGCAAGGCACCAGACACATATCCCCTTTCCTGGGATCTGTGTCTGGTGCTCAGGGCCCTGATGTCAGCACCCTTTGAACCGTTGAAGTGTGCTACTTTGAAGGATTTGGCATTCAAGACTGTCGTCTTGATAACGATTTGTTCCACGAGTCAGATTTCTGAGCTGCAGGCTCTGTCTGACTGAGATCCTTATCTGTCTTTTTTGAGGGAGGCCATTTTTTTTAATTTTTCTTTCTTTCTTTTTTATACTGCGCTCTTTAGAATCAGTGTGGTTTACATGTATACTAATAGGTACTTTTTATTCCCTTGTTCCCGAAGGGCTCACAGTCTAAGTGTACCTGAGGCAATGGAGGGTTAAGTGGCTTGCCCAAGGCCACAAGGAGTGGCCATGGGACTAGAAGACCCCAGTCCCTCCGGCCTGAGGTTGCTTGTCCCCATGTGGGAATTGAACCCCCAGCCTTCCGGCCTGAGGTAACCTGTCCCAACCACTGAGCCACTCCTCCCTCTTTTCCATTCAGCCTGTGCTTTCCTTCTTGCCTAAGATGATGTTTCCCTTTCATGTGAGTCAGGTGGTCTGCCTGCCCTCCTTCTCTAAGGAACAGTGTCGGGGAAAGGTTAAGGATCTTCGTCTTGTGGATGTCCAAAGGGTGCTTCTCCGTTACTTGGATGTTAAAAATTATTTTAGTCTGACCATGTTTTTTGTGCTGTTTGCTGGCCCACGTAAGGGTGACGCAGCAGCTAAGTCAACTTTGGGGCGCTGGATTGAAGAGGCCATTGTCTCGGTGTATCTGTTGTGGAATTGGCCAGTTCTGTAGGGTTTGTGTGCCCATTCTACCTGAGCACAAGCGTCCTCGTTGGCGGAGCAGAGCTTGATATCCCCGGCAGATGTTTGTCAGGCGGCGACGTGGGCATCACTTTCCACTTTTGTCAAGTATTACCGCTTGGATGTCAATGTGTGGCCTGACACGTTCTTTTGTTCAAGGATTTTGCAAGCTGCTGTATCTTCTTCCAGTGGAGTTGTAGCTTTGTTACATCCAACTTGTCTGGACTGGTCTTGCAGGATGATACGGAAAATGACATTTTGCTTACCAATTAATGTCCTTTCATTGAGTCTTGCTAGACCAGTCCAGAGCCTGCCTCTGAAACTGTATTTGCTCTGTTCTTCTGCTGCGGTACCCTTGGGTAACCTAAGATTTTTTATACTTTACTCTGCAGGTTGATCTTCTACTGCTAGCCTTCTGTATATGCTTCTGTTCTCTACTATTGGTTATTCATTGTTGCCCATGATTGAGGTTGTGTGAGGCTTGCCATGTTTCTCCCATATGCTTTGTGACAAATACTGAGGCGAATCGAGGCATGGGGAGTGGTGATATTGAAACCTGGGCTTCATTGGTTCTTTGTCTCCACCAGTCTGCTGGTAGGTGAACACAACCCACTTGTCTTGACTGGTCTAGTAGGAAAGGACATTAACTGGTAAGTAAAATGTCACCTTGTGTATTTGTATTTCTTCCCCTTGAATATGTACAGTCACACTCTTTTAATAATCACTGCATACTGCTGATGCTTGAGGTTGTTTCTGGAATAGAAGCAGAATAGTCACTTTTTGTTGACCTAACAGCAGAATAATCCAGAGGAGATGAGCTTTTGAGGCAAGTCCTTTCTTTCTTCACATGTGATTTTGTGGTCTTGAAAGCCTACCCAGATCATTGTTTTTGGATATTGGGGCATTGGGTCCACTAAAATGCATCATGACCTGCAAGAATCCATTTTTCTTTGGGACCAATCTTTCCCCTAGATTGTCTCACTAAAACAAGGTTAGAGTGGTTTGTTCTGGTATGCTTACTGCAAGTGCCAGTAAAACATGGAAACTTGGTTACATCTTGCTGGAGTTTCTGGCTTTAGCACCTCAGTGTAAAATGCGATCATTAGTCTTAATTATGATTCTTGAAATAGGATTATGACACGCTTCTTTTCAGTTCACATTGGGCCCAGCTCACATATAAATACTGGCATATTAACTGCACTCTTTTCAGATGGTGGCTCTCTTCATAGAAAAATTATTCCTTTCAAAAAAATTACCTCTAGCAGCTGCATGTCACTTTAGAAATTTCTAAGTGGTTGTTGGCATTTGAGGAAGAGCGAGAAAAAACAGCCCTCTGGTTCTCCGTAAATTAGCAGAGACTATGGGCTTTTATATATTGTAAGGAAAATAGCTGCCTTCAGCCAATTGACCCTAGTGTGCTTTCCCTTTATCTGTAAGATGGGATTTCAGATATTTTAAAGGTTGTTTTTTTTCCTTTCATTTTTTGACAGTAGGAATTATAGGACTAAAGCTGGAGAATAATCTGAGAAGCAGATCATTTTCTGTCCATTGTTTTCCTCTACAGTGACATTTGGGCCCTTGGCTGTGTTTTGTATGAGATGTGCACATTGAAACATGCAGTAAGTGAAGTTTTTCAGTTTTTTAATGATAATGTGCTGTATATTACATGATCTATTCTTTACCCACCAAACCTTTCTCTGTGAGTAGCATTACAGACGTCCTGCATCCTCAGGGGACTAAAGATATTGGGCCCGATTTTGAGTCATCCGGATTTTGGAAGGGCTATGTGCCTCGTTGGCGCATAGCCCTACCCTCCGAACTGTAACCCAGATATTCAATGCAGTGGCGTTGGATATCCAGAGATTACCGCAGACACAGGAAACTGCCGGGACTGACTGGGCAGCAGCGATATTAGATACTGCCTGGATAGCTCCTGCACCTTAAAGATAGGCGAGGGTTTTCCTTGCCTGTCTTTAAGGTGCAGATTGCACCAGTCAGCATGCAATATCGCTGCATCTTGGTTAGCAAGAGTCTCCGCATCTTGGTTAGCAAGAGTCTCCGCCCCAGTTCCATTCTGGAAGCCCCCAACACGCCCCGATGCTAACCCAATAGTATCGGGGCATGTAGGGGTTTTAGAAGGGGATATTCAATAGCACTAGCCATGTAAGTGCCATTGAATATCCCTATCTAAGGCATTTACACGGTTTACTGGGCTGTAAACCATGTAAATGCTTTTCGAAAATCGGGCCCGTTATATCCACCTAGCAAATTTATGTGTGAGGCATATTCCAAACTCAAATTTGGAATACAAGACAAATAAAACATAATCTAAAAGATGGAAGCTCTAACTTGCAATAAACCTACCTTAACTCTTAAACTAGATTGAATGCCTCACTAAATAAGTGAAATTTCAACAAGTAACCCCCTTTTTTACAAAGGGAAATTGTCAAGGTTTTCCATAGTATTGGTCTGACAATTATCACCTGACCATCTTCAGTCTTGCTACACTTTGCATCCGGACAGCATTTGACTTGTCCCAGCTGATCTTAAGGCCTATCTTAGTATATACCACTCCAGAGTTTTCCTTCGGTTCCTCTGCTCATTCCTCTGAAAACAGTAATCTAGGCCTTCCAACATTAAGGCCTGTAAAACTGATCTAAGATTTGAAGGAGGCATGTAATATTTCACACAATAGCAGTCATAGCTTATAGAAAAATGTGCTTCATTTTCCTTGACCAGACTGGTTCAAACTATATTTGTTCCTTATCGTCCATCCAGTCCAGTCCCGCACCTCTGCGTAGTGCCCCTCCTCCAGCAGCTTGGAGATTGAGCGTGTCATCTTTTGATGACATTCGCGTATGTATATATATAGCTGGCACCACCTACCAGCCCCAGTATTGCTCGGTCTCCAAGCAGCTGGAGGAGGTAGTGAGCAGGGTGCTGGACTCGCTGAAGGATAGGATAGGTGTAGTTAGTGTGAAATTTTTAGTTTTAATTTGGGTAATTTCTTGAGTCCCTGTATTTGTAGGGTTAGTCTTTGTTTTAAAGTTAGTTAAAAAAAAAAAAAAAAAAAAAAGAGATCGGGGCTCCCCTCCCCCCCCACCCCACTTCCAGGAACCGGTGCAAGGCAGGAGGATCCAGTGAGGTGGGGTGTTCTTAGCAGCTCCTGATCCCGCGGATGGGTGTGGAATCGCCAGATTGAAGCAGCTGACAGGCAGAGGATATTTTCTCTCCCAACCCCCCCCCCCCACGCTGAAGCCCTCACTTTGCGGCTGAGCGCAGGGGAAGGAAATCGCTGCAGGAGAGGCAGGCAGTAAAAATTGAGTCGGCCGGCAGCGGAGAGCTGTCCCGCTCGGCGGAATCATCGGCGGTATGGTGAGTGGGGAGACGGAGGCAGTGTTTTTCAGCACGGCAAGGAGGGCTAGAGCACATGGGGCAGGTTCCCACTGGCACGCTGAGCAGCCCGCGGTCAGCCTTCCTGCCCACATAGAGTGCTCGGCTTGCTTGATTCTCCGGGTTTAAGTAACAAGCAGCTTCAGTGTTACCGTGGCTGGCGGGGCAGACCTGTTGCCTGTTTTAACTGCATGAAAAAAAAAATTAGCTTTAATTTACTTTAATACTACTGAGCATTTATATAGCGCTACCAGTCGTACGCAGCGCTGTACAGACATAATAAAGAGACAATCCCTGCTCATCGGAGCTTACAATCTAGTCAAAAACAAACAATCCGGTCAAAAGCAAACACAGAGGTGTAAGCAGGGGTAGAACAAGGGAAGGGAAGGAGATTAGGAGAGTCAAGAGTCAAAGGCGTCAGCAAAGAGGTGAGCTTTCAACCTGGATTTGAAGAGGGTTAGAGAAGGTGCCTGGTGTGCAGACACAGGTAGATTGTTCCAGGGGTAGGGTGCAGCAAGGTGAAAGGACCAAAGTCTGGCGTTAGTAGTACGAGAGAAGGGCCAGCCAGGGTTTGGGCGGAAAGGGAAGGAGGGATCGGAGGGGGAGGCACTTTGAGGAGAAAGCTGAGAGTGGTAAAAAGACTGTGAGGATCAGAGGCAAGAGAATTAGTCAGGTGGACATAGTAGTCTTGTTTGGCAAGAGCTATAGCTGACTGGAAAGAGACAAGCATGAATTTGAAGTGTAGAAAGTCTTCAGGGGAGCGGGATTTGAGCCAAGCACGTTCAGCGGAATGGGCACAGGACCGTAAATAGCGGGTAGAAGGTAAAAGCCAGGGCTGGGGTGCAGAGCGTCTCACAGGACGTGGGGTTGGTGGGGCTAGAGTATCCAGGGCTGAGGAGAGTGCAGCATTATAGGAAGTTACTATCTCGTCAACTGATTTGAATGACAGTGGAAGAGATGGTGAGGTGGTGGAAGAGAGAACCAAGGAATCAATGGCATGAAGGTTTCTAAATAGGTTGGAGGAGACAGGACGAGGCTGAGGTAGAGGGAGATGAAGATTAAAGCTTAAAAAGTGATGGTCAGATAAGGGAAGAACTGAGCTACGGAAGTTCGAGGGTAAGGAACTGGAGGAAAATATCAGGTCCAGGCAGTGGTCAAGCTGGTGAGTGGGGGTGGAACAAAGTTGGAAGTCAAAGGAGGAGGCGAGGGAGAGGAGCTTTAAAGTATGAGGATCAGAGGGGTTATCGACATGAATGTTAAAGTCCCCGAGAATAAGAGTGGGGGAAGAGGAATCCAGAAAGCAGGAAAGCCACGAGTCAAAGTTTGGTGAGAGGTAGAAGCAGACTTATCAGGAGGTCGATAAATAACAGCTACTCGGAGAGGAAGTGGAGTAAAGAGGCGGATGGAGTGGACTTCGAAAGAGAGAAAGGAGTGAGACTGAGGCAGCAGGAGGGGTTGGAATTGGCACGAGGGAGAAAGTAGAAACCCAACACCACGGCCAGTGGGACAAGGCATGTGGGAGAACTGATAGCCCCCGTGGCAGAGAGCAGCAGTAGATGCAATATCATCTGGGAGGAGCCAGATCTCTGTTAGAGCAAGAAGATGTAGAGCATTGGAGATAAAGAGGTCATGAGTAAAAGTGAGTTTATTAGAGACAAAGTGTGCATTCCATAAGGCACAGGAGAAAGGGAGAGTGGAAGGGGAAAGGAGAGGGATATGGATAAGATTAGACATGTTGTGTGAATATCTCTTCTCAGAGTGAGACAGAAATCTAGGGGGGCCAGGATTGGGGTTGATGGAAGGGGAGAGGAGAGGGATATGGATAAGATTAGACATGTTGCGTAAAGATCTCTTCTCAGAATGAGACAGAGATCTAAGGGGGCTAGGATTGGGGTTGATAGCTTTGGATAAGAGTGGAGGGGGAGAGGAGAGGAATATGGATAAGATTAGACATGTTGCGTGAAGATCTCTTCTCAGAATGAGACAGAAAGCTAGGGGGGCCAGGATTGGGGTTGATATCTCCGGAAGAGAGAAGGAGTAGCAGAGTATGAGGTTAGAGAGGAGACAGTACGGCGGAAACAAGGGTGAGGTTGCCTTAGAGAGAGAGGAGTTGGTTGTATGAGAGGGAGAAAGTGATGAAGCTCAAGAGCTGATGATTGGTTGGAAGACAGAATGGAGGGGGAAGTGAGGGTGGTACAGGGAGAATGAGGAGTGGAGGGGTGAGGGTGCAAGTAGGAGGGGAAACAGGGAGTATGAGGAAAAGGAAGATAGTGTAATGTGGAGCCATGGATGAGGAGCAGAGAGGGGCTATGGAGTATGTTATATTTACAAGCAATGAGGTAGCAAACAAGCAATGAGGTAGCAGTGGAGTCTACATGCTATGCAGCGTATGAGGTAGAAAGCAAGCAGTGCAGTGAGGTAGCAGTGGAGTCTACACGTTATGCAGCATATGTTATTCTACAAACAATGAGGGCAAACAAATAATGAGGTGGCAATGGAGTCAACAGGCTATGCAGCAGGAGTTATTTCAAGCAGTGGGGTAGCAATGGAGTCACAGGCTATGCGGTGCGGGTTGTCTTGCATTAGCGTGAGCTGCTTACCATTTAGGGTGGCACGGTTTGGGATAGGTTGATGATGGTGTGTGGGTTCGGGTCACTTCTTTGAGGTTGGTGTCATGCTGGTGTTGGGCCCAGATTGGCCGCTGATAGGAGAAGAAGAAAAGAGCGGGAGGGGTTGAATCCTCCCGCTCCTCTCCTGCCACCGATCAGGGCTCAGAAGTTGGTGCACTTGTCTAGTTCTGTAGCCAGGTGGTAGGGAGGACAGGGGATAGGCTTACCAGCACTGTGTGATCGGGACTATTTCACGGATTGTGTGCACTGCTAAGGTCTCACGCCTAAGGGCCATGCCAAAGAGCCCTTTGGCGAGGCCCTCAGGTGCAGACCCGATGGTGCTGCAGGCTTTAAATCCCACGTTGGAGGCCCTGATTGGCCTCAGGTGGCTGAGCGGGGAGGGGATCTCTGTCCCGATCTCTCTCCTCTATCGGGTGCCAGCTTGCTGATGATGGCACCCAATGGCGCTGCAGGCTTTTAAATTCCATGTTGGAGGCCCTAATTGGCCTCAGGCGGCTGAGCAGGGAGGGGATCTCCGTCCCGATCTCTCTCCCTCTATCGGGTGCCGGCTTCACTTTAATATAATTTCCTTTGGTTTATTGTGGCTCTTGGCCTTTAAGGCTTGGATTTAGTGTTTTTTAAAAAACAAAACAAAACAAAAAAACAAAACAACAAAATGGCATACTGCTGGGGTGGGGTGTGCGGTCTTTCAGAGTCAGCAGAGCCACCATGCCAGCGAGGCCGCAATGCCTGGTTTGCGGGTCCCGTAGGGGGACAGTCTCGGAGGCTGGAGTCTGTGTTGGGTGTACACAGGAAGCAGCTTCTCTGGAGCAGGAACTACAGAACAAGGTGAGTCCGGGGACCCCCACTTTGGCGCAGGAGGGCCATGAGACACGGGATTCCGTCTTGTCACTAGCGGCGGGGGAACACGATCCTTCAGCTACCCTGGGACCATCCATGTCTCTTGCCCAAAAAGTAACTGGCCTCCTGGCTGTTTTTTCACCGGAGTTTGTCATCCTTGACCTGATCAACTTCAACAAATACATGTTGCGGGAGAAGTTCAAGATGCTCTCCTTTGGAATGTTGCTGCCCTACCTCCAGCAGGGAGACTGGCTATGCTCTTTAGACTTCAAGGATGCTTATACCCACATCCTAATCCACCCACACCACAGGCAGTACCTGCGGTTCGTAGTAGGGGGCAGGCATTTTCAGTACAGGGTGCTCCCATTCAGTCTCGCCTCTGCCCCAAGGGTGTTCACGAAATGCCTTGCAGTCGTGGCTGCCTTTCTCAGGCTTCAGGTCGTCTTCGTGTTTCCCTACCTGGATGACTGGCTCGTAAAAGGGGACATGGCATCCGAGGTGCAGCAGGCCACTGCTCGCACCATCCAGGTTTTACAGCACTTGAGCATCGTCATAAACTACCCCAAGTCCCACCTTCTTCTGACCCAGTGCCTGGAATTCATCGGAGCGAAGCTAGATACCCGCCAGTTAAGGGCTTTCTTGCCCACAGACTGAGCAGATTGCCTCAGATCTCTGGCCTGGGACATACAACACTGTCCCTCTGTGTCTGCCCGCCATCTTCTGCGCCTCCTCGGGCACATGGCCTCCACGGTCCACGTCATTCCAGATGCCCATCTCCACATGAGAATGGCGCAGTGGTGCCTCCGGGACAAGTGGTCCCAGGCCACAGGCCATCTCAGAGATAGAGTTTGGGTGACCTCCCGATTGGCGGACTCCCTTGTCTGGTGGCAGTCGTCTCAGCACTTAGAAATGGGTATGTCTTTCCAGGGCCCCGGGCAGTTGGTGGTCCTCACCACGGATGCTTCCCTACTCGGCTGGGGAGCCCATTGTGGGGGTCTCTGCACCCAGGGCAGCTGGTCACTGGACGAGAGCACCCAGCAAATCAATCTCCTGGAGCTTCGTGCTATTCGCCTCGGCCTGAGAGTCTTTGGCCATCGCCTCTGCCATCGGCCGGACCTGGTCCAGACGGACAACCAGGTGGCCATGTTCTATCTGAACAAGCAAGGGGGCACGGGGTCCCATGCCCTCTGTCAGGAGGCGCTGGCCCTCTGCTCTTACGCGGCCCAGTAGGGGATCTTTCTCAGAGCAGTGTACCTGCCCGGACAGGACAACCTACTGGCCGACCGGCTAAGCAGGGTTCTCCGACCGCACGAGTGGCAGCTGGACCCTAAGGTAGCCAGCCGGCTTTTCCGTCTCAGGGGGGAACCCATGATGGACCTGTTTGCCAGCCTGGACAACTTCCAGTTGCCCCACTTTTGCTCTCAACGGCCTCACCCCTCCAGGGTGGTGGTGGATGCATTTCTAGTCCCATGGTCGGGGGGGCCTCATGTATGCCTTCCCTCCGATGCCACTGATTGCCAAGACCTTGTTCAAGACCCTTCGCAATAGGGCCTCGCTCATCTTGATAGCCCCCCAATGGCCCAGGCAGCCATGTTTCCGCTGCTTCTTCAGTCAGCAGTGAAGGCTCCCATCCCTTTGGGTACCGCCCTGGGTCATCTATCTTAGGAGGGGGGGCTCTCTCCTACACCCCATCCTGGGGTCTCTTTCGCTTATGGCTTGGCTGTTGAGAGAGTAGCCATGGCCCATCTCCACTTTTCCACTGAGGTAGAGAATGTTCTGCTGGCCTCTCGTAAGTCCTCTACGAGGAAGGCATATGCTTTCTAATGGCGTAGATTCTCAGCTTGGTGTGCCAAGCGAAGGGCTGACCCTTTCTCCTGCCTGTTTGGCTATGGTATTGCAGTACCTTCTCCACTTTCTCACTCCGGGCCCAGGTCTAATTCCGTTAGAATGCACCTCAGTGCCCTGGCGGCTCACCACCACCTGGTGGATGGTAAGCCCCTTTCGGCACAACCTTTTGTGGGCCGCTTCCTATGGGACCTGCTCTTATCTAAGCCTCCGGTTCACCTTCCAGCAACCTCAGTGTGGTGTTGGGGCAGCTCACCCATCCACCATTCGAGCCCTTGGCTACTTGCCACCTTCGCTACCTTTTGTGGAAGGTGATTTTCCTGGTTGCGCTCCCTTCCACTCGCAGGGTTAGCGAGCTTCAAGCTTTTGTGCTGAAGCGCCCTACACCAGGTTCCACAAGAACAGGGTGGTACTCCGCACGCACCCCAAATTCCTTCCGAAGATAGTATCCTCGTTCCATCTCAACCAGGAGGTGGTACTCCCTATCTTCTTTCCGAGATCTCACGCCAGTCAGGCGGAGATGGTCCTCCACACCTTGGACTGTAAGAGGGTCTTGTTGTCCTATATCCAACGCACTCAGGACCACTGCAAAGCCTCCCAGCTCTTTGTCTCCTATGACCCCAGCAGGCTGGGGGAAGCAGTGACTAAGCATATGCTGTCCACATGGGTGACGGACTGTATTGCTCTCACCTATGAGCAGGCGACGCTTCCACTGGATGGTCACGTCACAGCACATCATGTTCGGGCCATGGCGGCTTCGGTGGCAAATCCGCGCTCTGTCCCAATGGCAGACATCTGCTGGGCCACCACCTGGTTTTCATTCCACACCTTTGCAGCTCATTACTGCCTGGAGAGAGAATCCTGACGGGATAGCACCTTCGGCCAGGATGTGCTTCATAATCTTTTCGGGGCCTAGGCAACTCCTACCCTCCGACCCGTCTGTGTTCAGGCTACCGGAGTGCTGATTTCATCGGACACAGGGGTCCTACTGTAGTCTGTACATTAGACTGAATTGATGCTGCTTGCGGCTCCCCTTGAGGGGGCCCAATTTTTGCTACGGGTCTCCTGGTAGCCTGTAGCTGGGGAGTCCCATATGTGAGGACTGATTCCTGCTGTCCCTGGAGAACACCTGTTACAGGTGAGTACGCTTTTTCTCAACCTTCTGGCAAGGTAGCCTAAACCTACACTTCTGGAATGGTCAAACAGAATTCAAGAAAGAAAATGAACAGATAAGAATATATTTCTCCATACACTGAAAGAAAAGGTCCTGAAGGATACAGCAGCCTTTGAGATGCTGAAATAGTTTTTCCTTTTTTCTGTGTAGTCATGTGTTGAATTCCACCTGGACTCAAGTTTTAGAGCCATAAGGTGCTTATTGTTGGCTTGTGTTAATCTATAGAATGAAGAAATAATATCATTTATGCAAAAAATCCATAGAGCATGTTCAGGGTTATGTTAGAGTGCTTGAAATACCAGGGGATTTAATTTTGGTGCTAAGTTATGGGGTTTTTTTTAATATGGCAAATTTGATCCATTTGCAAGGAATACTTTTGGCATGGCCTACTTATACCTCATCCCATAAAACTAGCCCTCGCATCAGGAGTGCAGCATTCTTTCTTTCACCAGAGAAATCTACACACATAACTTCATTTTTTTTCTTTCCCTGCAACACAAGTTTGAAGCTGGAAACATGAAGAATTTGGTTCTGAAGATCATCCGTGGAACTTTCCCTCCTGTTTCTCTGCACTATTCTTATGACCTTCGCAATCTCGTATCTCATCTATTTAAACGGAATCCCAGGGATAGGCCATCAGTCAGCTCCATATTGGAGAGAACATTCATAGCCAAACGCATTGAGAAATTCCTTCCACCACAGGTATGTAGATAAACTGCATCCAGTCAAAGTGCCTCTCTCTATCGGTGGCATTTAATGGTTTTTACTTTATACTGCAGTGTTATGTCATACTCATGGAGAGTGGGAAAAACCTGGATCTGTCTGCTATATTGATTTGATTCTATCCTCCTGTTCACTTCTGATGCTTTTTACCATGTACAGAACTATACAATACTATACTATGTTCTAAAAGGGAGTTGTTTTTTTGGGGGGCAGGGATGCGCATTTGTTTGTAACTTTCATTGATTCAAAAGCATTGCTAGATTGGGTGGTTAATAATTAAAACAATTTGTGCAGTGTATTTTGGCGTTAACAGCATAAATTGATTTGAGCAGGAATTCAGGACTACCTTCTGCATAAAATTTGTCCATTAAGACATAGAAATATGACGGGAGATAAAGACCATACAGCTTATCTGGTCTTCTCTTCCATGCCTACTACTACTGTCCCCTTTTTTCCTTTAGAGATCATCTGTGTTTTTTTTTTCCATGCTTTCTATTGAATTCAGATACTGTCCTCATCTCTAGTACCTCCACTGGGAGACTATTCTATGCATCTACAACTCTTTCCATAAAGAAATATTTCTGCATATTACTCCCGAGTCTGTCATCTTCAGCCTATGCACCCTCATTGTAGAGCTCCCCTCAATTGAAAGAGGCTCTCCTCCTATGCATTTATACCACTGAGGTATTTAAATGTATCTCTCCTGTTCCTCTCCCGCCTTTCCTCCAAAGTATACATATTGAGATCTTTCAATCTGTTCCCATATGCCTTACTGACCATTTTGGTAGCCACCCTCTGCACCATTCTCATCCTGCTTATATCCTTTTGAAGGTATAGTCTCCAGAATTGCACACAATACTCCATATGAGGTCTCACCAAAGACTACAGAGGCACTATCGCCACCTTCTTCCTGCTGGCCATTCCTCTCGTTATGCACCCAAGCATCCTTCTGACTTGTTTTATTTGCCTTTCCTACCTGTTTAGCCACATTAAGAACATCAGAAACAATCATGTCCAGGTCCCGCTCTTCTTTTGTGGACAGAAGTACTTCATCTCTAGACTCTACCGCTTCCTTGGATTTTTGTGGGCCAAATGCATGATCCTGAATATTTTTAGTGTTAAATCTCAGCTGCCAAATTCTCAACTATTCTTCAAGCTTTGATAGATCCTCTCTCATGTTATCTACTACTTCCTGGGTATCTACTCTGTTACAGATTTTGGTATCATCTGCAAAGAGGCAAACTTTAACAGACAGCAACTTTACTTGCATGATCACTAGCAAAATGTTAAAGAATCTGACCAAGGGCCGATCCCTATGACACACCACTGGTAACATACTTCTCAGAGTGAGCTCAATTTATCTGTACCCTTTGTCACCTCGCACTCAACCAATTTCTAATCCAGTTAGTCACTATAGGGTCATTCCCATGGACATTCAGCTTATTTATAAGTCACCTGTATGGAGAAAGTGTTAAAGGCTTTACCGAAATCTGAGTACACCACATGTAGGGCTCTGCCTTGGTCCAACTCTCTGGATGTTGAGTCAAAGAAATTAATTAGATTTGTTCGGCAAGACCTACCTCTAGTCAAACCATCCTGCCTTGGATCCTGCAATCTATTGGACAGCTGAAACCTCACTATCCTCTATTTTAGCAGTTCTTCAATTAATTTACTTACCACAGAAGTCAGACTAACTGGCCTGTAGTTTTCAACCTCAACCTTACTTCTGCTTTTGTGTAAAGGGACCAAATGCACTCTTCTCCAGTCTTCTGGGATTACTCCAGACTCTAAAAAAGATTTGAAAAAGGTCAGTCAGTGGAGCTGCTGGAACTTAACCAAAGTTCTTTCAATATTCAGATGAATCCCATCTGGTCACATTGCTTTGTCTATTTTTATTTTAGCTAGCTCCTCACGGACAGTCTTCTGAAAGTTGTTCAAAATCTTCAGTTCCTATTTGTGGGTGTTTTCTGAGGTAATGCTCCTGGCTGTTCATCTGTGAACACAGAGAAAAATATTTGTTAAGCAATTCTGCTTTATTCTCAGCTTTTATATATTCCTTTCCTTCACCCTTGAGTCTGACAATACCACTTTTGCACTTTCTCCTCTCACTAACATATCTGAAAAATGTTTTGTCCCCCCCATTTTACTGTATTGTATCTTTGCTTTCCTGACTCTTTTCCTAGCTTCTCTTAGCTTTTCTAAATATTGATGCTTGTCTTCCTCTTTCTGTGATACATTGTATTTTATGAAGGCCACCCTCTTTTTCTTCACTTTTTCAGCTGCTACTTTTGAGAGCCATAGTGGCCTCCTTTTCCTAACAAAAATGTTTGTTGCCTTTAAAATATCCCCTTTGTTTTGCCCACTGCTTTACTACATCCCACAGCTTGTTCCATCCCACTAACTACTCCTTTAGATATTGTCCTATCTTGGCAAGCTTAGTTTTCCTGAAGTCTAGGCCCCACACTTTTAAATGAACTTTATCAGCTCTAGTCCTAATACTGAACCACGCCATCTGGTGGTCACTGGATGTGAGATGATCACTCTGACATCTCAATACCAGCTGGATGTTATGCATTTAAGAGGAAGAGAGCTGGGAGATGTTCTAGGAGGCAGTACCAGAAAACATCTGGATAACACAAATATTCAATATTGTCTAACTAGCTTTACCTATTTTAAGTAGGACCACACATTTAGAGAATAGATTTAAATGGTAGTGTGGCTGAAAATAGATTTAAATATAATTAGATAATTTTATATCTTTTGAGTAGTGACAGCCTTGCTTAATATTGACCTTTTCCTTATCATCCTGCTAGACCATTCCAGACGAGTGGGTTATGCCCCCTTGCCAGCAGGTGGAAGCAGACTTGAGCAATCTTTTTTTTTTTTATTTAAAGATTTTTATTTTATTTTCTTTTGATCATCTGATAACATACATAAGCACCCTTACATTTACACAACTAACATTCAACAACTGATGTACATTTCTTTTCTATCTTTAGTATATTGTCACAACTTAACAATATTCCTCATTATTCCCCCCCCCACCCCTTAAACAGTTTCAATTAATTCACTGCACATTAACCACATTCCATATTCATAACTTCCCCAACATTTCTTAACCAACTTTCCTACAGATTAGGCCTATCTTAGCTCCTCTCTCTCCCTATATCTCGCCCTTGGCCCCCCCCTCCTCGAACCCCACCTACCTTTGTAAGTACACCAACACTTTTCGCCAAGCTTTATCAAATTTGGACCTTTTTTGTTTTCGTATTGCTGTTAATTACTCCATTAGGTAAATGCGCCTTAGCCGATCTTTCACAGTGTGCCACCTGTGGCGGCTCGTCCTGTTTCCACCGAAAGGCTATTTCACATCTTGCCACACTGAGACATGCTAAAATTTGTTTCCTATTCTCCTTCGGGCCTCCCTCCCTCCCACCACCCGAACTAAAAGATTTCCGGGTCCCTCTTAACTTCCTCACCCACCACCTGTCATATCCATCCCTGAATCTCTTCCCAGAAAATCCGAATCTGTGGGCACTCCCACTCGTCACACTTCCTCCTGCACCTCTTTGATGCTGTCAGGTACATTTTATTCAGTCGCAATGGTGTGAAGTACCACCGCATTAACACCTTGTGCCAATTTTCCCGAACAGCTATTGAGATCGGCAGATGATGTCCCTGCTCCAGGATAGCCTTCCATTGGCTAACCTCCAAACTCCTACCCATCTCCCTTTCCCACACCTGCATATAACCCATTTTCTCCTCCCTTTGCCACCCTTGCACTGCTCTATACAGTGCCTTGATTAGCCCTCTGGACCACTTTTTCCCATACCAAATCACTTCCAACTCAGTAAATTCTCGTTCTAGCCCCTCCTTCCCCAGCTTTCCTTTCAAATAGTGTATCACTTGACAATAATGCAGTGCCTCCCCCGACCCTAGCTGGTATTCCTCCTGTAAATCCTCAAATGATACCCATTCCCACCCATCCATAAATTGATAGAACCACTAAAGACCTTTCCTTTCCCATTGTTTATATACCCCCCTCCCTTCCTGGGATAAAATCATCCGTATAACACAGTCTTTGCATTACTGAAAAACTCGATGTCCTTTTTCCGCCTTCCCCCCTTCTCACTCTATCCCATATAGCCAATACATGCTGCGTATATGAGTTCTCTAAAAACCTCCTATTCCGATCCTTCCCCCAATCCATGGTATTGTCTCAATTGGCCCCTCCGTCCACCCCTCTCCCTCCATATCTGCAGATGTTTTCCATTTCCCTCCTACTCTCCAGTCCATCAGATGCCTAATCTGGGTAGCTTGATAGTAAGCTTGAAGGTCCGGTACCCCTAGTCCCCCCTCCTCCCTGGACCGGTACAGTACCACCTGCGCTATTCGGGGTGGTCGCTTACGCCATATGAAATGAAATACTTTCACTTGGAGCTCCCTTAATTTCCTCTCTGGTACCTCTATAGGGAGAGCCTGAAAATATAACACCTTTTGGTATTAGAGTCATCTTGATCGCCGCTATGTGGCCCAATCAGGATATCTCCATTCCTGTCCATTCCCATAAGTCTTGACTCATCTATCTCCAGGAACAAGCAGGAATGAGTCTTCACATATGGGTACGTCGGTACTGACGGAGCCTGCGAAGGAACGCTCCCCAGCATCCAGGAAGAAAGCCTTTGGGAGCATCCCACATGCATGCGCGCTGCCTTCCCGCCTATTCACTTCCCTCTCATCAGTTTTCCGTTTTCCACGGAGCCGACAGGACGTATCCCTGTCACCGCAGAAAATTCTTCATTTTTATTCTTATTTTTTGTGGTTGCGCCTGCCTTCATTCGACGCCCACCAGTACCGCCGGTGCTTTTCTTTCTTTTCTTGAAAAATCTTTTCTTTTTTCTAGGAAATATTTTCCTGTTTAGTGCCTGATGGGGTTTTTTTTGGCCACTAGGCCTCTATCCTTTCCATTATGGAAAAGCCAGCCACTATCCTTAAGAAATGCCCAAAGTGTGACGGTACAAATATATTTTTAGACACTCATACTTGGTGTCTAAAATGTTTAGGTCCTGACCATTGCTCTTCGGAGTGTTTCTCCTGCAGGATTTAGATAGAAGTCTTCAGAATCGAGCACAACTCGATACCCGGTTCACATCGGACTCGATGTCTCCAGCTAGAATATCTTCTTCCTTCCAGGATCAGGTAACCAAACAAAAGTCTGCTAAGACTAGCCAGTCCTCGAGTGGTAGATCTCCTTCTAAGTATCGAGATGCCTCTGGTGTTGCCCTTGAGGACATTTTGGGACTAAAGCCCCGGCGGGAGTCTTCGGGCTCCAAAGCATTAACGGGGCTCCAGGTTGTTCCCGAGGTTCTTACTTCTATGGACGTACCTGGGCCATGCTCAGTGGTTCTGGCTGCTTCGGGCAGTACCGACACCCTGGCATCGGCTATGGTGATGGATGAAACACTCCTCACCGATGAACGTTGTCTAGCACTCTCAGCTACTTCGGTACTGCTAAAGTCGCTGCAGACCGTTCCCCGAGTATCGGTATTGGCTTCGGTACCAGTACCGGTATCAACATCGTCTCCGGTGTCGGTACCATCGATGTTTTCTTCGACAGACTCACTTCCTTCGATGCCGAGCCTGGAATCGCTCTCTATCATGGAGGATTCGGTACCGACTCGTCTCGGAACCGGCCTCGAGCAGTACCGAAGACATCTCTTTAAAGAAAATCCCATGCTTCATCCTTTCGAGTCTTCTGATCCCGATGACTGGGATGAATCCATCGGTACCAAGGCTGAACTTCCAACGGTTCCAGCTTTTACCCCTCATTTCAGAGGGTCCTCCACAGGAGAGATTTATTTTCAAGCTTTTCTGCTTGATATGGCAAAGTTACTTGCCATTTCTATACCTGGTAAAGAATCTATACCAGGGAATTTAGAAACCCTGCAATTCCCCTGGATTCCAAAGGAGGTGATCATGCTTCCTTTGCATCAGATCTTACAGGATCTATTATTAAGAATGTGGGAAACTCCCTTAACGGTACCCCCACATTCTAAAACACTTGACACTGTGTACAAGGTGCCACCTTCTCCAGGTTTTCAAAAGACTCAACTTCCTCATTCTGTTGTTGTAGAATCAGCAATGAGGCATATTAAGAGTGCAAAGAAGCACTCCTCTTATCCGCCAGGTCGTGAGTCTAAGACTTTAGATGCCTTTGGACATCGATGCTTCCAGGCATCCATGCTTTCAGCAAGAATTATCTCATATATATTCTATATGGGATTCTCTTTTGAAGAGGTCACAAAGAACTTAAAGCTTTTGAACCCTTTTCTTCAAGAACATATAAGAGCAGACTATTTCTTATTAGGCAATCATGCTCAAGATATCTCTAAGTTCCTTAATCGTGCTTCCCTGGACTGTTTTGAGTCTATTAGCAGAACTTCTGCTATAGCCATAGGAGCACGACGCATGGCCTGGCTCCAAGCTTCAGACTTTGACAAATGGTTACAAGAAAGGCTGGGAAATACTCCTTGTACTGATGAGAATCTCTTTAACAAGGATGTTTTATTTCAAGCTAATCAGTTAACCACTGATAATGTTACTTTCAGAGGATTGTCAAAACTTTCCTCTGTCCCAGCTAATAAAAAATCTCCTAAGCTTTATCCCCCTAGGGAAAGAAGATTTATCCATCTTCTACCCATCGTACAAATGTTTCCCAAAAAGGGCAACATCAAATCAGGCTAAGAAAATCAAACCCTCAACAGACTCAGCAAACCCAGCAGTCGCAGGGTTTCTGATTTTTTTTCTTTACTAAATCTTTCTTTCCTGTTTGAGTTTTACAACCTATAGATCTACTTCTTATCAACAGAAGCATCTACAGTTCATCTCATCCATGCTGAGATATCAGTGATACACTGAATCAATCCTAGGCATGAATCTCTTGCCACAAGAGAAATCCACTCTTCTAGCTCCAAGAGCTATTGAGGACAATCATGCCCTAAAGGTAACGGGTTTCTCCTCTCCATTTTGAAGGAAAAAGAGGAGTAACAACTAACAACAAGGTGAGCTATGCCCTTCACCTTGACAATCTCCTGTACGAGGATATCTCATAATTTGACTGCAAGGGGGTTCTCCCTTTTGCGATCTTCTTTTCTGCATTATTACAAAATGCAGAAGAGCATTCTAGAAATCCTTACCAGATTTATTCTGTTCATTTGAGTATAGTCAGCTCAAACACTTACGAAACCTATAAAAAAAAAACCCCCAAAAACCCACCATGTGGGTTATATGAGCTCGCTTAAGCGTATAGCTCACAAGGTTCTGCCTAATCTACGCTGCTTGCGTATTTTCCAGCTGACCTTCTCAAATACTTCTTTTAAGACAGCTTATCAGACAAAAATTGAGTATTGCCACTCCTAATTATGTCTGTCGATCCTTTTCCAATCTATAGGATCTAACCTTTCTGCTGCCTTAATAACAGATAACTCCAAGAAAGGTTCCAGAACCCACTTGGACAACTTATCATTGTAGGGCAACAGGCCTGTCTACTATTCTTAGCCATCTTCAATTCTTTTGGCTCCAGCAGAATAGATTAGGTTGCACTCTGGCAATCAAACAGCCATATCTCACCTAAGCAACCTATAACATGCTCTCTGCAACTATATAATAAAGCTCTGTAACTAAGGGCCTTTGGCAGAGAGCGTCAGAGCCACCCCTAGTAGGTAGCTCCCAGATGGTTAAAAAGGCTTCAGATGGTAGACTCTGCCCAGTCATGCTCCCACCTGACTGGTTCTCTTATTCTTACCATCTTCCTTAAATTTTTCCTTTAAGGAAAGGAAACCAGTGCTTAGACCACGTGAAAGTTTAAGGAATTGCACAATTCCCTAGGTTGTTCCACATCTCCAGTGGAACTCTTACAAAAGGAATGCATTCCTTTTTTCACTGCAGTCGGTCCTTATTTTGTGTATTCCTTCTAATTCCAAATACTTCAGTGAAGCTTATAATGAACAAAGAATGCATGATACCCATATCGCCCTCATAAAGAGGCAAGTATGGTATCCCCTTATATTGCGTCTTTTTTTCTCCAGCTACTACACTGAAGTTATAGAAGGATCCAGACTTGCTGTCTTAAGACTAAGGATCTCCTCTGCACTCCTTCACGTACGTCTCAAGACCTGGTTATTCAAGGGCTAGGTTTTTTTTAAAGAAACCTAGACTTCCCGTTATCAGTAAAGTACATCCTACTGGTTTCCATGAAACCTTTCTCTATGGTTCTTTTCACTTTAACCAGAAAGAGATTCTCCATCAATATTCTCAAATAGGTCTTAACCAATGTTCCCTCTAATTTTCTGTAGGCTGTGTGCGCATAAAATATCAGCTGTGCAGCTTTTGAAGGAAGGTTAAATTTTTGTGCGCCACATGATGACACTCGGAGTTATATACTTTAAAATTTGACTGCACGTCAGAATACAGTATGTACACCATATTGATTTTAATCAAATTAAATGAAAATAGATGATTACTAAATGAAGCGGAAAATTTCTAGTAATTACAATCACAACTTTTAAATTTTAAGACGTCTGTGTTGCTTTCTATCAGAATCAGAACCGTAATTTTTGTGCGCTCTGTTGTAAAGTATGTGCGCTCGCTCGGCAAGGTGTGTGCGCGCGCACACGCGCACAGCTTAGAGGGAACAGTGGTCTTAACCCTTCTTGTTATTAGATGAATCTCTTTTTAATGTCTGACTCTGAAAGATTTATTACTGTCCATATTAATGTTGTTACAGCATACCATAAAGTTTAAATGGACAACCAATTTCTATGGTATATTAGGAAATACCTTCTTTTACCGTAACCTTTCTGGTTACATCACATCTAAAGCTTTACATGTAAAGTCATTATCCTAAGTGACGTCACTTATGAAAGACATTACTGAGCTTCAGAAATTGGAGGCTACTTCGCCTAGTACAAATTTTTCATTTTGGATAAAAGGGTCCTAAAGACCCATCCTTTTTTCTGCAAAAGGTATCTCTACCTTTTCATCCAAATCAGTCAGATTTCTCTCTTTTCTTTCCTAGGGCCTTATTCTGCTCCAAGGAAAAGAGTTTTAAACTTTGGAGAAAAAGCTAAAGCTTCTGTAAAACCCAAAGTCCAACCTCATTTGAACTCCCCCATTTTTTCTCCTGGGATTGGTTTTAGCCATTAAGGCTTCTCATCTCTACCTGTATTGCAGAAATTATTTTCCTGTACTTCAAGGATTTTCTTTGAGGATACTGTAATGGCTCTTAACAACAGACCCATATTAACCTCAACAAATACTTTGCAATACTTCTGAGTAGAGTCCACGTTAGATAAATGATACTCATTTTTCACTTATTAACAATTATGGTCTACACAAGGACTCCCCTCTGGATACCTTGTGTAGTCAAGCTGTTCCACAGCACCCCGTTTTTTCTTTCTTTCTTTTAATTCAACTCCTACCCTCCATCCCTGGGATGCCTCAGGTTCTGGGAAGTAGCATGGCCCATCTATCAGATTTGCAACATGCTGGGACCTCCTCCAGGCATCTCTAGCTTGGGAGTCCCCATATGTGAAGACTCGTTCCTGCTTGTTCCTGGCGATAGCACAGTTACTTACTTACCTGTAACAGGTGATCTCTGGGAACAGCAGGAATAAGTCTTCACAACCCACCCACCTCCCCTAGGAGTTGTTCGTTCTCTCTCTCTCTCTCTCTCTTTCTCTTTCTAATTTGTCTACTTCCCTCCTTCGGTCTCAGCTACAAACCCAACTAATGAGAGGGAAGTGAATAGGCAGGAAGGCAGCACGCATGGGTGTGGGATGCTCCCAAAGGCTTTCTTCCTGGACGCTGGGGAGCGTTCCCGCGCAGTCTCCGTCGGTACCGACGTACCCATATGTGAAGACTTATTCCTGCTGTTCCCAGAGATCACCTGTTATAGGTAAGTAACTGTGCTGTCTCCATAATTGGGGGTAATTTGCCCCATAAAGATGCTGTGGCTGCGCCGTAAGATACACCCCCAGATACTTAATCGCTTTCTTTGCCCATTTAAAGGGATACTTTTTCTTTAACCTACCCAACTCCTCTCCCCCCATATTAACATTGAGTGCCTCAGTCTTTTCCATATTTATTTTAAATCCCAACACCGTGCCATGTTGTTCTATCTCTTCTAAAACTTTTCCCAATGTCTCTTCTGGCTGCGTTAGCGTTAGGATTAAAGGGGTCTGGGTGTGAAAGAGGAAACATAAGATATTGTTGTTTGCAGATGATATCCTCTTATCGTCCTCCCTTATCCTCTGTGCCAGTGGCTTCATAGCCAATGCAAAGAGCAAGGGAGATAGAGGGCACCCCTGTCTGGTACCTCTCTGTAGGGGAAAAACTAAGGAAAATCATCCATTAATTCGCACCCTAGCCTGCGGCTCAGTATACAAAGCCCGCAACCAAGTGACATAGTTGTCACCAAAGCCCATCTTTTCCAGCACAGCAAATAAGTATTCCCAGCTGACGCGATCCACGTCGATAGATAGCACCATAATACTAACCTGGTTTTAGTGTGCCCCCCATATCACCTCTAACACTCTCTTAATGTTATCCGAAGCCTTTCTACCACTGATGAACCTTGTTTGATCGATATTAACAAGAGTAGGCATTCCCTGTGCTAAGCGATTTGCTAATATTTTTGCCAGGATCTTCACATCAGTATTAAGTAACGATATTGGGCGATATGATCCACAACTCAACAGGTCCTTCCCTGCCTTTGATATTACTGTTATACCCGCTGTCAACATCCCTTGTGATAGTTGGCCCCCATTCCCCACTAGCCCATTGAACAGCCTCACCAGAAATGTCACCAAGTCCTCCCTGACGGTCTTATAGAACAAATTAGGTAGGCCATCCAATCCTGGTGCCTTCCCCAGTGACATCTCTTTAATCACCTTCTCTATTTCTTCTATAGAAATGGGCTCCTCTAACATTGCCCCCAATTCCTCTCCCACCTTGGGCAGCTCCACGTTTCCCAAAAATTTGTCTATAGAGGATTCCCCCCTCCCCCCTCGCTGAGAATACAATTCTGAATAGTACTGACAAAATCTATCCCCTATCTGTTTTCCTCCCCTCACAATGTCCCCCTCTTTTGCCATTTTGCCAAAAGATGGCAGCAAATAACATCAGAAAACTGGACTCTGTCCATGGTAGGACAGGGGTACAAACTTCACTTTCTCAGCATACCCCCACCTACAGTAATAAAACAATTCAATTCTCAAGGCCTGGTCACCGACATTCTGTGTCAGGAGGTCTCTTCACGCCTTGATCAAGGAGCAATAGAAGAGGTACCCATATCCCAACGGGGAAGGGGGTTCTACCCCCCCCTATTTTCTTATCCCATTGAAGACGGGGGATACAGACCTATCCTGGACCTCAGAGAATTGAGCAAATATCTGTTCTGAGAAAAGTTCAAGATCTCCCTCGGAACACTTTTACCATACCTTCAGAATCAGGATTGGTTATGTTCTCTAGATCTAAGAGATACGTACACGCATATCCTCATCCATGTATAATCACAGGAAGTACCTTTGATTTCTCTTTCAAGGAAACCACTTCCAAATAGAGTCCTTCCATTCGGGCTGGCCTCTGCCCCAAGAGTCTTCACAAAATGCATGCCTGTAGTAGCAGCATTCCTGAGAACTCTGGGGATATTCATCTTCCCCTACTTAGACGACTGGCTCATCAGAGCACCTACAGCTCCAGAAGCAGAACGGGCGGTTTCTCGTGCCATGAGAATTCTTCAATATTTGGGTCTGGTAATCAACCACCTAAAGTCCCACCTCACCCCTTCTCAATCCCTAGAGTTCATAGGGGCTCGCTTAGACACACAGCAATCAAGGGCATTCCTGCCACAGCCGCTCTGTCTACAAATAATAGATTTAGCCTCCCAAGCAGTAAAGAAAACCCTCCTAACTGCTCGGGAAATGCTTCAACTGCTGGGGCATATGGCATCCACTGTACATGTGGTCCCTTATGCCCGCCTACATATGTGAGCAGCTCAGTGGACCCTCTCTTCTCAAATCACCCTGACAACAGATGTGTCCAAGCTGGGTTGGGGGAGCCCACTTGCATGATCTTCCACTCAGGGTCTCTGGACCTCACAAGAGGCCTCTCTTCAAATAAACCTCTTATAGCTAAGAGCCATCTACAATGCTATAATAGCATTTAAGGCCCAGCTCAGTCAAAGGACAGTTCTGGTCCAAACCGACAATCAGGTTGCCATGTTTTACATAAACAAGGCGGAATGGGTTCTCTGTCGCTATGCAACAAAGCTTTGCGACTATGGGCCCTCGCCAGAGAGCTCCAAATTCACCTTCTAGCGGTATACCTTCCAGGCATTCAAAACTTGTGGGCAGACAAGCTCAGTCGAATACTGCTGCCACACGAGTGGTCTCTCCAGTCAGACCAACTGGCTTGAGTGTTCCAAAACTGGGGAACACCAGATATAGACCTCTTTACAAGTCCACAGAATGCCAAACTTCCCTGGTTCTGTTCCAGAATTCCGTCTCAATACTGTCTAGCAATCAATGCTTTCCAGCTCCATTGGGATCAGGACTTCCTCTATGCCTTCCCACCCTTTCCCCTAATTCCCAAAACTCTTTTCAAGCTTCAGAGAGACAGGGGTTATATGATTCTCATAGCTCCACGTTGGCCAAGGCAATCGTGGTACCCTCTGCTTCTGCGTCTCTCTCAAGCAACTCCTCTAGAGTTGGGATATGCTCCATATCTCCTTTCCCAGGAGAACAGGAAGCTTCTACATCATGATCCTCAGTACCTGCACCTCTGAGCTTGGCTGCTGAAGGCATAGAATTTTTGGATATCCTTCAAGCTTCGAGAAAACTGTCCACAAGACGTTCCTACGCTTTCAAATGGAAAAGGTTTTCTATATGGTGTTCAAAAAGGGGGCTTAACCCCCTTTCCGTGCCCATGGAGTCGCTTTTGGAGTATCTCCTCCATCTTTCAAATTCTGGTCTTAAGACAAATTCAGTGCGAGTCCATCTCAGTGCTATTGCGGCTTTTCACAGGCCCCAAGATGGACAACCAATCTCTTCTCATTCACTTGTGTCAAGATTCATGAGAGGTCTACTATTGACAAAGCTCCCCATAAAGCTGCCACCGGTGGCATGGGACCTGAATCTTGTTCTTGGGCAGCTTATGAAGCCGGCTTTGAACCTTTAGCCACTACAACTTCAAAATTCCTTTCCTGGAAGGTCATTTTCCTGATTGCAATAACTTCTGCTAGGCGCATTAGTGAACTGCAAGCCTTAGTGGCTGACCCTCCTTATACAAGGTTGTTCCACTATGATAAAGTAGTCTTCAGGACTCATCCACACTTTATGCCAAAGGTGGTTTTGTCTTTCCATTTAAACCAGTCGGTTTACCTTCCTGCATTCTTCCCTAGGCCTCATGCCTCCAGTGCAGAAAGGAACCTTCATACTTTAGATTGTAAAAGAGCTTTAGCCTTTTACCTTCAAAGAACTAAACAACATAGGAAGTCTTCTCAACTCCTTGTTGCTTTTGATTCTAGCCATTTGGGACTTCCAGTATCCAAATGAACCCTATCTAGGTGGATTGCAAACTGCATATCCTTCACTTATGATAGTAAAGGTCTTTCCCTTGAGGGCCAGGTTACAGCTTATGTCAGAGCAATGGCAGCCTCGGTTGCTAATCTCCGCTCTGTGTCTATAGATGATATCTGTAGAGCGGCTACTTGGGCTTCAGTACATACCTTCACAGCCCACTACTGTCTGGACAAGGACTCCCGTCGGGATGCCTTGTTTGGGCAGGCTGTCTTACAGCATCTCTTTCAGACTTAATACAACTCCTACCCTCCATTCCTGTAGGATGCCAGGGATCCATGGGAGGAAGTATGATCCTGTTCACACGGGTTCACAGCTCGCTGGGGTCATTCCTCTGGCATCTTTCAGCTGGGGAGTCCCCATATGTGAAGACTACATTCCTGCTTGTTCCTGGAGATGGCGTAGTTATTCACCTGTAACAGGTGATCTCCGGGAACAACAGGAATTAAGTCTTCACAACCCACCCACCTCCCCTAGGAGTTGTCTCTCTCTCTCTATCTCTCTTTCTGTAACTCTCCTTGGCTCAACTTTAAACTCAACTGAAGTGAGAGATGTACAGAGGCGGGAAGGCAGCACGCATGCGCTGTGGGATGCTCCCAAAAGCTTTCCTATTGGACGCTGGGGAGCGTTCCCATGTGGGCTCCGTCGGTACTGACGATACCCATATGTGAAGACTTAATTCCTGCTGTTCCTGGATATCACCTGTTACAGGTGAGTAACTACGCTTTACCCGTTCCATCTGGTAAGCAATGGCTTCTAACTGTAACTTATTTAGCTCCAGTCGCAATTGATTTAAATATTTCAGTTGCCTGACGGACCCTTGCCTATTATACAGTTTTATAGTTTGATCTCAACATGCAGTTTATCCTCCCTCTCCTTTCTGTTCTTTTTATATTTAGCTGCCCACATAATCAACCTCCCCCTTAATTACCACCTTCATTCCTTCCCACACTCCTGTCTCGCTCACTTCTCCGGTATCATTCAGTAGCCAATACTCCTGCAAATGTTTCTTAATATCTTTTACTATTTCATCCCTCCAGAGAAAGGCGCTCGTTCATCCTCCAAAATCTTATACCCCCTTCTACTTGCCCCCCCTGTATATCCACCCACGTCGGAGCATGATCTGACCATGTGATATTTCCAGTCTCCACTCCTCTCACTCTTATCCCCCACATTTTATCTACCAAAATATAATCTATCAGACTATAAGTTTTGTGGGGATGCGAGTAGAAGGTATACACTCGTGTCCCTCGGTTATGTTCTCGCCACACATCGAACAAGCAAAATTTCCTGAGTATCCTCTTCACTAGTCTCCTGCTTCGAGCACTCCCCTCATCCCCCGTCATCTGCCGATCCCATTTGGGGTGTAGTGCTAAGTTAAAATCGCCCCCCAGTATTAGTTTCCCTTGTACCATCCGATCCAACAACCCTCTTACTACTTTCCAAAATGGAGCCTGTCCCTCATTGGGCGCATATAAATTTACAATTGTAACCTGTTCCCCATTCAACTCGCCCACTAAAATTAAGACCCTTCCCTCTCTATCCCAAACCACTTCCCCCACTTGAAATGGACTTTCTCGGCATACTAAAATTGCACCCCACTTCTTACCCTCTCTCCCCCTCCCTTCCCCCCTCCAAAGAATTGCCACTGAAATTGCCCATTACTCAACAACCTCTTGTCTGTACCCTTTAAATGAGTTTCTTGTACCAAGACAATATCCCATTGTAATCTCTCCGCTTCCCTGGACAATTGTCGTCTCTTCTGTGGGCTATTCAGCCCTTTCGCATTAATTGTACCTATGCTTGCCATTGTGTAGAATAAACATTAGTTCCTTATCGTTCCTCCAGCTTAGTCCTCCACCACTGGGTAGTGCACCTCCTCCTGCAGCTTGGAGACTGGACCAATCAAAACTTGGCATCACTGGAAGTAGCTTGCTGGTATTCCCTTACAGCCCCAGTGTGTCCAGTCTCCAAGCAGCAGGAGGACATAGTGAGCCTAGGTTCTGGGCTCACTAGAGAAACAGATAAGGAGCTAGATAGATTTCTTAAATAATTTCTAAAATTTGTAATTGGCTTTGAATTTGGCTTGGCATCACTCTCTCTCTATGAGTGAGTGGGTCCTTTTCAGGGGACTGTTTCTTTAAAAAAAAAAAAAAAAAGTAGAAATTAGTAGATAAATCACATAAAGGAGGACTAATGTTTTCTGGGGCTCGGGGTCCCTCTCGGGCTCTCCTCCCTCCCTGTCAAGCCGCAGCCCAGTTTCAGAAAGGCTGATTGCCTTAGGATCTCTGACCCCAGGACTGGTCGGGGCAGAGCTCCTGAGAGAGTACACCGCCAGCCCGCCTCTGTCAGGCGGCAGCCCGCGCGTTGTAGACGGCGTCCCTTTCCTGTCGAGGACGCCTCACAATCTAGCTAGCTTCCGTGCTAGCGGGGGCGTGTCTCCCTCTCTCTCTCTCTTCCTCTTCGGGGGCCAGAGAGTGCTTTTGGAGTGCTGGCCATCCGGGAGTGATCGGAGGCTGTTTTTCAGTGCCCTGAGGGCCGCCGGCACAGCGCGCCAAAACCCCATGTGGAGATGCGGCCATTTTGGGTTCGCATCTCCTGCAGCCTTCGGGAGTCGGGCGGTAAGTTAGCCGCAGGCTCTGGGGCGCCCTTCTCATCCGGGCGGCAGTCCGAGCACAGGTATTTATTGTATTTGCTGGGGTTCGGTGTTTGGTATTGGATTTTTTACAGGATGGCTTCGATAAAGGCTTGGCCGCCAGTTCTTTAAGAGTGCAGCTGGCGGCCCTAGCCTGTTACAGAGGTAAGGTGCAAGGCATTGCTCTGGGGGCTCACGTCGATGTTGGCCGTTTTCTTAAAGCCGTTTCCAGGTTGTGATCGGCTCGTCAGGTTGCTGTCCCTCCGTGGGATCTCAACTTGGTGTTGCGGGCGCTGAGTGGAGCGCCGTTTGAGCCTTTATCAAAAGCCTTGGTGAAAGATTTGACTCTGAAAGTGGTATTTTTGGTGGCTATTTGTTCAGCTAGGCATATTTCAGAGCTTCAGGCACTTTCGTGCCGGGAACCTTTTCTGTCCTTTTCTTCGCAGAAGGTGGTTCTCAGACCGGTGCCTGCCTTCCTTCCTAAGGTATCGTCTTCTTTTCATGTCAATCAGGTGGTTTTGCTTCCCGTCCTGCGATCGGCAGGGGAGCAGGCTTCGGATCGGGGCCTTAGTCGCCTGGACATCAAGAGAGTGTTGCGCCGTTATTTGTCAGTCACCGAGTCCTTCCGCAAATCGGATCGGTTATTTATCCTGTTTGGGGGCCCCAGAAAAGGCGAGGCTGCGGCGAAAGCTTCTATTTCCAGGTGGATCAAGGAGTCCATTGTTTCAGCGTATTTGCTGCAGGGGCACTCTGCTCCGATGGGTTTAAGGGCTCATTCGACGAGAGCGCAGGCGGCGTCCTGGACGGAGCACAGTCTAGTTCCGCTGGTGGAAATTTGTAAGGCGGCAACATGGTCGTCATTGCATACGTTCAGTAAGACTATCGGCTGGACGTTCTAGCGGCTAGGGATGCCTGTTTTGGTTCGGCAGTCTTGCGTGCCGGATGGCAGGGTCCCTCCCGTTAGTACTGCTCTGTTACATCCCAGTGGTGGAGGACTAAGCTGGAGGAACGATAAGGAAATAGTAATTACACTTACCTGGTAATTGTAGTTCCTTGAGTGACGACAGCTTAGTCCTCATGCCCACCCTCAGGATTTTAAGTTCTCACGGCACGCGGTCCATCCTCGTAGGGACCTATACAGGTGAGTATTTCCGGTTGGTATTCAACTCTTAAGTTCAGTCGGGCTAGCTTGTCTGGTCCTTTCTTTCGCTGGCTTGCTGTGGCTCGGCAGGGGGGTGGGCGGATTTCCCCTATGGCTCATTTCGTGGGCGTTTTGGGGAGATTTCAAATTTGTTAATCTTTTGTAATAGTTTTCAGTGTTTAGCTACTTGTTTGTTGCTCTTTTGAGTCTGCTTTGTCAGTAGTTCACTGGAGCTGTAAGGGAATACCAGCAAGCTACTTCCAGTGATGCCAAGTTTTGATTGGTCTAGTCTCCAAGCTGCAGGAGGAGGTGCACTACCCAGTGGTGGAGGACTAAGCTGTCGTCACTCAAGGAACTACAATTACCAGGTAAGTGTAATTACTATATGGTGTACTTCGCTGAGCTCTCTCTTCCCCCCCTCCCCATCCTCCTCCCCCCTCCCTCCCATCCCCCCATACCTTTCCCCATCTCCTCTGTGGAGACTCTCCTTCCAAAAGTGGTGACTGACTATCGGTGCCTTTCCCTGCCCTAGATCTTTCTATTCCACCTCCCCCCCACCCCATTCACTGTCCCATCCCCCCAAAAGTCTCAGGCCCCCCCCCTCAATAATCCTGCTCCCCTTCCCCCTCGGCTGAAAACCCTCCCCTCCCCATTCCTTTCCCTCCATCTCTCCCCCTTCCTCAACCTCTGTAATTCATACCTCCCTCTGCTCCCTCCCATTTACCCCCCTCCAATGGCTAACTTTTAATCACATTATCCCATCAATATCCCCCTCCCCCACCCTTCCCACCCCATGTACATTGTCCCTTTGAACCACTTCTCGTTACAGATCACTGAGCAGTGTCTATCGTCCTGCTTCATTTGTTAATTCTTCTTTAGCTCTGCTTTCAGGTATCGTCTTCCTTAGCCAATTTCCTTCACTGCCGTTTTCCCTCCATGGCTTCTCTTGGTAAGTCTCGCCAACCTCCGGCCATTGGTTGGTGCTCTGTGCCACCTCAGACTTTCCACCCTAGACGTGGATGCTGGTTGCTTTTGTTTTTGCTCGTCCCTCTGCACCTTCTGGAAGGTTAGTTAGCCCCAAGTCTCTGAATGCATTCCATGCTTCCTCGCTGGTCTTCACCTTCCTCGACACACCTTTCACTGTTATTAGTATGCCAAAAGGGTACAGCCACTTGTAGCGCATCCCCTCCCTCCTCATGTAGGCCGTCACCTCTTTCAGCTCTCTCCGGCGCTGTAACGTGCCAAGGGACAAATTCTGAAACAGTTCCACCACGTGCTCTTCCCACTTAAAATATCCCAGTTTCCTGGAATCCTCCAAGATGCGCTCTTTAGTTTTAAAGGAGTTCATGCATACCACAATGTCTCTTGGCCGATTGTCTCTTATGGGCCCTAGCCCCCTATGCGCTCGCTCAATTTGCAGAGGTTCATCCTCTATTCCCTCCGCTAGAGCTGCAGCTTGTAACAAGTGTCCAAAGACTTTTGTAATAACTTCATCACAGTTTTTATATTTAGCGTCCTCTGGGATGCCTCTCACTCTTTTATATTACATCTCCATGAACGGTCTTCCAGGTCCTCATGAGCTTGCTTTAACTCCTCCCTTCCTTTTTGTAAATCCTCCATTACTTCTCCTTGTTGCTCCACCTGCTGTTCTGTTTCTTCCACCCTGGATCCCAGGTCCACTATGTCTTGTCTTAGAGATTGTAAGGTCTCTTTTAACTCATTTTTAACTCCACTGATTTCCACTTTGAGTTCCTCTTTCAGCTCCACCAGCCACGTCTTAATCATGTCAGCTACTCCCGGGCTCCATGCACCCTCCATCTCATCTTCCTGCTCAGCCGCATGCTCAGCCACAATTTTACCTTCCTTATTGATTGATTGATTGATTAATTGTCTTTTTTATACCGCGTTTTTTAAAATCAGCTCGGTTTACAGTCAACAACAAATTTGTACAGTCCCGACAGGGCCGGTACTGTACTTAAAATGAACAGGATTTGCAACTTGGATTAACTGGGGTAACTATGTACAGGCTGCACAGCTAGGCAGTGTGGCAGCTCTTTTTTTTTTTTATTGAAAGACTTCCAAAGATTACAAAGATACAAAAACCACAAAGATCTTCAAAAAAGATGCAACAATATCAACACAACATCAGGTCTCAATAATGATCTACAATATGTCTTCATTTTTACTTGTTTATAATAGAGAAACCGGGACCCCCCCCCCAAGCTCCCTTCCCCCCCCCAAAGTCACCCCAATCCCGGGGCCCCCCACCTCCACCTCCCCACCCCCCCAACTATGGCTTGCTAAGGCTAGAGCTCGGGACAGAGGTGAGCTAAGAGACACACTTAGGGTACAAACCTCCAAGAGGCCAGCATATCACCCCCAATATCCAGAACAATCACGCGCCATAGCGAGAAACGAAGGGCGCCCACACCAATTCAAAGCGAGCCAGACGCATCCTGCTAACCGCTACCCCCTGTTCCATAGAGTATGTATCCCACATGCGTTCCAGCCAGATCTGGAAAGAGGGGGCCAAAGCATGCTTCCAGGCCACCGCCAGGGATAGTCTGGCCGCGTTCAGGCTGTGCCGGAGTAAGGCAAGTTGCAAAGCCCGGGCCCCCGGCACGGAGGTTCCGAAAAGAAAAATCCCCGGATCCCAAGGGATGCTCAGTCCCAGAAGCATCTGCATCCGGAATTGTACACCTCTCCAAAAAGCACGAATGCGGGGACACGCCCACCAAATGTGTCCCAGGGTACCCCGCTGCCCACAGTTACGCCAACATAGGTCCCCAGCCCCGGGAAACATACGAGCAATCCGCGCCGGAGTCATATACCAACGGTACAGCAGTTTACAATTCGTGTCTCGAGCATTAGTCGCTATTGAGCTCTTCCACAGGCGGGCTTCCACTGTCTCCCACTGCTGATCAGTATAAGAAAGACTCAAGTCAGAGTTCCAAAGCACCCTATGACGTGTGGGGCACGCCTGGGCCCCCTGCAAATGGGCATATAATGTCGCCACAAGACCCTTTGTAGTAGTACACCCCTCACAGTAGCGCTCCAGATCCGTCAGGTCCCGAGCAACCTGGGGCCGAACGGACCTAGAATTGACCCAATGCATCACTTGCATATAACGATAGAGATGCCCAGCCGGGAGGTCAAACTCGTCCCGCAATGCACGAAAAGATTGTAGCCGACCATCAACAAAAAATTGGCCGACCCGGCTGAGGCCAAGGTGCCCCCATTGCCGAAAAGCCACGTCACTCAAACCCGGTGGGAAAGAAGCGTTATCAACTATAGGGGCTAAAGGGGATAGGTACACGTCACGGGGTCGGAAGTGTCGATCCCAGCAACGGAGGGTATGAAAAATGTAGGGATTACTGGTGCATTTGCCGCGGCGAAGCTTTGGACCAAGCCACAGCCAATCCCCTAACCCCGCTCCCCCCGCCAAGCTCATTTCCATCCGCACCCATCGCTTAGTGCTATCGGCAATCATCCATTCCACCCCCGCCCTACACTGCGCCGCCGCATAATACCACTGTAAATTGGGCATGCCCATACCGCCGGAACGCGTGCGGGCAAAAAGAACTTGCCGCGCTAGGCGCGGGCGACGATAATGCCACACAAACTTCATAAGCAACTGTTGCCAGGTCGCCAGAGTAGCTCGCGAGATGGGGAGCGGGAGAACCTGAAAAAAATAAAGGAAGCGGGGGACAATCACCATCTTGACTACGGCTATACGCCCAAACCAGGAGAGGAGCAGGCCGTTCCAAACTTCTAAATCCCGCCGAACCTGACGAAGCAAGGGATCATAGTTAGCTTTGAAAAGATCCGCCCGGTCTACGGTTAGGTTCACCCCTAAGTATCGCAGGGCTCCGGACACCCAGCGAAGAGGATAAGCCTCTTGAAGTTCCGCACAGACCGCCCTAGAGACCCCAACATTCAAGATCTCCGATTTAGTATAATTGATTTTGAAGCCGGAGACTCGAGAAAAATTGGCGAACAGCTGCATTGCGATTGGGAGAGAAGCGGACGGATTCACCAGGGATAGGATAATATCATCCGCAAAGAGCGCGATCCGATATTCCGCAGGACCGATGCGGACCCCTCGCAAACCTGGGTGATCTCGAAAGCTCTGAGCCAGAGGTTCCATTGCTAGGGCAAAGAGCAGGGGCGAGAGAGGGCAACCCTGTCGTGTGCCTCTTTCCAAAAAGAAGTGTCTCGAGTGACCCCCATTAATCTGAACGCACGCCTGGGGCTGCTGGTAAAGGCTGCGAACCCAACCAATATAATTAGGGCCAAAGCCCATTATCTCCAGGACACACCATAGATATCCCCAATCCACCCGGTCGAATGCTTTTTCTGCGTCAATTCCCACTAGCAACGCTGGTTGTGGGTCCCGTTGAGCCACATGAATAATCTGCAACATACGCCGGATGTTGTCGGCGGCCTGGCGACCCGGCACAAAGCCAACCTGATCTGGTTGGACCAAGCCCGGAAGAACCCGATTCAGACGCGCAGCCAGCACAGAAGCAAAGATTTTAACGTCAACGTTTAACAAGGAGATGGGGCGGTACGAAGCCGCATCATGCAAGGGTTTACCGGGTTTGGGTATCATCACAATCAATGCCTCACGTTGGGACGGGGGAAGGGAGGCTGCCCCCAGGACCTCATTAAACAAACAGGTCAGGGATGGTGCCAATTGTGCTCGGAACTTCTTATAGTATTCTGCCGGAAAACCATCACTACCCGGCGCGCTGCCAGTTTTCAGATGCCGGATTGCATTTTCCACTTCGTCAATCATAAATTCCGAGTCCAACTGAGCCCGGTCAGAGTCAGAAAGACACGGTAGAGCGGTCCTCTGAAGATAATCCTGCACTTGATCCCTACCAGTGGGCTCTGCTTTGTAAAGCCGCTCCAAATAATCAGCAAAAAGATCACGGATCTCCCGGGAGATGACCCTCGTCTGTCCCCCAGCATCGCGTAATTCGCGGACCACTCTCGAGGACTGCTGTTGACGCAGGCGCAGAGCCAAAAGGCGGCCAGTTTTGTTCCCATGTTCATAAAAAGTTTGCCTTAATTTCCGACGCTTATTATCTAATTCTCTCTGCATACATGCATCTAAATTTGCTCGAACCGTCCGCCACTGGCGTAGGACCTGCCTCGACCCGGTTCGGGCGTGCTCCAAGCCTAGGCGAGCAGATTCCCTCACCAAATGATCATGATCACGTGTCCATATTTTGCGCGTGCGGGCTGCTTCAGCCATAAGTTGACCGCGGGCTGTGGCCTTATAAGCATCCCATACCGTGGGGAGGGGAACATCCCCAGTATCATTAAACTCAAAGAATTCCTTAATAAAGTGGGCGTGATCCTGCACTGCACCCTGCCGTCGTAGAAACCTTGCGTCTAAACGCCAAAGACGGCGGTGCTCGCTATGCGTGCCGTCCGGGAGGATGAGCCAGCACGGGGCATGGTCTGACCAGGTCAGCGCTCCAAGTCCAGCCTGCACTCTCCCGTCCATCAGGCGCTGATCCAACAAAAAATAATCAATGCGAGTGTGGACCTGATGGACCGGGGAGTAGTAAGTGTAACCCCTCTCTCCCACATGGGTGTCCCTCCATATATCCCGTAGGCCCAAGTCGAACATCAAGCGCTGAAGGGCTCTCGCCGATCCCCCCATTCCCCCCCCAGTGCGACCCGTAGAATCCAAAGGGGGCACTAGATGCGTGTTACAATCCCCACCCAAAACAATGGGGCCTTTTGCAAAATCCGCCAGTAGGGCTTTCAGTCGTGTAAAAAAGGGCCCCTGACCCGTATTTGGTGCATAGATATTAGCTAAAGTTAGCAAGTGTCCGTCTAGACGAACATTCAGGAAAAGTCACCTCCCCAGGGCATCTCATTTTATCTCTTCAATCTGCAAGGAGAGGCTCTGGTGAAATAGTAGAGCCACTCCCCGCTTCTTCCGGCCCTGCGTGTCGGAGGCCACCCGCACCTCAGTGTATGGGGATCGCTTTAGCCAGCCCTGCTTGGAGTTTTGAAGATGGGTCTCCTGCAAATAAACAATATCCCCTTGCAAAGTGCGCAATTCTGAGAACAGCAGGGACCTTTTCCGCGGGGAGTTAAGACCCTTAACATTCAAAGAGATAAAGCGCACCATTAGGGAATACAACCTAACCCCACACATCCGCTGGCCACCCAGAAAGTCCCAGTAGGGGCTCCCCCCAGCAAACCCAGGAAATTAGTTAAGCGGGCCCACCTAGACCACCCTCCAAGAACAAAAGCCATAGACCCACCTCCCCAGCCCAAACATACCTCCCAGCTCCATGTTGAGAGACCCCCCCTCCCACCCATCACCCCCCCCCTTCCCGTCAATACCACCTGCCTGTCTAAGTTAATACAGGACACGGTAAATTGACCACAAACCCCGTACCCCCCAGAACCCCACAGAGTGAAAACTCAACCTAAACATAGAAAAACATTCCCCCCATTACTCCCCCACCCATCCCGGGTCATCAATCCCATCATGTCCCCCCACCAGAACAGTAACATCAGTAAAACATTTGCAGGTCAACCGCCGCCCCCCATGGAGAATGGAGTGGGGACCCCAGGCTAATCTTTGCCACCAGTTATCCAAAAATCAGGGGACCCACTGGTCAAGACTCCCTAAAAAAGAGAAAATGAGAGGAGCTCTTCAAATCCACAAGAGTGTCAGGCGGGCTTGCCCACCCGGGTCCACTTGGAATGTTGGGGCTTAGGGGGCGGCGGATGAGGCTGGGCATTATCATCAACTAGACCCGCTTGGCGAAGAGCTCGCCAAGCTTCAGAGTAGTCCATTGCAGAAATCTTTTTGTTGCCCAAAAGGAAGTTCATCCTAAATGGAAAGGACCAATAATAGCGAATCCCCTTGCTGTTCAGGACCGCCGAGACTGGTTTCATCTCTCGCCGGCGCGCCAAAGTGAACATTGAGAGGTCCTGATAGATGGACACTGTCGCGTCCTGGAAGCGGACCGTCTTCTTCTCCTGGCCTCGACGTATAAGAAGCTCAGCATCAGAATAGCTAGGAATCTCGCAATGACATCTCGTGGCTGGTTGTTAGGGGGTTTTCCCAAAGCGCGGTGAACCCGTTCGATTTCCATTCCAGAGGCATGTGTAGCCAGCTCCTCCGCCGGAAGCAATTCCGCTATCAGTAGCTTAAGCACAGTCGGCAGGTCTTCCCCGACCCCCACCGCCTCTGGGATTCCACGAAAACGCACGTTGTTGCAGCGGGAGCGGTTTTCAATGTCATCAATTTTATAAGTCAGCTCCATGGCCTGTGCACGCTGCCTGTCGAGAGCACATTGTAAATCCATCAGAGTCCCATCTTGATCAACCACTTTGGTCTCCACGTCCTCTACTCGGGCTCCCAGTTCCTTAACGTCAGTCCGAAGTTCTGCGACATCTTTCATCAAATCTTCCCGTAGTGTGCGGAACTCGTTGGCTAATTCTGCAAAGCCCTTACGGAGCTCGTGTTTGATTTGAGCCGAGGAGAGTTGCTTATGAGGGTCCAATTGCTCTTCACTTACAGTCTCATCGTCGGAACCCGTTGGAGGAGATTGGCCGCATGGGCTGCTTGAGGCTCCGGACTTACTCTGCAGCCGCTGGGAGGAGCGCATCCCCTCCCGAGTTTCAGAGTTTTTGGTTTTAGCAGCCATCACACAGAGTCACCAAGCTCACACAGTGTTAGGAGAGGTAGAGGCAATGCCAGCAAGAGGGAAGGCACCAGAGAGAGAACGGTGCACGAAGTCACACCAGCCCGTAGAATAGCCACCACTACACAGTGTCAGGAGATGCGGATAAGCAATGTCAGCAAAGCAACAGGCACTGGTGGGACAGTGGGACAAAGTCGTAAACTGCCTCCGGTCCCCCTGGAAAAACAGCCTGGCACAGATAAGAGTCAGAGAGCAGTGTAAGGCAGTATGGGGCTGTACCGGCAAGAGCCCGTAGCTGTAGATTATAAGGCTTCAAGGAGAGACCCGGAGTCACAGAGGTCGCGTGTACAGGCCTGCAGGGCACCCAGAGTCCAATCAGGAGGGCGGAGGCCTCAGCGGGACACTAGGCTGCCAAGGAGAAATGGACCCGGCCACCAGTTTCAAGCACAGTTCAAGGGGTGTGCAGGGAAAGAGGCAGCACACAAACTTACCCCCTTCAAGATGGGTCGTGTTGATGAAGAAGGGTGGTAAGTGCCGGTAGATGCTGCGGCAGCTGCCGCGTGAAGTTCACGTGGTCCCGGCCAATCTCCCCGGCAGTTCTTCAGCTCTTCAGTCGAGCGCCACACGCTTGGGATTGTAAGCCCCCTCCCGCTGAACGGGCCGGTGCTCAGCCCGCAGGCAGTAGAGAGGGCTCCGTTCGTAGGCCCTGCGGGGGCCTGCCAGATGATTTTCGGCAGCGCCGGATGCAGCGGCTGGCGGCAGGATCAGTCGGGTGAGAGTCCGGTGACCGGAGACAGCTTCCAGCAGGCCGCGTTGTAGTGGTGGACTCCTCGGTACCCCAGCCTCCAGGGGACCCGCAAAATCACGGAATCAAGCACTGAGGGGGATCGTTGGCTGGCGCTGATCCGGGAAAGGTATGGGGGGGAGCAAAATGCGGCTGTAGGCTTATGATTGCAAAAATTTAGGGGTTGTGGGGACGGAGCTTCAACAAAGTGCGGCCATCTTGCAGTGGGCTCACGAGTGCCCCCTCCAGTGTGGCAGCTCTTTTAAGTAACTATATACAGGTTACGCTATCGGGCCACCGATGGGCGGTGGCGGCATGGGCTGCTTGGCCACTATTTACACAATTAGGTGACTATTTACAAGTGCATACCAGGGTGTCTGTTAGTGCTGTTGTGCTGGGCTGGGTCTGTGTATTGTGGGTGTGTTGGGGGGTTGTCTTGGTGGTTGAGTGTGACTGGTTGTGGTGTGTCCCCTTTGTGAGAGTAGTGCTGGAGGAAGAGGTGGTGCTTCAGGGCCTTCTTGAATTGGGTAATGTTGGTGATGGACCGGATGGTGGGCGGGAGGGCATTCCAGCATGTGGCTGCATAGTACATGAAGGTTCTGTTTCTTGTTGCTTGAGAGCACTTTGTAATTTTGCTGGGGATTCTCAGTGTGTTGGCAGCAACTGACCTCCTGGCTCTGTTTTGGGGGAGTGGGGAGGACGAAGTCTGTGATGGAGGAGGCGGTGAGGCTATTGATGGCCTTGAAGGTTAGCAGTAGAATTTTAAAGGAGAATCTGCAATGGACCGGCAGCCAATGAAGGTGTTTCAGGATTGGTGTTATATGGTCTCTCCTGCCGGCTCCGTGTAGTATTCTGGCGGCTGCATTCATTGCAAGCTGAAGTGGGTTCAGTGTGTTTTTTGGAAGTCCTTGTAGGATTGCATTGGCGTAATTGAAGTGGGGGATTATCAAGGCTTGATTGTGTGGAAGTCGTCTGGCTCGAGTAAGGGTCTTAGATGCCGGACTGTCCGTATTCTGTGGTATACTGCCTTGACAGTGTTCTTTATGTGGGCTTTCATATCCAGCTGTTGGTCTAGTGTGACCCCTAGGTAGGGGATTGTGGACTTGCTTTGGAGCGCGGTGCATCTTACTTTTAGTGATGCGGGTGGGGTGTAAGCTTGGTTCCTGGCAATGAATAGTGACTCCGTTTTCTTGAAGTTTATTCTGAGGTTTTGGGTGTGGAGCCATTCAGTGACAGCGTTGAAGCAGGTTGTTAGTGGTGAAAAGTCCGGCTGGTCAGTTGAGAATGGCATGTAGAGTAGTACGTCGTCGGCATATACCAGGCATGTGATGTTGAAGGAGCGGGTGATTGCACAGATGGGCTGCATATATCTGTTGAAGAATAGGGCCAAGAGCCTTCTTCCCCGTCTTTCCCTCCTTTTTAATGCCACATAGGAGGCTCTAAATTCCGCCAGTATTATCTCCAGGAACAAGCAGGAATAAGTTTTCACATTTGGGTACGTCGGTACCGACGGAGCCTGCGCGGGAACGCTCCCCAGCGTCCAAAAAAAGCTTTTGGGAGCATCCCACGCGCATGCGCGCTGCCTTCCCGCCCATTCGCTTTCCTCATCAGTTTTCCGCGGAGCTGGCAGGACGTATTCCTGTCACCGCAGAAAATTCTTTTTATTCTTAGATTTTTTGTGGTCGCGTCTGCCTTCCCTCGACACCACCAGTACCGCTGGTGCTTTTCTTTCTTTTTTTCTAAAGAATTTCTTCTTTTCAGAAATTTTTCCTGTTTAGTGTGTGACGATTCCTAGGCCACTAGGCCTCTATCTTTCCATTATGGAAAAGCCAGCCACTACCCTTAAATGCTCAAAGTGTGGCGGTACAGATATATTTCCAGACACCCATACTTGGTGTCTAAAATGTTTGGGTCCTGACCATTGCCCACTGGAGTGTCTTTCCTCCTGGAGCTCAAACAGAAGAAGTCTTCAGAATCGAGCACAACTCGATACCCGGTTCACATCGCACTCGATGTCACCAGCTAGAATATCTCCACAGGATCAGGTAACCAAACAAAAGTCTGTAAAGACTAGCCAGTCCTCGAGTGGTAGATCTCCTTCCCAGTATCGAGATGGCTCTGGCCTTGCTCTCGAGGACAGTTTGGCAATAAAGCCCCGGCGGGAGTCTTTGGGCTCTAAAGCACTAACAGGGCTTCAGGTTGTTCCCGGGGTTCTTACCTCGATGAACATACCTGGGCCATGCTCGGTGGTTGTGGCTGCTTCGAGCAGTACAGACACACCGGCATCGGCTATGGTGATGGATGAAACACTCCTCACCGATGAACTCAGTCTAGCACTCTCGGCTACTTCGGTACCGCTAGAGTTGCTGCAGACCGTTCCTCGAGTATTGGTATCGGCTTCGGTACCGGTATCGATATGGGCATCGGTGTCTGTACCGTCCATGCTTGCTTCGACAGACTTGCTTCCTTCGATGCCGAGCCTGGAATTGATCTCTAGCATGGATGATTCGGTACCGACTCGTCTCGGTACCGACCTCGGGTGGTACCGAAGACATCGCTTTAGGGAAAATCCGATGCTTCATCCTTTCAGGTCTTCTGATCCCGATGACTGGGATGAATCTATCGGTACCAAGGCTGAATCTTCAACAACATTAAGTCAATTGGTTTGGTTTACAGAAGGTTTAAACTGCAAATATAATAAATGTATGTCCTTCTATATATATAAGATTTGGCCCGATTTTCTTTTTACTACTTCACAATTGCAGAATATTCTTTAGAAAAACTCATAAAAAATACATTATGGAAGTAGAACTATTGGTCTCAGACTGAAGTTAGCAATGCTCCGGGTGTTTAACCCATGAACCGCATACTCTTTTAACATCAACGACTTGAAACAAGGTTCTTAATTTTGTACGAAATTATTGTAGTTATATAATGATCGAGACTTATCTTGATATTTGATCTGATTTTTTAGGAATGTGCTTGTATCGAACAGAATTTGCACTGTCCCCAGAATAGTGCAAATTCTGGGGACAGTGCAAATTCTGTTCGATACAAGCACAATCCTAAAAAATCGGATCAAATATCAAGATAAGTCTCGATCATTATATAACTACAATAATTTCGTACAAAATTAAGAACCTTGTTTCAAGTCGTTGATGTTAAAAGAGTATGCGGTTCATGGGTTAAACACCCGGAGCATTGCTAACTTCAGTCTGAGACCAATAGTTCTACTTCCATAATGTATTTTTTATGAGTTTTTCTAAAGAATATTCTGCAATTGTGAAGTAGTAAAAAAAAAAAAAAATCGGGCCATATCTTATATATATAGAAGGACATACATTTATTATATTTGAATCTTCAACAAGTCTAGCCTTTACCCCTCATTTTAGAGGGTCCTCCTCAGGGGAGTTTTTCTTTTCAAGCTTTTCTGCTTGATATGGCAAAGTTACTTGCCATTTCTATACCTGGTAAAGAATCCTTGCCAGGGGATTCAGAGACCCTGTAATCCCCCTGGATTCCAAAGGAGGTGATCATGCTTCCTTTGCATCAGATCTTACAAGATCTACTTTTAAGGATGTGGGAAACTCCTTTCACGGTATCACCACATTCTAAGACACTTGACTCCATGTTCAAGGTGCCACCTTCTCCAGGTTTTCAAAAGACTCAACTTCCTCATCATTCTATTGTTGTAGAATCAGCAATGAGGCGTATTAAGAGTGCAAAGAAGCACTCTTCTTATCCGCCAGGTCGTGAGTCTAGAACTTTAGATGCCTTTGGACGTCGATGCTTCCAGGCATCCATGCTTTCAGCAAGAATTATCTCATATATTTTCTATATGGGATTATCTCTTGAAGAGGTCACAAAGAACTTAAAGCTTTTGAACCCTTTTCTTCAAGAACATAAAAGAGCAGACTTTTTCATATTAGTCAGTCATGCTCAAAATGTCTCTGAATTCCTTAATCGTGCTTCCCTGGACTGTTTTGAGTCTATTAGCAGAACTTCTGCTATAGCCATAGGAGCACGACGCATGGCCTGGCTCCAAGCTTCAGACTTGGACAAATGGGTACAAGAAAAGCTGGGAAATACTCCTTGTACTGGTGAAAATCTCTTTAACAAGGATGCTTTATTTCAAGCTAATCAGTTAAACACTGATATTGTTGCTTTCAGAGGATTGTCAAAACTTTCCTCTACCCCAGCTAGTAAGAAATCTCCTAACAGACTTTATTCCCCTAAGGCAGGGGTCTGCAACCTTTAAGACATAAAGAGCCACTTGGACCCGTTTCCGAAGGGAAAACAAAAACTGGGAGCCGCAAAACCATTGCGACATTTAAAACAAATCTAACACTGCATATATTGTTTCTTACCTTAATGCTATATACGACCCCCTACTTTTCCTGTTAAAATATATGTGTTTGGCCTATACTCGCCGTATAAGACTACCCCTCTTCCTTCGCACACCAAAAAAAAATACGCCAGAAAATATAACAAGAAGTAACAATATTTGATTTCAAAATTATGATGATTTTGTAGTCAAATCACTAATATGAAATAAAATTATTTTTTCTACCTTTGTTGTCTGACCAATTTATTCTTTGATCATGCTGGTCCTGATCTGAGGCTTCTGCTTTCCTGTCTTCTCTTAGCTCTCTTTCTGTGGTCTATGGTCCATCTGCCAGTTCTTATCTCTTCTTTCGTTTTCTTCACTTCTTTCCATCAGCCTATTTCCAGTCCCAGTAACCCTCCCCAATATCAGCCCCTTTCCAGTCCTCACTCCCAGTACCTTCCAATGTCAACTTGCATTCCCATGATTGCCACTGGTGTCCATTTCCTTCCAGTCCCCCTCCTTCCCCACTGACCAGTCCCTTCTAGTACAAATACCATGGCAGCCCCTCTCAGATCCAGTTCCATTCTCCCATCCCCTCATATCAGCCCATTTGTAGCCTTAGCCCCCAGTTATCTTCCAGGGCCAGCAGCTCTATCCTCCCCTCCCCACAATCAGCCCATGCCCAGTCAAAGCCCCCCAATCAGCTCGCTTCCAGTGCTAATCCCCCCTCAACCCCATTACCAGTGCTAGCCTCCCCTAATCAGCCCAATACCAGTCCTACCCCCCATCAGCTCATTACCAGTCCTAGCCTCCCCTAATCAGCTCATTTCCAGTGCTCGTCCCCTCAACCCCATTACCAGTGCTCCATCCCTCCATGTCAGCCCCCTCCCTCCCTCCTTCCATCCATATCAGCTCCCTCCCTCCATGTCAGCCCGCCTCCCCAATCCCTCCATGTCAGCCCCCTCCATGTCAGCCCCCCTCCCTCCATGTCAGCCCCCTCCATCCCTCCATGTCAGCCCCCTCCATCCCTCCATGTCAGCCCCCCTCCCTCCATCCATCCATATCAGCTCCCTCCCTCCATGTCAGCCCCCCTCCCTCCATCCATCCATCCATATCAGCTCCCTCCCTCGTCAGCCCCCCTCCCTCCATGTCAGCCCCTCCATCCCTCCATGTCAGCCCCCCTCCCTCCCTCCATCCATTCATATCTGCTCCCTCCCTCCATGTCAGCCCCCTCCATCCCTCCATGTCAGCCCCCCTCCCTCCATGTCAGCCCCCTCCATCCCTCCATGTCAGCCCCCCTCGATCCATCCCTCCATGTCAGCCCCCCTCCCTCCATCCATTCATATCTGCTCCCTCCGTCCATGTCAGCCCCCTCCATCCCTCCATGTCAGCCCCCCTCGATCCATCCCTCCATGTCAGCCCCCCTCCCTCCATCCATTCATATCTGCTCCCTCCGTCCATGTCAGCCCCCTCCATGTCAGCCCCCTCCATCACTCCATGTCATCCCCCTCCCTCCATCCATTCATATCTGCTCCCTCCCTCCATGTCAGCCCCCTCCATCCCTCCATGTCAGCCCCCCTCGATCCATCCCTCCATGTCAGCCCCCCTCCCTCCATGTCAGCCCCCTCCATCCCTCCATGTCAGCCCCCCTCGATCCATCCCTCCATGTCAGCCCCCTCCATCCCTCCATGTCAGCCCCCCTCCCTCCATCCATTCATATCAGCTCCCTCCCTTCATGTCAGCCACCCTCCCACCATGTCAGCCCCCGCCATCCCTCCATGTCAGCCCCCTCCATCCATCCATTCATATCTGCTCCCTCCCTCCATGTCAGCTCCCTCCCTTCTTCTGCAGCCGCGGCTCCCTGCCTCTTACGGAACCGCGGCTGTGCTTTTAAAATCATCTCGGAGCCCTTCCTGTCTTGACGGGCTCCGTGCAGCATTGTCCCGCCTCTAAAGGAAGTTTGGAGGCGGGACAATGCTGCACGGAGCCCGTCAAGACAGGAAGGGCTCCGAGATGATTTTAAAAGCACAGCCGCGGTTCCCTAAGAGACAGGGAACCGCGGCTGCAGAAGAAGGGAGGGAGCCCATAACGCGACGTTTAAAGTGGGCAGTGTGCTCCGGAGCCGCGGCAAAGGTGAGAAAGAGCCGCGGGTTGCCGACCCCTGCCCTAAGGGGAAAAAATTTTAGTCATCTTCTACCCATCATGCAGATGTTTCCAAAGAAGGGCAACATCATGCCAGGCTAAGAAAACCAAAGTCTCAACATGCTCAGCAAACTCAGCAGTCGCAGGGTTTCTGATATTTTATTTCATTAAATCTTTTTTCCTGTTGAGCTTCAGAACCGCTACTTCTTAACAGTTTTATCTACATCTTAACTACATCTTAACTACTTCTTAACAGTTTTATCTACATCTCACTATAACAGAAAAGAAAACCTGCCCTATCTGCATCTGTACTACTCATAATGATTATATCCCACATAACTTGTATATGTATTTAATAATATAATGTTAATGTACATAATGTATATAGTTTTGCACTGTTCAGTGCTATCTGTTCAACATTTCTGTTTACTGTACATTGGTTATAGTTATATGACGTTATATGTAAAACAAATCCATGATTTGTTGCCTGTTGTTATTTGTGAACCGCAGCTGATCTTAGGAAGCTGCGGTATATAAGAGATTGTTAAATAAATAAATAAATAAATAAATAAATAAACTACAGAAGCATTTACAGTTCTTCTCATCCTTATTGAGGGGTCAGTGATACACTGCCTCAATCCTCCACTTTAGGCATGAATCCCTTGCCAAGAGCAATACATCCTTTCAGCTCTCAGAGCTATTGAGGATAATCATGCCCTACAGGTAACAGGTTTCTCCTCTCCTTTTAAAGTAAACAGAGGAGTTACAACTACTTACAAGGTATGCCATGCCCTTCACCTTGGCAGTTGTCCTGTACGAGGATATCTCATACTTTTGACTGCAGGGGAGCTTTACCCTTTTCAGAGACTTACCAAATTGTAAGTCTTCCCAGCTCTGTATTACTTTCTATCCCTCTTAGTTGAGATTTTCACTCTAAGAGTGATACTATTTGAATGGAGGGCTTACCTTTTAAGCCATAGGATTGTCCTCAATACCTACTCCAGTAAGTGATTTCCATACAGAGTTTCTCCCCTCTGCAATCTTTCAAATATTTCTTTTAAGACAGCTTATCAGACCATAATTCAGAGTTTATCACTTCTAATTATGTCTGTCGGTCCTTTTCCAATCTATAGGACCTAACCTCTTCTGCTGCCTTAACACATAATTCCAAGAGAGGTTCCAAAACCTACTTCGACAATTTATCGTTGCAGGCAACCAGCCTGTCTGCTATTCTTAGCCATCTTCAATTCTTTGGCTCCCACAGAATAGATTAGGTTGCATACTGGTAATTAAACAACCAGATCTCACCTGGGCAACCTATAACATGTTCTCTGCAATTCTACAAAAAGCTCTGCAACTATGGGCCTTGCCAGAGAGTGTCAGAGCCATTCCTGGTGGGTAACTTCCAGATGGTTGAAAGGTTTGCCCAGTCATGCTCCCACATGACCGGTTTTTTCCTACTTTTACCATCTTCCTTAAAATTGCCTTTTAGGGAAAATGAACCAGGGCTTAGATCACGTGAAAGCATAAAGAATTGCTTAATTCCCTGAGTTGTTCCACATCTCCAGTGGAACTTCTCCAACAGGGATGCATTTCTTTTCACTGCAGTCTGTCCTTGTCTACGACATTCCTTCTAATCCCCAATACTTCATTGGAGCTTACGCTGAACAAAGAGTGCATTATACTCATATTGCCCTCATAGATGGGCAAATATGGTATTCCCTTTTATTGCGTCTTTTTCTCCACACTGAAGTTATAGAAGGATCCAGACTTGTTGTCTTAAGACTGTTTTCTCTGCACCCCTTCACGTAGATCTCCATTTCTGGTTATTCAAAGTCTAGAATTTTAAAGAGATCTAGACCTATCCTTCTGATTAAGATCATTCCACTGGTTTCCATGTAACCTTCTTCATCGTTCTTCCACGTGTAACCAGTAAGGGGTTCTCTATCCATATTCTCAAGCAGGTCTTACCCTTTCTTGTTAAGTGAGTCTCCTTTATTTTTATATATATATATATATATAGAGAGATATAGATAGATAGAGATATAGATATGTGTGTGTGTGTATTTAAATACACATATCTCACTCTGAAAGGTTTGTTACTGTCCATCTTAATGCTGTTCTAGCATGCCATAGGGTTTTAAATGGACAACCCATTTCTATGGTAATCACAAACTACCTTCTTTCACTGTAACCTCTCTGGTTATGTTACATCTGAAGTTCTCTATGTAAAGTCATCCTAAGTGACATCACTTAGGGAAGATATTGCTGATCTTCAAGAAATTGGAGGCTACACCGCCTACTACAAATGTTTCTTTCTTTTATTTGGATAGAGGGGTCTTAAAGACCCATCCGTTTTCTGCAAACCAGTCAGATTTATCTCCTCTCTTTCCTAGAGCCTTTCTCTGCTCCAAGGACAAAGAGCTTCAAACTTTGGCCTATAGAAGCTTTAGCTTCTCATCCAAAGTCCAACCCCATTAAACTCTTCTGAGATTAGTTCTAGCCATTTAGGCTTCTGACCTCTACCTGTATTGCAAAATTTATTTCCTCTACTTCACAGTAAGGTATTTTCTTTGAGGATAATGTACTGGTTTCTAGCACCAGACCATATTAGCCTCAACAAATACTTTCGCAATACTTTTGACTAAGGTCCACATTAGAAAATTGGAATCCAATTTTTACTAACATTTCTGATCTACACAAGGACTCCTCTCTAGACGCCTTGTTTAGTCAAGCTGTTCCACAGCACACCCTTTTTACTTCATCTCCTACCCTCCATCCCTTGGATGCCTCAGCATGGCCCATCGACTAGATTTGCAACATGCTGGGACCTCCTTCAGGCATCTCTAGCTTGGGAGTCCCCATATGTGAAGACTCATTCCTGCTTGTTCCTGGAGATAGCACAGTTACTTACCTGTAACAGGTGATCTCTGGGAATAGCAGGAATAAGTCTTCACAACACACCCACCTCCTGTAGGAGTTGTTTCTCTCTCTCTCTCTCATTTGTCTACTTCCCTCCTTCGGTCTCAGCTACAAACCCAACTGATGAGAGGGAAGTGAATGGGCGGGAAGGCAGCGCGCATGCGTGTGGGATGCTCCCAAAAGCTTTCTGTTTGGAGACTGGGGAGCGTTCCCGCGCAGGCTCCGTCGGTACTGACGTACCCATATGTGAAGACTTATTCCTGCTGTTCCCAGAGATCACCTGTTACAGGTAAGTAACTGTGCTTTCTTGGCTGATAGCCCTCCTCTTGTTTTCTCCATCTGCACTCTTTCCACCTTCTCCTGCTACTCACAGTGCTTCTGCAGTGATCTGTGTCTCTTTTCTTGTCTTTCTGTTCACTCTGTCAATATGTTCTCTTGTCTGTATAGTGCTTCAAAGTATATTTTTATTTAGCTTCCTTTAATTCTATTTGCGTGTGCTTTGCTTGCTGTGCTGTACTTTGCTTTGCTTTGTTTGGCTGTCTCCCTTTGAGGCCTTCTTTCCCCTCCGTTTCTGGCCTGCGTTCACCTCCTGTACCTCTCAGCGCCAAAATCCCTGCCGTTCAACTGCCTCTTCTGTTCCTCTACAGACGCTCCTTTGCTGCACCGCCTTCACTGACTAGCCCTCCTGCCACAGTCACTCTCTCCTCAGCTCTCCAGTCAGCCGCTCCAGCCATGTGGTTCCCCGATTGGCCTCCTCACTCCACCTGCACTTGCTGTTCCGATGGAAGGATGTCCCAGCCTGCTCTGCCTTTCCGCTATCTCTCTGGGGTTGCCACAATTAAATCTCTTGTGCTATCAGCTCTCCTTTGCTGCGCCTCCTTCCCTCACCGGTCCTCCTGCCGTGATCGCTCTCACTGGGCTCCCTCGTCTGCCGCTCTGATCGACCACATGTCTCCCCTATCAGGCTTCACACTCCGCCTATGCTTGCTGCTCCAGAGGGTACCTCGGCCCACTCTGCCTTCCACAGTCACTTGGGGATTGCTTCAATTAGTGCCCCTGCATTGCGCCTCTGTCTCCCTCCATCTAGGGGTATTTTCCCCCCGTTTTGGCAGGAGTTGGTGGCGGAGCTTGTTCACTTCGCCGCCATTTGGCCTGATAACGTCACCGGAAGTCCCAGACTTGAGCAATTTTAACGTGATGATATCAAGGGATATAAGCACTATTGCCACACTGAGAGAAGCCATTATTGTCTGCCTCCAGCTGGTGGCAAGATGTGTGTGAACTGCTGCAGTAGTGTGATAGGTCCAACTCTCCTCGCCCACACTTCAATGTTGAGGCCTTGGATTGAGCCTGGAGGGCCTTTCGGAGCTTCGAGCAAAGGTACGCTTTTGATGATTTAGCTGAGAGCTGCCCAGGATCCAGCACTGTTTCCCACAGGTTACTTGTGCTTGGCGGGTATAAAAGGAGCAGCTGGATCATTCAGGGCCACTGAAAGAGGGGGAAGGGTAAGTTGGGCCCAGGTCCCCTTTCCCTTCTGCTGTCCACTTGGATGTCTTTGTATCCAAGTTAATCTTTTTTTTTTCTTCCTTTTGTAATCTTTGTTTTTTCCCCCATTGGTTTCTATGGGCTCAATTGGCTGTCTTGCTGCATAAAGCAGCTTAAAAAAAAAGAGGCCAATTAGGCCTTATCTGGCAGTGGGTCTTTCCTGGCCTGTATGGGCTTTCGTCGGGGGAGGGTGGGGGGCTCAATTTGGGTTTCCTCAACTGGCCTAACAGCCGTGGGGATTCCTTTTTTGGGTCTTCAAATTTTTCCCACTTCAGTGATTTTTGCCACAGTCATGGTTTTTTTTTTGCATTTTACCATTGTTTTTTTCAATGGGCTTTTCTCAGCCATGTTTCACAGAGGGGGGTGGGTTTTGTGGTTTTTTACCACGGTTACATGAAGCAGGGCAGGCATGCCATGTGCCTGCACTTGTGCCTAGTGTGGCACCTGCAGGTTGAGCTCTGCGGTGGGCGCCTTTAGTCCCCAATGTGATGGAGATGTAAGGGCCCAGTTTTTTAGTCATCGGGGGACCCCATGCCAACATTGGGGCTTCCTCGATTCTGCTGTCTTCATCCGCAGCCACTGCAGAGCAGGCATTGTCAGTGCAGGGGGCAGAGGAGGTCCCGGTCTCTGGCCAGACAGACCTTGTGGGCCCTTCTGGGCCACAGGAGAGCTTCTCACCTGGCAGAGACTAGCAGCAGCTGATGAAACGGTCCCTGAACTGTCTTTAGTCTTGTTTAGCTGCGTGGCAACCCCCTGAAAGGGGGTCCAGGAATCTGGGCCTTCATGTCTGAGGCTAAATGCCCCACCTCACCCATTCACTTGGGTGCTCCTCAAAGAGCCTGGCCTTGTCCCATTAGAGGGTCATCTGGGCAGCAGAAGAGGATTCCCTTGATTTAGGAAGTGAGTCATCAGAGAAAGAAGGGGGCTTCCCCTTCTGAAGGGCAAAGACTCATTGTTGGTCTGTCTTTTTTGCCGGGAGAATCTCCCGGCATTGATTAGCAATACTCTAAAGGTTTTGGGGCTTAAAGAGCCTGTTCCACACCCACTGTCCAAAAGAAACCACATTTGGAAGGCATTGGATGCCCTTTGTGATTTTTCCCGCTGCCTGAGGTACTGGAGAAGCTCCTGGTCGTCTAGTGAGAGCCCCCAAAGTTGGGTCTCAGGGCTCCAAAGGGTTTGGTGCATTTGTATCCGCTGCTTCAGGACAAGCTGGATCAATTTTTGGGAAGTCATGAGTGGATGCTCTAATCGTGGCAGTGACAAAGCACATCACTATTCCAGTGGAAGGTGGTGCAGCACTGTGGGAGCTCCATGATAGGAGGGTGGAGAATCTCTCCTGCACGCTTTCATGGCTTCAGCTTCAGTCTCCCAGAAAAAGCTCTCTGTGCTGGTTTAGTAGCCAGAGCACTTCTGCTATCCATGCAGCAACTATCAGATAGTCCGGAGGTGGTCTGTCTGGGGTCGTGGGCTGCATTTCTGGCGGACGCCTTGCATAATTTGATTAGGGAAACTACCAGATCTATGGCGGCAGTGATTGTGGCTAGGCATTGGATGTGCAACTGGTCAGTGGTCATAGCCTCGAAGTCTTGGCTTAGCAAGCTCCCCTTTCAAGGCGGGGCTGCTGTTTGGCAAAGATCTGGAGAAACTGGTGAAGGAGCTGGGCAAAGCCCATTCACAAAGGCTGCCAAAGGAGCAACTAAAGGGTATTCTCTGAACAACTCACAAGAATTTTCAAAGGGCCTGGAAGCATCCATGAGGGACCAAGGGCCCTGTCCCGACGTAGTCATGGATCACGGCTCAAAAAGGGCCAGCCCTTTTGGGGGAACTAGCATCCACGGGATTTGTCCTCTGCTTTGGGAGCTGGCAAATCCTTCAGTGAGATCCAGTGGGTCCTTTCTAAGTGACCGCTGGTGGGGGAACAGCTCCAGTATTTTCTCTTGGAATGGACCCAGATTACTTCGGACCAGTAGGTGTTGGAGATTCTGGGTCAGGGCTAGATGTCTTCGTGCAGCCTGTGCAAAAAGAAGGCGCTCAAGGACACATTATAGCACCACCTGCAGTTGCAGGCTATCATACCCTTGCCTGTCGCAGGGCGAGGTCAGTGCTGCTATTTCATCTACTTTGTCTTGTCCAAGAAAGGGGAATCCTTTCGGTCCATTCTCGATCTAAAAGCGGTCAATGCGCAGCTCAGAGTTCCTTGCTTTCGAATGGAGACCGTCTGCTCTATCATTGTATCTGTGCGACGAGGGGAGTTCCTCACCTCCCTGGACTTGGCCGAGGCCTACTTTCATATTCCAATCAGCGATTCCTCCACTTTTGCATCCTGGGTGAACACTTTCAGTTCAGCCTCTGCCCTTTGGCCTGGCCACAGCTCCCTTCACTTTCTCGAAAGTGATGGTGATGGTAGCAGACTTCTGCATTGGCACGGAATCTGGGTGCACCCATACCTGGACAACTGGCTCATCCGGACGTTTTCACTTGAGAAGTCCAAGGAAAGCACAACCCTGGAGACTCAATGGCTGGAGTGTTTGGTTCTGGTGATCAGTTACCCCAAGAGCAGCCTCGATCCATGTAGGAATTGGAGTATTTGGGAGCACATTTCAACATTCTACAGGAGCGTGTTGTGTTCCTCACAGTGTAAAGGATGCTGAAGTTACAGATCCAACTGGTGGACTTCAGTCCCATGCCCAAGAAGCAGGCTGTTGACAATCTGCAGCTTCTGGAGTCCATGGCGTTGACCCTGGCGTTGGTTCCATGGGCCTGGATGCATATGCATCCACTTCAGGCGCACCTTCTGTATCTATGGTCTCTGAGTTTGCAACTTTTTGAGCAGACTCTCTTCCCTTTCTAGGGGTCCTCAAGGATCAGTTGGCTTGATGGCGGGAGAACCTCCATCTGATGTGCAGCCTGCCACTATCAGCCCCCGATTGGGTGGTCCTGATGACTGATTTCCAGCCTGAAGGGCTTTGAGCACAGTGTCTTGGTCAAATAAGGTAGGGGGTTTTGTCCTCACAAGAAACCTCCTGGAATATCAATCGGTTGGAAGCCAGAGTGATCTGTTTGGCCCTAGAGGGCTTTCAGCCTTGGAGGACAAAGCGATCAGGGTCTTTTCTGACAACGCCATGGCAATGGCCTATGCCAACAAGTAGGGAGGGGCTTGGCATGCTGGGTGGTGCTCAAGGTGGCTGCTCTTTTCTGATGGGCAGAGGAATACCTGGTGACTGTCCGCAGCGCACACAGTAAGGGTGCACAGCATTAAGGCCAGTTTTCTCAGTCAGAAAACAGTGCGTCCTAGAGTGGGAGCAGAGTCCTCAAGCATTCCAACTTTTAGTGAGGAGATGGGATCTCCCAGTTTTCGATCTCATGGCCACACACAACAATGTGAAGGTGAACAGCTGCTTCATTTGCCACAAGAACGTGGAAGAAGCAGGTTTGGAATGCTCTGCTTCAAGCATGGCTCCAGAAGGGGGAGCTGTATGTTTTTTTTCCCCATAGCCTCTGAGCCGCCTCCTCTGCAGGATTCAAACACATCTGGGCTTAGTGATTCTAGTCACCTCGGATTAGCTGTGCAGGCAGTGATATGGGGACCTGATGGTTCTTCTGGTGGGACTTCCACTCTGGCTCCCACAGGAGAAGTGACTCCTTCGTCAAGGTCCCCTGGTAATGGAAGACCCTGTTCTTCTCACTTATTGCTTGGCCCTTGAGAGAGGGACAGATTGGCTAAGCCTGGCTACTCGGACACAGTTATCAGTACTCCTGTAGGGCCTCTACCTCCTTAGCCTATGCCAAGGTTTGAAGGTGTTTTGAGAGCTGGTGTGCGTCATGGTCCCTTAAAGTTGGGAAATCAAATGCCATAGCTATGCTAGCCTTTTTACAGACAGGTCTTGACCAGGGTTTGGTCCTGAGTTTTCTCATGGTTCAGGTGGCAGCCTTGGCGTGCTATCGGGGGCAGGTACAAGGCAGATGCTTGTCAGCCCACCCTGATGTGGCTTGCTTCCTTAGGACAGCTAAGCACATTCAGCCTCCAGTGTGCCCAATTGTCCCTCAGTGGAGTCTCTCATTAGTGTTGAGGACACTGAAGGGTTCACCTTTTTTGAACCCATTTGCAAGGTTACTCATAATGATTTGATTCTTAAAGCGATTTTTCCCATGGCAGTTGTTTCCACCAGATGAGTCTCTGAGTTGCAAGCTTTGTCCTATTAGGAGCCCTTTATACAGATCTCTTCATGTTCCGTCTCCTTGTGAACGGTTCCATCTTTTCTTCTGAAGGTGATTTCCCCTTTTTACCTAAATCAGGAAGTGTTCTTGTCCTCCTTTGCAGAAGATGACATCTGGTTGAATCCCTTACTGCGTTTCCTTGATGTGAAGAGTTTTTTGCTCTGGTACCTGAAGGTGACTAACGCCTTTTGACAATCTGATCATCTGTTTGTGCTTTCAGGTTCTCCTTGAGTATGTTTGTGAAGCACTACTGTTAGCATGCGGGAGCAAGTGCTGAGGACACCTTTGGCAAGGCTGTTTTAGCCAAAGCGTTGTCTTACTCCCACCCAAGGTGCTGACTGCTTCGGTATGTTCCACTCGTCTGGACTGGTGTAGCAGGATGATAAGGAAAGAGATTTTAATCATACCCTATAATATCTTTTCCTTGAGTCCTGCTAGACCAGTCCAGGACACGCCCTGGAAAACATTGCTGTGGGTTGGGACGTCCTACTTCCTTTTCATTTCTTAGCTGTTGCAGAACTTGGTCAGCTGTAAGATATGATAAGAAAACCAAATCTGAGTTCAGATTGTTCGTTTTTTGCTAATCCTTTTGTGCTTTTTCTATTGAGTCTGTCAGTTTTAATCTATTGTTTGGAAAGACTTACTGGCTTCTCTGTGTGGCACCAGTGCTTATCTCCTGATGACATCATGGGAAGTTGCTGAAGTCTGCCTTTACCTGCTGGTAAGGGGGCATAACCCCTGGTCTGGACTGGTCTAGCAGCATTCAAGAAAAGGAGACTATCAGGTATGATTAAAGTCTCTTGCTTTTACAATATTATAATGCTGTCTTTGAAGAATACTTTAAAAACTTTTAGTCTATTCCATAAGCAGCTGCTTCATCTGAGTAAAGACGCAAGCAGTCCTTTGTGGGAAAGCTGGTTTTATTGGCTGTTTAATCATTTCAGGATTTTTTTTAAGGTGAAATACAGTATTTCATGTGTGTTAGATTCTGTAATCTAATCTATGTGAAATGTAATATCTAAATGGTGTCTCATAATAAAGCTTCTGTTATGGATTGTTGCTGTTGTGTTTTTGCCATTTTAGAAACATAGAAAAATGACGACAGAAAAAGAGCACATGGCTTATCTAGTCTGTCCTTCTATATCAACAACTACAACAGTCCCCTTTTTTCCTTTAGAGATCCTCTGTTTGTCCCATGCTTTTTTTAAATTCAGATACTGTCCTCATCTCTACCACCTCCACTGGGAGACTATTCCACGGATCCACCACTCTTTCCGTAAAGAAATGCTTCCGCATATCACTCTTGAATCTATCCCATGTCCCCTCATAGCAGAACTTGCTTTCAATCGAAAGAGGCTCTCCCAATGTGCATTTATGCCACAGCGGTATTTAAACATCTCAATCATATCACCTCTATCCCGCCTATCCTCTAAGGTGTACATATTAAGATCCTTAAGTCTGTCCTCATATGCTTTTAATGAAGACCGCTAACCATTTTAGTAGCCACCCTCTGTACTGACTCCTTCCTGTTTATATCCTTTTGAAGGTGCAGTCTCCAGAATTGCACACAATACTCCAAATGAGGTCACACCAAAGACTTATACAGAGGCACTATCACCTCCTTTTTTCTGCTAGCCATTCCTCTCCCTATGCACCCAAGCATTATTCTAACTTTTGTTGTCGCCTTTTCTATTTGTTTAGCTACTTTAAGATCATCAGGCACAACCATGCCTAGGTTCTGCTCTTCTTTAGTGGACAAAAGTACTTCACCACCTATACTATAGTGCTCCCTTGGATTGCTGCAGCCCAAATGCATGACCTTACATTTTTTAACATTAAATCCCAGCTGCCAAATTCTAGACCATTCTTCAAGCTTAGCTAGATCCCTCCTCATGTTATCTACACCTTCCTGGGTGTCTACTCTATTGCAGATTTTGGTATCATCCGCAAAGAGGCAAACCTTACCTGACAGCCCTTCCGCTATATCGCTAACAAAGATGTTAAAAAAGAATCGGACCAAGGACAGATCCCTGGGGCACACCACTGGTAACTTCTTTCTCCTCAGAATGAGCTCCATTTACCTGCACCCTTTGTCGCCTCCCACTCAACCAATTTCTAACCCAAGCAATAACTTTAGGGTCCATCCCTAGGGTGCTCAGTTTGTTTATAAGTCGCCTGTGAGGAACAGTGTCAAAGGCTTTACTGAAATCTAAATACACCACATCTAGGGCTCTCGGTCAACTCCCTGGTCACCCAGTCAACGAAATCAATCAGATTTGTCTGACAAGGCCTGCCTCTGGTGAATCTATGCTGCCTTGGATGCTGTAATCTGCTGGACTCCAGAAACCTCACTATTTTCTCTTTCAGCAGCGTTTCCAATAATTTACTCACCACCGAAGTTAAACTAGCCGGCCTATAGTTTTCAACCACATCCTTACTTCCTCTTTTGTGTAAAGGGACCACATGAGCCTCTCTCCAGTCCTTTGGCACCACTCCCGACTCCAACGAGGCATTGAAAAGGTCAGTCAGTGGAGCTGCTAGAACGTCCCCAAGTTCCCTCAATATTCTAGGGTGTATCCCATCCGGTCCCATTGCTTTGTCTAGTTTACGTTTAGCTAGTTTCTCATGAACGCAGTCTTCTGAAAATTGTTCAAGATGCTCCTTGCTTCTTTCCTATTTGTGGGTGTTTTCTGAGGTCCTGTTCCTAGTTCTTCATCTGTGAACACAGAACAGAAATATTTGTTAAGCAATTCTGCTTTATCCTCATCAGCTTCTACATATTCCTCCCCTTCACCCTTGAATCTGACGATACCACCTTTGCCTTTCCTCTTCTCACTAACATATCTGAAAAATGTTTTATCCCCCTATTTTATTGCATTGGCTATTTCCTTCTCTTTTTGAATCTTTGCTTTCCTGACTACTTTGCTGGCTTCTCTAAGTTTGATATCCTGAAGGCCTCCCTCTTTTTCTTCACCTTTTCAGCTACTACTTTCGAAAACCATAGTGGTCTCCTTTTCCTTTTACCTTTATTTACCATTTTAACAAAAAGGTTGGTTGCCCTTAAAATATCCCCTTTCTCCAGGAACAAGCAGGAAGTCGGTCCTTACTTATGGGTGATATCGGCACCGACGGAGCCCATATGGAGCAATTCTCCAGCTTTCAAAGAAAGCCTTTGGGATTTCTGCCAAGCATGCGTGGTCCTCTTCCCGCCCAAGGGTGCATCTTGCTAAGTCTCCTTTTTTCCGTGGAGCCCTTCGGACGCACACCCTTGTCCCTCGGAAAAAGTGTGTTTTTCGGCCCTGGAGCCGTGTTTTTTTCCGATTGCACCAGTCCTCTTCTGTCCCCCCCTTTCTCTCCTTTTTTCCTCGAGCGAGGGGATAGTCTTCTTAAAAGTTTTTTCCCTGTTGCGGGCCACGGCCTCCGGTTTTAAGAAATGCGACAGATGCCCCAAGAACATGTCGCTCACGGACACCCATAACTGTTGTCTTCGGTGTCTTGGGGCAGACCATGACCCAGAGCTCTGCTCTGCTCTCTTTGTAAGAAAATGTCCTCCAAGGCCCTGCACAATAGTAAGCAGAAGTCCGATGACAATTTACGGAAGGTGGCCCCGTAATCCTCGGCTGTACCCTCAGTCGCCCCTCCGCTGGTGGGATCCCCCACTACGGTTCTGCGTTCTCGGCGGCATGCTGACCAGGGGACCCCTGAGGTGCAGTGGTATAAGAAGAAGAAGGCCTCGAAGTCGCTGTCCGGGGGCTCCGGATAAGCGAGGGCGCTCCCGCGCTCGGTTGCTCAGTCCCCCGCGGTGTTCCTGAGAGTCAGACAAGGAGCGGCTTCGAAAGGTACCTCGTACAGATACAGAGGCCTCTGGCTATGGTGCCTGGTCTCCTGAGGGTCGTCCCGGTGAGGACCCCCCTCCTCCTCCACGCCAGACCTGGTATCCCCGGTGTCGGCGTCACAAGGTTCCGTGCCTGCGTGGGAATCCCGTATGCTGACACTAGAGCACGGCGTTTCTGCCTTTCTAGTTGCCCAGCAGGTGCTCACTCCCAGCATGGCTGGTCCGCGCCTCGAGACCGAGGTTCCCTCGAGAGGGACACCAAAATCCACCCTGGAAACTCCCGAGAGCCACGGGCCTCGTGAGGGTCCTCTGCTTCGGTCTCGCTTGCCCTCCCGGTCCTCGGGAGCGCGATTCTCCAAGGCCTCTAGCTCCAAATGGTCCTCGGCCTCTGGATAGGGAAACCTGCTCAAGTCAAACTCCTCCTCGGACCTCTTGGGCTGGGAGTTGGAAGGGGATACTTCCCTGGAGACTCGTGCCCACAGGGAACTCCCGTCGGACCTGTCCCCGCCTGCCTATCAGAAACGTTTGCCAACCGAGGAAATGTTGTTCCTGGTGTTCGTGGGGGACATGTCACGTGCCCTCAGCCTGGCTACCCAGATTGAAGAGAAACCGCGAGCTGAGGAGCCTGATATTTTACAGTATGAGTCCCCACCTCAGGAATCTCTTACTGTTCCAGTTCCCCCCATATTGTCAAGGCTTCTCCTCCACATGTGGGAGACACCTGCTTCAGTCCTCATTGTGAGCAAGTGCCTTGACACAATGTATAGAGTTCAGCATGGCCCGGGGTTCCGGAAGACCCAGCTCCCGCACACCTCCATGGTTGTGGAGTCGGAGATGAGGAAGCAAAAGAGCCCAAAGTCTCACTCGGTCCCTCCAGGTAGGGAGTTGAGGGCCCTCTATGCCCTGGGGCGTAAGGCCTATCAGGGTTCCATGCTCGCTTGCCGTGTCCAGGCATACCAACTCTATATGGATATGGGCATGTTCCTGCAGGGCCTCACCAAGGACCTTGGTGGTTTCGCCACAGGCCTCGGGGGTGTACCCCTCATAAGGTTCCAAATCCTCCTTAAATCCATTGCGGAGTGTTTGAAGTACCTCTCCCGTGCCGCATATGACTGTTTTGAGTCCTCCGCATGGGTAGCAGTGGCCGGTATCAGGGCCCGGCGACAGGCATGGCTCCAATCTTCGGACCTGGAGCAGTGGTTCCAAGAGAAGCTCCTGGACATCCCTTGCCTTGGCGAACAACTGTTCAGTAAGCCAATGGAGGATAAGGCCGCTGAGATAGAAACAGAGTTTGTGACTCAAACTCGTCTCTCGCACAAAACCTCCTCCCTTCCTAGGAAGAAGCAGCAGCCCAAAAAAGCCATCCTTCCAAAGGAAGGGGCTCCCTTACCGGGATTAACCGCCTTTCCCACCCTCTTTGGCAATGGCTCCCAGCACATAGGGCAAGGGAGGTGCGCATGGCTACCGTAAGCCTAAAAGACCTAAAGCCCAACCACCAGCGCTGCCCCAGCCTATGCAGGGGTTTTGATGCCGTCGACATAGCCTCTCGCCCCCCAGCAGCTCTTCCGCCGATGGGGGGACGGTTGTCCCTGTTTGCCCCAGAGTGGGTGTTGATCACAACGGACACCTGGGTCCTCTGGGTAATTCGAGATGGATACCGTCTCTGCCTGGACAGGCGCCCTCTTCCCTTCTCCCCAACGGAGCCTGCTCGGCTCCTCGCGCATCACACTATCTTGCAGCAGGAGCTTTCCAACCACCTCGCCCAACGAGCGGTCGAAGGTACTGTGGCACCTTCGAGGGCAGGGATTCTACTCTCGTTACTTTCTCATCCTGAAAAAGACAGGGGGCCCTCTTTCTAGCTTAACCCACAGTGCCTCCTCTCTCCCTTTTAAGCTCTGCAGTTCCAAAATTTTAATATTATTTTTTACATATAGTGCCACACCGCCTCCCCTTCTTCCTACCATGTCCTTTCTGAATAAAGTATAGCCTAGTATAGTTACATCCCAATCATGGTTTTCTATGAACCATTTTTCTGTAACTGCCACTAAATCCAAGTCAGCCACTCCCATTAAAGCTTCAACATCTGTGATCTTATTTCCCATGCTATGGGCATTTATACATACCGCTTTCAATATGTTGCCCGTTTTACACATTTCCATAAAGGTATTTAAAGTTTCACTTACGTGGGGGCTTTCTTCACCCATCCCCAACGAATCTAGTTTAAAACCCTCTTCATTAGATTAGCCAGTCTGCTACTGAAGACACATCAACCTTTCTTGGACAGATGGATGCCATCTCTGTTCTGCAACTCTTGGAACAGCATCCCATGGTCTTATAACATGTTCTACCAAAGCCACAATACCAGATGAACATTTAAAGGAAGTGTTCCGAAGAGTGACAAAAAAAATCCCCAAAAACTGAAATGGATAGTCCGAAAAAAGGAAATAAGCTGAGATGAAGACAAAAATTATTCTATTGCTTGGCTGGCCTCCTTTCTTCAGAGCTTCACATTCAAAATAGTTTGTTTCAGTACAGGAGGGCCAGAAGGGAGTTAGCATTAAATCCAAGGAGGAGATTGGCTGGACCTTTTTCATTGTGTTTAGAAGGAGGGAAATAGAATGTGATACTAAGGCTGCTTTCTGTGTGTCTCAGTTGCTACAGATGAGAATTTTGAATTTCCTAGGTGAGTTAGTAGCAGTTAGTAGAGATTCTTGAGGAGGAGTTGGCTGTACTACAGGAAGTGATAGAAGAGAACAGCAGTCATGTTTCTTAGAGCACTGTACGAACTTTATGGCTGTTATAGATGACCTGGTAACAAGATACTGTTCAATGTTATCCCCCTGTTTATTGTAAACCGCTTTGACCCAGTGAAAAGCGGTATATAAACACAGCTAAATAAATAAATAAATAAAATTGTACTATATACATTTCAGGTCTCTGTTAATTTTGTGGGGTAAGTAGTTTTGAATGGTATATGGATTAATCACTTTTTTTCTAGCATTCAGGTAACTGTGGTTTCATATAAACTCAAAATTGGAGATAAGTTGGGTATTGAGTGCCTGTATACATCTTACTATACTGAGCCAAATTAAGCATAATGTTTAGGGAACACTTTCAAACTGATAGGTAACTGTATATGGGGGTGTTTGGTATTTTGTTTTTGGCAGAGGAAAGAGGGTAGAAGGGGGCATAGCAACATTATCTTGTTCCTTTTGGGCTTCTGACTCATCTGGCACCTGCCCCAGTTTGACTAATGACACCAGGAGCCTTCATGTGCAGCTACTTGGATTTTTTTTCCAGTGGTAACCTCCATCTCCAGGAACAAGCAGGAATGCAGTCTTCACATATGGGTGACGTTGGCATCAATCGAGCCCGTGCATGAACGTTCTCCAGTGTCCAATAGGAAAGCCTTTGGGAGCACTCCACTGCACCTGTCTCTGCCTTCCCACCTTCCCAACTCCTCTCCTCAGTAATTAGTTTTCCATGGAGCCAGCAGGTTGTTCAATCCTGTCATGGCCGAAAAATGTTTCTTTTTTGGTGTAATACCGTACTCTGCCTTTCCGTCAACATCAGTTCTGTCAGAATTGACATCGGCCCCAATAAATTTTTCTTTTTAGTTATGCAATTTTCAATTTCTTTTTCTTTTTCCTGCGGGTTTCACCACTAACTAGGCCTTTACATCTACATTTCCTCTTCAGTTCTGAGGAACACATTTTAAAATGGAAAAACCAACTAGTGGTTTTAAGAAATATACCAAATGTGTCCATACCATATCGGTCACAGATAAACATGATTGGTGTCTAAAATGTTGGGGCCCTGACCATTTACCAAACTCTAAAGAGAGGCCTAAAGGACAGAGCCAGACAGTATGGCCATCACTAGCCCAGACTCAATTTCAGTGGCTTCCACATCATCGAGAACAACCTCCTCTCGTGGATCTCAGTTCTCTTCCAAGTTAAAACATACAAAAGTAAGTCTCAAATTTCTAAGAAGGCATCGGCATCAAAGACCAATACTGAGACTAGAGCAAAATCACAGCATAAGCATTGAGACTTCCCTAGGGATGCTTCCGATACAGACCGGCCAGTCAAGCAGCCCTGGCAGGAGGACCTGTCCTCCATAGCACAAGAGGGGCTCCGGGACGCTCCCGAGGAATCGACCTCTTGAGAGCTACAGGTTCCATGCTCTGGGACGGTGGCTCCAAAGCCCCTTTGGTGATTCCACCCAGACATCGGCCATCTCCCTGGACCAGTGCTTGCTGGCTCTTGAGAGGAGTTTGGCCGCATTCTTGGGAGCCTCGGTACAGACAGTATTGACAGCTCCAGCAGTGCAGGCTTCGGCATCCTGCCTATAGCCAAATATATCTGCCCCGATGCTGGCCCTTGATCCTGCATTTTTGGAGCTTCTGAGGCCAATGCCTCCGTTGAAACCGACACATACCACCTGTACCCAACAGGCTAAAATGGCCAGGGTTCCTGATTCTGATACTTCAGAACATTGGTATCTGCATCGACCCTCAACATCAACGAAGCTTTGAGGTCACACAAGACCATCGATACTTCGACTTTTTGTCAAACTCTGATTACAGTTCTGATTTTGATGCAGAATCACTGGGTTTCCAGGAACTTCCAGACATCCCTTCAGACCCTTCCCCTCCACAGGAGCAGCACAGGTCCCCACCAGAAGACATGTCCTTCCAGGACTTCATCCGTAACATGGAAGCAGGACTAGCCATCACAGTAGCCTTGGAAACGAAACCAAGGGTGGAGGAACTGGAGATACCCCAGTACCCTCCCACACCCAAAGAAATGGCTACATTACCGGTGCATCGCATCTTACAGGATCTTATGCTCCGCATGTGGGAGGCCCATCTCATGGTTCCACCTGTCAGTAAGAGGTTTGATAGCATGTACAGAGTTCCAGTGCGCCCATGTTTCCAGAAGCCTCAGCTTCCACACCACTCAATGGTAGTGGAATCGGCGACGCACTGAATAAAGAGTTCAAAGAATCACTCTTCCATGCTTCCAGGTAGAGACTCGAGGACACTTGATGCCTTTGAGGTATATAAATTAATGAATGGAGTGGAACGGGTAAATGTAGATCGATTGATTGCATGTCCCCTAGTCTTTCTATATTCTGACGATGTAATGAAGCTACAGGGTAAACTATTTAAGACTAATAAGAGAAAATATTTTTTTCACTCAACGTGTAATCAAACTCTGGAATTTGTTACCGGAGGATGTAGTAGAAGCTGTTAGTGTAGCTTGGTTTAAAAAAGATTCATAAACCATTATCAAAAGGGACCCAGGATATCACTGCTTGACCCAATACAAGTTTTGTGGAACCTGTGTCTTTTGGGGAAACTGCTAGGTACTTGTGACCTAGATTGGCCACTGTTGAAAACAGGATACTGGGCTTGATGGACCTTGGTCTAACCCAGTATGGCATATCTTATGTTCTTATGGGCGTCGATGCTTTCAGGCATGCATGTTGGCCTCCAGCATAAATTCCTACATGCTACATGGGAATGTTTCTCAAGGATGTCACCAGGGATCTGGAGACGTTCGCCTCCATGCTGCTTGATGACAGAATACATTCCAGACACTCATCAAGCAAGGTCAAAATGCTTCAAAATTCATTACCAGGGCCTCTTTCAATGCCTTTGAGCCAACAAGCAGAGCTTCAGCAGTCTGCATTGGGGCTCAGAGGATGGCCTGGTTACAGGCATCAGATCTTGAACAGTGGGTCCAATGCAAGCTGGCCAATATCCCATGTATGGGAGAAAACCTTTTTGGAAAAGGTTGGAGAGGGAAAGCTGGGGAGATTGAAAGAGATGATCTCACCCTCAAACGCCTTTCTAAGAAAATGGCTGATGCCTCCAAAAGGAAGGCTCTTCCTAAGAAATCTTTCTATTCTAAAAAGAAGAGAATATTATCCTTCCTATCCACTTTCAGCTGCCTACCAGCCTCAGCCTCAACATCCGCAACAGCAGCAGCAGGGCCCTTGCCAACCCAAAAAGCCCAAGGCTCCTAAGTCTCAACTAGTGACTCTGGCACAACCTGTTCCTGGTTTTTGACTCCTTCCTAGAGAGCATTACCACTCTGCCTCTGGAAGGTCCCCACCCCTCCACATAGCAAGCAGCTCCCATTCCGACCAATAAAAAGCTGGATGCGAGGAAGCCAGATATAGTGATTAAGGAGTAAAACACCAGAACAGCATTGATATAGAGATGTCAGTTCTAAGCGACTATTCTGTGAATCGCATGGGGGGGGGGGGGGCGGTCAGAAGATCCTGAAATACCAGGAAATGCAGTCAGAGACCAAGAAAATGTGACAGAAAGATACAGAAATGTTTCCCATTGTGTTTGGTGCCACCGACTTAATAAAGAAGAATTTCCAAGCACATCTTGACAAACTACCCATACATATTACATCTTAAGAACTCAAGCAGGAGGCTCTCTTTGGCACGATGCAAGTATTAGGCTGAGTCTTAGCAGTAAATTTGAGAGACTGAAATCATACTCCCCATGCCCTTGCTTAGAAGTGAGGTTCACGCCTGTTATGGTATGCGCAAAACTAACCCAATTGGAGAAACTGCCCCAGGCAGACTCTGTTCTTATGTCCACAAATGGCACCTCATAACTTCAGAACAGTGGACTCTCAACATTGTCCAAAGAGGTATCTACTTCACTCCCCATCAGCTTCACAGAGGACTATCCAACCCATCCTCTTCAAAGCACTCTCTTAAGAGAAGAGGTGTCCAGGGTGCCTTAGAAAGAGTTCCTCCTTCTCAAGAAAGGATGAGCTTTTACACTCCATATTTTCTTGTTCCAAAGAAAACAGGAGGGTTCAGGCCCAACCTCAATCTCAGAGACCTCAAGTTCCTGGTCCGAAAAAAATTCATAATGATTTCCCTGGGAACTCTCCTCCTATATTTCCGGAGGCACGACTGGTTATGTTCTATAGATCTAAAGGAGGTGTACATGCATTTACTGATGCATCCCCAGCACAGACAGTATCTGCGCTTCATGTTTCAGGGAAACCACTACCACTACTGGGTGCTGCTCTTCGGCTTAGTCTCTGCAATGCAAGTATTCACAAAATGCATGGCAGTAGTTGCTGCCTATCTCCGCACTTTGGGGGTCTTTGTCTTCCCTTACTTAGATGATTGACTAATCAGGGTAGACTCCCCTCAGGAGGTAAAACTCCCCCTTCATCGCATCATCACGGTGCTCCAACATCTGGGATTTGTCCTAAACATCTCAGTTTCACCTCATTCCAGCTCAGCAGCTAGAGTTCATTGGAGTGTTCCTAGACATTCAGCAGGCCCGAGTTTTTCTTCCTTAACCCTTTGAAGGCCTACTTAAAAATTTTAATCCACATTCTGCAGCCGGGTTAATTTTTGCATATTTCAGGAAAATTGTACCCGTCTTATTCAATATGTTCTAATAGTGATTTTCCTTCTGCTATGGTCATGTATTATATACCATTTGATAGGAATATTTAGTCAAAAATTTGGATCCCGAGAGTTTTGGGCTCGGCCTGGAAAGGGTTAAGATCGCTGTGCCCGCCTCATCAAGCTGGCAAAAAGAATGTAACGGCAAAGCCATGCAACAGCTTGAGAAATGCTTTGTCTGTTGGAACAGGTGACCTTCACTATCTGTCGTCCCCTATGCTCGACTACACATGCGACAAGCCCAGTGAACTCTGTTTTCTCAATGGATGTAAGCAAAGGGGCGTCTCAGAGACCAGATCCACATCACCCGTCAACTGACCAAGTCTCTTCAGTGGTGGTATTCTCCACAGAACCTACTCGGCATGTCACCTTTTGAGAATGGGGAGAGCAACAGCCACGATCGGAGGGTGTGGGCTGGAGCTCCTCCTCACTTCCCCAAGCTGCCAATCACCAGCCCTTCACAACGGCTTTAAAACTGCCGCTTCTGAGGCACATAGCAGAACAGGGAGAGCAGCAGCCACGATTGGAGGGTGTGGGCGGGAGCTCCTCCTCACTTCCACATGCTGCCAATCACCAGCCCTTCACAGCGGCTTTAAAACTGCCGCTTCTGAGGCGCGACCGCGCCTGAGGTCCTAGCCAGAGGGCCCTTTGGCGTGGCCCTTAGTCATGAGTCCGTGGCGAATGATCAATAGCTAAAAGTCTTAAGCATAATTGTCTTGCTGGTATCTTGTGGATGAAACCCGCAATATTTATTTATTTATTTAATTAATCTCTCTTCTATAACCGCGCTCTTTAAAAATCAGTGCGGTTTACAGGGAACAGATTTGTGCAGTGCAGGCAGGCCTACACTGGACTTACAATAAACAGGGGATTATATGCAGGGTTAACAGGGTAACTATGTACAAGATAACTTGTTGTCATATGTTATGAGGACATGCTAATTATTATATATTGTGGCGACGGCGCCCCCACTAGGCGGTTGCCTAGTGAAAGCGGTGGGCCATCTTGTATCTTGTATGTTGCTTAAGCTTCAGGGCAAAGACCTCTGAATGTGTAGTTGCGTGCAAAAAGCAGTCCAAGTGGTATTTTTGGCCAACACAGGAAAATTTATTAAATTTTTCGTTTTAAATTTCAGCTTTGCAAACAGACCTTTGTAGAAGGCTCCAACCACAACAACAGAAAAAGGATGTTTTCTCCAAATAAACTTTCTTTACAAAAAGTGTATTTCAGCAGTGTTATCAATGAGCAGTTTCTTCCAGCTCTTTAACAAAAGAATTTCTTCTTCCAGAAACAAACATAATTGAACTAGTATTTAACAGCAGAGTCCAGCAAACCTTTTAGCTTCCCTTAGCTGCTTCAGGTTTTAACTTTAAAACACTTCTCTGCTTGTCAGCACAGAAACTAAAACTGCTGTGTTTAAACTTTCACTCAGCACAAGTGTTCTTGTAGCTTTAACCATGAGATTTCCTTCTCTCTCTAAAGCTTCTTAGCTACAATAATCAGGATAACTGTTTCCTGGGTTTCCTTCCTATTAAACCCTTAGCTTTTCTCAGTCAGAGATTATGCACAAAGAACATTCCATTTGGGAGTCTGTGGAGTCGGGTTCCTCTCCACAGAATTCCACCTCCATGTCTTCCTCGGCATTACATGACTGTGGGGCTTGGACAGGTTCAGGGATTTCAAGTTTTACTTCCTTTAGAAGCTTGAACAGTCTTTCCCACTGAACTTCCCTTCTTCTCCCTGGGATTATATTAGTGTTCTCAGACTTCTTTCCCTTTAGTAAAACATTTAAAGGCTTTGTTTGCTTTACCTTATCTGTAAAAGCATTCATCTCCAGGAACAAGCAGGAATGAGTCTTCACATATGGGTACGTCGGTACCGACGGAGCCTGCGCGGGAACGCTCCCCAACTTCCCAAAAATGAGAGCTTTCGGGAGCATCCCACAGCGCCTGCACGCTGCCTTCCCGCCTTTCCTAACCAGCTCTCCTCAGTTCTTCTTTGCCGCAGAGCCAGCAGGTCGAGCCCTGTCACCGCTGAAGAAGTTCTTTATTTTATTTCTTTGGTCGCGTGTCTGCCTTCCCCGACCCCGGACCGGTACCGCCGGTCTTTTTCTCTTTCTTTAAAAAAAAAAAAAAATCTTTTTTCTCTTCACTTAGTGTATTCTCTTCTTAGGCCTCAGGGCCTACAAGAAAATTTCCCTCATGGAAAAACCAGCCTCCGGGTTTAAAAAATGTACTAAGTGGTGCCTTAAATGTTTGGGTCCTGAACACTCCATTCCGGATTGTCCGTCCTGCTCTCTAATGTCTAAACGGGGGTTACAGAACCGAGCAGCCAAGCTCCATGTGCTGTTTCCCACTGATGCACTGTCGGTAGCATCGACATCTTCCAGGTGGTCTTCTCCTGATGGATCTCAGGTAACCAAACATAAACCTAGCAGGTCCTCGAAGGGTAGATCTCCCTCTAAGCATCGAGATGCCTCCGGGCTTGCCCTCGAGGATCCTGCGCCAGCAAAACAACCCCGGCGGGAAGCTCCGGCTTCCAAAGCTCCTCCTATGGGGTTACAGGTTGACATCGATGGTACGGCCTCGACTGATCACCTGTTAGAATGCTCTGGGGTACCGGCACAATCTCCCGGTACCAACTTCCAGGCATTCATGGCGTCGATGGATCACAATGTTCTGTCCATGCAGCAGGCTATTACGGCCTTCATTCAAGCTGCGACGCCGCTGGTACCGAAACAAACTCCGTTCTCGGTATCGGCTCCGGTACCAGCACCGATACCAGCACCGATACCGGTACCGACTGCATCGACATTGACCAGGATACCAGCTGCAGCGGTTCCTTGTCCAGGGCTGCTTACCGGTACCGATCCGGTACCGGGGACGCCCGATGTCGATACTGCTCGATACGTGTATCGAGCATTGGAAGAGCACCCTGATAGGCGATACTTCGATTCCTCTGATGATTCTGATACATCAGACGAGTCTCCTGAAGTATCTATAGCCCTTCCTGAAGAGACTACTTCTCCAAAAAGAAGAATGTCTCCTCCAGAGGATTTGTCCTTTCAAGACTTCATTAGAGAAGTAGCTAAAGGACTTTCTATTTCAGTAACTTCTGAATCAGAGCCTAGAGCTAAAAAATTGGATATTTTAGGCTACTCTAGAGCTCCTAAAGAGGCAATCACCTTACCAATTCATGAGATTCTTTATGAACACATGATTGATCTATGGGAGACTCCTCTCACTCTCTCTCCTCATTCTCGTAGATTGGACACTATGTATCGTGTCCCTCCTTGTCCTGGATTTCAGAAAACTCAGCTTCCTCACCATTCCATTGTGGTGCAGTCAGCTATGAAGAGGATAAAGAGTACAAAGAGACACACTTCTGCTCCTCCAGGAAGAGAATGCAGGACCTTGGATGCCTTTGGTAGGAAAATCTTTCAAGCCAGTATGCTTATTGCCAGAATCAACTCATATAGCCTTTACATGGGTATGTTTTTAAAGGAAGTTGCACAAAAACTGCACACTTTTCTCCCTTTTCTTCCAGAGGATAAAAGGGAGGAATTCCTCATTTGGCTTAAGCATACCCAAGACATTTCAAAGTTTTCCAACAGGGCAGCCTTTGACTCCTTTGAAGGTGCCAGCAGAGCCTCAGGCATTGCCATAGCTGCTCGCAGAATTGCTTGGCTCCAGGCTTCTGATTTAGAGCCCTGGGTTCAAGATGGCTTAGGAAATCTTCCCTGTACAGGTGAAAACCTATTTGGCAAAGAATGGCAAATAAAAGCCACTCAAATGGATGCAGAAAACTCTGCTCTGGATAGACTTTCAAAGTCAACCTCCATTCCTGCCAAGAAAAAGCCTTTTAAAAAGTCTTTCTTTAAAAAGGGCAGATTTCCTTCTACTTCTGGCCAACAATCTTCTACAGGTCGCTTTGCCACTAAGCGTCAGCAACCTAAACAGGCCAGGCCTAAGCCTACAGGGGCTGCTGCAACTCAGCAGACCCAACCTCCTCAGGTTTTTTGACTTGATGCTAGAGAACTTAGCCTTTCTGGCTCTAAAGCAGCCAGAGCCTCTCACCATTCCAGGAAGGTTAGCTCATTTTGCTCCCAGATGGGAGCAAATAACATCAGAGCAGTGGACCCTCTCCATCATAAGAGAGGGCTACAAGCTTCATTTCTCAGACCTTCCTCCCCACACCATGGTGAGACACTTCAATTCTCTCACATCTCTTCTCGACCTTCTAGGTCAAGAGGTAACTACCCTTCTTGCCCAAGGGGCAATAGAAGAAGTTCCTCTTCTTCATCAAGGGTCAGGGTTCTACTCCCCCTATTTTCTCATTCCAAAGAAGACAGGGGGATTCAGACCCATCTTAGATCTCAGAGAATTGAACAAATTTCTATGCAAGGAGAAGTTCAAGATGCTTTCTCTGGGCACTCTCCTTCCATACCTTCAAAGTCAGGATTGGCTTTGTTCTCTAGATCTCAAGGATGCGTACACCCATGTCCTCATCCATCCCTCTCACAGAAGATTCCTACGGTTTCTTTTCCAAGGAAAACATTACCAATACAGAGTTCTTCCTTTTGGTCTGGCCTCTGCCCCAAGAGTGTTCACCAAATGCATGGCAATAGTTGCTGCATTTCTACGAATTCTGGGAATATTTGTCTTCCCATACCTGGACGACTGGCTCATTCGAGCTCCATCTCAGTCAGAGGCCCAGAATTCCTTGGACCGCACAAGGCGCATTCTGCAGTATCTGGGACTTGTGATAAACCTCCCAAAGTCTCAGCTCACCCCCTACTCAGTCCCTAGAATTCATAGGGGCCTGGTTGGATACCACTACTGCAAGGGCTTACCTTCCTCAGGCCCGTTGCCATCGTCTAGTGCAGTTAGCTTCCCAGATTCAGTCAAAAAGCCACTTAACTGCTCGGGAGATGCTACAACTGCTAAGCCACATGGCTTCCACAGTGCATGTGGTTCCCTATGCTCGCCTACACATGAGAGCAGCTCAATGGACTTTGTCCACCCAGTGGACTCAAGCTTCAGGAGCTCTCTCAGACCAAAAAGCAACCACCAAACGTCTCTTTTGGTCTCTCCAATGGTGGATGTCCACTCAAAATTTGTTGCTGGGGTCCCCCTTCCAACAGTTGTTGCCCCAAGCGACCCTCACAACAGATGCCTCCCAAACAGGTTGGGGAGCCCATCTACAGGACCTCTCCACTCAAGGTACTTGGTCTCCACAGGAGACCTCCCTTCATATCAACCACTTGGAGCTTCGAGCAGTTTTTCTAGCTCTCAAGGTCTTTCATACCCTCCTCAGCTACAAGACAGTCCTCATTCATACGGACAATCAAGTAGCCATGTTTTACATAAACAAGCATGGAGGAACTGGCTCTCTGTCGCTTTGCAACAAAGCTTTAAGATTGTGGGCCTTCGCCAGAGAGCATCAAATCCATCTCCTGGCAGTATACCTCCCAGGAGTCCAAAACTCTTGGGCAGACAGACTCAGTCGAGTTCTGCTTCCACACGAATGATCCCTGCACATGGATCAGGTACTTAGAATCTTCCAAGAATGGGGAACCCCGGACATAGACCTCTTTGCAAGTCCGTGGAATGCCAAACTTCCCCGGTTCTGTTCCAGAATTCCGTGTCAGGGAGTTCAGGCCAAGGATGCCTTCCTCCTCCATTGGGGTCAGGGCTTCCTGTATGCATTTCCACCCATTCCCTTGATTCCCAAGACTCTGTTCAAACTCCAGAGGGATCAAGGATCTATGATCCTCATAGCTCCACGCTGGCCACGCCAAGTGTGGTACCCTCTACTTCTACATCTCTCCCAAGCCCCCTCTCTGGACTTGGGAGCTGCTCCAGACCTTCTGTCCCAGGAGGAAGGGACTTTGTGGCACCCAAACCCAAAGTCCCTACACCTCAGATCTTGGTTACTGAAGGCCTAGACCTTCAAGACTGGAATCTTTCTCAACAAGTGAAGGATATCCTCCATGCTTCCAGAAAACCTTCCACCAGTTGTTCTTATGCTTTTAAATGGAAAAGATTTTCCATTTGGTGTGCTGAGAAGGGTCTTAACCCTCTAGCACTACCTTTGAATTCTCTATTAGACTATCTTCTGCATCTTTCCAATGCAGGTCTTAAAACAAATTCAGTAAGAGTCCATTTGAGTGCTATTGCAGCATCCCTTAAGCCCATCAATGGACAACCTATTTCCTCTCATCCTCTCATTGCAAGATTCATGAGAGGCCTAACTTTAACTAAACCTCCCATTAGGCCGCCTCCGGTGGCATGGGACTTAAATTTGGTTCTTGGTCAGCTTATGAAGCCACCTTTTGAACCCTTAGCCACTACCTCCTTGAAATTTCTTTCCTGGAAGGTTATTTTCCTCATTGCAGTCACTTCAGCTCGCCGCATCAGTGAACTGCAGGCATTAGTGGCTAATCCACCTTATACAAGGTTCCATCATGATAAGGTAGTCCTTAGGACAAATCCACACTTTATGCCTAAAGTGGTCTCACCTTTTCATCTTAATCAAGAGGTATATTTACCTGTCTTTTTTCCAGCTCCTCATGCATCCAATGCAGAGAGGAATCTTCATACTCTGGATTGTAAAAGAGCTCTTGCTTTTTACTTGCACAGGACACAGCAACATAGAAAGTCTTCTCAGCTTTTTGTTGCTTTTGATCCTTCTCATTTGGGACTTCCAGTCTCCAAGAGAACACTGTCCAATTGGATTGCTCAGTGTATTTCTTTCGCCTACCAGAGTAAGAACCTTTCTCTGGAGAGCCATGTCACAGCTCATAATGTGAGGGCCATGGCCACCTCTATAGCTCATCTAAATTCTGTGTCCATCGACCAGATCTGTCGAGCAGCTACCTGGGCCTCGGTTCATACCTTCACAGCCCATTACTGCTTGGACAAGGACTCCCACCGGGATGCCTTGTTTGGTCAGGCTGTCCTTAAACACCTGTTCCATTCTTAAACAACTCCTACCCTCCTTCCCTGGATGGATGCCTGAGATCCATAGGAGGAAGTAGACCCCTCTCCAGGGTCTCATATCCTTGGGGATCTCCCAGGCATCTTAGCTAGGGAGTCCCCATATGTGAAGACTCATTCCTGCTTGTTCCTGGAGATAGCACAGTTACTCACCTGTAACAGGTGATCTCTGGGAACAGCAGGAATAAGTCTTCACAACCCACCCACCTCCCCTAGGAGTTGTATCTCTTTTTCTATCTTTCCTTTCCTCTCTCTCTCTATTGTCTCAGCTTTAAACTTGAACTGAGGAGAGCTGGTTAGGAAAGGCCGGGAAGGCAGCGCACAAGCGCTGTGGGATGCTCCCAAAAGCTTTCCTTTTTGGGAAGCTGGGGAGCGTTCCCGCGCAGGCTCCGTCGGTACCGACGTACCCATATGTGAAGACTTATTCCTGCTGTTCCCAGAGATCACCTGTTACAGGTAAGTAACTGTGCTTTCCTGGCATGCGTCCCATAAGGTACAGCTTCTTCCTCAGAATCGGGTATACTTATTTCTGAGTCAGAGTCACACGCATTAACTCCCTTAAACTTTCCCCTCCTACCTCTGAGCTTGACTGTAGAGCTTTTACAGCAAGGGCATCTCCTAGGAGTAGCGTCCTCTGAATCAGAGCTGCCTGGGGGATCACTGCAGTGTTTGTCTCTAGCCCTTCTAGGCTCTCCAAGCCTGAAGACTTGTTCCTCTTCAGATGGAGCTGAGACCTCCTGCTCCAGCTTCCTCACAGCTAGCCTTCTCGCTTTCTCTCTCCTGGAAGGAGTGCAATTAGCCTGGATTCTCGCTCTTTCCCGACTGCCGTCTTTCATGCTGTTCCCGTGTCTTGCTTCTCTCCTGCCAGTCTTGCTGATGCTTCCTGCTCTCTCTGTTTGCCTGTGCTTAAATGTTTGCAAGCGTGCTCTCTCTCCTGGCCCCACCTGCAGGTGTCTCCTATCACTTCCTATAGTTGCCCTGGAGTCTGGGTTTGGCCTCAGCCTAGCTTTGCAAGTGTGGGTTTTTCCACTGCTTTCATTTTGGAACATGTGCTTAGGTGAGCCCATCCCCCTTATGGAAGAAGTTTCTTTTTTTCTTTGTTTCCCAGGGCTGTGCTGCACCCTCTTTACCACAATATGTATATTATTATTATGCTATTTATTATTTATTATATTATTTATTTATTACATGCTATTTATTATGCTATTTCCTCTCTTCCTGTTTCTTCTTTCTTTTCTTTGACTATCACTGTATCTCTTATCCTATCCTATCATATAAATGGCTTTCTTTTCATATTTTCTGTAACATTAACATATTATTGTAAACCGTTCTGATGCTTTGGCCTGAGCAGTATATCAAATGTAAAGAATAAAGAGATGTCTCCTCTTCGAGGCACCCTGACAACAGATGCCTTCAAGCTGGGTTGGGGAGTGCATCTGAATGCCCTAACCACACAGGGACTCTGGACACAACAGGAATCTGTTCTGCAGATAAACTTCCTAGAACTACGGGCACTAACGAATGCCCTTCGGGTTTTCAACCCCAACTCTCAGGGTACCAAGTATTAGTCAGGACAGAAAACCAGGTTATGTTCTACATGAACAAACAGGGAGGGACAGGATCCTATCCTCTGTGTGAGGAAGCACTTCACCTTTGGTTTGTTACCATTGCACACAGCATTCACCTCAGATTGATATACCTCCCAGGCAAGCTCATGTCTTTTTTGGCAAGCTAAGCTGTATCCTTCGTCCACACGAGTGGACCCTACATAGGGAGATGGTTGCTCGGATCTTCTGAACGTGGGGAACTCCACTCATAGATCTTTTTGCCACTCTGCAGAACACACAGCTTCCACTCTTCTGCTCCAGGCTTCCGTCCCTGCACCAACAGGCCCCGGACACCATCCTTTTCCATTGGGGACAGGGTCTGCTCTATGTATTTCCTCCCATCCCCTTGATACCAAAACGCAGTTCAAGCTACAGGCTGACAATGGTTCATGATCCTCATAGCCCCCTTTTGGTCCCGTCAACCGTGGTTTTCTCTGTTTTTGTCTTGCACAGACTCAGTCTCTCAGACTTGGAAGTGCACCCGAACTCCTCTGCCAGGACCAAGGAATGCTTCTCCATCCCAATCTTTGTTTCCTTTATTCCTTCAGCAGCTATGCTGTGAGGCAGTGCTTGCTGACCGCGATCTGCCACAGGAGGTCAAAACTATTCTTCTTGCATCACATAAGCAGTCCACCAGGTGATCTTATGCCTTCAAGTGGCGAAGGTTAGCCCTCTCGTGCTCCCCAAAGGGCATTGACCCCTTTGCCTGCCCAGTGGAATCCTTTCTACAATATTTCCTCCACTTGTCCTTCCAAGTAACTCATCTTGTCCTTCCAAGTAGCTCATCAGCTTCATTCAAAAGCAACAAGTCAGGCTTATCTTGTTGCCAAAAGCAACAAGTCAGGCTTATCTTAGATGAGAAGTCCCTAGGGACTTCTCATCTAAGATAAGCCTGACTTGTTGCTTTTGAATGAAGCTGATTTTTAAGTGGATATAATATTTAATCGAGCACTTTTCTATATATAAAAAAAAAGGGGTCGTTGATGCAAAAATGGAGCATTCTGGCTAAAAAGTTAATGCCTTGGCTCCTTATAGTCTGAGACCTGAATTTTCATAAAGAAAAGTTTTAAAAAGTTTTGAATTTGATGCATCATCTGATATTCTCATAATGATAGAGTAATAGATTTATTTCAAGCTATACTCCAGCACCTCTTTGGGACTTAAACTCAACTCCTACCCTCCTCCCGGACTTCTACAAGAGACCAGACTATTGTTAGAGGGGGTGTAGCCTCCTAGAATTGATTCCAACAGGCCACATCATGTCTACACTTTTTGGCTCTAACCTTTAGCCTCATGGATCACATTACTTCCCCCCCCCAATGCCAGTCTGGTACCTGGGAGATAGTGAGTCCCATATGTGAAGAGTACATTTCTGCTTGTTCCTAGAGATAGCATAGATCTCCAGGAACAAGCAGGAATGAGTCTTCACATATGGGTATGTCGGTACCAACGGAGTCTGCGCGGGAACGCTTCCCAGCTTCCAATCAGAAAGCTTTTGGAAGCATCCCACCACGCCTGCGTGCTGCCTTCCCGCCCTTCCCAACTGTCTCCTCAGTTTTCGTTTTTCCGCGGAGCTGGCAGGATGTTGTCCTGTCACCGCAGAAAATTCTTCTTTAATTCTTTTGTTTTCTTGTGGTCTCCCCGACTCCACCGGTACCGCCGGTGTTTCTTTTTTCTTTTTCTGTAATTTTTCCCTTCAGGGAATATAGTTTCCCTCAGTTTTTTGTCTTAAATTTTTAGGCCTTCTAGGCCTGTCCAGGTTCCTCATGGATCTGCCAGCCACTTTCTCTAAGAAATGTTTAAGCTGTGGCGGTACAGCTTTATTTTTAGACTCCAAAAACTGGTGTCTAACCTGTTTGGGTCTTGACCATTTTCCTCCGGAGCCCTTGGGCTACAGTATTGTGAGAAGAGATTTTCAACATCGAGTTTCCCTCGATACCAGGTTCCCTTCCAGTGCCAGGGCACCGACCGTTTCTTCTTCTACACAGGATCAGGTAACCCACAAACAGTCTGTTAAGACTAGCCAACCCTCGAGTGGTAGGTCTCATGCACAGCATGAAGACGGCTCCGGCCTTGCCCTCGAGGGTCCATTGGCTTCAAAACCCCGGCGGGAGTCTTCAGCCTCTAAAGCCTATGAGGGGTTTCAGGTTGTTCCTGGGGCTCACCCCTCACAGAACATACCTGAGCCATGCTCGGTGGTGGCATCCGCTTCGAGCGGTACCGATACCCCGGCATCGGCACTGGTGTTGGACGTTACACTCCTCACCAGGGATCGTCATCTGGCTTTCTCGGTACCTTCGGGACCGGTGGATACGCTCCAGATTGACTTTCCAGTATCGGCATCAACGCCGATACTACCACCGACGTCGGTACCCTCTAGACATGCATCGATAGACTTGCTTCCTTCGATGCCGAGTCTGGAATCGATCTCTAGTCTGGAAGACTGGGTATCGACATGTCTCGGTACCGACACTTACCGGTACCGGACGCTCGGTACCGAGGGTGATTACCGAAGGCGTTCGGTTACCTCGGTACCGATTGAGCTGCCACCGATGACTGCTCCGATGTCGGTGTCGCCTTCGATTCCGACAGCGTTACCGGTATCGGTATCAGTACTGGTATCCGCAGTAGCATCGGGGCCAGCTCCTTCCATGCTTCTTTCACCAGGGTCGCTCCTTTCTATACTAAGTCTGGAGTCGATACCTGGCATGGACGATGCAGTACTGACTGTCACAGGTCCTGACCTCCAGTACCAGCATCCATCCCTTAAGGATCCTTTTTTGCACCGTGCAGGATCTTATATTCCTATATACTCATGTAGATCCTCCGGTGCCCAGGCTAGTTCTTCAGGTCTAGCCTGTCCAGGGAAGGTTCTCTTTGGAGATCCTTCTTTTCAGAATTTCCTCCTGGATATGGCGAGATCTCTTGCCATTCCTATCCCTGTCCATGATCCTACACAAGGCTCTGTTTCTGCTGAAGCAAAGGAAAACATAATGCTTCCTTTGCATCATTCCTTGCGGGATCTTCTTCTAAGAATGTGGGAAGCACCTTTAAAAGTACCCTCACCTTCTAGAGCAACTGATCTTCTGTATCAGGTGCCCCCCTCTCCAGGGTTTCAAAAGACTCAACTTCCTCATCATTCCATTGTGGTGGAATCAGCAATGAGGAAGGGTGAAAAGTAAGAAAAAGCACTCTTCTTACCCACCAGGTCGTGAGTCAAGGACGTCAAACCTTCCAGATATCCATGCTGTCAGCAAGGATTCTCTCATATATTTTTATATGAGTCTATCTCTTCAGGAGGTCACAAAGAAATTATATCTTTTGACTCCTTTTCTTTCAGAACCCAAGACTGCAGACTATTCCTTACTACTTAGTCATATTCAAAATATCTCTTGGTTTCTTACTCGTGCTTCCCTAGACTCATTTGAGTCTGTTAGCAGAACTTCTGCTATAGCCATAGGGGCACGATGTAGAGCCTGGCTCCAAGCTTCAGACTTAGACAAATGGGCACAACAAAGACTAGGTAATACTCCTTGCACTGGAGAAACTCTCTTCAATAAGGAGTCTTTACATCAGGTTGCTCAGTGGTCCACTGACTTCCCTGTTTCTGAAGGCTATCCTAAGCCTTCTCCTTCCCCAGTAGGTAGGAAATGCCCTGCCAAACCTTCTTTCCCTAGGAGGAAAAGGTTTTACTCTTCTCCTGCCCATCATACAGATGTTCCCAAGCAGGGGAGGCATCGCCCTGGTCTGAAGAATCCAAACTCTAGCCAGGCTAAACAAATCCAGCAACCATAGGGTTCTGATTAATTTTTTTTTCTGCCTCTTGGGGTTTAGAACCTACAGTTTACTTCTCAGCAGAAGTTTTTCACTGTTTTCATTCTAAACTTTACACATGGATCTCTTTTCTCAAGACATCCAGTTCTCCTAGATATACTGAGCTGTCAGGATATTCATGTCTATGGGTCACAGGTTTCTCCTCTTCTTCCTGCTAAGAAGAGGTGTTTAACAACTATCACATGATAGTTTTCTGTACCAACATGAATTTTTTCCTTCTACAGACTTACCACATGGTAAGTCACTTTTGAGCTCTTCTTTTTTCTACCCTCTTATCCAGTTTTTTCCCTGTAAGAGTGGTACCTTTGCACTGGAGGGCTTCTTCAGCCTTTCTAGTCTTTCCATTCCAGTGTGGAGTTTTTTCTCTTGAGTAAACTCCCTTCTTTTTGCTTGGGCAGCTCATCAGACAGGGACAGAGATTTCTTACTCTTGTTCTGTCTGTTCTTTCTGTTTTACATATAAAGATTCTCTCTGCTGTCTTATCAGCAGCTGCCCATGCAGGAGCTCTAGTGATTGGACCACTGGTACTTTTCCACAAGTATCCACAGTTGTCCTCCACTACTTTCTGTCTGGCCTTAGTAGTGATTCCAAGACAGTGCATACATCTTTCTTGGGAAATCCTTATCACTACAGGCTTATCACACTATCTTCTATTCTTGCCATCTCCAATTCCTTTGGGTTTGGCAGCATAGTTGACGTGGCTGCTGGCTTTTCCAACAGCCAGTTCTATCTCCCAATTCTCCTGCATATGCTCTCTGCAATTTACAGAGAAGCTTTCCACTATGGGCCCTTGCTAGAGAGCATGGGTTTTTTTCTCTAATGACTATCCTACATGGTTGAAAAAGGCTTCCTCAGTCATGCCCCCCATGACTGTGAGGGTTCTTCATACCCTACTATTTCCTTTTAAAACAAAGGACATAAGCCTTCTCTACGTGAAAGCCTAAAGAGTGGTCAATTCCTACAGGGAATATGCTCTTTCTTCCTTGCAGCTTGTCCTCATGGTATCCTATTCCTTCAGGGACAGCACATATTTAACTAAAGAACGCATGATACCCTTTTTGTCCCTCAAGTGGGTCAACCTGGTATCTCATTCTTATGCGTTCTCTGTCCCTTTACCATGCTAGAGTTCTACAAGACTCAGGACTTGCTGCTTACTGACTGTTTTTTCACGTAACCATCCTGCTTATTTCACTGGATAGCATTCCTGCATCATCATAACCAGGGGGAATAGATTCTCTCTATATCTATATATCTATATACATCTCTATAGATATATATGTCTGTCAGCTGTGTGTGTATATGTTATGCCCTTCTAGATCTCACTATAGATATATATATTCTGTATATCCATCTATCTATATATATATATGTGTGTATCTGCCGAGATATTTTATTATAGGTAGATATGTATTTACATACTTATCCATCTAACTGTCTATGCTCATATAGGTTTTACCCTCCTATATGTTCCAAACAGTGAGCTTTACTCATGTCCATGCTGTTCCACAGCATGTTTGGGGTGCTACACACACAACCACTCCTGTGGTACTGACAGCTCCTATCATAACCCTACGGGTTAGATATTCCTGAAGCTCCATGCTCCAATATCTTTCCTACCTCTCACCAGTTTGGAAAGACATGGCGGATCTTCAGTACATCTGAGGATCCAAATCCTCAGACACCTATCCTTTCTCTGGGAATACGGGTTTTTTTCCGTACCCCTTCCTCCCTCAAGGACTAGGCCAGTTTGTCCAAATCGGTCAGTCTTCCTCTTTTGCTCCTAAGTGTGCATAACTCTGCAGCCAAAAGAGTTTGCAGCTTTTTCCATAAAGCTTCCCACTGAAGGTCTACCATTTTTGTACTACCCCAGTTGAATCCTGGGGTCACCTTTCTCTTCCAGATTTTGACCTTCACCTTCACTTCAGTGAGGTCACCTTGAAGATTCCTCTACTGGATCCCCAGTAGATTCCATGAGCCTCTCTACTTCCTGCAATCCAGTAGGTGAGGTCCATATTGCAATTGTTCATTTCAATATATTTCATGATAATTATCATACATACAAGGACTCCTTGCCTGTAGTCCTATCTTAGGTTAGCTGTTTTCTACAGCTCCTCTCTTTTTCAACTCCTACCCTCCATCCTCAGGATGCCTGGCCATATGAGGTGTAGCATGTTTTCAATTCCCAACATGCTAGGGCTCCAGGCATCTTAGCTTGGGAGTCCCCATATGTGAAGACTCATTCCTGCTTGTTCCTGGAGATAGAGAGATACAACTCCTAGGGGAGGTGGGTGGGTTGTGAAGACTTATTCCTGCTGTTCCCAGAGATCACCTGTTACAGGTAAGTAACTGTGCTATCTCCAGGAACAAGCAGGAATGAGTCTTCACAACCCACCCACCTCCCCTAGGAGTTGTATCTATCTATCTTTCCTTTCCTCTCTCTCTCTTTGTCTCAGCTTTAAAACTTAACTGAGGAGAGACAGTTGGGAAGGGCGGGAAGGCAGCACGCAGGCGTGGTGGGATGCTTCCAAAAGCTTTCTGATTGGAAGCTGGGAAGCGTTCCCGCGCAGACTCCGTCGGTACCGACGTACCCATATGTGAAGACTTATTCCTGCTGTTCCCAGAGATCACCTGTTACAGGTAAGTAACTGCTTTACTCACCTGTAACCAATGATCTCCAGGAACAGCAGGAATCGGTCTTCCCAACCTGCCCTCCTCCCCTAGGAGTTGTAGGGTTGCTTATTTTTTCTCTTCCTCTCAGCTACAAACTCAACTGAGGAGAGGCATTGGGAAGGCAGGAAGGCAGACACGCAGGCGCAGTGGAGTTCTCCCAAAGGCTTTCCTATTGGATGCTGGGGAGCATTCCTGTGCGGGCTCCATCTGTGCTGACGCTACCCATACGTGTAGACTGATTCCTGCTGTTTCCGGAGATCATCTGTTACAGGTGAGTAACTATGCTTTCTGTATAGTCCAACCTTTGTAGTTGATAGTGATAGTTTTCTAAGTCATTGCCTTCAGAGTTATACTTTGAATCAGCTGACAATGTTCTGAGGGGAAGCAGCTGGTTATACTTTGATGAACCAATGTCAAGTTCTTCTGGTTTTGCTTATGTCCTTACTTTTTTTTTTGTTATGCTGAGTATGTATTTATATTCCTTCAAGTGTCTTGCAGAGGAGTTTGGGCAGCCAGTATTTCAGCACCAGCCTAAGAGTGGAGCTCCAGCTATGCCAGGTAAAGTATAGAAGGGCTTCTCTCTGGTGCTTGGGATATTATAGCAGTAAAGACTGCAGAATGCATTTGCACAGATGCCAAACTTTTAATTGACACCTGGTACAAAACTAAAGGTTAAATGGCTTCTCCCCTTTCCAGATTATGGGGATTATTTTCAACTAATTCACTGCATTAATGTGCGTGTGCTTTATGTATTTTTATAAAAGTAAGCAGCAGGTTAAAATCCATAAGACCCACCCTTTTCTGTGTTTCTGTTTGACTGCAGCATTCCTGGTTCTGCCAGATCTCTAGTTTCTTATTGCTTCTCCATCATTGGGATCCTTGGCATTTGATGGTCCTGTTCCTCTAATCTGTCTTTCTTGAAAGTTCCTGAACATTAGTGCATTCATGGTTTCCCCAATATCATTTTCTGCATTTCCTGTTTTCTGCATTTGCATTCAGACTTGGAGAAAAAGTGCATGCCGAACTCAGTTCTCAGGACACACCTAGCTAGTCAGGTTTCCAGGATAACCACAATGAATATGCATGAGAGAGATTTGCCTGCACTGCCTCCACTGTATTCAGATCTCTCTCATTCAATTCATTGTGGTTATCCTGAAAACTTGACTGGTAGATGGATCCCTAGGGCTGGGTTGGGAACCCTGGTCTAGAGCTGGCTGTGTTATTTATGATGGATTTTCCTCTATTCAAGAACAGCATGAAGAAATTTGGGTTCTGGTGCTTTACTGCTATGATTTCAAACAAATAATGTTCATTACATGCATAAGAATCAGAAACCTTAGTTACTCTTGTTTCTGTGGCTCAAGAATGAGCAGAAGTGGAGTGTCCAATGCAAATTGTTGGCCCAGGTTGCCTTTTCCAATTGGCTTGGCTGCTTTGTAAAGGAATATATTAAAAAGAGATTTTTTTTCCATGCTGTAAAACATCTGAAATGACATTTTTGGACAACCCATTTTTATTTAATCACATTATCCTTTTTTGTAGCAAAGCGTCCAGCTCCAGGACAAATCATGGCAGCTGCAGCCCCTGCTCAGAAAATTACCAAACCTGCTGCAAAATATGGAGTGCCTTTATCTATGAGGAAATCAGGGGATGCAGCCAAGAGGTTCTATGAGAAGAAACTGCTGGTTAGACACAGACAGGTGAGGACAGCTGTGCAGTGCACCAGGTGGCTCTGTGCTGTTGGTGTTGCACTCTGAAATGCTGAAATAGCTTTAGTCAGTTTTAAAGTAAGTCTTGTTGCTTTAGTACCTTTTTTCAGCTCCTTATTGTGGCAAGGAACAGTTAAGCTATTTCTAGGTTTGTTTTAAACTGTGATCAGGGGCGGCTCTATAATGAGGCCGAGTGAGGCGGTAAGGTTTTGGGGGCGGAAAAATTGCCCCCAAAAAGACCACCTCATTCAGCCTTCAAAATTTAAAACAAAACAAAACACAAAACAAAAAAAAATCCCGGCTGCAAAAGCTGCAGTGGCAGCATGAAGTGCCCCGTGGCGGCTGCCTCCCTGGAAGAGCCCTCACACAGCACCCCCCCCCCCCTTGCCGCTGGCTCTGCTTTGCAGAGTGTTTCCTTTTTCCACGGCTCTGTTAAGGCTGAGCCCACCGGCGCTGATGGGAAACAGGAAATGCTGTTTCCCATCAGCGCCTGCCAGCGCTCTTCTGGGGAGGCAGCTGCCACGAGGCACTTCATGTTGCAGCAGCAGCGGCAGCAACTTTTGCAGCTAGATTTTTTTTTTTGGAGTTCCCTAAAGAAGGTCTGGGGCTGGGCTGGGGGGGGGGGTAGCAAAAGAAATAGTAATGGCCAGATGGAGGGAGGGCTAGGACTGGAAATGGGCTGATGGGTGGGTTAGAACTGGAAATGGGCTGATGGCGTGGGGTGGTTTGAACTGGAAATGAGCTGATGGGTGGGGCTAGGACAGGAAATGGACTTATTGGGGAGGGTTAGGACTGGTAATGGGCTGATGGGGGGCTAGCACTGGAAATGAGCTAGGACTGGTAATGGGCTGATTTGGGGGGCTAGGACTGGAGTGGACTGAAGGCGGATAGGACTGGAAGTGGGCTGGGACTAGAAATGGGCCAATGGGGGAGGGGAGGAGGGTGCTGCTGACCCTGGAAGAAAACTAGGGGCTAGGGCTACAAATGGGCTGATGCGGGGGGATGGTAGAATAGGACTGGAAGGCAGCGGATACTGAGAGGGTCTTCCAGGGGAAGGAGGGGGCAGGAAAGGAGCTGACACGGGGGAAGGAGGGAGCTGGAAAGGAGCTGACACCTGGTATGTACTGAAGGGGGACTGGAAGGGAGCTGACACTTGGGGAAGGGCGTGGTAGGTGGCTGGGTAATGGGGAGGAGGCTGGAAGGGAGCTGACATGCGAATGGCACTGGAAGAGAGATGGACAGAGAGGGTAGGGCGACTGGAAGGGAGCTGACTGGGGCGGGTGGTACTGAGAGTGGACGTGAGCTGATACCTGGGATGGTGTTTGGATTAGAAGGGGATGGACAGTGGGGAAGAAGGAGGATTGGAAGGGAATGGACACCAGTGGCAGTCGTGGGAATGGAAGGCGGTTGACATTGGAAGGTACTGGGAGGGGAGGACTGGAAAGGGGGCTGATATTAGTGAGGGTTACTGGAACTAGAAATGGGCTGATGGAAGGAAGTGAAGAAAACAAAAGAAGAGATAAGAAATGGCAGATGGACCATGGATCATAGACCACAGAAAGAGAGCTAAGAGAAGACAGGAAAGCAGAAGCCTCAGATTGGGACCCGCATGATCAGAGAATAAAGTTGTCAGACAAAGGTAGAAAAAATAATTTTATTGAATTTTAGTGATTGGACTTTGAGCTATTTTTATATTTTACTGGGGAGCTGCATCTCTTATTTATCTGATGTTGCACTGCATGTGGACTCTGGCTTCTTGGGGTTTCAGTTTAAATTTTGTCTACATATTTTTATTTTTACTTTAGATTATGATTACTTATTCTGTACTTGGTGAGGGTCGATGTTGTGAGTGTGTGACTGAGGTCAGGTGTACTGTAACATGGAGTTTGTACATAAAGATCTATTCTCCGGGAACAAGCAGGAAGTCAGTCCTCACATATGGGTGACTTCGGTGCCGACGGAGCCCTCATCCGGAGCAAATCCCCCAGCTTTCAGAGAAAACCTTTGGGAGTTGGAACCACGCATGCACATTCTCCTTCCCACCCAAGGGTGCCATTTTGCTCAGTCTCCTTTTTTCAGCGAAGCCCTTTGGACGTAGTCCATAGTGTCCCCCAAAAAAGTTGATTTTTTTCCTGTTTCCTTCGACCGGACACCGGTACCTCTTCCCGCCTTCGGCTTGGTACGCCGGTATCGAGTCCATCTCTTTTTTTTTTTCTTTTCACTGGTAGCCCGGCTCTTCGACCTTGCAGGGGCCCTTTTTCCCCCGATGGCTACCAGCAGGTTTAAGAAATGCGATCGGTGCGTAAAATTGATGTCCCTCACCGATACGCACGACTGCTGTCTCTGGTGTCTCGGGCCCGACCACGACCCGACGGTCTATGGCCCGTGTAGGAAAATGTCCTCCAAGGCCCTGAAGAGCTGCCAGCAGCAGCATGATAGGATTTTTTCTGAGTCCCCTATGCATCCGAGAGCCCGGACCTTGTCGGAGGCCTCCACGTTTCGGGGGGAACATTCCGAGCCCGATCAGCGTCACTCCTTGGAAAGGGGGTCCCCCCTGAGGGAACATAAGAGGAAGAAGAAATCCTCGAAGGCGGTGTGTCTGGATTGCTCTGAGCGACCTGGCCCCTCCTGGGGCCTGTCGTGGAGCCCCAAGCGCCGGCCCAGATCTTCGGAAAAGGAGCGCCCGGCAAAGGTTCCTCGTCGGGAGACAGATCAGCCGAGGCAAGTACCTACTGTCCTCGTTGAGGACCCCCTCCGGGGGAACCGGCATCAGGCCTGACCATGTTGGGGCTCAAGCCACCGGTTGCGAAGCCTTCCGGACTCGAGTCCAGAATGTTGACTTTGGAGCGCAGTTTCACTGCCTTCATGGAGCAGCAGTGGATGCTGTTGGCCGGCCTGTCCGGTTCCTCTGCCCCGACCACCGGGCCCTCGAAGTCAACCCCGCAGGCTGAGCCAATCCTCAAGGCCTTTCAGGCTCGAGTCGATCCTTGGCTGAGGTCTCACTCGGCCTCCCGTTCGGGACTGAGGTCGTCGCCGCAGATGCCTGACGAGCCCCTCGATTCCTCCTCGGAGGCGTCGGCATGGGAAACCGAAGACGAGGAGTCCCCGGATACCCGCCAACATAGGGATGTTCCTTCCGATTCCCTGGTATCTGAGCCTTGGAGAAGGTCCCCTCCAGAGAACATGAGGTTCTTGGACTTTGTGTGGGACATGTCCAAGGCTTTGCCGTCCTGCACGGAGTCTGAGGAGGATCCTCGAGCTGACGAGCTCGAGATCCTCCAGTATGAGGCCCCCCCCTCGGGAGGGCCTTACTGTACCCGTGCCTTTGATCCTGGAATGATTAATGCTCTGTATGTGGGAGGCGCCGGCGTCCATGCCCGTGATCAGCAAACGGCTTGATTCGATGTATCAAGTCTGCTGGAGCCCTGGGTTTCAGAAATCACAACTGCCGCCCAACTCCATGGTTGTGGAATCAGCCATGTGCAGGCTGAAGAGCCAGAAGACGCATTCCTCGGTGCCTCCTGGCAGGGAGGCCCAGAACTTGGATGCCCTTGGCAGGAAGTGCTTCCAGGGGGCAATGCTGAATTGTCGGATCCAGGCATACCAGATGTACATGGTCATGTACCTGAGAGACCTGGCAAGGGAACTTTCTGGGTTCTCGGCTGGTCTCTCCGAGGTGCCTTTGCAGCACTTCAGGGGCCTGTCCAAAGCCGTCCGTGAGTGCTCAAAGTTTGTCTTGGGCGGCCTATGACGGGTTTGAGTCGGCGGCCCGGGTAGCCGCGGCTGGCATTGGTGCACACCGCCAGGTTTGGCTGCAGTCTGACCTCAAAGAATGGGTTCAGGACAAGTTGGTCGATGTCCCATGCCAAGGGGAGAATCTCTTTGGCAAATCCATGGCCAACAAAGCCACAGAGCTGGAGACAGAGTACATGACGAGGACACAGCTCTCCAAGTAGACCTCTGCCCCTTCTCGCAAGAAGGGCTTGGGTAAAAAACCCTTTTACCCAAGGAAGAGTACTGCTTACCGAAGCTACCCCCATTTTCAGGCTTCCCCTGCTCCCCAACAGGGGCAGCAGGCTAAGGGACAGAGGCATGGCCCGCGTAAGCAGAAAGCCCCCAAACCCTAGGCACCGACTCCCGCCCAGCCTGGGAGTGGCTTTTGACTCGCTGCAGCATGGCCCCTCTTCCCACAGGAGCCAGGCAGACCACAGGAGGCCGGCTTGCTTTGTATGCCCACAGGTGGACAGCCATTACCACCGATGCCTGGGACTTACAGGTAGTCCGGGGGGACTATCTTCTTCACCTAGCCCAGGTGCCGCCTCATTATTTCCCAGGAGAGCCCCTCAGGTCTCCCTTTCACCGGGACCACCTTCTGAAGGAGTTAGCAGTTCTTCTCGAGGATCAGGCGGTAGAACCGGTGCCCCACCACCTGCAGGGCAGGGGCTTCTACTCCAGGTACTTTCTGGTGCCAAAGAGGACAGGAGGCCTCAGACCCATCCTCGACCCGCAGACCTCAACAAATTCCTGTTGAGAAGTTCAAGATGCTCTCCCTTGGGATATTGCTGCCTTACCTCCGCCAGGGAGACTGGCTATGCTCCTTAGACCTAAAATATGCATATACACACATCCTAATACACCCAAGCCACAGGCAATATCTGCGCTTTGTGGTGGGGGCAATTACTACCAGTACAGGGTACTTCCCTTCGGCCTTGCCTCGGCCCCAGGGTGTTCACAAAGTGCCTGGCAGTGGTTGCCGCCTTTCTCAGGCTCCAAGGGGTCTTTGTCTTCCCCTATCTTGACGACTTGCTCATCAGAGGCATTTCAGCCATTGAGGTCCACCAGGCCACAACTTGCACCATCCAGGTGCTGCAACACCTAGGGTTCGTAATCAACTACCCCAAGTCCAGCCTCACTCCGACTCAACAGTTGGAGTTGGGACCAGAATCAACACCCTTCAGGCGAAGGCCTTTCTGCCTGCAGACAGGGAAAACAGGCTTATTGCTCTGGCAGGACACGTGAGTCGCAGGTCTGTAGTGTCAGCAAGACAATTCCTGCGCCTCCTCTGGCACATGGCTTCCACAGTCCATGTGACTCCGGATGCCCGCCTCCATATGCGGCCACTCAGTAGTGTCTCAGAGACAAGTGGTCTCAGGCCACGGGGCGCCTCGGGGACAGGGTCAAAGTGTCCAGGCGTCTGGTATGGTCCCTGGCCTGGTGGCTCCAGCCATATCACTTGGAGGCAGGAATGCTTTTCCAGGCTTTTCTACACATGAGGATCCTGACCACAGATGCATCCCTGCTGGGTAGGGTGGCTCATTGCCAGGGTTTCCGTACTCAGGGAGTTTGGTCCCCGAGCGAGAGGACCCAACAAGTCCAATTTCTTGGAACTCCATGCCATCCGCCTAGCCCTAAAAGTTTTCAGGCAGCTCCTGGCCCACGAACCTGTCTTGGTGCAGACAGATAACCAGGTGGCCATATTCTCTGTGAACAAGCAGGGTGGTACGGGGTCCCATCCCCTATGTCAGGAAGCCCTGGACCTGTGCTCGTTTGCAGCCCAGGATGGCATTAGTCTCTGAGCCGTCTACCGGCTGGGCCAGGACAACTGGCTAGCTGAATGGCTCAGCAGGATTCCCCAGCCCCACGAATGTCAGCTGGACCGCAGGGTAGTCAATTGGCTTTTCCAGACCTGGGGGCTACCGGTGATGGACCTATTTGCGAGTCCGGACAATCACCAGTTGCCCCGTTTCTGCTCGTGGCTGCCGATGCGTTTCTGGTATCATGGTCGGTGGGCCTTCTGTATGCATTTCCCCCGATGCCTCTGGTGGCCAAGACTCTGTTCAAGATTCTCCAGGACAGAGCCTCGGTCATCCTTATCGCCCCACGGTGGCCCAGGCAACCCTGGTTCCCGCTTCTACTGCAGCTAGCGGTGGAGGCTCCCATTCCCTTGAGGTCCTCCCGATGCCTCCTATCTCAGGAGGGGGGCTCTCTCCTGCACCCCAACCTCAGCCCCCTCACCTTGATGGCGTGGCTGCTGAAAGGGTAATTTTCGCTCTGCTCCTCCTTCCAAGGAATATTGAGGAGGTCTTACTGGCCTTGCGGAGGCCGTAGTCTAGACAGGCCTATGCCTTGAAGTGGTGCAGATTTGCATCATGGTGCGAGGAGCAGGAGGTGGATCCCTTCTCTTGCCCGGTGGGGGTGGTTTTGCAATACCTTCTCCACCTCTCTTATTTGGGCCTCAAGTCCAACTCTGTTAGAATGCATCTCATTGCCCTTGCGGTGAACCACTTTCCAGTGGATGAGAAGCCTCTCTCCGCCAACTACTTGGTCTCTCGGTTTCTGGGAGGCTTGCTTTTCTTGAAACCCCTGATGCGCCCCCTGGCGACCGAATGGGATCTGAATGTAGTGTTAGGGCAGCTTACTAGGCCGCCCTCTGAACCGATGGCGACCTGCCATCTACGTTCTCTTTTGGAAAGTGGTTTTCTTGGTGGCACTCACGTAACTCCAGGCCCTAGTGTCCGAAAGGCCTTACACCAAATTCTATAGGAACCGGGTGGTGCTTCGCATGCACCCCAAGTTCCTTCCAAAAGTGGTCTTCTTGTTCCACCTCAGCCAGGAGGTGGTTCTGCCTACCTTTTTTCCCAAACCGCATGCCAGTCGGGCAGATACGGTCCTGCATACCCTGGACTGTAAGAGGGGGTTGGCCTTCTATATCCAGCGTATGCAAGCGCATCGGAAGGCTTCTCAGCTTTTCGTATCCTATGACCCCAGTAAGCTGGGGGTGGCAGTATCAAAGCGTACGCTGTCCACCTGGGTAGCAGACTGTATTGCCTGGGCATACAAGGCAGCTGAGCTTCCAATGGAGGGTCGTGTTACGGCCCATAGGGTCAGGGCCATGGCGGCATCAGTGGCTCATTTGCGCTCTGTTCCTCTGGCAGACATCTGCCGGGCTGCCACCTGGTCTTCGGGTCAGACCTTCGCAACCCATTATTGCTTGGACAGGGAGTCCCGACGGGACAGTGCCTTCGGCCAGGCTGTACTCCGTAACCTTTTCGAGGTCTATGCAACTCCTGTCCTCCGACCCTTCTGTGTTCAGGCTACCGGAGTGCTATTCCTTGATTTTGGATTTCTATTGCGGCTGCTTGCGGCTCTTGTAGAGGGAGCCTTTTTTTAGCTATGGGTTTTCGGTAGCCTATAGCTGGGGAGTCCCATATGTGAGGACTGACTTCCTGCTTGTTCCCGAAGTAAGCGTAGTTACTCACCTGTAACAGGTGTTATCCGGGGACGGCAGGAATCAGTCCTCATGACCCTCCCTCCTCCCCTTGGAGGTGCAGTCCTATTATATTTTGTTCTTTTTGCCTTCTTTTTAGCTAGGTCATTTGACTGAGCAAGATGGCACCCTTGGGCGGGAAGGAGACTGCACATACGTGGTGGCAACTCCCAAAGGCTTTCTCTGAGGGCGGCAGCAGCAGGGAAAGAGCAGGCAGCGCTGGACGGGGGAGGTATGGGGGAGAGGGGTGGCGTGCACCCGAGCTGCAAGTCACACACGGCGCGATTTCAGCTCGTTATGGCCCTGTGTGCAAACATCTTGCATTTCCTCCATATAATCTAATCGGCTTTTTGGTTGGTTCGGTTCAGTCTCTGATTGGATTTCTGAAAAAGCCCCGCCACCCTTTAAAGGGGGGGGGGCGTGCCATCTTATTCTTCACCTTATTCTTGCCTTGAGCCGCCCCTGACTGTGATGACTGCTCTCTTTGATCACTTTGAACTTTTTTTGTGAGTTTTGCATTGGTTTTGGTAGGAATTGATAATTTTTACCCCACGTTAGTCTCTAAATTATAATAATTTTTATAATAGAAGGGGGTTTTGTGTGTATTTTTTGCCCATTTCCACAGTTCCTTTCTCTGTGTTGCATATAATTCATGTATTCTGTATGAATAATTTCCCTGCAATGTGATTTTTTTATTTTCTTATAGCTCAGTTCTCTTTTTTTTTTTTTTTTGTAGTGTCTGCCTGCTCTTGGTTCCTGTTGGTTTATGACATCATTTGCAGCTACTTGTGGAGGAGTGGGATGCTCTTTAATATTTTTGCATCCTCTCGTAACTTAACTAGTAACTGTAGTGACCGTCCTTGGTCAGGGTCCCCCTTTAGAATGGGGTAATGACCCAGAGTCTGATCACTAGATATCACTGTGTGATAACCACCACCCACCTGGGGACGGTGAATGCTGTTCCTGTATTATCCTGTATCCTGGCCCTGGAATCAAACTCGGTGTATATAGAGTTACTAGGTTGGCTCCTGTCTGAAGCATTTATGGATAAAAGAGCTGTAGAAATGGCAGAATATTTGTTCTCCATAGACTTTTTTTTTTCCTGCAAAGATGCTAAGAGCTGGTTTTTATTAAACTGGGTTTTCCATATCGTCCTGCTACATGAGTCCAAACGAGTGGGTTATGTTCCCCTACCAGCAGATTGGTGGAGACAAAGAATCAATGAAAAGTCCAAGTTTCAATGACATCACTCTCATGCCTTTATCTGCCTCAGCCACCAGAGGTCCCTCAGTATTGCTTTGTCTCCAGCAGATGGTGGATGGATTTACTCCCCTTTGTAGAAAATCTGAAGATTGAGAGGAAAAGAGATTGATTAAATGTTTGTGAATGATCACCTTGAGTCCTAAATAGGTGACTCTCTTACTTGAGAGGGAAGTGGGAGTCTGCACTGGTAGCCATAGGAGAAGGGAAAATTGGTTCGGCTCCATGCCTTTATCATGATAAGGGCCTATTGAGCAGTATATTATCTCCTCTTTATCTGCAGAATTCCACTTAGCTGTAGTTAATACATTTAACTTTTTCATTAATTTCTGTGGTTTATCTCCTGCCATAGTGGGTCCATGAACAGGCTCACCATGGCCTTTATCTGTGGCAGGGATGTTATCTGCGTCTGCAGCAGTTGCACTATTGCAACCACCATCGTTCCCTAGTACATAAGCTATGGGTGAGCACCTTTATATCCTGGGTGACGTACGGCCACTTTGTATTTTTCTTCTTCGTTCCTACCATACTTTAATTGTAGTGTCACCTTGCTGGGATTTGATATAGATGTTATACAATGGGGTCACCACGTGAAGATACTCAGCAAGGCTTCAGGAGGGAACTTTCTTCTCTCCCCCTAAGAGATGCACATCAATTCAACAGCTGCTGCACACCCCTTTGACTCTATGACTCTCTCACTTGAGCAGGACGTGGGAGTCTGCAGTGGTAGCCATAGGAGGAGGGAAAATTGGTTCAGCTCCACACCCTTATCATGATAAGAGCCTGTTGAGCAGCCACAAATTGGAACGATTTGGAAAAATCTGGAAGAGTACAGCAGTCTCACACAACCTCAGACCCCTCCCTCCTCCTCCTTCTCCCCCCCCTCCTTCTTCTCCCCCCCCCCCCCTGCGCTCTCGATTGAAGATCACAGAAGACTCTCAAAGGGATCTGCCTGCCAGCCACCTTTCACACAGTGCTGTTAAAATAAACCCAGCCAGTGAAGCAGTTTCAGGGGAATAGAACTGAGCACAGCATGGATCCTACGCCTGGGGCTCTCGGGTTGAGAACCAAGGCTTGACCTTGTCATTGTCCTTGTTGGGGGCTTCTGGTTCCGTCTCTGAGGGACGCAATTCGGGATGGACTGCTAGCGACCGTTAGTGCTGTGTGAGGGTTTTCTGCCTTTTTCTGCATGCATTAGTAACATTTTTGCCTATTTTGCGCCTGCAGATTGCATGGTCCTAATGTGCATTCAGCTCAAATGGCTCCAACACACTCTCCTTCTTTAGTGTCTTTAGCACGTGTTACATTATAGCACAGTTAACGCACGCTTGCATACTGACGCAACCTTAGCACAGGCTCTTGTAATACTTACCCTTACTCTGTCTTCTTCCAGGTAATGTTTGACCTGTGGCAGGTGAGGAGCCTCATCCTTGAATTCTGGACTCTGCCTTTCCTGTATAGCAGCTTGAGTCATCCCTGAGGGGCATGCTTTCTTCCGCTCAGCCGGGGGCTCAAGTTAGTCTGACCTTAACTGCCTTAGGGCAGGAGGGTGCAGGATGGCACTAAGGGTAAGGATGCTCAGCCGGCTGGTGGCTCCAGCGACTGTGCTGCAAGCCGCTCTTCATCCTCTAGGGGATCTGTGGCAGCTATGCCCCCTAGTGTTGGGGGAGCCTTTTCCATGGGGAGAGCTTCCAGAATCTGGAATGCCCTCGGAATTCTTTTCCTTTTGGCAACAAGCCTAGTCCCCCTGGTGTGGAAATACAGACCCTGCTGCCTATATGTGCTCCTGGGTTCAATCTCATGCCAGGTAGGCTAAAAGTAGAGTCCTATTCAATTACCTTTGGCTATGCGTCCCCAGCGCGGGACACTCCCTGAAGATGAGGAACAGTAGGAAACTATACAAGATGTTGACTATGCCTCCGAGCCAGATGAATTGGTATTGAGCTCTGATGTGGATGAAGACCTACTCTTACCTTCAGAAGACTATGGAGAGGCCGGCGTGATCTGCTTGTTCCGGAAGGAGGAGTTGGCGGCATTGATTTCTAGGATCTCATCTGCCTTGAACTTGACAGATGCTTCCAGCATGGAGCAGGAACCAAAGGTATACCAGCTTCTTCAAGGAGTGTGGAAATCCACTATTGTTTTCCCATTCCCTGAGGTGATCAAAGATATGATCCGGTCTGAGTGGGACTTGCCCGACTCCCTGCCTAAAGGGTTAGGGGTCTATAAGAAGATCTACACTCTCCCTGAGGAGGAGCGCGGCGAATGATTTTATTTATTTAGACAAATTTGTATGCCACCTTATCCTTCAATCAAGGTGGTCACGTCACATCAAAATTGGAGGGTTACATTTAACATTAGGGTACTTGTAAACATTTAGATAGTACAATTACTTAACACCATTTAGACAATACAATTGAAGGGTAACATTTAACAAGAGGGTATTTAATAACGTAGTACAATAAACTTGTGTGTGTAGGTAGGATGAGTGCGTACCTAGTTGGCTGAGGTGGTTGTGTTTCTGTTTGGGTATGGGCTGTTGTCTAAATGCTCATATGATTCTATAAATAACAGTGTTTTGAGGTCTTTGCGGACGTCTGTGATGTCATCTAGTGCCCTCAGGCTCGTTGGGAGGGAGTTCCATAGCGTGGACGCCAGTAGTAATGGAGCTCTTTTTGAAGTTGTTTGCTTGGTTTTGTGATAGCCTGCAGGTGTGCCGATCATGTTGTCGTTATTGGCTCTTCTTACATCTGCTGAGAGATGGTGAATGATTTTGAAGATGATCATAATTGTTTTGTATTTAGCTCTTGTCAGCATTGGGAGCCAGTGTAGTTGTTGTAAGACAGGGGTGATGTGCTCTGTCCTTGGAGTGTCTGTAATGATGCGTGCTGTGGTGTTTTGCACCATTCCCAAGTGCACAGGTCATTGCGGTTACCAGACAGACCACCATTCCCATGGAAGGTGGATCGGCCTTAAAGGATGTTCTGGATGGCAAGGTAGATTCCTTGCTGAAGAGACAGTTTGACGTGGTGGTGGCTATTCTACAGCAGAGGGTATGTGCCAGCTTGACATCTCGAGGTCTGCTCCAGTGGATTCAGTCTCTAACGCCTGATGATACTACTTATCTCTTGGAGTCTGCTACAACCTTCCTTTCTGATATTATGTATGACCTGGTATGCTTGGTGGGCAGGGATGGTGCCCTGACCATGGTGTCCTGGTTAGATTTGGCTCCATCACTGGGTGGCAGACATCCTCCAAAGCCCAATTGACTCAACTATACCTTTAAAGGAAAGCTTCTGTCTGGAACTGATGTGGAGAAACTGGTGAAGGATCTAGGCGAGAAAGTTTTACCGCCTCCCAGAAGACAGGCCCAGGAGGCCTGTGAAGTGGGCCAGGGCCACTTTCTTGTCAGCCTCTGCTGGACCACCAAGGACTTGCTGGCTGGATTCCCAGGGGACTTAGGTTTTCAAGGTGGTAGTGATGATAGTCCTTTCTTCCGCTCTGCTTCAGGACCTCTGGGCTTGTTCTCAGTCCTTTTGTGGAACACATGGACCCAGGGACTTGGCCCTAACCAGAGGAGGACCCTCCCAGACCATGCAATGAAGGTTTGGGGGCCCATTCCCTGGTGCCTCTGGTGGGCGGCAGGTTTCGCCGCCTCTTTCAGAAATGGGCCTGGCTTATCAAAGATCGCTGGGGGCTAGACACCATTCAATTTGGATATGTCCTGGAATGCAAGGAGACTATTCCTGATGCCTTCATCGTTTTGTCCTATTGGTCTGCGATCAAGGGTGCTTCGGTGCAGACCGCATTTGACAAGTCACTTCGCTTAAAGGTGGTTGTGCCCATCCCCCCAGATGAGCAGGGAAAGGGCAGACAATCTATCTACTGTGGGGTGCCAAAAAAAAAATGTTCCTTCTGGCCCATTCTGGACCTCAAAGCGGTCAACGCGAACTTGCATGCCCTGCGCTTTTGGATGGAAACCTTACGCTCCCTGATTATAGTAGTGCGCAGAGGGCAATTCTTGGCTTCTTTGGATCTGGCTGAGGAGTATTTTCATATCCCGATCCGGATCAGTAAAAGTATCTGTGTTTTGCTGTACTTGGCTGTCACTGTCAGTACACTGCCCTTCCTTTCAAGCTCTCCAATGCCCCTGAGGTCATTCTGAAAAGTCATAGTGGTGCAGCTACGGTGCCAAGTGATCTGCGTCCATTCCTATCTAGAAAACTGGCTTATCCGAGCTCATTCCCTGTCAGAAGCATCTCGGTGATTTCCTGAGTGGTGTCCTTTTTGGAAAGCCTCGACAAGGTAATCAATCAGGAAAAGAGCCAGCCTTTACCATCTCAGTCCTTAGAGTTTCTGGGAGCATGTTTTGACACTCGAGTGGGCAGTTTTCCTGCCAGAGGAGAAAGTCAGAAGACTGTTGAATTGCCTGGTGATGTTCTGTGCACAGCAAGCCCCCAGCATCTGGGATTATCTTCAGTTCTTCGGATTGATGGTGGTGACCATAGAAATGGTCCCTTGGGCGCATGTTCACATGCAGCCACTCCTTCGGTCCTTGTTGACTCGATAGTCCCTGAGTTCTCTGCAGTTCGAGCGCAGACCTTTGCTCATATTGAGGGTGAGGTCCAGCCGGTGGTGGTGGCGGCAACCATGTCAACTGAGGAAGGGCTCCTTTTGACAACTTCTCTTTTGTTTTCCTGCTTGCTCTCCCTTGTTCAACTCAGGTTTCCCATAAACTTGAGGCATTTGCCAACTGGCTCTCTAGTCACGGTTTGGTGCTTAACACATCTTTAAGTCCACTTCCTTCTTGTTTGCCCTTTCGAGCCCACTTTCTTTCCTGTCTCCTCCTTCGGTGTATGGTGTCATGCTTCCTTTCCAAACTTCCATTAAGATTCTTGACGTTCTCCTCGAATTGAGGCTGTTTGTCCATTCTCACATTTCTTCAGTAGTTCAGTATTGCTTTTACATCCTACGCCAGATCCTGTCCATATCCCCCCTTTTTGATCAGTTCTCTCTTTACTTACTCATTCTTTCTCCAGGAACAAGCAAGAAGTCAGTCCTCACATATGGGTGACGTCTGCGCTGGTGGAGTCCACGCGTAGCATTTCCCCAGTTTTCAAAGAAAGCCTTTGGGAATGCTACCACGCATGCATGGTCCCCTTCCTGCCCAAGGGTGCCATCTAATACAGTATCCTTTTTTCCATGGAGCCCAATGGACGTGGTCCTCATCTCTCCCGGAAAAAGTGATTCTTTCCCTTTCCAAATTCTTACGGTCTTGTGCCATCCTCTGCCTCAAGTTGGGCACCTCGGTGCCGCCCTCGGCCTCGTTGCGGTCCTTTTTTGTCAAGGTTTCCTTGACCGGCATTCGCGCCTTTCTTTGCCTGGGGGTCCTTGACCCCGGCCGGGTGTTCTTCCACAATGACTCCCGGTGGATTTAAAAAGAGTGACCGATGTGGCCAGACCATATCGGTTACAGATACTCCGCTGTCTGAGCCCGGACCACGACAGCTCCTCCTGTGACAGGTGCCAGGCCATGATGACCAAGACCAACAGGAAGGGGTTGGAGTTGCAAGGGAAGCTGTTCCCTAAGTCAGACTCCGCTCCAGCGCCCCCCTCATCCAGTCCGAAGGAGGGTTCCTCGAAGGAGGTCTGGGCGTCCTCAGAGTCCTGCGGCGATGGGTCCTCTGGTAGGTCATCAGACCCTCCTTCGGAAGAAGAAGGTGCAGCCTCCCGAATTGCCGACAAAACCTGGGAAGGCCCCGCGATGGGACTCGGGCGACTCGGTGCAGCATCCTTCAAAAGTCTTGAGGCAGAAGCTCTCAACTGGCAGTGACCATGCCAGGGTTTGAGAGCCCATAGTCCTGCTGGAGGACACGTTCTCCAGAGTGGTGGTGTCGGACCCAAGATCCTTGGTGTCCATGCCGAGGGTTGCTGAGCCATCGGGCTTCGAGACCCTCATGGCAGCCATGGAGCTGAGCCTCTCCTCCATTCTGGCCTTGCAGCAGGTGTTGATGTCTAGACTCTCAGCATCATCGGCCCTGATGCCCGGCCCCCTGGCCTCGGAGGGAGCCTTGGGGTGTCGAGCCTCGACACCCAGTGCCACCAGCCTCAGGTAAGCCCTCGGCCCCGGCCCCGGTCCTGGTCCTCTGGGCTCTGGGCCTCCCCAGCAAGCCTATGAAGGTCTGACCCCCAGTTCCTTGGGGCTACCCTCGAGGCAGAGTCCTCAACTACCTCGGGATCCGAATGGGAGATCGAGGACGAGGCTGCTCCCGAGACTTCCCAGCATCGGGACATCCCTTCAGAGCCCTCATCCCCGCAGCCTTGATGCCACTCCCCACCTGAGGACATGGTGTTCCATGATTTTGTTTGGGACAGGGCCCAGGCTCTCTCAGTGCAGATAGAGTCCGAGGAGCTGGAAATTTTGCAGTATGAGTCTCCACCCAGGGAGACTCTCACAGTCCCGATCCCGCCCATCCTCGAGAGGCTCCTGCTCTGGACATGGGAGATGCTGACCTCAGTGCCTGTGGTCAACCGGCATGTCAACACCATTTACCAAGTCCAGAAGGGTGCGTCGTTCCATAAGCCTCAACTCCCTCACAACTCGATGGTGGTGGTGGAGTCTATGCAAACGCTCAAGAGTCAAAAATCCTACTCGTCTGTGCTCCCGGGCAAGGAGGTCCGTGCCCTCGACACCCTGGGCCAAAAATGCTACCAGGGCATCATGCTCAGGTGCCATATACAAACCTACGAGCTGTATATGGGGATGTATTTACTGAGGAAGATGTAGGGATGTTGCCCATGACTGAAGTGATATTTAAAGGTGCAGAAGAATTGAAGGAAATATCGATACATCGGGAAGATGTATTACAACTACTTGATAAACTGAAGAATAGCAAATCACCTGGACCGGATGGTATACATCCAAGGGTGTTGAAAGAACTGAAATATGAGATTGCAGACCTGCTATTAGTAATCTGTGAACTATCATTAAAATCATCTGTAATACTTGAAGATTGGAGGATGGCCAACATAACGCCAATTTTTAAAAAGTGTTCTAGGGGAGATCCTGGCAACTACAGACCGGTGAGCCTGACATCAGTACCAGGAAAAATGGTAGAAACCATCATAAAGAACAAAATTGCTGAACATGTAGGTAGTCATGTCTTAATGGGAGACAGCCAACATGGCTTTAGACAAGGAAGATCTTGTCTTTCTAATCTGTAATGTTTTTTTGAAGGTGTGAATAAACAGGTAGACAAAGGTGAGTCAGTTGATATACTGTATTTGGACTTTTAGAAAGCCTTTGACAAGGTCCCTCATCAGAGACTTTTGGCAAAACTAAAGAGTCATGGGATAGGAGGCAGTGTACTATTGTGGATCAGGAACTGGTTAAAAGATAGAAAGCAGAGGGTAGGGCTAAATGGCCAATTTCCCAATGGAGAAAGGTGAATAGTGGTGTACCCCAGGGATCTGTACTGGGTCCGCTGCTTTTTGACATATTCATAAATGACCTGGAGAAGGGAATAACGAGTGAGGTTATCAAATTTGCAGATGACAGAAAACTACTTAGTTGTTAAAAACCATGAGGATTGTCGAAAATTGCAAGAGGATCTTGATAAATTGGAAGACTAGGCATCCAAATGGCAGATGAAATTTAATGTGGACAAGTGCAAAGTTATGCACCTAGGAAAGAACAACCCACACTATGGTTACACGATGCAAGGTTCCACATTGGGAACCACCACCCAGGAAAAAGATTTAGGAGTCATCGTGGATAACATGTTAAAACCCTCCGCCCAGTGTGCAGCGGTGGCCAAGAGAGCAAATAGAATGCTAGGTATCATAAGGAAAGGAATGGAAAATAAAACAAAGGGTATTATAATGCCTCTGTATCGTTCCATGGTGCGACCGCAACTTGTGTGCAATTCTGGTCGCCGTATTTTAAAAAGGATATAGCGATATTAGAAAAGGTTCAGAGAAGAGCCACCAAAATGGTAAAGGGGATGGAAGGATACCCCTATGAAGGAAGGCTAAAAAGGTTAGGGCTCTTTAACCTGGAAAAGAGACGGCTGAGGGGAGATATGATAGAAGTCTATAAATTAATGAATGGAGTGGAATGGGTAAACATAGATCGATTGTTTACGTTATCAGAATATAGAAAGACTAGGGGACATGCAATGAAGCTACAGGGTAAACTATTTAAGACAAATAAGAGAAAATATTTTTTCACTCAACGTGTAATCAAACTCTGGAATTTGTTACCGTAGGATGTAGTAAAGGCTGTTAGTGTAGCTGGGTTTAAAAAAGGTTTGGACAAGTTCCTGGAGGAAAGGTCCATAAACCATTATTAAAAAGGGACCCAGGATATCAATGCTTGACTCAATACATGCATTGTGGAACCTGTGTCTTTTGGGGAAACTGCTAGGTACGTATGACCTAGATAGGCCACTGTTGGAAACAGGATGCTGGGCTTGATGGACCTTGGTCTGACCCAGTATGGCATATCTTATGTTCTTATTTGAAGAGCCTGGTCCAGGAGCTCTTGTGGTTTTCGGTGGGCCTCGCTGGGGAACCCCTCCAGCGCTTCTTGTCCTTGACTGGAGCTGCCCGGGATTGCTCAAAGTTTCTCTCTAGAGCCGCCTACGATGGGTTTGTCAAGAGCAGCCAGCAGCAGCAAGATAAGTTTTTTTCCGAGTCCCTTACGCCTCTGAAGGCCAGGACCTCGTCTGAAGCCTCAACGCCTCAGGCAGACCTTTCTGAGCCTTAGCCCCGCCTTGCGTCTTCAGAAAGGGGGTCTCCCTCGAGGGAACCCAGGAAGAAGAAAAAACCCTGGAAGGCAATGGCATCCTTGGATGAATCTGACTGGCTTTATACTTTATATTTATACCTGTTAGCTATTTATTAATTGTTTGATTGCCTTAAGTTGAAGTTTGTTATATATTACATACACTATGTGCTTTTAAATGGTGGTTATTAGGCTCATTTGATTTTAAAATTTGTTTGTCTATTATGTCTTTTTGAGGCTTTTGACGCCCTGAAAAAGGCTTTGCCGAAATGCGTAGGTGTTCCTCATCAATAAAGCCTTTAGACAGCAGCTGCTGTTACACCTCACACTTTTTTCTGCTTCTTTGTTGGTCTGCAAGAGTGTGTGCTCTTGGAGGGGATCATTGAAGACCTACCTCCATGCATTTAAATGTTGAACCCTGTATTTCCAAAATCGCATTACAGAGCCTGATGAATGTTTCGTCTGTGATTTTTTTTTTCAGGTTAAATTGCAAATAAGATAAATTCAATACATTTTATAAACTGAAAAAAATCCATACTGCACTGATGAAAAGTAATCCCTGAAATGCCTGACTGGCCTGAACTAGGATGTTTACCTTTACTACTCATCATAGAAAACAGAGCTTTGCTTCTGCTCCAGTCTCTCCCCTCTCAGGCACAGACTTTGATCCTTTCACCTTGCTGCTCCTTATGCCTGGAACAAACTACCTGAATCTGTATGTCAGGCCTCATCTCTACCCCTTTTTAAATCCATGCTAAAGGCTCACCTCTTTGAGGCTGCTTTTGCATCCTGATCCCTTATTTTCCTTGTATCTCCTTACCCTTCTCTGTTTTGCCCTTATTCTGATCTTTTGTCATGTCTGTCTTAATTAGATTGCAAGCTCTGAGTAGGCACCTTCTTTCTCCAGGACCAAGCAGGAAGTCAGTCCTCACTTACGGGTGACGTCGGCGCCGACGGAGCCCTCGCGGAGCAATTTTCCCCAGCTTTCAAAGAAAGCCTTTGGGAATTGCAGCGCGCATGCGCGGTCGTCTTCCCGCCCGAGGGTGCCATCTTAGCCAGTCTTCTTTTTTCCGCGGAGCCCTACAGACGTCCCCGTCTTGTCCCCGCGAAAAAGTCGATTTTCTTCATTATTTTCTTCTTTTTCCTTTTCCCGCCCGGACTCGCGACGCCGGTCTCGAGTCCGCTTACTTTTTTCGGTTTTTCTGACTTAGTCAGCTTTCGTTTTCGGTTTCCCTGGCAGCCCGGTCCTTTGACCTCGCAGGGGCCCTTTTTCCCCCGATGGCTGCCAGTGGGTTTAAGCGGTGTGGTCGGTGTGACCGAAATATGTCACTAACCGACACACACGACTTTTGCCTCCGCTGCCTGGGCCCGGATCATGAGGAACTGATCTGTGGGCCCTGCAGCAAACTGTCCTCAAAGGCGTTGAGGAGTCGGCGGCATCAGCGTGAGAGAATCTTCGCTGACCCCAGCCGTACCCGGACCTCGTCGGAGGCCTCCGCGTCGAAAGGCTCCAGCTCGGACCGTCGCCGGAGCTCCTCCGACCGGGGTTCTCCCTCCGGGGACCATCGTCGGAAGGAAAAACCCGCGAGGGCGGCGTCGGTGGACGCTCCTGGTTCCGCGAGGGCCAGGTCGCATAGCCCCGACAGCCGCCCCGGGTCCTTGGAGAAGGAACACATCCCGAAGCGACCTCGCCTGGAGTCGGAGATGCCTGCCCGGGTAAGTCCTGTGGTCCTTCTGGACTCGCCTCCGCGACAGCCGACGTCGGGCCCGACGCCGTCGGGGCCCGAGTCGGGGGCTGCTGGGTCACCTGAGCTCGGACTCAGGTTGACGGCCTTGGAGAGCAGACTGTCTGCCTTCATGGACCAGCAGCGGGCACTGCTCGCTGGCCTCGCTGGCGCCGCTGCCCCGACCGCCGGGACGTCGACGTCCAAGTCGACCCCGGAGACCGAGCCGATCCTCGAGTCAATGAGAACTCGAGTCGATCCTCGGTCGAGGTCACCCTCGGCCTCCCGTTCGGGACCGAGGTCGCCGACGCCGACTCCCTCGACGTCGGGACGGCTGGCGCCGCACCCTGCCCGGGCCGACCCCACCGAGTCCTCGTCGGAGTCGGTCTGGGAGTCTGAGGAGGAAGAGTCACCTGATTCTTTCCGGACTCGGTGTGTCCCATCGGACTCACCGGGGTCCGAGCCTCGGAAGCAGTCCCCCCCGGAGGATGCCCGGTTCTCGGACTTCGTTAGGGATATGGCCAAGGCTTTGGCCTTCCCTGCGGATCCCGAGGAGGAGCCTCGAGCCGAAGAGCTCGACGCCCTCCAGTATGACTCTCCCGCGAGGGAGCACTTTACTGTGCCGGTTCCTCCTATGCTGGAACGACTACTCTTCCGCATGTGGGAGAGTCCGGCCTCCTCGCCGGTCCTGAGCAAGCGGGTCGATTCTATCTATCGGGTCCGCAAGAGCCCTGGCTTTCAGAAGGCACAGCTGCCACACCATTCCATGGTAGTGGAAACGGCCATGCATCGTCTTAAGAGCCAGAAGATGCACTCCTCGGTGCCTCCTGGAAGGGAAGCCCGTAACCTGGATGGCCTTGGCAAGAAGTGCTTCCAGGGCTCTATGCTCGCATGTCGTGTCCAGACTTACCAGCTCTACATGGGCATGTATCTCCGGGATCTGGCTAAAGAGCTAGCCGGATTCTCCGCTGGTCTCTCCGAGGAGCCCTTGCGGAGGTTCCTAGCCTTGTCCACGGGCATTCGGGAATGCTCAAAGTTCATGTCCCGAGCAGCCTATGATGGCTTTGAGGCCTCGGCTAGAGTGGCCGCAGCCGGCATCGGTGCCCGCCGACAGGCTTGGCTTCAGTCGTCGGACCTTGAGCCCTGGGTACAGGACAAGTTGGTCGATGTCCCCTGCCGAGGCGAAAACCTCTTTGGCAAGCCCATGGCGGAAAAGGCTGCACAAATTGAGACTGAGACTCTCACCAGGACCAGGCTTTCTAGGAAGACCTCCGCCCCTTCCCAGAAAAAGAAGGGCTCGGGAAAAAAGTCCTTTTACCCGAGGAAGGCGGCTGCCTACAAACAGTACCCCCATTATCAGGCCCCTGCAGCTCCCCAACAGGGCCAGCAGGCCAAGGGACGGGGTAACGGGTCCCGTAGGCAGCAAGCCCCCAAGCCTGCACCACCAGCCCCTGCTCAGCAGGGTGGGGGTTTTTGACTCGCTCAGCATAGCCTCTCCCCCCCCGCTGGTTCCTCCCAGCACCGGAGGCCGGCTGGTTCACTTCGCCCACAGGTGGTCCAGCATCACCGCAGATGCCTGGGTACTTCAGGTCGTGCGAGAAGGCTACCTTCTCCACTTCCATCAGGTCCCTCCCTCCTATTTTCCGGGAGAACCTTCGCGCCCCCCTCTGCACAGGGAGTTGCTCCTTCAGGAGTTAGCAGGTCTTCTGCAGGAACAGGCGGTGGAACCGGTGCCCCACCACCTGAGAGGTCAAGGCTTTTATTCAAGGTACTTTCTGATACCAAAGAGAACAGGGGGCCTCAGACCCATCCTGGATTTGCGCCACCTCAACAAGTTCCTTGTGCGGGAGAAGTTCAAAATGCTTACCCTTGGAATCCTTCTGCCCTACCTCCAGCAGGGAGATTGGCTATGCTCCTTGGATCTAAAGGATGCCTACACGCACATCCTCATCCACCCAAGCCACCGCCAATACGTAAGGTTTGTGGTGGCAGGAAATCATTACCAGTACAGAGTACTGCCCTTTGGCCTATCCTCCGCACCGCGAGTCTTCACAAAATGTCTCGCGGTCGTGGCGGCCCATCTCCGGCTTCACGGCCTCTATGTCTTTCCGTACCTCGACGACTGGCTCATCAGAGCAGCGTCCGCTCAGGAGGTCACCAACGCCACGTGCCGCACGGTGACTCTGCTGCAGCACTTGGGCTTTGTCATAAACTTCGCAAAGTCCACTTTGCTCCCCTCACAGGATCTCGAGTTCATCGGCGCAAGGCTGCACACTCCTCGGGCACGAGCGTACCTACCGCTCGACAGGGCTCAACGGCTCATGGACCTAGCCGACCGCTTTCGCAGCCAGCCCCTGGTCTCCGCCAGGCGCTTCCTGAGACTGCTCGGCCATATGGCTTCCACCGTCCATGTGACCCCCAATGCCCGCCTGAATATGCGGTCTGCTCAATGGTGTCTCCGCCAGCAGTGGCGACAAGCCACAGGCGGCCTGGCAGACCTAGTGCGCGTCTCCGAGCCGCTGCTCTCGTCTCTCCGGTGGTGGCTCCGGCAGCCGAACCTGATATTCGGAATGCCTTTCCAGTCACCTCAGCCGACCCGGGTGCTGACCACCGATGCATCCCTCCTGGGCTGGGGAGCACATTGCCAAGAGGCACGTACTCAGGGCCTCTGGACCACGTGGGAGTCTGCTCAGCAGATCAACTTCCTGGAGCTCAGGGCGATCCGCCTAGCTCTCAAGGCCTTCTCCCACCTGACTTCCCAACAGTCCGTCCTTGTCCAGACGGACAATCAAGTTGCCATGTTCTACGTGAACAAGCAGGGGGGCACGGGCTCCTTCCTCCTCTGCCGAGAGGCACAGAAGCTCTGCTCTTGGGCCGTCAGTCACGGCATTCTCCTCAAGGCAGTTTATCTCCCGGGCCAAGAAAATTGCCTTGCAGACAAACTCAGCAGGGTCCTCCAGCCGCACGAGTGGCGTCTGGATCCCTTGGTAGTTCAGAAGCTCTTCCTCAAGTGGGGTCTCCCCACGGTGGATCTCTTTGCCAGTCCTCACAACCGGCAGCTTCCTCGCTTCTGCTCTCGTCAGCCACACCCCCTTCGGGTTGCGGCGGACGCCTTTCTGATCTCGTGGTCGGGGAGCCTTCTGTACGCTTTCCCTCCCATCCCGCTGGTCTCTCGGACTCTTTTCAAGGTTCTCCGAGACAAAGCCTTCATGATCCTGGTGGCCCCTCGCTGGCCCAGGCAGCCGTGGTTTCCGCTCCTGCTGCAACTGGCGGTGGAGGATCCAATCCCTCTGGGGGTACAACAGCCGCCTTCCTCCTGCACTGGGAGTGGGGCTGCTTTATGTATACCCCCCAATCCCGCTTATGGCAAGGACGTTGCTGAAGCTCCAGGCGGACTGAGATACCATGATCCTCATTTCCCTGTACTGGCCCAGGCAGTTGTGTTTTCCTCTGCTGCTTCAACTCTTTTGGTACGAGCCTCTCCATCTGGTTGCACCCCAGATCTTCTTTCTCAGGACAGCGGGATCTTTACACCCCATTGTCCGGTCCCTGGCCCTCACGGCTTGGATGTTGAGTGGGTAGTTCTCTCTGAACTTAACCTACTTGAGGATGTGACAGACATTCTTCTGGCTTCCCGCAGAGATCCCACACGCTACTTCTGTGCCTTCAGATTGTGAAGGTTCTCAGTCTGGTGTGCTGACAGGGCCTTGGATCCCTTCTCATGTGCAGTGGAAAAGCTCCTGGAGTATCTCCTGCACCTTTCCAACTTGGGTCTCAAGTCCAATTCGGTCAGAGTCCAGCTGGGTGCGATTGGGGCCTAACATCGCAGCTTCGATGGGAAGTCCGTCTTAGCTGAGTGCTTGGTGGGCTCAATTTATGCGGGGCTTATTGCTTTCTAAACCTCTAGTTAAGTCCCCACCAGTGACTTGGGACCTCAGTGTGATTCTGGCACAGCTCCTGTCGGTCCCTTTTGAGCCACTTGTGTCTTGTCCTCTGAAATTCCTGACCTGAAAGGTCATGTTCCTCATGGCATTCACTTCGGCACACACTGTCATTGAGCTCCAGGTCTTGGTGGCTCACTCACCATACAGCAGGTTCTACTAGAACTGGGTGGTGCTGTGAATGCATCTGTGTTTACTGCCCAAGGTGGTCTCTTCTTTCCACCTCAATTGGTGGTCCTGTCCACCTTTTTTCCCAGGCCTCACACCAGCTGTATGGAGACCACGTTGCATATATTGAACTGCAAGCGAGCCCAGGCCTTCTACCTGGAGCAAATGAAGGTGCACTGGTGTTCCTCCCAACTGTTTGTCTCCTTTGACCCCAGCAAGCTGGGCGGGGCCGTCTCCGAATGTACGCAGTCATTTGGGTGGCAGAATGCATATCCTTCATCTGTGCCCAGGTAGGCCTGAGCCTTGAAGGGCATGTCATGGCTCACATGCCATGGCTGTATTGGTGGCCAACTTGTGCTCAGTCTCCATGGAGATTTGCAGGGCTGCAACATGGTCCTCTGTCCACACATTCACAGACCATTACTGTCTCGCTGGGGATTTCTGATGGGACAGCAACTTCAGCCAAGCCGTACTCCGGCATCTGTTTGGGACTTAGGTTCAGCTCCTTCCCATTGGCCCTTCTGTTCGTCCAGGCTATCGAAGGAGTCCTTTCTGTGTTGATTACACTGTGGACGCGGAGTCAGTTGAGTACCCCTGGGGGACTCCCCATGCTGTTTCTCCGGTTTTCTGGTTTCATGGCTTCTGTTGGGCTTGTTTCCTCGTTTTTTCGGTAGCCTGTAGCTTGGGAGTCACATACATGAGAACTTACTTCCTGCTTGTCCACAAAGAAAGCATAGTTATTCATCTGTAGTAGGTGTTCTCCATGGACAGCAGGAATAATTCATCACAATCCTCGCACTTCCCCTGAGGAGTTGTGTTTTCTAGCTATTTGCTTGGTTATCAAACTGGAGATAAGATGGCACTGTAGCAGGCAGGAAGGCAGGCATGCACATGCGGTGGAACCTCCCAAAAGCTTCCAATGGAGGCTGGGAAGCATTCCTGTACAGTGCTCTGTCGGGGATGTCATCCATATGAGAGGACTTAAACCACGGAGAACACCTGCTACAGCTGAGTAACTACGTTTTATAGGGGTTGAATATCTGTGCTCCAAACCCACCCTCCCTGCTGTGTGTCTAGTATTTATACGTTTAGTAGAACATTCATAATTCATATTCCGCTGTATATATAACACCACTGGCTAAAAAATAGAAAGCACCTAGATGTTTGGCACAGCGCTGAATGTGTAAATACTTCTTAAATATTGACACAAACTCTTACACTCTCACTCTTTTTTATATTTATATTTATATTTATATTTATAAATAAAGATTATACATAGAAACATTCTATTTAAGGGATAATCAACAATATTTAAAACAATAGAATTCTTCCCCCAAAAATATTTTTATCAGACTAGAATACTATTGATCAAAAACTGATAAACGGATCACTTAGAACTGGCCCATTTTACTTTATTAAACTACGCTAAACCTTATTATAATCAAAGAATTTTTCTTTAGTCAGTGACAAACATTGACATATTGCTGACACATACTGTGTTTCAAACTCTTCCCAAATCTCACAGTTCTGCTTCAGGGCATCACTTATCTGATGTTAAATTCCAGTGTATCTCTTCTTGCTTCAAGAAATGCTAGAACATCATAGTTCCAACAACTCTTTCCTTTCACCTTCCCATCATGGCTTTCTGAAACTGTCAGAACTATGATGTCCGACATCATTCTTATCACTGACTCATCCACCAAAGGGTCAAGTGCACACTTACTCCACCTCCGAACACAGGGAATGTGGACCCAATTTGAACTCTACCAACACATCAACATCATGGACCTCAAAGCCATTTTCAATGCCATCACTGCCTTCAAATGTTGGTTACCAGGAAAGTGATCTTAATTCAAACAGTCAAGTCATAGTGTTATCTGTAGACAGCAGGGAAATGCAGCCAAACCTTTCCCTCCCACCTTCTAAAAAAAAAATATAGAAGAAAGAAAGAGAGTGAAGAAGAAGAAACCACTAGTTCTTAACAATTTGTGTATCCTTCAACATCTGTGTGCTATCAGCTCTAGGAAGTGATTGTGGTTCTTAGAGAAGAATGGGAATACTGATACAAGCACAGAAGAGTCCAAAAAGGCTTTTCCATAGGTTGGAGGAGGACTCCGAGCACAAAAGCTCCATCGGATGACGTTACCATCAAGTATACCCCATAATCATCCAAGTTTAACACCCTTGTTCATTGTAAACGTTTATGTTCTTGTTGGTTCATGTTAAATGTGAACCGCTCTGAATCCTTTGATAGAGCAGGATAGAAAACTGTTAAATAAAAAATAAATAAGTATGGCCACATTTTCCTGCTGTCTACAGAGAATCCCGGTTATAGATAAGCAACATCAGTATCCTGGAGATGATGGGCTACAGTCCTGGGTGTATGTCCAGTTGATTCCATTGGATCTGGTATTTTTAATTTTTTATTGATTTTTTTCCCCAGAAAGAAGTCAAAATACATTAAACATAAAAATGTTTGAACATAGCTTAGCAATAGAAGGATTATCCATTTAAACATACAAAGAAGATAGAGCCACATTCTAAAACCATGAAAATTTAATTGTGTCCCCTGCAAAAAGTCTTTGAGCCACTGGGGTCAATTCCTTTTTTTTTTTTTTTTTAAATTTTTAAAATTTATGTGGTGTCTGGATAGTGGTCAGCACCGAATATTCAGATAGAGTGGTGATGGGTGAATTATCCAGGTAGCAGAGAGAGTTTTGCTGCTATCCGGATGACTTAAGATAACGTTTTGCTCTCCTAAGTTATCCAGAGAGTGGTGCTGAATATCATTACTATCGCAGATAATTTTCTGCTGTGCTCACAGACCGTTCCAGCACTACCCAGATAGTGCTTAGGAAATCTTTAATATATTCAGCAATACTGTCCATCTAGCGGATAGCCTTGGCCAGTGCCACTTATCCAAATAGCAGCACTTGCTATCCAAATACTATAAGGAATTTTGAATATCTGGTGCCTAGCCTTTAACATTTGAAACACATTCCATTTGATGCAGCATAGGACAGAGAGGCCAGCATATACTCATAATAAAGTTGGAAGAAATAGTGGACTTCTCCAATGTAGAGAAAGTACAGAGTTTTATTAAGCATAAAGCATAGCTAGTTTTAAAGTTTTTGTATAGAATTAGATACAGGCTGCTAATTATTTCATATGGCTGACTTTTTTTTTTCATCAAACAAAAATTCCAGATAGGGCAATTTGTAGCACACAATGCAGAGACACAGTCTTCTTACAAGGGATAGCTATTTTACAGCATATGGCTACTATAGAATACATGCTGCTTCTATTTTTACTAAGGATATCTGGACTTGTGGAGCCCAAGACAGAAATTAACAGTTCCTATTCTGTAAGAATACTAGTGACCATGTGAATAATTCTGCTAATTCTCTCAGATCATTTTTCAACAGCAAAAGCTTTATTAGGCGAGTGCCTTGTCTGTTGTAATCCTCAATTCAGAAGACTTGGATTGACTTGTCACAAAGAGCTAAAAAATGTATCTCTGTATATCATGCATGTATAAAATGCATCATTTTAGCTTTTACATATGTATTGGGCGAGGCTCGGTAAAAGTTGTCCTAATCATTTGCTGTGATTTGCTTGTGGTGGGGGAAAAATGCATTTTCTGTTAATGGTGCAGCAAGCCTGTGTGTCTTTTGGGGAATTGCTAGGTACTTGTGACTTAGATTGGCCACTGTTGGAAACAGGATACTGGGCTTGATGGATGTTGGTCTGACCCAGTATGGCATATCTTATGTTCTTAAACAACCTTATCCGGGCTTTTCTTTCAGTTGCTTAAAAGTTATTCTTCATTCCTCCCAGCGGAATAGCATGGCCAATAACTTATGGTTTGACTTTCCCTGTTTAAAGTCGATCACAACTAGTGCATCACTGGTCTTGGTGCTTTTGAAACAACATCTGTAGTCGATATACATAACACTGCTGGATGCAAGTGCATCTTGGTGCCACTTGCACTGTTGCTACTTTGCCATGCAGCGGACGTCTATGATAGCAAGTTACAGCTATCTTATAAAAATGTCTGTGATAATCGGAGCAGGGAGTTCAATCCAGTCCTTGTATTCTTCCACCTTCTGTTCCCCCAGTCTGATTTTCAGGCTATCCACAAAGAATATACATGAAAGAGAATTGCAGGCACTGCCTTCATGTTATGCAAATCTCGTATTCATTATGGATAACTTAAAAATGAGACCAACTAAGAGATATTTGAGTTAAAAACCCCCGATCTAGTGGTTCTTAGCTGTACCTTGGAGGCACATTTAACCTGTTCAGAATACAGGACAGCCACAATGACTATAAATAAGAGATTGCATATGATGGGTTCCAGTGTATGTGCATATTTCTTGGAAATACTGAAAGCCAGGCAAGTTAGGTTGTATCTCCAGACCACGGTTGAAAACCACTGTTGAAATTGTAATTTTATTCTTCTGTTATATCCTCTCAAAATATCCCCCCTCTAAAACCATCAAAAGAAAGCAAAATCCAAAATCACAACTATTAGAGCTACACTACTAATGTGGAAAAGAAAATGGGATGTATATTCATATCTAATCTGCAGTTTCACTTTTGTCCAGGCCCAACTGCTGCCAGTGAAGAAAGTGAATCCTGTAGAAGAAAGGAGGAAAATGGTTGAGGTATAAATCCCCATGGTCTGCTTACAACAAGAAGAAAACATTTTAGTACAAAAACCTGCAATCCTTTCCTCATTTCTTTCCACTGAGACCCTCTAACATTTGTTTTTCTCCTTTCCCTGGGCATGTCTGCTATTGGAGTACTAACCTTCCTCGTGGAAACAGATGGAAACCTGAGATCACAAGCATTTGAAGCCTTACTTTTATTTTTCAGGATGGTGCTAAAAAGAAGAAACTAGAAATGTTTGAGAAGGAAAAACGGCAAAGAGAACAGGTAGACAAAACTGCACCCTGCTTTCCTGGCCTTCATAAATCACAATATATCATACAGAATAGAAGTGTTTAAGAATGGAGATTTTGGGCAAGTCTAGTATTGGTACAGTTTACCATCATCCAGTAGGCTGGAATCATGCCTTGGACTTGTGCCTGCTTGTCAAGCTTTGCACGATGGGGAGCAATGCTCATAGTTATGGGAAAGGAAGCAACTTATCCTGGGAATTTATTTTTATCTAGTCTGGTTCTACTGCCATGTAGGAAATGAAGATTGTATCCTGGACTTGCTGCCTGTTGGTTGGGTGTAGAGCAGCATTGTAACAACCTCATTCTGTTTCCAAATTTGAAATTAGTATGTGTGAAGAAAAATTGACTATAGGCCATGTATGAAGCTCCTAGAAAGGACCAACCTTCCCTTTTCATCCATTGGTGTTAGTCTGTAAGGTCAACTGAGTGTTCTTCTGCCTTGTAATTACAGGACCATATGTCCTCCTACAGCGGGCGAATTAAAAAGAAAAGAAAAAAAAAAGCTATTCTCAACCAGTCTTCCTATCCCAGATATGTTTTGAGATACTGCCCCAGTTTCATTTCTTTAAAGAGATTCTGCCATCTTTTACCCATAAGCAAAATCTATATCAAGTAGATTCTGGTATGAAAGCTCTCAAAAATATGTTTTTTTTTAAACACCTCTTGTTGCAGATGAATTTGCTAAAAGCTGAGCAGATGAGGAGGCTGGAGAAAGAGAGGGTAAGAGGCACTGGGAGCTTTGTCTGGTATCAATTAAAATAGCTCAATGCAGACAGATCTTTTGTTCAGGGATATGTGTTGTATAGTATCAATGTATTCCACCATATTTCACTTTTCACCTATATAGAAAATCTTTAGGGTGATTGCTCAAAAAAGCAACGTTCTTTTGCAAAAGTAAAATTGTTTTTTTTGTTTTTAATTAATTTGACAGTACTTGACAGCAGCTGTGCATGAAATATCTGCATCAAAGGAAGTGGTGCTTTAATGACATTGCTGTTGCTCAGAGACATTTTCTCTTTGCTGGCCAAGACTGGGAACAAAGCCACATTTGATGTTCAGCTGGTCACTGTTTTGTCTCTGCATTATGCAGTCATGTTTTTTTTTTCCTCGCTGACTTCTGCTTTCCAAACTCTGCCACAGCAATAGATTGCAGACCTATCCCTCAGTTTACGAGATAACGTAGAATTTATTTATTTATTTATTTACAGTCTCTTATATACCGCACTATTCATCATCAGCGCGGTTTACATGGAACAAAATGCTCAGTACAGTTAACACGTATGAGTTTACAGGTAACAGGGCACAAAAACTTGGATAACAGGGGTAAACTATTTACAAAACTTACTACATGGAATCATAAGCACAGAGGTTTCATAGAAAAACACATACCCACTATGGGTTTGAGTATCAAACTTGGTGTGTTGTTGAGATACCATAAATTTGCCTGGGAATGGTATCAGTGGGTGTCTTTGAGCTCTAGGGGATGCCGTTGGGCTCTATAAGGTACTTGTTGAAGAGGTGGTATTTGAGGGCTTTCCTAAACTGTGGTAGGCTCTTAATAGCCTGGATGTCAGGGGGTAATGCATTCCAGCATCTTGGGGCACTGGGACTGAAGGCTCTGTTGGCTGTCGATTTAGTGCAAACAGTAAGAGCCTTCGGGACTTTTAGGGCGTTTATAGCCGTGGATCTTCTTGCTCTATTTGGGGATGTGATATGGATGAGGGAGGTTAAGGATGCAGATGAGAGATTGTTAACAGCTTTAAAAGTGATTATCAAGGTCTTGAAAACTATTCTAGCCTGAATGGGTAGCCAATGCAACTGTATCAGCAGAGGCGTCACGTGGTCGCTCCTGGAGGCTTCATGGAGGACTCTTGCTGCCGCGTTCATGGCTAGCTGCAGCGGGTTTAATGTAGATTGGGGAAGACCTTGTAATATGGCGTTGGCATAGTCGAAATGAGGTATAACCAACGCCTGGAAAATTGTCCGGAAATCAGTTGGTTCACGCATGGAACGTAGATGCCTAAGTGAGCGGATCTTGTAGTAAACTGATCTGACTATGTTTCCTATGTGGGCCTTCATATCCAGGTGTTGATCTAAGGTGACTCCCAGGTATCATATTGAGGATTTAGATTGCAGCTCAGCTTCTTTTACTTTAAGATATTGTGGTGGGGTAAAGTTGGGATTCCTCGTAATGAAGAGTACTTCCGTTTTCTTATGTTGTATTCTGAGGTTTTGAGAAAGAAGCCAGTCAGATATTGCATTAAAGCAATTAGTCAGTGGGGAGAGGTCCAGATGCTCAGTAGAGAAGGGTATGTAAAGCAGGACATCGTCTGCGTATAACATGCAATCAACATAAGAACATAAGATGTGCCATACTGGGTCAGACCAAGGTCCATCAAGCCCAGTATTCTGTTTCTAACAGTGGCCAATCTAGGTCATATGTACCTAGCAGTTTCCCCAAGAGACACAAGTTCCACAATGCTTGTACTGGGTCAAGCATTGATATCTTCGGTCACTTCTTAATAACGGTTTATGGACCTTTCCTCCAGGAACTTGTCCAAACCTTTTTTAAACCCAGCTACACTAACAGCCTTTACTACATCCTCCGGTAACAAATTCCAGAGTTTGATTACACGTTGAGTGAAAAAATATTTTCTTTTATTAGTCTTAAATAGTTTACCCTCTAGCTTCATTGCATGTCCCCTAGTCTTTCTATATTCTGATAACGTAAACAATCGATCTACGTTTACCCGTTCCACTCCATTCATTAATTTATAGACTTCTATCATTTCTCCCCTCAGCCGTCTCTTTTCCAGGTTAAAGAGCCCTAACCTTTTTAGCCTTTCTTCATAGGAATATCCTTCCATCCCCTTTACCATTTTGGTGGCTCTTCTCTGAACCTTTTCTAAAATCGCTATATCCTTTTTAAGATACGACGACCAGAATTGCACACAATATTCAAGGTGCGGTCTCACCATGGAACGATATAGAGGCATTATAATATCTTTTGTTTTATTTTCCATTCCTTTCCTTATCATACCTAGCATTCTATTTGCTCTCTTGGCCGCCGCTGCACACTGGGCCGAGGGTTTTAACATGGTATCCACAATGACGCCTAAATCTTTTTCCTGGGTGGTGGTTCCTAATGTGGAACCTTGCATCGTGTACCCATAGTTTGGGTTGTTCTTCCCTAGGTGCATAACCATGCACTTGTCCACATTAAATTTCATCTGCCATTTTGATGCCCAGTCTTCCAATTTATCAAGATCCTCTTGCAATTTTTCACAGTCCTCTTGGGTTTTACCAACTTTAAATAGTTTTGTGTCATCTGCAAATTTGATCACCTCACTCGTTATTCCACTTTCCAGGTCATTTATGAATATGTCAAAAAGCAGCGGACCCAGCACAGATCCCTGGGGTACACCACTATTCACCTTTCTCCATTGGGAAAATTGGCCATTTAGCCCTACCCTCTGCTTTCTATCTTTTAACCAGTTCCTGATCCACAATAGTACACTGCCTCCTATCCCATGACTCTTTAGTTTTGCCAAAAGTCTCTGATGAGGGACCTTGTCAAAGGCTTTCTGAAAGTCCAGATACACAATATCAACCGACTCACCTTTGTCCACCTGTTTATTCACTCCTTCAAAAAAACATAACAGATTAGTAAGACAAGATCTTCCTTGTCTAAAGCCATGTTGGCTGTCTCCCATTAGGTTGTGACTATCTACATGCTGAGTAATTTTATTCTTTATGATGGTTTCTACCATTTTTCCTGGTACTGACGTCAGGCTCACCGGTCTGTAGTTTCCCGGATCACCCCTGGAACCCTTTTTAAAAATTGGTGTTACATTGGCGATCCTCCAATCTTCAGGTATTAGAGATGATTTTAATGATAGTTCACAGATTACTGATAGCAGGTCTGCAATCTCATATTTCAGTTCTTTCAACACCCTCGGATGTATACCATCCGGCCCAGGTGATTTGCTACTCTTCAGTTTATCTAATACTTGTAAGACATCTTCCCGATGTATCGATATTTCCTTCAATTCTTCCGCACCTTTAAATACCACTTCAGTCATGGGTAACATCCCTACATCTTCCTCAGAAAAGACTGAAGCAAAGAATTCATTCAGTCTCTCCGCTATCGCCTTGTCGCCTCTTAGTGCTCCTTTAACCCCTTTATCATCTAATGGACCAACTGACTCTCTCACAGGTTTTTTGCTACGAATGTACTTGAAAAGGTCTTTATTTCGCGTTTTTGCTTCCGCAGCATTGAAGGACCGGATGATATTACAAATTGGCTGCATGTAAATATTGAACAGGAGCGCAGAAAGGGAGGATCCTTGTGGGACTCCTTGGCTTTGGTGGAAAGGTTCAGAATTTATCCCTCCAGAACGAACATGCTGCCATCTTTCGGACAGGTAGGATCTGCACCATTCAAGCGCTCTTCCATTAATGCCTTTGTCAATCAGTCGTCCTAGTAGAAGCTCGTGATTTACTGAATCAAAAGCTGCAGCGATGTCCAGAAAGATGAGAGCAAATTCTTGACGGATGTCATCAATGCCGGTGATTATCTTGCAGAAGAGAGTGGTAAGGAGGGTTTCCACTCCATGGAATTCCCTAAAACCGTGTTGGCAGGGGTCTAACGGTGCAGCGGAGTCGATGTGATCCTGCAATTGCCTTTGGGCCTCCTTTTCAATGATCTTCGAGTAGTGGAATGCTGGATATGGGTCTGTAGGATTCCACCTGTTGGGGATCGAGCTTGCAGTTTTTAAGCAGAGGTCTGATAGAGGTGTGTTTAAGGGCTGAAGGGAAAGAGCCGGTTGAGAAGGAGAGGTTCGTTATTTTGGACAGTACTGGGCTGAAGTGACTGCGAAGCTCCATGATCCAGAAGGCTGGGCATGGATCGGTCTGGGCAGTAGTGGTATTAAGGGCTGCAATAGTGTCTTCAATTCCTCTCTTGGTGGGGGTAGAAATCATGGATAGGGTTGTTTGGCAGTCTTGCTCTGTGGTAGAGGTTGTAGTACAGGTTTTGTTGGTCTGGCATATCTTGGATTGTATGTAGGTTGCAAAATCTTGTGGGTGTAACTCAAATGGAGGTCCAGAGGATGGTTCCTTCGATAAAGTCTTGACCAGGTCGAAGAGGTCATGTGGTTTATTAAGCGATCTCTTTAAGGTGTCAGAGTAGTACTGCTTCATCGTGTCGGTGATTGAGTTGCGATGCGCAGCCAGATGAGTTGTATGTTGTCTGGTCATTTAAAGAATGAGATCGGCGCCAGCGTTTCTCTCGTTTCCGTAATTGGTTAGGCGATGCTTTAAGATCAGCTGAGTACCATGGGGCACTCACTCTTTTACCTGGAGGCCTGTTGGTTGGCGTACGTAGGGCGATTGAGCTGAGGCAATTGTTCCAGTGAGAAATTAGGTCGTCAAGGTTCTGGGTGGTTTCAGAGATGAGTTGTTGCGTTTCCGCAAGGATAAGATCTCTGTTGTAAGGCTTGAAACATCGAGCGGGCGGTCTTGCAGTGTTGCTTTGTATTTTGTTGATTTTTGTGTAGGCTTTGTAAGAAGGAATCTGGATGATGATCAGTTTGTGATCTGACCAAGGAACAGAAGTTATGGAAGTTATGGGATTGTGGGGTGGGTTAAGAGAGGTTTGCGGGGCGAATACAAGGTCCAGGATATTTCCCTTAATATGGGTAGGATCATTAACTAATTGCTTGAAGCCAAGATTTTCGAGGGCATTGAGGAAGGCTGAAGCTTGATTATCTTGTAGTGTAGGCAGGTTAAAGTCGCCTAGGATCCAATTTGGGATGCCTGGGTTATGAGTGTTGGATGCCAGATCAATGATAGCCGCGAGATCATCTGGGGAAGCTGAAGGTGCTCTGTAAAGCAGGTTGATTAAGCAGCGTTTGTTGGAGATGGTGACGGTCTCCAGGTGATTTGTACTGGTGGAGTCTACTGTTCGAAAATGGAGGTCTGTCCTGGTGAGGATGAGCACACCACCTCCTCTTTTGTCTTGTCTATGACTTGAATGTATGGTGAAATTCTGGGGGAGGAGCTGATTGATTATGACGTTGTCTTCGGCGGATAACCATGTCTCAGTGACCATGAGTATATCAAGGCCGTGGCTGGCAATGATGTCGGTGACGGCTGGCCACTTCTTCCGGATAGAACGGGCATTGATGAGGGCACATTTTAGGCTCTGACGGTAGGGGTTTTCAATTTGTTTGGATTTCATATTGTGTTGAAGTGCAATGTGTAACAGAAGGGGGTGGTGTGAGCGGGTGTCCCAAGTTATGTTGTTGTGGGAAGCACTAGTCCACCTTCTCCCATGGCTCCGTAATATAGGAATCTGGTTGGATGCTGGGGTTAAGGCGAGAGAGTTGGAGAACCAACTTGAAAGGATAATATAACATCCTATTACGGTGGTAATGGGGGAACCCATCTTGGCAGAGCACTATGTAATTGGGAACGGGTCAATCAGGTTAGACTACCGGGAAGTTATTAACAAACTTTTGATACTTAGTGCAGTAGGCTGGGTGACAACAGACAATATGATCACAGGCAATGGTTAAAGTTAGATAACTAGTAACAGTACACTGATGACTGGAACTGGTGAGGCTACTGACAACAGTAAAGTAGATTGTTAGCAATAGTAGATGGTAGCAGTACAATGGTGACTGGAACTGATAAGGCTACTGACAACAAGTATAGAGGTTGATTGGCAATGGAAGATTACTGGCAACAGTACAGTGGTTACTAGCAACTGAACAGTGGCGACTGGTACTATTAAAGGTTACTGACAACAGTATGGTAGATAGAAAAATAATATAGTCATGATTCGCAGTGGCTATATTAGCGAGGCTATACTTGCGGTAGGCAGCATGGGAGAGGAATGTCTGAGGCTAGAGGTTAATACAGTTCCTGTCGCGTGGTGTCTGCATTGCTGGCCATGAGCTGTGCAAGGAAGTACAGTGCTGTAGGCTGTGCCGTCGGTAAGCGAGCTTAGCCTCGTGGGAGCTCAAACTGCTGGACAGTCGTGCGTTGGTTCTGTATGTAGTGGCCGTTGAGGTATATGGGCCAGCTGCCTAAGGGCCACGCCAAAGGGCCCTCTTGCGAGGCCCTCAGGCGCGGGCCCGCCTGAAGGCACTTTCTTTAAATTTTGATCGTTGGCTGCCCCGATTGGGCAGCTGCAGCTGGAGGCGGGCCCTGTATCCCCGGCAGCTCGATCCCGGCCGGGAGAGCTGTGGCTGAGCCGGGGTGCAGGAGGGCAGAGGACTTCGCGCCCGACGGCGCTTTCTTTAAATTTTGATCGTTGGCTGTCCCAATTGGGCAGCTGCAGCTGGAGGCGGGCCCTGTATCCCCGGTGGCTCGATCCCGGCCGGGAGAGCTGTGGCTGAGCCGGGGTGCAGGAGGGCAGAATGCTGCTGGAGTACAAGAGGGCTAGAATGCTAGACAATAGAGGATATTCTTAAACAGAGCTCACTTTGACAATAGGAGGATGTTCAATGTTTCTTAGGAATCATGCCCTAATTTTACAGAGAATCTAATAGGGAAGGTATGCTTTTTTTACAGGTAAAGTTAAGATCCACAACTAGATAGACACACTGGAGAACGCAGGAAAAAAGTAGCGCTCAAAACTCTTCAGTGGTCAAGGGTTTGCTAACTTATTTATTTAACTTTCTTCTATACCGCGCTCTTTAATATCAGTGCGGTTTACATAAAACATATTTTGTGCAGTGTAGGAGATCTACACTGGACGTACAGTAAACGGGATTATGTACAGGTTTTAAACAGGGTAAACTAAACAAAATCACTCAGAAATATGATATGGAACATCTCTAATATTTACATATTGAGATTTAATGCAATTGAGATTGAGATTTAATGCAAAAAAAGAGATTAATGAGATTGAGATTTAATGCAAAAAAAGGCAAAACTATGCACTTGGGGCACAGAAATTCAAAGGAGCTTTATACAAGCCAAATAGTTGGATGAAGTAGTAAGCCCTTTGCATGCTTTGATATCACTAAACATGGGTAGCAGGTTGAATTGACTGCATTCCCCAAAGAAGGATAAAAAGGATAAGGAGTACCTATGGGCATTCAAATTTGTATAGCTGACAGCTGGGAAATATCCTGAACTCGAGAATTGTAGGCAGCGGAACTGACTGAGCCAAATGGTCCTTATGCTTATATCTGTTATGCTCATATGAGAATGAGGTATTGATATGCATTAAACAGCAGAGGGAGTTGAGGGTAATTATCTAGTCTCAAAGCTGCCAAACTCTGCAATGAGAAGTGTTAATAGAGTACTAGCATACAATGGAAGAAATGTGAGAGAAGGAAATGGCAGTATTTTTCTGTGAGAAATCTTATGACGTTATCTACTTCTAAAGGTTGCATCTTTAGTAGATTGTAAGTATAGCTCACAGTTTGGAGGAAGACGACAGAATGGCACAAAGTCTGTACCAGAAGCCTTATGAAGTAAGACTTAAGGATCTAAGTATATAAACCTTAGAAGAAAAGGGGGGGGGGGGAGAGAGATGACAGTCAAGTCTTTTCAAAAGCTTTATTTGATGGAAAGAAATTTCTAGAACTGTGGGGGGTTATGATAGGAGATGCTAGACTTGAGAGTAATATAAGAAAACTTTTCTTCATAGGGGTTACAGTGGAAGCAAAACTGTATTGAAATTAGATCAACTAGAGCAGGGATCTCCAGCTCCAGTCCTGGAGGGCTGCAAACCAGTCAGATTTTCAGGATATCCTTAATGAATATGCATGAAATAAATTTGAATACAATGGGGCAATACATGCAAATATATCATGCATATTCATTAGGGACACCCTGAAAACCTGACTGGTTTTTGGCCTTCTAGGACTGGAGTTGGAGACGCCTGAACTAGAACCTTTGGTTGCTGGACAGAATGAGTAGGCTAGATGGGTCTTGCAGTCATCTACCATCACGTTGCTGCCATTTGCTTATGTATTTACTCATAGACATTACAGGCCTGATATTCCAAATACATTTACACGGTTCACTGACCTGTAAACCATGTAAATGCTGCTGAATGGAATATACACAAATATTATTATTTATTATTTGCAGTCTCTTTTATACCGCGCTATTCGACATCAGTGCGGTTTACAATGAACATAAGAGTTGCACATCTCAATTTCGTGATTTGTGCTTACAGTGAAACAGGTATAATAACTTGGGTATACATTAAAATATCCCATTCAGCAGCTGAATATTCCTAACTAACCCCACTATATGCCCCGATGCTAACTGCTTAGCAACGGGGCGTGTTGTGGGCGGCGACAGCAACTAACCGGGTAGTGGTGATATTGCACCGCTACCCGGTTAGCGACCTGCGGCTGCAGAGAAGCTGTGCAGCGACCCCAGAAATTTAATGCCGGGGCTGCATATAGAAACATGATGACAGAAAAAGACCACATGGCCTGTCTAGTCTGTCCTTCCATATCAACCACTACAACAGTCCCCTTTTTTCCTTTAGAGATCCTCTGTGTTTGTTCCATGCTGCTTTGAATTCAGATACTGTCCTCATCTCTACCACCTCCACTGGGAGACTATTCCACGGATCCACCACTCTTTCCGTAAAGAAATATTTCTGAATATCACTCCTGAATCTATCCCCTTTCACCCTTATCCCATGTCCCCTTGTAGCACAGCTTGTTTTCAATCGAAAGAAGCTCTCCTCCTGTGCATTTGTGCCACAGAGGTATTTAAACATCTCAATCATATCACCTCTATCCCGCCTTTCCTCTAAGGTGTACATATTAAGATCCTTAAGTCTGTCCTCATGCTTTATAATGAAGACCATTAACCATTTTAGTAGCCACCCTGTATACCGATTCCAGCCTGTTTATATCCTTTTGAAGGTGCAGTCTCCAGAATTGCACACAGTACTCCAAATGAAGTCACACCAAAGACTTATACATAGGCACTAACTCCTCCTTTCTTCTGCTGGCCATTCTTCTCCCTATGCACCCAAGCATCCTGCTAGCTTTTGCCGTCGCCTTTTCTACCTGTTTAGCTACTTTAAGATAATCAGACACAATCACGCCTAAGTTCCGCTCTTCTTTATTGGACAAAAGTACTTCACTACCTATATGAGCCTTGAGTCCCTATCGCTGCATGCTGTAATAACTGCCACCAAAAATAAGACCTTCCAAGTTAGGAACTTCAGTTCATAGGTATATATTTAGTGGCACAAAGGCGCTTTCACCAGCGGAGTTAAAACCACACTGAGATCCCAAGATACGTACTATATTGCTCCCTTGGATTGCTGCAGCCCAAATGCATGACCTTGCATTTTTTACATAGTAACATTGTAAATGACGGCAGATAAAGACCAGCATGGTCCATCTAGTCTGCCCAGCACGATGGCAAGAGTAGGTGCACCTGCCGCTCTGTGCAGGCCACCCCTCCCCCGTCCCTGTTTAGGGGTGAACCCACCACTCCATGCTGGACCCCCCTATTTGAGAAATTAGATGGTTCAGTTTATTTTGATTTTATCCTGTTGCTGTAAAGGGATCCACTGTGTCTGTCCCATGCCATTTTGAATTCCGTCACCGTGTTTGCCCCCAACACTTCCATCGGGAGGGCATTCCAAGTATCCACCACCCTTTCTGTGAAAAAGTATTTCCTGACATTGCCGTTCAATTTACCACCTTACAGCTTCCTGTTATGCCCTCTAGTTTACAGCTTCCCCGTCTTTGGAAGAGATTTGTTTGTTCATTATTTCCCTTTAAGTATTTAAAGGTCTGAATCATATCTCCCCTGTCCCTCCTCTCCTCCAAAGTGTACATGTTTAGGTCTTTAAGTATCGTCTCATAAGGCTTCTGACAAAGGCTCCAAATCATTTTGGTCGCCTTCCTCTGAACAGTTTCCAGTCTTTTTACATCCTTTGCAAGATACGGTCTCCAAAACTGAACACAGTATTCCAAGTGAGGCCTCACCAGTGACTTGTACAGTGGCATAAGTACCTCTTCCTTTCTGCTGGTGATTCCTTTTTGTATGCAACCCAACATCCTCCTGGCTTTTGCCACCGCCTTGTCGCACTGTTTTGCCACCTTGAGATCTTCAGAAATAATCACACGAAGGTCTTTCTCCTGATCCGTGCACACCAACCTCTCGCCCCCTATCGCGTACATTTCCCTTGGATTTCTGCTACCCAAGTGCATGACTCTGCACTTCTTTGCATTAAATCGTAATTGCCAAGCATTAGACCATTCTTCCAGCTTTTGTAGATCTTTCCTCATGTTAACCACTCCCTCGGGGGAGTCCACTCTGTTGCAAATTTTCGTGTCATCTGCAAAAAGACAGACTTTTCCATTCAGTCCTTCAGCAGTATCACTCACAAATACATTGAACAGTGTCGGGCCCATGACCGACCCCTGGGGTACCCTGCTAATCACCTTCCCTTCATCCGAGTGAACTCCATTTACCATCACCCTCTGTTGTCTGTCAGTCAACCAATTTCTGATCCAATTTACCATCTTAGGATCCATCCCCAAGCTACTGAGTTTATTGATAAGCCTCCTATGAGGAACAGTATCAAAGGCTTTGCTGATATCCAGGTAGATGACATCCATCGCATGCCCCTAGTCTAGCTCCCTGGTCACCCGGTCAGAGAACTCAATCAGATTGTTTGGCAAGATCATCCTTTGGTAAAACCATGTTACTTCGGGTTTTGCAACCTGTTGATTTTGAGAAAGTTCACTATTCGCTCTTTCAGGAGTGCCTCCATTACTTTTCCTGCCACCGAGGTAAGACTCACAGTCCTGTAGTTTGACATTTTTTCCGTGTCGCCACTTTTGTGTAGAGGTACGACATCAGCCGTTCTCCAGTCCTGAGGAACCTCTCCTGTTTCCAAGGATCTGTTAAAAACATCCTTTAACGGCCCTGCAAGATCCTCTCTGAGCTCTTTCAGTATCCTGGGATGTATCCTATCCGGTCCCATGGCCTTGTCCACTTTCAGTTTTGCAAGTTGTTCTAACACATCATCTTCTGTGAATGGTGTGGTATCTACTTCATTCCCATTTTTATATTTGGGAGTCACAGGTGGTCCTTCTCCAGGACTTTCTTTAGTAAAAACAGAGCAGAAGTATTCGTTTAGCAATTTCGCTTTTTCAATGTCATTTTCCACAAGTCTGTTCGCAGCACTTCTGAGTCCTGCAAATCCACCTCTGATCATCTTCCTTTCCTGAATATACCTGAAGAAGGTTTTGTCGCCACACTTCACATCTTTAGTCATCTTTTCCTCTGCCTTTGATTTTGCTATCCTTATTTCTCTCTTTGTGTCTTTGAGTTTGATCCTGTATTCATTTCTGTGTTCCTCTGTTTGCGAGCTTTTGAATTTTGCGAAAGCTGTGTTTTTTGCCTTTATTTGAGCAGCCACTTCTTTGGAAAACCAAATAGGTTTTATTCTCCTCTTGTTTTTGTTTACTTTTGTTACATATTTATCTGTTGCCCCTTTTATTGCCACCTTTAGTTTAGCCCACTGCAATTCTACTTCCCTTATCTCCTTCCACCCTGTCAGCTACTCCTTTAGGTACTCGGCCATTTTATTGAAGTCGGTGTTTTTGAAGTTTAGGACTTTGAGCTTGCTATGATTGGCCTGTACCATAGCTTTTATCTCAAACCACACCGTGTGATGATCGCTGCTGCTCACAGGGGCACTCACGCAGACATTCGACATGCTATCACCGTTGGTGAGCACTAAATCCAGCGTTGAGCTTTCCCTGTTTGGTTCCATCACCATTTATCTAAGTAACGCATCTTGGAGAGCATCCACGATTTTTTTGCTTCTTTCCAGATTTGCAGAAGGAGTAATCCAATCCACGTCGGGTAGATCAAAGTCACCCAATATGATTGTTTCCCCCTTTGTGGCTATCTTGGCAATATCTATAATCAATTCATTATCTATCTCTTCAATTTGTGTCGGAGTTCTGTAGACTACAGCAGTATGGATGACAGTGGCATCTCTTCTTTCCAACACAATCCAGAGTGATGCTTCTTTTCCCCATGCCCCCTGCATTTCAGTAGCTTTATTATTGCTTCTCCAGGACCAAGCAGGAAGTCAGTCCTCACATATGGGTGTCATCGGCGCCGATGAAGCCCTAGCGGAGCATTTCCCCAGCTTTCTATGAAAGCCTTTGGGAATGCAGGCACGCATGCGCGGTTCCCTTCCCGCCTAAAGGTGCCATCTTACCTCAGTCTCTTTTTTTCCGAGCAGCCCACCGGACGTGTGTCCTGTCATCCCGGATAAAAGTTGATTTTTTTCGGCGATTCTCGCTGTTTTTTCTCCAGGTTTGACGCCGGTTCCCCTCCCGCTGGGTTCAGTACACCGGTATCGAACCCGATTCTTCTTTTTCGGTTTTTGCCCTTCGTGGCTGGCGTTCGCGCCCTTTTTTCCTTTTTCCCTGGAAGGCCGGTCCTTTGACCTCTCGGGGACTCTTTTTTTTTTCCCCGATGGCTTCCAGCGGTTTCAAGAAGTGTGATCGGTTAAGAAATTAATGTCTCTCACCGACACACATGACTGCTGCCTTCAGTGCCTCGGTCCTGATCATGACCCTAAGTCGTGTGGACCATGTGGGAAGATGTCTTCCAAGGCACTCCGAAGTCGCCAGCAGCAGAAAGAAAGGCTTTTCTCGGACTCAGCCTCCGGCCGGGCCCGGACCTCGTCTGAGGCCTCGACATCTCGGGATTCGGATCCCGAGCGCTGTCGAAGCTCCTCGGACGGGGTCCCCCGACCGGGAATGCAAGAGGAAGAAGTGGCTCGTGAGGGCGTCGTCGGAGGAGGTCCCTGGCTCCTCGAGGGCTAGGTCTAAGACCCCCGACCGTCGCCCCGGGCCCGTGGAACAAGAGAAGCCTGCCAAAGTTCCTCATGTGGAGCCGGAGTCTGCTGGACACGTAAGCCCCGTAGTCCTCGAGGACTCTCCTCCCAGAGAACCGACGTTGGGCCCGGCGCCGCTGGGGCCCGAGTCAGTGGCTGCTGCGTCTCCCGAGCTGAGTCTCAGGATGACAGCCTTGGAGAGCAGACTGTCTGCCTTCATGGAGCAGCAGCGGGCACTGATGGCCAGCCTGTCTGGCGCATCTGCCCCGAACACCGGGACATCGACTTCGAAGTCGACCCCGGAGACCGAGCCGATACTTGAGTCCATCATGGCTCGAAGTCGATCTCGGTCGAGGTCTCCCTCGACCTCCCGCTCGGGACCGAGGGCGTCGACGCCAGTGCCTCCGGCGTCGGGGTGGGTGCTCCAGGGCCCCGCGGGGTCGGACCCTGACTCCTCGTCGGACGAGTCCGCCTGGGAGACGGAGGATGAGGAGTCCCCGATACATTCAAGACTCGGTGCGTCCCGTCGGACTCACCGCAGTCTGAGCCCCGGAGTAGATCCCCTCCGGAGGATACTCGGTTCTCGGAGTTCGTCCGGGATATGGCCACTGCCTTGGCTATTCCGGCGGACCCTGAGGAAGAGCCTCGAGCTGAAGAGCTCGAGGCCCTGCAGTATGACTCTCCACCGAAAGAGGCCATTACTGTCCTGGTTCCTCTGATGCTGGAATGGCTCCTCTTCCGGATGTGGGAGGCACCGGCCTCGGCGCCGGTTTTAAGCAAGCGAGTCGACTTGATCTATCGACTCAGAAAGAGCCCTGGCTTTCAAAAGGCACAGCTACCACACCATTCCATGGTTGTGGAATCGGCCATGCATCGTCTGAAGAGCCAGAAGATGCACTCTGCGGTGCCCCCCCGGCAGGGAGGCCCGGAACCTCGATGGCGTCAGTAGAAAGTGCTTCCAGGGCTCGATGCTTGCTTGCCGTGTCCAGTCTTACCAGCTGTACATGGGCATGTACTTGCGGGACCTGGCCAAGGAGTTGGCCGGGTTCTCTGCTGGACTCTCCGGGGAACCCTTGCAGAGATTCAAGTCCTTGTCCTCGGGGATTCGGGACTGCTCGAAGTTCATATCCTGCACCGCCTATGATGGCTTCGGCCCGAGTTGAGGCAGCCGGCATTGCGGCTCGACGCCAGGCATGGCTGCAGTCATCGGACCTCGAGCCATGGGTTCAGGACAAGTTGGTCGATGTCCCTTGCCGAGGTGAGAACCTTTTTGGCAAGCCCATGACCGAGAAGGCCGCCCAGCTCGAAACAGAGCACCTTACACGGACAAGGCTGTCTAGGAAGACCTTTGCCCCTTCTCATAAAAAGAAGAGCTCGGGTAAAAAGCCCTTTTACCCGAGGAAGGGCACTGCCTACAAACAGTACCCACAATATCAGGCTGCCCAAGCTGCACCCCAGGGTCAGCAAGCCAAGGGGCAGGGTAATGGGCCCCGTAGGCAGAGGACCCCCAAGCCTCCAGCCCCTGCTCCCACTCAGCAGGGTGGGGGTTTTTGACTCCTTCAGCGTAGCCTCTCCGTCCCTGCTCTCCCAACCCTGCACAGGAGGTCGCCTCGCCCTCTTTGCCCACCAGTGGCCCCTCATCACTGGGGACGGTTGGGTATTGCACATAGTCCACAGGGGCTATGCCCTGCATTTTCACCAGCTGCCTCCTCCTTACTTTCCAGGGGAGCCTCCAAGGCCTCCCCTGCACACAGACCTTCTCCTTCAAGAGCTTCAAGGTCTGTTGGTGGACCGGGCGGTGGAGCCTGTGCCTCCCTATTTGTAAGGTCACGGGTTCTACTCCAGGTATTTCCTGGTACCCAAAAGAACCGGTAGCCTTCGACCCATTCTGGACCTCAGAAACCTCAACAAGTTCCTAGAGAAAGAAAAGTTCAAGATGCTTACTCTTGGAACACTTCTGCCCTACCCTCCAGCAGGGAGATTGGCTATGCTCCTTAGATCTAAAGGATGCGTACACTCACATCCTCATTCATCCAGACCACAGAAAGTACCTCAGGTTCATTGTGGGAGGAAACCATTTTCAGTACAGAGTACTGCCTTTTGGCCTTACCTCCGCTCCCAAGGTCTTTACCAAATGCCTGGCAGTGGTGGCGGCCTACCTGAGAAATCAGGGAATCTTTGTCTTCCCCTATCTGGACGACTGGCTCATCAGGGGTCAGACGTGCCAGGAGGCCAGACAAGCCACCCTCAGAACTATTGCTCTTCTTCAAAGCCTGGGTTTTGTAATAAACTTCGCAAAGTCCACTTTGCTCCCCTCCCAGAACTTGCAGTTCATAGGAGCAAGGTTGGACTCTCTGCTGGCAAAGGCTTTCTTGCCAGAAGACAGGGCCCAAAGATTGATAGCCTTGGCAAATCAATTTCTCAGCAGGTCACTGGTCTCCGCCAGACTCTGCCTAAGGCTGCTTGGCCACATGGCTTCGACAGTGCATGTGACCCCCGATGCCAGGCTCCATATGAGGCCTGCACAGTGGTGCCTTTGGACTCAGTGGTCACAGGCCACAGGCAGCCTCAGAGACAGGATAAGGGTGTCCAGGCAATTTCTGCACTCCCTCAACTGGTGGCTGCACCCACCTAATCTACTGAAGGGGGTGCCTTTTCAGATTCCTGGGCACACGGTGGTGCTGACCACCGACGCCTCCCTGCAGGGCTGGGGAGCTCATTGTCTAGGTAAGTGCACCCAGGGCCTGTGGTCTCCTTGGGAAGCTGCACAGCAGATCAATCTCCTCGAACTCAGAGCTATTCGCTTAGCACTCAAAGCTTTCTCTCCTACCCTGGCTCATCAATCTGTCCTGGTTCAGACAGACAACCAAGTAGCCATGTTTTATGTGAACAAACAGGGCGGGACTGGGTCCAGAATCCTTTGTCAGGAGGCTCAGGACCTTTGTTCATTTGCACTCAAGCACAACATGCTCCTCAAGGCTGTGTACCTTCCAGGCCAGGACAACTGCCTGGCCGACAGATTAAGCAGGATTCTGCAGCCCCACGAGTGGCAGCAGCATCCTTCAGTAGTTCAGAAGATCTTCCTAAAATGGGGTCTCCCTTTGATAGATCTCTTCGCCAGTCCAATGAACAAGCAACTGCCAAAGTTCTGCTCCAAATAAAGTGAAGGTCACTTACTATTTCCCATTATTGTTATCATGCTATGTGTTCAACTAAAGAACTAATAAACTAATATTTTTGTCGGATCACCTGCCGAGAGGGTGTAACACACACTCGAATGGCAGGCCCTCCTTTTTATTCAACATTTATTTAAAAGGTCTGTATGACCTGTAAATGCCTGAGGCTATAACAAGCCCAAAAGGACCAGCCCCTGCACAAATTAGGAACTACTTATAGTAGACTGAAATATATTTTTTTCAAACAAATCTGCAACCAGCAGAACAGTCAATAGAAGGAAGTGAGAACACTTAGCTGAATATAAGGGAGTCCAAGACCGCCAACTGTTAAAGGAAAATCTCCAAAGAACTTCATATATTGGATGCTGCAATCCATTGTTAATCCACAAGTGGCTGACGGTAACCCCCAACATATCATGCTAGCTCAACTTCCATTGCACGTCCGGTTATGGTTGGGTACTTGCGACACAAAACTGCTCTTTGTCTCCTTTGACCCTAATAAGTTAGGGTTGGCTGTGTCCAAGCGTACCTTGTCCATCTGGTGACTGACTATATCACCTGGGCTTATAAGGCGGCTGACCTTCCTTTGCAGGGTCGGGTTACGGCCCACCGAGTCAGGACAATGGCTGCCTCAGTGGCTTATCTCCGCTCTGAGCCCTTGGTAGACATCTGCAGGGCTGCAACTTGGTCTTCAAGCCAGTCTTTTGCGGCCCATTACTGTCTGGAGAGGGAGTCCCACAGGGACAGTGCTTTTGGCCAAGCAGTACTCCGGAATCTCTTTGAGGTTTAGGCAACTCCTGCCCTCCTGCCCTCTGTTGGGCTACTGGTGGAGGTTGTGTCCTTGGAAAGCCTTTCTTTGCTGCTAAGACTAGAGGGAGTTCTCTTGCTCAGCCTGGGTTCCTTGGTAGCCCAGAGCTAGGGAGTCACCTATATGTGAGGACTGACTTCCTGCTTGGTCCTGGAGAAAGAGTAGTTACTCACCTATAATAGGTGTTCTCCAGGAGCAGCAGGAATCAGTCCTCACAACCCTCCCTCCTCCCCTTGGAGTTGCAGTTGTACATAGTTTATTTTTCATTTTTGTGTGCTGTTTTTAGCTATGTCATTTGACTGAGGTAAGATGGCACCTTTAGGCGGGAAGGGAACCGCGCATGCGTGCCTGCATTCCCAAAGGCTTTCATAGAAAGCTGGGGAAATGCTCCACTAGGTCTTCATCGGCGCCGATGACACCCATATGTGAGGACTGATTCCTGCTGCTCCTGGAGAACACCTGTTATAGGTGAGTAACTACTCTTTTTGACATACAAGGCTCCTCCTCCTCCTCCTTCCATTTTCTCTGTATCTTCTGAATAGATTATAGCCAGGTATGGCTATATCCCAATCATGCGATTCATTTAGCCATGTTTCTGTAATGGCCACAATGTCCAAATCCATTTCCATCATTAGGGCTTTGAGGTCCGGAACTTTGTTGGCTAAGCTTCGAGCATTTGTGCTCATTGCTTTCCAGCATTTAACTGGCTTGTGTGTATTTAGCTTTGATTTTGTTCTGCCTACATCTTACCACTTGTTTTTGATGTGTGGTTTAAAAGTGTGGCTGTTTCTGTTTTTAATCTGCTTTTGCAGGGGGTGACGTCCAGAGCTTGACCTTCTACATCCTTCACCCCCTTTTTCTAGTTTAAATGCATAGCCACATATTGCTTGAATTTTTCACTTAGGTTTCTTTTCGCTGCGCAGAGAGATGTAGTCCATCAGCACAGTATAGTCTCTTGTTGTTCCATCTGTTACCCCAGTCGCCAATAAATCGGAATCCTTCTTGTTTGCACCAGGTCTGGAGCCATGTATTAAAGCTGTTAATGCGATGCAGCCTTTTTGCCCCCTTACCAAGCACAGGTAGAACCTCTGAGAATGCAATAGTGTTAACAGTGGGCTTGAGTTTCTCTCCCAGAGATTGGAAGTCCTTTTGGACTGGAGAGGCACTGTTTCTGGCCAGGTCATTTTTGCCCAAGTGGATAACAACATCAAGTTTGAAGTGTTCACTTTCTGCACTAAGTACTTCAACAATGTGGTTTGTATTCCTGCTGGCTGAAGAGCCTGGGAGGCACTTGATTATTTTTTCTCCTTTGAACTGTGTTCCCAAGTTGGTGCCACTGATGATGGAATCACCAAGTAGTAGTAATTTGCTGTTTGGTGAGGTTTTCTTCATATTTGGTGCTTTAGCAGGAGATTGGGCATTGTCTGTCTCATTTAAGGGCCCTTCAGTTTCTTTGGATTGGGCATCCTCATTCGCCAAGGCAGAGAAGGCATTATGCAGAGATATCTCCTGATGCATAGGATGCCTCTGTGTCACAGGTCGCAATCTACCAGAACCCACCGTGATCCATTTGTTCCTGGGGTATTTCATTCTTTGTGGGGAGCGGTGGTGGACTTTGTTCAGTTTGTATCTTAGAAGAGGTGTGCTTCATTGCAGCCAGTTCCTCCCTCAGTTCCTCATCCTCATTAGCCAAGGCAGAGAAGGCATTATGCAGGGATATCTTTGGATGCATAGGATGTCTGTGCGTTACAGGTCACAATCTACCAGAACCCACTGTGATCCACTTGTCCCTGGGGTGTTTGATGCTTTGTGGGAGCGGTGGTGGACATTGTTCAGTTTGTATTCTAGAAGAGGTGCGCTTCATTGCAGCCAGTTCCTCCCTCAGTAGGGTCACCTCTTTATGCATGGTAGCTAGGTCTTCCCTTAGTAGAGTCAGTTCTTTATGAATGGCAGCTGACCTGAGGCACATAGGACAAGTTCTGAGGTTCCAAATGATTCGTCTTGGAATAACAGTACTGCAGTTATTCCACTGAATACAAGACCTGCTGAATAAGCAGTCCTAGAAGGAGAAGAGGAAGAAGAAGAAAGGAGGAAGAAGATGTGGGCTCTAACCTAAGTTAAAGGGATAGATGGCAACGTATGCGAGTACTATATAGGCAGTGCAGCCCCTGGGGTGGATGGGGTGAGGGGTAGGGTGGGTGGGAACCTAAGTGTCTCTGGCCAGTAGGCTGTTCCTGAACCGGGGCACCCACAGATATCTGCTCCAAGGCTACCCAGAAAAGCAGTCAGATTATCCCTAAGCTTAATTTATAAGCACAGTTAAACTTAATATTAGCAATTCCCACAAAACAGACAGTTAAACTCTATATCGGTAGCTTCCTATTTCCTCAAATGATATTATTGTAAACCGCTTTAATGCCTTCTGGCCTAAGCAGTATATCAAATGATTAATAAACATAAACATAGAAACCAGCAGAGAGAAGAAAGAAAATTAGAGTCTTAGCTTTGTGAAGGATCCACAGCTCATGCAGCCGGCCTCAGACCCGTAGGTTTTAACATTAAATCTCAGCTGCCAGACCAAGCTTAGCTATATCCCTCCTCATGTTATCTACAGCTTCCTGGGTGTCTACTCTATTGCAGATTTTGGTGTCACCTGCAAAGAGGCAAACCTTACCCAACAGCCCTTCCGCAATATCACTAACAAAGATGTTAAATAGAATCGGACCAAGGACAGATCCATGGGGCACACCACTGGTAACCTCCTTCTCCTCAGAGTGAGTTCCATTTCTCTTCGTCTCTCCGGGCCAGTCCAGGAACCGTGGGGTAGACAACCTCCTCCAGCAGCTGAGGACTGAATTACAAAGTCTTGCTGACAGCCTATCCAGCTTCCTCTGGTGTCAGAGACTCAGTCTTTCAGTCCTCAGCAGCTGGATAGGATGTGGCTGACAGGCTCCCTGAGAGAAGAAGAGGAATGCACAGATAGTTTGGTCTCTGAGGAGAACAGTGTTGTGTTTGATTCTGGTCTGCCCTAGCAGAGTTGATAGTTCAGAGGAGAGGGGAATTGGCTCAAAAAAAAGAAAAAGATAAACGGACGGTGCTAGAGGCAGAGCCTGCCTCATGGAAGTGCTTGAGTCTTCCCCAAAGGGAAACAGAGGTTCTGGGAGCCCCAGATTGCAGCCCTCTGCCTACGTGCCTAACTTCCTTCACCCGCGAGCAGCGGAGGTGAGAGAGTCCGTCAGATCGCACACTCCTTAAAGATAGGAAACCCGGCAGATGTAGTGTGGCGTCGCGGTTGCTCCGGTTGTTTTAGTGCTGTGTGGAGAGTCTGGTTGTTGTTTGCTTCTTCAAGCGCATGCTGTCCAGAGTGGCAGCGTGCGCACAGTGCGGAAGTTGGCGGGGGTTGTTGGGGCCAGGTATTTGCCGGATTTGTTTTCGCACTGTTTTTCGGTAGAGAGGCTCTTCGGCGGCATAATGGACACCACCGCGGCATCAGGCGAGGTCTCGGACTTGCATTTCAGCACGGAGGAGAAGGCGGGAACGCCGGCCATTTTTTCTGTGGCAGCCGTTTCTCCTGTGTGTCAGGGCAAATCCGGAAAAAAGAAGACAAAATCAAAACGGCCTTCTCCAGAGGTAGCTAAAGCTCAAGGTCAGTTACCTGCTTTGCAGGATGGCTTAGAATCTTTATTTTCAGCAGACTTTATACTCTCGATGCATAAGGCCTACTGTTTGAAGTTAGAACAGACCCTGGCCAAACCAGCTTCACCTACCGTGGTAGGCACGCCTCGGGGGGATGTCACAGTGACGGATCCCGGAGAAGGTCCTTCTACTAAGACTGTGGATTCGGAAGCAGGCTGCGATAGCTTCGAGCCGCAACTCTGTACGCCTCAGGGGACAGAAGAAGGGGAAGTCCTCTCTGAAGGGATTTTGGATTCGTGGGCACTGGGAGAGTTAGAAGAGGGTGAGAGAGTGCCTGGCGAGGACCCTAATGTGTTCAGGGTATTTCATAAAGAAGAGCTGGGTGCTCTTATTACCCAGTCCTTAAGGGCGCTGAACCTTTCTTTTCCGGTAGTGCAGGAGGAGCCACTAGAAGATCCCTTGCTCCAAGGGTTTAAACCGGAGCAGCGTTGTTTTCCAGTTCATAGAGTGATTAGACAGATGATTGATTCGGAATGGGAGTGTCCAGAGGCTTCCCTGAGAGGTAGTCGGGCCATTGGGCGGCTTTACCCGGTTCCACAAAAGGAAAAGGAGTTGCTGCGTATGCCGAAGGTTGAAGCGTTGCTGGCAGCGGAGACGAAAAAGACTACGATCCCGGTGGAAGGCGGGGCTGCCCTGAAAGATCTGCAGGACTGTAAACTGGAGGCGCTGCTCAAGCAGGCCTTTGATTCAAGTGCACTGTCGCTACAGGCCTCCATTTGTGGAGCATATGTCTCTAGAGCTTCTATTCGCTGACTTCAGGGTGAGTCGGTTTCGGACAAAGAGGGTGACTCTTCCTCGGAAGGAGCTAGACTGGCGTTGGCAGCGGCGTATTTGGTGGACGCTTTTTATGATTTAGTCAGGATTTCGGCAAAATCCATGGCATCAGTGATTGCTGCAAGGAGGTTTCTCTGCCTGTGGAATTGGGCGGCAGATGCTTCCTCTAAGGCTCGTCTCAGTAAGCTCCCTTACAAGTGCAAGCTGCTCTTTGGGGAAGCCCTCGAGAATATTGTGAAAAATTTGGGGGATTCCAAGGGAGGCCGGCTCCCGGAGGATCGCCCGAGGGGGGGCTAGACCCGTGGCATTAGCAAGAGGACAAGGAAGGGACCTTCGCAGGTTCCGGGGGCCTCGTTTTGCCCCTTATCAGAGAGGCCACTTTGTAACGCGGGGACTGTTCTTTCGAGGATCACGGGGGTTTGGCAGGGGGTATTTCAATTCCCAGCAGAACGCCCCTAAGAAGCTGCAATGAAATGCAGCCGGCTCAGGTGGGGCCTCTGGTAGGGGGATGGTTGCAGGGGTTTCACTCCGTCTGAGCCGACATAATGACATACCAGTGGGTTGTCGAGATCATCCGTGATGGTTATGCGCTGGAGTTCGCTCAGCCGATGGCGGAAGCATTTCTAATGTCTCCTTGCAGGTCTCAAGCAAAAAGAAAAGCAGTGAGCGACAACGCTTCAATGTTTGCTGCAGCTCCAAGCGGTAGTGCCGGTCCCCCAAGGGCAACATGGACTAGGTCGATACTCCAATTTATTTCGTGGTCCCCAAAAAGAAAGGTTCCTTTCGCCCCATTCTGGATCTCAAGCACGTAAACGGCTGTTTGAGGGTGCCGCATTTTCGCATGAAGACCCTAAGGTCAGTAATTCGAGCGGTAAAGTCGGGGGAGTTTCTGTCCTCCATAGATCTAACGGAGGCCTATCTGCACATTCCAATCAGGCCAGATCATCAAAGGTTCTTGAAGTTTGTCGTACCCATGGGCCACTTTCAATTCCGAGCATTGCCGTTTGGGCTGGCTACAGCTCCACGCACTTTCACGAAGGTGATGGTGGTGGTCGCGGCGGCATTGAGGAAGGAAGGTATTCAGATGCTCCCTTATCTGGACGATTGGTTGATTCGAGCAAGGTCTCAGGCGGAGTTGATCGTGGCGACTGGGCGGGTGGTTCAGTTTCTGGAACAGCTCGGTTGGGTGATAAACCAGTCTAAGAGTCAGTTGTGTCCAGTCAGGGGGCTGACTTATCTCGGGGCCTTGTTCGATACGGAGGTAGGAGCGGTTTTCCTGTCCGAGGACAGAGTGCAGAATCTGTGGAGACAGGTGCGGGCCTTCTTGCATCCTCAGGTGCCTTCGGCGTGGAGGTACTTGCAGCTGCTAGGTTCCATGGCGGCGGCATTAGACCTAGTTCCGTGGGCCAGAGCTCATATGCATCCACTTCAGCAGGCGCTGCAGGCGCTGCTATCCGCAGCATCAGTCACTGGCTCAAAGGCTAGTTTGTCCAGAAAGCATGCAATCCAGCCTGCAGTGGTGGTTGGACCCCCTGCGTCTTCGGGCGGGGGTTTCGCTCGAAGAGCCGGAATGGTTGTTGGTCACCACGGATGCCAGCCTCGCGGGTTGGGAAGCGCATTGTTCGGCCCAGGTGACGCAAGGAGTTTGGTCCGTGGAAGAGAGTGGTTGGTCGATCAATCGTTTGGAGATGAGGGCGGTAAGTTTAGCGCTTCAGGAGTTCGCTGGTCTTGTGCGGGAGAGAGCGATTCGCGTTTTCTCTGACAATGCGGTGACGGTATCCTATATCAACAGACAAGGGGGCTGTGCAACCTTGTTGGAGGAGAGTCAGAGGTTGATGCAGTGGGCGGAGAGCCATCTGCTGGCCTTATCGGTGGCGCAGGTAGCCAGAAGAGACAACGTGCAGGCCGACTATCTCAGTCGAAATATTCTGGATCCTGGAGAGTGGGAACTAAACGCAGCGTTTTTTCACGAGATAACGATTCGCTGGGGGCAGCCAGTAACGGACCTCATGGCTACCCTAGGCAATGCCAAAGCGTCGCGGTTCTACAGCCGGTACAGAGTACACATGTCGGAGGGTCTCGACGGTCTGGTTCAGCCCTGGCCATTGGGCGAGCTGCTGTATGTGTTCCCCCCCGTGGCCTTTGATCGGCCGGGTGATACGGAGAATTGCGGAGCATGTAGGGAAAGTGATTGTCATTGCTCCGGATTGGTCCAGGAGGCCTTGGTATGCAGATTTGGTACGGCTGCTCGTGGATCGGCCTTGGAGACTTCCCAGTCGGATCAATCTGTTAAGTCAGGGACCGGTGCTAATGCCGCAGGTGGATCGGTTCTTGCTTACGGCTTGGCTATTGAAAGGGAACGGCTCAGGCATCGAGGGTACTCGTCAGCGGTAATTGCTACCTTATTGAAATCCAAGAGACGGTCGACTTCACTGGCGTACGTCCATGTTTGGCGCATTTTTGAAGGATGGTGTGGGGAACGGGGGGTTAGGTCATTCTCCGTGTCATTGCCAATCATTTTGTCTTTTCTGCAGGGGGGACTGGAAAAGGGTTTTGCTCTAAGCACTCTCAAGGTTCATTTGGCGGCTCTTTATAGAGGAAAAGTGCTAGGTAGCGTTTTGTCAGCACACCTGGATGTACACTGTTTTTTTAGGGCTGCAAGGATCCTTCAACCGCTTGTAAGATCAGTAGTACCGGCGTGGGATTTGAATTTGGTTTTGGAGGCCTTAATGCAGCCTCCTTTTGAGCCTGTGTCTGCGGTGAGTCTGAGAGAGCTCTCTTGGAAGACGGCGTTCTTAGTTGCCTTGTGTTTGGCTAGAAGAGTCTCGGATCTTCAGGCATTCTCGTGTAGGGCTCCCTGCATTCAGTTTTCTAAGGAAAAGGTTGTACTTCGGACAGTGCCATCGTTTCTGCTGAAGGTGGTGTCTAGTTTTCATCTGAATCAGACAGTTTCACTTCCGACTTTTCGAAGTACGGAGGGGAATGAGGTCGCTCATGCTCTGCGAAAGTTGGATTTGGGAAGAGTGCTCAGTAGATATCTCAAGGTGACAGAGTCTTTTCGGAAGTCGGACAGGTTGTTCATGGTCTTCGGAGGGCTGCGTAAGGGGGAGGCGGCTTCTATTGCCCATTAGGTGAAGCAGGCGATAGGGGAGGCTTATGAGGTGAAGGGCAGATTGCCTCCCAAAGGGCTAAGGGCTCATTCGACTAGAGCTCAGGCGACTTCTTGGGCAGAGTTCGCATTGGTCCCTCCAGTAGATATCTGTCGCACAGCGACCTGGTCGTCGCTTCATACCTTTACTAGACACTATCGCTTAGATGTTCAGGCAAGAGGAGACACGAAGGTTGGGGCTTCAGCCTTGATAGAGGGACTCGCAGGACCCTCCCGTCTTTAGGAACTGCTTTGGTACTTCCCTACGGTTCCTGGACTGGCCCGGAGAGACATAGAGGAAGGAGGGCCCACCCAATTTGGTCTGCGAGTTTGTTGGTCGTCGACAGGAAGTTAGTCAGTTGAGAGTTTGTCAGTTGGAGAGCACTTCGAGGTCTAGGGACCAGGGGTGCCGAGAGGTTTTTAGATAGCTTTCCGAGTGGCTGCACTTTGGAACGCCCTCTCAGGGACGGAGGGGGAGTGGTAGGGGTCGCTCGAGGTCAGGTTTAAAAAAAAATAATAATAAAATGAGAGATTGTAATGAAGTACAACACTGAAGATGGTATGGAAGGAGAGACCCTGGAGAAGCTAGAAAGTTTTGTTGTCTTTTAAGTTCGGAAAGTTTGTTAGTTGAGTTCAGTTATAGGCTGCTTTGACTATTTATTTATTTATTTTTTATTTATTTAACATTTCTTATATACCTAGCCTTTCATGATATCAAGGCGGTTTACATTGAACAAACTGATATTACATTGAACATGGCATTATAACTTGGAGATTACTATTTTACAGGGAACATGGGCTATGGAGGGTTAAGTGGCTTGCCCAAGACCACAAGGAGCACCTGTGGGACTAGAAACCCCAGTCCTTCCGGCCCAAGGTTGCTGTCCTCTAGTGGGATTTGAACCCCCGACCTTCCAGCCTGAGGTACCTTGCCCCAACCACTAGGCCACAATAGAAGACTGAGTCTCTGACACCAGAGGGAGCTGGATAGGCTGTCAGCAAGACTTTGTAATTCCGTCCTCAGCTGCTGGAAGAGGTTGACTACCCTATGGTTCCTGGACTGGCCCGGAGAGAACTCAAGGAAGGACAATTAGCAGGTAAGGCCTAATTTCTCCTTTACCTGTACCTTTTGTCGCCTCCCACTCAACCAATTTCTAACCCAGTAACTTTAGGGTCCATCCCTAGGGTGCTCAGTTTGTTTATAAATTGCCTGTGAGGAATGGTGTCAAAGGCTTTACTGAAATCTAAATACACCACATCTAGTGCTCTCCCTCGGTCCAACTCCCTGGTCAACCAGTCAAAGAAATCAGTCAGACCCTGGCATTAAAGATCAGCAGCAATGGCTATGTGCCGTAGCAGCACATAGCCGTCCCAGTTGTATATTGGGTTCTACAAAGTTATGGTGCTATCTTTGTCACACCGAGTCACTATTGAAGTGTATGACCCTTCATGGCAGTCATTTTTCTGCAACAGCATTTTTGTGCTTCTGATTTTTAAAATCCATATAGAAGTATACCTGGTTCATCGCTGTATTTTTATTAACCCTTTTCAGTGTGGCTCACTATAGAAATAAGAATGGTGGGTTCTGTGTATATTTTTGAGTAGTGCCAGCCACTATCTTGCAATTTCAAATATGTTTGTTTATTTCTCAGATGGATCGCATTAATAGAGCCAGAGAACAAGGATGGAGAAATGTGATTGGTTCAAGTGGAAGTGGTGATCTTAAGGTAGGCCATGAATGCTGTATTTCTTCTTTCTCCTGACCTTAGTTTTCATATCTGGTTGACATCGGTGATTCATTTCTGTAACATGGTCCAGTGGTTTGTCAGAATAGTAGGGCAAGAGCTTGAATCTTTGTTTTCTTACCATGAATTTTGAATGCATTTTACCTCTTTTGTTTGTTTACTCATTTTAAATTGCACAATTCTTCCTGCTTCCTTCTCATCTTATTTGTTTGGAAAACGTCTAGATATCAGGAATGTCTTACTGGCTGTCTGTCTTTTCTTCAAGTATTTCAGTGTAGTTGATCAAACCAATGGAATGCAGTGCCACAGAATATAGTGAGATACATCTGCAGCAGGTAGACTGTACTATAATTTAATTTAAAAAGAAAGTGTGTTGGGGGAAGGGGGTCAGAGTTCTAACCAGAGATGTGGCATAATGGATACAAGTTTGGACCTTTGGGTGTGGTTAGGGTGAGACAGAGGTGGTGCCTCAGGTAAAGGGTTAGGGTGAGTCAGGGTTAGGGTTAGGGTTAGGGTGAGACAGGGTTAGGGTGAGACAGAGGTGGTGCCTCAGGTAAAGGGAAGGAGCATGTCTGTTATATGGGAATTCTGCAGCCAGTGAGTGATGCTGAGGATACACCATTCGGGCAGTGCAGCTGCAGCTGCATAGACATATCTTCTGGGGAGGGAGATCAAAATGAAAGAATACAAAGATGAAAAGACAAAAGTTGTTGGACCACGCTGGGTTTCTTCACTGCTTGCTCAGTCCTTTTGAAAGGTCGGCCTTTAGACAAAGCTAGAACTTACATAATATATAAAGTTAGGACTCAATATTCAGCGGCGATTAGCACCATTAAAGCAGCTAGCCATTGCTGCTGGACAAAAGACCTGGATATTAAATGCGGGGGCTATAGAACTTATCGGTCACTGGCACTGAATGTTTGTGATAGCCGGATAGCAAGGAAGCTAACTGGGCAACGACGATATTCAGCAGCTGCATGGTTAGCTTCATCAATGAAAGTTAGGCCACACTTTCAGGTGCCTAACTGTCACCACTTAGAAATAACCAGGCAGTGGCTCAGTATTGCCACTGCCCAGTTGTCACCAGTGCTGTCACTGCTCTGTCCCCAGAATGCCCCAGTGCTAGCTAGCTAGCATTGGCGTGTCAGTGGCAGCACCCACAAATATTCAGCGGCATCAACCATGTTAGTGCCACTGAATATCCTAGTCAGCACAGTTAACATGGTTAGCATATCTGCTAGCCATGTTAATCGCTTTGACTATCCCCCTCCCCCTTTAGAGGCTGATTCTGTTTCCTGTACGTCTGGCTGCAATGGCCATGCAAAAACCGGATGTGCGGAAAATGTACCTGATTCTGCCGCTACGGGGCATGGACATACCTACGGTGGCAGAATCTGTGACGTGGATGTCCTGGTGCTCCCTGTATGCTGATGATATTAGTGTATGGGGAGCTGCCCATCTAGATGCCAGAATGGCACGGCTGGGGCGCAAGAGCCATGGCATCGTGGCATCATGGCAATGAACCATCTAAAGGATGGCTCAGAATGACATTCCCCCTGTCCGTCCCACCCTTTGATCTGCTGTCACCGAAGGTCCCATGGGCTGGACCGTGGCTGCAGGGGCACAGCGCAGCTGTCAGGATGATTTGCAGAGTTGTGTGGCGCAGTGTAGTGTGGATCTCCAGGGCTTATTCCACCTTCAGGGTGGATTAAGCCGGCCGTCCATCACTTCGCTGGGGGATGTACAGAGGTCTGGCCTGAAATGGCCTCTGTATGTCCAGGCACGTTGGCCCATCCCGCCCCCTTTCACCCCCATCCAGCGCTCCCTGCGCAAATCCTCTTTATGTGTGGGGAGCGCTGGGACAGGAATGGCATCTTGGGCCTTTTTGCAGATTGTATGTCCAAGCCAGAAGTACAACCCCGCTATTCGCAGATCAGAATGACTGCCATAGTGTCTGGTACTGAATGTTTAGACATGGATATTCAATGCCGGGGTCGAACAAGGCTACATACCAAGAGATTTGAAGATGGTCTCAGTGCACCAGCACTAAAAAGCCTCACTGCAGATTAAAAAAAAAAAAAAAGTCACAGCCTCCTACAGACCAGTATGTAACCTACCCTTCCTTTCCAAAATAATTGAGAAGGTAGTACAACAACAACTCCAAGAACACATCAACATGGTTTTAGAACAAACAATGGCCTATCTGACGAAAGGATATGGAGAGGATGAAAAACGGGAGGTTTCCAGATCAATTCTACTCATTTAATAAGGATGGTGTAAAGAAGGGAGGAGTAGCTTTATTGGTAAGGGAGGGAAGTGGGATCCAAGTGAAGGGTAGTTTTCGGGCTTTGGAGGGGAGAATAGTGGGAATAAAAGGGGATAATGGGGACAGAGAAGTTTACTATTGTATCGGTTTATGGACCAAATGGAAATCAAGTAGAATTTTGGAAGTTGTTGGGGGGGGGGGGGGAGGGGAGTTGTTTGCGAAAGTTTTTGGGGGGGGGGGGGGCAAATAATGGGGAAGCTCATTATGGGAGGGGACTTTAAAGTGGTCTTACAGCCAGGGATGGATAGGGAACCGGGCGGGTAGATGGAGGGGGGAGGAATAGAAGGGGGTTAAAGCAATTGATGAGACAGTATAATTTGGTAGATACTTGGCGGGAATTGCACCCTAAAAGGAGTGAATACACGTTTTTTTCAAATCCTCATAATAGTTGGAGTAGGATTGATATGATATTAATAGACAAGGATGCTTGGGGTTCAAGGTGGAAGAATAGAACCGATGGTATGATCTGAACATGGGGTGGTGGAGGTAGCAAATAGGAGGGAGGAGGCAGGAAGCGACAAAATTTTGAAGATTAAATGAGAGCTTACTTAAGCGTAAGGAGGTGGTGGTGGATATAAGAGCGACAATAAAGGAATATTTCCTTATCGTTCCTCCAGTTCAGTCCTCTACTTCTGGGTTGTCAACCTCCTGCAGCCTGGAGACTGGTATGTCCAATTCATGACATCACTGGATATAGCCTGCTGTACACTCTCACCCCCTCCAGTGTTACCAGTCTCCATGCAGCCGGAGGACGTTGTGAGCCCAGGAGAGGGCTCACTGGAGTAATGAATAAGGAGAGAGTAGGCTTAGATTTTTGGGGAGTTAAAGATAGAGAGCATTTTTTTTGTCTGGGCTACTGTTTCTTTAAAGTTTAAAAAAAAAAAAAAAAAAAAATGTTCATAGACTGAGAGCCAAAAGTTGGAGTTTACTACTCCCTGCCTGTCAGCCGGTTAGACAGATTTCATCAGCCTTACAGAGCTAACGCTGTGCGGGACAGCGTGCTCGTCTGGTGATCGTTGGATCTCTCCCCCCGGACATTACGGGGGAGAGCCCCTACGGAATCCCTGTACTCTGCCGGGCCGCAGTACTTGATCACGGCTCCGGAGGTCAGGGTTGCTACGCTCCTCTTTCTTGGGCTCTGCTCGGCCCGGTCCGGTGACGGCGATTCCAGGCTGGGTCGGGAGATGCTGCGGATCTGCCCGGTAAGCTTCTAACCGGAACAGACTGCTTTCACAGAGGAGGCAGTGCAGCCTGTTCTTGGGGCGCTAGGGAAGGAGCATTTTGGCGCTCTTTTTTTCCTCTCAGGTTTCCCGGCGGCCATTTTGGCGTCACACGGGAGACCGCGTGGCTGTGCAGCTTCGGGTGCGCTGAGCAGGTATGCAGCACTTGCTGATCTCTTTTACCTGGCCAAGGCTAACGCTATTGGGAGTAGGTGTTGTTTTCTTTATTTTTTGTCTTCAGTGTTTTTCGTTTGCTTTTCCCGCGAACGGGTGGCGCCGCGGCAGGGGGGGGGAGAAGGGGGGCCTTCTCGCGGCTGCTTTGCCTGGGGTTTCCGGTGCAATTTTTTCCCGGGCAGTCAAGACTCTCCATTGCCTTCTGCGTTTAGCCCTGATAGCCAATGTAAAGTGTAATTTTAAAATTTTGTTTCAAAGTATAATTTTAAAGTCTATTTCGGAGAAGGTTTATGGCAGGGCGGCCACAGTGTGTGCTCTGTGGCTCCAGGAGGGGCACGGTAGCGGAGTCCGGGGTGTGCCGTGGCTGTGCTTCCCTGTCGTCCACCGTGGAGCAGATGATGGACGTCAGGGAAGGTTCTGAGCCGCCAGGGGTGCCGTCGGCGGGGATAGAGGTGTTTTCCCAAGCCCCGGGGCAGGAAGCTCCTGTGGAGGAGCAGGCTGGGACCTCGGCTCCGCCACGCGTGGCGCAGCCAGAGGCTCCGGCGGAGTTTTGCCCGGAATTTATAATGAGGAGGTGAGAGATGTAATACTATGGGAAGGGTTGAAAGCCTTTATTCGGGGGAGGTTTATTATGTGGGGGCGAAGTGGAAAAAAGTTACGTATCAGAAGGAGGGGGTGCTGAGTAGAACACTTAAGGAGGCGGAGTTGAAGTATCAGAGGACAGGGGCGAAGAGGGCTAGGAGGGAGGTAGAGAAGGTATGGGGGGAGTTGCAAGCTTTACAGGTGGAACAAGTAGCTTTCAAACTGAGACAAGTAAAACAGGTATTTTACAAATTTGGTAATAAAACCGGTTGATTATTGGCTAGAAGGCTGAGACAGAGGAAAGTGACATCTATGATATATCAAATAAGTGGTACTAGCGGGGAGGTGCACAGGGAAGAAAAGGACATTCGAGAGAGATTCTTGAGGTATTAGGAATTGTATAAGGCGGAGGAAGGGATTGGGGAGGAATATATTCAAAGGTATTTAGAGGAGATGTGATTGGTCGGTATCCCAGAGGAGGTTCAAGAGAGATTGGAGGCTAGAATCACAAGAGAGGAAGTGGAACAGACAGTAAAGGGGATGGTGGGGGGAAAGGCACCAGGATTGGACAGGCTAACAGGGAACGTCTATAAGATATTTGTAGCGGAGATGGGGGAAATAATGGGTAGGGTATTTAATGGGATGTTAGAGGAAGGGGGAGAGTTGACATCTGATATGTTGACAGCGGGGATTACGATTCTGCCAAAGCCGGGGAAAGATCCTGTAAATTGCAGCTCTTATAGGCCTATTTCATTAATTAATGTAACATATAGTAACATAGTAAATGATGGCAGATAAAGACCAGTATGGTCCATCTAGTCTGCCCAGTACAATGTCAAGAGTAGATACACCTGCCGCTCTGTGCAGGCCCCCCTTCCCCATGTCTTTGTTTAGGGGTGATCCCACCACTCCTTGTAGTACACCCCTGTTTGTTAAGGAATTAGATGGTTCAGATTATTTTGATATTTTCTTGTTGCTGTAAAGGGAATGTAATGTAAAGGGAATGGAATGGAATGTGGACTGTGGCAAGGTCATCTATTCTGAGTATGGGGGAGGTGAGAAACGTAAAGAATTCACCCTAGTAAAGGGTCCCCTTTTAGGAGTGCAGGGTGAGAAAGCCACAGCCACACCTAAGAACCAGAAAACCCCCAGCTGGAACAGGTTTCATGCAGTGTCTAATAGAGTAAGAGAGAGAGATTACGGGCATGTGGTCCAAAACCCTTACTTCAACAAGTTCCCTGATTACTCAAATTCCAGAAGGCAGGGGGATTGCCAACACCTGGGAAGGAAGGAGGTGGGGCTAGAACCCTGGAGGTATAAGCCTATGCTAGAGTATACAGACAAGAAGAAAGGAGGAGAGGGAGGAGAAGGCAAAGACCGGAGAAGAGAAGGAGGTAGAAAAGGTGCTGACTCATGCAGAAGAGCCGAGCTACCAGGAGCTGAGAGGGCTGAATTCCCCGCAACAGGTTGGCAGCAGAGGTGGGAGCCAGGAAGTGGAGAAGCTCTCAGAGCACCGGAGAGGTTGTCAGCTGAGCAGTCTGACCGGGTGTGTGAGTCAGAACCCATGCAGCTGGGAGAGCCAGTGGCAGAGTTGGGGGAAGAAGACATCCTTATGGATTGCTCTCTGTGCCAAGCTTCAGACATTGAGTCCTGAGGAAGAGCCAGCCCTGAAAGAATTAGCCTCCCTGAAAAGGTAACCATAAGAAACAGGCAGTGTGGTGGTAAATTCCCATATGTTTTTAAAAGGGAAGTACTGAAATTTAAGGATAAGCAGGAAGCTGTGATTCTTGCTTGTTATCCACCTGTGGTTTGAACTGTGAAACGGCAAGAAGCCAATTTACCTGCTAGAAGAGGTTTTCTTTGCTCCTCTGTTATGTGACAATCCTGTTGAGTTTTTGATGGCAGTCTGAATGTTTGCTTCTTGTTTTGAGTTCTGTGGTACCTAAAATGCAGCCTAGAAGGAATTGAGGCTGATAGAATCCAAACTGCCACAGAAGATTAAGTTTGTTTGGACTTTATGCTGTAATTAGCAAGGACTAAAAGGAAGGTGGCAGCCTTGCTATCAAAGGCTGTGCTTCTGAAAGTAAGAAGACTTTAAACAGCCATTTTTGGGTTCTTTTGTTTACTTGCCAACCATCTGCTGTACCTTGAGCAAATCCTACAGAAATAATCCTGTAACTGGTACTTTGAATCTTTTTGTGCGAAATAAATTTTCTGTTATATGCCTTACCTCAGTGGCCTTAACTACAACTTTCTACCTGAAGCACAAACACATCTTAGCAGTACTACACTTCCCAGAAGACACCACAAGGAAATAGGCTGCTAAGGCTGATAGGAGAAGGTTCCTCCAATAACCACGCCCCTCTAAAACAAGAGGCGAGTGGTGAGGGCGTTTGACAGGACGTTAAAATCTTAGCAAAGATATTGGTGGGGAGGTTGGTACCGTGGCTTCCGGGAGTTATAAAGGAAGACCAGGCAGGGTTCATTATGGGGAGGCAAGCAGTGGATAATATCAAGAGCGCAGTAGGAATGGTATCGGAGGTGGGCAGGGAAAAGAGGATTTGCTATTAATGTCAATTGACACGAAGAAAGCTTTCGATAGAGTGCATTGGGAATTTTTGATGAGATTAATGAAGAAAATGGGGTGTGGGCCAAACTTGGAAAAGTGTATACGGGGTTTGTATGCTGGGCCCCGGGCACGGGTTAAAATTAATGGAAGTGACTCAGGGGACTTTGGATTGGGGAGGGGGACTAGGAAGGAGTGCCCGATGTCACCTTTATTATTCGCTATGGTGGTTGAACCTCTGGCAGAGAGGATAAGAGCGAATGATAGTCACAGCCTCCTACAGACCAGAATGTAACCTACCCTTCCTTTTCAAAATAATTGAGAAGGTAGTACAACAACAACTCCAAGAACACATCAGCATGGCTTTAGACCACACCATGGAATCAAAACGCTTAACTTCACTAATGGACACACTCTTAAAAGGTATTGCAAAGCCTCCTCGGGAACTCTGCTCTTCTGGCAAATCTCTTCTATCTGTGCCCTTCTCTTCTATTGCTAACTCCAGACTTGGCTTTTTTCATCTTGCTGCTCCTTATGCCTGGAACAAACTACCTGAGTCTGTACGTCAGGCTTCTTCTGGCCCTTTTCAAATCCAGGCTGAAAACTCGCCTCTTTGCTGTTGCTTTTGGATCTTGACTCACCTGATCTCCTTGGTGTTTCCTTACAATTCCCCCCTAATTGTATCCCATGTCTACAGCTACTATGTTGTCTGTCTTGACTAGATTGAAAGCTCTGATGAGCAGGGACAGTCTTTTACATGTGTCTGTGCAGTGCAGGGTATGTTTTGTAGCACTATACAGCACAACCTGGAATGAAAATGGAGGTTTATTTGGATGTTAGGTAATGGACCTAACAATATAATCCAAACTGGTGAAGTGAAATGACAGCAAAATACATTGTATATATAAAAAAAACAAAACCAACAAGTAAAAACTGAAAAGTTGTGAGTGTGTATGTATTCATCCGTTTTGCTGTGAAACCCCTAAATAAGATCTGATCAAACCAATTAACCTCAGAAGTTGCATAATTAGTTGATTAGGGTCCACCTGTGTGCAATCAGTGTCACATGATCTGTCATATGCCTATATAAATATACCTGTTCTGAAAGACCCCTGACTCTGCAACACCACTAAGCAAGCAACATGAAGACCAAGGAGCACTCCAAACAGGTCAGAGACAAAGCTGTGAAGAAGTATAGATCAGGATTGCGCTATAAAAAAATCCCAAATTCTGAATATCCCACGGAGCACCATTAAATCCATTATAACAAAATAGAAAGAATATGGCACCACTACAAACCTGACAAGAGAAGGCTGCCCTCCAAAACTCACAGACCGGGCAAGGAGGGTATTAGAAACATAGAAACATAGAAACATGACGACAGAAAAAGACCACAAGGCCCATCTAGTCTGTCCTTCCATAACAACAACTACAACAGTCCACTTTTTACCTTTAGAGATCCTCTGTGTTGGTCCCATGCTTTTTTGAATTCAGTTACTGTCCTCATCTCCACCACCTCCACTGGGAGACTATTCCACGGATCCACTACTCTTTCCGTAAAGAAATATTTCCGCATATCACTCCTGAATCTATCTCCCTTCACCCTCATCCCATGTCCCCTCGTAGCAGAACTTGCTTTCAATTGAAAGAGGCTCTCTCCCTGAACATTTATGCCACGGAGGTATTTAAACATCTCAATCATATCACCTCTATCCCGCCTTTCCTCTAAGGTGTACATATTAAGATCCTTAAGTCTGTCCTCATATGCTTTATAATGAAGCCCATTAATCATTTTAGTAGCAACCCTCTGCACCGACTCCATCCTGTTCACATCCTTTTGAAGGTGCGGTCTCCAGAATTGCACACCATACTCCAAATGAGGTCGCACCAAAGACTTATACAGAGGCATTATCACCTCCTTTTTTCTGCTAGCCATTCCTCTCCGTATGCACCCAAGCATCCTTCTAGCTTTTGCCGTCGCCTTTTCTACCTGTTTAGCTACTTTAAGATCATCAGACACAACCACGCCTAGGTCCCGTTCTTCTTTAGTGGACAAAAGTACTTCACCTCCTATACTGTATTGCTCCCTTGGATTGCTGCAGCCCAAATGCATGACTTTACATTTTTTAACATTAAATCCCAGCTGCCAAATTCTAGACCATTCTTCAAGCTTAGCTAGATCCCTCCTCATGTTATATCTACACCTTCCTGGGTGTCTACTCTATTGCAGATTTTGGTATCATCCGCAAAGAGGCAAACCTTACCCGACAGCCCTTCCGCTATATCACTAACAAAGATGTTAAAAAGATGTTAAAAATCAGAGATGCTACAAAGACACCAAGGATAACACTGAAGGATCTGCAAAGATCCACAGTGGATATGGGAGTATCTGTCCATAGGAGCACTTTAAGCCATACACTCCACAGAGTGGGGCTTTATGGAAGAGTGGCCAGAAAAAAGCCATTGCTTAAAGAAAGAAATAAGAAAACACGTTTGGAGTTTGCACTGTGGCGGACCCCCCAAACACATCAAAGAAGGTTCTCTGGTCAGATGAGATGAAAATTGAACTTTTTGGCCATTATGGGAAATGCCATGTGTGGCGCAAACCCAACACTTCACGAGAACATCATTCCCACAGTGAAACGTGGTGGCAGCATCATGCTATGGGGATGTCTTTCATTGGCAGGGACAGGAAAACTGGTCAGGATTGAAGGAACGATGGATGGCACTAAATGCAGGGCAATTCTTGAGGAAAACCTGTTTGTCTGCCAGAGATTTGAGACTGGGACGAAGGTGGTTCACCTTCCAGCAGGAGAATGACCCTAAACATACTGCTAAAACTGGTTTAAAGGGAAACATTTAAATGTCTTGGAATGGCCTAGTCAAAGCTTAAACCTCAATCCAATTGAAAATCTGTTGCATTACTTGAAGATTGCTGTACACAAATGCAACCCATCTAACTTGAAGGAGTTGGAGCAGTTTTGCCTTTAGGATTGGGTGAAAATCCCAGTGGCTAGATTTGCTAAACTAAAAGAGACATACCCCAAGAGACTTGCAGCTGTAATTGCAACAAAATGTGACTCTACAACATATTGACTTTGGGTGGTGAATACATACGTATGCACACTCCTGCTTTCAGTTTTTTTTTGTCTTAATTATTGTTTGTGTCACAATAAAGGATATTTTGCACCTTCAAAGTCATAGGCATGTTGTGTATATCACATGGTGCTAACCCCCAAAACTCCATTTTAATTCCATGTTGTAATGCGACAAAACAGGACAAGCAGAGGGGATGAACACTTTTGCGATGCACTGTACAAATGTTTAGTAGTAGTGGGAGTTATACTAAGTTTTCTAGACATAGCAGCAGCATTTGACTCCAGCTACCACAACCTCTTACTAGCAAGACTGCAAGTAATTGGAATTGAAAACACCCTGCTCAGCTGGTTTCACTCGTACCTAACAGACTGCTACCAGCAAGTGAAAGTAGGACCGCATAAATCCGCACCGTATAAACAATATAAAGGTTTCCCACAAGGATCAGCCTTACCTTCCTTACTCTTCAACATTTACATACAGCCAATATGCACCACCTTCTATAGGGTGTCCGGTCACTTAATCCCCAGTCACTTAATCCCTGAGTCAGATAATAGATAATCACCTAGAATCTACAATTGAAACCATGAGATATTCCTCTGGTCACTTAATCCTCAATCACTTAATCCCCGAGTCACATAATCCCCAGTCAGATAATCCCCAACGGAGGATAAACATTAGATTAAAATGTAAGGTAACGGAGGATAAACATTAGATTAAAATACATTTATTTGATCATAACAACGAAAGATACATGCGATATCAAATAAATGGAATGATCATAACACTATAAAATCAATATTATGACCCAAAGCATTGAACAAACAAAACAGTTGAAAATAAATTTATTTAGTACGAAAGATATGCAAGTGATTTTAGGTATGTTAATCTTTCTGTAGTTGGGTATCATTGAATTGCTCGAGATGTCCTGGCACATATTTCAGCATACTTCCTTTTCTGTCTGATTTGAACCCCAGCACCGGCCTGAAGAACTGATGCCACATGCTGTCAACAATCTTTTCTCAAGCCATCGAGAAATGTCCACATGGTGGGATGTTGGCAAGAGAAGAGTGACTGCAGGGCATGATGCCAGCCTACTGCATTATTCGTGCGGGCAACACCACTATTCACGTCCTCATATTTGTTCCAGGTTTCTGGTGGAAATATCGCAGCTGTATAGTTATCTTTCCTGCTGTGAAGTCGTCATCCTCGAACATAGATATGTTCAAAGTACGACAACAGTTCATTCATTCTCTCATTTTGAGGCATAGCTTCGGCTAAAGTCTTGAATGTGTCAACAACATCGTCCATTGGCACAAAAGCCAACGCTGCTAGACATCGAATCATGATGCGTAAATTATCATGTTCCTCATATTCTGCTTTCATCCCCAGTTCACATACTTTACGCTGAACGGTCCGGCATAGATGAAAATAACATCCAGTCACTCTTGCAGATGGGAAGTGTGAACGAAGTGCATTCATTGCTGCACTTTCAAAGTCAGTTAAAATGACGTCTGGTGCAGCATTTGGCGCTATGTCTCGCAATACAGCAAACAATTTATTGTATGTAAAGGCCGTTTTGTAGGAGACAGTAAATTGCCGGCGGTGTAACTCCTTCAGCGTATTGAAAATGTACAGCATACAGCTGCTAAAAAAGTGAAGGTACAACCTTGAACGTCCCATCTGCAAACCACAGTCTGTTGAAAGACGGTGCATCAACCAGGCTCTTGTCACCGAAGATAAGAAACCTCGCGTCGTCACTATCATCTCTAGAGTCGTATAGCAAGAAGTCTCTGTATATATCTGCTATTATCACAGTAAGTTGCCTGTCTGTTATAAACGTACCACTGTGCTCCCTGCAATTGCTCTTATGATAGTATGGGGCGAGTCTGTGTTGTTGTACCCACTGAATTGCTAAAAACCCAAAGTGGCTCACATAAGCAGTGCATACCACCTACAGTGTAAATGGCACCCTACCTACTGGCAGTCACATGCTGCTACCTCCTCGCAAACCTACTCCATAACACCCTTGCCCTCACCACCAACCAAATCCAGATCCCAGTCCTTCTAGGCCAGGGTAAAAGACACTCATGGAACCCCCGCCGACCACCCCTAGAAGCCAAGCACAACCTACACCCACACCTACTACACATACCCATCCAACACATCACAAAGGCCAAAGCAGAGAAGCACCGGAAGCCCCACAACCTAAGATGTGCCCTCATAAACGCAAGCTCGGTCTGCAGAAAATGGCCAGCCATCTCGGACCTCATCACCCACCACGGGTTAGATATGCTACTAGTCACGGAATCATGGCTCTCCGACTCAGACTCAGTCCTCCTCAACCAGTTCATCCCCCCTGACTTCTCCATCCACACATGCCACAGAACTAGCCGAAGAGGTGGAGGCGCCTTCATCCTAGTAAAGACAGAGCTCCAATTCCAGCTGCTGTCCTCCAATTGCACGACCAACATGGAAGCAATCACCATAGCCAACGAGCAGTCCATCATCAACCTGAAATACAGATCACCATCCCCCTCCCCTGATGACTTGTCGACAATAATTGACCTCGCCTACAACCCCAAGAACCCACGCTTGCCGAACTGGGTAGTGGGTGACCTTAACCTGCCGGCTCTCCAAAACACCCAGGTCGAAGCCTTCCTCGAAGCTCTCAACGAGCTAGGATACAAGCAGGTAATAGATACATTGATACATTGTTATATTGTCATCTGTAGCACATATACTATTGTATTGTTATTTGTAACCCAGTAGCTACAACACTATAGAGTGTATCCTATTAGTCATCTACTATTGCCAGTAGTCACCCAGTACATCGAAAACTGTCACAGACAGCTATATACCATTAATACACAGACACTTCCACTAGTCCCCATTCCCAGAGCCCCGTTCTCAGAGTTCCTTTGCCCACCAAAATATATACACAATGTCTCCCACAAGACAGGTAAACCTCCCACTCACTCTCATTCTAATAACTCTCCTAACTCAACACATATACTCATACAAAACCAATCAAAACCCCTATAATCATATCCCCATCATACATAATCGTTACAGAAACCCATATAACAACATTATCACTACCCACAATCCTCACCAAAACACACCACACTGTTCAACCTTTACACACACCCACAATAATTACTCAAGCAATGACTCAAACAGACACCATCGCAGACTCATCCAAATAAAACACCAGCCACACACTGGTTTAAGCAACAACACAACCAAAATAGATACCCAAACAAAGCTCATCTTAATAAACGTTAGATCCATACGAAATAAAATACCAATCATCAACGACATGATAAAAGACACAAACCCGGAAATCATCTGCATTACTGAAACATGGCTCACTCCCACAGACACCGTACTACTAAACCAGTTAACATCACATCAATATGATACATTCAGCTGCCATCGGGATGCAAAAAGAGGAGGTGGCACTCTCATACTCGCTAAAAAAGACCTACAATTCACCTTAACATGCTTAAACAATATAGATGGAATAGACATCATCAACATAGAAAATAGAACCCTTGCACTTACTCTCATATATAGACCCCCTTCAACTGATCAAAAAAACCTCTCCTCCATCTTAGAACTCGCATGCACAGCATCACCAAACAAACCTCTCATAATCCTAGGTGATTTGAATCTCCCTTCCCTGAATAACTCTCAATCAGACAATTTCATGGATGCTATGACCCAAATGGGTTACACTCAGATAATACATGCTCCCACCCACATAAAAGGCAACACCTTAGATCTCATCTTCCTTCCCTCCTCCCTTCTTAATAACCAACACCAACATACCCCTCCAACAATAACAGAGGTACCATGGTCTGATCACTACCTTATCACACTCCACCTCCCAGCTCAAGCAACACTAAACACAACAAACTCATCACCCCACATATCACGTTTTACACACTTTGACAAAGCTAATTTCCTTGACAAAGTATTACCCATACTCAACACAAACCTCCCAGACATCGAATCCGCTGTAAACCATTGGAATCAAACAGTCCAGAAAGCAACTACCCCCACACATACCATACATAAACAAGTAAAAAAGACAGAAAAATGGTTCACGAGAGAACTAGCAAATATAAAAAAACAATTGAGGAAACAAGAAAGGAAATGGAGGAAAACTAAATCTGACGAAAACAAATCCCAATATATGACCACCCTCAACAATTACAAAAATGCAATTAACAAGTCAAAAAAAGATTACCACTCCAAAGTAATAAACATGGCTATCAACCGCCCCAGAGAACTATTCGCAATCGTAAAAACTTTGACAAAAGCTAAAAACCAAGAGCCAAAACAGTCGGCTATAAGCATACAGACCTTAGCAACCCACTTTGCAGAAAAACTAAAGTGCAAATCCAACACCATACCAATGACACTACCTACAAACACTGAATCTAATAACACATGGACCTCCTTCCACACGATAGATCAAAAACACCTTCTTAGGATCATAACACTTATCAACACCACAACTTCTCCACTTGACCCATGTCCTGTGTCATGGATCAAATGCACAAAGGAAGAACTCGCTGAAAACATCCAACAAATGGTGAACCAATCCCTTGTCCAGGGCATCATGCCCAATGCCCTAAAACTCACAACGCTTCGACCAATAATAAAAAACAATAAACTTGACCCAAAAGACCCAAACTCTTACCGACCGATAGCCAGCATTCCATTTATAGCTAAAATAATAGAAAAAAACATCCAATTACAATTACAAGACCATATCGATGAACACAAACCCTTAGACTCTCACCAGTTTGGCTTCCGCCCCTATCACGGTGTAGAAACCCTTCTAACTACACTGATAGACTTCCTCATCAAAGGCACAGATGATAGCAGTCAAGGCTTCCTACTCCTCTTCATAGACATCTCTGCCGCCTTTGACAACATCAACCACCTTACTTTGATCAATAGACTAGAAAATCTAGGAATAGGTGGGACAGTACTCAATTGGTTTAAGTCTTACATCACAAACAGACTAATACGTGTTCAAATAGACCAGGAAGTGTCAGAAACCTTCCCCCAAGGACAAGGAATACCCCAGGGATCCGCCCTTTCTGCCCTCCTTTTCAACCTGTACCTCCAACCCATTACAAAAATATTCAGAAAACACAAAATTAGTCACTTTATCTATGCTGATGACATCATGCTTGCTCTCCCCATATCCACCAAAAATCCTACCTACGATGCCCTATCAAAATGCATGGTGGAGACCACCTCCTGGATGGAATCTAACTACCTTAGCATCAACCTCAAAAAAACTGAGGCAATGTTCGTAACAAGATCACCCGTGACTGAGGACATCTATCCAACATCAATCTCAATCATAAATACAACTATACCCGTCAAAAAAGAGGTAAAATACCTAGGGGTAATAATAGACCATACACTCACCATGCTACCACATATAAAACAGACGGTAAAAACCATATTCTACAAACTCAAAACCATACAACATCTAAGACACCTTCTTGACACCCATGACTTTAGATCAGTTGTTAACACACTCATCACCCCACACTTTGACTATTGTAATAGTCTCTTAATTGGCCTACCACAAAAAAGTACATACCTACTTCAAAGAGCCCAGAACATCTGTGCCAAAGTAGTCACAAAAGCCCGCCTAGTGGACCACGTAACCCCAATAATGCTGGAACTGCATTGGCTCCCTATAAACAGCAGAATCAGATATAAAATCCTCCTAATCACATTCAAGCTCCTGAACAACATCGCCCCATCATATCTATCCATGCTATTACATGCCCCATCAGAATCAAGAACGCGCAGACTAAACGCAACACACTCACTTGAAATACCAAACTCATTCAAAAAAAACTAAAAAATCCACCAGCACCAGAGCCTTCTCATTCACTGCCCCCATGCTCTGGAATAATCTCCCAATAAACCTTCGGATCATAAAAGACCTCACCCAATTTAGAAAGGAACTCAAGACATACCTTTTCTCCGAACACTATGAAATCCCAGACCCCCTAGTCCAACCACACACCATCCCCAAACACTCAAACACAAAGCCCTAAAACCACACTCAACTACCCACACACATACACCCACCACATACACCCACCACATACACCCCAAAATACTCCCAAGAGATGAAAAAAGGAAATAAATTCCTCCACACACACACACATATAAAAGGTAGAAAACTCTGACTACCTATAAAAAGGTAGAAAAAACTCTGATCAACACTAGATCAACACTACGATACAGAAACTTATTAATGTATATAAAATGTAAATAGTTTTGACAATTAATGCACAGTTATTTGTATAAAGTTACAATGTTATAAATCTCTGTTAACAACTATTATCTGTATAAAGTTAAAAAATCTCTGTTTCATGTAATGTATACATTAGTATACAAATTTGTTTACTTGTTCCATGTAAACCGCCCCTGATCTCTGGAAGGGGCGGTATAGAAGAAATAGCTAAATAAAATAAATAAATAAAAAATAGATGCCCCACCCACACAAAAGGAAACATACTGGACCTAATATTCGTGCCAACAGCTACTATAAGCCCGAGCTACAACCTTGATTTATCCATCACGCCAGTACCATGGTCCGACCACAGCCTAATCCCCAACCTGAGCCAGTTCAGGAAGGCCCTGAAACATTTCCTCTTTATCAAACACCTTACCTACAGCCCTGAACCCCAGCCACTCTCATATAGTTCATCCCCAAAAATGTAAAACACCAAACAGGAGCCTTTTCCATTGAACTTCTTATGTATATAGTTCACCTTTGTTCTCCAAGTTCCTTTATATAGTTGATACTTGTTCTCCAAATCCCACTCCCTGTTCAATGTAATGACCAGACATATGCATTTTGTCGGATGTTTTTTGTTACATGTAAACCGCGCTGATTGCAAATAGTGCGGTATATAAGAATTGTAAAATAAATAAATAAATAAATAATTAAATTCCAGATGCCCATGAACCAAGACAACTCTATTTGCAGGAAAGATGAGATTCCCTTAGCATCCACAAGGCGATTCCGACTCTTTGACAAAGAAGAAATCAGCAAAAATGTACTACCTAGCCTCAGCTTGACATCACCCAGCCTCGATGAAATGATATCCAGATGAAACGAGAGCCTAAGCTCTGTAGCACATCTACCTGCCTCAAACACACTACCAAAAAGAAGAAAAGCGGCACAATGGTATTCCACCGAAATTCGATCTTCTCTACTCCACCTTAGGAAGCTCGAGAGACGATGGAAGCATTCCCGATCCAAAGATGACCTGGCAGCCTACACCTCCTACTTGGACATACACCGAGAAACAATCTCAAAGAGACAGAAAGAACATCACGCTGAACCCCTGCGATGATCCCTAAATAAACCCCATAACCTGTTCAACATTGTGAGGTCCCTGATGAAGGAGCCTGCTCCCCCCTAACCAGGCTTACTACACCCCCAGGAATTCGCTGACCACCTACAAGCGAAGTCCAGCCAAACCAACACCACCATAACCCAAGTTCCAGAGCCCAAGCAGCACCACCCAACACCATTGATAGCATTCACACCTCCGTCCACGAGAAGAATAGAAGAGACCATCACATCTATAAAAACTACCACAGCTCCCAACGACCCCTGTCCAGCATTCTGGATAAAATCACTGCGCACTGAATTAAGCTCAGTCCTAAGCTAACCAAGATCATGGACCTATCCTCCTCAACAGGTGTGTTCCTGTCGGCCCTAAAACAAACCTCCATCTGACCCCTCCTTAAAAACAGCAAGCTCGACCCCAAAAAAGCGGAATCCTACCGTCCAGTCTCCAGCATTCCACTACTGGCCAAGATAATAGAGAAGGACGTATAACGACAAATCCAACACCACATTGATACTACTGCCCCACTTGACCCATGTCAACACGGATTTAGAGAATCCCATGGCGTTGAGACCCTCCTCACCACTCTACTCAGCACCCTAATCACAGGGATCGATAACAGCAGTAAAGGATATGCATTAATCTGCATGGACATTGCTGCCACTTTTGACTCGGTTAACCATGAGACGCTTCTGGCACGGCTCCAAGAGAAGGGAATCCATGGCTCAGCCTTGAGTTGGTGCAAGTCATACCTAACAGACAGATGGCAGCAGGTAAGAACTGACTAAGGGACCTCCAAGCCGTTTAAATAAATGCAAGGGGTCCCCCAAGGATCATCACTCTCAGCCCTCCTTTTCAACATATACATGCAACCCATTTACGCAATCATCCATTCCTTCAAGGTCTCCTGCCTAGTGTATGCCGACGATGTGCTACTCTTCTCTCCATTCTCAATCAACCAACCCGATTTCTCAACCCTGACAAAATGCTTTGAGACTGTCACAGATTGGCTCCACACACACAGCCTCAGAATTAATTTCAAGAAAACTGATGTACTCTTCATCACTAGGAATCACTCCTTCACCCCACCAACATCAATAAGAGTAAGAGACACGGAGATCTTGAGCAAGCCCACCATCCGCTACTTGGGGATCACCCTTGATCAGTATCTCATCATGAAAGCACACATAAGCAATACAGTCAGAACAATCTATCATAAGATATGAACCGTCTGCCTCCTGCGACCCTTATTAGAACCAGATGATTTCCGGATGATTTTCCAAGCATTGGTAACCCCGCACTTGATTATGCCAACACCATTCTGCAGGGACTCCCCATGAACACCTTGAACCCCCTGCAGCTGGCAATGAATGCAGCTGCCCGAGTCCTGCATGGAGCCTCCAGAAGGGAGCACATAACCCCTGTTCTAAAACATCTCCACTGGTTGCCGATCCACTGCAGCCTCACTTTCAAAGTTTTACTAATGACTTTCAAAGCCATCAACAACCTATCCTCCATTTCCCTAACAGACCTTATCCTCCCCATACCTGCAAACAGGGCTAGGAGGTCATTCGCTGTAAACACCCTCGTAATCCCTAGAGCAATAACAAAATGCTCCCAGACCGCAAGGAACCAGAGCATTTGTATTTTACACACCTATGCTCTGGAATGCCCTCCCAACCCCCATCCGGGCAATAACTGACCTTGCCCAATTACGGAAGGCACTGAAGCACTATTTATTCCTCCTACATTACTCCCTGCCCTGTGAAACAACACAACCAAGTTTACCCCCCACCCACCACAATGACACCACCGATACACCCAGGGCATAACATACCCACAGTCTGAATATGACTGCCTAAACTGTATATAACCTAATATGTAAGTAGTTCGGAGAGTGTCGTGTATTCCATAGCAGTACCTGTAGCATACCTGTTGACGAATAGCTCAGTTGTACATAGTTGTATATAGTTACCCTTGTTAAACCCAAGTAGTATAAACCTGTTCTCTGTAATATACACCGCATGCTCCGCTGCTTTGTACAAATTGTTGTTACATATAAACCGCACTGATTTTAAAGAGCGCGATATAGAAATAATATAAATAAATCTGAAACATCATGTTCTCGAGGCCTCCACCTCGGCAGAACAACTGCCATGTTCTGGTATTCTGGCTGCTTCCACCGGTACCAACACCCAAGCATCGGCTGCATCGATAGATCAGAGGTTTCTTGCTATCGAACGCAGTCTGGCAGCTCTTCTCACAGCTTTGGTACCGTTGAGACGGCTACAGACAGTTCAACAGGCACCGGTACCGGCCTTGATGGGTATACTCCCCATGCCGAGTCTTGAGTCTATCTCCGGTATCGACAGATCGGTACTGGGACACCTCGATACCGACTTCGATCAATACCGGTACCGTGCTCTGCACGAATATCGGGATCGGAGATATTTCGAATCTTTTGATTCCGATGATTCTGATGACTCTGCCGATACCAGAGTACTTCTTCCGGAAGAACCATCTTCTTCTCCTCAATGCAGGATGTCTCCAGGGGACATATCTTTTCAGGATTTTATTTGTGATGTGGCTCGAGGCCTTGCAATTACGGTAACTCCTGAAAAGGAACTTAGGGCATAAGAATTAGAAATCCTTCAATACCCTAAGGCTCCCAAGGAAGCAGCTACTCTGCCTATTGTCAAGCCCCAGCCCTCCGCCTAGGGCTCAGAGGGTTGGGGTTGCCATTATATGCTCCTTGCAGAAGATGAGAGAAAATCTTTTGCTCCCGCTATGCCTGCTGGGAGTGGTAGTCCTTTTGCCCTCTGATAAGGAAATAGTTGTGAGACCAGTGGTAAGGCAAAATGACAAGAATTTATTCCCCAACAAAAAGATTCAGTGCAGATTAAATCAGGATACTCTTCAGGTGTTTGCTCGAGGATATTTACAGAACTTAAACTGATTGAGCTTCACACTCTTTGCTCACAAAACGTGCAGTGCATATCACATGTACAGATAGAAAACATAACAGCTTCTTCTCACAAAGAAAAATATCTTCTTTCCCTTTGTTCCCACTCAGCTCCCTTATACACATTTTGCAAAGGAATTCTACATCATCTGCCACAGTGTACAGTCCATAGGCACTTTTGCTGAGTCAATCTCATTAAAGTCCTGTTGCATCTCTTCAAACTCTGGAACTGTGGAGTTTGGCTTTAAGCTGTTATTATACGGCTTAGGATAATTTCCCCCTAAGACCTCTGGTGCTTCCATTGGACACAGTTCTATATGGTAAGGATTGGAAATACCTGAGGTTGTGGAGATTCCTCTCTGGCTTTGTTCAGCTAGCTTTTTCCAGCTGTAGGGAAACGCTCTCTGATTCCCTGTTTGAAGTTCTTGTCTGGAGCACCGCTCTGGTTCCCAGTCCCAAACTGAGCTTTGCAAACTCCTGGGTTTAGTGCTAGGTTCCCACCTGTGAGCTCCTTGAAGCTTTTTATCTGGCAATGAGGTCTGAAGGTCGCTCTGCTCTCTCCCTCTAGGCAGGTTTCTGACAGCAGTCTGTCCCTTCTCTCCTTCCGCTCTGCTTCAATTCCAGAACTGCAGCTGGGTTTCCTCAAAGGTCTCCTCCCAGCTCTTCTCCAACCGTCTCTCCAACAACCTCTCCAGTCAATACTCTCACCAACACTCTTACCGGCTCTCTCAGCGAGACTCCAATCAACAACTACTTCCTTGTTTTCTCCTAGCCAGGGTTTATATTCCTGTTCCCTGAGCCTTGGGTCTGCCTTCCTGAACAGGTGTGTGTCAGAGCTTGAGTGTGTCAGCCTAGCTCCTGTTTCTCCAAGACCAAGCAGGAAGTCAGTCCTCACATACGGGTGACATCAACGTCGATGAAGCCCTTGCGGAGCATTTCCCCAGCTTTCCAAGAAAGCCTTTGGGAATGCAGGCACGCATGCGCGGTTCCCTTCCCGCCTAAAGGTGCCATCTTGCTCAGTCTCTTTTTCCGTGAAGCCCACCGGAAGTGTGTCCTAGTCCTCCCGGAAAATAGTTAGATTTTTTCACGATTTCTTCGCTATTTTTTCTCCGGTTCGACGCCGGTTCCCCTCATGCCGGGTTCGATACACCGGTATTGAGCCCGATCTTCTTTTTTCGTTGTTTGCCCTTCGTGGCTGGCGTTCGCGCGCTTTTTTTCTTTTTCCCTGGCAGGCCAGTCCTTTGACCTCGCGGGGACTCTTTTTTTTCCCCAATGGCCTCCAGTGGCTTCAAGAAGTGTGATCGGTGCAAGAAACTAATGTCTCTCACCGACACACACGACTGCTGCCTTTGGTGCCTCGGTCCTGATCACGAGCCTAAGACGTGTGGACCATGTGGAAAAATGTCATCTTCCAAGGCGCTTGGAAGTCGTCAGCACCAAAAGGAAAGGCCTTTCTCTGACTTGGCCTCCGGCCGGGCCCGGACCTCGTCTGAGGCCTCGACATCTCGGGAATCGGATCCCGAGCACGGTCGGGGCTCCTCGGACAGGGGGTCCCCCGACCGGGAACGAAAGCAGCTCGCGAGGGCGTCGTCGGAAGAGGTCCCTGGCTCCTCGAGAGCTAGGTCTCAGACCCCCAACCGTCGCCTCTGGCCCGTGGAACAGGAGAAGCCTCCCAAAGTACCTCGAGTGGAGCCGGAGTCTGCTGGACACGTAAGTCCTGTAGTCCTCGTGGACTCTCCTCCCAGAGAGCCGACGTCGGGCCCAGCGCCGCCGGTGCCCGAGTCGGGGGCTGCTGAGTCTCCTGAGCTGGGTCTCAGGCTGACAGCCTTGGAGAGCAGACTGTCTGCCTTCATGGAACAGCAGCGGGCACTGATGGCCAGCCTGTCTGGCGCATCTGCCCCGACCACCGGGACATCGACATCGAAGTCGACCCCGGAGACCGAGCCGATACTTGAGGCTATAAAGGCTCGAGGTCGACCTCGGTCGCGGTCTCCCTTGACCTCCCGTTCGGGACCAAGGGCGTCGACGCCGGTGCCTTCGGTGTCGGGGCGGGTGCTCACAGGCCCCGCGCGGTCGGATCCCGATTCCTCATCGGACGAGTCCGCCTGGGAGGCAGAGGACGAGGAGTCCCCCGACACCTTCCGGACTCGGTGCGTCCTGTCGGACTCATCGCAGTCCAAGCCCCGGAGTAGATCCCCCCCCCCCCCCCTGGAGGAGACCTGGTTCTCGGAGTTCGTTTGGGATATGGCCACCGCGTTGGCTATCCCTGCGGACCCCGAGAAGGAGCCTCGTGCCGAGGAGCTCGAGGCCCTACAGTACGACTCTCCTCCGAAGGAGGCCTTTACTGTTCCGGTTCCTCCGATGCTGGAACAGCTCCTTTTCCGGATGTGGGAGGCACCGGCCTCGGCGCTGGTTCTAAGCAAGCGGGTCGATTCTATCTATTGACTCCGGAAGAGCCCTGGCTTTCAGAAGGCGCAGCTACCACACCATTCCATGGTGGTGGAATCGACCATGCATCGCCTGAAAAGTCAGAAGATGCACTCCGCGGTGCCCCCTGGCAGGGAGGCCTGGAACCTTGATGGCTTTGGTAGAAAGTGCTTCCAGGGCTCGATGCTTGCTTGCCATGTCCAGTCTTACCAGCTGTACATGGACATGTACTTGCGAGACCTGGCCAAGGAGTTGGCTGGATTCTCCGCTGGTCTCTCCGGGGAACCCTTGCAGAGGTTCAAGTCCTTGTCCTCGGGGATCCGGGAATGCTCCAAGTTTATGTCCCGCGCTGCCTACGATGGCTTCGAGGCCTCGGCTCGTGTTGCGGCAGCCGGCATCGCGGCTCGACGCCAGGCATGGCTGCAGTCATCGGACCTCGAGCCATGGGTTCAGGACAAGTTGGTCGATGTCCCTTGCCGAGGTGAGAACCTTTTTGGCAAGCCCATGACCGAGAAGGCCGCACAGCTCGAAACAGAGCACCTCACGAGGACAAGGCTGTCTAGGAAGACTTCTGCCCCTTCTCACAAAAAGAAGAGCTCGGGTAAAAAGCCCTTTTACCCAAGGAAGGGCACTGCCTACAAACAGTACCCACAGTACCAGGCTGCCCAAGCTCCCCCTCAGGGTCAGCAAGCCAAGGGGCAGGGTAATGGGCCCCGTAGGCAGAAGACTCCCAAGCCTCCGGCCCCTGCTTCCACTCAGCAGGGTGGGGTTTTTTGACTCCTTAGGCATAGCCTCTCCGTCCCTGCTCTCCCAACCCTGCACAGGAGGTTGCCTCGCCCTGTTTGTCCACAAGTGGCCACTCATCACTGGAGACAGTTGGGTACTCAGCATAGTCCACAAGGGCTATCTGCTGCACTTCCACCAGCTGCCGCCTCCATACTTTCCAGGAGAGCCTCCAAGGCCTCCCCTGCACACAGATCTTCTCCTTCAGGAGCTCCAAGGTCTGTTGGCGGACAGGGCTGTGGAGCCTGTGCCTCCCCACCTACGGGGTCAAGGGTTCTACTCCAGGTATTTCCTTGTACCCAAAAGAACCGGTGGCCTTCGGCCTATTCTGGACCTCAGAAATCTCAATAAGTTCCTAGAGAAGGAGAAGTTCAAAATGCCTACTCTTGGAACACTTCTGCCCTACCTCCAGCAGGGAGATTGGCTATGCTCCTTAGATTTAAAGGATGCGTACACTCACATCCTCATTCATCCAGACCACAGAAAGTACCTCAGGTTGATTGTGGGAGGAAATCATTATCAGTACAGAGTACTACCTTTTGGCCTCACCTCCGCTCCCAGAGTCTTTACCAAATGCCTGGCAGTGGTGGCTGCCTATCTGAGGAATCAGGGAATCTTTGTCTTCCCCTATCTGGACGACTGGCTCATCAGGTGTCAGACGTGCCAGGAGGCCAGATAAGCCACCCTCCGAACTATTGCTCTTCTTCAGAGCCTGTGGTTTGTAATAAACTTTGCAAAGTCCACTTTGCTCCCCTCCCAAAACTTGTAGTTCATAGGGGCAAGGTTGGACTCTCTGCTGGCAAAGGCATTCTTGCCAGAAGACAGGGCCCAAAGACTGATAAACTTAGCAAACCAGTTTCTCAGCAGGTCATTGGTCTCCGCCAGACTCTGCCTGAGACTTCTTGTTCACATGGCTTCGACAGTCCATGTGACCCCCAATGCCAGGCTCCATATGAGGCCTGCCCAATGGTGCCTTCGGACTCAGTGGTCACAGGCCACAGGCAGCCTCAGAGACAGGATAAGGGTGTCCAGACGATTTCTGAACTCCCTCCGCTGGTGGCTGCACCTACCCCATCTACTGCAAGGAGTGCCTTTTCAGATTCCTGGGTTCACAGTGGTGCTGACCACGGATGCCTCCCTACGGGGCTGGGGAGCTCATTGTCTAGGCAAGGGCACCCAAGGCCTGTGGTCTCCTTGGGAGGCCGCACAACAGATCAATCTTCTAGAACTCGGGGCTATTCGACTAGCCCTCAAGACTTTCTCTTCAACCCTGGCTCATTAGTCTGTCCTAGTTCAAACAGACAGTCAGGTAGCCATGTTTTATGTGAACAAGCAGGGCGGTACTGGGTCAAGGCTCCTTTGCCAGGAGGCACAGGACCTTTGCCTGTTTGCTTTCAGACACAACATGCTTCTCAAGGCAGCGTATCTCCCTGGCCAGGAGAACTACCTGGCAGACAGATTGAGCAGAATTCTGCAGCCCCACGAGTGGCGGCTCCATCCTTTGGTGGTTCAAAAGATTTTCCTGAAATGGGGACTTCCATCCATAGATCTGTTTGCCAGTCCTCTGAACAAACAGCTGCCAAAGTTCTGCTCCAGGCAACCGCATCCTCTGCGGATAGCAGCAGATGCTTTTCTGATTCTCTGGTCTCAGGGCCTCCTGTATGCATTTCCTCCCACGCCTCTGGTGGCCCGAACTCTGTTCCAGATTCTCAAGGACAAGGCCTCGGTGGCTCCCAGGTGGCCGAGACAGCCTTGGTTTCCAATTTTGCTTCAGCTGGCAGTGGATCCCCCACTGCCTCTAGGGTTGCAACCCGACCTTCTCTCTCAGGATCAGGGTTCCCTTCTGCACCCCAACCTCAAAGCTCTCAATTTGATGGCTTGGAGGCTGCAAGGGTAGTTTTGGTTCCCTGGGGCCTGCCTCAGGAAGTTGAAGAGGTTGTCCTAGCCTCTAGGAAACAGTCCACTAGGAAAACCTATGCTCTCAAATGGAAAAGGTTTTCTGTGTGGTGTCAGCTACGTACGGAGGATCCTTTCTCCTGTACTGTACCAGTAGTGCTTCAGTACCTGTTGCACTTATCCAATCAGGGACTTAAGTCAAATTCTGTTCGGGTCCACCTCTCAGCTCTAGCAGCTCACCACTCACTAGTGGAAGGACATTCTCTGTCAGGTCACCCCTTGGTGTCCCGCTTTCTCAGAGGCTTGCTCTTGCTCAAGCCTCCAATCCGTCGTCCTGCTCCTGATTGGGAGTTGAATGTGGTCTTGCAACAATTGACTCGCCCACCTTTTGAGCCGATGGCTACTTGCCTTCTACGCTTCCTGGCCTGGAAGACGCTCTTCTTGGTAGCCCTTACCTCGGCCAGGTGAATGAGTGAGCTTCAGGCCCTGGTCTGTGACAGGCCTTACACTCGCTTCTATAGGAACAGGGTAGTCCTTAGGACTCATCCAAAGTTCCTCCCAAAAGTTGTTGTCTCTTTCCACCTCAACCAGGAGGTGGTTCTTCCAACATTCTTTCCTAGGCTTCATGCAAGCCAGGCTGAAGCAATTCTGCATACCCTGGACTGTAGGAGGGCCTTATCCTTCTACCTTGACCGTATGCAGGGGCACAGAAGGGCTACTCAGCTCTTCATATCTTTTGACCCTAATAATTTGGGGTTAGCTGTGTCCAAGCGTACCTTGTCCATCTGGGTGGCTGACTGTAACACCTGGGCTTACAAGGCGGCTGACCTTCCTTTGCAGGGTCGGTTCACGGCCCATCGTGTCGGGGCAATGGCTGCCTCAGTGGCTCATCTCCGCTCTGTACCGTTGGTGGACATCTGCAGGGTTGCAACTTGGTCTTCCAGCCAGACTTTTGTGGCCCATTACTGTCTGGAGAGAGAGTCCCATAGGGACAGTGCTTTTGGCCAGGCAGTACTCCGGAATCTCTTTGAGGTTTAGGCAACTCCTGCCCTCCTGCCCTCTGTTGGGCTACCGGTGGAGGTTCTGTCAGTGAAAAGCCTTTCTTTGATGCTGGGACTAGAGGGAGTTCTCTTGTTCAGCCTGGGTTCCCTGGTAGCCCAGAGCTAGGAAGTCACCCATATGTGAGGACTGACTTCCTGCTTGGCCTTGGAGAAAGAGTAGTTACTCACCTGTAACAGGTGTTCTCCAGGAGCAGCAGGAATCAGTCCTCACAACCCTCCCTCCTCCCCTGGGAGTTGCAGTTGTACATAGTTTATATTTACATTTTTGTGTGCTGTTTTTAGCTATGTCATTTGACTGAGCAAGATGGCACCTTTAGGCGGGAAAGGAACTGCGCATGCGTGCCTGCATTCCCAAAGTCTTTCTTGGAAAGCTGGGGAAATGCTCCGCAAGGGCTTCATCGACGTCGATGTCACCCATATGTGAGGACTGATTCCTGCTGCTCCTGGAGAACACCTGTTACAGGTAAGTAACTACTCTTTCCCTATGCTTGCCTCTCTCTCTCTCAAACGCTGAAACGTGCGTGCAGCCTGACTGTCAGTTTGTTTAAAGGTAAAATCATCCTTTTCTTCTACTTCCATATGCTCAGTATGGGCTTCTTCATCACACTATTCATCATATCTTACATGATCTTATGCTGAGTATTGCAGCGCTCCTGCCCCGCCTTAGGGCTAAAGACAGGAGCGGGGCCTATTGTCTCGTGAGGAAGGAGTTTAAACCTATTCCCCTGGAATGCTGGGTACTGTAGTTTTTCTGCTCCTTTCACTCCGAAATAAAGTGTAGTTGTGCGCCAGAGACGGTAAGGCTTATTTGCAAGTATTTTTATTATGGTTAAGGTTATTCTTCCATCGCATGACACATTCAGAAATATGAACAAAACAGGTGCTTTAACACGAACAGAAAGAACTCAGGTATAAAGTCAACTTAAAGTAGAAATTCAGCTTTACTTCTAAGCAGTTTACTCAGCTCTGCCCCAAGAGGTCATTCACTTTAAATGCAGCCTCTTTTCACACACTGTTACGTTCACAGTGCTGGGTCACTTCAGGTGCAGATAATTAAAGCTTTCCTAGCATGGCAGCAAAACAGCTCCGTAATATTCAACTCATACACGGCATAACCAGTTTTCTTCAGTTTGGTATTTCCACACAACAAATAGTACAGTCCATGCTCTCACAGTCAGGTAAGTTAGAATTATCTTGCATTAATTCCTCAGACTGTATAGAATTATTAGCTTCCTGCAATACTGGCTGTCTGTTTGCTTTTAGCTTTAAAAACTCTTTAAAATCCTGGAGAAGCAATTCAGCCTGTTGTCTGCTAGATAAGGAATTGTTATCAGTTATTAAACTTCCCTCTTGATTAAGGCTGTTTCCCTTTTCCTCTCTCAGGTTAAGTGAATCCTGGTAACTTTTAGGCTCTTCTGTTAAGGTTTCAAATATAGGAGAATTGGGTTTACCTTCACTTGGGAAACTCCTATGCGAACCGCTTACTTGTTGCCAATCCCCTCTTATCCTAGGTGGCTCAGACGTCCTCCAGCTATGAGAGTTCCCGTGCCTCTCTGGGCCAAACTGTAATTCCCAGAATGAGTTCTTTTTCTCTCTTGCCTGCCGTGAGGGCTTCCTCTCCCAGGGCTCTGCCTTCCTCCAGGTGTCTATTCCAGGGCTAGGTCCACTTTCCTCAGGACTTCCATTTATTGCCTCTGAACAGATTCTTGCCGGTCTTCTTCTACTGCTTCGGCTCAGTCCTTGGCTGCTAGCCTTCTCTCTCTGACTGCTGCTCCTCTGACTGCTCACGGTACTCTGACCGTTCCCTGGGCTCCTTCTCTTCCCCTTCTCCTTCTCCTTCCACTTCTCCTCCTTCCTCCTCCCCTTAGCAAAGCCATACTCCGGTTTAAAACCAGGTTCTCTTCTAGACACGCTTCTTCCAAGCACTGGGTGTGCCCAATCAGGACTGCACGACTCCTCCCCTGGGCTGGTATCCATGCTCAGCTCAGCAGAACGAAGTCTCTCTTTCTTTCCAGCACTGTCAATCTGGCATAAATCCTGTTGCCCTTCAGGATTTTCATCTGTCTCCATAGCCTCAGGAGGGCGCTCTTCACCACAGTATGTGGGAAACACCTTTAACCACATCTCCTCATTCTCGGAGGCTCGATACAATGTATCGAGTTCCACCTTGTCCTGGCTTCCAAAAAACTCCGTTACCACACCATTCAATGGTAGTGGAATCGGCTATGCGTAGGATGAAGAGTGCAAAGAGGCATGCTTCCAATCCTCCAGGCCGTGAATGCAGGACTCTTGATGCCTTTGGGCGTCGATGCTTCCAAGCTTCCATGCTCTCAGCCAGGATCAGCTCCTATATCCTATATATGGGAATGTTCCTCAAAGAGGTCACAGGAGACTTGGAGCTGATGAGCCCCCCTTCTTCCTTATGATAAATGACAAGACTTTCTTACTCTTGTCAGGCATGCTCAGGATGTTTCCAGGTTTGTAAGCCGTGCATCCTTTGTCTGCTTTGAATGCATCAGCAGATCCTCTGCTATTGCCATTGGTGCACGTTGGATTGCCTGGCTTCATGCATCAGATTTGGAACTTTGGGTACAAGATAAATTGGGAAATATCCCTTGCACAGGAGAAAATCTCTTTGGCAAAAATTGGCAGGAAAAGGCTAATGAAATAGATGCTGACAATATCACCCTGGATAGATTGTCAAAATCTGCAGCCAACCCAGCCAAAAAGAAATTCTATAAAAAACACTTTTTCAGCAAAAAAAAGGAAGTTTTATACTTCTTATGCCCAGCAGGGGCACAGTCCAGTTCAGGCTGCCCAAAAGGGACAACAGCAACAAACTAGACAACAAAAGAAGCCAAAAGGGCTGAGAGCTCAGCCAGCTCCATAGGCTCAGCCTCCTTAGGGGCTTTGACTCCTACCTAGAGAACTTAGCCTTCCTGCCCCTGAACGGTCCAGAACCCTTAGCCATTCCTGGAAGATTGTGTCATTTTGCCAACAGATGGCACCAGATAACAGCAGAGTATTGGACTCTGTCCATTGTACGAGAGGGGTACAAGCTTCATTTTCACAGCATGCCCCCTCCTACAATCAATTCTCAGACCCCTGCCAACAATCTCTTAGGTCAGGAGATCACAACACTCCTTGCTCAAGGAGCAATAGAAGAAGTACCCATTCTAGAACAGGGTACAGGGTTCTACTCCTCCTATTTTCTTATCCCAAAGAAAACAGGAGGACACAGACCCATTTTAGACCTCAGAGAATTGAACAAATATCTGTTCCGAGATAAATTCAAAATGATCTTTCTAGGAAGTCTTCTGCCATACCTTCAAAGTCAGGTTTGGCTTTGTTCTCTAGATCTAAGGGATGCATATACTCATATTCTCATCGATCCAGATCACAGGAAATTCCTGCGGTTCCTTTTCCAGGGAAAGCACTTCCAATACAAAGTTCTTCCATTTGTTCTGGCTTCGGCACCAAGAGTATTCATGAAATGCATTGCGGTAGCAGCTGCATTCCTGTGAACCCCAGGGATATTCGTCTTCCCGTACTTATACGACTGACTCATTCAAGCCCCCATGGCTCCAGAAGCCAGCTCTGCTCTGTCTCGCACAATGCGAATCCTTCAATATTTGGGATTGGTCATAAACCTCCCAAAATCCCATCTTGCTCCTACTCAGTCCCTAGAATTCATAGGAGCTCATCTAGATACCAGACAGTCAAGGGCTTTCCTTCCACAGCCCCGCTGTCTACGCATAGTGCAGCTAGCTTCCCAAGCAGCAGGGAAGACTTACCTGACTGCTCGAGAAATGCTGCAACTACTGGGACATATGGCATCCACTGTACATGTGGTTCCCTATGCTCGCCTCCACATGCGAGCAGCCCAGTGGACCCTATCCACTCAGTGGACACAGGCCACAGGTCACCTGTCAGACAAAATAACAAACTCACAACGTCTTGTTTCATCCCTCCAATGGTGGCAATCACTGGAGAACCTTCTGGTGGGGACTCCTTTCCAGCAACCCCTATTCCAGGCCACTTTAACAACAGATGCATCACAGGTGGGATGGGGGGCCCACCTGCACGATCTCTGTACCCAGGGTACCTGGACTCCACAGGAGGCTTGTCTTCACATAAACCTCCTGGAACTCAGAGAAATCTTCCTTGCTCTTCGAGTATTCCAAGCCCAGCTCAGCTACAAGACAGTGCTAGTCCAGATGGACAATCAGGTAACCATGTTCTACATGAACAAGCAGGGCGGAACCGGCTCTCTGTTGTTATGCAATGAAGCTTTACGACTATGGGCCCTCGCCAGAGAGCAGCAAATTCACCTCCTTGTGGTATATCTTCCAGGCATTCAAAACCTTTGGGTAGACAAACTCAGCCGTGTACTGCTGCCACACGAATGGTCTCTCCACTCAGACCAGGTTGCCCAAATATTTCAAATCTGGGGAACCCCAGACATAGACCTCTTTGCAAGTCCACTGAATGCCAAACTTCCCCGGTTCTGTTCCAGAATTCCGGCTCGAGATTGTCAGGCAAGGGATGCCTTCCTCCTTCACTGGGGTCAAGACTTCGTCTATGCCTTCCCACCCATTCCCCTCATCCCCAAAACACTATTCAAGCTTCAGGAGACAGAGGTCGTATGATTCTCATAGTTCCACGCTGGCCATGGCAAACGTGGTATCCTCTGCTTCTACATCTATCTCAAGCTCCACCTTGGGAGTTGGGATGTGCTCCAGATCTTCTCTCTCAAGAGAACGGGATGCTATGGCACCCGAATCCCCAGTCCCTGCTTCTCAGGGCCTGGTTGCTGAAAGCCTAGACCTTCAGGATCTCAACCTTTCTCAGTAGGTAAAAGATATCCTACAGGTTTCTAGAAAACCTTCCACAAGACGATCATACGTCTTTAAGTGGAAGCGGTTTACCATATAGTGTTCTCAAAAGGGACTTAACCCCCCTTGCGATACATCTGGAATCGGTACTGGAGTACCTCCTTCATTTATCAAATACTGGTCTTAACACCAATTGAGTAAGAGTCCATCTTAGTGCTATTGCAGCTTCCTACAAGCCTCTAAATCAGTGGTTCTCAACCTTTTTTGTGCCGTGACCCCTTTTACCATTGGTCAACTTGTGGGGACCCCCAATGATAAAATAAAATGCGTCTCTCATCCTTTATCATTAACGCAATGTTGCTGTAATAATTTGTTGAATTATTAATATATTACAGGCCTTTGCAATATGTTTTTATTTATAAAATTTACTTATTTAAACCACAATAATTAATCACAACAACAAATAACAATATTTGATCTCGAAATTATGATGATTTTGTAGTCAACGGTTTTAGTATGCTTTATTCAAAAAAGACTGACGAAGAACAAAAATGTTAGCGTTGTCAAACCTAAAAAGTAGGCATAGGCTATCAGTGCGAAGGTTGTGCTTGCTTCCTTCTCGCCAGATGTGAAATTCTCGGCTCAGTCTTTGCGAGAGCACAACGAAGATCATCTTCTGCAGCAAGTCTATTGCGGTATTTACTCTTGATAAGCAACAAGCTTGAGAAGCCTGTTTCACACAGATATGTTGTTGGAAACGGAAGAAGTAGACGCAACACAATCTCAGACAGTCCAGGATACAATTGAAAATACTTGATCCAGAATTTAATTACTGACATTGAAAAAAATCATTTTTCGCTGCATCACTGGTAATGAGTTCAATGAACTCTTCTTGTGCAATCTCAGGAACATCCTCAACTTTAACTGTGAATGGACTTCTGGCAAGTGCAAATGGTGTGCCAGGTAGATTTGGAAAATACGCTGAAATTTCTTCTTCCAGCATTTCTAGGTGCTGTTTGACAGAAATTATAATTCCATTTCTTGTGTCAAGTTCAATCTCGTTTTCTTCAAAGAAAGTGGATAAGTTTAGCAACATGTACGTTTTATTTTCAGCTAACTTTTTCTGCCAAAGCTGAAGTTTCATTTGAAATGCTTGAATCTTTTCGTACAAATCTAGGCATGTTGCATTTGGTCCTTGCAGTGATAAATTTAATTTGTTCAATATTGCAAATATGTCAACCAAGTAAGCAATTTTCAGCAGCTGCTTTTTGTCACTGAAAAGTGCTTCAAATTGTGGTTTTGCTTTTTGCTTAAAAAACATTTTTAGTTCATCGCGAAGATCAAAGACGCGCTTTAAAACCTTTCCTTTTGATAACCATCTCACCTCAGTGTGTAGTAAAAGAACATTATTGGATGCATCCAAATCATTACAAAGTTTCATAAACAGTCGCGTGTTTAAAGCACTTGCTTTTATGAAATTAACAGCACTTACTACATTTGTCATAGCTTCTTGCAGCTCTGGTGGCAGTGTCTTCGTTGCTAAAACTTGTCTATGAATCATACAGTGAGTTCCAATGGCTTTCGGGGATTCATTGAACACCAAACGTTGAAATCCCGACCGACATCCTAGCATAGCTGGAGCTCCATCTGTGCAAACACCACAAACCTTGTCGATGGGGATATCGTGGTTTTGCAGAAATGAACAAAATATTTCAAACACATGACGAGCAGTTGTTGTCGTTTCAAGTGGCTTGCAAAAAAGGAACTCATCTTTAAACTCACCATTATTAATATATCTCACGTAAACCAGTAACTGAGAATAGTTTGAAACATCTGTGGATTCATCAAGCTGGATGCTAAATAGTCCAAGTGGAGTGGATTTCATTTCCTGGATTACTTGGTCAAGGATATCAGCAGACATATCTTCTATTCGTCTACCGATGGTGTCGTTAGACAAGGAAATTGGACTCAATTTCCGTACAAATTCATCTCCAAGCATGACTCGAACAATATCTTTTGTTGCTGGTAACAGCAATTCCTCGGCAATGGTGTGAGCTTTCTTGGCTTTGGCGATTCTGAGAGCCACCATATATGAAGCTTCAACAGCGGCTATGTTTTGCTGGTGGAGCTTTCCGCCAATATCAAGTCTGCTTTTCTTGATTCCATCAGCTTTGTTCTTAAAATACTGAATATCCTTGCCTACAAAGGTGGGATGCTTACAGTCAAAATGCCGTTTCAGTTTGTTTGGCTTCATGGATTCCGCTGATAGAACTTCGTTACAAATAACGCATTGTGGTTTCTCAATCCCTGCTGAAAATATGGAGGTGAAACCATACCTTAAAAAGTCATCGCAATATTTTCTTTTCCTGGTATTCTTCTCTCTGTCATTCATTTTCAATGGAGTCGCTGGTGTTATATAATATCACACAAAGCGAAGGCAGATGAGGTCACAGGTGCTAACTTTCGGCTATATAGAAAAAACAAATATATCTTTAAAAAATATATATATTTATAATATGAAATGCATAATGTGCTGTGCTGCTTTTGAACTCTTCTACTTCAATGCCTCCAGTTCTTGCTATTGCTACCAGTTGTTTTTCTCAGCCTGCAATACTTATCCCATTCCTCTTACATTTCTACCCTCTCAGCAACCCTATTCACCCCTACCAAGAAACCCACTTATTCCACACCGGCATGTCTTGCATACAGTTATATAAACAGACAGACAGAAATGCCCTCCCCAGTAGAAGTCCCCTCCGAAAAACCCAGCATGTTTTTAATAGGAGGCCATGCAGCCCCTCCCCGATCACCCCCACAAGGCCCGATCCAGCCCACTGCACCCCAGCAACATAAAAAGCAGCATTGGAAGGTGGACCTGTGCCTGAAAGCCTCACTAGAGGGCTCCTTGGTGTGGCCAAACAGCGGGCGAGCCAGCAGCACCACTGAGTGAGGGCATCCAGCAAAGACCAACAGAACTGTATTAACAGACCTCCATAAAAACTAATTGTAAGCTTTGATGAGCAGGGACTGTCTCTTACATGTCTGTGCAGTGCTGCATACGTCTTGTAGCGCTATACAAATGCTCAGAAGTAGTAGTAAGTCTCTGTTAATTAGGCCAACTTGCACCAATGACAATAAACAGCATATAGTTACCGTTGCACATATCACCTTCTTTTCAAAAGGAAATACACAAGACCATCCAGCATACCCACACAATTACAGTACTCTAGCAAAGTATAATATTCAACACAATGAAAACGGAAACCAGAGCTTTACACAGGCTGCTGAAAAAAAAATACAAATGCAGAAGGAAAATATATATGGCTAGGGGACCTTGCACTTTCAGCTAAATAAATCTTTTTATTATTAAAAACTGCAACAAAATATAAACATAACAATATTCTTAAGAAAAATTACAAACCACAGCATTCCATTCCACAACAAGGGGGGGGGGGGGGCGGATAAAAATGTATGATTCCCCGAAATGGAGGTATATAAAACACAAATGGAGGAGAAGGCCTTCCGCAGAAAGTCCAACAACAAAAGTACAGCGGAGGGCAAATCACCACGGCCTACCAATATGTTGGTTAAATTCTTTATTAGGGACCCAATAAAGAATTTAACCAACATATTGGTAGGCTGTGGTGATTTGCCCTCCGCTGTACTTTTGTTGTTGGTATATAAAACACATAAATAAAAATACTGATGAAATCGGTTGCTTTCTCAGTAATATCCTCTCAAACACAATCAAGTATGGACCTGGGACTCAAACTAAGATTCTTCTGTATGGAAGTGCCAGCACCATGAGGCCAGCCTCCCATTCAGCATTTCTTAAATGAGCAGAACATCACTGGCAAATGTTGTCTAGTTACAGTATTTAAAAATAGCTCTGCCCACTCAGGAATAGTACAAGGCTCTGTAAAAAATGAGCTATGTTTTATTTCACTTACTTATAGTCTCCTCCTGCTGCTCTGTCACGTTCAAGAGCCTCTGCCACGTGGCTGCATGTCCTGGACCACACGGTCTGTTGTCCGGCGTTTTTTCTGCTCCTGCCTCCTTTTGCACTCACTCTACTCGTGCACCGGAGCTCCCGTGCTGTTCTCGCCTCCACTTATCCTCCGCCGCTCAACTTATCCTCATCGCTGATATCTCTGCAGTCTGTCTGGGCCCGATCAACACCTCGCTGAACTATCGGGTGCCGGAGTGATCTTGGATATATAAGCCAAGCGGATGCAGAGCCTTCCCGCCGCTGAAGAGCCAATGCAGATGTTTCCCGCCCCTAAAGGAAGTTAATGTAACTTCCTTTGGGGGCGGGACGTATGTGCACAGGCTCCTTCACAGAGACGGAAGGCTCTGCACCGGCTTGGCTTTTTTTTCAATTGAAGATCATTCAAGTCGTTGCCGCCGCCGCCGCTGCTGCCGTGACCCCCGGTAAATCCCGAAGCGACCCCAATGGGGGTCGCGACCCACAGGTTGAGAACCGCTGCTCTAAATGGACAACCTATTTCCTCTCAACCACTTATAACAAGGTTTATGAGAGGTCTTCTATTAAACCTCCCATTAGACCACCACTGGTGGCATGGGATTTGAATCTTGTTCTCGGGCAGCTCAGGAAACCACCCTTTGAGGCTTTAGCCACTACATCTCTAAAATTCCTTTCCTGGAAAGTCATTTTCCTAATTGCAATCACCTCCGCACGCCGCATTAGTGAATTGCAAGCTCTAGTGACTGATCCTCCTTATACAAGATTTCACCATCTTTATCTTTATCTTTATTATAAAACTTTTTATACCGCCATGACCAAAAAGGCATACAGCGGTGTACAATAAAAAAACAGGCTACTGAGAGAACAGAAAAGAACGCCAATTATTCATAAAAGAGACAGCAAAGATAGAAAAGGAAGAATAGAGAAACAGAGCAATCAACTGTGGGCAGGGGGGGAAGGAACATCAAAAGCAACACAGAAGAGGTGAGTTTTGAGGGAAGCCTTAAAAGTTTTAAAAGATGACTCCATGCGTAAAGTTGAGGGAAGAGAGTTCCAAAGGCGGGGGCCGAGAAAGAAAAAAGCAGAAGAGCGTGTTGATTCGAGGTGAGCCCGAGAAGGAGGAGGGAGAAAGAGACGGTTAGCGTGAATCGACCGAAGCGTTCTAGAAGGACAGTGAAAACGCACCAGATCAGAGAGGTAAAGGGGAACACCAGTGTGGAGAGCTTTGTGAACAAAGATCAGAACTTTGTATTGAATACGGAAAGGGATAGGCAGCCAGTGTAAACGAATAAGAAGTGGAGTGATATGAGCCGTACGTGAAGAATTAGTCAGAAGACGAGCAGCAGTATGGTGAACCAATTGAAGACGACGAAGCTGAGAAAGAGGGAGGCCGGCCAGAGAAGCATTACAGTAGTCTAAACGCGAAACCACAAGAGAAAGAAGAAGTGTAGTCAGAGAAGAAAAGGAAAGAAAAGGCCGGATAGCACGGAGTTGACGCAGGGTATAGAAAGAACGTTGAACAATAGAAGAAACGTGCTCTTTGAAGGTTAAAGCTGAATCCAAAGTAACCCCAAGATAACGCATAGAAGAGACAAGAGGAATAGGCCCAGCAGACAGAGAAGGAGCAAGAGTGGGAAGAGGAGCAACAGCAGTGAACCAGATGGCTGAAGTTTTGGACAAATTAACGTGTAGGAAATTGTCAGAAAACCAAGAGGAAACAGTGGCGAGACAGGCATTGAGGGGACCGATATCAGGGGAAAGAGGGCAAGTGTGATAGAGGAGAAGGATATCATCTGCATAATAGTACGCAGAGATACCGTGCTGTTGGATAAGTAAAGCAAGAGGGGCCAGAAAAATATTAAACAGTAAAGGGGCTAATACAGAACCCTGTGGAACACCACACGACAAGGGTGAAGGAGAAGATGAAGTAGTGCCAGAGAGAACTGAGAAAGATCGATTAAAAAGAAAAGAGTGAAACCAGCGGATAACCGAACCAGAAAGACCTATAGAACGAAGCCTTAGGAGAAGAGTGCAGTGATCAACAATGTCAAAAGCAGCAGAAAGATCAAGTGAAACAGCCAAAGAAATAGAACCACGATCATGAGCAACGTGCAACTCGTTAAGAAAAGAAATGAGAATAGCTTCGGTACTGTGCCCAGGACGAAAAACCAGATTGACGGGGGTGTGAAGAACCAAAGAATCCTCCAAGTGTGAAGATAATTGAGTAAAGACCAACCGTTCAAGAAGCTTAGAGAGAAATGAGAGATTAGAGATAGGACGCCAGTTAGAAAGTGAGGCAGGATCCAGAGAGGGTTTCTTCAGAAGGGGGCGAATAAGAGCGTGTTTCCAGAGAGCAGGGAAAGAACCGGAAGAGAGACTGGTGTTAAAAATAGAGAGAACAAAGGGGAGGAGAGCAAGAGAGGGTTCAGAAAGCCAATGGGAGGGTATGGGGTCGGACGGACAGGTGGTTTTCCGAGTGGAGGAGAGAGTAGTGGAGAGTTCAGGAAGCGTGATAAGCCGGAATTCGGACCAACAGTGTGAAAGCGGAGGAACAGTAGAGGAAACTAATGCGGAGGAAGGAACTGGGGAAAGAGGAGGGGGAGAAGAAAGAGGAGGGGGGCAAGAAGGGAAAAGTTGCCGGATGGAGAGGACTTTGTCAGCAAAGAAGGAAGCCAGAGCATCTGGTGTGGGGTTATTAGAAGATGCTATAGCAGGAAGAGAAGCGGTAGGGGATGAAGAAGAAGCAGAGAGGGAGTGGAGAATACGATATAATTGACGAGTGGAGTTTGCCGAAGAGGAAATAAGCCTAGAAAAATAGTCCCGCTTAGCAGAGTGCAGAAGGGAGCGGTAGTAGTGAGAGTGACAGTAACGGAAGTGTGAGAGAGTGACAGGTGAAGGGAACTTACGCCAACGGCGGAGAGCTCGACGTAGGTAAGAGCGGTGGAGACGAAAGCCAGGTAGATACCAGGGGGAGGTGGGGCGAGAGCGGGCTGCAGAAGGGGTCGCAAAGGAGCAATTTGATCTAGAGCAGTGGAGAGCGAAGAGTCCCAACACTGGACCTGAAGGTCAACGGAAAGCGAGGAAAAATCCTCAGGAAAGAGAGTGTCCGAGGGTGGGAAAAGCTGGAGGGAATCAGGAGTGAGACGACGAACTGAGCGGGGAGGAGGCAGTAGAGGGGAAGGAGGGGGGAAAGGAGAAAGAGGACAGGGAAGGACAAAACATAAGGTCATTCTTAGGACTCATCCACACTTTATGCCAAAGGTGGTTTCTCCTTTCCATTTAAACCAAGCGGTTTAAATTCCTGTATTCTTTCCGAGGCCTCATGCCTCCAATGCAGAAAGAAAACCATACCTTGGACTGTAAAAGAGCTTTAGCTTTTTACCTACAAAGAACACAGCAACATAGAAAATCTTCTCAACTCTTCGTTGCTTTTGATTCTAGTCATTTGGGACTTCCAGTTTCCAAAAGAACTCTAACTGGATTGCACAATGCATATCCTTTGCCTATGAGAGTAAGGGTTTTTCTCTTGAAGGCCGTGTCACAGCTCACAATGTGAGCCATGGCAGCCTCTGTGGCTAATCTTCACTCTGTATCTTATCGACGACATCTGTCGAGCAGCCATTTGGGCTTTGGTACATACCTTTACAGCCCACTACTACTTGGACAATGATTCCCGCCAGGATGCCTTGTTTGGTTGGGCTGTTCTTCAACATCTCTTTCAGACTTAATTCAACTCCTACCCACCATCCCTGGTGGGATGCCGGAGATCCATGGGAGGAAGCATGGTCCATCTGACAATGGGTTGCAGCTTCCTGGGGCCATTTCCCTGGCATCTTCAGCTAGGGAGTCCCCATATGTGAAGACTACATTCCTGCTTGTTCCTGGAGATAGCGTAGTTACTCACCTGTAACAGGTGATCTCCGGGAACAGCAGGAATTTAGTCTTCACAAACCACCCACCTCCCCTAGTAGTTGTCTCTCTATCTCTCTCTCTCCCTCTCTCCTTTGTCTTAGCTATAAACTCAACTGAAGAGGGACAGTGGAAAAGGCGGGAAGGCAGCACGCAGGCGCTATGGGATGCTCCCAAAAGCGTTCCTATTGGATGCTGGGGAGCGTTCCCGCATGGGCTCCGTCGGTACCGATGATACCCATATGTGAAGACTAAATTCCTGCTGTTCCTGGAGATCACCTGTTACAGGTGAGTAACTACGCTGTCTGTTCCAAGCCACTTTGAATTCCGTCACTGTATTTGCTCCCACCTCTTCCATCGGGAGGGCATTCTAAGCATCCACCGTCCTTTCAGTGAAAAGGTATTTCCTGACGTTGCCTTTCAGTTTATCCTCTTGCAGCTTCATGTTATGCCCTCTAGTTTTATAGCTTCCCCATCTTTGGAAGAGGTTTGTTTGTTAATACTCTTTAAGTATTTAAAGGTCTGAATCATTATTCCCCTCTCCCTCCTCTCCTCCAGAGTGTACATATTTAGGTCTTCAAGTCTCTTATAAGTCTTCTGACGCGAGCTCCAAATCATTTTTGTCGCTTTCCTCTGAACCGTTTCCAGTCTTTTTGTATCCTTTGTGAGATACGGTCTTCAAAACTGAACACAATATTCCACGGAGGCCTCACTAGCGTACAGTGGCATCAGCATCTCTTCCTTTCTGCTGGTAATTGCTCTCTGTATGCAACCCAGCATTCTTCTGGCTTTTGTCACGGCCTTGACACACTCTTTCGCCACCTTGAGATCCCCAGAAACAATCATTCCGAGGTCCTTCTCCTGGTCCGTGCACACCAACCTGTTGTTCTGGTATATTGTTGTTATATTGTAAACTGCGCTGATCTCAAATAGTGCGGTATATAAGAGCCTGTAATAAATAAATAAATTAAATAAATAAAACCTCTCGCTCCGTATCGCATACAATTCCCTTGGGTTTCTGCTTCCCAAGTGCATGACACTGCATTTCTTCACATTAAATCTTAACTGCCAAGCATTAGACCATTCTTCCAGCTTCAGTCCTTCAGCAATATCACTCACAAATACATTGAACAGTACCTGTCCAGGACCGAACCCTGGGGCACACTGCTAATATAGTAACATAGTAACATAGTAAATGACGGCAGATAAAGACCAGTATGGTCCATCTAGTCTGCCCAGTAATCACCTTCCTTTCATCTGAGTGAGTTCTGTTTACCAGCACTTTCGTCAGTCAACCAATCTCTGATCCTGTTCACCACCTTGGGACCCATCCCCAAGCTGTTGAGTTTGATAAGCCTCCTTTGAGGAACAGCATCAAAGGCTTTGCTGAAATCTAGATAGATCACATCCATCGCATGCCCTTGATCTAGTTCTCTGGTCACCCAGTCAAAGAACTCAATAAGATTAGTTTGGCAAGATCATCCTTTGGTAAAACCATGTTGCCTTGGATCATGCAACCTGTTGGTTACGAGAAAGTCCACTATTTGCTCTTTCAGGAGTGCCTCCATTACTTTTCCTAAGACACAAAAGGCGAGCAGAGTTAAAGGTCACTTGCGCTTTATTGAAGTTGTAAACCCCGACGCGTTTCGGCAGATGCCTTCATCAGGGGGCTAGAGGACTGCAAACAAATACAATACTTATCATAAAAACAATAAAAATGCAAACAAATTTACTCATTAATATTAAAAACAAAATATTAAAAACAAAAAAAGTAAAAACAAAATATAAGGACATAGCTACATATAAATGACCATGCATAATATGAAATAGGACAAACATGAATAAATATACTGTAAAACAATCATGTTGTACTTACAAATTGTATGTATCAATATACTAGACGAAGCGCACAGAGGAGTATAAATATATGGCACAGAACCAATCGTATGGTTGATAATGCTAAAAAACAACGATACCATTAATAAACAGAAGAAACAATATAAACAAACAAACAGTGGGAAACCCAGACCCAACCCCACCAGAGGTATAAAAAGGGAGATAATGTTTAAAAACCTTTAATTGAACAAACTATACACATGATGTAACTCTCCCAAAAAAAGGGGGTAAAAATACACTGTGTAAATTGCGATTGGTACTATTTAAAAGGCAAGGTGCTCATTAAAGAACATGTGTAAAATAGCAACATTGGCCAGCCTTGTGATACTACAGCGTTACCAAAATGTGTAAAGAAATGCGTTATTCAATCACCTAAATGTTTAAGTGAACCATTGTACGGCCCTGTTTCGTACAAAAATGAACCACAACCTAATATTATTATTATTACCTGAAATGATCAGATCCAAACAGTCAGTACAGGTGCAATCAGAGTCTCTGTTTATTAGATAACTGATGACCAAATACAGGTAGATAGGGGAAGAGAGTTCTATCGGGCACTAGGCACCTCAAGAAGGCAACTCTCCCCCTTGAATATGAAAAGCATGTTACATTTATACCTTTTTTCCTTCCGTGTTTCTGTATGCAGTCCCAGAGCTATCCCTCTGTGTTCTCTCCCCCTCCCCTCCCCATTTCCTATCGTTGCCTTTTTGCTCCCCTTAGTTCCTGTTGCAAAATCCCTCCTGGCCCCCCTCCTCTCATACTCACCATGACCTGGCTAGTTGCTTTCTTCAGAGCCGGGCCTAGCATATATGTTAGTAGCTTTGTGGTTTCCTATGTATGCATTTCTTTGCACCTTACTTCTGCAGACCTTTATCTGATATCCCCTTGTAGGTCAAAGTCTAGACTCTTCAGCCCAAACTGGCACCTTACAAGGCTCATGATATCTCCTTATATAGTTGCTGGATCTTTTCTTGAAAAGGCCTGAATGCTGGCTCACATGTTATAGCAGCATAGCTATTGGTCTTATTTTTTGTGAGATTCAGGGCAGCCAGTAAGTGATTATGAATCAGGAACATTATTAATCCTTAGCACTTAAAAATTAGAAGCAAATCTATCATACTAAACCCCAAATCTATCATACTTAACCTCTTCCTCTACAAGTACTTAAACCCTACAACTCCCCCATTTTTTTTTTTTTATTCGGCTGGGGAATGGGAGAAATCCAAGTCTGAATAGTCTGACATGGGGACGGCTGCATAAGAAACATTGACAAGAGTAGGGCTAGTTTTGACAGGCAGAAAAGAGGTAGATACTTTGGTGCAATTTTTCTTACAGCAGGATATAAACATAGAAACAAAACAACAGAAGAGTAAAGCAATGATTAAAATAATGCCAGCAGAAATCAATAAACCTTTCAAGCCAGAGCCAAGGGAGTGGAACCAGGAGGAGAGAGATGAAAACCAATCTCCAATCTGGAAGCCACCCTTAAAATCATCAATATGTAGTTCAGATAAATGCTTAATCTTATTCATAGCATCTAATACAAATATCGTATGGTTAGCTATCACAGTGCAGCAATTAGTAGCGTTGATAAAGGAACAAGTCCCGCCTTCTGCCGCGAGCAATAAATCTAAAGCCTGTCTATTCTGCAGAGTCATTTGATTATTTTGTTCTAGCGATTCGGCTAAGCGAGAAATAGATTCAGTGACAGCTTTCATTTGTATATGTAGCAAACATTGTAAGCGGCGAATAGACATGCCAAGCTCCGCTGTAAAGGCGGGGGTAGCCCAAGGAATCCAAGAAGTAGCGCTAAGAGCTATAAGGCGGGCTTTGGTCATGGGGTAAGTGGAGTTAACATATTCATAGGAAGCCTGTATTGCAGCATCTTCAACCATAGAGGACTCCCAGGGGCTAGCAGAGCTGCGCTTATGGCGCTGATGCAGAGGAGTAGAGAGAGAAGGCGGGGAATTATGTGAGACATTCAGGGGAATAAGGACTGAGTAAGGAGACACTTTAACTAGGACACAGGGTAAATTGGACAGTGAAACCTTTTGGTACAAAACATCACCACAAAGCCAGTAATGGCCCACAATAGCAGAAAGAGAAAAGGAAGGTTTCCAAGTAAAGTATGTTTTAATAGGATATGCAATAGAAGTATGGGGTTCACAGGTTAGTTTACCAGTAGTAGAGGAGTGAGCACAAGGAGTCTGACAGAGAGGATGATCATCACGGGATTTACAAGGTTTCCAGTGGAGGCGACCAGGAAGTTGGTGGCCATTGACAGAGGTAGGGAACCTGCGGCCCCGTTCAGTGTTTTTGGCACCACATTGAGTTAAATCAGTACAGTAGAGAACGGGAGCATAGCAGGAAGTGAAAGGAGATTGTGAGTAAGTACCCTTACGGAAAAGGAGAGTATGTGTGGAATCTATAGGGCCAACATTAAAGGTTGAAGCCCAAAAGTCAGGACCCCATACCTGAGAGTGTGCTTTAACTCGCGGGCCCCAGTGGGTGGAGTTGACACGGTTATTACGGATTTTAGTGTAGAACCAATCTACCTTAGACATATTATGCCTATAATAGAAAGGGCGCATGGTACCGTGCAAAAAGTGAAAATTATTTGTTTGGACATTCCAGGAAACATTACAGTTGTTAGCAAAAGAAACAGAAGAGTTGGTAATAAGACAGTAATAAAATATCATAGAGGGCACAGAGACACGGACAGAAAAGGAAGCAGCTTGATGGGCCGCCCAAGTATCATTACAATATAAGGGGCCACGCTCTATACACCCTTTAATAAGGTGGGGGTTATTCCAGCACGGGATGGCACCTACAACTTCTTCAAATGGGACAGGGAGAACACGGACAGGGGCATAATTACCACCTTGTGGTAATGGAGTGCATATGATACAGTCACTAATATTCATAAGATCAACCACTTCAAGAACGGTTGTTTTCCAAGTATTAGTGAGGGGGAGAACTGACCTATGGGAGCGGTTCAGAGAAGGAGGAGATAGGGAGGAGATGGGAGCAGGGGGGAAAGAGTGGGGGCGGGAAGAGATAAAGTATAGAAACCACCCAATAAAAATTGTCAATAACATAGCAAAATATAGAAAAACAAACTTATAAGCAATATGAGGCATGCTGAGAAAAGGTCACTGAAAAGTCCAAAAATCAAAAACAGTTCAAGGTACCCAAAGATGGGCAATATGAGTTCAAGTTTGGCTAGCGTCCAGCAAGACAGCAAATGGAGTTGATGCAGAAACGATGTGGGGTCCTGAATATGTTGGATCTTGCCAGGAACTCCGATGGGGATTTCTGCGGTAGACAATGGTTCCAATTGGGATCAAGGTATCCTTTGGGGACTGTGGATGTTGGTCACGGATGGCACAGCGTCTGGAAATCTCTGCCAAGGCCAGGCGCAGACCTGCAATGAAAGGAGACAAAGAATCTGGTAAGGGAATAGCAGTGTCAGAGAGATTGTATAGCAGCAATCGCCTTCCTGTACAAATTTCATGAGGTGTCAGAGCAATATTTTTTAGAGGACGATTTCTCAATTGAAACAGTGCCAGGGGCAAGGCCTGTAGCCAGGAAATACTTTTATCTGATTGTATCAAACGCAGGGCTGTCTTGAGCAAGCCATTAGTTCGTTCGACAAGGCCGTTGGAGGTGGGGCGATACACGGAAATATACTTCCACTTTACACTCAGAGCTGTGGAGAAAAGATGTATGAGATGGTTCCGGAAATGAGAGCCATTATCAGAATAAACAGTTCGTGGTATGCCAAAGCGAGGAAACAGATGCTTAGCAAAGCAGTCAAATACCTCGGAGGCCCTTTCCTGTCTGCATGGGAAAGCCTCGACCCACTTGGAGAATGGGCACACGCAGACTAGAAGGAATCTGTAGCCATCTACACGAACCTGCATATCTGTGAAATCAACATACCAGGAAATAAAAGGACCCTGAACTGTCGGAAGATGGCCTTGGAGAGTATGCCTGCCCTTCACTGGAGAATTTTCTAAACACTGTGGGCATTTCTGGCACCACTCTTGTATTCTGAGCTTGAGACGCGGATGCCAAAAAAGCTCAGAGATCTGTGCAGACACGCTGGAAGCTGGTGCATGGCCAACAGAATGCAACAGAGAACACAATTGCTGCAAAGACCAGAAGGAAATACACATTTTTCCAGAGGGGTGTACCCATAACTTCTTATGCTCAGTGCACCCTAACAACTTCCATTTCTGAACCTCATCCTGTGTAAGATTTTGCTGATAATCGTGCAGCGAAGGTAAGGGGTAAGTTCTTGCTCGTGTAACAACTAAAATGGGGACAGTATCTGTGACTTGTTTTGCGGCTTCATCTGCTAGGGCATTGCCAAACTGCAGGAAACCATAATGGCGGGAATGGCCAGGGACCCAGTTACAGGAAGTTAGAATATTTCTCTCACAGCGTTGCAATAATAAATCATAGAGGTACAAAATCAGGGATTTGTGTATCAATTGACTGCTTGATGAATTAACAAACCCGCGCTGTAGCCAAATCTGAAGGTATTCCCCACACAACTTTTGAACATACTGTGAGTCAGTGTAGAAAATCAGGGGCGTTGCCGGACGTTCTTCTAAGACTGCCAATATGGCGCACAGTTCAGCTGCCTGTGCTGAGTATTCCTTATCTGAGTCTAGAGCATACTGTAATCGATGCTCAGATACTCCATCAGGGGTCAGTAATACCGCAGCAAATCCTACAGTACCTTTCTGTGCCGATCCATCTGTAAACCAAATTTCACTATCTGGTGGCATATCAGCAGGGGATACCATAAAGGATAAAACTTCCTCGTAAGATGAATCAGGAACTGGGGTATAAACATCTACTGCTGTCTGTAGCCAACTAAGTGGACAGGTGGAGGCAGTGAGAGGACGAAAGATCACTCCACTATTCAGAATAGAGGCACAAGCTTGCTGCAGCTTAGATGGGGACAAATGTAGTGTATCTTTATTCAGAATAGCCTTCAATTCAATGGACTGATAAAGAATTAAGGTCGTGGGAGTGAAAATGGACAGAACCTTCTCTATTGCAGCTGCCACTGCAATAACTAATTTTTCAAGGTCAGGCAATGGGAGCTCAGTACATCCAAAAGTACCAGACAAAAATGACAAAGTGGAAACCCTATCCTGAAATAGTATGGCTGCCCACGCCTGGGAACCAGTTACCACCATCAATTGAAAGGGTTTGTGATGATTTGGCAGATGTAAGGCTGGAAGACACTTTAAATCTTCCAAAATGGACTGGAGCACATTTACATGACAAGGATCTAAAGTGATTTTTTCAGAATTCTTTACCCCACCCTTCAAATAAGGGCGGAAGCAAAGGGTCCGAGAGCTAAAAGCAGGGATCCAATTTCTGCAAAAATTAAGTGTGCCCAAAACAGAACGAAGTTCTTTCACTGTACTGGGGACCGGTAACTGTAAGCCATGTTGTACTGTCTTATCTCCTACTTAAATAGAACCCTGGCTTAGCTGAAACCCCAAAAAGATGACTGTTGTCTGCACTAATTGCGCCTTCTCTGCATTCAATTTGTAGCCCTTGTCCTGCAGCTCGTATATTAGTTCCTGTGTGTACTTCTGCATTTGCTGATAATCTGAGCCTGACAGTAAGATATCATCTACATACTGCAATAAGCACATTTCTCCAGGGAGATGTGAATTGAACTCCTGCAAATCTTGTGAGAGAATCTGAGAAAAGATACTGGGACTGTCAACATATCCCTGTGGCAGTCGCGTCCATTGATAATGCACTTGGTCAAAAAGAAAAGCTAGCAGGGGCCTCGAGTCAATATCAATTTCTACACTAAAAAAAGCATTTTTTAAATCCAATACTGTGAAATACTTGTACAGCTGTACTGTATTTAATGTGGTGGCCGGATTGGCAACCGCAGGGAACTGAGTTTCCACTACCTGGTTCAAGGCTCGTAAATCATGGACAATCCTCCACTTCCCATTGGGTTTACTGACCGGAAAGAGCGGGGTATTATATGAGGAGGTACTGTGTTCTATAATGCCATGCAGTTTGAGCTGATCAATTTCTTCTCGTGCACCCTCTATAGCTGCCCGCTGTAAGGGATATTGTGGCAATTTTGGTCCCTGTTTCCCTTGTTTTAGTCTTATGTGGACTGGTGCACCCCGTACTCGGCCGTAAGGGCTGAGTAGATATGTACCAATTTTGCTGATTCCTGCATACTGAAATTCTCCTGCCACTAGGGTAACCTGGGCCTTGACAATTAAATCTCTCCCCATTAAATTAATAGGACAATGAGAGGCATACAGAAAATTGTGATAGAGATCAAATTCTGGCCCCATCACATGAATTGGATTGGTCACTGGGGTTTTTACTGACTTACCATCAAACCCGGTGGTCATTACACTGTCTCTGCCAATAGTGCTACCTGCAGGCATGGTATTCAGGACAGACAATGTGGCTCCAGTATCAATTAGAAATTTCATCTCTTGGCCATTCAATGTTAATTTTATGTGGGGCTCCTCTGTTCCCAGTGTCACCTGCATATTATAGATGCCTAGTCACTGTCCATCTCCCCTACTACCATAACCTGCCCTATTTGGGGGCTGCCAGGTAGAATACTGCCGTGGCCTAGTAGGTGGAGGTGGACCTTGGTTATACTCTTTCCGCCCTCGTGGTGGAGGGGGAGGGGCACGGCAGGTCCGTTGAAAGTGTCCCTTTTCACCGCACTGCCAGCAACAAAAATCCCTTTCTCTGTCCTGTTTTTGTCTGGGGAAGGACCGTGGTCCCTGACCCGAGAGCTGACCACGTCCTTGAACATTCAGGGCACGTGTCACAGGTTTGTGTGCGTCTTCCGAGTCACTGTCATTGCAGCTGTCACCAGAGGACTCGTATAAACGTTCCACACATTCCTCAAATAGTTTTCGTGTAGTTTGTGCCTGTTGCTTAGCGTCCTTAACCTCTCGCTGCAAGGTCTTTATCAGTTTCTTGTCAGCAGAAGATACACTGACTAATCCTTCCTTTTTTCCTTGATCTATTTCTTTTAACTGTAAGTTAAACAGACGGGCTTGAGCAGCCTTCCTGTCTCTTTCCGGTTTAGCTAACTCCTCTTCCGCCTGTCTGACAAAATGAAAAATATGTGCTTGTTGCTTTTGCCATGTCTCTGACTCTAGTGCGACTATGTTTTTCAATTTCAACTGGATAGGCAGGGGTAGTGTATTGCACAGAGTTTGAAAAAACATAAGTGCCATATGAGGAGCATTATGGGGTACACCCATTTGTGCTTCCCATAGATCTTGGAACTTAGCCAAATAAGCACTAACATCTTCCCCTACCTTAAATTGCATCGATGTGAGGGGTCCCATACTTCTTTGGGTGGGATATATATCTCTTAGTGACTCCCAAATTAAATTACGATAAGGATTAAATAAAGCCCCATCGTATTGTGGTTCATGGACCAATACCCCATTTATATGTGCATTATTAAACACTTGATTGGCAGCATTATTGCCCAAAATCCGGGCTAACAGTGCTTTTACATCACCAATTGCCAAAGTATACCCTGCTGTCAATCGTTCAAACTTCTGTATCCATGCCCCTGCACCTTGATTTAGGGGAGGGAGTTGTTCTGACAGGTTGGTCATGTCAGTGAAACTCCAGGGAACATATACCTCTGCCCTTCCCTGCCCTTGGTTAACATGTCGCACAGGAAACACCATGTAACCCGGTAACTTTGGGTTATTGGGATCTTGCCCCTCATACTTTTCCCACACTCTTAATCCTGCTTCCATGTATTTATAGTCCCATTGTGGGTCCCCTTCTCCTCCACAAATACACCTACGGGCTAAGTTTAAATCTCTAGTTTCCAGTGATCCTTGTTCTGGCCAAATTCTCATTTGTGGGGCACATGCTGAGGTCCATCCATGTAGGTTGGAACTCCAATGATATACATAAAATCCTTCACCCCCCTCTTCATTAAAAACAAACTCTACAGGAGTTTTCTTAGGCTGAGCTGGTTCTTTAGTGCTCTGTACAGGGCAAATGCGATAGTCATGTGTTCGGGTCGTTCGAGTCCCAATATCACACAGACTTTCGGGTCGTCGGCTAGAATAAGGGAACCATTGACCTGCTGCCCTATTGGTGGATTTATAGTAATCAACTGGTCCACGACCAGGAGGGGTCCCAGACTTAGCTGATAAGTGAACCGGGGTGGTATTACTCAGAATTTCCGTCGGTTCCTTGGGAAAATAGTCAGGCCCTGATTTGCCCGCCCCAAACTTGGAGGGATTATCCTCTGTTGTGACCTGACAACTGTCGTTAGGTGTAAGATTAGGAGCAGAGGGAATGGAACGCAGGCAGGGAGTGTTACCTCCCATAGCCCCTAAAACTGATTGTTCATATGATCCTGGGGTCTGAGAACTTATGTCAGGGGTCAAATGTAATTTACCTGTTACCTGGACCCATCCCCTATGTGGTTCCCGGTGGGGGGATGCAGATCGGGATCTCCTAAATGGCTGGGAGTCCTTATGGGAAATTATATCTTCCATTTCCCTATGCAGTGGCTTATATAAGGTGTCAATATAAGGTGCCGAAGGCTCAGTTTGTTTTGTCTTTCCCAGATTCTCTTTTTGTTTTTCTGTCACCTGTTTATCATTAGGGGTTTTCTCAGATTGTTCCCTTTTGGGGTCTGTGTTTATCTGCAGGTCTGAATACCCTATTGCTGCCATGGTACGATTCACTGTCCTACAATAAGGGGGAGGAGCCTCACTACTGAGGGTACCTGGGTTTGCCTGTTTCATCCACATAGAAATGTATTGCAAATGTTTTAACTGACTAGCATTGGTCTTATGGGAGAAAACATAATCCCTAATCCTTGCTAAACAACCACCATCAAAAGATCCCTCCGGTGGCCAGCCAAGAGGGATCCCAGGAGCATTGCTCCACTTTGCCCATTTAAGGCAAACTTTCAAAATTTCCTTTCCTAATATGGGATTATCTCTCATCATCCGTTCGACCGGAGTCATTGGGGAAACCTGAGTTATCATTATTCCCTGATTGTCATCTTTCTTTCTCCTAAACAGAGACATAATTCCTACGTGCCACCTGTTATTTTAAGGATCTCAATATCCAACCTTTTTATCTACAAAGGGAGGTAGTGCACGAAATGTCCAGGACACCTTTCAAACAGAGATTCGCTTCGTTCAGACCCAGCCAATCTCCTCGCGGAGGTATGGAACCGTGAGTAAGAACACACACACGTTTCGTATCAGCCGATACGTAGCTCAAATGCACACACCATTCAGTCCTGACTCATAGCAGCAAAAATATCTTTACACTTTATCAATACAATAGAACAAAAAATAAACAACACTTACCAAGCTTGGTCAAAAATAAGTATACTCACGGCTTTGTCGTCACAAAGGTCGTCTTCCTAGGGAAATCAAACACTCACTTCTTCTTCTCCTCCGGTCTTCACTCAGCACCGGGAACACACCTCCCTCAACCTTTCTTGAGGGGAATCCAAATCTTTACGTACCTCCCTCTTTTTCTTGAGGGGAATCCAAATCTTTAAATTTATATCTTGGTCATAAAGACCCACCCGTAACCCAATTCCCGGGTTTCGGCACAAATTTTGTACGGCCCTGTTTTGTACAAAAATGAACCACAACCTAATTATTATTATTATTATTACCTGAAATGATCAGATCCAAACAGTCAGTACAGGTGCAATCAGAGTCTCTGTTTATTAGATAACTGATGACCAAATACAGGTAGATAGGGGAAGAGAGTTCTATCGGGCACTAGGCACCTCAAGAAGGCAACTCTCCCCCCTTGAATATGAAAAGCATGTTACATTTATACCTTTTTTCCTTCCGTGTTTCTGTATGCAGTCCCAGAGCTATCCCTCTGTGTTCTCTCCCCCTCCCCTCCCCATTTCCTATCGTTGCCTTTTTGCTCCCCTTAGTTCCTGTTGCAAAATCCCTCCTGGCCCCCCTCCTCTCATACTCACCATGACCTGGCTAGTTGCTTTCTTCAGAGCTGGGCCTAGCATATATGTTAGTAGCTTTGTGGTTTCCTGTGTATGCATTTCTTTGCACCTTACTTCTGCAGACCTTTATCTGATATCCCCTTGTAGGTCAAAGTCTAGACTCTTCAGCCCAAACTGGCACCTTACAAGGCTCATGATATCTCCTTATATGGTTGCTGGATCTTTTCTTGAAAAGGCCTGAATGCTGGCTCACATGTTATAGCAGCATAGCTATTGGTCTTATTTTTTGTGAGATTCAGGGCAGCCAGTAAGTGATTATGAATCAGGAACATTATTAATCCTTAGCACTTAAAAATTAGAAGCAAATCTATCATACTAAACCCCAAATCTATCATACTTAACCTCTACCTCTACAAGTACTTAAACCCTACACCATCGCTAAAATACAAAGCCGTTTTGAGGAATGCAAACAGCTCAAAAGTAAAACCGGAGCTGGTGCCTAGAAGACCAGACCACATGTCTGAAAAAAGCAATGAACGTAAAATTTAGCAAAAAATTGAACACCAGACTCACATAAAACCAAGCTACTAAAATAGAAAACCGATGTGAACAAATACCTTCAGCACTGCTAGAAAGTAGGAACAATCCTTAGAGGACGCCAAGATTGGCACGCTTTTAAGGTCAAAGAGCAAATTATGCATGAATACATATGTATGAGGAAGACAATTACAAAGTGTTGTAATACACAGGCAGCTGAAGGTAAATTGATGAATGATACTAAAAACTCACTAGAACCAGCCCCCGATGACATATATAAGAGAGAGATATATATGAGAGAGTCAGATCCAAATATAAAAACAACCGGTGCAAATAGCTTATCTAACTGTAAAACAAAAAATCGATAAAAATGGTCACCTTCAGCACTTCCAGCAAATGTTAAAGAAAATTTTAAGCCGCTAAAATGGCACATGCTCAAAATTCAGGGGCGCATATAAATAGATGTAAATGAAGACACAATAAATTATGAGACCAAAATCACGTATGACTCGATGTTACCGGGCAGTGAGTTGCCCCAATACAAAAACCCCTTCGGCTCAGATAAAAAAGCACTAAAGCCAATACAAAGAAAGAAGCGAGTCATAGAAATAGGAACAATTTAAAATAACATTTAAAATCCACGGAAAGTGTATTGGGAGATGATAAATAAACAAACTGAATATATATAAAAAAATACAAACCAAAAATAATAAATAAGAACTGTATAAATAATGAGAACTATATAAATGTATAAAAAAGTATATAAATAAGACACATCATATTATAAGAACAGTTAAATATAATATGTATTACAGTAGGGGAAGGGGGAAGGGAGGAGGGGGAAGGAGGGGGAAAAGAGGAGGAGCGGGGGGAAGGAAGAGGGGAAAAGGGGGGGAAGAGGAAGGAGAGAAGGGGAGGGAGGGGGGGAAGGGGAGGGAGGGGGGGAAGGGAAGGGAAGGGAAGGGGGGGAAGGGAGGGGAGAAGAGGAGACAGAGGGGGGGACGACAAAGGGGAGAGAGGGGGGAAAAGGAAAGAGGGGGGGGGGGAAGGAAAGGGGGGGGGGAAAGGGGGGGAAGAGCCCTAAAACGTGCATAAAATTTTTTTTGGAAAAAAGAACATGATACCCTAATCAGAAAAAGGAAATTCTACAATGACAGAGGTTGTACAAACCTTTCTTATAAAAAGACTGAAAGATTAAGATCCTGATTAAGACCAAAGGGCTCAATAGATTGTAACTCATAATCTAAGAAGGATCAAATCTATATTGCCTCCTCGCCAATGTGGATGTATAACTTTTAAAACAAAGAATTTAAGATCAGAAACAAGATGGTCCTTTTCAATCCAATGATTAACCATTGGTTTATCTGGAACCCGTCTTCCTAGACAACTTTTGTACAATAATTCGTGTTTTAATAGGGCGAGTTGTTTTACCAACATACAATAACTTACAAGGACATATAATCACATATAAGTAAAATACCTCGGAGTGACCCTGGATAATGAACTTTCTCCAGGACCAAGCAGGAAGTCAGTCCTCACTTATGGGTGACGTCGGCGCCGACGGAGCCCTCGCGGAGCAATTTTCCCCAGCTTTCAAAGAAAGCCTTTGGGAATTGCAGCGCGCATGCGCGGTCCTCTTCCCGCCCAAGGGTGCCATCTTAGCCAGTCTTCTTTTTTCCGCGGAGCCCTACAGACGTACCCGTCGTGTCCCCGTGAAAAAGTTGATATTTCTTCATAATTTACTCTTTTTTCCTTCGGTTTCGACGCCGGTCTTTTTCCCGCCCGGACTCGCGACGCCGGTCACGAGTCCTCTTCTTCTTTTTCGGTTTTTCTGACTTAGTCAGTTTTCGTTTTCGGTTTTTCCCTGGCAGCCCGGTCCTTTGACCTCGCCGGGGCCCTTTTTCCCCCGATGGCTGCCAGTGGTTTCAAGCGGTGTGGTCAGTGTGACCGAAATATGTCACTGACTGACACACACGACCATTGCCTCCGCTGCCTGGGCCCGGATCATGAAGAAATGATCTGTGGGCCCTGCGGCAAACTGTCCTCCAAAGTGTTGAGAAGTCGGCGGCATCAGCGGGATAGGATCTTCGCTGACCCCAGCCGTACCCGGACCTCGTCGGAGGCCTCCGCGTCCAGGGGTTCCAGCTCGGACCGTCGCCGGAGTTCCTCCGACAGGGGTTCTCCCTCCGGGGACCATCGACGGAAGGTGAAACCCGCGAGGGCGGCGTCGGTGGACGCTCCTGGCTCCGCGAGGGCCAGGTCGCATAGCCCCGATAGCCGTCCCGGGTCCTTGGAGAAGGAGCACCTCACGAAGCGACCTCGCCTGGAGTCGGAGCTGCCTGCTCGGGTAAGTCCCGTGGTCCTCCTGGACTCGCCTCCGCGACAGCCGACGTCGGGCCCGACGCCGTCGGGGCCCGAGTCGGGGGCTGCTGGGTCACCTGAGCTCGGACTCAGGTTGACGGCCTTGGAGAGCAGACTGTCTGCCTTCATGGACCAGCAGCGGGCACTGCTCGCTGGCTTCGCTGGCGCCGCTGCCCCGACCGCCGGGACGTCGACGTCTAAGTCGACCCCGGAGACCGAGCCGATCCTCGAGTCGATGCGAACTCGAGTCGATCCTCGGTCGAGGTCACCCTCGGCCTCCCGTTCGGGACCGAGGTCGCCGACGCCGACTCCCTCGGCGTCGGGGCGGCAGGCGCCGCGCCCTGCCCGGGCCGACCCCACCGAGTCCTCGTCGGAGTCGGTCTGGGAGTCTGAAGAGGAAGAGTCGCCTGATTCTTTCCGGACTCGGTGTGTCCCCTCGGACTCACCTGAGTCCGAACATCGGAAGCAGTCCCCCCCGGAGGATGCCCGGTTCTCGGACTTCGTCAGGGATATGGCCAAGGCTTTGGCCTTCCCTGCGGACCCCGAGGAGGAGCCTCGAGCCGAAGAGCTCGACGCCCTCCAGTATGACTCTCCCGCCAGGGAACACTTTACTGTACCGGTTCCTCCCATGCTGGAACGACTACTCTTCCGCATGTGGGAGAGTCCGGCCACCTCGCCGGTCCTGAGCAAGCGGGTCGATTCTATCTATCGAGTCCGCAAGAGCCCTGGCTTCCAAAAAGCACAGCTACCACACCATTCCATGGTAGTGGAATCGGCCATGCATCGTCTTAAGAGCCAGAAGATGCACTCCTCGGTGCCTCCTGGCAGGGAGGCCCGTAACCTGGATGGCCTTGGTAAGAAGTGTTTCCAGGGCTCTATGCTAGCGTGTCGTGTCCAGACCTACCAGCTATACATGGGCATGTATCTCCGAGACCTGGCTAAAGAGCTAGCCGGATTCTCCGCTGGTTTGTCCGAGGAACCCTTGCGGAGGTTCCTGGCCTTGTCCACTGGCATTCGGGAATGCTCAAAATTCATATCCCGAGCAGCCTATGATGGCTTTGAAGCATCGGCTCGAGTGGCCGCAGCCGGCATCGGTGCCCGCCGACAGGCTTGGCTTCAGTCGTCTGACCTTGAGCCCTGGGTGCAGGACAAGTTGGTCGATGTCCCCTGCCGAGGCGAAAACCTCTTTGGCAAGCCCATGGCTGAAAAGGCTGCACAAATTGAGACGGAGACTCTCACCAGGACTAGGCTTTCTAGGAAGACCTCCGCCCCTTCCCAGAAAAAGAAGGGCTCGGGAAAGAAGTCCTTTTACCCGAGGAAGGCGGCTGCCTACAAACAATACCCCCAATATCAGGCCCCTGCAGCTCCCCAACAGGGCCAGCAGGCCAAGGGACGGGGTAACGGGTCCCGTAGGCAGCAAGCCCCCAAGCCTGCACCACCAGCCCCTGCTCAGCAGGGTGGGGGTTTTTGACTCCTTAAGCATAGCCTCTCCCCCCCGCTGGTTCCTCCCAGCACCGGAGGCCGGCTGGTTCACTTCGCCCACAGGTGGTCCAGCATCACCTCAGATGCCTGGGTGCTTCAAGTCGTGCGAGAAGGCTATCTTCTCCACTTCCACCAGGTCCCTCCCTCCTATTTTCCGGGAGAACCTCCACGACCCCCTCTGCACAGGGAATTACTCCTTCAGGAGTTAGCAGGTCTTCTACAGGAACAGGCGGTGGAAGCGGTGCCCCACCACCTGAAAGGTCAAGGCTTTTATTCCAGGTATTTTCTAGTACCAAAAAGGACAGGAGGCCTCAGACCCATCCTGGACTTGCGCAACCTCAACAAGTTCCTCGTGCGGGAGAAGTTCAAGATGCTTACCCTTGGAATCCTTCTGCCCTACCTCCAGCAGGGAGATTGGCTATGCTCCTTGGATCTAAAGGATGCCTACACGCACATCCTCATCCACCCAAGCCACCGCCAATACCTAAGGTTTGTGGTGGCAGGAAATCATTACCAGTACAGAGTACTACCCTTTGGCCTGTCCTCCGCACCGCGAGTCTTCACAAAATGTCTCGCGGTGGTGGCGGCCCATCTCCGGCTTCACGGCCTCTGTCTTTCCGTACCTCGACGACTGGCTCATCAGAGCAGCGTCCGCTCCGGAGGTCACCAACGCCACGCGCCGCACGGTGACTCTTCTGCAGTACTTGGGCTTTGTTATAAACTTCGCAAAGTCCACTTTGCTCCCCTCACGGGATCTCGAGTTCATCGGCGCAAGGCTGCACACTCCTCAGGCACGAGCGTTCCTACCGCTCGACAGGGCTCAACGGCTCATGGACCTAGCCGACCGTTTTCGCAGCCAGCCCCTGGTCTCCGCCAGGCGCTTCCTGAGACTACTCGGCCATATGGCTTCCACCGTCCATGTGACCCCCAATGCCCGCCTGAATATGCGACCTGCTCAATGGTGTCTCCGCAAGCAGTGGCAACAGGCCACAGGCGGCCTAGCAGACCTAGTGCGTGTCTCCGAGCCGCTGGCCTCGTCTCTTCAGTGGTGGCTTCATCGGCCGAATCTGGTGCTCGGCATGCCTTTTCAGCCACCTCAGCCGGCCCGGGTGCTGACGACAGATGCATCCCTCCTGGGCTGGGGAGCACATTGCCAAGGGGCAGGTACTCAGGGCCTTTGGACCACGTGGGAGTCTGCTCAGCAGATCAACTTCCTGGAGCTCAGAGCGATCCGCCTGGCTCTCAAGGCCTTCTCCCACCTGACCTCTCACCAGTCCGTCCTTGTCCAGACGGACAATCAAGTTGCCATGTTCTACGTGAACAAGCAGGGGGGCACGGGCTCCTTCCTTCTCTGCCGGGAAGCACAGAAGCTCTGCTCTTGGGCCGTCAGTTACGGCGTTCTCCTCAAGGCAGTTTATCTCCCAGGCCAAGAGAATTGCCTGGCGGACAAACTCAGCAGGATCCTCCAGCCGCACGAGTGGCGCCTGGATCCCTTGGTAGTTCAGAAGCTCTTTCTAATGTGGGGCCTCCCCACGGTAGATCTCTTTGCCAGTCCTCACAACCGGCAACTTCCTCGCTTCTGCTCTCGTCAGCCACACCCCCTTCGAGTTGCGGCGGACGCTTTTCTACTCTCATGGTCGGGGAGCCTTTTGTACGCTTTCCCTCCCATCCCGCTAGTCTCTCGGACTCTTTTCAAGGTTCTCCGAGACAAAGCCTTCATGATCCTGGTGGCCCCTCGCTGGCCCAGACAGCCGTGGTTTCCACTCCTGCTGCAATTAGCGGTAGAGGATCCATTCCCTCTGGGGTTACAACCGGATCTCCTCACTCAGGATCAGGGGTCTCTGCTACACCCCAACCTCAGGTCTCTCAACCTAATGGCCTGGCTGCTGAGAGGGTAGTCCTTGCTCCCCTTCTCCTGCAGGCAGAGGTGGAGGAGGTCGTCTTAGCTTCGCGACGACCTTCTACCCGCAAATGCTACGCCCTTAAATGGCGTCGTTTTTCCGTTTGGTGTACCCAACAGTCTCAGGATCCCTTCTCCTGCCCGGTGTCGGTGATCTTGCAGTACTTGCTATACCTCTCTAATCTGGGACTTAAGTCCAACTCCGTCAAAGTTCACCTCAGTGCTCTTTTTCAGCACATCATGTGCCGGTGGACGGCAGACCTCTCTCCAGTGACCCTCTCGTAGCGAGGTTTCTCCGAGGTCTCCTTCTACTTAAACCACCTCTGCGCCCGCCAGCGCCTGACTGGGACCTGAATGTGGTTTTACAGCGGATCACCTGTCCGCCTTTTGAACCTATGGCTACCTGTTCTCTCCGTTTTCTTTCTTGGAAAACACTGTTCTTGATAGCCCTCACTTCCGCTAGACGCGTAAGTGAATTGCAGGCCCTCGTGTCTAATCCCCCTTACACTCGGTTCTACAAAAATAGGGTAGTCCTACGGACTCACCCAAAATTTCTTCCAAAAGTGGTCTCCCCTTTTCACATCAATCAGGAGGTGGTACTTCCAACCTTCTTTCCCAGACCACACTCCAGCCGAGCTGAAACGGTCCTCCATACCCTGGACTGTAGAAGGGCATTGAACTTCTACCTTGACCGTACGCGGGAGCACCGTAAAGCTGCTCAGCTTTTTGTGTCTTTTGACCCCAATAAATTGGGGCTCCCGGTCTCCAAGCGTACTCTGTCCATCTGGGTTGCGGACTGTATCTCTTGTGCTTATGGGGCAGCCGGACTCTCCTTGGAAGGTCGAGTCACGGCTCATTGCGTTCGGGCAAAGGCTACGTCAGTGGCTTACCTCCGCTCTGTTCCGCTGGCAGACATCTGCCGGGCCGCTACTTGGTCTTCGAGCCAGACTTTTGCGGTCCATTACTGTCTCGAGAGGGAGTCCCGCAGGGACAGTGCTTTCGGACAGGCAGTCCTCCGTAATCTCTTTGAGGTCTGAGCAACTCCTACCCTCCATCCCGGATGTCGGCTACCGGTGGGTAATACTTCAGCGAAGATTCTTTCCTTCTGTGCTGCTGAGCTAGAGGGAGCTCATTTTTGTGCTTAGGGTCTCCGGTAGCCTTAAGCTTGGGAGTCCCATAAGTGAGGACTGACTTCCTGCTTGGTCCTGGAGAAAGCGTAGTTACTCACCTGTAACAGGTGTTCTCCAGGAGCAGCAGGAATCAGTCCTCACAACCCTCCCTCCTCCCCTTGGAGTTGCAATCATCTGCTTTAGTTTTTTTGCAAATTTTTATGCTGTCTTTTTTAGCTATGTCATCTGACTGGCTAAGATGGCACCCTTGGGCGGGAAGAGGACCGCGCATGCGCGCTGCAATTCCCAAAGGCTTTCTTTGAAAGCTGGGGAAAATTGCTCCGCGAGGGCTCCGTCGGCGCCGACGTCACCCATAAGTGAGGACTGATTCCTGCTGCTCCTGGAGAACACCTGTTACAGGTGAGTAACTACGCTGAATCTCAAGCCACACATAAGCAAAACAATCAAAAATGCATACCCCACAGGATGAGAATCATCAGAAGACTTAAACCCCTCCTCGCCACTGAACACTTCCGTACCATATGCCAAGCTCTAATAACTCCCATACTGGACTTCTGCAACCCCCATCTACCTTGGACTAGCAAAACAAACACTCAAACCACTACAACTAGCACAAAACACGGCAGCCCGCATAATATCTGGATCAACAAGATATGAACACATTACTCCTGTTCTGAAAGACCTACACTGGCTCCCAATCAGTTCACGCATCAAATACAAAACAATCATAAACATATTTAAGATCAAACAACACACTTCAGCCAACAGCCTGCACACCCTCATACAACCAGACACCAGTACACGCCCAAGAAGAAAAGGAACCTCCAACCGAGTTAACAGCCCTAGAGACTTCAGAAAAACACGCAGACACCACAGAAAGAGCACTCTCCCTGGCTGCCCCCAACAATCTGGAACTCCCTCCTAGACGAACTGAGATCGACGACGGACCTCAAAGACTTTCGCAAACAGCTGAAGACAGCGCTGTTCATAGAACACTATGGACACGTCACCTGATCTAACCAACAGGAACTACCAACATTCCCCCTTCCGACCCCCCGATAAGAAAATGTATAAAGGCTCACGATGTATCTTAAACCCTCATTGTATAGAAGAATGTATTATAGCACATGCTGTATCATAGCGCACAATGTACATAGTTCAACCTAATTAACACACTATAACATCTTACACACAAATCATGACATATCTTTCACTGCATGAATTACAAGTCCACTACTTTTGATTGTCTTGCTGTGATACCGCCTTGATTGTAGGATAAGGCGGTATAGAAATACTGTTAAATAAATAAAAATAAATAAATAAATATATAACGTTACTGGTCATGCAATTGGAATAATGGTTAAGAAAAAACGTCTTACGAGTAAGTGGATGTACAAAAACATCTTTCATTGAAATGGTGTTCAAATAGACCGAAACAGCGTCCGCATTGAAAATGGCCTTTAACTTTTACAAGGGCTGATGGAACTAAAATATTTTTAATATTACGATTTCTTTTATGTGCAATAATGAGGGATTTATGTGTCAAAGCAGGAAGAGAAGAAACAAGATGCCACTCCCGTCGGAGGATGTCAGAGATATCTTTAGAGAGGGCTGAAAAGGTCAAAGCACATACTATTTGACTCTCTTTAATTGGTGTTTTCTTTTTAAGGAGCATGTTCCTATCTGAGGCTTTCGTCTTATCATATGCTTTTTTAATGACACGCATAGGATAACCCCTTTCTTTAAATCTACCACTCATTTTTGCTGCATGTTTCTCAAAATCATTATACGACGTGCATAACCGCCTAACCCTTAAGAAGTGACCATAGGGTAAATTATCTTTCAAAGATTTGTTGTGAAAACTGTCATAACGTAAAATTGTATTACGATCAGTGGGTTTCCGATATAGGTCCGTAAGGGGCTGTACTCTTTTTGATGTTAATATCAAGATATGAAATTTGATCAAAACTGAAAGACCTTACAAATTGTAAGTGTTCATCCTGAGAATTGAGCCACTATATCGACCGGCGCACCTTCGTCTACCTGTTTATTCACACCTTCAAAAAAAATTAACTGATTAGTAAGACACGACCTTCCTTGGCTAAAGCCATGTTGGCTTTCTCCTATTAATCCATGACTATCTACATGTTCAGTAATTTTGTTCTTTATAATGGTTTCTACCATTTTGCCCGGTACTGACAACAGGCTCACTAGTCTATAGTTTCCTGGATCACCCCTGGAGCCCTTTTTAAAAAGTGATGTTACATTGGCCATTTGCCAATCTTCAGGTATTTCAGATGATTTTAATGATAATTTACAGATTACTAATAGGTCTGCAGTCTCATATTTCATTTCTTTCAGCAGCCTCTGATATATACCATCCAGTCCAGGTGATTTGCCCTTCTTTATCAAATAGTTTTAATATATCTTCCCAGTTTATCAATATTTCTTTCAATTCCTCTGATGCATCATCTTTAAATACCATTTCAGTTATGAGTAACTTCCCTACATCTTCTACAGTAAAGACCGAAGCAAAAAATTCATTCAGTCTGTCAGCTATGACCTTGTCCCCTCTTTGCCCTTTTTACCCCTCTATCATCTAATGGTCCAACTGACTCACACAGGTTTTTTGGTACGAATGTACTTGAATGTTTTTATTCTGTGTTTTTGCTTCCACGGCAAGCTTATTTTCAAATTTTGTTTGCCTGCCTTGCATTTAACTTGCCAATGCTTATGTTTCCAGTTTTCGTCATTTGACTCCTTCCATTTCCTGAAAGATGCTTTTTTGGCACCAGCCGCCTCTCCGACCTCACCTTGAAAACATGCTGGCAGTTTTTTGGACCGCCACTTTTCTCAAAGTGTGCAGTACAGCTGGTCTGGGCTTCCAAGATAGTATTTTTAAACTGCACCCATGCTTGATATAATTTTTAAACTTTTCAGCTGCTCCTTTTAGTTTTTTCTTAACTATTTTTCTCATTTTATCATAGTCTCCCTTTTGAAAGTTAAAAGGTAATACTGTGGATTTCCTTGCTGTCCTTCCTCCATTTATTAAATCAAATGCGATCATGCTGTGATCACTTTTGTCAAGTGGCCCCAACATCCTTATCTCTTGCACCAGATCTAGTGTTCCACTAAGGATTAGGTCCAAAATGGCTTCCCATCTTGTATGTTCATGAACCAGCTGCTGCAAGAAGCAGTCATTCATTTCATCTAGAAAATGTATTTCCGTAGCATGTGCTGCCGTGACACTGACACAGTCGATTCCAGGGTAATTGAAATCACCCATTGTTATTACTGTGTTGTAACTTTTGTTAACTTCCCTGATTTCTTTTAGCATTTTGTCATCCATTTGCTCATTCTAGTGAGGCGGTTGATAGTACACCCCCACTGCCATTGCCATTGCCATGGAATTTCTATCCATAGAGATTCTATGTGCATTTTGTTTCCTGCAAAACTTTGCTGTTGTTGTTAAGTGCCGTCGAGTCGGAGTCGACTCATGGCGACCCTCTGGATAGCTATCCTAAAGTGTGTTCGGTCTTCAGTCAGGCGGCTTATTGTTGACAGACTGGTACCCGTAGCTGCTGTTATTGTATCGATCCATCTCATTGCTGGCCTTCCTCTTTTGCGTTGACCTTCTATCTTGCCAAGCATGATGTCTTTCTCTAATGATCTCTCTCTCCGCATGATGTGTCCAAAGTATGAAAGTCGAAGTCTTGTCATCTGAGCTTCTAAAGAAAGCTTAGGTTTGATCTCCTCTAGTACAGACTGGTTTGTTCTTCGGGCAGTCCATGGTATACACAGTATTCGCCGCCAGCACCATAATTCAAAGGCATCAATTTTCTTCCTGTCTATCTTTTTCACTGTCCAGCTTTCACATCCATATGATGTTATTGAAAATACCATGGCTTGAACAAGTCAAATCTTTGTATGGAGAGAGACATCTCTGCTCTTGAGAATCTTATCTAGGTCTTTCATAGCCATTCTGCCAAGAGCAATGCGTCGTCTGATTTCTTGACTGCTTGTTGCTTCTTTATTGATAGTTGATCCAAGTAGGTTAAGTTATTCACGATTTCAATTTCTTCTCCTTCGACGATGAACCTGTTGATTATGCCATTGTCATGATCTTTGTCTTCTTTACATTAAGGTGCAGGCCCATTTTGAGACTGTTCTTTGATTGTGAGAAGCAAATGTTTCAGATCATCTTCACTTTCTGCCAGTAATGTGGTATCAGCATAGCGAAGGTTGTTGATGAGTCTTCCACCAATCTTCACACCTCTGTTGTCTTCATACAATCCTGCTTCTCTGATTATTTGTTCTGCATATAAATTAAACAGGTAGGGGGAAAGTATGCAGCCTTGTCTTACACCTTTACTTATTTTAAACCATTCTGTTTCTCCTGTTTGAACTGTTGCTTCTTGATCAATGTACAGATTGTGCAAGAGAACGATCAGGTGTTCTGGTATACCCATGCTTCTTAATGTGGCCCAGAGTTTCTCATGGTTTACACAGTCAAAAGCTTTGCTATAGTCGATAAAGCACAAATAGATATCCTTTTGGTATTCTTTAGTCTTTTCAAGGATCCATCTCACATCCGCAATGATGTTTCTCGTTCCTCGCCCTTTTCTAAACCCTGCTTGCACTTCAGGTAGTTCTTGTTCCAGGTATGATTGTAGTCTCTTTTGAATAATCTTCAGTAGAATCTTGCTGGCATGTGGAATCAGCAAAACTTTAATCCTGTGTCATTCAATGCCTTCTCTAACATAGAGTGCAACCCCTCCACCAATTTGATCTACTCTATCATTGCAATACAATTTATACCCAGGTATCACAGTGTCTCACTGATTGTCCTACTTCCACCAGGTCTTTGAGATACCAGTGATACCTAACCTCTCATTTAGTGCTATGTATTCTAACTCTCCCATCTTATTTTTAGACTTTTTGCATTTGCATAGAAGCATTTTAGAGATTGCATTTTATTCATATTAATCTGGTTATTGGTAGACAGTGGTAATGTGGAATCTTTAAGCTCTGTCTGCTCTGTACTTAAGGGCATTTAGGTTGCTTTTTTCTTTATTGGACTCTCTGTCGATATGCCCTAACTTCAGTCTTTTGCTAGTATCCTTCCAGGATACATCCTTCCAAACCATGCTTTCCCTTATTATCTAATTTAAAAGCTGGTCTATTTCCTTTTTAAAGGTTATATACCAGCAGCCTGGTTTTCCATCCCAGTTAAGGTGGAGCCCATACCTTCCGAAAAGCCCCTTCTTTTCCCAGAATGTTTCCCAGTTTCTAACAAATCCAAACCCTTCTTCCTTGTATCATCGTCTCATCCACACATTTAGACTCTGCAGCTCTGCCTGCCTTTTGGATCCTGCGCGTGGAACAGGAAGCTTTTCTGAGAATGCTACCCTGGAAATTCTAGATTTCAACTTCCTACTTAAGAGCTTAAATTTGTCCTCCAGAATGTTCCTCCCACACTTTCCTATGTCATTGGTACCAACATGTACCAAGACAGCAGACTCCTCCCCAGCGCCATCTAAAACCTTGTCTAGCTGGTGCATGAGGTCTGCTGTGTTTGCGCCAGGCAGGCATGTTACCAGGTGATCTTCACGTCCACCAACCACCCAGCTATCTATATGTCTAATGATTGAATTATAATGGCTCTCCTTAAGTTTTGCCTTTCTCTTCCCCATACCAGCATCCCTTAAGAATAGTACCTGGGGTGTTATATGACAAAACTTCTACACTGTTCCTCTGGCCTCCCCTTTGGTTACGTCCCTTTGGTCACATGACTGTGGGCCGTCTACCACTGCTACGGAGATAGCCGTGGGACCGGAAGTGATGTCAGCAAGCATCTTCCGGTGTACCCCAAAGTCAGCAGGCAGGAATGGATTCCAGGGTTTCCTCCACGTTTTCTCCTTCACCTGGCCCTTCAGTGAGCTCAAACTAGCTTTGACCGGAAGAGTCAATTCTATAGATCAGAAAGACTAACTAAGCAGTGTTCACAGCATTCATTAATATTACTGTCTGTGGCCAGAGGGACAAGATGTAGATGTGAAGAAACATTTTAGAAATGACATCTAGGTGCAATCTAAGACGTCCAGGCCAAAACATATTTTAAAAAGGTTAGCTATGTACAAGTTTTGGTCCGATTTTAGAAACTTACGAATCCCAAAATGGCAGTCATGGGCACATAGACGTCTGTGCAACAAAATTTTAGGACAGGGATGTCTATCTCCTGCTGCATGCATATTCCTGGCTGTTGTTTTTCAAGCAGGGACATGCATTGGAATGCTAATCAGAAAACAAGTGCCGTCATTTTCCTTCAGTTTTTGTTATGATCATAAAAAGTATTGTTAAGCCCTTTTACATTTAACGTAACTATTTTTAACTCACCTTTTTTCATTATTCCCCCCCTTCTCTCTTGGCCCAACCCCCCTCTTCCCCCTTCCCTCCCCCTCCAACTCCCTTTCCCTTCCCCCCCATCCACCCTATCTCCCTTCCCCCCTCCCAGTCCCCTTCTTGGAGACTCGTCTTCCATACTTAATGACAATCACTCGAGCCATCGCCTTCTCTTATTTTATTTATTTATTTATTTATTACAGTTTCTTATATACCGCGCTATTTAGAATCAGCGCGGTTTACATTATAACAAAACGACCATAACGACAAACTGTCAGGTTTTACATTGAACAGGAGTACAAACTTGGATAACTGGGTAAACTATATACATAAACTATTTACACTGCAGTGTGAGGGCATTTCTAGATTGGGTCATTTCTTACCCTTCTAGTCCACCTTATTCCCCTATCCCTCTCCTTCCGCCCATAACTAGTCCCCGCCCTCCCATTTCCCTCCCCCATAGCTTAATCCTCTCTCCCCTTCCCCTCCCCATATCTCTTCCACTCAAACTACCCTCTCCCCCAACCTCCCTCAACCCTACCCCCCACTTCTTTTGCTCTATATCTTATTGTTATCCCTCCATATTTATCCTCACCACCCTCCCCTCCCACCTCCACTCCCCTCTTGCCCCATCTCCTCCAACCTCCCCCTCCCTCCCCCGCATTCTTTCACCCTTCCCCCCTCCCTTCAATACATTTATCAGCGTCCATCAACACTTCCCCTTCATGATCTCTACATTGTCCCAGCTCGTTCTCTTCTGCTGCTTCAGTCGTTGCCCTTCTCCACCGCCGTCTCTCCAGGGCTTCCTTTATTTAGTCGTGCCAATCTCCTGCCATCTGCTGGTGCCCGGCGCCACTTCAGTCTATCTGCCCTCGACGTAGATGGTTTATTCATCGTTGTTCTGCCTTGGCCTCCGACCCCGTCTGGAAGATTGGTCAATCCCCATTCTTTAAGCACTCGCCACGCTTCCTCACTGGTCTTGGCTCTTCTCGATTTCTCTTGTACTGTGATCAATAAGCCAAAAGGATACAGCCACTTATATTTCAGATCCTCTCTCCTCAAATAGGCTGTCACCTCTTTCAGCTCTCTCCTCCGTTGAAGCATGCCCAGTGACAAGTCCTGGAACAATTCCACGTTATGCTCCTCCCATTTGAATTGCCTCACTTTTCGTGCAGCTCTGAGGACATGCTCTTTCGTTTTAAAAGAATTCAGGCACACCACAATGTCTCTTGGCCTGTTGTCCCTTATGGTCCCCAGCCCTCTATGGGCCCTCTCAAGTTGTAAGGGTTCTCCATCTCCACTCTCCTCTAGAGCTGCAGTTTGTAACAGAGCTCTAAATACTTTTGTTATAACCTCATCACAGTTCTTGTATTTGGCCTCCTCTGGTACCCCCCTCACTCTGATGTTACATCTTCTAGATCGATCTTCCAGGTCTTCGGCTTTCAACTTCATTTCCTCGTGACCCTGCTTTAGTTCTTCCCAACCTTTTTGTATTTCTTCCAGTACTTCCCCATGCTGTTCCACCTGAATCTCAGTTTCTTCTACTCGAGCTCCCAGATCAGCTAAGTCTTGCCACAAAGATTGTATTGTCTCTTTTATTTCATTTTTTACACCACTGATTTCTATTTTAAGATCCTCTTTCAATTCTGTTAACCACTGCTTAATCATTTCTGCTATTCCCGGGTTCCAAGTTCCCTCCATCTCCTCCTCTTGCTCTGCTCCTCTTTCTGCTGCTATTTTACTGTCCTTCTCTCCCTCTTTCCCACCTTTTGCGGCCGCGTATGTTGATTTGTATTTGGACAGTATTTTCTTTGCAGACATCCCTCCTTTTGATTTCTCCATTTTCCCTCTTAACCTTGAATTTCTATTGCGGAATTTATTTCAGTGTTCAACAGTTTCCTCTTTATTTTATTTTGGTTTTGCCAGGCAATATAGTCAACCTCCTTTCTGCTCCCTCTCTTGCCAGGTGGTCTTACCCTGTTATTGCGCTACGGCCACCTTGCTTCAATCCCTCTTGAGGTGATCTAATTCTGAGGGGCTTTAGCTTTTTTTTTTTTCCTTTTTTCTCTGTTTAATGTTGTGCTTTACTGGGCTTTACTCCGCTGGAATTCACTTCCCCCTCGGTTGCCAACAAATGCTGTCTCCTTCCCCCTCCTGCCCCTTAGGCCTCAGCCTCACTCTGTCTTGTGGCTGCCCGATCGGGTCCTGTATTTTCCCCGCTCCTGCAGTTGGCAAGCGATCGCGGTTATCTGCTGATGCGACTTCCCGCTGTAATCGCCGCTCTCTCCCCTGCCATATCTAGGGCCGTGCTGCTTTGGCTCTGGCATTCACTGGCTCACTTGTCATGCTCCTCCCGCCTCCTCTTGTCCACGATCGCTCTGATCCACCTCTGGGCCCAGACCGGTGCTTCGCTCCGCTATCGGGGGCTGTGCTCTTGCCTTACTGCCTTCTCTGCTCTCCGCTCATGCCTTTGCACTTCCCCTTGCCATTCTCTTCTCCCTCCTCATGCTCAGGAGTATTTTTCCGCTGCTTTTTCAGGCATCGGCTATGGAGCTCAAGCGCTATTCCATCATTGGCTCTGGTAACGTCACTGGAAGTCCTCTTAAATATTTTGAGAGTTGTTTTCTTCCCAGATATTCTCACCTCCTTTTATATTTATTTATTTACATTCTCTTATATACCGCGCTATTCTGCATCAGTGCGGTTTACATTGAACAAACTGAAATTACATTGAACAGGGCATTATAACTTGGAGATAACTATTTTACAGGGAACATGGGCTATGGAGGGTATATGATTTCTGACTTCCATTGAGTTGGAAAGAATAAAAAGGAGCTTTATGATCAATGATAAGTAATACCAGAGGAGTTTCTCCCAGGGTGAAGTTTTTGAGGTCTTTTCCCTTAAACTATCTGGAGCTGTTGAGTTTTTGTTTCTGTCTGTTTTAATGTGGAGGCTATATTTTTATATGCAGTAGTGATCCCCCTATTCTCCTGTTTACCTCCTATGTATTTCCTTACCATTTCCCAAGCAGGAAGTCAGTCCTCACTTATGGGTGGCGTCGACACCGACGGAGCCTGCGTGGAGAAATTTCCCAGCTTTGAAAGAAAGCCTTTGGGACTGCTGCCACGCATGAGTAGTCCTCTTCCCGCCCAAAAATGCCATCTTGCTTGGTCTCCCTTTTTCTGCGGAGCCCTTCGGACGCATGTCCTCATCCCTCAGAAAAAGTGTTTCGTTTTCGGCCCCTGGGCTGTGTTTTTTTCCGGTTGCACTGGTCCTCTTCCGTCCCCCCTCACTCTCCCGTTTCCTTCGAGCGAGGGGATGTCCTTAAGTTTTCTCTCTGTTGCGGGCTTTGCACCCTTATTTCTCCCAACCGCTGGCTGCAAAGGTCTTTGACCTAGCGGGGGTCTTTTTTGCCCCTATGGCCACCGTTTTTAAAAAAAAATGCGACAGATGCTCCAAGAACATGTCGCTCACGGACACCCATGACTGTTGTCTTCGGTGTCTTGGGGCCGACCATGACCCGGAGCTCTGCTCTCTTTGCAAGAAAATGTCCTCCAAGGCTCTGCTTAGCAAAAGTCTGATGACATTTTCCGGAAGGTGGACCCGGAATCCTCGGTGGCACCCTCGGTCGCCCCTCTGCTGTTGGGATCCCCCACTTCAGTTCCGAGTTCTCGGCGGCACTCCGACCAAGGGTCCCCTGAAGTGGAGTGACGTAAGAAGAAAAAGGCCTCAAAGTCGCTGTCGGGGGCTCCGGATAAGCACAGGCGCTCCTGCGCTCGGTCACTCAATCCCCCCCCTCCCCGCAGCGTTCCCGAAAGTCAGACAAGCAGCAGCCTTGAAAGGTACCTCGTATGGATACAGAGGCCTCCTGCGATGGCGCCAAGTCTCCTGAGGGTCGTCCCAGTGAGGACCCCCTCTCCTCCTCTATGCCAGACCCGGTAACCCCGGTGTTGGCATCCTGAATGCTGGCACTAGACGCAGCGTTTCTGCCTTTTTAGCTGCCCAGCAGGCGCTCGTGCCCAGCACGGCTGGCTCGTGCCTCGAGACCGAGGTTCCCACGAGAGGGACACCAAAATCTGCCTTGGAAATCCCTGAGAGCCATGGGCCTCGTGAGGGTCCTCGGTGTTGGTCTCGTTTGCCTTCCCGGTCCTCGGGAGTGTGATCCTTCAAGGCCTCTGGTTCCAAGCAGACCTCAGCCTCTGGATGGGGCGACCTGCCCGAGTTGGACTACTCCTTGGACCTCTCGGGCTGGGAGTAGGACAGGGTTACTTCCCCAGAAACCTGTGCCCACAGGGACCTCCCTTTGGACCCGTCCCTGCCCACCTATCATTGGCGGTCACTGCCCGAGGACACATTGTTCCTGGTGATCATGCGGGACATGACACAGGACGAGGAGCTCGATATTTTACAGTACGAGTCTCCACCTTGGGAATCTCTTACTGTCCCGGTTCCACCCATATTGTCAAGGCTGCTCCTCCGCATGTGGGAGACACCTGCTTCAGTCCCCATTGTGAGCAAGCGCCTAGACGTCATGTATAGAGTTCAGCTTGGCCCATGTTTCCGGAAGACCCAGCTCCCACACACCTCCATGGTCATGGAGTCGGCGATGTGGAAGCAAAAGAGCTTGAAGTCTCACTCTTCGGTCCCCCAGGTAGAGAGTCGAGAGCCCTTGATGCCCTGGGGCGTAAGGCCTATCAGGTTCCATGCTCACTTGCCGTATCCAAGCATGCCAACTCTATATGGGCATGTTCCATAGAAACATAGAAACATGATGACAGAAAAAGACCACATGGCCTATCTAGTCTGTCCTTCCATATCAACAATAACAGTCCACTTTTTACCTTTAGAGATCCTCTGTGTTGGTCCCATGCTTTTTTGAATTCAGTAACTGTCCTCATCTCTACCACCTCCACTGGGAGACTATTCCACGGATCCACTACTCTTTCCGTAAAGAAATATTTCCGCATATCACTCCTGAATCTATCTCCCTTCACCCTCATCCCATGTCCCCTCGTAGCAGAACTTGCTTTCAATTGAAAGAGGCTCTCTCCCTGAACATTTATGCCACGGAGGTATTTAAACATCTCAATCATATCACCTCTATCCCGCCTTTCCTCTAAGTTGTACATATTAAGATCCTTAAGTCTGTCCTCATATGCTTTATAATGAAGCCCACTAATCATTTTAGTAGCCACCCTCTGCACCGACTCCATCCTGTTCACATCCTTTTGAAGGTGTAGTCTCCAGAATTGCACACTATACGCCAAATGAGGTCGCACCAAAGACTTATACAGAGGCATTATCACCTCCTTTTTTCTGCTAGCCATTCCTCTCCGTATGCACCCAAGCATCCTTCTAGCTTTTGCCATCGCCTTTTCTACCTGTTTAGCTACTTTAAGATCATCAGACACAACCACGCCTAGGTCCCGCTCTTCTTTAGTGGACAAAAGTACTTCACCTCTTATACTGTATTGCTCCCTTGGATTGCTGCAGCCCAAATGCATGACCATACATTTTTTAACATTAAATCCCAGCTGCCAAATTCTAGACCATTCTTCAAGCTTAGCTAGATCCCTCCTCATGTTATCTACACCTTCCTGGGTGTCTATTGCAGATTTTGGTATCATCTGCAAAGAGGCAAACCTTACCCGACAGCCCTTCCGCTATATCACTAACAAAGATGTTAAAAAGAATCGGACCAAGGACAGATCCCTGGGGCACACCACTGGTAACATCCTTCTCCTCAGAGTGAGCTCCATTTACTTGTACTCTTTGTCTCCTCCCACCCAACCAATTTCTAACCCAAGCAGTAACTTTAGGGTCCATCCCTAGGGTGCTCAGTTTGTTTATAAGTCGCCTGTGAGGAACAGTGTCAAAGGCTTTACTGAAATCTAAATACACCACATCTAGAGCTCTCCCTCGGTCCAACTCCCTGGTCACCCAGTCAAAGAAATCAATCAGATTTGTCTGACAAGACCTGCCACTGGTGAATCTATGCTGCTTCAGATCCTGTAATCCGCTGGACTCCAGAAACCTCACTATTTTCTCTTTCAGCAGCGTTTCCAATAATTTACTCACCACCAAAGTTAAACTAACTGGCCTGTAGTTTTCAACCACATCCTTACTTCCGCTTTTGTGTAAAGGCACCACATGAGCCTCTCTCCAGTCCTTTGACACCACTCCCGACTCCAACGAGGCATTGAAAAGGTCAGTTAGTGGAGTTGCTAGAACGTCCCCAAGTTCCCTCAGTATTCTAGGGTGTATCCCATCCGGTCCCATCGCTTTGTCTACTTTAAGTTGAGCTAGTTTCTCACGAACACAGTCTTCTGAAAATTGTTCAAGATGTCCCTCGCTTCTGTTCCTATTTGTGGGTGTTTTCTGAGGTCCTGCTCCTGGTTCTTCATCTGTGAACACAGAACAAAAATATTTGTTAAGCAATTCCGCTTTATCCTTATCAGCTTCTACATATTCCCCCCCTGCACCCTTGAGTCTGACAATACCACTTTTGCCCTTTCTCTTCTCACTAATATATCTGAAAAATGTCTTATCCCCCCATTTTATTGCATTGGCTATTTCCTCCTCCTTTTCCTGTGGACCTTGCCAAGGAGCTCGGCGGTTTCACTGCAGGCCTCGGGGGCAAACCTCTCCTAAGGTTCCAAACCCTCCTCGCGGAGTGTTTGAAGTATCTCTCCCTTGCCACATATAACGAGTTTGAGTCCTCCGCCCGGGTGGCGGTGGCTGGCATTGGGGCCTGGTGACAGGCATGGCTCCAGTCTTTGGACCTGGAGCAGTGGGTCGAAGAGAAGACCCTGGACGTTCCTTGCCTTGGCGAACAATTGTTCAGCCTATGAAGGATAAGGCTGCTGAGATAGAAACGGAGTTCGTGACCGAACCAGTTTCTCGAGCAAAATCTCCCTCCCTAGGGAGAAGCAACAGCCTAAAAAACCGTTCTTCCAAAGGAAAGGGCTTCCTTACCGCGGTTACCCGCCTTTCCCGCCCACCTCTGTACCGGCTCCCAGCAAGCAGGGCAAGGGAGGTGCACATGGCCACCATAAGCCTAAAGGGCCCAAGGTCCAACCACCGGCACCGCCCCAGCCTACGCAGGGGTTTTGACGCCGTCGGCATAGCCTCTCTCTCCCTGGTAGCTCTTCTGCCGGTGGGGGGATGCCTGTCCCTGTTCGCTCCGAAGTGGGCCTCGATCACGTTAGACAACTGGGTCCTCCGGGTAATCCGAGATGGATACCGTCTCCGCCTGGACATGCGCCCTCCTCCCTTCTCCCCAGCAGAGCCTGTTCAGCTGCTCGTGCACCAGACCTTCTTGCAGCAAGAACTGTCCAACCTCCTCGCCCAACGGGAGGTCGAGAAGGTACCGCTGCACTTTCGAGGTCAGGGGTTCTACTTCCGCTACTTTCTCGTCCCGTAAAAGACGGGGGGGGCTTGCGCCCCATCCTCGATCTTGGAAATCTCAACAAGTTCCTATTGTGGGAGAAGTTCAAAATGTTATCGCTTGGCGTCCTGCTGCCATTCCTTCATCAGGGCAATTGGCTATGCTCCTTGGACCTCAAGGACGCTTATGCCCACATCCTAGTTCACCCCCAGCACAGGCAATACCTGTGCTTCAGGGTGCAGGGGGAACATTACCAGTACAGAGTGCTGCTCTTCGGGCTTGCGTCTGCACTGCGGGTTTTCACGAAGTGGCTCTCCGTTGCTGCCGCCTCCCTCAGGCAGCAGGACATGCCCATCTTCCGCTACCTCGGCAACTGGCTCATCAAGGGGGCCTCAATTGGTGAAGCCCGCCTGGCGGTGTCGCACACGATTTTTCTCCTCGAGCGCCTCGGCTTCTTGGTCAACTACCCCAAGTCCCACCTTGAGCCGGTGCAGACGCTGGAGTTCGACACATGCCTCGACACGGTCTGGGCGACCGCCTTCCTTCCCACAGACCTAACAGACCGCCTTTGGGCACATGGCGATGCTGCGCCTCCTTGGGCACATGGCTTCCACAGTCCATGTGGTCCCCCATACCCTCATGCACATGCGGATAGCCCAGTGGTGCCTCGGGGCACAATAGAGCCAGGCCTTCGGCCACCTCAGAGACCCTATCCGGGTCTCCCGTGGCCTCCTCAACTCACTGAGTTGGTGGTAGGATCCCCGAAGCCGCCTTCGGGGAATGCCCTTCCAGACCCCGCAGCATGAGCTCGTCTTAACAACTGATGCTTCCCTGCTGGGGTGGGGAGGCCACTGCGGCGCATTGTGTACCCAGGGGCAGGGGTCACGCAAGGAGTCTCGGCATGAGAACAACCTGCTCGAGCTTCGGGCGGTCCGATGGGCCCTGAGGGCCTTCGAGGGCTACCTGAGGGGAAAGTCAGTGCTCGTGCAGACCGACAACAAGGTAGCCATGTTTTACATCAACAAGGAGGGTGGGACAGGATCATGCCTCCTTTGCCGAGAGGTGATCCTCCTTTGCTCCTTTGTGTCTCGCCGGGTGATGACCCTGTGACTGGTCTACCTCCTGGGCCAGGAGAATGTCCTCGCGGACAAACTCAGCAGAATCCTCTGCCCGTTCAAGTGGTGCTTGGATCTGGAGGTCGCCGGAGCTTTGTTCCATCGGTGGATGACTCCATCTATGGACCTGTTTGCCAGTCCGGCGAACGCGCAGGTTCTCCGCTTCTGTGGCCCGGTTCCGCACTCGAGCAGGTTGGCCCTGGATGCGTTCCTCTTAAGTTGGATCTCCGGCCTTCTTTACACGTTCCCTCCCACTCCTCTCATTGCGATGACCCTCCACAAGGCTCAGCGGGACCGAGCTCCTGTGATCCTAGTGGCCCCCTCATGGCCTCGACAGCCTGTTGACAAAGGAGGGGGGTCGGGTGTTTCACCCGAACCTGGCCTTGCTGTCTCTCGCAGCCTGGTGGCTGAATGGGTCGCCTTAGTTCTGCTGCGTCTCCCGGAGGACGTCGAGGAGATCCTCCTCGCATCAAGGAATGAATCGACTAGGCAGGCATATGCTTTTAAGTGGTAACGTTAGATATTTGAAGCTAAGTACCTGGATAAGATGTTTTATCTTAACGCTTGATCCATGAAGCAATTACTGTTCTGTTATGCATCACACTTGCCTTGGTAAAAAACCGCACTATTGATTTCCTGTTTAAAGGTCGTTGATGCTACGTGAGCACTCTTCGGTCAGGCTTGCCTGCCGGTTTGCAAACAGTAAGTCTGAGACCTTGGAAATCAACAGTTTGTGGTCTGCACTTTTGTGACGTGCTTACTTCGGCATTTCTCCTGGAAGATGGTCTTCCTGGTAGCTTTGACTTCGGCTCGCCGAGTCAGCAAACTTCAGGTCCTCATAGCTGAGGCTCCGTACACTAGGTTCTACGGGAACAGGGTGGTCCTCCGCACCCATCCCAAGTTCCTACCAAAGGTCGTCTTGGAGTTTTATCTCAACCAGGAGATAGTCCTACTGTCCTTCTTCCCGATACCGCATGCCAACCAGGCATCGGCGGTGTTGTATACACTCGACTGCAAGAGGGCTGTTGCCTTCTACCTGCAGTGTACCCAGGTTCATCGCAAGTCTGATTTGGCTTTTTGTCGCCCACGACCCCAATCGCCTGGGGCAGGCAGTCACCAAACACACCATCTCCGTCTGGGTGGCAGAATGCATTGCCTTCGCCCAAGCAAAGGTGGGCAACTTACTGGATCAGTGGGTACCCTACTGGATCCGGTGGGTCACCATGCATGACGTCCAAGCCAAGGCTGTGTCAGTGGCTTCGCTGCGCTCAGTGCCTCTAATGGACATCTGCCGGGCTGTGATCTGGTCTTCAGCGAACACTTTCGTTGTCCACTACTGTCTGGAGAGGAAGTCTCGCTGGGACGGTGCCTTCGGCCAGGCTGTACTCCGTAATCTGTTTGGGGTATAAGCAACTCCTGCCCTCTGACTCTTCTTAGACGGCTACTGAGAGCTTCGCCCTGGGGACCTGAAGACTCTGGTTCCTCCGGACATCAACTTCTGCTCACGGCCTCGCGGAAGCATTTTTGGGTTACAGGCTCAGGATCCTGTAGCTGGGGAGTCCCATAAGTGAGGACTGACTTCCTGCTTGTTCCCGGAGAAAGTGTAATTACTCACCTGTAACAGGTGTTCTCCAGGGACAGCAGGAAACAGTCCTCACTACCCTCCCACCTCCCCTGAAGAGTTGCTATTTTTGTCCTTCCCTTGCCATCTGCTTAGTAGGGCTCTAGCTAGGGGACTGAGCAAGACGGCACCTTTGGGCGGAAAGAGGACCGCGTATGCATGGCAGCAATCCCAAAGGCTTTCTTTGAAAGCTGGAGAATTGCTCCGCTCAGGCTCCGTCAGTGTCGACGTCACCCATAAGTGAGGACTGATTCCTGCTGTCCCTGGAGAACACCTGTTACAGTTGAGTAACTATGCTGTTCCCACTTGTGGTGTTTATCGTGACTGTTGTGTACCTGTCTTGACTCTGTACAGCACTGCGTATGTCTTGTAATGCTATACAAACTATTATTATTAGCAGTAATAGTTATCCCATGTATCTTTTTCTAAGCCCTGGGCTTTGGTAATTTGAGAAGAGCTTAGTCTTCTTTCTAAACACAGCCCAAGGGTACCCAGTTGCTTCTTGGGCATTTATTTGCTTTACTTTATTCAACTTAAGTTGTACTTTTTGCCTTTGTCCCCGCATTGTTGAACTGTCCATTTCCCATAGCTGATTCATGGTTCCAAGCCTGAGTCTGCCATGAGATATGTATATACCATTAAAAGGTAGTTATGTCATGTCATATAAAATATGACTGCATAAAGGTGAGGCAGCTTATCAATAATTCTGAGGCCACATATAAAAGATAACGTACCCAGTAAATTTCTTGCAGAGATGAGTATGTTAAAGCTTTTATGTCTTGACCCAGATTCCTTTTTACGGTGGAGTTGGAGGTGGAGCAGGTGCACCTGCCCGGGGAATGTATGAACATTACCATACCATATTTGACCAGATGCAACAGCAGAAGGAGAACATCAAAGCTGCTGAAGAGAGAGAAGCCAAACTGAAAGCAGAAGTGCAGGTGGCAAAGCCCGCTCACAGGTACATAGAAACATGATGGCAGAGAAAGACCATATGGCCTATCTAGTCTGCCCTTCCATGTCAACTACTATAGTCCCTTTTTTTCCTTTAGAGACCTTCTGTGTTTGTCCCATGCTTTCTTGAATTCAGATACTATCCTTATCTCTACTACCTCCACTGTGAGACTATTCCACGCATCTACCACTCTTTTCATGAAGAAATATTTTGCATATTACTACTATCTTCTTTCACTCTCATCCCATGTCTCCTCATTGCAGAGCTTGCTTTCAGTCGAAAGAGGCTCTCCTCTTGTGCATTTATGCCACTGAGTTATTTAAACATCTCTATCATATCTCCTCTATCCTGCCCTTCCTCTAAAATATACATATTAAGATCTTTAAGTCTGTCCCCATATTGTTTATAGTGAACACCACTGACCATTTTAGTAGCCACCCTCTGCACAGACTCCAACCTGTTTATATCCGTTTGAAGGTGTGGTCTCCAGAATTGCACACACTTCTCCAAATGAGGTTGCACCAGAGACATAAACAGAGGCACTATTGCCTCCTTTTTTCTGCTGGCCATTTCTCTCCCTATGCACTCAAGCATCCTTCTGGCTTTCACTGTCTCCTTGTCTACCTGTTTAGCCACTTTAAGATAATCAGAAACAATCATGCCCAGGTCCTGCTCGTCTATCATGAACAGAAGTACTTAGCCCCCTACACTGTACCGTTTCCTTGGATTTTTGTAGTCCAAATGCATGATCCTGCAATTTTTTAGCATTAAATCTCAGCTGCCAAATTCTTGACCATTCTTCAAACTTAGCTAGATCCCTCCTCATGTTATCTACATCTTCTTGTATGTCTACTCTATTGCAGATTGTGGTATCATCCGCAAAGAGGCAAAACTTCCTTGACAGCTCTTCCGCAATATTCCTAACAAAGATGTTGGTGATATAGTGGGGTCCAGCTTGTAGTGGTGCTTCTGCTTATCCTGGAATGTAATGAATGTTGCCATGCATGTTTATCTACAGAGCAGTTGCACCTGGGGCACGTTCAGGAGTTCCCAGTGAGCCAGCAGGTGGTCACCATCTCCCAAATGCAGAGGTTGTGGGAAAAGAATTGAAAAGGCTGGAGGAGGTGTCTAAACAAGCCAATGCAAACAGGTTGGACTCTGATGAATCCCATGCTCCTTTACACCCTTTTCTCATCTCTGTGTTTTAGATTTTTGTCTCTGAAAGATTGTGTTTTGTTGCATGACATAAGTAGTTGTGCCTAATAACTGAATATGTCACTGGATGTTTGATTGAAATACTGAGCTGGCAACTATTTTAGTTGTCGATGGAGCTAGTGCATACATAGATTTGTTCTTAGTACCACTGCAAGAATGACAGCCTTTAAAGAATATTAGTTTTAAAGCTGTTTAAAAGGGAACAACATAATTTGTTGTATGATATGTTGCAAATTTCAGCCTTTCGTGGTAAAATGCAAGGTCTGCACTAATTCATTGTTTCAGTTGATTAAATTGTGTTTCCATATCGTCCTGCTAGGCCAGTCCAGACAAGTGGGTTGTGTCTCCTAACAGCAGATAAAGTATGTAGAAAGAGAGAGGTTTCACAGGCTTCTTATGACATCATGCCATATCAGCCAGAACCTCTAGAGGGAGCATTTAGTAATTTTCTATCTCCAGGAACAAGCAGGAATGAGTCTTCACATATGGGTATCGTCGGTACCGACGGAGCCTGCGCGGGAACGTTCCCCAGCGTCCAGAAAGAAAGCTTTTGGGAGCATCCCACAGCGCCTGCGCGCTGCCTTTCCGCCTTTCCTAACTGCCTCTCTCCAGTTCTTCTTTTCCGCGGAGCCAGCAGGTCGTGTTTCCTGTCACCGCTGAAGAATTTTCTTATTTTCTTTTAATTTTCTTTAGTCGGATGTCTGCCTTCTCGATTCCGCACCGGTACCACCGGTCCTTTTTCTTTCTTTAAAAAAAACCAAAAAAAACCCTTTACTCTTTTCAGTGCATTTTTCTTCTGGGGCCTTAGGCCTACAGATACATTTTTCCCTCATGGAAAAACCCGCCTCCGGGTTTAAAAAATGCACAAAGTGCAGCAGCACTATTTCTGTCACTGACACCCATGACTGGTGTCTAAAATGTTTAGGTCCTGACCACTCCATTGCAGATTGTGAGTCCTGTTCCATGATGTCTAAAAGAGGGTTACAGAATCGGGCAGCTAAGCTCAGTACCCTGTTTCCCTCCGATGCAGCTTCCGTGGCATCGACGTCTTCCAGGGCTGCTTCTTCATCCCATGGATCTCAGGTAACCAAACTTAAATCTGGCCGGTCCTCAAAGAGTTCATCTTCCTCTAAGTATCGAGATGCCCCCGGGCTTACTCTTGAGGATACCACACCAGCAAAATTACCCCGGCGGGAGGCTCCGGCTTCCAAAGCACTACCTATGGGGTCACAGGTTGACATCGATGGCTCGGCCTCTACCGATCACCTGTTACAATGTTCTGGGGTACCGGCAGTTTCTACCGGTACCGATATCCAGACATTGGTGGCGTCTATGGATCAGAATATTCTGACCATGCAGCGTGCCATCACGGCATTCATTCAAGCTGCAATGCCTATGGTACCGCAACAAACCCCGTTGTCGGTACCTGTACCGATTCCGGTACCGGACCCGATATCTGTCCCGATACCAGTACCGCTTGCATCGACATCAGCATCAACCGCAGCGGTACGCTATCCAGTGATGCCCATCAGTACCGGGCCGGTACCGATTACTCCCGATGTCGATACCTCTCGGTACCCATATCGGGGTCTACGAGAGCATCCAGATAGTCGATACTTCAATTCCTCTGAAGACTCTGATTCTTCAGAGGCCTCAATTGAAGCATCGGGCATCCTTCCTCAGGAACCCTCTTCTCCAAAAAGGAGAATGTCTCCTCCTGAAGACTTGTCTTTTCAGGACTTCATTAGGGAGGTGGCCAAAGGCCTGTCCATCTCAGTGACCTCTGAGACTGAACCTAGAGCCAAAAAATTGGATATCCTACAATATCCTAAGGCTCCTAAAGAGGCAGCTACCTTACCAATACATGAGATTCTTTTTGAACACATGTTGGGCATATGGGAGACTCCTCTTTCCACTTCCCCTCATTCCAGAAGGTTGGACACCATGTATCGTGTTCCTCCTTGTCCTGGGTTTCATAAGACTCAGCTTCCTCACCACTCTATTGTGGTAGAGTCTGCTATGAAAAAGATCAAGAGTACAAAAAGGCACTCCTCTGCTCCTCCAGGAAGAGAATGCAGAACCCTAGATGCCTTTGGCAGGAAAATCTTCCAGGCCAGTATGCTTGTAGCCAGAATCAACTCCTATAGTCTCTATATGGGGATGTTTCTGAAAGAAGTTACAGATCATCTACAAACCTTATCTCCTTTTATGTCAGAAGATAAGAGAGAAGAATACATCACCTGGCTTAAACATGCACAGGTTGTATCCATGTTTTCCAACCGTGCAACCTTTGACTCTTTTGAGGGGGCCAGTAGAGCCTCGGCTATTGCCATAGGTGCACGCAGAGTTGCTTGGTTGCAAGCCTCTGATTTGGAATCCTGGGTACAGGATGGTCTAGGTAACCTTCCCTGTACAGGCGAAAACCTGTTTGGCAAAGATTGGCAAGCAAAGGCCAACCAAATGGATGCTGAAAACTCTGCTTTAGATAGACTTTCAAAGTCTACTACTGCTCCTTTTAAAAAGAGGTTGTTCAAAAAGGGATCTTTCCCAAATAAAGGGAAATTTTCTTCTTATGGTCAGGCCTCTTCTCAAGGTCGTTTTGCTACAAAGAGACAGCAACAACCAAAACAGGCCAAAACCCAGGCTGCGAGGACTGCTACGGCCCAACAGCCTCAGTCTCCTCAGGGCCTTTGACTTTCTACTAGAGAACTTAGCCTTTCTGGCTCTAGAACAGGGGTCTCAAACACGCGGCCCGCGGGCCGCATGCGGCCCGCGAAGCACTTACCGGCATGTAAAAAAAAAATAAATCCAAACTTGCCGTCGCCGCATTAAGCGTCCCGCGGGCTCCTCTGCCTGGCAGAGTCCTAAGTACTAAGTTGGCAGGTTGACCTCTTGCAGTAGTACCATTGCAGATCAAGGCTTTTCAAATTTAATTCTTTCTGGGCACCTATCTTTTGGCCTTTGCTTGCTTCTGTGAAGGTAGTTTCCTGGTCTACTTGGAGGAAGCAGCTCTATGCAGGTGCTAAGAGCCATCCAGCAGCGGCTTCAATCTGCCTCCCGTGCGCGAGCGCGACCTACAAAGTACCGCCCATATGCCGCATTCGGGCCACTATATGACGTGTACTCATTCTACTGGCCGGGCGCGTGCAGGGTCCTGGCGAGCATTCTCTGTGACGCAAGCCGGTGACGTTGAGCGGGAAGGGGTGGAGCTGGTCGAGCCCCGAAGCAGGTGGCGGCGGATGAGGTTGCGGATGCTCTGGTAGCGGCAGCAGCATCTTTCTCCTCTGGAGCCTGACTCCTCACTAGCTCTCTTTCTCTTTCCTTGCAAAGATGGCAACTGAGGGGCTACATGAGAACGAGACCTTGGCATCGCTGAAGAATGAGGTGGAGAGCCTGAAGGGCAAGCTGGAGGAGGAGAGGGCCAAGCTGCACGATGTGGAGGAGCGTGAGTATAGGAGGAAGGGCCCCGGCCGCTGCCGCAGGAGGGGGACTTTCTGCGCTCTAGTACAGCAGGGAGCAGGGAGGCTGCAGCCCAGCTGTTGCACATCTGACAGAGTCAATAGGCAGACAGCACGAGCTGGCTGAGAATAGTGGCAACTTTCAGCCAGTCATCTCTTGTCTGTGACTGGAAATATGGCGCAGGAGCTCTTTGGTTTTGAGGTCATGAAAGCTAAAGGAGGAGGTAGTCAATGTAATCAACGGTGCTGCTGCTGCATGTACAGAAGTGCGAATTCATTCGCTTTATGATTCAGTCTGAGAAACTGTACATGCCAAGAGTTATGGATCTTTGTAAGCTACAGTTAAGTTTTGTAGATCAGAAGATGAAATAAAATGGTTGGCTACTTGCAATATTTATAAATGCCACTCTGCTGAAAATATGTGAAGCCAGTGATGCGTGCATGATCGATCATGGTTGAAAGTAAGAGTACCACAGAAAAGGGATACTTGTGGCTATGGGTTCTAAATGGACAGTGTTTGTTTGTAGTAGTTCCTAATGTGCCTGGCGATTGGCACTGGATTATAGTAATGTAGAAATCTTTTAGTCTTTCTTTATTCATGCACTCATTAAGAGGCATGTTTACTAAAAGTTAGGGTATGGTAACATTATGCAAATATTTATGCAAATGAGGTCCCTTATGCAAATGAGGTCCCTTATGCAAATGAGGTCCCACGTCTCATGCGGCCCCCGGGTTATTTTACAAGTCCTCATTTGGCCCTCAAAGCAATTTGAGTTTGAGACCCCTGCTCTAGAACATCCAGAGCCTCTCACCATCCCAGGAAGGTTAGCTCACTTTGCTCCCAGATGGTAACAAATCACAGCAGAGCAGTGGACCCTCTCCATCATAAAGGAAGGGTACAAACTTCATTTCTTAAACCTTCCTCCTCACACCATGGTGAAACAGTTCAATTCTCCAAACTCTCTCCTCAAACTTCTAGGTCAAGAGATTTCTACCCTTCTTGCCCAAGGGGCAATAGAAGAAGTACCCCTTCTTCAACAGGGCTCAGGGTTCTACTCCCCCTTTTTCCTCATTCCAAAGAAAACGGGGGGCTACAGACCCATATTAGATCTCAGAGAATTGAACAAGTTTCTATGCAAGGAGAAATTCAAGATGATTTCTCTCGGAACTCTCCTTCCATACCTCCAAAGTCAGGACTGGCTTTGTTCTCTAGATCTCAAGGATGCGTACACCCATGTTCTCATCCATCCAACACACAGAAGATTCCTTCGGTTCCTTTACCAGGGAAAGCACTACCAATACAAAGTGCTTCCTTTCGGTCTGGCCTCTGCTCCAAGAGTGTTCACAAAATGCATGGCAGTAGTAGCTGCATTCCTGCGCACTCTAGGGATATTCGTATTCCCATATCTGGACGACTGGCTCATCCGAGGTCCAACCCAGTCAGAGGCCCAGACTTCCCTGGCCTGCACAAGGCGTGTTCTTCAGTATCTGGGACTGGTAATCAACATTCCAAAATCCCATCTCACCCCTACTCAGTCTCTAGAGTTCATAGGGGCCTTACTGGATACCACAACTGCAAGGGCCTATCTTCCCCAGGCCCGTTGCCTACGCTTGGTGCAGTTAGCCTCCCAGATTCAGTTAAAATCCCATTTAACTGCTCGAGAGATGTTGCAAATCTTAGGCCACATTGCATCCACGGTGCATGTGGTTCCCTATGCTCGCCTTCACATGAGAGCAGCTCAGTGGACCCTTTCCTCCCAATGGACCCAGGCATCAGGTTGCCTGTCAGACAAAATAGCAACCTCCAGTCGCCTTTTTTGGTCCCTCCACTGGTGGAAGTCCACTCAGAATCTGTTGCTGGGGTCCCCCTTTCAACAGGTGTTGCCCCAAGCCACCCTTACAACAGATGCCTCTCCAAGGGGTTGGGGGGCTCATCTACAAGATCTCTCAACCCAGGGCATCTGGTCTCCACAGGAGACATCTCTTCATATCAACCTCTTAGAGCTCAGAGCAATCTTTCTGACCCTCAGAGTCTTCCACACCCTGCTCAGCTGCAAGACAGTCCTCATCCACACGGACGACCAGGTAGCCATGTTCTACGTGAGCAAGCAGGGAGGGACTGGCTCTCTGTCGCTTTGCAATGAAGCTCTGAGATTGTGGGCCTTCGCCAGATAGCATCAAATCCATCTCATGGCAGTATATCTTCCAGGGGTTCAAAACTCTTGGGCAGACAGACTCAGTCGAGTTCTGCTTCCGCACGAATGGTCCCTCCATGGGGACCAGATAGCCAGAATTTTTCGGATTTGGGGTACCCCAGACATAGACCTGTTTGCAAGTCCGTGGAATGCCAAACTTCCCCGGTTCTGTTCCAGGATTCAGGCCAGGGATGCCTTCCTCCTTCATTGGGGACAAGACTTCCTCTATGCCTTTCCACCTATTCCCCTAATCCCCAAGACTCTGTTCAAGCTTCAGAGAGACAAGGGGACTATGATCCTCATAGCACCACATTGGCCACGCCAAGTGTGGTACCCTCTACTTCTGCATCTCTCTCAAGCTCCCTCCCTAGACCTGGGGTCTGCTCCAGATCTCCTCTCCCAGGAGGAGGGAACCTTGTGGCACCCAAATCCTCAGTCTCTTCATCTCAGGGCCTGGTTGCTGAAGGCCTAGACCTTCAAGATTTACAACTTTCTCAGCAAGTGAAGGATATCCTTCATGCTTCCAGTAAGCCTTCCACCAGACGTTCATATGCTTTTAAATGGAAAAGGTTTTCCATTTGGTGTGCAGAGAAGGGTCTCAACCCTCTTGCAATACCTTTGCATTCTTTACTAGACTATTTGCTGCATTTATCCCATGCAGGCCTTAAAACAAATTCAGTCAGAGTCCATTTGAGTGCTATTGCAGCATCCCTTAAGCCTCTCAATGGACAACCTATTTCCTCTCATCCTCTTATAGCAAGATTCATGAGAGGCCTTCTTTTGACTAAACCTCCCTTTAGACCACCTCCAGTGGCCTGGGACTTGAATCTGGTTCTTGGCCAGCTTATGAAGCCACCCTTTGAACCCTTAGCCACTACCTCCTTAAAATTCCTTTCCTGGAAGGTTATTTTTCTCATTGCAGTCACCTCAGTTCGCCGTATCAGTGAGTTGCAAGCTTTAGTGGCTAATCCTCCTTATACAAGGTTCCATCATGACAAGGTAGTCCTCAGAACTAATCCACACTTTATGCCTAAAGTGGTCTCACCTTTTCATCTGAACCAGGCGGTGTTTTTACCTGTCTTTTTTCCAGGACCTCATGCATCAAGTGCAGAGAGGAATCTTCATACCCTGGATTGTAAAAGAGCACTTGCTTTCTACTTACACAGGACACAGCAACATAGAAAGTCCTCTCAACTTTTTGTTGCTTTTGATCCTTCTCATTTAGGACTTCCAGTCTCTAAGAGAACTCTGTCCAATTGGATTGCTCAGTGTATTTCCTTCGCCTACCAAAGTAAGAACCTTTCTCTGGAGGGCCATGTCACAGCTCACAATGTGAGGGCCATGGCAACCTCTATGGCTCATCTAAACTCTGTGTCCCTCGATCAAATCTGTCGAGCGGCCACCTGGGCATCGGTTCATACCTTCACAGCCCATTACTGCTTGGACAAGGACTCCCGCCGGGATGCCTTGTTTGGTCAGGCTGTTCTCAAACACCTGTTCCATATCTAATCAACTCCTACCCTCCATCCCTGAACTGGATGCCTGAGATTCATGGGTAGAGGTAGAGCCCTTCCCAGGGACTCACAATCTGGGTGATCTCCCAGGCATCTCTAGCTGGGGAGTCCCCATATGTGAAGACTCATTCCTGCTTGTTCCTGGAGATAGCACAGTTACTTACCTGTAACAGGTGATCTCTGGGAACAGCAGGAATAAGTTTTCACAACCCACCCACCTCCCCTAGGAGTTGTATCTCTCTATCTATCTTTCCTTTCCTCTCTCTCTCTCTGTTTGTCTCAGCTTTAAAACTCGAACTGGAGAGAGGCAGTTAGGAAAGGCGGGAAGGCAGCGCGCAGGCGCTGTGGGATGCTCCCAAAAGCTTTCTTTCTGGACGCTGGGGAGCGTTCCTGCGCAGGCTCCGTCGGTACCAACGATACCCATATGTGAAGACTTATTCCTGCTGTTCCCAGAGATCACCTGTTACAGGTAAGTAACTGTGCTGTCTCTGGCAGATAGTGGACACAAATCTTTCTTCAGCTCTGTGAGAATACAAGGAAGATTTGGGAGGAAAAGATTGATTTCGCTCGTGAACAACCATTCTTGCTGGTGGATTTCTCACTGTAGCGCGATGTGGGTGGCTTCACTAGAGTCATCCCTACTTAATACAGGTATTCTTTTCAAATGCCATAGGAGGAGGGAAATTGGTTCAGCTCCCTGCCCATATCTTGTTAAGGACATGTTGAACAACCCGAAGATTGGAAAAGGTGTTTTGAAAGGATTCTTTAAGCTTCATACCACCTCGGTGCTCCCTCCCTTCTCCTTCCTCCTGCTCACCCCTGAAACTTTGAAGAGGACTTTTCAGAGGTGTGTGACTGCAGGATTGGTGACAGGGGAGTAGCACTGAGCCCAACATGTTTTTTTGCTGTCTTGTGCTCCCTAAGGGTGAGCACCAAGAACTAAAACCTGGCTGTCTTGTTTGTGGGAGCTCCCAACCTCGTCCGTTTCCAGTGTGTTAAGTCTGGTTTGGCCACTCAGGGCGTCCATTGGTTCTACGCTGGTGTATTTTTTGCCTTGCCTAACTGCCAGTGTGCATTGCTTGCACTTTCTGTGCTTTGCTGCACCCTTTCTGTGCCTCTCCTTGTGCTCCGGTGGCACACAGTGTGCATGACCCTAGTGTGAGCGGTGCTGTCTACGTGGTCTCTGTGCGCACATGGTGCTAGCACACATGACTTGGTCTGTATAGGAGCTCAGCTGCAAGTCAAGTCACAAGTACACTATCTGGGAGTAATTCTGGTCCAGTGACTAACACTGCAGCCACATATCAGCAATACCATTAAACTTACATACCACAAAATAGACAGTCCAGGCCCTGCGACCTTTACATGACACCCATGACTTCCACAGTCTTCCAGACCCTGGTACCCCCTACTTAGACTACTGTAACATCATCCTTCAAGACATATCAGGATATGCAACCCACCCTCTACAACTTGCCCAGAACACTGCCGCCCGTATCCTGCATGGAGCATCCATACATGAGAACATAACCCTTGTGTTCAAAACCTAACACTGGCTTCCCATCACAACCCATACTAATTACAAGGCCGTGCTAGCTGTCTTTTTTTTTTTTTTTCCATTTAACTTTTTATTAATATTTGCCAGAATTATAACAAACATCAGCAATCTCGTTATACAATTTTTATAACATTAACTCCTCTCTATTTAATATCTTCACCTCTGGCTGTAACAACTACCATGATGCCTATTCCTCTGCTATCCCCCCCTTCCCCTTCCCTCCCCCTTCCATCCCTTCCCTCCCCTCTCTATGTCCCTCATCTTCTGGATTTTATTGCGATTTCTCATTAAGACTTTCATAGTTATCTCAAATATATGTAAAAATTCTGATGAGTACAGAAACATAACATCATATTAATAACACTCTTTGTTCAATTCCATCCCTCCTTTAGTTCCCCCCTCCCCTTGCTCCCCCCCAAATCTCAGAGCCATCCCCATACCTGCTTCCATTGTTCCATACTCCGCTCTCCTTTCCCTTGCCTCAGCTTCGTCAGTCGATGCATCAAACAAAGTTCTGTCATTCTTCTAATGAAGTCTTCACTCTGCGGAATAGACAACCCTGTCCAACATTTTGCTATCTCACATCGTGCTGCTACAATGCAATGATGTAATACCCCCTTATCCCTCTCCGATATGGTCTTCTCTAACTGATGCAATAAACGGACTTCTGGCTTCTTCTGCAATCTGTGTCCTGTCATCTCTTATATTATATCTAACACCCTATCCCAATATTTTTGCATCTTTCCACACTTCCACCACATATGTAGCATATCGCCTCTCTCTTGACATCCCCTCCAGCACAAATCAGATTTCCCCAGTCCTACACGCCTTTTATGAATCAGCGTCCAATACCACCTGTATAACACTTTATAGGTGTTTTCTTTTATCTGAATAGCAATTGATATGCCTGCCACAAGCTTAGCTTTTCTTGGGTGGCAATATGGACCTTGGAGCCTCTGGGAGCCTCTCAATCTCTTTCTGCCTGCTCGGAGGAGGGACAGCAGATGAGTTGGAGCCCGACTCTGACACCGTCTTATAAGTGCTCTTGGCAACAGAGTCTGGAGATTTGGATCAACTGTCATTTGGCCAATACCTGGAGTCTAGTACTGATGCTTCAGGCACTGATTCTAACCTGGAGGATGAATTATCTTCTCACTCTGAAGGTCACTATGAGTTTGATATTATTCACATGTTCAGGAAGGATGAACTGGTGGTCTTGAATTACTCAGGTGTTATCTGCGCTATGTTTGCCTGACCCTCCAGCAACTGAACAAGGGCTGAAGATTCATCTCCTCTTGCAGGGGGTTCAGAAGTCCAAGATGGCCTTTCCCTTCTCGGAGGTTATCAAGAGTATGATACGCTCAGTGGGACTTACTGAACTCCCCAGCGAAGGAGCTGAAAGTTTGCAGAAGGATTACACTGAGCGGTTTAACACACTGAGAGTGGATGCACATGTTACAGCAGTTATGAAGCAGACCACCGTCCTGGTGGAGGATTGAATGGCCCTGAAGGACCCATGGGTCGTAAGGTGCACCTCTGCTGAAGAAACAGTTCACTGTTACCCTTCAGTTGCCGGTGTGTGCGGGTCTAACTACTCAAATTCATCTCTTGGAGTCGGGAACAACCTTTTTTTGGTCACTATGTATGATCTCATCCATTTGAGAACTAAAGACATTGCTGGGTCGACTATGGTGTGACGTTGAATATGGCTCTGCCATGGGCGATAGATTTGTCTTCTAAGTTCCAATTGACTCAGCTCACCTTTATAGGGAAGCTCTTGTTTGTGGCAGACTTGGAAGCACTGGTTAAGGACTTGGGTGAGTCCAAATTTCGTCGCAGCTGGAGAATATGCCAAAAAGGCCTGGGAGGCGTGTGGGCACGTCTTCCTCATCTTATGCCTGTGTTTTTTGCATATGCTATTTGGACTCCCAGGACTTCTGTAGATAAAATGTCTTCTGAGTTCTGGTCTTGGACTCGGCCCTTTCTTGGACCAAGGGTTTTGGGACTCCAACACCTCCAGAGGTGCCTCCTGCCATTCAGAGCAATGACTGCTTGGAGCCTCATTCCGGGATGCCCCCAGTAGGCGGCAGACTCCATCTTTTTTTCCAGGAGTGGATCTGGATCACTAAGGATTGCTGGTGCTAGACACTATTCAGCACGGCTATGCTCTGGAATGCAGAGAGCCTATTCCAGATGCCTTTGTCTTCTCTCCTTGTGGCTCTGTGCCCAAGAAAGCTGCAGTTCAGTATGCTCTGGATAGACTTCTCTATCTATAGGCGGTGGTCCCAGTTCCCCTGGCTAGTCAGGCTCAGGCTCAATATGCCATCTACTTTGTGGTGCCAAAGAAGAATGGTTTCTTTTGGCCTATTTGGCTGGGAAGCTCATAGCGAAACCTGAAAGGCTCAGGGCCATTGGAACAGCTATAAGTCAGCATTGTCCATCAGCCTTCTCAAGGTGAGGGTTATTCAGTTGGCCCTTTGCATTTCTGGACCCTAGTCAAGGGCAAGTGGTCCAGGTCTACTCGGACAATGCCATGCAGTGGCATATGTCAGTTAGCAAGGGAGCACGAAGAGTGCCGGAATGGCCCTGGAAATGACTCCTGTTCTCCTGGGGTGGCAAACAACCTGCTAGTTCTGCCAGCGCAACACATCGCTGGAGTTGACATTGTGAAGGCGGATTTCCTCAGTTAACATTTTCTCTTGATCCTGGGGAGCGGGACCTGAGTCAAACAGCCTATCAGCAGATTCTGGACCACTGGGATCGTTCCGAGATGGATCTGATGGTGACTCGGTCCATTGCCAAAGCCAAACACTACTTTAGTCACCACAGAGAAACAGGCTTATGGAGCATCGACACTCTCTTCAGTCGTGTGCTTTGATGCATAGAGTGGTATCCGGACTGGGTGATCCTGGTGACACTGGAGTGGGGACCTGATGAGGCTTCTGTAAGATCCCTCCACTGCGACTGCCCCCAGCCCAGAGGCAGTTACATCAAGGACAGGTTCCTCTGGATGACCAAGCTTGCTTCTCACTTATGGCTTGGCTTATGAGAGACAACGCTTAGGCCATAAGGGCTACTCTCTCGCTGTGGTTTCTACTCTTCCAAGGGAAGGGCAAGGACCTTCGCCTGATGGATGTCTGGAGAGTACTTCTTCGTTACTTGAAAGTTACTAACACCTTTCGCAAGTTGGACTATCTATTTGTGATGTTTGCAGGACTGCATAAAGGTGATGCAGTCGCCAAGTTGACTTTGGGATGCTGGATCAAGGAGGTGTACAGAGGACCCTGAAGGTATTAAAGTGCCGTTTCCGCACGATGCAGCACCTGAGACCAGATGTAATCCAGTGCCCCAGGGAGGAGGTTGCTGCAGCTGCAGGTAAGTGAGGCACAGGGCAGTCTCCACAAGCCACCAGGAACAGCCATGACTGAATGGGCGGCCCACTCATGTAAATGACATCGAATATGTAGCTTTACATCACATGAATATGTAGCTCTCTATCATCACATGACCCATCCGCCATATAGTGGCGATAGAGAGCAACTCAGTTGGCTTTGCATGTACATGGTACTGATATCTATCTGGAGAGAGGTCCACATTGTGTGCGCTATCTGTCTTAGTGCATGCCTCCCACATGGCACAACAGACAGTTGTGTCAAATGCACCACAGACATCATGCCAATTGTGTGCCCAGGGGTTGTGGCAATGGAATTGAGCGGGGGTAGACTGGCTGAAATCCATACAGTCACTGTGCTGAGTGGTTCTGAGGGCCCATCACAATGGTTCAATGTACGAGGCATTATCTGCAAGCTGAGACACCACCCACTGGAGCCCACATCTGCATGGTGCCTGAAATGAAATTAGCATACAGGAGCACACATCACAGGCAGCACACCATCATGCACTGACCACACCTGCCCACCCAGCTAACCATGGGAGATCAGTCAGCATGATAGGGCAACCACCAGTCACCCAGCTGCATGTCTGGGGGACATATATGCAGGTCATGGAGAAGCAGATGGGCGGTCAGATTGGGGAGATAGACAGTATGTATGTTCAGTAGCTGTGTATGTATGTGTGCTTTCATGTGTCTGCTCTGACGTATCTCCCGTAGACAGGATGTTACACCCATGTAATGGGCCACTATACCTCTCCTTACAGCCAGAGAAGCGGAGGAACCATGCGATGTGCATCAGCAGAGGGGACCCCTGGCAGAGGGTACACCAGGAAGGACCCCACCACAGGCAGCAACTAGTGGCCCCATCACAGATATAAATGCCCCCAGCGCAACGTAGGGGAAGGACAGCATGTCAGCAAAGAGACCAGCACCCCTTGTCCCAGCCCCACAGCCAGACCAACCTGCTGTACTGACCAGTTACATTTTGGAGGTGTGCCTCCTTAGAAAGGCGGTGGTCCACTTGACAGCATAGCTGTCCTAAGGACTACAGGACATTGTGGAGACCCATAGAGGCATGGCTGCATGTTGTCTGTTTGCATTGAGCCATTCTTGTGGCAATGTGTTTACCTCTGGGCAGTTTCCCCAAATGGGTTAGTTTTGTGCATCAAAAAATAAAAAAACGCTCTCAATATTACACTCCAAAATTCTAAACCAAAAATTTACCAATATCAAATAATAACTCTGGGCATAATAACCTCAGATGGCACAACCCCTCATGTAGTGAAATTCACCATAGGGTGTTGATAGACGCTCACATCACTGGTCAAGCCTCCTCCTAATACCTAACAATACTCACAAATACACACTATAATTTAAACAACCCCAATTCACCAATGGGAAAATCCTAACAAAATCTAAAGCCAAATACACACATTCACTCTCAAGACATCCTCTAACTAACACACCTCATTCATTCTACTTTTTTAAAAAGCATCTGTAATGTAAGTGCACACTGAATACAAACGCGGCTGAACGCAGCCCTAAAAGTGCACACGAAGTACAAATACGGCTGAACGCAGGAAGGAATTCAATATATTCTTAAGTTTAACTTCCAAGCTATCATGGCTGGTATCTGAAGAAGTCCAATGCTAGAAAAGTAAATATAAAGTAGATACTTTACCCACGTGTCGTTAACCAGGCAGCATTGCCACTGCCCGGTTAGCAATGGGTGCTGCCTCCATTCTGCCCTGGAACGCCTGCTCCCGACACACCACAATGCTAGGGAACTGAAAATGTGCAAGATATGTAAATATATATGGGGTGATAGTCAAAATAAGCTGAGCTCCTAAATATATGCTCCTAAAGTAAGCTCCTAAATTTGTGTCCTATTTTCAGCCAAATTTATGAGTCTCATTTTTCAGCTGAAAATTAGTCTCAATTTAGGAGCTGAATTGTTATGGGGAGAATATAAGCAACATGATAAGCAACAAAATTTTCCTGGGCTCACGACGTGGTCTCGGTGCAAGAAAGATGGGACGACCTTTCCGGATTAGCGACGGTAGTGAACTTGTCTGCTATTATTTTATCTTCAGCCCAGACATCAGTTTTGGCCAGAGGTTTATCATTTGTGTATGGCCCTAGTTATGATCGTTTTTCAAGTAGGGTTGCTGTAGAACGCGTTATACGTTCTTTGCAGTTGAAATTATTTTTTGCTGACTCTCCTTCAGTACCGGACCCTTCAGTTGTTCATTTTAAGTCTTCTTGGATTCCACCTGGCCCTTTGGATCCACTCCTCCATACTTTTCGGCAGTTTGTACTGGCTGATTTGGCATCGTTAGAAATGAAATATCATAATCAGCCGAAGAATTTGTCCTCTGTGGATTATACAGCATTACAGGAATTGGCGAACATGTCCCATATAGTGATAAAACGTGCCGATAAAGGAGGTGCGGTGGTGGTTTTGAATACTTCAGATTATGAGAGAGGTGTGGCGACAATTAAACAATGTCAGTCATTATAAAATATGATGAATGATCCTACTGAGGCTTGTGATAAGGAAGCTTATCATAGCTCAGGTAGGAGCTATAGAAAAGATGATGTGACACTGAACAAGCAACCTGTCAGTTCTGGTAGAAGTAAGAAAACAGAGTTTTCACATAAAAGACTACCAGTCCCAGAATGCACCAGGTTTCCAGCAGCCATGAGAGGGGCTGAAGTGAGAAAACGTGTGTGCAATCAAGAGAGCTATGAGGTAATCCCTAAGCACTCATCTCAAAGGACAGGGCCTGATTCAACACAGCTGCACTGTGTTAGGGAGGAGCACACATTAGGACAGAATAAGAATAGAGCTTATTCTACAGATAACAGCTACAGAAAGAGCTTCAGGAAAAGATACAGCAACAGCTTCAAGCTCAAGCACCAACATCATCTCGAGAAGCAGAAGCCAAGCCAAGCGGATAGAGAGAGAAGGAAACTCTCTGGAAGGAAGAGAAGAAAGGCCATTGGAAGGTCTGGGAGATTCCAAGGCAGTACCTGTACTGGGAGGTATTCCAAGTGCCAGCAGAGTCCATTGGACTGGAGTCAGCCAGAGGAATGGAATGGCAGAGATAGGAATCACCAGTGGCTACCTGGAAGAGAGAAGACTGCACGTGGAAAGGACTTTCAGACCCATGCCAGAAGGTATGTGAGGAAAGATCCAGTGTCCAGGGATCAAGATTGGAAGGCTGGACATCAGAATTGGATTACATACTGGCCAGGCTATACAGAGAGGAATTATGATAGCAGGAGAGGCTCAGGTATGAACACTGATCCAGACCCTATCTATAATAGAGAATGGCAGCAAGGGAATAAGCATTCTCATGATAGTGCCTTAATGAAAGACTCGTCTGTGCCAATGTATGATAGTGACCCTATGCTGATTGATGAAGGGGAAGATACAGCAGATGAAACTATTAATTACATGGACTGTTCTCTATCTAAATGCTATTGCTAGCTTTCTGTGAGCAAACACATCAGCCATCACAAAGAAACCTAACTTTGTTATTTATTTCCACTGCAAACAGCTCTTAAAGCAGGATTTGGGTTCACACAGTAGCAGCCAGCCAGCTAAAGGCTTTCAGCTGGTCAATTGATAGTAATTAAAGCTGCACCTGATTGTGTGTGTGAGCAAGGGAGAATCACTGCTGGGATCTGCGTGGAAAATAAGCAGAAGTTAACCTAACAAACAAAGTTCATTTATTTCTTTGTGCCTTTTTATTTGGTAATTATTTGCTAAGAAAACACTAGCTAATTGCCTGACAAGCTGAAGGTTGTTTTTCTGATTTGCTTTGTGACTTTGTTATCCATTTAAACACTGCAAGCAAGTAACCTCATTTATATTGCTACCAAGCATATTTGTGCTGGGTGAATTAAACCCCATCAATAAAAGAAGTATTTTATTGGCCTTACCACTGGTATCACAACTCAATTATTGTCTTCAGCTGTGTTTGGGAGTGAAAGAACTACATTACCCACAATACCTTGCAAGAATCATATGAATATATGCATCGTCAAGATTGTGTAAGTTCTCACCCTAGGCAGCCGTCTGACAGGCTTTACAATCACGCATTCAGGTAGTGATCTCTACAGCTTATGAGAAGAATTATTTGACGAATAAAGAGAGGATGTTTTTGACTCTACAGTATCCTAAGATACCGGTATTTTACATCTTGCCGAAAATTCATAAGAGCGTGGTATCCTCTCTGGGTCGTCCTATTTTATCTAGTAATGATTCGTTACTGGAACGGGTAGGAATATTTTTGGACTCTTTTTTGAAAGATGAAGTCCTCAAAATCCGTTCCTATGTGAGAGATACAACTCATTTTTTGCAACTTCTTGAAGACGAGTGTTTAATTGAACAGGTGTCCTTTATGGCGAGTTTGGACGTGGCAGCCCTATATACTTCCATCCCTCAAGATGAGGCCTTGACGATTCTACAGCGGGTTTGGGATTCTCGTGAGCAGCCCGTTCAAGTGCCTACTTTATTGATGACCTTTGCAGAATTAGCGTTAAGAGAGAATTATTTTCTCTATAAGGATACTTTTTTCCAACAAGTATCAGGAACAGCGATGGGTGCTACCTTTGCGCCTTCTTTGGCTAATCTGTTTATGAGTGATTATGAGGAACGTTTTGTTTATTCATCCCAGTATGATCAGTTCATTGTACGCTGGCATAGATATATCAACGATATTTTTATTCTATTCTATGGAGAGGTACTAAGGCATCTTTGGAAGAATTCTTTATTTACTTAAATGAGTGTCATTTTTCCATCAAATCTGATATTGACATTCAAGTGAGTGAAATACATTTTTTGGATGTGAAGGTTTTCAAACAATGTGATCGTTTTGTTACTACTCTTTATTCAAAGCCGACGGATAGAAATACTTTATTGCATTTCTCCAGTTTTCACCCTCCGCATTTGAAGCGCAGCCTTCCCTACTCGCAATTGTTAAGATGTCGACGTATCTGTTCAACTACTGATGAGTTTAAATATCAGGCTAAACGAATGATGGGCAAATTTCTAGACCGTGGTTATCCTCCTAAGGTTTTACATCAGGCTTATAGGAGAGCCAAGTATAACCATCGAGAATGGCTGCTTCGTCCTGTCCGTAAGGTGCCTATTAGAGACCTCCCACCTACTGTTACTTGTGTTTTACCTTATTCAAGTTTGTCTCCTCGAATAGCAACTATGTTACGGAAGCATTGGCAGCTTGTTAATCGGCATCCTAAGCTTTCTACATGTATATTGCGGATGGCGTATAGCCGTGACCGCAATTTTCGAGATTGGCTATGTCCTGAGACAAGATATGTATTGAGACAAGATATTGTGACTTCAGCATCTATACTTGGCCATTTTGCATGTCAACATTGCTCTTATTGCAGCATTATGAGTACGGACATATGTGAGAAATATCGACAGAGGGTGAAACCTTTGACTATTACTACAACATGCAGCACGGATTATGTAGTTTATGCTATATGGTGTGAATGCCAGTTGCTTTACGTGGGGAAGACTACAAGGGCTTTGAAGACGAGAATGGCTGAGCACAAATATAGTTTGAAGAAGGCAAGACTTGACACCCCGTTGGTTCAACATTGTATGGATCGTTGTCATCAGTTCGAAGATCTCCGCTGTACTGTTTTGGAATTTGTGCCATTTAATCTTCGGCGAGGCGATCGTAAAAAACTACTCTTGCAGAAAGAACAACGCTGGATCTTTAAATTAGATACGTTGTATCCAGGCGGTCTTAACGATCGCCTTGAATGGGCTTTATTCTTTTGATTTTTTTGATGGTATTCGGTTTCAGATAGTATCTTCTGTGCAGTTCCAAAGGTTTTAACATGGTGATTGTTGGGGTATGTGTTTTTAGGTGACGTCATGTTTTGGTATGTTCTGATTGGTGGGACTTTTAGGATATTTGATGCGTCACACGCCGACTTGGGCATAGCGGGTAGTTTGAGAAGCCATTGTGTAGCATTTATTTCTGTACGGCGAAGCTCCTGATGAAGCCGGTCTTCGGCGAAACGAAAGCTTTTGTTGAGCAGAGGTTGTTTGGTGCTAAATGGTAGTGGTATTCCTTGCTATAAAGTTTGTTTCCCGCATCAGAGGTTGGAGTTGAAGCTGACCCCTACGAGACTTCAGTTGAGAAGTTTTTTGCATACTATGTTGGTGCTATTTGATATGTTATCTTAAAGTCTTTGGCTTTATTTTTGCAGCTATTTCATCTGGGTTGCCAGGTCTGCGTTCAGCCGTATTTGTACTTCGTGTGCACTTTTAGGGCTGCGTTCAGCCGCGTTTGTATTCAGTGTGCACTTATATTACAGACGCTTTTTAAAAAAGTAGAATGAATGAGGTGTGTGTGTTAGAGGATGTCTTGATTGAGAGCGGTTTTTTATTTTTTGGTTATTATATTTGGCTCTCGGCAGCAGTTGTGTGTTAGTTTTGTGCATACCATGACAGTCATGAACCTAACTTGTAAGCCAGGGTATGTGGAGTATGATCTCAGTCTCTCAAATGTACTGCTAATGCTTGGCATAGTACTTGCATCGTGCCAAAGAGAGCTTCCTTCTGGAGTTTGTAAGATGTAACATGTATGGGTAGTTTGTAAAGATGTGTTTTGACATCTTTCTTTATCAAGCCTGTGGCACACAGCATGATGGGATATATTTCTGTATCTTGCTGCCACATTTTCTTGGTCTCTAACTGCATTTGTTGGTACTTCAGGATCTTCTGCCCTGTGGATTGTTCATTGTTTATGTCCACTGTTCAATAAATGTGTTCCCTGTTTGCACCTTACTGTGTCGTCATTGTTGCCAGCGGCATAGGTGGGTGGCTGTCACATAGGTGTCTGATTGTGGGTTGTTGTTAGCAGGTTGTGCTGTGTGTGGAATGTTGTGTAGGTGTTGGGGCCTGGATCTGCGCACATATAGTATGTTGTGTGCACTGGGCAAGGTAGTGTACACATCCTGACTTACATGTTGGAAATGCTGGCGGAATAAGAGTTTTGCTGCCATGTGAGGGCATGAGTGCATAGGAACATGGGAAAGGCCATACTGGGATTGACTAGGGCCCATGAGGGCCAGGATCCTGTCTCCAAGAGTGGCCAGGTCAGGACACAGGCACCTGGCAGCATCCAAGAAAGCCATGCAGGTTCCCCAATGTTACTCCCAGCCCAAGCCCTTGAAATCGTGTGTCCCCTTAAATACTGGTCCAGGGACCCGTCCCCAAGGATATCGTCCACACCTGTTTGACACCCAGCTACAGTGCTAGCTCTTTGTACCTATTCTGTTTATGAATGCCAGAGTTTCAGAATATATCGATTGAGACAATATCTTCTCTGTATTGTCCTAAGGGGCCACATCGTTGCTCCATTGTGTCTCTCCTTACCCCCCCCTACCTCTTTGCAACATAAACAACTGATCTACGGTGACATCTTCCATTCCATTCAAGACATTGTGGATCTCTATCATGTCTCCATTCAGCTGTCCCATTCCACAGTCCAGAAGCCCTAATCTTTGAAGACATTCCTATCTGCTGCGACATGGCATATGCAGCACAGCCATCCATGGGTCATATAAGTGGCAGTACTGATGATGATGATAATCAATGGTGTGGCAGAGGTGGCGCTGCTCCTGATACCAGGAAGAGGCCCCCATATCACCTCTGCTGAGCATGAACCACATTGGGCCTTGCAAAGGCTCTGCATGTTGCATCATGTAGATGGCAAGCATCATTTACTATTTATTTAAAGCTTTTTTTATACCGCGCTATTCAGTATCAGTGCGGTTTACAAATAACAAATTCTTGCAACAGACCAAAGAACAGTCTTGTGCTTACATTGCAACAGGGTAAGTAACTTGGATCTGTAACTAGGAGAACTATTTACATATAGAGCCATCAAATTGTGGCTTGGTAACTATTTACAATTTGTATCTTAGACCCGAGCTAGGCTAGGACTGGTCTTGTCGGTTATTGCATTAATCATTATAGTTTATCAGTATAACATAAATGTACAGAATGGTTGCCACTATGCCATTCTATTCTATTCTAACATGTGCTTTTATACCGCTACCCTCCCAAACCATGTGGTTCAGTGCGGTTTACAGCTAGAAAAGATCACATCAGAACAAAAACCCTAACTTAAATAAAAAAGTGTCAGATTCATTGAGCATGTCTTCTAAGTCTTCCTAAAATGTAAAATAGAGAAGAAGCCCTTCATATTCAGGGATAATTTGACCCACAAATAGTAAATGTAAATCTAGTCTGATCACTGATACCTCTACATGATGGAAATAATAGGGCACAGGATGATGGCAGACACTTTGATTTAGTTACTAATAACAGATGTACTAACGAAGAATACTGAGTTTGAACAAAATCATAAAAACATTTATACAATACTGCATAAAACTTAAAAAGGACCTGTTGGGGAACCTAAGCCAATATAACGTATGAAATAATGGAATCACCACTGTGTGCCTAGGGCTTCCATGGAGTGATCCACCCAGGTGTCTTGGGTTTGAGGGTATGGGTGCTATGTCAGGAGGGCATTATGCGCTCACCACTATGTCGATATGCCCTGTTAGGTGTGGGACTGTGAATACCATTGGTACTCTGGAACTGCATAGCAACTGTACCCTGTGCCTGAACAGCAACATTGACAAATGTGTATATGGTGAGGGTTGCACTGTCTAGAGGGCAGCAAGGGCAGGCCATTCACAGTCACAGTGCAGACACCCCAAGGTCGTTGGGGGCTAGGAAGTGTGATCCGCCTAGCGGGCCAATACTGAGCAACCATGCCATAACCATATCTCGGTATACCCAGCCTACAAGCCATTGGCCATATTTAATATGATTTATTGAATTATGTTTGCAGTGATATATCCCGCCTTATCATTCAGAAGATGCGGTTAACTATCAACATTTAGATATGACTATCAAACCATAATAGGCCCACCATAGCACTTACATAGTGAATAAATGTCAGGTTACAGGGGAAGGGGTAGCCTACATTGGAGGGATGAGGAGTGGAGATGAATGGGAACAGATGGGGGACTTGTACAGGATAATTTATACAGCAGTGCTACATTTGATGGGTGATGGGATATTCATCACATCACATCCATCATATTGGCACGGCCGCCTCGCCTATCCATCCATACCCAGCACTGCAATGCTCACCTGTGCTGTGCTGCTAGTGCACACCGCATGTGCTCCCCCTATTTCCTCTCTCCAGACTTCAGTTCCAGCCATACACCGCTGTGCCCATAGCAGCAGGCACACACGTCATCAGCCACAAATATATTGGCCTGAGGATATAGGGCCACTGGGCAGTGCATACCAGTGCCATGGGGCAGGATGCAGCTGCCACGTGCATGCACCATTCTCCAGCACTCTCAGGGCTGGCTGTAGAGGTGGTCCAAAGTGTTGGAGCCCAAGGCGACCCTCAGGCTTTATACCCCCTTTGGCTTTGAAACTCTATTAATTGGCTTTGAGCGGCCTGCTGTTGCTGCCCTCCAGAGGTTGCTGCTCTTGGCGACCACCTACTTAGCCTACTGGTCCGGCCCTGAGCACTGTGTACTGTAACTCTGGAGTGACTATGGAACTGGGACTGTAGAGCACCAAAGAACTCCTGCAGTCCATTTGCCCATTTTAGCCACTAAGCTAGCGCGCTGATATTTCATGTACACTGTGTAAGGAGCGATTACATACTCCATATACCTAGTTAGGAACATAAGAACATAAGATATGCCATACTGGGTTAGTCCAGGGTCCATCAAGCCCAGGATCCTGTTTCCAACAGTGGCCAATCCAGGTCACAAGTACCTAGCAGATTCCCAAAAAGACACACTGGTTCCACAGTGCTTGTCCTGGGGCAAGCAGTGGATTTCCCAGATCCTCTTTAATAATGGTTTATGGACTTTTCCTCCAGGAACATGTCTAGATCTTTTTTAAACCCAGCTACACTAACAGCTTTTTCTACATCCTCTGGTAATGAATTCCAGAGTTTGATTATGCATTGAGTGAAAAAATATTTTCTCTTATTAGTCTTAAATAATTGGGTTACATTGTAGCTTCATTGCTTGTCCTCTAGTCTTTCTATTTTTTGATGGTGTAAGCAACCAATCTATGTTTACCTTTTTCACTCCATGTTTACCTGTTCCACTGCATTCATTAATTTATAGACCTATATCATATCTCCCCCTCAGCCGTCTCTTTTCCAAGTTGAAGAGTCCTAACCTTTTAAGCTTTTCCTCATAGGGATATCCTTCCATCCCCTTTACCATTTTGGTGGCTCTTCTCTGTACTTTTTCTAATTCTGCTGTATCCTTTTTACAATCGCCAAAGCACCCACTGGCCTGATATCCCATTTACCTCATTCGGGCAGGGCAGATGCACAAGGCTATATTCCACTTACCCGCTTATCGGGTATAGGCTTCTAACATCCATGGCTATTATCCTGCATGCATAAGGTGGCCTCCGACGGCATGTCTTGGTGCCGATATTCAAATTTCTGGTGCAGAAATATTATGTGGATTTCTTTTGTAGTTTTAGAGGGGTAGTCTTCTGTCCCCATTGTCCTTGACCTGCAGGTATCGCTAAGGCTCTCAAGAGAACCTGCAAGGCCACTTTCTCTCCCTCAGATATCTTCATGTCCCTAGGGCTCATATTGCAACAGTATGCCACCCTTTTTGCATCGGAGGATGCCAGTACACAGCAGCAGGGATGGAAGGACATCACCCACAGGATCAACGCCGTCCACCACAATCGTGATGTCGAGGATCTGAAGAAGTAGTTGCGGGTGGTCAGGCAGGCTGCTAAAGGGAAAAGGACCTCCAACAGTAAGCTGCCACCTGATCGCCAGCAGAAGCAGAGCCTCCTGGAAGAACATGTCCTTCAGTTCATAGATGATGTGGTGATCTCAGTAGTTGGTGGCTATGATAGCTCCACTGCTACCACAAAAGACAGTGAGTAGAGCCTGCTCCCTGGCTGATGTGTGACAGGCTAGAATATTCTGACATGTTTTTGATTTGTCTTCCCTATTGCTGTAGAATGTGTGAAATCTTTCTTCCATCAATATCTTCCTTCCCCCTCTCTACATGCCCCATCATGCTGTTCTTTGTGCCCTCCCATGCCCCTTGCCCTCCCTCATTGCATTGTTATTGCTGTCTCTGCCCCTTCCCCTCCCTCATCATGATTTCCATTGGCAGGTACTCATAGGTGTGAGCTACTTTACCCTTGTGCGGTGTGGGGATGCCATATTGTAGCATGCATTATGACATTGTTTAGCCTATGGACGGAGTGGAGGAGTAGCCTAGTGGTTAGAGCACTGGTTTGGTAACCAAGCAACCAGGGTTCGATTCCCACTAGCACTCCTTGTGGCCTTGGGCAAGTCACTTAACCCTCCATTGCCTCGGAAGAAAGGCCTGGCAATCTACTTCCGGTGACACTGCCAAGAAAACCCAGGAGCTTCTGGGTCGCCAGGAGTCAGGACTGACTCGAAGGCACACATTGCATTTGCAGCCTATGGACACCACTGCTGTCTCTTGTTCAATGAAGACATTTCCTCCTGCAGTGTCTGTGACTCAGTTCTGGGTACCCAGAGGCACATCAGGGCAGTCACTCATAGGCAGTGTGATTTATACCTGCAAAGTAGAGTTGTGGAGAGTTAGGATGGAGGTTTACAACCCTACACTAGATATCATGGCGTGTTTCTGCATGCACAAGTGTGAGGGACAGTAGACATATCAACAGTTTGTGCTCATCTTCCCTGGGTACCAGTCCTGTACACGAAGATGAGCATACAGTGTAGTGTATCTTCTCTCAAATGTGTCCTACTTATTGGGGTGTACCTGGTTGCTGACTGTCTGCCACCATGGGCCTTTGCTGGGGGAATGTGGGGCAGGAAGGCACACTGTTTGCTGATGTGCACACTGATGATGTGTCACCTCTCCAGTGTTTGAAGCATACTGAGACTGTACCTCAGACACCTATCTGGTGTCAGTAGACAGTTGCAGTGACAGCAAGCCTAATTGGCTCCACCTGCCCCTTTTCTGTCAGGGCTAATGGACACTCAGTGCAGGATCTCTCTGATTCCTGTGACTACTGCTGAGGCTTGACCTTTGTTACTCTTGCTCTACTACAGACCAGGCAGTGGCTGGACTGTCCCAGCCAGTTGATGCTGATAAAGATGGACTTCCTGTCCTGCAGCGGACGATTGCCCAGGATGCAGCTGCACAGCAGGGTGCTAAGGCTGCTGCTGAAGTGGATATGGCTGCTGCCGAAGTGGAGCAGCTCCAGCTGAGCCGCCTACAGTTGAGCTGGAGTTCTTAGTCCAAGAGGGCCCTGATGACATCGATTGAGAACTGCTGTGGGAGGGGGCACAGATCCTACAACCCACAGAGGCCATACATGCTGAGCTCCGCAGTATGGGCAGGAGATGGAGATCACCAATCAACTTCTGCGCAGCAACATGCCATGGAGCAGCGCTACCAGGAGGCCCAAGTTCACCTAATGAAGGAGATGGCAGCCTACATGGCTACAAAAGCCGGTGCATGTCGGCAGCTGTTGGCAGCCCAGCAGGTGCAGGTGCAGAAACACCTCCATATGGCACTTACACAGCAGAGACTCGCTACCTTATTGGGAAGGATGCCGGCAGCACGACCTCTGACACAGCTCCACTGCGATACAGTGCACATGTAGCAAAGTGGCCAAGGTCAGAGCATGAGGTGGGGGGTGGGAAGAGGGCACTGTAGTTTAGCACTTTTGTTTAATAAATATACTCACATGAACTAAAAGGTTTCATGGATTAGTCTGTTTCTAGTGGCGAGTGCTATAGCCATTTGGTGTTTGCTCCCCTTCTGCACCCCTTCCTTATTGGCAGCCTCTGCAGCACCAGTATCATCTGCCACCTTACCCTCTGGATTGGGGATACCACACTGAATAATTAGATTGTGCAGGAATCAGCAGGCGGTGAAGATCCTGCACACCCACTCCGTGCTGTAGAGAAGCTCACCCCTACTGCAGTCTAGGCATCTGAAACGGTTCTTCAGTACATTGTGTAAAGTGTGTCGGGGCTAGCAGGGTGGATTGGTGGACAATATTGGTTGTGCCCTTCACAGGATGTGGACATGTAGCTGGGTATTCTGGTGACATTTCCAGGCATGCTAGGTGCACCATGATGGTGCTTGCCTGATGCCCAGGGTCCTGATGTGTCTCCAGAATGCCCAGCTGATGTACATTCTTGGATTATGCAAACGCTAATCAAAAACTCCACCAAAAAGGTGCCCACATAGAACACCAAGAGACAAAAGTGCACTATCCAAATATAACCTTATGAGAATAGTTACTCCCTTCCAATAAACAAACTTTAAAAGCATTTTGTGTAGGAACTAAGGTTGTGTCAAAGAAAGTACTCCCACCATGACTCATTCATTGGTCCTCCACAATGGCAATTTTTATTCAGATTTTTTATATTTGGCATTCTTGGATTATGACATCTCTGATCCGTTTCTATGCATACCTGTTCCCTACAACTGTTGGGCAGTGTTCCCCATGTGACTGCATTTCCCATGGCTATATTCTCAACCTAGCCCTTCAGATCCCCCATCAGACTATGCACCTGTGTTGGGGCATCTCAGATTTCATTTGCACGCTCACATGGATCCCATTCTGGGGTGTCTCAACACAGAGTAGCATACATTACTCACTTTCCTTCACATGCCCTCAAACCTGTGTCCACTCACCGAGTAACCAGGCATCTCCAAGTTGTCCATTGGTTGCTGCTTGTTCCAGGCCTGATTGTGACAGGATGAAGACATCATGGCAGGACCCTGGGAACCTGGCACAAACATCTGTGATGATCATGTTGGCATTCACCACCACTTGAATGTTCATCGAAGTGAAGTTGTTGTGGTTCCTGTATGCCCACTGGTCCTGTTGTGGTGCCTCAGCTTGACATGGGTGCAGTCTATCACACCTATTACCAATAGAAAAACGCCTAAGTCATAGGATGGCTGCATCATCTCCTGTTGATCCTGTGGCATGCTGGGGAAGGTGATGTGATTTCCCATCCTTCGCAGCAGGGCACTGGTGATGGCATCTATGCAGTGGCATGTGGCGGACTGGGTGATACTTGTCATTGCACCAATGACGTGCTGGAAGTTCCCAGTGGCCAGGAACCCAAGGGCAGTGGTGATCTTTAATGCCACTGGCAGTGCCTGGCTTCAGGCAGCGGCTGGCTGCAAGTCTGGCACAAAATGGCACACAACTCAGTGATTGTGGCACTGTCCAGGTGATACCATTGGTACACCACCTCCTCTCTGAGTTGAAGGTAGGTGACCCTCAACCTGTACGCCCATGGCATACGGTACATGTGCCTGTTGTACTGGACCACTGCCTGCTGCTGTTGCAATACATTTTGCCGCCACCTCCTCTGTGCCTGGGTGCGTTGATGGTGTCTCCACCTCTGTAGTATTAGCAGCAGTCCCCCACATTGCACACCCATTCCTTGTACACAGTTATTGTCCACCTGCACAGGTTCTCCGATGGCATTCACTGGGTCCAAGGCGCCAAAAAACCTTGCCTAGGCTTACATGTTTTATGCCGTTTTAGCCCACCACACTACATTGTGTAATATCAGCACTATATGGGTACATCGAGGTTACACCCCATTATGCCCTCGCGGTTAGGGGGTGGCTGCATTGAGAGTTTTTTTGGATGTTACACATGTTTATGAAGATCCATGATACCTAGTTATGGTGCACATATGTGGATAACGGCCTCTGCCTAAGGCTTTGTTTTACTTGAATTGTAATCTCCATTAGGCAGGGGCTCTCTAATGTGTATTTGTACAGCTGTTGCGTTGCATAAACATTTAGGACTAGTAGTTAAATGCAGAGAGTCTGCCTGTAGGTGTTACAGGTTGTTAAACCTGTAGGACAGAGGTACTCAAATCCAGTCCTGGAGGGCCACAAACCAGTCAGGTTTTTGGGATATCCCTAATGAATATGCATGACATAGATTAAAATACAATGGAGGCAGTGCATGCAAATATATCTTATGCATATTCATTAGGGATAGCCCGAAAACCTGACAGGTTTGCGGCCCTCCAGGACTGGATTTGAGTACCTCTGCTGTAGGATGTGCTGTCAGTGTTTGCTACTGGAAAATAATAGTTCCAGATCCATCCTACTAGACCAGTCCTGACTAGTATGTTGTGCTGTGTTCTTCCAGAAGATTATGAAGAGAGAAAGACTAGAACTATTTAAATGTTGAACCCTGTATTTCCAAAATTACATCACAGTGGCTGATGAATGTCTCATCTGTGATTTTTTAGGGTAAATTGCAAAAAAAAATAAATTCAATACATAAATTTTATAAATTGAAAGAAAATGCATACTGCATTGATGAAAAGTAATCCCTGAAATGCCTGACTGACCTGAACTACGATGTTTACCTTTACTACTCATCATAGAAAGCAGACCTTTGCTTCTGCTCCAGTCCCTCCCCTCTCAGGCACAGACTTCGATCCTTTCACCTTGCTGCTCCTTATGCCTGGAACAAACTACCTGAAACTGTACGTCAGGCTTCATCTCTGCCCCTTTTCAAATCTATGCTAAAGGCTCACCTCTTTGAGGCTGCTTTTGCATCCTGATCCCTTATTTTTCTTGTGTCTCCTTACCCTTCCCTACTCTGCCCTTATTCTTATCTTTTGTCTTGTCGGTCTTAATTAGATTGTAAGCTCTAATGAGCAGGCACCATCTTTATTGCGCTGTGTATGCCCTGTAGTGCTTTCTAAATGATTAATAGTAGTAATAATAGTAAATTTCCAGTGACAACATCAGAGGTACTACTAGGTTGCTGCAGTTAGGATAACTCTCCAGTATTTCTCTGTCTCCAACAGACAGTAGTTGCTGGACTCGCGTAGCTTTGAATTCCTGAGGCTTCTGGGCAACCATCCTTGGGGGGAACCTCTTCAGATGAACCTGAGTAGTGGATCATATCTGAAGATATCTCTCTGGAATTACCTGCCTCAACAGGGAGTGTCCTGGTTCCCTGTCAGCTCTTGCTGACTGGTTGAGTCCTCGGCATCCTGGTAGGATCTTGCTTGTTTGATTTGAGGTTAGGACTGCTGAGCCAAACACAACCTCTTGTTTTTTTCCTCCCCAAATCCCTCTTCCCTCTCCCGGCAGAGTCTCTTCCCTTTCTTCTTTCCCCCTTCAAACTGGAAGAAAATTAAAAAAAAAAAAAAAAAAGAGACACAAATTGAGACTTTCTGTTTGGGGTCTCATACCAGTGGCACTTCACTGAGGAGAGGGAGAAGGTTCCCTCAGCGCTGCTGGGAGTCTCTGCACTGCTGGGGAGTCAGAGTCTTATAGCTACGGCCTAGAACCCATGGTTCCTCTGCTCATAGCAGATTTGTGGCGAAGTGCTCCGGGGGCTATCTGTCTTGCCGCAGTGCTGGAGCCTCGGGCCATACCAAGGAGCAACAATGCTTGCGGTAGTAAAATAGCCTTTCTGTCAGCGTACTGGCCTTCTCACAGCCAAGCCTTGTAACGAGACCACTGAAGTTCATGCTGGGCCACAGGCATCATTCCTTAGCTGATGTTAAGTGCATCAAGTGGCGATTAGTTTATGAAGTCGGGCATGTGCACGGACTGAAAGGCTGACCCCAGAGGCCTTTAGGGAGAGCAGCTAGCATCCCATGCATCATATCCTCATATTCAGTGGGTCAGTTTTTCACCTGCAGTGGGAATGGCTGCCATTTTGTCTTCCCGTAGCAGGTTCAGCCTCTCAACCCCTCCTCTGAAGACTCAGTTACCACATCATTCGATGGTGGTGGAATCAGCCATGAGACGGATAAAGAGTGCAAAAAGGCATGCATCTAATCCTCCAGGACGTGAGTGTAGGACTCTTGACGCCTTTGTACGTCGATCCTTCCAGGCTTCCATGCTTTCTGCTAGGTTCAGTTCCTATATTTTGTATATGGGAATGTTCCTTAAGGAAGTCACAGGAGACTTAGAGCTTATGAGCCCTCTCCTTCCTGATGATAAAAGGCAAGATTATCTTGCTCTTGTTAAATATGCACAGGATGTTTCGAAGTTTGTGAATTGTGCAGCCTTTGACTGCTTTGAATGCATAAGCAGAACCTCTGCTATTGCCATAGGTGCACGTAGAATTGCCTGGCTCCAGGCATCTGACTTGGAAATCTGGATACAGGACAAACTGGGGAATATACTTTGCACAGGAGAGAATCTCTTTGGCAAGAATTGGCAGGAAAAAGCTAATGAGATAGATGCTGACAATATCACTTTGGATAGATTGTCCAAATCTACAGCTGATCCTGCGAGGAAAAGATCCTCTAAGAAACCATTCTTCAGCAAGAAGAAAAAGTTTTATCCCGCCTATACCCAGCTGAGACATCGTTCAGGTCAGTCTGCCCAAAAGGGACAGCAGCAACAACCTAGGCATCAAAGGAAGCCAAAAGCAGCTAAGCCTCAACCGGCTCAGCAGACTCAGCCTCCACAGGCTCAGCAGACTCAGCCTCCACAGGGCCTTTGACGCCTGTCTAGAGAGAATGGCTCAGAACCCTCCACCATCCCAGGAAGGTTATGTCATTTTGCCCCCAGATGGGGTCAGATAACAGCAGAAAATTGGACTCTGTCTATTGTAAGAGAGGGGTACAAGCTTCATTTCCTCAGCATGCTCCCTCCTACAATAGTAAGACAGTTCAATTCTCAGGCCTCTCTCAACGACCGGTTAGGTCAAGAAGTCACTATGCTCCTTGCTCAAGGAGCAATAGAAGAGGTGCCCATTCCCCAATGGGGTACAGGGTTTTACTCCCCCTATTTCCTTATTCCAAAGAAAACAGGAGGACACAGACCAATTCTAGACCTCAGAAAATTGAACAAATTCCTGTTCAAAGAGAAGTTCAAAATGATTTCTCTAGGAATTCTGCTGCCATACTTTCAGAGTCAGGATTGGCTTTGTTCTCTAGATCTCAAGGATGCATACACTCATGTTCTATCCATCCAGCTCACCAAAAATTCCTTCGATTCCTGTTTTAAGGGAAGCACTACCAATTCAGGGTTCTTCCTTTTGGCCTGGCTTCTGCACCAAGGGTGTTCACAAAATGCATGGCTGTGGTAGCAGTATTTCTTTGCACCCTGGGAATATTCATCTTCCCTTACTTAGATGACTGGCTCATTCAAGCCCCTTCAGAGCCAGAGGCCAGGATGGCTCTGTCTTGCATAATGCGCATCCTTCAGTATTTGGGACTTGTCATAAACTTCCCAAAGTCCAACCTTGCAACCACTTAATCCCTAGAGTTTATAGGAGCTCTTCTGGATACCAGACAGACAAGGGCCTTCCTTCCAGAGCCCCGCTGCCTTCGCATTGTGCAGTTAGGTTCCCAACCAGTGCTAAAACCTCACCTCATTGCTTGGGAAATGTTAGTTTCTAGGCCACATGACATCCACCGTGCATGTGGTTCCTTATGCTCGCCTCCATATGAGGGCAGCCCAGTGGACCTTATTCACTCAGTGGATTCAGGCCTTGCCTGTCAGACAAAATAGTAAACTCAGATCGCCTTATTTTGTCCCTCCAATGGTGACAGTCACCCAAAAACCTTCTGGTGGAGTCTCCTTTTCAGCAACCCCCACCCCAAGCTACTCTAACAACAGATGCTTCACAGGTGGGTTGGGGAGCCCACCTGCACGGCCTCTCTACCCAGGGTACCTGTACTCCACAGGAGGCCTATCTCCATATCAACTTCCTGGAGCTCAGAGCAATCTTCCTTGCTCTTCGAGTATTTCACACCCAGCTACAAGACAGTCCTAGTTGAAACGGACAATCAGGTGGCCATGTCCTATGTGAACAAGCAGGGCGGAACAGGCTCTCTGTCGCTGTTTAATGAAGCTTTGCGACTATGGGCCCTCGCCAGAGAGCATCAGATTCATCTCCTTGCGGTGTGTCTTCCAGACATTCAAAACCCTTGGGCAGACAAACTCAGTCGAGTTCTGCTTCCACACGAATGGTCTCTCTATGCAGACCAGGTGGCCCAAATTTTTCAAATTTGGGGAACCCCGGACATAGACCTCTTTGCAAGTCCACTAAATGCCAAACTTGCCCGGTTCTCTTCCAGAATTCCCGCTCGAGGTTGTCAGGCCAGGGATGCGTTCCTCCTTCATTGGGGTCAGGACTTCCTGTATGCCTTTCCACCCATTCCCCTAATTCCCAAAACCCTGTTCAAGCTTCAGAGAGACAGAGGTCATATGATCCTCATAGCTCCATGTTGGCCACGGCAACCATGGTACCCTCTGCTCCTACATCTCTCTCAAGCTCTGCCTCTGGAGTTGGGATCTGCTCCAGATCTTCTTTCTCAAGAGGACGGGATGCTGTGGCATCCCAGTCCCCAGTCTTTGCATCTCAGGGCCTGGTTGCTGAAAGCCTAGAACTTCACGGTCTTAACCTTTCCCAGCAGGTAAAGGATATCCTTCATGCTTCCATGAAGCCTTCCACAAGACGCTCTTATGCATTTAAGTGGAAAAGGTTTACTATATGGTGCTTGCAAGAAGGGTCTTAACCCTCTTGCGATACCTCTGGAATCATTACTGGAGTACTTCCTTCAATTATCAAATGCAGGGCTTAAGACCAATTCAGTGAGAGTCCATTTGAGTGCTATTGCAGCTTCTTTCAAGCCTCTAAATGGACAACCTATTTCCGCTCATCTTCTCATAGTGAGATTTATGAGAGGCCTTCTTTTAACGAAGCCTCCCATTAAGCCACCACCGGTGGCATGGGACTTGAATCTGGTACTTGGGCAGCTCATGAAACCGCCCTTTGAACCATTAGTCACTACCTCTTTGAAATTCCTTTCCTGGAAGGTTATCTTTCTCATTGCAATCACATCAGCACGTCGCATCAGTGAATTGCATGCGTTGGTGGCTGATCCTCCTTATACAAGGTTCCATCATGATAAGGTAGTTCTTAGGACTCATCCACACTTTATGCCAAAGGTGGTTTCGCCCTTTCATTTAAACCAAGCGGTTTACCTTCCTGTATTCTTTCCAAGGCCTCACGCCTCAAATGCAGAAAGGAACCTTCATACTTTGGACTTTAAAAGGGCTTTGGCCTTTTACTTGCAAAGGACACAGCAACATAGAAAATCCTCTCAATTCTTTGTTGCTTTTGATCCTAGTCATTTGGGACTTCCAGTCTCCAAAAGGACACTGTCCAACTGGATTGCACAGTGTATATCTTTTGCCTATGAGAGTAAGAACCTTCCTCTTGAAGGCCATGTCACAGCTCACAAGCTCCAGCATCAGTGCCAGTTGTTAGTAGCCGCCTGGACACAATGTACCCGGTCGGTTCAACTCCCTCACACCTCCATGGTGGTAGAGTCGGCTGTGCGCCGCAGAAGAGCCCAAAGATGCACTCTTCAGTGCCCCCGGACAGGGAGTCCTATGCCCTCTGTTGCAAATGCTACCAGGGCTCCATGCAAGCATGTCGCATTCAAACTTACGAGCTTTACACCAGCATGTTCCTCTGAGACCTGGCGAAGGAACTCTGATGCTTTGCGGCTGACCGCAATGGAGATCACCTCCGGCATTTCCAGGCGCTTACAAAGTCTGTCTTATTTATCTCGAGCTGCTTACGACTGCTTTGAGTCCAGCACAAGGGTGGCTGCTGCCAGTATCTGCGTCCGATGCCAGACCTGGCCCCAGACATACAACCTCGAACAATGGGTGCAGAAGTTCCTCAACATCTCATGCCAAACCCATGGAGGATAAGACTGCCGAGATTGAGACGGAGTATGTGACTCGGACTTGACTCTCGAGGAAGACTTCTACTCTTCCGAGGAAGAAGCCTTCAGGGAAGAAGCCTCTTTCCATAGAAAAGGCCAACTCTATCGAGGCTATCCTCCACACCCGGCCGCCCAGACACATTAACAGGATCACCAGGGCAAGGGAGTGGGCCAAGGCCCACTCAAGCCCTATGGTCCCAAGCCCCAGACTCCAGCCCATCGGGGTTTTTAATGCCCCCAGCATAGCCTCTCTTCCCCTGGGGGGTCAGTTGCCCACAGGGGAGTGCCTGGTTAACTTTGCCCTCACGTGAGCCTCCATCACCACTGATTCTTGGGCACTACAGGTGGTAAGGGAGGGTTACCTCCTCCATCTGGACCATCTGCCTCCACCCTCCTTCCTTGGGGAGCCTTCTCGGTCTCCTTTGCACCAGGCTCTGCTAATACAATAACTGGCAGGAGGAAAGGGATTTTACTCCATGTACTTTCTGGTCCCGAAGAGGACGGGGACTACGGCCCATCATGGACCTGAGAAAACTGAACAAATTCCTGGTGCGGGAGAAATTCAAGATGCTCTCCCTTGGAATATTGCTGCCTTACCTCCAGCAGGGAGATTGGCTATGCTATTTGGACCTAAAGGATGCTTATACTCATGTCCTCATCCATCCCAGTCACAGGCAGTACCTAAGGTTCATGGTCGGAGGTGACCACTACTAGTACAGGGTACTTCCCTTCGGTCTCGCCTCCGCATCAAGAGTCTTTACCAAGAGTCTCGCCTTGCTGCATCAAGGTGGCAGTGGTAGCCACCTATCTTTGCTTCCAAGGAGCCTTCATCTTCCCTTACCTTGATGACTTGGCTAATAAGAGGGGACACGGCCTTAAAGGCCCTGCAGGCCACAGGTCGGACCATCAAGGTCCTACAGCATCTGGGATTCGTGATAAATCACCCAAAATCCCATCTACAAAGGACTTGGCGTTCATAGGGGCTCGCTTGGACTCCATCCAGGTCAAGGCTTTTCTGCCCCTGAACGGGGTGAACCACCTTGTAGCCCTAGCAGCCGAGATCCAGTGCCGCCACACCATGTTGGCGAGGTCCATGCTTCGCCTCCTTGGTCACATGGCCTCCATGGTCCATGTGGTTCCCAATGCCCACCTCCACATGAGGGTGGATCAATGGTGTCTCTGGTCACAGTGAACCCAGGTCACGGGCCGGCTCCTCGACAGAGTCTCGGTGTCCCATCAGCTGGTGGAGTCACTCAGCTGGTGGCAGGGCACACAACACCTGCAAGAGGGCATGCCCTTCCAACTCCCGAGCCCCCAGAGGGTCCTCACCACAAATGCTTCCCTGTTGGGCTGGGGTGCCCACTGCGAGGAAGTGCATACCCAGGGGGTCTAGTCACTCGAGGAAAGCTGGAGCTCAGGGCTGTTTTCCTTGTGCTAAAAGTGTTCCAGTGCCGCCTGCAACATCAATCGGTGCTTGTCCAGACGGACAATCAGATCGCAATGTTTTACCTGAACAAGCAGGAGGGTACAGGTTCCTACTACTTGTGCTAGGAAGCAGTGGCCCTTTGCTACTGTGTGACTATACCTCCCAGACCAGGACAATACCCTGCTGGACAGGCTGAGCAGGGTCCTACAACCACACGAGTGGTGCCTGGACCCCAGGGTAGAACAGCAGCTGTTTCAGCTTGGGGCGTCCCGAGCCTCGACCTCTTTGCCAGCCCAGCCAAAGCTCAGCTAATGCATTTCTGCGGCCCTCAGCTGCACCCGGCCCGGGTAGCAGCGGATGCCTGCCTCATCTCGTGGTTGGAGTGTCTGCTGTATGCCTTCCCTTCCACACCTCTGGTAGCGCGGACCCTTTTCATGGTCCAGCGAGATGAGGCTTCCCTCATTCTGGTGGCCCCAGGGTGGCCCAGGCAGCCTTGGTTTCCTCTACTGCTTCGACTCTCGACAGAGTCCCCAGTCCTCCTTGGGAGCTTCCCAGGACTTTTGACCCAGGAGGAGGGCTTGATCCTCTACCCCAACCTGGGGTCCTCATCTTTCACTGCATGGCGGCTGAGCAGGTCGCTTGACCACCCCTCAGCCTTCCCAGGGATATAGAGGAAGTCCTCGGCCTCTCGCAAGGCCTCCATGAGACAGGCCTACACCTTTAAGTGGTGCAGGTTCTCTGTATGGTGTACAGATCAATGGGTAAACCTTTTCTCCTACCCGGTGTCCCTGGTGCTTCAACATTTGCTCCATCTTCCATCCTTCTAACCTATCCCCCAAGACTACCTACTAAGAGACTTATGTCAACTGTCTAAGTTGTTACTTCTTGTTCAGATCATCAATGTTGGCCCCCCCCTGGTGACGGCCTCCCCCTTCTCTGTGGAATTGATTACTGTCCCCCCCCCCCTTTTTTGTTAAACCATAAGAACATAAGATATGCCATACTGGGTCAGACCGAGGTCCATCAAGCCCAGTATCCTGTTTCCAACAGTGGCCAATCTAGGTCATACGTACCTAGCAGTATCCCCAAAAGACACAGGTTCCACAATGCTTGTACTGGGTCAAGCATTGATTATCCTGGGTCCCTTTTTAATAATGGTTTATGGACCTTTCCTCCAGGGCCTTGTCCAAACCTTTTTTAAACCCAGCTACACTAACAGCTCTTACTACATCCTCCGGTAACAAATTCCAGAGTTTGATTACAGGTTGAGTGAAAAAATATTTTCTCTTATTTGTCTTAAATAGTTTACCCTGTAGCTTCATTACATGTCCCCTAGTCTTTCTATATTCTGATAGCGTAAACAATCGATCTACGTTTACCCGTTCCACTCCATTCATTAATTTATAGACCTCTATCATATCTCCCCTCAGCAGTCTCTTTTCCAAGTTGAAGAGCCCTAACCTTTGTAGCCTCTCTTCATAGGAGTAGCCTTCCATTCCCTTTACCATTTTGGTGGCTCTTCTCTGTACTTTTTCTAATAACGCTATATCCTTTTTAAGATACGGCGACCAGAATTGCACACAATATTCAAGGTGCGGTCGTACCATGGAACAATACAGAGGCATTATAATATCCTTTGTTTTGTTCTCCATTCCTTTCCTTGTGATACCTAGCATTCTATTTGCTTTCTTGGCCGCCGCTGCACACTGGGCAGAGGGTTTTAACATGTTATCCACAGTGACTCCTAAATCTTTTTCCTGGGTGGTGGTTCCCAATGTGGAACCTTGCATCATGTAACCATAGTGTGGGTGGTTCTTTCCTAGGTGCATAACTTTGCACTTGTCCACATTAAATTTCATCTGCCATTTGGATGCCCAGTCTTCCAATTTATCAAGATCCTCCTAAAGGTTTCCACAGTCCTCTTGGGTTTTAACAACTTTAAACAGTTTTGTATCGTCTGCAAATTTGATAACCTCACTAGTTATTCCCTTTTCTAGATCATTTATGAATATGTCAAAAAGTAGCGGACCCAGTACAGATCCTTGGGGTACTCCACTATTCACCTTTTTTCATTGGGAATATTGGCCATTTAGCCCCACCCTCTGCTATCTATCTTTTAACCAGTTCCCGATCCACAATAGTACACTGCCTTCTATCCCATGACTTTTTAGTTTTGCCAAAAGTCTCTGATGAGGGACCTTGTCAAAGGCTTTCTGAAAGTCCAGATACACTATTTCAACCGACTCACTTTTGTCTACCTGTTTATTCACACCTTCAAAAAAACATATCAGATTAGTAAGACAAGATCTTCCTTGTCTAAAGCCATGTTGGCTGTCTCCCATTAGGCCATGACTATCTACATGCTCTGTAATTTTGTTCTTTATGATGGTTTCTACAATTTTCCCCGGTACTGACGTCAGGCTCACCGGTCTGTAATTTCCTGGGTCACCCCTGGAACCCTTTTTAAAAATTGGCGTTACATTGGCGACCCTCCAATCTTCAGGTATTACAAATGATTTTAATGAAAATTCACAGATTACCAATAGCAGGTCTGCAATCTCATATTTCAGTTCTTTCAACACTCTTGGATGTATACCATCCGGTCCAGGTGATTTGCTACTATTCAGTTTATCAAATAGTTGTGATACATCTTCCCGGTGTAGTGATATTTCTCTCAATTCCTCTGCAGTATCACCTTTAAATACCAATTCAGTCTTGGGTAACATCCCTACATCTTCCTCAGTAAAGACCGAAGCAAAGAATTCATTCAGTCTCTCCGCTATAGCCTTGTCTCCTCTTACTGCCCCTTTTACCCCTCTATCATCTAACGGTCCAATTGACTCTCTCACAGGCCTTTTGCTATGAATGTACTTGAAAAAGTCTTTATTTCGTGTTTTTGCTTCTGCAGCAAGTTCCTTCTCAAATTCTCGCTTTGCCTGCCTTATCAATGCTTTGCATTTAACTTGCCAATGCTTGTGCTGTTTCCAGTTTTCGTCGTTTGGCTCTTTTTTCCATTTCCTGAAAGATGATTTTTTGGCAGCAGCAGTCTCTCTGACCTCACCTTTAAACCATGCTGGCAGTTTTTTGGACTTTCTTCCACTTTTCTTAATCCGTGGAATACAGCTGGTCTGGGCTTCGAGGATAGTATTTTTAAGCAACACCCAAGCTTGATGTAAGTCTTTAACCTTTGTAACTGCTCCTTTTAGTTTTTTCTTTACTATTTTCTTCATTTTATCATAGTCTCCCTTTCAAAAGTTAAAAGGTAGTACTGTGGATTTCCTTACCATCCCTCCTCCATTAATTAAATCAAACGCAATCATGCTATGATCACTATTGCCAAGTGGCCGAAACAACATTATCTCTTGCACCAGATCTGGTGTTCCACTAAGGACTAGGTCCAGTATGGCTTCCCCTCTGGTTGGTTCATGAACCAGCTGCTCCAAGAAGCAGTCATTTATTTCATCTAGAAACTTTATCTCCCTAGCATGTCCTGCCGTGACACTGACCCAGTCGATACTGGGGTAATTGAAATCACCCATTATTACTACTCTGCTGTGACTTTTGTTAGCTTCCTTGATTTCTTTGAGCATTTCATCATCCATTTGTTCATTCTGGCCAGGCGGTCGATAGTACACCCCCACTGCCATCGCCTTCCCCTTCATACGTGGAATTTCAATCCATAGAGATTCTACAGCAAATTTTGTTTCCTGCAAAACTTTAATCCTTTCTGACTCAATGCCCTCTCTAACATAGAGTGCAACACCTCCACCAATTTGATCAGTTCTATCATTACGATATAGTTTGTATCCAGGTATCACAGTGTCCCACTGGTTATCCTCCTTCCACCATGTCTCTGAGATTGCAATCATATCTAACCTCTCATTTAGTGCTATATATTCTAACTCTCCCATCTTATTGTTTAGACTTCCAGCATTTGCATACAAGCATTTTAGAGACTGTATTTTATTAATATTAATCTGGCTATTGGTAGGCATGGATAATTCGGAATCCTTACGCTCTGTCTGCACCGTACTCAAGGGCATTATACTCTTTTTTGGAACCTGACTGCTTTTGGTTGTATCCTTCAAGGATACCTTCTTCCGAACCATCTGCTCTTGGGCGACTGTCGGCTTTCCCCTATTTTCTAGTTTAAAAGCTGCTCTATCTCCTTTTTAAAGGTTAATGCCAGCAGTCTGGTTCCATCCTGACTAAGATGAAGCCCATCCCTTCGGAAGAGCCCCTCCTTTCCCCAGAATGTTCCCCAGTTCCTAACAAATCCAAAACCCTCATCCTTGCACCATCGTCTCATCCACGCATTGAGACTCCGGAGCTCTGCCTGCCTTTTGGGTGCTGCACGTGGAACCAGAAGCATTTCGGAGAATGCTATCCTGGAAGTTCTGGATTTCAACTTCCTACCTAAAAGCTTAAATTTAGCCTCCAGAACTTCCCTATCACATTTTCCTATGTCATTGGTACCGACATGTAGCAAGACAGCAGACTCCTCCCCAGGACTATCTATGATCCTATCTAGGCGGTGCGTGAGGTCCGCTACCTTTGCACCAGGCAGGCATGTTACCAGGCGATCCTCACGTCCACCATCCACCCAGCTATCTACATGCCTAATGATTGAATCACCAACTATAACGGCTGTCCTGACCCTCCCGTCATGGGCACATGGCCCTGGAGAAACGTCCTCGGTGCGAGAGGGTTTTACATCACTTGGAGGACAGGTCCTAGTTACAGGATGACATCCTGCCACACCAGGGTGATGCTCTCCTGTCACGTGTCCTCTCTCCTCCATGGCAACAGGGATGCTGCCAGACTGGAGGTGGGACTTCAGGACTATATCCCTGTGGGTCTCGTCCATGTACTTCTCTGTCTTTCTTATGTCTTCCAGGTCTGCTACTCTAGCCTCTAGAGAACGGACTTGTTCCCTGAGAGCAAAGAGCTCCTTGCACTTAGTGCATACGTAAGACCTCTCACCAACTGAGAGAAAATCATACATGTGACACTCATTACAAAAGACTGGAAAGCCCCCATCTCGCTGCTGGACTTTTGTCTGCATCTTAGTTTAAAGCTTGTTTTAGGTCATTAAATTATGTATTTACTAAGGGTTGGTGTAGATGCTTATACTAATAAAAGTGTATCTAATACCTCTAATATACCTTGTTCACCTGAAGCTTGTAAACGGGGGCGCTGGTCGTGAATGGCCACAGTCTTAGCAAAGGCAAAATATTATTATGACTTGCAAAGGATTGTGGGGAATGTAGTTCACTTATACCAGAATCAGCCGTTCACAAAATAATGAGTTGTAATGCTCGAGTGTAAGCAAAGAAAAACAGTTTTTATTCATGGGGTTAATTCTCCCACACATATTTACTTGGTAACACAAAAGGACACTTGCTTCCAGTATTGTACTCAGGAAAAACAAAACATGATATAAGGTAACTGAACATCTTAAGCAATAAATCCATAAAGACCTTGATGGGAAACAGAAAAGGTCTTTTTGATGGCTCCTGCTAATGACCTTCTTAGCAGTGCTCCAAAAGGCAAAAACAAAACCCAAAAGTAACAAAAAAAACCTGTTCTTTATCAAGGATAACTTTCTTCTATTTACACACACAAAAAAAGACAAGTTTCCTTCTAGAGCTCACGTGCACTTGTGCCTGGCTCAATTACCAATAATTAGCCAGCTGCAAACCCCTTTGCTGGTTCACTCTCTCTACGTGGCTCAATCCTACCCTAAAGCTTTCTTGCAGAGACTTTTCTGGGTAGATAAAAGAACAAGTTATAGTTCCTTTTGGTGGTTGTTGTATTAGTGAGAAAGTACTTTAAAACAGCAGCCTAGACAGATAGCAGTCCATGTATTCTAACTGATCATTTGAAATATCTCCTTCTTCTTCAAATATCATGGAATCAATATCATGGTCTGGCTCAGAGGAATTCCTTAATTGATCACTCTCAGGATAATATTTGTTTCCCTGCTGTCTTCCTGGAGAAGAGCTAGGGCATAGATCAAAGTTCATACCTGAGCTTCCTTTGCTGTTAGGTTTCCTCTCCAGGTATCCTGGCCAGTAGGTAGTCCAGCTTTTATGTCCAGCCTTCCAATCAAGATCCCTGGACACTGGGTCTCTCTTCACATACCTTCTTGCACCGGTCTTAGGGCCCCTTCCAAATGCAGCCGTCTCCTTCAAAGGTGCCGTTTAGGAGTTCCTGGCTCTATAACCCCAATCCTCTGGCTTCCTCCATTCCAAAGGAGTATGCTTGCCTCTGGAATCACACCCTACACACGTACTGCTGTGGCCTCCTTCTTTAGACCTCCAAGATGTCTTTCTCTTCTTCCTTCCACATTGCTTCTGCTGTTGTAGTCCTCTCTCTTCTTTCTCCAATGGCTTCTGCTTCTGTCTTTCCTTGTTCTCCTGGTTCTGTCTGTTCTCCTGGTTCTCTGAGTTCCGTCTGTTCTGTCTCTGTGTAGAATATCCTTTACTTTTAACGTGCTTAGAGGGACACTCCACCCTAGCACAGCACAGATGAGATGCCCCTGGAGATGAGTGATTGGGGATTACCTCATAGCTCTCCTGATTGAACACACGTTTCCCCAGTTCAGCCCTCCTAGAGGCTGTTTGTAACCTGGTGCATTCTGGGACTGGTAGTCTTTTATGAAAACTTTCTGTTTTAGTATTTCTACCAGCAAAGACAGGTTGCTTGTTCAGAGCCAATTCACCTCTTTTATAGTTCCCTCCTGAACTATGATAAGCTTCCTTATCTCAAGCTTAATTAATCTCAGGTCCTCAATGTATGACTGATTTGGATAAAGAGCTGCACCTGAGAGCAGCCCCTTTCCTCTAAGACGTGTAAGTACCTATAAAGCTACAATTACCCCAGGGGCGGGTGTGTGTTGGGGAGGGAGGGAGGGAAATAAGACCTATTAAAAGAGGGCTGTTACAAGGTACCATGTCCTGTACCCTCAGCAGGGGGGGAGGGGGGTAATCCCTCAGGTAGGCTAGAGCAGGAAAACAAGTTTAAAACACAGCAGGTTCTAGGGACAGAGCAGGGAGAGATACTTAATTTAAAGTAAAAGTTAGCCTGGCTACCACACAAAGCCCAGTTAGTTGAGAGAGGCAAGGTAAGTTATACAGCTGAGAAAGCTGAAGTGCAAAACTAAAGGGAACAGGGAGGTGAAGTAGCACACCAATAAAGACAAACAAGCAAATAATTAAATAAACAGCTAGAACTCACAGCAAGTTGTCACAGGAGTTAAATATCTACCTCTCTAGCAGAGCACTGTGAGGGCACTGCTCTTCCCAGAGCAGAGAGAGGCAAAACCACTTTGACTCGGTGAAAAGCGGGATATAAATGCAGCTAAATAAATAAAATAAATAAATAAAAATCTCTCACAGTCTGGACTGTCAACTCTGTCAGGATGCACATGAGCACCCTCTCCACAAACCACTACTCCATAGAGGGCAAGCCGCTATCCAGGCAGCCCCTTATTACCCGCTTCATGCGGGGTTTACTGCTCCCTAAGCCTCCTATCCATCCGCCCCGACGGAATGAGATCTCAATGTGGTCCTGGCATACCTTACCAAGCCGCCCTTCGAGCCCTTGGAAGGTGGCCTTCCTGGTGGCAGTCACCTCTGCCTGCAGAGTCAGTGAGCTCCAGGCCCTGGTGGCCGAGCCTCCCTATACCAGGTTCTACAAGAACAGGGTCGTACTCCGCACTCACCCGAAGTTTCTTCCAAAGTTGGTATCTGATTTCCACTTCAACCAGGAGGTGGTACTTCCTACCTTTTTTCCATGGCCCCACACCAACAAGGCGTCAGCCCTTCTCAATACGCTGTACTGTAAAAGGGCCCTGCCCTTCTATTTATAGCATACTCAGGGCCACTGCAAAGCCTCGCAGCTTTTTGTCTCTTATGACCCAGTCATCTGGGGGAGGCTGTCACCAAGCGGACTCTGTCCATCTGGGTGGTGGACTGCATCGCCTTTGCCCACAACCCAGGTGGGGCTGTCATTGGAGTGCCGGGTCACGGCGCATAATGTCAGGGCCGTGGCAACCTCGGTTGCAAGCCTTCGCTCTGTTCACATGGCAGACATCTGCCGGGCCGCCACCTGGTCTTCGGTCCACGCTTTTGCAGCACACTACTGCCTGGAGAGGGAGTCCCAACAGGTCAGTGCCTTTGGCCAGGCCATACTTCTTAATCTTTTCAGGGTTTAGGCAACTCCTGCCCTCTGACCCTTTTTGTTTAGGCTATCGGAGCTATGGTTCTCTCTGGACACTGGGGTTCTTAGAGTCTGTCCTCAGATTCACTTGCAGCTGCTCATAACTAGGCTGTATTTTTTTTCTACAGGTCCTCAGTAGCCTGTAGCTAGGGAGTCTCATATGTGAGGACTGACTTCCTGCTTGTTCCTGGAGAAAGCGTAGTTACTCACCTGTAACAGGTGTTTTCTAGAGACAGTAGGAATCAGTCCTCACAACCCTCCCTCCTCCCCTTGGAGTTGCTGTACTTTATGTTTTTTCCATCCCTTTTGTCGACTCTAGCTATTTATTTTATTTATTTATTTTATTTAGTGAGGACTTATATACCGCTCCTTCCAGCGATCAGAAGCGGTTTGATTACAAGTACGGGATTTGTCATAAATCACAGACAGAATTATTTGGGGATTAGATAGAGAGAGCAGGGGGATACACAGCACACATATGTGGGTCCATATAAAGACCTTAACTATTATAATACATTTACACAGGCACTAACCATCATCTATTTACATTTGTACATACAGCAAATCAGTTTCTTTTGTCTTTTTGGATTTTCATCTTGCATAGTGACAATTGAACAGGTGCGTCTTCAGTTGTTTTCTGAAGCTACTTATGTCTTTAATTTCTCTCAGCTCGTGTGGGAGCTGGTTCCATAACGTGGGGGCAGAGAAGGAGAACGCTCTGCGACTAGTACTGACCTTGACGTGCCTAAAGCTGTTTGGAACTATTAGTGTGTCAGAGTTAATGGTTCTCCTGCTTCTGGTTGTAGGTTGCATGGAGATCAGGGTGGAGAGGAATGAGGGGGCCAGATTGTGAATTAACTTGAATGTAGTTACCAATGTTTTGTATTGAATCCTTGCAACGACTGGAAGCCAGTGTAGTTCCATCAATACAGGTGTGATATGTTCCGTGACGCTAGTTCTCATGATGATCCTTGCTGCAACGTGTTGGGCCATCTGTAGTATGTTGGTTGTTTTCCTTGGTAGTCCCTGCAAGATGGCGTTGCAGTAGTCCAGGTGGGGCATGATGAGAGCCTGAGCAACTGATCGGAAGTCACACGGATCTAGTACGTTCCGCAGGGGTCGTAGCACTTTAAGCTTGTGGAAGATGGCTTTGTTGGTGTTGTTGAGGTGTTTTTCCAATTTCAGTTTGTTATCGATTGTGACTCCCAGATATTTTATTTCTTTCTTAGTATTGTATGTGTTGTTGCACAATGTGATTGTTGGAGGTGGTTCGAAGCCCAAGTTATTTGATATAAACATTACTTCGGTCTTCTTATGATTAATTGACATGTTATTTTGTTGTAGCCATCCCGACATCTCTCCCATGCAGGTTTCAAGCTGGGCGTAGTTCGGGTCGGTGGTCTCTAGTTGGGTGTACAGCATGATATCGTCCGCGTATATGTGGTAGTTTATGCCATATTTCCTGAATATTTCACTGAGAGGTTGCATGTAAATGTTAAAAAGTAGCGCCGAGAGTGCCGAACCCTGAGGAATGCCTTGTGTTTGGATGAATGGTTCAGCTTTATCTCCGTTGAATTGGACCTGCGGCTTTCTGCCCGTTATATAGGAGGAGAACCATTTCAAAGCGGTTCCTAATATTCCAATTGATTCCAGCTTGTTCAGGAGGGTTAAGTGATGGACAGTGTCAAATGCAGCGGATATGTCTATGAAAATGAGGATAAACATTTTCTTCCTGTCTTCCAGCCCCTTGAGGAGGTTGTTAAACAGGGCTAAAAGCAGGGTTTCGACCCCATGATTTTTTCTGAATCCGTATTGCTGTTTGTCCAGTATTTCATTGTCTTCAAGGTGTTCTTGCAGTTGGATGAGGGCTGCTTTTTCAATGATTTTCGCTAAAAACGATATGCTGGAGATTGGACGGTAAGAAGATGGATCTTCTTTGTTTAGCGAGTTGTTTTTTAGTATTGGTCTTATTATAGACTTTTTGAGCTGGTTAGGCATGATTCCTTGGGACAGTGATTGGTTCACAATGTGAGCGACTTGGTGGCCAATGTCCTTTTTTGCCGCTTTAATCCAGGTAGCTGGGCATGGATCAAGCAGGGAGGTGGTGGTATTGATACTGGTTATTATTTCCCCTGCTTGCTTATCATCAATTTTGCAGAATTCGTTCCACGTCTGTTCTTGCTTCTCTATAGTTGCCAAGTTGGGTTTGGCCAAAGGTAGCGTGGTTGCAGTTGTGGTTAGCTTGCTTGCGTAGTGATTAGCTAGGGTTTGGGGCTGAATAGTATTGCTCAGCTGTTCTGGTTGGTTTGTTTTGGTTAGTGTTTTCACTATTCGAAATAGTTCCCGTGGTTTGTTGATGGCTTTATTCAACAGGTTGCTGTGGTGTTTCCTTTTTGCATCATCTACCTCGTCTTTGTATTTTCTGAGGGTGTTGAGGTATTCAGCTCTGAGTTCCGAAGTTTTGTTGCGTCTCCACTTTTTTTCACACCTTCTTAGTTCCCTCTTCCTTTTGGTCAGCGTAGTCGTGTACCAGGGCTCTGACTTTTGTTTGCCTGTGCTTGCTGTGTTTTTCCATTTTGGGTATGCTGATGCCTGGATCCCTTCATTCCAGCTATTTGTTAGGGCATCGAGGTCTGTAGACTCCAAATCAATGCGCGCCTTGATGTTACTCGTGAGATTATCTAGTTCAAGCTTATTGAAAGCTCTCTGCTGACGGGTTTCTCGTTGGGCTTCCGCATTCTTTGGTGCCAATGGGAGTTTCATCCGTAGGTCTATTTGGTGATGGTCAGACCAGGGTATTGCTTTGATTTTAATCAGGGGTTCAACATGGTTGGGTGGCTGGTTTTTAGGAGCAAAGACCATGTCCAGTGTATGTCCCTTTTCGTGCGTCGGCTCATTTATTATTTGGTGATACCCAAGTTGCGACATAGCTTCGAGGAAGCTATGTCGAGCTATGTCATCTGACTGATCAAGATGGCACCCTTGGGCAGAAAGGGGACCACCCATGCATGGTGGCATCTCCCAAAGGCTTTCTTTGAAAGCTGGGGAGATGCTTCTGCAAAGGCGCTGTTGGCGTCGATGTCACCCATATGTGAGGACTGATTCCGGCGTGTTCCTGGAGAACACCTGTTATAGGTGAGTAACTATGCTTTCCCTGAGCAAGGGCTCATATATGGCTACTTCAATGACATTGCTGTCGGGATGGTTCCCTTTACAGGCTGCTAGGGTGGCCCCAGACCCAGAATTTTGATGAAGGCCATGCCCCTCAAGACCACACACTGGTTGGTAGAATCTTCTGATTCCAGCCTCTCTAGCTGGGGAGGAGGCACACTGCTGAGATAAGTGTAGAGTCCCTAGTAGAGTTGCAGAGCAGCCCGGCTAATCAGCGCCTGAAGGTTCATGCCATCATCCTGGCCCTGCTGTACTTTCGTCATCTGATTTGAAATCAGGTGGTTCAAATGTTCTCTGACAAATCCACACTGGCAGCATATCTCGTCCACTAACAGGCACCAAGAGTGTCATGATGGCCCAGGAGATGCAGCTGCCTTTCTCCTGGATGGAGCATTATTTGTTGTCCCTCTCGGCCCAACACATAGTGGGCACTAAAACTGGTGAAGTCAACTTTCTCAGCAGGCACACACACAATCTCAGGAAGGAGAATCTTAAACTGCAGATGTTTCAGTGCCTGGTAGGTCACTGGGGCTTCTGGATTTGGACCTCATGACGCAGATGACTGCCAAGTGCTTTTTCTTTTAGCTGAACAAGGGTGAATGCTCTAGTGAAATAGTGGTCAATAGAGCCCCTCCTGTGCATCTTTCTGCCATGGCCTTTTTTCTGTGGGGATTATTGGCAGATAAACAGATAAGTTATGCTCATTTGCTAGGGGAAGTCTGCAATTAGTCCCTTACCTGCAAATTCGGTGTGACCCTCTGATAATGAGCCAGGAGAGAGAGAGTTCTGTGATGATATATTAGGTTTATTTTCGATAGAAAAATAAGATATACAAACTAGCAATAGAAAAATTAGGTCATATGTTGTAGCAGAACTATGATTATGTAGTAGCAATAAGTCATTAATTAGTAACCAGAGGTCACAGGCTCATTCTGCACTTAGGAAAAGTACAGAAAAGAGCTACCTGACTAATAACCACTTCTGGATGAAGACATAAGACTATTAACTTAGCTCTGCCAGGTGGACTAATGCAGCTGGGGTCTGAGGCAGTCTTTGGAATAGCACTAAGTCCAAAGGATGGCAGCTAGGCAAGCTTTGCTGACTCGAGCCATATAAGGTGAGCCAAGTGAGAGCACAGAGCCTTGCAGGTTTCTGTGGGAGTATAGAATGTCTCACGAGATTAGTGGAATAGACTTGAAATGACACATAGTGTCTTTGTGCTTATAGAAGCAGTAAGGAAGGCAAAATGAAAAATGGCCTTGAGTTGTTCTGTGCATACTGTATTTTTTGTTTTGAGTCCCTATCATATTTTGGTGATTGGTTAGCATGAAATATTGCGAGGCATCTCAATGAATCAGGAGGTAGTCATCAGGTGGTCATCTTCCAGACAAAGGGTCCGTGGTGAGAGATGAAATGAAGATGGCATGCAGTCTCATACATTGTTGAAAATGTCCAAGGCCAGTAGACCAGTCTGTGGATGAGAGAGGCCTGAGAAGCAGGTTTTCTAGTACAAAGGCATGACCAGGAACAATAGTTGTCTGTATGAACACATATAAACACTTGGGCAAGTAGTTGCCTGGTCAGCAGCACTGAGGCTTGGAACACAGCAGAAATTAGTAGCAGGAATCTATTTTGTTTGGTTCAGGCTTTTGGTTCAGAGAAGGCCACAGGGTACCAGTCCTACAGATCTGCCAAGTAATGCACAGGATAGATAACCATCCGGGGTTGGTGATGCTCATAGCTCCAGACTGGCTACGAAGGCTTGGTATGCCAACCACCCCTCCCCTTAGCATTAAAGGGAATACTGCAGCAGGGATTCATCCTAATAGACAACCCAGCTCCCAGTTTTGCTTATGGCGTGACCCTTGAGAGACTTTGCCTGAGATGAAAGGGATATTTGTCTACATTGATATCTACCCTGTTGAGGGCGAGGCGCCCAGATTGGTGTTTCTTTAAGGCGTGGTTGGGAGCACCACTTGTCTCATTGGTGGGCAGATGTGCCTTCCCTTGTTCGGTGGTTTCCATAAAGATCTTGTCCTGAATTACTAAAAAGTGCAGGTCACAGCACTATCCATGTCTCTGAGCATGACGGTTGGCATTCGCTTGCCTCTCATGTGGACATCTCTCGCTTCCTTTGAGGGGTGTGTAGCTTGTCTCCTCCCATCCCTCCTCCTGGTTCTGCCTTGGGATCTCGGTCTCATTCTTGGGTGCTGCTGCGCTCTTCCTTCGAGCCTTTGAAATGAGGCAGTCTTTATGGTGGTTATGTGTTCAGCATGCTGCATGTCCCAGTTTCAAGCTCTATCTGCCCACGACCCTTACTTGATTTTCTAACGTATTAATTATCCTGAGAATTGTTCCTGTTGTCTTTCCTAAAGCGGTCTCACCCCTTTCGTTAATGTGATTTTGCTTCCGTCATTTTTTGTCTCATCAGTGTACTGGTTGATCTCTGTAGAGGTTGGCTCACTTAATTAAGTGTGGCTAACTTCTTTTGAGAGTCGTTTGGCTATATGTCTTGTTTGCTGGTTCATGAAGGGATCAGACTACTTCCAAGTCCTCATTGATGATGCAGTGTATTTGAGAGGCTGTTGCCTCCACATATCTCTTGAACAATAAGCCCATCTTAAAGGGGTTTAGGGCTCACTCCACCCAGGCAAAGGTGGCTTCCTGGGTGGAGTCTTTAGAGTTTCCCTCATTGTCATTTACCTGGCTCTATCTTTTTGGCATGACTGCCTGGTTCGCCAGGCTAGGGCAGATTCTGCACTGTTCTGAGGTCCTGATAGCATCTGTCTCTTCCTACCCAGTTATTGGGTAACTTTGATACTTCCCACTTGTCTGCACTAGTCTAGCAGGATGATCTGGGATGTGAAATCTTACTTACCGATAATTTCCTTTCCTGGAATCCTGCTAGACCAGTCCGGGATCCACGGACACTGTTTTCTGCTGAATATCTGATACAATTTGCGTTAGCAGAATTCATGGTTATGTGCTGTGCTTGCACGTCTACTATGCATAATTCAGCACACTTCAGCACGCTCTCCACAGTTCTAAGAAAAAAAGAGTTTTTTTTCATTTGGCTTTCTAGAGTGCTTTCTCTGGTTTGTTTGTAGGAGGCATCTACCATATGCTTTGTTAAATAAATATTGGAGGGTTCCGCTAGCCGTACCAACCTCTAAGTACCAGTGATGTCACTGGAATTTTCTAGTGTTTCTCTCCATCATTAGCTGGCAGGGGGACACAACCCACTTATCTGGACTGGTCTAGCAGGATTCTGGGAAAGGAAATTATCGGTAAGTAAAATTTTACCTTTTGATCTCATTTTCTCTTACAGAAAAATAGGGGGTTAGTCATGTATATTCAACTAAATTTTTATTTAGTTTTTTTTTTTAACTTATATATATGCCCCAGACAAAGAGGACAGTCTTCTGCTGAGAGAGCCAGGCAAGTGGAGGAATTCTTGCAGCGAAAGCGGGAAGCAATGTTGAATAAAGCCCGTGCTGAAGGCCACATGGTATGGAGTTTAATCTGCATGCTAAATAATGCTAATACTGTATTGTGACCCAAGGATGCTTTCCAAAATAAAACATGGTCAACAAAGCTTGTAACATTATAGAGACCTGTTTTTCAATCTTTCTTTTATTTCTGAAGAATAGACAGTTATATAAAGAAAAGAAGCATTATTTACATGTTTGTATTTTGAATACACGTTTCTATTTTGAATACACATGTTTCTATGACTATCTAGTAGAATAGTTAGAAACTGGAGATATGCAGAGATGGGCAAAATTTGGTTAGTTGAATTTTTCCTCAGTTTTGAATATTTTTCAGTTAGTTTTATACATTGGTTTTAATAGAGAGTTTGTAGGGCATGCTAAATTGATTTTAAAATGCGCTGACTAATGTGTGTTAAGTCTATTAGTGCACATTAATAGACTTTTAAGGTGCACGAATGAACTGAATGTGCACTTACACACACCTATTAGAAATGATTTCTAGAAATTTGCTCATAAAATTGGCTATTAAGACTCCGATTTAATTCCCCTCCCCCCCTGCTCCTTCTCTATTTCTTTTGCTCTGGCCTTCCTGAGTCAAAAGATAAGTCGCATTATTTGATTGAGAAAGAGGTCCATGAGTTAACTTATTTTTGTTTTTGTTTTTTCCCCCCCCCAAAACTCCTGGTGGTAAATTCTGTACCTCAGGAAGGCACAAGAGGTGTCTGTGGGATGATTATATGCACTATCCCCCACTTTGGAAATTCTTTTCAATGGAAAAAGAAGTATGTTTTATGAAAATGAATGTTCTGGGTATCTGTTGCAGTATACAAAACTGTCAATTGTATTCCTTTTTATATTAAAAACCAGAAGTGAACAAATGGGGAAACTACCACTTAGTTTCCATTTCTTCTGCACTTTGTGTGTGTGTGTTCTTCCTTTATTCCCCCCTTCCCCCCTCCTCCCCTCCCCTTCCCCCCCCCTCCCCTCCCCTTCCCCCCCCTCCCATGAAGAAAAAGATGAGGAAGAAGAAGAAGCAGCCCAATCCCACCCTCCCACCCCCCCTCACCACTATCTTCCTGAACAGCACCATACACTCTCACACACGATCACAACAACACACTATCCCAACAACGCTAACTTGCACCGCACAAGGAGGTAAGGGGCAAGAAGTCAGAGGAAAGAAACTCGAGGAACGCGAGGAACAAGATCACTCTGCGGTTCATCCCCAGCAACCAAACCTATGCCATCCAATCCCGTGCACTATAAGTCCAGGCTTAGGCCCCTCCTACCCTCAGACCGACGCCACGAGCCTAGCCGTGGCCCGCACGTCATGGCATTTAACCTAGCACTTTACCCACCGACTAGAAGAATATACATTAACCACCTCACAGGGGCAAGAATTTACTCCAGAGAGTATTCAGCTGACACTGCTTGCCACGTACTTCGGACGTCAGCTTCTCCATACGAAAAATATCCCAGACCTTAATTAACCACTCGGCTTGCGTGGGAACCTCGCGTCGCTTCCAAAAACGACTAACCACCGAACGAGCGGCCAACAATAGGCATTGAGCCAGGCGGGTGAGCTCTCTGGACGGCAGGGCCACACGAACATACCCCAAAAGGCAGTGTTCCACATCACAGGGGAGGGGAATCTCCAACTTTTGCGCAATCAGATCACAGACCTGCCTCCAAAAGAACTGAATCGCCGAACATTCCCACCACATATGCGCAAAGGTGCCCACCTTCCCGCATAACCGCCAGCACAAGGGATCGGCCACCCTTCCCCACCATCTGTATTGCTTTTGACTTTCTGTGTGTTCATGAGTGGAGAAGCAGATGAGGGGGATGGCAGTTTGAAAGCTACAGTTCCTTAATCACTATGTTAAAGTGAATCAGTATATGCATGCTACAGCTGTTGGAATTGCTTCTTCCATAGAAATGTATTGGGGCATTTCTCTTGCGCTCCCTCACCAAGTGCAGAACATTTACTTCTACAGCACATAGATTTCACTCAGTTTACGTCCTCCCATCCTGTGACTAGAACAGCCTTCCACTTGGCTGGATCCTGCCCAGTCTCTGCTGCTAGTTATACTGGAAGCAGGCAGGACGGACTCCTTTACAAAAGAGGGAAGATTAGAGAATTGCAGATTAGAGGTTTTAAACTTTCAGAAATCTCCAGATAAATTGCCCATAATTCTAGCTTCTGGGCATTAACATAAAAATCAGTACAGTCCTGAAAAAGCCAGAGTTGTCGGTCCTAACCTCTGGAGTTCTGAGCACATGTGACTGTGCTCCTCTTAAATCTTGGACCCTAAGTATGTTCTAGCTTTCCAGAGCCTTAATCTAGCCCTGCCTATAACAACAGGCATTAGTTGCCAGTATACCTAGCAACCAATAAAAAAACAGTACAATTTATATAATAGGTTTCACAGTAGAAATGATATCAAAGAAAATGAAATACATATGTAAATAATTTAAAATGCAGTACATCACAGCTAGGAAGTTATTTGTAATTCTTTTGTCTCGGTGTGTGTGCTATTAATATTTTTATATGTGTGGTGTTTGGAGGGGGGGGGGTAGGAGGGGTGGGGCATTTCCAGAGGACATACTTTTGGGGGAGATAGTGTGAGGGAGGGATAGTTGGAAGAGTCAGTTTTTGGGGTGTGGGGACTGGTAGTATGGCAGATTCAGGGATAGTTGACAGTTGGCAAAGTGGTGGGACAGTTTCAGAGGTTGTTTTTGGCAGTAGCGACAGTTTGCAAGGTGATGCAGGGGGATATTTAAGGGTGGGACAGTTGCAAGGGAGTATTTCTTTGGGGCTAGGGGCAGTGTGGGGATAGTTTTTTGGGATGGGGAAGTTAGGGGGATGGTGGGACAGTTGCAAAGGGCAATTCTTGGGTGAGAGCAATTTGAAGAGGGTGTAGCAGGTGCGGGGTGGCATTTTTTGGGGGGATTGGAGCAGTTGTGTGGGGTATTTTTTTCCATGGTGGAGGAATTTGTGGGTTGGTAAGGCAGTTGAAAGGGAGTATTTTTTGGAGCAGGAGCAGTTTGCAGGTTGGCAGGGCAATTATTGGGGGGTGGGGCACTTTGCGGGGTTGGGAGAGTAGAGAACAGGGAGATGGAGTTTGAAAGGAGCAATTCCCCAACTGCTGTGTTACAATATATTTGTTTCTCTGTGGACAGGCAGGATAAGTGCTCACACATGGGTGACGTCACATACAGAGTCCCGTGCGGGACTTTCTCTCAGTTCATTCTGTACGCCCTTGTAGAGTAGCCCCTCCATGCAATGCCACACCTCATCTCCTCTGTTTTTTTTTTTTTTGTGCAGAGACCCATAGATGTTTTTTTTGTCTCTCTGTGCTATTTTGCTAGAATCTTTATTTTAGTCTATTTGCTCATTTTTTCGACTGTTAGTAAGTGACCTATTCATGCCATCATTGCTACCCGCCTCTTTCCATTTTTTTTCCTGAGTTTAGCATTTTTCGGTCATTTAAAGTTTCCCTGTTTTCTGTCTACTCTGTTATAGACCACTTTTAGTCCTCACGCGATCCATCCACCGTTATTTATTTTTCTTTGATCAAAATCAAGTCACTTGATTTCATTGCAGCTATTTTTCTGAGCGATTATGTTCCAGAAACATGCAAATTTTTTTTTTAAAAAGGACATCCAATGCCTCAGGATTATGTTTATTACAGACACAAATGGTGCCTGCAGTGGGAACCACCACTCAGGAAAAAGATTTAGGAGTCATCGTGGATAACATGTTAAAACCCTCTGCCCAGTGTGCAGCAGCGACCAAGAAAGCAAATAGAATGCTAGGTATCATAAGGAAAGGAATGGAAAATAAAACAAAGGATATTATAATGCCTCTTTATCGTTCCATGGTACGACCGCACCTTGAATATTGTGTGCAATTCTGGTCGCCGTATCTTAAAAAGGATATAGCATTATTAGAATAGGTACAGAGAAGAGCCACCAAAATGGTAAAGGGGTTGGAAGGCTACTCCTATGAAGAGAGGCTACAAAGGTTAGGGCTCTTCAACCTGGAAAAGAGACGGCCGAGGGGAGATATGATAGAGGTCTATAAATTAATGACAGGAGTGGAACAGGTAAATGTAGATCGATTGTTTACGCTATCAGAATATAGAAAGACTAGGGGACATGTAATGAAGCTACAGGGTATACTATTTAAGACAAATAAGAGAAAATATTTTTTCACTCAACGTGTAATCAAACTCTGGAATTTGTTACCGGAGGATGTAGTAAGAGCTGTTAGTGTAGCTGGGTGTGAAAAAGGTTTGGACAAGTTCCTGGAGGAAAGGTCCATAAACCATTATTAAAAAGGGACCCACGATATCAATGCTTGACCCAATACAAGCATTGTGGAAACTGTGTCTTTTGGGGATACTGCTAGGTACGTATGACCTAGATTGGCCACTGTTGGAAACAGGATACTGGGCTTGATGGACCTTGGTCTGACCCAGTATGACACATCTTATGTTCTTATGTGCTTGGGGCCTGACGATGAGTCACCACCTTCTGTTTTGTGTTCACAGATAAGGAGATGGCTCCAGGGTGGAGAGAAAAGGTGCAAATGCATTACTGCATGAAGACTACCGATCCATTTTCTTTGGCATCGGCGGTATTGATTTCCATGGCTTCTGGAGCATGTCGGACTCTGGTGCATCAACATCAGGGGCTTTTGAGCTCACTTGGAGCCAAGCATCAGTAGATCTCCCCAGCATCTGACACCCACCAATATCACCCCAAGGACGAGGAAGTATTTGGCCTTGTCTTCAAAGATATTGAGGACCGGAGATGGCAAGCATCAAGCAGAGGAATTAATGCATCAGCATCAAACAGAGGCATTGATGCATCAGCATCAAGATCCATTGGAGTATGATGCCAGGATCATCAAAGTTTGGCCCTTGAAGCAGTCCTGATGTGTGAAGACTGCTCATCCTCCAAATAGCTGAGACCAACCTGCTGATACGTGCCATCAGGTTCTGCAGGCATCAGCCAAATTTGCTGCAGGCTTACACCTTTGTCTATCACAGCCCTCGAGGAGCAGCTCATGCAAGAGTTTGTAAAGAGCATGACTACGTTCTTGACCATGATGAAGCAGAATACTGACACCTGGAAAATTCTCTCCAGGCCCACTTCCAACCCAGCCTCCTCATCTAGGAAGCTCCACAGCAGGGGAGAGAGGACAATATAAAATAGGTCCTACTATTCTCATAGGTGTAGGCAACTAGCTTCTCCCAGACTGGACCACCTTCACGCTCCTTCTCTTGGCAGCTGAGGGTTCAGAAGCCCCAGCTGGCATCTTAAGCAGAACTAAGGGTGTGATTTTTGACTGGCTTCTAAAGAGCATAGCAGTTACCCCATCCTACTCCCGGACAACCTATCAGTCAAAAGGAAGCTTGTCTTTTTCGCAGATAACTGGCCTCTTCTAACCTCTGACTCTTGGGTCCTGAAAGTAATTCAGGAGGGATATAGACTTGACCAGTTTGAACTCCACAGAGAGTCCACTCAATCATTTCTCAGTATTGGGAAATAATTCTGCAGGAACTCTTTGCCTTTAAGGCTACCAATATAGGCCTAGGATTATATTTAAGGTATTTCCTAATGCCAAAGAAAATGGGGGATGCCATCCCATTCTAGGTCTAAGGGATGTGAACAAATTCCTCATCAGGGAAAAGTTCATAATGTAGTTGTTGTAGTTGTTAAGTGCCGTCGAGTCTGTATCGACTCATGGCGACCCTCTGGATAGTTGTCCAAAACTGTGTTCGGTCTTCAGTTAGGTGGCTCATTGTTGACAGAGTGGCACTCACAGCTGCTGTTATTGCATCGATCCATCTCATTACTGACCTTCCCCTTTTGCGTTGACCTTCTACCTTGCCAAGCATGATGTCTTTTTCTAATGATCTCTCTCTTCACATGATGTGTCCAAAGTATGAAAGTAGAAGTCCTGTCATCTGAGCTTCTAAAGAAAGCTTGGTTTTGATCTCCTCTAGAGCTGACTGAAACCATGGTTCTGGCAACGTGTATACCATGTGTGTATACCATGGACTGCCCAAAGAACAAACTACACGTTGCCAGAACCATTATTCAGAGGCATCAATTTTCCTCCTGTCTATCTTTTTCATTGTCCAACTTTCGCATCCATATGATGTTATTGAAAATACCATAAGCAGCTTGGGTCATGTTTTAGAGTAATAAATTACTAAGAAAATTATGAAAATTACTCCAATCAAACAGACTTTAACAGAAAAACTCAGAGGGTATTATATTTTAATGATTAACGTTGTTGCGCGGATGTTGTCTCAGACTATTCGGCTGTGAATTACTGGATTGGAAGAACTCGTCATTAACACCAGCTCAGCCTTAGTACATCAATGACCACGTCCGGCAATTATAAAAACTTTCCTTTTGCCCTCTTTCTTCCTTGTATCAAATTTCTAATTTCAACAATTGCTTACACTTGCACTTAACTTTATGTTTCTTCTAAATATATTCCAATATGCATTACAACTTGTGACTAGCACTTAGCTTCATGAGTCTTCAAATGAATCTTGTGTAGATGAATCTTCCTTGTCCGACGCCTCACTTACAACGTTGTGAACAGCGTTTCACTCAATGAATGAGGTTCTTCAGGGAATTTTATGCACCACTTAAAATTCCCTGAAGAACCTCATTCATTGAGTGAAACGCTGTTCACAACGTTGTAAGTGAGGCGTCGGACAAGGAAGATTCATGCCTTGTGGTTGTCGCAGTGTTTTTATGCAGGCTGGTCATGCATGTGTTTCCCTACCTGGATGAATGGCTGGATGATTGGCTGGGTGCTAGAGCTCCTTGGGTTTGTCATTGGTTATCCCAAGTTGAGCCTCAGCCTGTCCCATCAATTGGAATTCATTGAAGACCTGCTGCAGCGGGGATGAGATGATGGCAAAGCAGCATTTCAAGCAGTACTTTCTCAGCTAAGTTACGCTATTCACTCTCCTATATCAATTCTTTAAGAAAACCATTGCTACAGTTTATGCTAAAGGAGGTAGTGATAGCTACTCTTACAGCAACATAATATCTAAGGTCGTTGATGCAAGAAGGGCTTTGCTGTGCTCTAATGGCGAATGCTGCCTGGAGTATATGGTTTGCCCGTTAAAGTCTGAGACCTTATTGTTGCTTTCAATATGTGCTTGAAACAGCTTTTTTGTACCCTCTACTGAGTGGATTAAGTTTTGGGTTCGACACATTTTTACTTTCATGTGTCATATACAGAGTCTCTTTTTGGTTTGACAGTGTGCGCTCTGTGTGAGTTTTTTGACCACTACCATATTTGTTGTGTTAAAAAAGGTTTGGACAAGTTCCTGGAGGAAAGGTCCATAAACCATTATTAAGAAGTGACCGAAGATATCAATGCTTGACCCAATACAAGCATTGTGGAACTTGTGTCTCTTGGGGAAACTGCTAGGTACATATGACCTAGATTGGCCACTGTTGGAAACAGAATACTGGGCTTGATGGACCTTGGTCTGACCCAGTATGGCATATCTTATGATCTTATGTTCTTATGTTATGTACCTTCTTCACTGGGAAGCTATTCATGCATCTACCACTCTTTCTCCAGGAACAAGAAGGAAGTCCGTCCTCGCATATGGGTGATGCCAGCACCAGTGGAGCCCACACGGAGCATTTCCCCAGCTTTCAAAGAAAACCTTTGGGAATGCCACCATGCATGCCTGGTCCCCTTCCCACCCAAGGGTGCCATTTTTATCAGTCTCCCCTTTTCTGTGGAGCCCTTCGGATGCATGTCTCTGTATCTTGGAAAAGGTTTTATTGATATTGTCTTCTATTCTGGTTTCCCGGTCCTCTTCCTGCCGTCCCAGTTTCCCTGCTTCGGCAGTGGACCTCAGGACTTTCTTTTGTTTCTTTACTTCATGAGTTCGCATCAAGCGCATTTTGCACCCTTTTCAACCACTGGCCTTACAGGGATCCTTTTTGCCCCTATGGCCTCTTGTTTCAAAAAGTGTGACAGATGCTCCAAAAACATGTCCCTCACAGACACCCATGACTGTTGCCTCAGGTGTCTGGGAGCGGACCATAACCCAGAGCTCTGCTCCCTTTGTGAAAAGATGTCCTCCAAGGACATCCAGAGCCGTAAGCAGAAATTGAATGATATTTTCTACAAGACGGCCCTGGTGTCCCGGTAGCTTTCCGCTCCACTGACCTTCCACCTCTGGGGTCCCCCGTAGCCACTCTGAGCAAGGGTCCCCCAAAATGGAGTGGGAGAAGTAGGCCTTGAGGACCCTGTTGGGGGCTCCAGACAAGCGTGAGCATTCTCTTGCTTGGTCCCTTAGCCCTCCTCGGCAATCCCTGGAGTCTGAGAAGGAGCGACCATGAAAAGTACCTCATACAGATATGGAGGCCTCCGGCTATGGCGCCCGGTCTCCTGAGGGTCGTCCCGGCGAGGATCCCCTCTCCTCTTCAACGCCTGATCCAGTTAACCCGGTGTTGGCATCACAGGACCCCACTCCTGAGTGGGAGGCCCGAATGCTGGCACTGGAGCGCAGCGTCTCTGCCTTCATTGCTGCCCAGCAGGCGCTGGTGCCACGTCCCGCTGACACATGCCCTGAGACCTTGAGGGCGACACCTGTCTTGGTTTCCCAGACTGCTGTGACAACTCCCGAGAGCCAGGGGCCTCGTGAGGGATCCCTGCAGAGGTCTTGAACTCTGTCCCGATCCTTGGATGTGAGATCTTCCTGAGCCAGCGCCTCCGGCTGCAGACGGGCTTCGGCTTTGAGAGCCCAGAGCGCGCTTCACAGGTTGTGCTCGAGCAGCCTAGCTCCGAGTCCCCCTCAGAGTTTTTGGGCTGGGAGTCCGATGGGGATACTTCCCCTGAATCACAGGCTCATCAGGATCTCCCCTCGTATCCTTCCCTGCCCGCTCAGAAGTGGTGATCACCTCCTGAGGATACCTCCTTTCTGGAGTTTGTGCAGGACATGGCTCAAGCCCTGACACACTCTACACAATCCGAGGAGGAGCCCCGTGCGGAGGAACTTGATATTTTACAATACGAGGCCCTGCCGAGGGAATCCCTCACGGTTCCGGTCCCAGTCCCACCCATTCTGACCCAACTGCTCCTCCGCATGTGGGAGACACCTGCGTCTATCCCCATTGTTAGCAAGCACCATGTACAAGGTCCAGCGGGTACCCGGCTTCCGGAAGGTCCAGTTCCCCCCATACCTCAATGGTAGTGGAATCTGCCATGCGGAAGCGGAAGAGTCCAAAAACACACTCTTTGGTCCTGCCGGGTAGGCCTCCTACTAGGCCTCCATGCCGGCTTGCCACATCCAGGCTTACCAGCTATATATAGGCATGTTCCTTCGTGACCTCACTTAGGAACTCTGAGGCTTCCAGGCGGGCCTCAACGGCGATTACTTCCGCCATTTTCAGTCCCTCCTGAATTTAGTGGGGAACTGTTCCAAGTACCTTTCTCGTGCTGCATACAACAGCTTCGAGTCTTCCACTCGGGTAGCGGCTGCGGATAGTGGGGCCAGGTGGCAGGCCTGGTTCCAGTCCTCTGACATCAAACAATTGGTCCAGGATAAGCTGCTCGATGTACCATACCTGGGCAAACAATTGTTCGGCAAACCCATGGAGGACAAAGCAGCAGAGATAGAGGCAGAGTATGTCACTCACACCCATCTCTCCTGGAAGACGTCCTCTCTCCTGCGAAAGAAACAGAGCAAGAAGCCTTTCTTCCAGAGGAAAGGTCTCCCTTACCGAGGCTTCCCTCCTTACCCTCCTGCGCCAGCCCCATCCCAGGGCAGGCAAGGCAAGAGCGGCCCCCAGGGCCAGCATAAGCCTAAGGGACTCAAGAGCCAGACCCTGGCTCAGACCCAGCCAGTCCCAGGGTTTTGACACCAGTTGCATAGCCGTCCGCCCTTCGTCGACCCAGCTACCGGGGGGACGACACCTGGTCCACTTTTCTCCTCGCTGGGAGTCTGTAACTTCGGACGCCTGGGTACTCCAGGTCATCTGGGAGGGTTACCTCCTTCACCTGGACCAGCTTCCTCTACCCTTTTGCCCCATGGTGGCCCCTCGGCTCCCTCGTGCACCAGATCTTCTTGGCACAGGAGCTCACCAACTTCCTTGAGGACCAGGCAGTGGAAGTGGTCCCACCGCACCTCAGAGGTCACAGTTTCTATTCCTGCTATTTCCTTGTGCCAAAAAGGATGGGCGATTTCCGACCCATCTTTGATTTAAGAAATTTCAACAAATATCTGGTACAGGACAATTTCAAAGTGCTATCCCTTGGCGTCCTGCTACCCTTCTTCTGGCAGGGCAACTGGCTATGCTCCTTGGACCTTCGGGATGCGTACACACACATCCAAAACACAGAAAATACTTGTGCTTCAGAGTACAAGGGAACCACTACCATTACAGGATGCTTCCCTTCGGTCTTGCGTCTGCTCTGTTAGTGTTCACCAAGTACTTCGTGGTAGCCACAGCCCATCTTCGGTTACAGGGCACCTTCGTCTATCCTTATCTAGACGACTAGCTCATTACAGGGGAGATGGCCGAGGAAGCAAGGCACCTCTGCTTTGTGGTGAATTACCCAAAGTCCCACCTCAATCCGGTTCAATCCCTGGAGTTCATGGACGCGTGCCTCGACACTCAGCGGGTGACATCCTTTCTTCCCCAGGACAGGTCAGACCGCCTCATCGCTCTGGCCTCTGTGGTTCAGCGCTTCGATGCAGTTTCGGCTTGAGAGATGCTGCGTCTTTTCGGCCATATGGCCTCGATGGTTCACGTTGTCCCAAATGCCCATCTGCACATGTGAGCGGCGCTGTGGTACCTTCGCACTCAGTGGGCTCAGGCGACAGGCCGTCTCCAAGATGCCATCTCGTCACTCCCCAGCTGTCTGAGTCCCTCGACTGGTGGCGGAACACTTGGAATCTTCTTCAAGGCATGCTGTTCCAGGTTCCACAGCACAATGTGGTCTTGACCACGGATGCCACTCTAACAGGCTGGGGAGCACACTGTGGTGAGCTCCGCACGCAGGGGACATGGTCCCTCGAGGAGGCCCGACTGCCGATCAACCTCCTCAAGCTCCTGGTGGTCCTCCTTGACTTCCAGGCACTTGGGTACCGCGTTCACTATTGGACGGTGCTTGTCCAATCAGACAACCGGGTGGCATTGTTCTATATGAACAAGCAGGGGGGCACTGGCTCTTATAACCTCTGCCTGGAGGCGGTAGCCCTTTGGTCCTTTGCGATTTGCCAAGACATAGTCCTACGGGCCACTTATCTCCCAGGTCAGGATAATGTCCTGGCGAACAGACTGAGCCGGATCCTCCAGCCACACGAGTGATACCTCTGCCCACAGATGGCGCAGGGGCTGTCTAGCACTGGGGGACTCTGGTCCTGGACCTTTTTTGCCAGCCCCACGAATTCGGAGCTCCCACGGTTCTGCGGCCCAGTTCTCCACCCGGACAGGGAGGCCTCCGATACTTTCCTGCTGCAGTGGACGCATGGCCTTCTGTATGCATTTCCTCCCACCCCACTCATAGCGTAAGCTGTCCTCAAGATACAGCGGGAGGGGGCCTCGGTGATCTTCATGGCCTCGTGGTCGCCTTGACGTCCCTGGTTCCTGCTGCTGTTTCGCCTCTCGTCAGAGCCTCTGGTTTCACTCAGCAGTGCGCCAGGCTTGTTGACACAGGAGGAGGGTCTCCTGCTTCATCTGAACCTGAGGTCCCTCGACTGAGCGGGTCGTGCTAGCCCCTCTTCATCTCCCGGTGGAGATCGAGGACATATCGTTGGCCTCACGCAAGGACTCGACTAGGAGGGCTTACGCCTTCAAGTGGCATTGGTTTGCGGGATGATACTTGGGGGTATGGGCCGACCCCTTCTCTTGCCCCACACGCTTGGTCCTGCAGTAGCTACTCCATCTCTCGCAGGCGGGTCTGAAGTCCAACTTGGTCAGGGTCTACCTGAGCGCGATCTCCGCCAGCAGTCACCCAGTCGAGGGCGGACCCCTCTCGGGCCAGCTGCTGGTTTCCTGTTTCATGCCAGGCTGCTTCTTTCCAGGCCCCCCATCCGACCGCCTCCGGCAGAGTGGGATCTCAGCATTGTCCTCACGCGGCTAAGTCAGCTGCCCTTCGAGCCGATGGCGTCCTGCTCACTTCAGCACCTTTCTTGGAAGGTGGTTTTTCTGGTAGCCCTCATCTTGGCATGGAGGGTCAGTGAGCTTCAGGCCCTGATGGCCGACGCTCCCTACACGAGATTCTACGGAAACCGGGTGGTTCTCCGAACGCACCTTAAGTTGCTCTCGAATGTTGTCTCAGATTTCCATCGCAGTCAGGAGATAGTGCTGCCGACCCTCTTTCCGAAGCCCTATGCTGACCTGGCATCGGCGATCCACCACATCCTCGACTGTAGGAGGGCTCTCTCCTTCTACCTGCAGCGCACACAGGCCAACCGCAGGTCTGAGCAGCTCTTTGTCTCCTGCAACCCTGCCCATTTGGGGCTCGCGGTCACCAAGCAGACCCTCTCCCTCTTGGTGGCAGATTGCATCACCTTTGCCCAGGTTCAGGCTGGGCTGCTGCTGGACTGCCGAGTCACAGCGCACGGTGTCTGCGCGAGGGCAGTATCAGTTGCACATTTGTGCTCCGTGCCCCTGGTGAACATCTGCCGAGCCGCAATCTGGTCCTCAGCTAACACCTTTGCATTATTGCCTGGAGAGAATGTCCCATCGGGACATTGCCTTCGGCCAGGCCATACTCCTTAATCTGTTTGGGTTTAGGCAACTCTGGCCTTCTGACCCTTCTTCTGCAGCTACCTGGAGTGTGGTCTTCCCGGGACCCGAGTTCCTCGGGCAGTCTTTGGTTACCATTGTCTGCTCACGGCTCGCTATGGCATTTTCTACGGGCCCTTGGTAGCCTGTAGCTGGGGATTCCCATATGTGAGGACTGACTTCCTGCTTGTTCCTGGAGAAAGCGTAGTTACTCACCTGTAACAGGTGTTTTCCAGGGACAGTGGAATCAGTCCTCACAACCCACCCACCTCCCCTAGGAGTTTCCCACTTTTTTTTCAGATTTTTATCCTTTGCCTGAGCTATGTCATCTGATTGATCAAAATGGCACCCTTTGGCGGGATGGGGACCACACATGCGTGGTGGCATTCCCAAAGGCTTTCTTTGAAAACTGAGGAAATACTCCGTGTGGGCTCTGTCGGTGACGATGTGAGGACTGATTCCTGCTGTCCCTGGAGAACACCTGTTACAGATGAGTAACTATGCTTTTCCACATATTAGTCCCGAGTCTATCCCTTTACACCTTCATCCTATGTCCCCTCATAGGAAAGTGCTTGCCTTTAATCAAGAGGCTCTCCTCTTGTGCATTTATGCCACAGAGGTGTTTAAATGTCTCCATCATATCTCCTCTATCCTGCCTTTCTTCTAACATATACATATGAAGATCTTTAAGTCTGTCCCCATATGCTTTATAATGAGGACCACTAACCATTTTAGTAACCATCCTCTGCATCACCTCCATCCTGTTTATATCCTTTTGAAGGTGTGGTTTCCAGAATTGCACACAATACTCCAAATGAGGTTGCACCAGAGACTTCTACAGAGGCTATTACCTTATTTTTTCTGCTGACCATTCCTCTCCCTGTGCACCCAAGCATCTTTCTGGTCTTCGCCGTCACCTTTTCTACCTGGTTAGCCATTTGAAAATAATCAGAAAAGGTCACATCAAGGTCCTGCTCTTCTTTCATGGATAGAAATACTTCGCCCCCTATACTGTACTGCTCCCTTGGATTTTTGCAGCCCAAATGCTTGACCCTGCAATTTTTAGTATGAAATCTCAGCTGCCAAATTCTCGACCATTCTTCAAACTTAGCTAGATCCATCCTCATGTTATCTTCTCCTTCCTGGGTATTTATTAATTTTATTTATTTAAGATGTTTTATATACCGCTTTTTCATTTCAGTCAAAGCGGTTTACATTGAAACTTAAACTTGGTAATGTACATTAAACAGGGACATTGACAACTTGGATTTTTCTGAGGCAATGGAGGGTTAAGTGACTTGCCCAAGGCCACAAGAATTAAAATGGCACCCTTTGGCGGCAAGGGGACGACGCATGCATGGTGGCATTCCCAAAGGCTTTCTTTGAAAGCTGGAAATGCTCCACGTGGGCTCTGTCGGTGCCGACGGCACTCATGTGAGGACTGATTCCTGCTGTCCCTGGAGAACACCTGTTACAGGTGAGGAACTATGCTTTTCCACATATTACTCCTGAGTCTATCCCCTTACACTTTCATCCTATGTCCCCTCATTGCAGAGCTTGTCTTTAATCAAAAGAGGCTCTCCTCTTGTGCATTTATGCCACGGAGGTATCTGCTCTATTGCAAATTTTAGTATCATCCGCAAAGAGGCATGCCTTACCTGCCAGTCCTTCCGCAATATCACTAACAAAGATGTTCAAAAGAATCAAACCAAGGACAGATCCCTGTGGCATACCACTGGTAGCCTCCTTCTCCTCAGAGTGACCTCTAGTTAAGTCAGAACACACCAGTAAGGGTCAGTCTACCAAATAAGTCAATGTTTTCCTTGCATTGCCTTATTTGGTAGACTGACCCCTAGGTATTCATTCCGAGACACCAGTAAGGATCAGGCGCTACCATTTTACATGATGGCAGTACCAGAGCTAAGAGCAAACAGGCATCGCTCCTCCCTCCCAACATTTGGAGATGCCTGCAAGATTGTTCACTTGGACCAGCAGGGATTTCTTTTGTGAGGTTTGGGGGGGGGGGGGCGCTTCACTTGAGCCACCAGAGATCTTGGGTGATCTGAGGTGAAGCGCAGCACTTTATCTTAGATCAATGCCTGTTTCTGAACTGCATCCTGTCATCAGCCTGAGCTAATGTAAAGATTTCAGCACTATAAGAGAAATAAAAAAAAAGTGTTGGATTTTCCCGCAGTTTTTTCACATTGGAACAATTTTTTATTCATGTGATTTGCATGCCCAGTGTATTACTTTTCAGTGCAGTAGTATATGCTGGTTTTCCTGCGCTAGTATTTTTTTCTACATTAGTAGGAAAATCAAGAGAAAGCCACAGAGGTTAAGAATAATGCAGCTTACTGCATCAGTTCCCCACTGTTTCATTTGAAAACACTAACACCGCCTTCTGCCTGATGAATTTTGTTAAAAAAAAAAAAGTCACATGCAGCCCCACCCGAATGTTTGTCTTTTAAAACAAATAATAAAATACAATCTCCCCGTCATCTAAGTATGGGCCAGCAGTGCCTAAACCTTTTGTCTGCCCATTTAAATTCTGACTTACATAAAGGCTGCTTTCATTTCTACAAAAACAGACCTCCCTTCCCTTGGTGCTAGCATCCTCTGATCCCATCTCCTAGTGATTTCTCCCCAGTCCCCATTCCCCCCAGCCTAAAAATGCTCCTACAGCTGAGCTGGGAAGATGACACTTAAGCTCCTCCAGCCTTGGCGTGCATTGCTCCCATGCTGAATGCCAGAGTAATGGAAGACACAGAAGGGAAGGGAAAGAAAGGGAAGGAGTTTTTGGTTTTAATTTGCACTGTTTCCAGTAGTTCAAGGTGAGTTACATTCATATAAAGTAGATATTACCCTTTCCCTTAGGCTTACAGTCTTTTCATACCCGATGCAGTGGAGGGTTGATTGATTTCTCCAAAATCACAAGGAGTGGCTTATCATCCTCCTAGCTTGGCTTTGGAAGTATTTATGTGTATAAGAAAGAGGGGGCAGGGGATGTTAGACATTGTGTAGAGGTTTGGGTTTTTTTTGTTTGATTGGAGAAGGTAGAATTGTGGAATTGGACATCAGGTAGGGAGGACTGCAAAGGACACTTGTGAAAAAAATTTTTAAACGTTGAACCTGGCTTAACTGATTTATGATAATATTTAGCATTAACTGTCAAGCTTCAGGGACTACTCCTAACTGCACAAATACAGACTTAAATCTATCCATTTAAGAATTTTGCAAATTAGGTTTAGCCAAATTTTAAGCTGAAAAGCTTAATTCTCTTAGCAAGTTAAAATTTTAACTAGTTTCTCTTTGCTGCTCAGCAGCTTTTTGAATTCGACAAACAAGTAGATACTGGCAGATGGACCAGTTGTCCTGCCTATTTGCCTTCCTCTCTGATTATCTATTGTTTTTCTGCAAATATCAATGCCCATACTCTTAATCAACATCAGAGGCCACCCCCTTATCTTTTGGTGAGGCTCCACCTTTTCCATCCCGTCCAGGTGTTCCAGATTTGTAAATCAAAAATCTGGTAACCTTACTCTCCGCTTTTCTTTCAGATCCCTTCTATCTGTACCCTGCTCTTCCACTGCCAACTCCAGACTTTGATCTTTCTACCTTGCTGCTCATTATGCCTGGAACAAACTGTCTGAGTTAGTATGTCAAACTCTGTCTGTGTCCCTGTTCAAATCCAGGCTAAACACTCACTACTTTGAAACTGCTTTTGGATCCTGATGCCCTTAGTCTCCTGTTCACCTCCTATGTGTTTCCTTACCATTCCCCTAGATACATCCTAGTCCCCAGTTGTTTTGTTGTCTGTCTTGACTAGATTATAAGCTCTGATGAGGACTGTCTCTTACATGTCTCTATACTGTGCTGCATATGCCTTTTAGCACTATACAAATGATAAGTAGTAATAGTATATTCCTATAGCTATGCTCTGCATCTGGCTCAAATACAGGGGCTGTGGAATGCCTCTCTGATTGGGAGGGGCCAAACTCCACCTTGACTCTGCCCCTAGCTCCTCCCCTCTCGCGGCCTTCCCCACCTTTTCTGCCTGCTGAGATCCTATATCCCATGGGCAGAAGAGAAGGGAATGGCTGTGGACTCCTGTCTGTCCGCAGCAGATCGGATCTCCTTGGATAGGAGGAGAAGGCTGCTGTGAACGTGGCAGACATCTGTCTACCCGTGGGGATCTTCCGTGGGCAGACTGGAGTCTTTGCCGCTATCGTGGCAGCCTTCCACCCTGCTGCAGGGATCAGATCTCCCATGGACAGAGAGAAGTCTGCTACGATCATGGATGGCAAGCAGAATTTTGCTGGGACCAGGGCCTGTGTGGCTTGCCTCATTCCGACGCCTATGCTAAAATATTTTGTTATTTTTTTTAACTTATAATTTTTATTAAGTTCTGGTATCTATATAACACAAATCTCAAGTACAATTGCTAGTTCATTTAAAACTTTCCTACCCCTCCCCCCTAATGTCTTCCCCTCCCCTCCCTTCCTTCCTCCTTTTAGATAGGATATACATTGTAGATGTCAACTAGTACACACAAACTATTGTGCTATAGCAGTCTTCCAGCATAATTCAAACCTTATAACAACCGTAAGGTCTCTTCCCCATCGCCTATACAAAAAATCAACTCTGTGGGTTTCTTTCCACCATCACAAGCTTCAAGCCCATAATTAAGTTTAATCCAAATTTCTCCAGGAACAAACAGGAAGTCAGTCCTCTCATATGGTTGATGTCGGCACTGACTGAGCCCGCGAGGAGCATTTCCCCAGCTTTCAAAGAAAGCCTTTGGGAATGCCACCACGCATGCGTGGTCCCCTTCTCGTCCAAGGGTACCATCTTACTCAGTCTCCCTTTATCTGCGGAGCCCTTAGGACGTGCGTCACGTCCTCGGAAAAAGTTTTTTTTTCACTAAGTACATTTTTGTGTTTTCCGGCTAGCACCGGTTCCCCCTCCTGCCTCTCGAGCACTACTGCTTCGGCTGTCAGTCTTGGGAATTGTTTTTACCTTCTTTTCTACCTTAGCACTTTCGCACTATTTTTAACCGCTGGCTGTGTCAAGGGTCTTCGACCTCGCAGGGTCCTTTTTGCCCCAGTGGCCTCCGGTTTAAAAAAATGTGATTGGTGCTCCAAAAACATGTCACTCAAAGATACCCATGACTGCTGTCTCCGGTGTCTGGGCACTGATCATGACCCGGAGCAATGCTCCTTATGCAAAAAGATGTCCTCTGTGGCCATCCAGAGTTGCCGGCAGAAGCTGGAGGATATCTTCCATAAGGCAGACTGCACCTCGATAGCCTCATGCTCCAGTGCCCCGCAACTCTCGGAGCTGCCCAAGGTTCTCCCGTGGACCCGCAGGTACTCCGAACAGGGGTCCCCTGAGCATGAGCGGAAGAAGAAGAAGGCCACGGGGGGTCGGACAAGCGTGAGAAGTCATGCGCTCTGTCCCTCAGCCCCCTACGACAGTCCAAAGAGTTGGAGACTGAGAGGTACTTTGAGCCGAAGCAGAGGCTTCAGATGATAGCATCCAGTCTCCAGAAGGTCATCCCGATGAGGACCCCCTCCTCCTCGACGCCTGACCCGGTCATCCAAGTGTCTGTGTCACAGGGCCCCACTCCTGAGTGGGAGGCCCAAATGCTGGCCTTGGAATGCAGCATTTCTGCATTCCTTGTGGCCCAGCAGGCTCAGATGCCTGGCCCTGCCAGCATATGCCATGAGACCACAGGACTCCCCAAGCCGCCGCAGTGATCCCTGAGAGCCAGAAGCCTTGTGAGGATCCTGAGCAAGGATTTCGATTTCCTTTTCCATTCCTTGGGTGTGAGATCATCTCAGACAAGCGCCTCTGGCTTTGGACAGGCTCCAGCCTCAGGAGCCTGGCGCGGGTCATCGACCCACCTTGAGCCCTGCCCGATTTAGAGTCCTCCATGATTATTTGGAGTGGGAATCCGATGGGGACACTTCAGCAGAGACTCAGACTCACCGAGACCTCCCCTCGGACCCATCCCCACTGACCCAGAGGCGGCAGTCTCCTCCTGAGGGGACACCTCTTTCCTTGTTTGTCCATGATATGGTGTGGGCCCTCGTGCTTACCACCGAGTCAAAGGAGGAGCCTTGAGCAGAGGAACTCGATATCCTCCAATATGAGGCACCACCGAGGGAAACCCTCAAGGTTCTGTCCTCTCCATCCTTAACCGGCTCTTTCTCTAGTTTCTGTCCCAATCATCAGCTGACACCTGGACTCCATGTACAGGGTCCAGCGGGGACCGGGGTTTCGGAAGGCACAGCTTCCCCATACCTCCATGGTCGCTGAGTTGGCCATGCACAAGCAGAAGAGCCTGAAGACTCAATCTTCAGTCCCTCTGGACAGGGAGTCTCGTGCCCTCGATGCCCTCAGTAACAGATGTTACCAGGGCTCCATTCTAGCATGCTGCATCCAGGTCTACCAACTTTACATTGGTATGTTCCTCCAAGACCTCACCAAAGAACTCGGGGGATTTGTGACCAGTCTCAATGGGGACCACCTTTGGCATTTCCAGGCGCTCTCGAAGTCAGTCGGTGAGTGCTCCAAATACCTTTCACGAGCCGCCTACGACAGCTTCGAGTCCTCTGCACAAGTGATGGCATTGGCACCTGCCAGCAGGCTTGGCTCTAGTCCTCTGACTTGGAGCAGGGGGTCCAGGAAAAGCTCCTCGAAGTCCCTTGCCTCGGAGATCAGCTCTTTGGTAAGCCTATGGAGGACAAAGCAGCCAAAATTGAGACAGAGTACATCACCTGTACTCTGCTCTCCAGGAAGACTTCTACCCTTCCTAGGAAAAAGCTACAAGGGAAGAAACCCATCTTCCTCAGGAAGGTCCAGCCCTACAGGGGATACCCCCTGTACCCGACCATGCAGATCCCGCCTCAGGGCGGTCAGGGTAAGGGCTCTAGCCAGGGGCCTCGCAAGCCCAAAGGACTGAAGACCCAGTCGCTGGCTCCAGCACAGCTGGGCTTGGGGTTTTGATGCCCCCAGCATAGCCTCTCGACTGCTGGATGACCAGCTGCCGACGGGGGGGATGCTGGTCCATTTTGCCCACAGATGGGACTCCATCACCACTGACACGTGGGTTCTTCAGGTTATCAGGGAGGGTTACTTCCACCATCTCGACCAGCCGCCTCCACAGGGAACCCCAATGGTTCCCCTGCACCAGGCCTCACTAATTCAGGCGCTTTCAGGCCTCCTCAAAGACAGGGTGATGGAGCCCTTACCTTCTCACCTAAGAGGAAGAGGGTTCTACTCCAGATACTTCCTTGTCCCAAAAAGAACGGGAGGTCTCAGGCCTGTCCTCGACCTGAGGAACCTGAATAGATTCCTGATGCAGGAGAAGTTCAAAATGTTCTTCCTTGGAACACTGCTGCCCTACCTTCAGCAGGACAATTGGCTATGCTCCTTGGATTTAATGAATACTTACTCCCACATCCTCATCCACCCCAACCACAGACAGTACCCGCAGTTTGTGGTAGGAGGCAATCACTACCAGTACAGGGTGCTCCCCTTCATCCTCACGTCCGCACCATAGGTCTTCACCAAGTGTCTTGAGGTGGTGGTGGCCCACCTTCATCTACCCTTACCTAGATGATGACTCATAAAGAAAGACACGTCCTTGGAGGCCCTGCAGGCCACAGGCTGCACCATCTGGCTTATACAGCACTTGGGCTTCGTGGTCAACCACCCACAATCCCTGGAGCTCATAGGGGCTCATCTGGATACACTCCAGGCCACGGCCTTCCTCCCCTGGGACAGGGCAGACCTCCTCGTGTCCTGGTGCCCAATGTGCGGAGTCGCCACACAGTCTCATCTTGGTCGATGCTTCACCTCCTCAGCCACATGACCTCCACGGTTCACGTTGTCCCCAAAACCTGCCTCAACATGCGGGCAGTGCAGTGATGCCTCCGTGCACAGTGGACCCAGGTGACTGGCCGACTTCGGGACCCCATCTTGGTCTCACCTCGAATGGTGGAGTCCTTGGTCTGGTGGCAGGATGCACAACACCTGCTCCGGGGCATGCCCTTCCAGACCCCGACCCCCCAGACAGTCCTGAAGGCAGATGCCTCCCTCCCGGGTTGGGGGGCCCATTGCGAGAAGCTGCACACCCAGGGGGCCTGGTCCCCCAAGGAGAGTCTGCAGCAGCAGATCAACCTGCTGGAACTCCGAGCCGTCCTCCTTGCACTGAAGGCATTTCGGCATCAGCTGTGGCACCGGGTGGCGCTCATGCAGATGGACAATCAGATCACTATGTTCTGCTTGACAAAGTCCCTATGCTTGTATGTGGTGAGCCAGGACTTTATCCTCAGAGCTATTTATCTCCTGGGCCAAGACAATGCCTTGGCGAACCGACTGAGCAGAGTCCTCCAGCTGCACGAGTGGTGCCTGAGCCCTGTGACAGCACAGCGGCTATTCCAGCTCTGTGGCACCCCAGGCCTGGACCTCTTTGCTAGTCCAGCCAATGCTCAGCTTCTCTGGTTTTGCAGTCCCTATCCGCACCTGGGCCGGGTGGCTCTGGACACCTTCCTCCTCTCATGGGTGACAGGTCTGCTTATACGCCTTCCTTCCCACACCACTGATAGCATGGACCCTTCTTAAGGTCCAGTGGGACAGAGCCTCGATGATCCTCATGGCCCAGACAACCATGGTTCCCCCTGCTGCTCTGTCTCTCGACGGAACCCCTGATCCCTCTCGGGAGGTCATCGGGGCTCCTAACGGAGGAGGGAGGCTAGCTCCTCCACCCCAATTTATTTATTTAGACAGTTTTGTATACCACCTTATCCTTCAATCAGAGTGGTCACAACACAATTGGGGGATACATTTAACATGAGGGGATATGAGACACATACACTAATATTTACAGGGAACATGGGCAATGGAGGGTTAAGTGGCTTGCCCAAGACCACAAGGAGCATCTATGGGACTAGAAACCACAGTCCTTCCAGCCCAAGGTTGCTGTCCTCTAGTGGGATTTGAACCCCCGACTTTCCGACCTAAGGTAACTTGCCCCAACCACTAGGCCACTCCTCCCTCTGGGATCCCTGTGCCTTACAGCTTGGCTGCTGAATGGGTCGCCTTAGCTCCCCTTCATCTCCCCAGGGAGGTCGAGGACATCCTACTGGCCTCTTGTAAGGACTCAATGAGATGGGCTTATACCTTCAAGTTTTCGGAGTGGTGTTCGGAGAACCATATGAACCTGTTCTGCCTGATACACTTGGTCCTGCAATACTTGTTCCATCTCTCGCAGTCTGGGCTAAAATCGAACTCAGTTAGGGTTCACCTGAGCGCAATCTCAGCGAACCATCATCCCATCAAGGGCAAACCCCTCTCAGGGCAGCCCCTTGTTTCTCGTTTCATGCAGGACTTGCTGCTCTCCAAGCCCCCTATCTACCCGTCCTCAATGTGATCCTCACACAGCTGACCAAGCAGCCTTTCGAGCCCCTGGCTACTTGCTCCTTGTGGCACTTATCCTGGAAGGTGACCTTCCTGGAGGCACTCACTTCCACCCATAGAGTCAGAGAGCTCCAAGCCCTGATGGCCGAGGTGCCATACACCAGGTTCTACAAGAACAGGGTGGTTCTTCGCACCCACCCCAAGTTCCTCCTGAAGGTTGTCTCGGACTTCCATCTCAACCAGGAGGCGGTGTTACCCACTTTCTTCCCGAAGCCCCATACCGACCTGGTGTCGGCCGTTCTCCATACCCTGAACTGCAAGAGGGCCCTATCCTTCTACTTGCAGTGGACTCGGGGCCACCGCAAAACTGAGCAACCTTTTGTCTCCTGCTATCCCAGCCATCTGGGACAGGCGGTCACCAAGTGGATCTTGTCCATTTGGTTGGTGGACTGCATCTCCTTAGCCCAGGCCCAGGCTGGGCTGCCACTGGACCACCGGGTCACGGCGCACAGTGTCCGAGCGATGGTGACGTCAGTCGTGAGCCTCCGCTTAGTGCCCCTGTTGGACATCTGCCAGGCCACCACCTGGTCCTCTGATTATACTTTCTCGACCCATTACTGCCTGGAGAGGGAGTCCCATCGGGACAGCGCCTTTGGCCAGGCGATACTTCGTAATCAGTTCAGGGTATAAGCAACTCCTGCCCTCCGACCCTTCTTGTTCAGGCTACCAGAGATGTGGCTCTCCATGGACTCTGGGTCATCGGGCCTGTCTTCATATTTGCTTGTGACTGCTCACAGCTCTGCCATGCCTTTTCTTACAGGTTCTCGGTAGCCTGTAGCTAGGGAGTCCCTTATGTGAGGACTGACTTCCTGCTTGTTCTGGAGAAAGCGTAGTTATTTACCTTGTAATAGATGTTTTCCAGGGACAACAGGAATCAGTCCTCACAACCTTCCTTCCTCCCCTTGGAGTTGCTGTTCATTTTTGCCATCTTCTTGGTGGGGCTCTAGATGTGCCACCTGACTGAGTAAGATGACACCCTTGGGCGGGAAGGGGACCATGCAAGCATGGTGGCATTCTCAAAGTCTTTCTTTGAAAGCTGGGGAAATGCTCTGCGCAGGCTCCATTGGTGCCGACGTCACCCATATGCAAGGACTGATTCCTGCTGTCCCTGGAGAACACCTGTTACAGGTGACTAACTATTTTGTCTCCTGCAAACTAAAATTTTCATCTCACGCCCCTTCACCTCCCAGTGGAACCAGCATGTAATTCACTCCCCTCCTCCCTAACCCCATACTGTACTTACCCACTCCGCATATGGCTTCCAAACCCTATGATACTGTACTGCTTTGTGTGCAGTGAGCTGCCATCTCACACATGCATCACACTTCCTTCATTCGTACTCTAATCTTTCCCATATTCGGCAGTTCCAGTGCCTTCCAGCCCAAGGCCACCACAAACCAACACCTTCCCAGTTTAGCCATGTCTTTCCACAGATCGGCACATGGCCCATTTAGCAAGCGACTCTGAGTCCCTTCCCCATCTCACTCCTGTCATGGCACTCAACTCCTCCACCACAGCGCCCCAGAATAGCTCAGCTTTCAGGCAGGTCCACCACATTTGAAAGAATGAGCCCTCTTCCCCACCCCTCCATCTCCTCCATCCTAGAGAGCCAACTCCCTTGCCCATTTTGCTCAACCTCTAGGAGGGCGGGGGGGGGGGGGTCATATATGTTCTATAAAGTACTTCATAAGCATTCTACAACATGTTGGCAGCCTCAGACAGCTTCAAAGTAGCTAGGAGGATTTCTCTCCATCTCATATCTTCCCATTCCCCCCCCTCCCAATATCTTGCTCCCAGCTATCAAAATGGTGAAAACCTCTAATGGGTCTAGTAATAAGGATTTGTATATAGCTTGGACAGTAGGCCCTTCATCCCCCTTGTTTTATGATAGAGTTCCTCCATTGCAGTTTGGGGGTTTCCTAATATCTCCCTGGATGGCTGCGCTCTATAAAAAGTGTTGTAGCTGCATTTAGGGGTATTTATCGCAGTCCAACAACCCCTATTGCTCCTTTACCTTGGCAAATTCCAAAACCTCCCTCCCCCCTGGAATTCAACAACTGACCCAAATTTGTCAAGTTCTTCCTCTCCCAAGTGTCAAATCTACTCCCCTCTCCCCCTGGGTGGAAGTCCGGGTGTCCCTGTATATGTAGAGTACTTCCTCCCCTCCATAATGGTCCTCCAAAGTTGCCACCAATTTCGCTAGGTGAAGTCAATGTACAGATTTCTGTCATCCTCTTCTCCTCCTCACCCCTCTCAGTTGTTCCCCTCCCCGCAGACTCTTGCTCGATTTGCACCTATTTAAATTTGGTGAGTCCACGCCACTCAAAGATCGCCTGTTTCTGCAGGGCCAGCCCAAGGGTTGCCGCCATTCCCCCCCAGCTGCCGCCAAACCCTTCCCCCCCAGCTGATTCCTTCTCGGGAGGGGGTGTGAGCAGCGGCAGCATTTCAAAAAGCAGTGGCTTTTTGCCATCGTTTTCTTGCCTAGAGCAGTCCATATCCTGCAGCACACATGGTCTGCCACTTCTTATTCCCTTCCGACGTAACTTACTGTCATAGAGGGGTCATAAGCAGCAAGCCATTTGTGCTAAAGGATATGGCCTGCCATGGGTAAGAAAGCTGTGGTAAAAAACGGATGCTTTTGGAAATTATGCTAATGCTGCTGCCGCTGCCTGTCTGCCCCCAAACGGAATCGGTGGCAGCTGGGGGGGGAGGGCGGCATGGCTGGTCATGTGTGCCACTGCCGTAACCTAACTGGGGTGACTGCCTAGTGGACGGGCCAGCCCTGTATATCTGCACTGCTTGGTAATAAAGCAGATTCGGCACCTCCAGACCTCCATCCTCCCTCCAATGCTGCAACAACTCCCTACAAACCCTGGATGCCTGCCTTTTCCAGTTTAATGCATCCACCTTTGTCTGTAGCCCTTTCAGGAAAGCCACTGGCACCTCCACAGGTAGGTCCATGAACAAATAAAGCAGACGAGGAAGCACGTTCATTTTCACCATTGCTGTTCTCTCAAGCCAGAGCAATGGAAGTTTGCATCACTTCATTATCCCATGCTTGAAGGGACCATAATTCCACGAGATGTTTCCCACAATCCTCCCCATCACTACACCCAGATATTTGACCACACCTTTAGACCATTTGAAGGGAAATTTCTCTTTCAACCTCTAGTCAACACAGTCAACATTCAACCCCAGAATCTGGTTTTCCCAGATTGTTCTTATATCCAGACCAAGAGCTATAATGAGCTATATCTCCAGGAACAAGCAGGAATGAGTCTTCACATATGGGTATCGTCAGTACCGATGGAGCCTGCGTGGGAACGCTCCCCAGCGTTCCCGCGCAGTAAGAAGTAAGAAAGCTTTTGGGAGCATCCCACAGCGCCTGCGCGCTGCCTTCCTGCCTTTCCCAACCACCTCTCTCCAGTTCTTTTCCGCGGAGCCAGCAGGTCGTGTTCCTGTCACCGCAGAAGAAGTTCTTTATTTTTTTCTTTATTTTTCTGTGTCGCGTCTGCCTTCTTCGACGTCAGACCGGTACTGCAGGTCTTTTCTTTTCTTTCTTAAACAAAAAAACAAACAAAAAAACTTTCCTTTCTTCAACTGTGCATTTTCAGTTTGGGCCTTAGGCCTGAACATTTTCTCCTCATGGAGAAGCCCGCTTCCGGGTTCAAAAAGTGCACGAAATATGGCGGTACTATTTCTGTCACCGACACCCATGATTGGTGTCGAAAATGTTTGGGTCCTGACCATTCCATCACGGATTGTGTGTCCTGTACCATGATGTCTAAAAGAGGTCGGCAGAACCGAGCAGCCAAGCTCAGTACCCTGTTTCCCTCTGATGCAGCCTCGGTGGCATCAACGTCTTCCAGGGCTGCTTCTTCCTCCCATGGATCTCAGGTAACCAAACATAAATCTAGCCGGTCCTCGAAGGGCAAATCTCCCTCTAAGCATCGAGATGCCTCCGGGCTTGTCCTAGAGGATTCCGCACCGGCAAAATTACCCCGGCGGAAAGTTCCAGCTTCCAAAGCATTGTCTATGGGGTCACAGGTTGACATCAATGGCTCGGCCTTGACCGATCACCTGTTGCCATGTTCTGGGGTACCGGTGGCCTCCACTGATACCGACATCCAGACTCTGGTGGCATCGATGGATCAGAAGATTCTGTCCATGCAGCACACCCTAACGGCGTTTATGCAGGCTTCGACGCCTCCGGTACCGCAACAATCTCCGTTGCCAGTACCGACTCTGGCATCGTTCCCGGTGCCGGTACCGATTGCATCGACATCGGCTTCGGTGTCGACTGCAACGGTACCCTGTCCTATGATGCCCATCGGTACCGAACCGGTATCGCTTACTCCCGATGTTGATCCCACTCGGTACGCGTATCGGGCTTTACAAGAGCATCCAGACAGGCGATACTTCGATTCCTCCAAAGACTCTGATGAGTCGGAGGCTTCTGTCGAGGCACCGGTACTTCTTCCTCAGGAGTCTGCTTCTCCAAAAAGAAGAATGTCTCCTCCAGAAGACTTGTCTTTTCAAGACTTCATTAGGGAAGTGGCTAGGGGCCTCTCCATTACAGTGGCCCCTGAGTCAGAGCCTAGAGCCAAGCAATTAGATATTTTGCAATATCCTAAGGCTCCTAAAGAAGCAGCTACCTTACCTATTCATGAGATTCTCTATGATCTCATGTTAAGCATGTGGGAGACTCCTCTTACCACCTCTCCTCATTCTCGTAGGTTAGACACCATGTACCGTGTCCCTCCTTGTCCTGGCTTTCATTAGTCTCAGCTTCCTCACCACTCTATTGTGGTAGAGTCTGCCATGAGGAAAATAAAGAGTGCAAAGAGACACTCATCTAATCCTCCAGGACGTGAATGCAGGACCCTTGATGCTTTTGGCCGAAGGGTTTTCCAAGCTAATATGCTTGCTGCCAGAATCAACTCCTATAGTCTCTATATGGGGATGTTTCTAAAAGAAGTCACAGATCATCTGCAGACTTTAGCCCCTTTTATTTCAGAAGATAAAAGGCAGGAATTTCTCACTTGGCTTAAACATGCCCAAGATGTTTCCAAATTTTTCCAACCGTGCAGCCTTTGACTATTTTGAGTGTGTAAGCAGAGCCTCGGCTATTGCCATAGGTGCACGCAGAATTGCTTGGTTACAAGCCTCTGATTTGGAACTCTGGGTCCAAGATGAACTGGGAAATCTTCCTTGTACAGGTGAAAAACTTTTTGGCAGGGATTGGCAAGCAAAGGCCACTCAGATGGATGCTGAGAACTCTGCTTTGGATCGACTTTCAAAATCTACCTCTGCTCCTGTTAAGAAAAGATTGTTCAAAAAGACACCTTTTTCTAAAAAAGGAAGATATTATCCTGCTTATAGTCAGCAGGCATCTTCTGCAGGTCGTTTTGCTGCAAAGCGTCAGCAACCACCTAAACAGGCCAAGTCAAAGGCTGCCAGGCCTCCCACGGCCCAGCAGCCTCAGCCTCCTCAGGGCCTTTGACTTGCAACTAGAGAACTTAGCCTTCCTAGCTCTGGAAGAACCAGAGCCCCTCAACATTCCAGGAAGGTTGGCTTACTTTGCTCCCAGATGGGAGCAAATCACAGCAGAGCAATGGACCCTCTCCATTATAAGGGAAGGGTACAAGCTTCATTTCTTAAACCTTCCTCCCCACACCATGGTGAAACAGTTCAATTCTCCAACATCTCTCCTCAACCTTCTGGGTCAGGAGATTGCTACCCTTCTTGCCCAAGGGGCAATAGAAGAAGTACCTCTTCTTCAACAGGGCTCAGGGTTCTACTCCCCTTATTTTCTTATTCCAAAGAAAACAGGGGGCTACAGACCCATATTAGATCTCAGAGAATTGAACAAGTTTCTATTCAAAGAGAAATTCAAGATGATTTCTCTCGGTACTCTGCTGTCATACCTTCAGAGTCAGGACTGGCTTTGTTCTCTAGATCTCAAGGATGCGTACACCCATGTCCTCATCCATCCAACACACAAAGTTCCTTTGGTTCCTTTTTCAAGGAAAGCACTACCAATACAGGGTGCTTCCTTTCGGTCTGGCCTCTGCACCAAGGGTGTTCACGAAATATATTTTTTATTTATTTAACAGTTCTTCTATACCGCTCTATTTTAGATCAGAGCGGTTTACATTCAACATCAACCATACAACACAGGAACCCTGAGTTGTATTTACAATAAACAGGAGATCAACTTGGAAGTAACTGGGGGGAACTATGTACATTGTATAACATATCTACATCTTATTTACACTGGGGGTCCTGATTCCATTTCAGTGGGTATCTTCTGAGCGATCTGTAGTAGCTGCATTTCTACGCACTCTAGGAATATTCGTTTTCCCATATCTGGACAACTGGCTCATTCGAGCTCCATCCCAGTCAGAGGCCCAGATTTCTCTAACCTGCACAATGCGTGTCCTTCAGTATTTGGGACTGGTAATAAATATCCCAAAATCCCATCTCACCCCTACTCAGTCTCTGGAGTTTATAGGGGCCTTGCTGGATACCACAACTGCAAGGGCCTATCTTCCTCAGGCCCGTTGTCTACGCTTGGTGCAGTTAGCCTCCCAGATACAGTTAAAGTCGCATTTAACTGCTCGAGAAATGTTACAACTATTAGGCCACATGGCATCCACCGTGCATGTGGTTCCATATGCTCGCCTTCACATGAGGGCAGCTCAATGGACTTTGTCCACCCAATGGACTCAGGCATCAGGTTGCCTGTCAGACAAAATAGCAAACTCCAGTCGCCTATTTTGGTCTCTCCAGTGGTGGAAGTCCCCTCCAAATCTGTTGCTGGGGTCCCCTTTTCACAGCTTTCACAAGAAAATATGTTCAAGTATAACTGGATGCTTACTTTATCTTCAAAAATTATACCAAAAAATATATCTACTTATGTTAACTATTGAGGTCTCAGACTTATTGTAGCTCTGCCATAAGGACTAAACGTCCGTTATCGTGGCAACGAGCCCTTTTGCATCAACGACCTTGTGAGTGTGAGTGGGTTAAAAAAGCACAGCCCTAAAGACCCAAATCAATAATTTAAAATTCCAAAACTCGTGTTCTTATCTGTGCTATAAAACAGCCCACTCTCATGGATTTGAGCATTGATCCCGACGCCTCCCTTTGGTACCAGTCTAGCGTTTCACAACGCTAACTTTCATCAGGGGATCTGTCCACTACTCCGATCCAACTCTGCAGTTCCTAATAAACCAAACATAAAGATAATAATCAACCCTCTATTAAAAACACCCTAAATTTAAAACTTATTTATACTGCTAACCACCCTAAAACCTATATTCCAGCTACTAAAAAGAACTAAACCCACCTTTTAAAACTCCATAGCTGCCCACGTTTCACCAAGAAATCTCCGAATCAATGAAATGGTAACACGAAACGCCGCGCATGCGGACTAACGAACGTATCTCCTATCTTATAGGAGCCACTCCTACTCATACAGCCAATCAACTATCTCCACATCACCATTGGCTACACCTACTCACAAAATGTGTCTCAGGCAAAATGCACTACAGCTACCAATCCCACGTTTAACTCCCGACACACAAAAACCCAGGAATCCCCCTCTATTAGCACCATACTCACAGCAAACAATCTCTGAAAAACAATTCCTAAAAAATGATGGCAATACCCGTTAATACATCAAATACCAAGGGGTCTCTCACTCGAAACCTATCCGTGGATATGTCCCATCCCCCATTCAATCCATTATCAGAGACATCGAGCCCATTCCACCTGGGCATTCAAGCCCTTAGGAGATACAGTGTCACACGTGTAGATCCACCATTGTTCCCGTCGAATGATAACCTGATCTACTGGTGCTTTAAAATCATCTTGTAACACCTGATCTACACATAAAACACGGAGCTGTTCAAGCTGATGTCGCTGCTCCACACAATGTTGAACTATGGGAGCCTCCATTACTACATGTTTTAAGCGGCTCTTATGCTCACGAATCCGAAGTTTTAAAAGGTGGGTTTAGTTCTTTTTAGTAGCTGGAATATAGGTTTTAGGGTGGTTAGCAGTATAAATAAGTTTTAAATTTAGGGTGTTTTTAATAGAGGGTTGATTATTATCTTTGTTTGGTTTATTAGGAACTGCAGAGTTGGATCGGAGTAGTGGACAGATCCCCTGATGAAAGTTAGCGTTGTGAAACGCTAGACTGGTACCAAAGGGAGGCGTCGGGATCAATGCTCAAATCCATGAGAGTGGGCTGTTTTATAGCACAGATAAGAACACGAGTTTTGGAATTTTAAATTATTGATTTGGGTCTTTAGGGCTGTGCTTTTTTAACCCACTCACACTCACGAGGTCGTTGATGCAAAAGGGCTCGCTGCCACGATAACGGACGTTTAGTCCTTATGGCAGAGCTACAATAAGTCTGAGACCTCAATAATTAACATAAGTAGATATATTTTTTAGTATAATTTTTGAAGATAAAGTAAGCATCCAGTTATACTTGAACGTATTTTCTTGTGAAAGCTGTGATTAAGGCGTTCAGTAATTTGACCATAGAGGAAGTGGGGTCCCCTTTTCAGCAGTCGCTACCCCAAGCAACTCTGACAACAGATGCTTCTCCAGTGGGTTGGGGAGCTCATCTGCAGGATCTCTCCTCCCAGGGCATCTGGTCTCCACAGGAGACTTCTCTGCATATCAATCTCTTGGAACTCAGAGCAATATTCTTAGTTCTCAGAGTGTTCCATTCCCTGCTCAGCTACAGGACAGTCCTCATCCATACGGACAACCAAGTAGCCATGTTCTATGTAAACAAGCAGGGCGGGACTGGCTCTCTGTCGCTTTGCAACGAAGCTTTGCGACTGTGGGCCTTCGCCAGAGAGCATCACATCCATCTTCTGGCAGTATATCTTCCAGGCGTTCAAAACTCTTGGGCGGACAGACTCAGTCGAGTTCTGCTTCCACACGAGTGGTCCCTCCACTTGGACCAGGTTGCCAGGATTTTTCGAATTTGGGGAACCCCGGACATAGACTTCTTTGCAAGTCCATGGAATGCCAAACTTCCTCGGTTCTGTTCCAGAATTCCGTGTCAGGGAGTTCAGGCCAAGGATGCCTTCCTCCTTCACTGGGGTCAAGACTTCTTTTATGCCTTTCCACCAATTCCCCTAATTCCCAAAACACTATTCAAGCTTCAGAGAGATCGAGGGACCATGATCCTCATAGCACCACATTGGCCACGCCAAGTGTGGTACCCTCTACTTCTGCATCTCTCTCAAGCTCCTTCCCTGGACTTGGGCTATGCACCAGACCACCTGTCCCAGGAAGAGGGAACGTTGTGGCACCCAAACCCCCAGTCGCTCTATCTCAGGGCTTGGTTGCTGAGGGCCTAGACCTTCAAGATTTTGATCTCTCTCAGCAAGTCAGAGATGTTATTCATGCCTCTAGAAAGCCTTCTACTAGACGTTCCTATGCTTTCAAATGGAAAAAATTTACCATTTGGTGTTCAGGGAAGGGTCTAAACCCTCTTGCAATACCTTTGAATTCTCTACTAGAGTATCTCCTGCATCTATCCCATGCAGGTTTGAAAACAAATTCAGTAAGAGTCCATTTGAGTGCTATTGCAGCGTCCCTCAAGCCTCTCAATGGACAACCTATTTCCTCTCATCCTCTTTTAACAAGATTCATGAGAGGCCTTCTTTTAATTAAACCTCCCATTAGACCACCTCCAGTGGCATGGGACTTAAACCTGGTTCTTGGCCAGCTTATGAAGCCACCCTTTGAACCTTTAGCCACTACCTCCTTGAAATTTCTTTCTTGGAAAGTTGTTTTTCTTATTGCAGTCACCTCAGCACGCCGCATCAGTGAGTTGCAAGCTTTGGTGGCTAATCCACCTTATACAAGGTTCCATCATGATAAGGTAGTCTTCAGGACCAATCCACACTTTATGCCTAAAGTGGTCTCGCCTTTTCATCTGAACCAAGAGGTATATTTACCTGTCTTTTTTCCAGGACCTCATGCATCAAGTGCAGAGAGGAATCTTCATACCTTGGATTGTAAGAGAGCTCTCACTTTTTACTTACAAAGAACACAGCAACATAGAAAGTCTTCTCAACTCTTTGTTGCTTTTGATCCTTCTCATTTTGGACTTCCAGTCTCTAAGAGAACACTGTCCAACTGGATTGCTGAGTGTATTTCTTTCGCCTACCAGAGTAGGAACATTTCTCTGGAGGGCCATGTCACAGCTCACAATGTGAGAGCCATGGCAGCCTCAATGGCTCATCTAAACTCTGTGTCCATCGACCAAATCTGTTGAGCGGCCACCTGGGCCTCGGTTCATACCTTCACAGCCCATTACTGTTTGGACAAGGACTCCCGCCGGGAAGCCTCGTTTGGTCAGGCTGTTCTCAAGCACCTGCTCCATTCCTAATCAACTCCTACCCACCTACCCTGGTCGGATGCCAGAGATCCATGGGAGGAGGTAGAGTCCTTTTCAAGGACACACAACCTGGGGTTTCTCCCTGGCATCTACTTCTAGGGAGTCCCCATATGTGAAGACTCATTCCTCCTTGTTCCTGGAGATAGCAGTTACTTATCTGTAACAGGTGATCTCTGGGAACAGCAGGAATAAGTCTTCACAACCCACCCACCTCCCCTCGGAGTTGTATCTCTCTATCTTTTCTTTCCTCTCTCTCTCTTTGTCTCAGCTTTAAAACTTGAACTGGAGAGAGGCGGTTGGGAAAGGCGGGAAGGCAGCGCGCAGGCGCTGTGGGATGCTCCCAAAAGCTTTCTTTCTGGACGCTGGGGAGCGTTCCCGCGCAGGCTCCGTCGGTACCAACGATACCCATATATGAAGACTTATTCCTGCTGTTCCCAGAGATCACCTGTTACAGGTAAGTAACTGTGCTTTCCTGTAGAAGGACCTGTAGTGTCAGCAGCCTCGTGAGAGTTAATAGTGCATCATCCACAAAGAGGGCTATTTTGTATTGGGTGAACCCTATCTGTACTCCTGAGATGTCTGGGTTTGCCCACACCCTGCCTGCCAGCAGTTCAGTAACCGATGCAAAAAGCAGGGGCAAAATAGGACAGCCCTATTGTGTGCCTCTACATAGGTCAAAGCTGTCTGAGTAGCCCTCATTTACTCTGACCTGTGCCTGTGGCGCTCATAAAGAGCTCTAACCGAGCAGCTAAAATTGGATCCTAATCTGATCTTGTGTAGTACCTGTAGCATAAAAGACTATTCCACTCAGTGAAAAGCCTTTTCGGCGTCGACCATGACCGTAGGTTCCTCATTCCTCTTAGCCTCCCAAATTTGGTGTCACTCTGCTGATATCGCTCGCTAATCTACCCAGGACAAACCAGCCGGGTCATCCCTTGTCAAAGGAGGTAACACTCTGCTCAACCATGCTGTGAGTACTTTAGCCAGTAGCATCCAGGTTGATAAGGGAAATGGGCATGTAAGAGCTGCAAAGTGTAGCATTCTATCTCCAGGAACAAGCAGGAATGTAGTCTTCACATATGGGTGATGTCTGTACTGATGGAGCTGCATGGGAATGCTCTCCAGTGTCCAGTGGGAAAGATTGGGAGTATCCCACTGTGACTGCGTGCTTTCCCAACTCTTCCATCCCAGTTGTTTGTTTTCCACGGAGCCAGCAGGAAGCAAATCCTGTCACAGCAGAAAATTCTTTAATTCTTTGTTTTTTGTGGTTTGCATCTGCCTTCCTGTTGACTCCAGAACAGACTACCCTTGGTTCTTGCTTTCTTTAAAAAATAAAAAAAACAACTTTTCTTCAGGCGCATCTATATCTTTTTAGGCCTTAAGCCTTCCATTTTGTCTAACACTACAGACAAACCTGCTAGTGTTTTTAAGAAATGTTCTAAGTGTGGCAGTACCATTTCTGCCACTGGTACCCATGATTGGTGTCTTAGCCTCTGGCCCGATCACCAGCCATCAGAATGTCTTCTGTGTAAGAAGATGACAGAGAGGCCTACAGAATCGAGCCGCAAAGTTGAGATCACTCTTTGCCTCAGATACAGTTTCTTTGGCATCGATGTCATCAAGGGCATCCTCTTCCTCTCATGGATCTCAGGTATCCAAACATAAGTCTTCTTCAAAGACAGGCTCCACCCCCCCAAGGGTAGATTTCTTTCTAAGCACTGAGATGCCTCGAGCATTGCCCAGGAGGTGGATTAGCCGGCCAAACAACCGCAGCTGTAGGACCTTTTCTCCAAAGCCATCGAGGGGTTCCAGGATGCTCCCAAGGCCTCCACCTCCAGAGAGCTTCTGGTGCCATGCTCTGGGACAGTAGCACATATCTCCAGCACCGATATGCAAGCATCGGCGAGCTGTATGGATCAGTGTAACCTTTCTGTAGAGCGGAACTTGGCGGCTCTACTTTGATGCCGATAAAATCCCTACTGGCAGTACCGCCGATACCAGCATCATCCACGGTTCCGGTGCAGACCACACAGAGTTATATGCCGCTTTAGAATAGAAATGTAGAAACATGACGACAGAAAAAGACCACATGGTCTATCTAGTCTGTCCTTGCTGCTCTGCCGCCCATGCCTACTCTCGTGTCCATTTCCGGTACCAAGGTATCAGTTAGGCAAGTCCCCCTTCCGATACCAACTTCACTTGGTACCAGCCCTTGGCGAACAAGGACATTATTCACACTGATACTTTGATTCTTCCGATAATGAATTGGATACCTGAAGGCTACAAAGTCTTCCAGAAGACCCTTCTCCTTCATCGGAGCGGCGTATGTCCCCTCCCGAGGATATGTCCTTTCAAGAATTTATTTGGGACCTAGCTAAGGGCCTTCCATTACAGCGACATCTGAGATGGAGCCCAGAGCAGAGGAACCGGAGATCCTCCGGTACCCTACAGCTCCTAAGGAGGCGGTCACACTCTTGTTTCACAGCATACTCCATGATCTCATGCCCCAAATGTGGGAAATGCCCCTTATTATTTCTCCCCACACGCGATGACTCAATTATATATGAACCCTAACTTCATTCCTCCAAATCCTAACTTCATTCCTCCAAATACTATTGATTTATTAGGTAGGCCCATCATAGTTAAAAACGAAATCAAATACCTTGGCATAATTTTGGATAAATTCCCGAATAGAATGGGAAATGTGCCTATAAGAGGCAAGATTGAGGAAACTAGCATATCCTGTTCCTTGTCGATGGGTGATAATACCTTTTTAAGTAGAATCAATTAAGTTTCACTATTTTACTTCCCCGCATGCGTAGCGTTTTTGTTGCAACGCACACAATTGACAGAGCCCAACTGAGCTATGCCGGTGCCACATCAGGTAGGAGGGTCGAAGTACACGGTAGAAAAATCTATTAAACATAAGTATGATAAGAGAAGTATATATCTAAAGAACTCTTTTCCTTTTTTAGTGTTGATATGAAAAATTCCCCTGATGAAACCTGTTGGAGAAACGCATCTCATAGCACATGAATAAGCGTCGGGAATTCATCGCACAGCTAAGCACTGGTCTATTATTCCAAATCAAATAACATGTTTAAAAGGCTTGTCAAGAATATCGTCAAAGTTTAGAAACATTGAAGAATAACTTATAAAAAATTATTTTTGGAGAACACTTATATGGCTAACAGTTTAAGTAAGAGGTCATTGATGTATATTTAGGCATTAGTCCACTGGAGAATTTATAAAACAGTGGCAGCCTATGGTATCTGAGACCTCGCTAGCCATGAGTCTAAGATGATATATTAACCGCTTCCCCAGATGCATTACAGAGTAACATTACTATTTGCATAATTTTAGATAAGGCATTGAACCTTAAATCTCACATTGCTAAAATCGCTAACAAGGCATATCATCGTCTAAAGATTGTGAGAAAACTAAAGCCATTACTCCATCAAGACCATTTCCGTACCCTTTGTCAGGCTCTCATCACCCCCCCCCCCTCCTAGACTATGGAAACCTGCTTTATCAAGGCCTCCCTCAGCTAACTCTACACCCTCTCCAGATGGTTCAGAATACTGCTGTACGTATTACTGGTACAGCAAAAACAGATCATATCTCCCCTGTCCTACAACAGTTGCACTGGCTTCCAGTAAGTGTCAGGTCAAAATTCAAGACACTTTTAATTATCTTTAGGATTTACAATTACCTGTCAGCGGATGCTTTACAAAATATTATAACTAGAGACATTATCAAAAGACCAAGAAGCAGCACCAATAATGACAACATAATTAGTACCCTTGCTGAATACTGTAGGACTAAACAAGCAACTTCAAAAAGAGCTCCTTCTTTACTGGCTTCCAAACTTTGGAACTCTCTCCTGATGGACCTCAGAATTATGACTGATATCAAAGATTTTCGCAAGGCCTTGAAGACCCTGCTGTTTGCTGAAACTTATGATTTGATAAATAATTAATAGTTTTTACCAATAGGCCCATTTTATTACATTAATTAATCTTAGTTTTATCTGTTAATGTCATATCTACCCTATGTTATTTGTAACCTTCCACTTGTATTGTGACCACTTTGATTGAATACAAACCTGTCTAAATAAATAAATAAAGTACCAAGTTGTCCCAGTTTTCAAGACGCAGCTTCCACATCATTCGATGGTAGTGAAATCGGCGATGCGCCGAATTAAGAGGTCTAAAACACATTCTTCTAATCATCCAGGTAGAGAATTGAGAACTCTTGATGCTTTTGGACGTTGGTGTTTTCAAGCTTCCATGCTTTCAGATAGAATAAGTTCAAACATACTCTATATGGGTATGTTCCTCAAAAAGGTTACCAGAGATCTTGAATCAATGGCCCCTCTTCCTGAGGACAAGAAGGCTGACTACCTTACACTGGTTAGACATGCCCAGAATGTTCCAAAGTTTGCCAATAGGGCAACCTTTGATTGCTTTGAGTGCACTAGCAGAGACATCTGCATCGGTGCACGAAGAATTGATTGGCTTCAATCATCAGATCTTGAGCAATGGGTTCAAGATAAACTGGGTAATATTCCCTGCACAAGTGAAAACCTGTTGGGCAAAGACTGGCAGGATAAATCTTCTCAGTTAGAATCTGAGGCTATCTGACTATAGCCAATCCTGCTAGGAAGAAAGCAGCTGCAAAGAAAACTTTCTTTGGTAAGAAGAAAATGTTTAACCTTCTTACACCCCTGCTTCTCAATACCAACCTCAGGGTACCCAAAAGAGGCAACAGCCTCCCAAACAGAAGAAACCACAGGCTCCTAGAGCTCAGCTAGCTGTGCAGACCCAATCTGCATCTGTTTTTTTTACTTTTTTCCTAGAGAACATAGCCAGCCCACCTCTGGAGAACCCTCATACCCTCCACATAGCAGTCAGACTTTGTCATTATGCCCACAGGTAGCATCTCATCACCTCAGAGCAGTGGACGTTAACCATTGTGAGAGAAGGGTACAGACTTCATTTACAAAGCCCGGTCCACTCTAGTGGGGAAATATCAATCTCAACCCCCCCCCCCACCTCACTGCTCTCCTGCTGCAGGAGGTGACTTCTCTTCTATCACAGGGTGCCATAGAAGAAGTTCCCACATTACAACAAGAGACTAGTTTCTATTCTCCGTACTTCCTCATACTAAAGAAAAGCGGAGGGTACAGACCCATCTTAGACCTCAGAAACCTAAACAAGTTATTAGTCCATGAAACGTTGTCAGATGTTGATTGGCACATTCCTGCTGCAGTATCATCTAGGAGTAAGGAGATCCTGGATTCTCTACAGGGAGAACTATTCAGGCAATTGGTAACAGACCCCACACGTGAAGGGGCCATACTGGACTTGGTGCTTACCAATGGTGAAAGTGTTTCTGATGTTGTAGTGGAAGATCATTTTGCATCCAGTGATCACCAGATGGTGTGGTTCAGTATTAGGACTAGGGCTGTTAAAATCCATTCCAAGGTGAAGATCTTAGACTTTAGGAAGACTAACTTTGCAAAGATGGGCCAATACCTCAGGGAGTTGTTAGTGGGATGGGAACAACTGGGGGATGTAGAAAAACAGTGGGCAAAACTGAAAGGGGGTATTTTAAAGGCAACCAACCTTTTTGTTAAAAAGGTAAATAAAGGCAAAAGGAACAGGAGACCGCTATGGTTTTCAAAGGAAGTAGCTGAAAAAGTGAAGAAAAAGAGGGAGGCCTTCATGAAATACAAGAGATCACAGAGAGAGGAAGACAGGCATCTGTATTTGGAAAAACTTAGAGAAGCTAGCAAAGTAGTCAAGAAGGCAAAGATTCAAAAGGAGGAGGAAATAGCCAATGCAATAAAATGGGGGGATAAGACATTTTTCAGATATATTAGTGAGAAGAGGAAGGGCAAAAGTGGTATTGTCAGACTCAAGGGTGCAGGGGGGGAATATGTAGAAGCTGATAAGGATAAAGCGGAATTGCTTAACAAATATTTTTGTTCTGTGTTCACAGATGAAGAACCAGGAGCAGGACCTCAGAAAACACCCACAAATAAGAACAGAAGCGAGGGACATCTTGAACAATTTTCAGAAGACTGTGTTCGTGAGAAACTAGCTCAACTTAAAGTAGACAAAGCGATGGGACCGGATGGGATACACCCTAGAATACTGAGGGAACTTGGGGACGTTCTAGCAACTCCACTGACTGACCTTTTCAATGCCTCATTGGAGTCGGGAGTGGTGCCAAAGGACTGGAGAGAGGCTCATGTGGTGCCTTTACACAAAAGCGGAAGTAAGGATGTGGTTGAAAACTACAGGCCGGTTAGTTTAACTTCAGTGGTAAGTAAATTAATGGAAACGCTGTTGAAAGAGAAAATAGTGAGGTTTCTGGAGTCCAGCGGATTACAGGATCCGAGGCAGCATGGATTCACCAGAGGCAGGTCTTGTCAGACAAATCTGATTGATTTCTTTGACTGGGTGACTAGGGAGTTGGACCACGGGAGAGCTCTAGATGTGGTGTATTTAGATTTCAGTAAAGCCTTTGACACTGTTCCTCACAGGCGACTTATAAACAAACTGAGCACCCTAGGGATGGACCCTAAAGTTACTGCTTGGGTTAGAAATTGGTTGGGTGGGAGGCGACAAAGAGTACAAGTAAATGGAGCTCACTCTGAGGAGAAGGATGTTACCAGTGGTGTGCCCCAGGGATCTGTCCTTGGTCCGATTCTTTTTAACATCTTTGTTAGTGATATAGCGGAAGGGCTGTCGGGTAAGGTTTGTCTCTTTGCGGATGATACCAAAATCTGCAATAGAGTAGACACCCAGGAAGGTGTAGATAACATGAGGAGGGATCTAGCTAAGCTTGAAGAATGGTCTAGAATTTGGCAACTGGGATTTAATGTTAAAAAATGTAAGGTCATGCATTTGGGCTGCAGCAATCCAAGGGAGCAATACAATATAGGAGGTGAAGTACTTTTGTCCACTAAAGAAAAGCGGGACCTAGGCGTAGTTGTGTCCGATGATCTTAAAGTAGCTAAACAGGTAGAAAAGGCGACAGCAAAAGCTAGAAGGATGCTCGGGTGCATACGGAGAGGAATGGCTAGCAGAAAAAAGGAGGTGATAATGCCTCTGTATAAGTCTTTGGTGCAACCTCATTTGGAGTATGGTGTGCAATTCTGGAGACCGCACCTTCAAAAGGATGTGAACAGGATGGAGTCGGTGCAGAGGGTTGCTACTAAGATGATTAGTGGTCTTCATTATAAAGCATATGAGGACAGACTTAAGGATCTTAATATGTACACCTTAGAGGAAAGGCGGGATAGAGGTGATATGATTGAGATGTTTAAATACCTCCGTGGCATAAATGTTCAGGGAGAGAGCCTCTTTCAATTGAAAGCAAGTTCTGCGACGAGGGGACATGGGATGAGGGTGAAGGGAGATAGATTCAGGAGTGATATGCGGAAATATTTCTTTACGGAAAGAGTAGTTGATCCGTGGAATAGTCTCCCAGTGGAGGTGGTAGAGATGAGGACAGTAACTGAATTCAAAAAAGCATGGGACCAACACAGAGGATCTCTAAAGGTAAAAAGTGGACTGTTGTAGTTGTTATGGAAGGACAGACTAGATGGGCCTTGTGGTCTTTTTCTGTCATCATGTTTCTATGTTTCTAAAAGTTCAAAATGATCTCACTAGGGACTCTCTTGCCCTATCTCCAGAGTCAGGATTGGCTCTGTTCTCTAGATCTAAAAGAAGTATATACATATATCCTCATTCATCTAGATCACAGGAAGTATCTACACTTCATCTTTCAGGGAAGACATTACCAATACAAAGTTCTGCCTTCCAGACTCACCTCTGCCCCAAGAGTCTTCACAAAGTGCATGGCGATCATGGCCGCATATATAAGAACTCTGGGGATATTTGTCTTCCCTTATTTAGACGACTGGCTGATAAAGTCAGGCACTTACCAAGAGGTTCAGCAATCCCTACTTTTTATAATGCAAGTACTGCAGCATTTGGGATTTGTGATAAACCTTCCAAAATCCCATCTCATTCCTACTCAAGTACTCGAGTTCGTAGGAACCCTCCTAGACACTCAGCAGTTAAGGGCATTTCTATACCAACTCTGCTGTTCGTCTCTTTCAGTTGGCATCTCAGGTTCATCTCAAAGATCACCTGACGGCCCGAGAGATGCAACAGCTTCTAGGTCATATGGCCTCAGCAGTACACGTAATTCCATATACCCACCTGCATTTGTGCACAGCTGAATAAACTCTTGTCTTCTAGTGGAAGCAGGTCTCAGGATGCCTCAAGGACAGGATCCAAGTCACTGCCCCTCAGGCTGCATCCCTTCAATGGTGGTGTGCCTCAGAAAACCTCCCCGTCGGGTCACCTTTTCAGATGCCTCCACATCATTGTACCCTGATGATGGATGCCTCCAAATTGGGATAGGGAGCTCACTTAGGCGCTCTCTCCACTCAGGGCCTCTGGAAAGCACAGGAGCCGAAACTCCAGATGAAGATAGCACAAAGCTCTAGTAGATTTAACACCCTAAGGGTGTTTCTGGATCATCTTTGAGGCCAGAGGATTCTAGTCCAATCAAGTTGCCATGTTCTGTGTGAATAAGCAGGAAGGAACAGGCTCTTGGCCCCTCTGCAAGGAGACTTTTCATCTCTGGTCTTTTGCCATTGCACATCACATACACCTTCAAGCGGTGTATCTACTAGGAGAGCAGAATGTCTTGGCAGACAGGTAGAGTCGGATCCTCCTCCCCCACGAATGGTCTCTCCATCTGGAAACAGCATCTTTCATCTTTCAGACCTGGGAGGCTCCAGAGATAGACCTCTTTGCAACACCACAGAATGCCAAGCTTCCACGCTTCTGCACCAGAAATCTGTGTCCAGCATTCATTGTGGATGCTTTCCACTTCCATTGGGGTTGGGGTCTCCTGTATGCCTTTCCTCCCATTCCCCTGATTCCCAAAACGATTTTCAAGCTTCAGGCAGACAGGGGCTACATGATCCTCATAACCCCTCGCTGGCCACATCAGCCATGGTTTCCTCTCCTGCTATGTCTGTCTCAGACTTGCCCATTGAGTCTCAAGTCAGCTCCTGATCTCCTCTCCCAGGAAGAGGGAACCTGCTCCATCAAAACCCGCAGTCTCTCCATCTCACGGCTTGGCTTCTGAAAGCATAGCTTTGCAAGGTCTTAACCTTTCTCAAGAAGTAAAGGAGATCCTTTTAGCTTCCAGAAAACCATCCATCAGACAATCATATGCGTTCAAGTGGCGTAGGTTCTCTTCCTGGTGTTCTCAGAAGGGTCTAGATCTTTTCTTAGCTCCTGTGGAAACTCCCCTTCAGTATTTTCTCCATCTATCTTCCTCTGGTCTTAAGATCAACTCTATGAGAGTTCACCTCAGTGCAATTGCTGCATCTCACAATTCCTTGGGTGGACAGCCCATCTCATCTTGAATCATCAAGCTGAATCTTTCGAGTGTCTTTACCGAAGCATACGCAACGCCTATGGTGAGGTTACTACAGCCTACTCCCTGATATTAGCACCAAATACTTTAACTCTTATTTCTTGTTAGCAAAAACATAGCACATCTTAGAATACTCCTTTTCTAGGTGCTTACCCAGCATCTTGTATCCACTTTTCTTATCCTCCCACCATTATCTACAATGTATTTTGAATTGCTGATTCATTGCATGTTACCAGCTAGACAGCCCAGCTAAATACATTGGAACGGAGTCTGTTACCTCTAAATCCTCTGTTCACATAACCAACAAATTTTGCATATTACTGTCTAGATAACCAATTGCTGTTCCATGTATTCTACTAGATAGATAGCCCAGCTAATTGTATTCTAGTGAATCTGTCACCTTAAGATAGTTTGTCTACCTATCCAATTAATTGCTAGTTCTGTCGGATAACCAACTGCCTTACACAGGACTGTCTGATAATAACCGATCTGTATTTACTGCTTTGACAGCAAATTACTCGCACAGTATCTATAGTCATTTGCTTACATTCTGATACTCAGTTAACAAACCCAACACACTGTGCATACATTCTGATACTCATTAACAAACCCAACCACTGTGCATACCCTTCCACTGCCACTCTTATACTATACACAGGACAGTTACATCTAAAAATGTCTTCCTCAAATACCTTCTGGCTAAAACTATTATGCAGCTGTTTAACAATTATTACACTAATCACACTGACCAACAGTCTAAACAACAAAAACTACAAACCAATCCCAATAATACAAAGATCTCCCGTCCAGATCCCCCATCATCTCATATGCCCACTGGCATCAACACAAAAATAAATCATCACAGACTAATACATATAAAACCTACTACTCTCACCCATCCACATACCGCAACCGACAACCATACACACCTTGTCCTGTATATTAATAAATGCAAGATCTATGAAAAATAAATTACCTATTTTCATAGATTTACTAAATGACCAAAAGCCAGATATACTATGTGTTACTGAAACCTGGCTAACTGACTCTGATGTTGTTTACCTAAACCAACTCAACACGAACAACTATGACATAACTCATACACACACACACTCTAAAAAAGGAGGTGGAGTCCGTTATAATGTCAAAAAAGAACTAAAGGCTAAACCACATCGATCTGTCCTCCCAAATAATATTGACACCCTCATCTTAAAAATTGCCCATTTCAAAATTTGTTTATTATACAGACCACCGGATCAAAAATCTGAAAACTTAGATGCCCTAATAGAACTCCTCAGCTCATCCACAGTCACTAACCCTATAATATTACTAGGAGATTTTAACCTCCCATCCTACCTACCCCCCCCCTCACACTCAGCTCTTTTTCCTGGAATCATTAGCTGATATGGCTTCCTCCAAATAATTAACTCAAAGACCCATATAAAGGAGGAACCCTTGACCTAGTCTTTCTACCAGAAGCATTCCAAAAATATTTTAACCGGTCATCGCTCGTGTGTACACCTATGCCTTGGTCTGACCATCACCTGATCAAAATTCACCTTAGCCTACACTGGAAGAAACAACAAAAATAACTACAGATAACCCCCCACCTAGATTCACAAAATTTAACGCTGAAGAATTCATTGATCTAACTATTCCCTATCTCCCCCCTTGTACCACTGACCTAGATGAAGCCGTCGCAACATGGCACAATACCAATTAACAATGCAGCTACATGTAAGCAACCCACCAAGAAGAAAAGCAACTCTAGAATAGGAGATGCCCCCTGGTTCAACAGCACCTTAAGACGAATGAAGAGAGATTTGAGAAATATTGAATCCAAATGGCGCAAAAACAAATCTATCCCTTCTTATGAAGCTTATCACAGCTACCTTAAAAATTACAAAGAAGCTTCTGACGGTGCAAAGAAAAACTTCCACACATCTATACTAACCAAATCCATTATTACACCAAGAGAAACTTTTCAGCATCGTCCAAAACCTAACTAATAACTCATACGACACCAGCAATGATACTATTGATATCTCTGCCCAGACTCTAGCAAACCACTACATAAAATAAATCAAAAACATTTGCATTCACACACCAAATCCTCTATCCCTTTCCCACCATCATCAAATAAAACAATGGTCCGACTTCCACCTCTATAACCAAAGACACTCTCAAGATTACTATTTCCAAACTTGAACACTACGACTTCTCAACTTGATCCATGTCCGGTAAACTGGATCAAGCATACCCTCCCTACACTATCCCCCTTTATCCTTCTATAGTCAATCTGTCGCTGCGCCAAGGATACTTACCACCTCCCCTCAAACTGCACAAATCCGACGATAATAAAAAATAACACCCTCGACAAAACATCACCTAATTCCTACAGACCTATCTCTAGCATTCCATTCATGGCAAACTAATTTGAAAAGGTCGTTCAAACTCAAACACAGGATCACATAGAAACCTCAGCCCCCCTTGATGACCAACAATATGGCTTTCGTCACTATCATGGCGTAGACACTCTATTACCGTACTCCTTGATACCTTAATACGAGGTATTGATAACCCTAAACAAGCCTTCATCCTCCTCTTTCTAGACATCTCTGCAGCGTTTGACAGTGTACAAACCATGCTGTAATGCTTAATAGATTAAAACAAATAGGAATCCACTCAACTGTACATAATTGGTTCACCTCATACCTAAACTGATCGAACCCAAACCGTCCGAACTAACACAGAAACTTCTAAAACATACAAACAGGAAATTGGTCTCCCCCAAGCTCCGCCCTCTCCGCCCTCTTATTTAATATATATATTCAACCAGTCTGTGACATTTTCAAGAAATTCAAAGTACACTATCACATATACGCAGATGATATGATGATGTACATACCATCACATCCCAACACTCCCACTACAACTGTTATCAGGAATGCTTTCTCTGAATTAACAATCTGGCTAAAAGACCACAATCTCCACATCAATCATGCTAAACTGATATATTAATAGTAACTAAAATCAATCATCATACCTCCAACACCCTCACTCTCCAAAATCACAACATTACAATCAAAAACGAAGTAAAATACCTAGGTGTCACCATTGACTCACACCTTAGTATGGACACACATATTAGAAAACATCACTAAGAAAATCTACTTTAAACTCAAAATTTTAAAACAATTACGTCCCCTTGTACTTCTACAAACGATTTTCTGAGCATTATTCCGGCTATCATCACTCCACACTTTGATTTCGCAAATCTCACCCTACTAGGAACAACAAAAACAGAACATAAAGAGACTCCAACTTGCCCAAAATGCAGCAGCAAGAATCGTTAATGAAGGTTCCACCATTTGAGCACATTACACCTATATTAGCAAACCTTCACTGGCTCCCAATTCAATCCAGGAATAAATTACAATTTTATCACTACATTTAAGACACTAAATACAATGGCCCCAGTCTCTTTAACAAAAATATCACTAAAGACACATCCCAAACTGCGCTACGGAGAGGCCACGCGAATAACGTAGGATCCCAAAGGATTTCACAAACTACCAAAAAAACAACATAAAAAAAGCGTTTTTCACATGCGGCTCCCACCCTATGGAACTCCCTCCCCGAAGAAATAAGAGCATTAAAAGATGCAAAGGAACTCCGCAAGAAATTAAAAACATATCTATTCACCTCCCACTTCGGCACACTAGAAAATACCCCACCACTAACAGGAAATGGTTAATAGTGACCCCACAGTATACCCATTTAAATATTCTCTATCTAACTACCATTAAAGCCGAGGAAATAACTATTGGTAAATCCTGTAAATAGATATATGTAAATAGTTTGAATTAGTAAATAGTTTGACGTTACCTAACAAAGTATTTACCATATTTAATCCAATCAAGTTTAATGTACTTAGCAACATTGTACCTAGTTAATTAATGTTCCATGTAAAACAGACCTGTTATTCTGTTCATTCTTTGTTCATTGTAAACCGCACCTGATCTGTGGAAGGTAGCGGTATATAAGCAACTGTTAAATAAAATAAAAATAAATAAATAAATAAATCTCCCCACAGTTGCTTGTGGTGTGCTTCATGAGAGGACTTTTATTGACCAAGCCTCCCGTCAGGCCACCACCAGTGGCATGGGATCTTAATGTCGTGCTAGGGCAGCTTCTCAAGTTGCCTTTTGAACCTTTTGCCATGACCTCACTAAAGTTTCTGTCATGGAAGGTAATCTTCCTTATTGCCCTCACTTCAGCTAGATGCATTAGTGAGCTTCAGGCTTTAGTGGCGGATCAGCCTTATACCCGGTTCCACCATGACAAGGTTGTCCTTAGGATTCACCCTCATTTTATGCCAAAGGTGGTGTCTCCTTTCCATCGGAATCAGTCAGTTTACCTTCCTGTCTTTTCATAGACTGCATACATCTAGAGCATAGGCAATCCTGCATAATCTTGACTGCAAGTGTGCCTTAGCATTTTATCTTCAAAGAACTCGAGAGAACTGAAAAGCTTCTCAATTGTTGAGTTCCTTTGACCCTAGTCACCTGGGGCTGCCAGTTTCTAAACATACTCTCTCAAAATGGATAGTTGATTGCATCTCATTTGCTTATGATAAAGCAGGATTATCCCTTGAGGGCCATGTTACTGCCCATAATGTTCGTGCCATGGCCACCTCGATGGCAAATATAGGCTCTGTAGCCATTGATGGAATCTGTAAAACAGCAACTTGGGCTTCAGTCCATACTTTTGCTGATCATTATTGTCTGGACAAGGACTCCCGCTGGGATGCCATGTTTGGTCAAGCTGTTCTCTGGCACCTCTTTCAGACTTAAGGACAGCTCCTACCCTCTGTCTCAGAACTTATTGATACCAGACATCCATGGAGGATTCCTGACCTCTCGAAGCCTTATCTGAGGCAGATTGACCGGTTCTGAGGTCATTTCTCTGGTATCTGGGAGCTAGGGAGTCCCATATGTGAAGACTACATTCCTGCTTGTTTCTGGAGATAGTGTAGTTACTCACCTGTAACAGGTGATCAGTGGGAACAACAGGAATTTAGTCTTCCCAATCCACCCTCCTCCCCTAGGAGTTGTAGGTTTTCTTTTCTCTCCTTTTCTCTCAGCTACAAACTCAACTGAGGGACCAAGCAGGAAGTCAGTCCTCACATATGGGTGATGCCTTTGGCGGAACCCGCGTGGGAATGCTTCTCAGCTTCCAAAGGAAGCTTCTAGAAGGTGCTCCACACATGTGTGCTGCTCTTTCCACCTGAAGGAGCCATCTTACCTCCGTCATCTTTCTTTCCACGGAGCCCTCCAGACGTCATCTGTTTCCTGGAAATTAGATTACCCTTTTTCATTCTTTCTTTTCATTTTTCGGTATCGCGTGCTGAATATTGTCTACCTGCTGTCTCCAGGAACCATCAGTGCCTCGGTGCTGCATTTTTCTTGGGGGGTATTATCCTTTTTCTTTTTTCTCTTGGCACGTAGAATTTTCCTCTCATGCCCCCCTGGTCGATGAGGACTTTGGACTCCTTTGATTTGGCAGAAGCAGACTTCCCTGCCATGTCAAAGCTGGTCAGTGGCTTCAAGAAGTGCACTCAGTGTGGCTGGATCATAGTAACATAGTAACATAGTAAATGATGGCAGATAAAGACCAGCATGGTCCATCTAGTCTGCCCAGCATGATGGCAAGAGTAGGTGCACCTGCCGCTCCGTGCAGACCACCCCCCACGTCACGGTTTAGGGGTGAACCCTCCACTAAACCATGCAGGACACCCCTAGTTGTTGAGAAATTAGATGGTTCAGTTTATTTTGATTGTATCCTGTTGCTGTAAAGGGATCCACTGTGTCTGTCCCATGCAATTTTGAATTCCGTCACAGTGTTTGCTCCCACCACTTCCATCGGGAGGGCATTCCAAGCATCCACCACCATTTCTGTGAAAAAGTATATCTCCAGGAACAAGCAGGAATGTGGTTTTCACATATGGGTATCGTCGGTACCGACGGAGCCTGCATGGGAACGCTCCCCAGCGTCCAATTAGAAAGCTTTTGGCTGCATCTCACAGCGCCTGCGTGCTGCCTTCCTGCCTTTCCCAACTGCCTCTCTCCAGTTCTTCGTTTTCCACGGAGCCAGCAGGTCGTTTTCCTGTCACCGCAGAAATTATCCTGTATTTTCATCTTTTTTTCTGATAGCGTCTGCCTTCCTCGATGCTATACCGATACCACTGGTTTCTTTCTTTCTTTTTTCTTTAAAAAAAAAAAAAAATATATATATATATATATATACTTTTCCTTCTAAATTTTCCTCTAGGGCGCCACGCGCCATTTTGGGCACTGGCCCAAATTTTCCTCAGTATGGAAAAACCCACTTCGGGTTTCAAAAAGAGTTCAAAGTGTGGCGGTACCATCTCCGTCACCGACACTCATGAGTGTTGCCTTAAATGTTTAGGTCCTGACCACTCCATCTCGGAGTGTGTTGCCTGTGGGCTGATGTCGAAGAGGGGTCGGCAGAACCGAGCTGCTAAGCTTAGCACACTTTTTCACTCCGATGCAGCATCCGTGGCATCGATGTCTTCCAGGGCTTTGTCTTCCTCCCATGGATCTCAGGTAACCAAACATAAATCTGGCCTGTCCTCAAAGGGTATATCTCCTTCCAAGTATCGAGATACCTCTGGCGTTGCCCTTGAGGAACTTGTACCGGCAAAATTGCCCCGGCGGGAGGCTTCGGCTTCCAAAGCATTATCGGGGCCCCAGGATGTTCTCGAGGCCCCAACCTCGGCAGAACTACTGGTGCCATGCTCTGGGGTACTAGCGGCTTCGTCTGGTACCGACACCCAGGCATTGGCAGCATCAATTGACCAGAGATTCCTGGCTATTGAGCGCAGTCTGGCGGCTCTCCTTGCGACATCGGTGCCTTCGGGACCGCTTCAGACGGTACAACCAGTCTCAACACCAGTTTCGGCACCAATATCGGTACCGTTACCGACAGCATCGACATCGGCAATGGTGTTACCGACGCCGAGTCATGCTGTTTCCTCAGGTATCGACAAACCGATACCGGACCCCTCAGGTACTGACTTCGATCGGTACCGGTATCATGCTTTACAAGAGCACCCGGATAGAAGATATTTTGAATTCTCTGATGATTCTGAGGATTCTGATAGCTCTGTCGACGCAGGTGTACTTCTCTCTGAAGAGCCGCCTTCCCCTAAATGTAGGATGTCTCGTCCAGAGTATATATCTTTTCAAGATTTCATCAGGGAGGTGGCTAGAGGTCTTTCTATCACAGTGGCTCCTGAAACAGAGCCCATGGCAAAGGAGTTGGAGATTTTGCATTCCAGGCTTCTATGCTTTCTGCCAGGATTAGTTCCTACATCCTATATATAGGAATGTTCCTTAAAGAGGTCACAGGAGATCTAGAGCTTATGAGCCCTCTCTTTCCTGATAAGAGGCAGGATTACCTTACACTTGTCAAACATGCCCAGGATGTCAACAAGTTTGTCAGTCGTGCAGCTTTTGACTGCTTTGAGTGTATTAGCAGAACCTCTGCCATTGCCATAGGAGCTCACAGAATTGCCTGGCTCCAGGCATCTGACTTAGAGCTCTGGGTACAGGACAAACTGGGGAATATCCCCTGCACTGGTGAAAATCGCTTTAGCAAAAATTGGCAAGAGAAAGCTAATGAGCTGGAGGCTGATAACACCACTCTAGATAGATTATCTAAAGCTACAGCTGATCTTGCAAGGAGGAAATCCTACAAGAAACCATTCTTCTCTAAAAAGAAGAGGTTTTACCCCTCCTATACCCAGCAGGTACATTCTGCAGGTCAGTCCTCCCGAAAGGGACAACAGCCCTCAAAGCAAAGGAAATCAAAGCCTGCTAAGCCTCAACCGGCCCAGCAGACTCAGCCTCCGCAGGGGCTTTGACTCCCATCTAGAGAACTTGGCCTTCCTGGCCCTGAGCGGGCCAGAGCCTTCCACCATCCCAGGAAGGTTGTGTCATTTTGCCCCCAGGTGGGGGCAAATAACAGCAGAAGAATGGACTCTTTCCATTGTAAGAGAAGGGTACAAGCTTCATTTCTTCAGCATGCCTCCTCCTACAGTGGTAAGACAGTTCAATTCGCAACCCTCCCTCAACACTCAGTTGAGTCAAGAGGTCAATTTACTTCTTGCCCAAGTGGCAATAGAACATGTACCCATGTCCCAACAGGGCACAGGGTTTTACTCCCCTTATTTCCTTATTCCAAAGAAAACATGTGGGACACAGACCCATTTTAGATCTCAGAGAACTGAACAAATTTCTGTTCAAAGAGAAATTCAAAATGATTTCTCTAGGAACTCTGTTGCCATACCTTCAGAGTCAGGATTGGCTTTGTTCTCTAGATCTCAAGGATACGTATACTCATGTTCTCATCCATCCAATTCACCGAAGATTCCTTCATTTTCTTTTTCAAGGAAAGCACTACCAATACAGGATGCTTCCTTTTGGCCTGGCCTCAGCACCAAGGGTGTTCACGAAATGCATGGCTGTAGTGACAGCATTTCTCCGCACTCTAGGAATATTCGTCTTCCCCTACTTGGACAACTGGCTCATTCGAGCCCCATCAGAGTCAGAGGCCAAAATTTCTCTAGCTTGCACAATTGGTATCCTCCAGTATTTGGGCCTAGTCATAAACGTCCCAAAATCCAGCCTATCTCCCACTCAATCTCTAGAGTTTATAGGAGCTCTGCTGGATACAAGAAAGGCAAGGGCCTGTCTGCCACAGGCTCGCTGCCTTCGCATTGTGCAGCTAGCCTCCCAAGCAGTGTCAAAAACTCATCTCACTGCTCGAGAAATGTTACAGCTGCTAGGCCACATGGCGTCTACTGTGCACGTAGTTCCCTATGCTCGCTTTCATATGAGAGCAGCCCAATGGACTCTATGCACTTCGTGGACTCAAGCATCAGGCTGCCTATCAGACAAAATAGCAATCACAAGTCGCCTTATTTTGTCCCTACAATGGTGGTGGTCACCCCAAAACCTGTTGGTGGGCTCCCCTTTCCAGCAACCCCTATCACAGGTCACTCTAAGAGACGCCTCATAGGTGGGTTGGGGAGATCATCTCCAAGATCTCTCTACCCAAGGCACCTGGTCTCCACAGGAGACCTACTTACATATCAATCTCCTAGAACTCAGAGCAATCTTCCTTGCTCTTCGAGTGTTCCATACCCAGCTTAGCTACAAGACAGTCCTAATTCAGACGGACAATCAAGTAGCTATGTTCTATCTGAACAAGCAGGGGAGAACAGGCTCTCTGTCGCTTTGCAATGAAGCTTTGCGACTATGGGCCCTCGCCAGAGAACATCAGATTCATCTCCTTGCGGTGTATCTGCCAGGCATCCAAAACTCTTGGGCAGACAGACTCAGTCGAGTTCTGCTTCCACACGAATGGTTTCTCCATGCAGACCAGGTAGCAAAGATTTTTCAAATTTGGGGAACTCCGGACATAGACCTCTTTGCAAGTCCGTTGAATGCCAAACTTCCCCGGTTCTGTTCCAGAATTCCGGCTCAGGAATCTTAGGCCACGGATGCTTTCCTCCTCCATTGGGGTCAGGACTTCCTATATGCCTTTCCACCCATTCCCCTAATTCCTAAGACCCTATTCAAACTTCAGAGAGACAAGGGCCATATGATTCTCATAGCTCCACATTGGCCACGGCAAGTGTGGTACCCTCTGCTTCTACATCTCTCTCAAGCCCCATCTCTGGAGATAGGATCTGCTCCAGATCTCCTGTCTCAGGAGGACGGGATGTTGTGGCATCCCATTCCCCACTCCCTGCATCTCAGAGCCTGGTTACTGAGAGCATAGACCTTCATGGGCTTAATCTTTCAACAAGTAAGGGATGTCCTTTGTGCTTCCAGGAAACCTTTCACAAGACGTTTTAATGCGTTCAAGTGGAAAAGGTTTTCCATATGGTGTTCGCAAAAGGGTCTTCAGCCCTCTGCGATACCTCTGGAATCACTACTGGAATATCTCCTTCATTTATCTAATTCAGGACTTAAGACTAACTCAGTAAGAGTACATTTAAGTGCTATTTCAGCTTCTTTAAAGCCTCTAAATGGTCAACCTATTTCCTCACATCCTCTCATAGCAAGATTTATGAGGGACCTTCTTCTAACTAAGCCTCCCATTAGGCCACCTCCAGTGGCATGGGACCTGAATTTGGTTCTGGGGCAGCTCATGAAGCCGCCCTTTGAACCTTTAGCTACTACCTCCTTGAAATTCCTTTCCTGGAAAGTTATCTTTCTCATTGCAATCACATCAGCACGTCGCATCAGTGAATTGCAAGCACTAGTTGCTGATCCTCCTTACACGAGGTTTCATCATGATAAGGTAGTCCTTAGGACTCATCCACACTTTATGCCAAAGGTGGTCTCACCTTTTCATTTAAACCAGGTGATTTACCTGCCTGTATTTTTTCCAAGGCCTCATGCTTCGAATGCAGAAAGGAATCTTCATACTTTGGACTGTAAAAGAGCACTTGCCTTTTACTTACAAAGGACACAGCAACATAGAAAATCTTCCCAGCTCTTTGTTGCTTTTGATCCTTCTCATTTGGGACTTCCAGTCTCCAAGAGAACATTATCCAACTGGATTGCACAGTGTATTTCTTTTACCTATCAGAGTAAAAACCTTTCTCTGGAGGGCCATGTCACAGCTCACAATGTGAGAGCCATGGCAGCCTCAATGGCTCATTTACACTCTGTGTCTATTGACGACATCTGTCGAGCAGCTACTTGGGCCTCGGTTCATACCTTCACAGCCCATTACTGCTTAGACAAGGACTCCCACCGGGATGCCTTGTTTGGTCAGGCTGTTCTACAGCATCTGTTCCATACTTAATCAACTCCTACCCACCTTTCCCGGTAGGATGCCAGAGATCCATGGGGGGAAGTGGAGCCCCTTCACATGGGCACACAACTTCTGGGGTTCTCCCTGGCATCTGTAGCTAGGGAGTCCCCATATGTGAAGACTACATTCCTGCTTGTTCCTGTTGATAGCATAGTTACTCACCTGTAACAGGTGATCTCCGGGAACAGCAGGAATTTAGTCTTCACAACCCACCTACCTCCCCTAGGAGTTGTATCTCTCTTTTCTTTCCTTTCCCTCTCTCTCTCTTTGTCTCAGCTTTAAAACTCAACTGGAGAGAGGCAGTTGGGAAAGGCAGCACGCAGGCGCTGTGGGATGCTCCCAAAAGCTTTCTAATTGGACGCTGGGGAGTGCTCCTGCGCAGGCTCCGTCGCTACCGACGATACCCATATGTGAAGACTAAATTCCTGCTGTTCCTGGAGATCACCTGCTACAGGTGAGTAACTATGCTTTCCTGACATTGCCTTTCAGTTTACCACTTTGCAGCTTCCTGTTATGCCCTCTAGTTTTACAGCTTCCCCGTCTTTGGAAGAGGTTTGTTTGTTCATTATTTCCATTTAAGTATTTTAAGGTCTGAATCATATCTCCCCTGCCTCTCCTCTCCTCCAAAGTGTACATGTTTAGGTCTTCAAGTCTCTTCTCATAAGGCTTCAAATCATTTTGGTTGCCTTCCTCTGAACAGTTTCCAGTCTTTTTACATCCTTTGCAAGATATGGTCTCCAAAACTGAACACAGTATTCCAAGTGAGGCCTCACCAGTGACTTTGTACAGTGGCATAAGTACCTCTTCCTTTCTGCTGGTGATTCCTCTTTGTATGCAGCCCAACATCCTCCTGGCTTTTGCCACCGCCTTGTCGCACTGTCATATCCATCATGGACCACCACAGCTGGTGCCTTCAATGCGTCTGGCTCAACCACGAGCCCTCAGACTGCATTCTCTACTTGAAGATGATGTGTAAGTGGAGTAGTCATCTAGTGGTTAGAGCACTGACTTGGGAACCAAGAGACCAGGGTTTGATTCCCACTAGCACTCCTTGTGGCCTTGGGCAAGTCACTTAACCCTCCATAGCGGCCCTCCAAGCTGCTCCGGCAGCAGGAGTTACCTTCTGCGGCCCCAGAGGGCCGATGTGGGACTCACGAGGTTGTAACAATTGAGGAGGCGCTTCCTAAGGAGCCGTCATCTGCACGAAAGGCTGCGGCGATGACTTTGGCGGCAGTGGAGATCTCTGTCCTTGCAGAGAGGATGCCGGCCCTCGAACGTAGCCTTGCTGTGTTTTTATTTATTTATTTCTAATGCTTTTCTATACCACCCCTTCCCAAGATCAAGGGTGGTTTACAGAGAACAGTTTACATCAAACATGAGTAAGGTTACATCAAACAAGGTATAGAACAGTAATAACAATGGGTGAATTATTTATATCATATACAAGATTTTGTTCAAGTGGAAATAGACTATGGTTGAAGGGAAAAATAGACTATGAGGAAGGGGTTCATGGTTCAGCAGGCTGCCAAAGACCTGTTGACCTCGGGTTCCTTGGCACTAGTAACTGCCCCATCCATGGTGAGTACCAGTGGAAGTGCAACCCATTCAAGGTCCCTTTCTGTGCACAGATGCCCCCCCCCGAGTGCTTCGGGTTCAGACATACAGGAGCAGAGGACTCCTTTGACTCCACCCAAGTACCACCAGCATGGCAACCATTTGTCCCTGCCCATCACCACAATGTCCCCTCCGATCCCTTGCCCCTGTACAATTGGTGGAGGTCCCCCCTTAAGGACCTCTTCTTCCTCGAGTTCGTGCGGGACATGGGGAAGGCTTTGCCCTTCACTATTGAGGCGGAGGAGTTGGAAATCTTGTACCCAACTCCCCCTAAAGAAGCCATTACGATTCCAATTCACCCAATCCTGGAACTGCTTCTCTTTAAGATGTGGGAAACACTGCTCATGATGCCAACAGTAAGCCACAGATTTGATTCCATGTATTGAGTGTGCAAGAATCCTGGGTTTGAAAAGGCACAACTCCCTCAACTCCATGGTGGTAGAATCGGCCATACACTGGATTAAATGTTCCAAGATGCACTCTTCCGTGTCTCTGGGTAGGCCTGCACCATTGACAGCTTTGAGAGGAAATGCTAACAGGGCTCGATGTTGGTGGTTCGGATCCAAGCATATCAGTTATACATGGGCATGTTACCTGCATGACCTGGTAGGGGATCTTGCTAGTTTCTTGGCTGGTCTATCAGAAGAGCACCTTGAGAGCTTCTGGAGCCTGGTTAGCAAAACTAAGGAGCGCTCCAAGTACATCACCCGGGTGGCCTACAACAGGTTTGAGTCAGTGGCCAGTATGGCTGCGGTGGGCATTGGTGCTCACCTCCTGGCATGACTTACAGTCCTTGGACTTAGAACAATGGGTTCAGGACAAGTTGGCTGATGTCACATGCTGGGGCGAGAACCTCTTTGGCAAACCCATGGGTGGAGAAGGCCGCAGAGTTGGAAACTGAGCAACTCTCCATGAGCTGGCTTTCGAGAAAGACTGCTGATCCTTCCAGGAAGAAGACTTAAGGGAAGAAGTCCTTCTACCCTAAGAAGAAAAAGGCCTATGGTACTTATACCCCGTGTTATTCCTGCCAGCTGCCCCAACAGGGACAACAGCCTAAGGGTCAAAACCAGTGGCAGCAGCTCATGCAAAAGCCCCAAAATCTCAACCAGCGCTGCAGTCCCAGCCAGGAGGGTGGTTTTGACTCCTGGTTTTTGAACATGGCCCGTCTTCCCCTCCTAGCCTCTGCTTTGCCACAGGTGGGAGGACTGCTGATACACTTTGCCCACAGGTGGCCCAGCATAACAACCGACGCCTGGGCACTGCAGGTGGTCTGCGAGGGCTACCTTGCTCTGCATCGAGCAGATTCTTCCCTCCTCCTTTCCAGGGGAGTACCCTCTCGAGCATCACCGAGTCGAACTATTCCAACTGGAGTTCCAGGCCCTTCTTGCAGAACGGGCGGTGGAACCTGTTCCATCATTCCAAACAGGACAGGGTTTCTACTCATGCTACTTCCTGGTCCCCAAGTAAACAGGCGGATTCTAACACATCCTGCATCTCCACTACCTCATTTGCTTCGGTATCCCTTGTAACGTTGCTGCCCTACCTTCAAAGGAAGACTGGCTGTGCTCCTTGGATCTCAAAGATGACTATGCACACATCCTCATCCATCCATGGCACTGTCAGTACCTCTGCTTTATGCTCAGTGGATGGCACTATCAGTACATGGTTCTACCCTTCAGCCTTGCCTCTGCCCCAAGGGTCTTTACCAGATTTCTGGAGGTTGTTGCCGTCTTCTTCCGGATTCTGGGAATCTTTGTCTTCCTCTGCCTGGACAACTGGTTGGTCAGGTGTGGGATGCCAGACAATGTCCGGCAGTCCATACAGTGCACCATTCAGGTGCTGGAACTGCACTACCCAAAGTTCTACCTGCAGCTACCCAAAGTTTTGACTGTAACCCTCTCAGTGCCTCGTTCATTGGGGCTCTCCTCAGTACTACACTGGCTCAAGCATTACTTCTAGCGGGCAGAGCCCTATGCCTAGTCACCTTGGCGAGGGACGTCCATAGTTGCCCATTTGTCATGGCTTGGCAGATGCTGATCCTCCTAGGCCACATGGCCTCCACAGTCCGTTACCCCCTCAGCCCGACTTCAGATGTGTCAGAAGCAGTGGACACTCTGCACTCAGTGGCATCAGGGAACAGGACATTTTTGGACAGGGTCATAGTGACTTCACCCCTCCAGAAATCCCTGTCCTGGTGGCAGCACCCCAATCACTCGCTTGCAGGGCTTCCATTCCAGACCTCACCACACCAGCAAGTCCTAATGACTGATGCCTCCAAACCCAACTGGGGACACATCTGAATAGCCTTTCCGCACAGGGTCTCTGGACTGTGGGGGAAAGCCCCATCAGATCAACTTCCTGCAGCTTTGGGCCATTGCCAATGCTCTCTGAGTGTTTCAGCAACAGCTCTGGCTCTCCAAGCAAGAGCTTTTATGGTTAGGTTGTGTCCCAGACCTCTTCTCCCAGGATGAGGAGGGGATCTTGCTTCACCCCAGTGTCCAGTCTCTAGCCCTCACAGCATGGGTGTTGAGTGGTTAGTGCTCTCAGAACTCATTCTTCCAATGGAATTTGAGAACATCCTGCTAGTGGCTCGCAGAGACTCCATATGCCAGTCCTACGCCTATAAATGGCAACGCTTCTTGGTCAGGTCTGCTGAAAGGGACCTAGATCCCTTCTCTTGCACTGTTTTGCGTTCTTATTGATCTATTATCTCCTGCACGTTTCTGACTCTGGCCTTAAGTCCAACTCTGAGTATATCTCAGCGCTTTTGGAGCATACCATCGTGGGTTGGGTGGCAAGCCCATCTCTGTGCAACTGCTAGTGACCCGCTTCATGCAAGGCCGCCTCCTGTCTAAGCTTCAGTTCAAGCCCCCGCCAATGGCATGGCATCTTAAAGTGGTGCTGGGGCAACTCCTCTCAGCCCTGCTTGAGCCGTTGTCCTCCTGTCCACTTAAGTTCCTCACCTGGAAGGTGGTTTTCCTGGTGGCAGTCACCTCTGCTCACCATGTTACTGAGCTACAAGCCTTGGTGACAGATGCGCCGTACATCAGATTTCATCATAACAGGGTGATCCTGCGCACACACCTGCAGTTCCTACCCAAGGTGGTTTCTTCCTTCACCTTAAGTCTGTGGTTCTGCCCACTTTCTTTTCCCGACTTCATGCCAACAGGGTGGAGGCTGTGTTGCACACATTGGATTGTAAGCAGGTCTTGGTTTTCTACCTTGAAAGGACAAAGGCTTATTGGCAATCCACTTGACTGTTCATCTCCTTTGATCCTAACAGGTTGGGTGTGTCCATCTCCAAGCGTACGCTGTCCCTCTGGATGGTGGACTGCATTTATTTTGCTTACTCACAGGCTGGGCTAAGCCTTGAATGTCATGTCCCCGCCCATAATATCTAAGCTGTGGCCGCTTCTGTGGCAAGCTTGTGCTCTGTCTCCATGGTGAAGATTTGCAGGGCTGCTGTGTGTCCTCGGTCCATATCTTTACTGCCCAGTACTGTCTGGAGGGGGATTCTTGGCGCGATAGTAACTTCAGCCAAGCTATACTCTGGGATTTAGGCTCAACTCCTTCCACTGGCCTTTCTGTTCATCCAGGCTACTGTAAAGTGTCTTCCTGACATAGATGTCTGCTGCAGATGCTGACTGGGCGAGTCCCCTAAAAGGCCTACTTATGCTGCTGTTCCAGTTCTTGAGTTGGTTTCCCTGTTGTGCTTGTTTTGCCAGTTTTTCGGTAGCCAGTAGCTAGGGAGTCCCACTTGTGAGGACTTCGTTCCTGCTTGTTCCTGGGGAAAGCATAGTTACTCACCTGTAGCAAGTGTTCTCTGGGAACAGCAGGAATAAGTCCTCACAACCCTCCCTTCTCCCTGTGGAGTTGTTCTGGCTACTAGCTTTGTAGTTTACTGAAGATAAGATAGTGCTGTGGTGGGTGGGAAGGCAGGTGTACATGCGCGATGGAGCTCCCAAAAGCTTTCTATGGAAACTGAGGAGCATTCCCGTGTGGGCTTAATCGGTGAAATAACCCATATGTGAGGACTTATTCCTGCTGTTCCTGCAGAACACCTGCTATAGGTGAGTAAGTACGCTTTCCTTTGACAGTAGCTCCAGTCCTCCAGTGCCTAGCTCCTTTAAGACCTTTCACTGACTCTTACAAGGACGCTGCCCTCTTAGTCACTCCGTTCTTGGTGAATGCGATACCAAAAGGATATAGCCATTTTTAATAAAGTTGCTCTTTCTGTAGTATCTCTGTCACTGGGCGGAGAGCCCGCCTACACTGTAATGTCCCCAGAACTAAGTCTGAGAATAGTTCCACTCAAATCTCATTCCAGTGAAATAGCTCAGTCTTTCTCATCGCAACCATCAGTTCTTCTTTGACCTCATACTCATGCATGCACAAAACTGTCTTGGGGTTTCTCGGAACAGGTGGGGCCAGCTACCCTATGTGCATGATCAACTTTAAATTCAATTTGGTTTGTGGTATCCCTTTCCAGATTCAATACCTATTGGAAAATTTCTTTGACCACTTTTTTACAGTCCATATATTCATCTTGCTCTGGCACCCCTCTGATGTGGATGTTTCTCCTAGAACGGTTCTCTAGGTTCTTCATTTTCAAGAGCATTTCCTCCTGGATGCAGTCCACATCCATCACATTTTGCTTTAACACTTCCACGTTCTCTGGGATATTCTCCAGCATTGCCTCAGTGCTCATAACTCTTTTTCCGAGATCCACCAGCTCAGAGCGCAGTTCCTTGACCACTGCATTCAACTCCTGCTGCATCTTATCCAACTCCTCTTTCAACCCTTAGATGATGTCATGATGTAAGTCCTTCAAAAGGGACTGGAAGTCTTCCCTAGTTAATGCTCTACTGGTGCTTGCTCTCTCTGTGAGCCCTCTTTGTCATTGTCACTGCTTTCGGACACCCCAGTGTCACATGCTGGCTTTCCACCTACTCACTGCCATTTTGGCTGTATGGCACTTCTTGTCGGCCTTGCTGTCCTGGAAAGCAAGCTGTCTTGAGGTTGGCTGTCTTGTGCTGCATCGCCATCCTGCCACAATCGCTCTGTTCGCACACCTCTCTCGCACTTATAACGTATAATAGTGATAACACCGACAGAGCTACTCTCTCAGCTGGCTATCCAACTTGGGTGACATCACTTCCTCTGTGCTCAAATATATTCAAATACCACTACACTGCTGGCTGCTGCCTCTGCTGGGAGGTTGTTCCAGATCTTGTCAGCTGCTTCTTTTATTCTTACAAAACTCCTACTAAATCTAACACCCAGACCCCCCCCTCCCCCCCATTTATTACCATTAAGTTTTATAGTAATCTACACAGCCATCCAGAGTAGAAAGTCTGTTTAAAATATCTGGCTAACTTGTATATGTTGAGTGCCCTAGATGAACCTCATTCCTGGTGCCCCCCTCCCCACTGCTGCTGTCGGCTCTCTCTCTTATTTTCAGTTGCGGCGGCAGTGCCTTTAAAACAGCACTGCAGTGTTTATCATAACCTCTGGTGCTGCGGTGCTGTTCCTCCTTCCGGCCCCTTTTATTCTACTTTCTTTTGCAAGTGAACAGAAATGGCTGGTTCAACCACTTCCATCTTCATGGAAACACAAAGTCTGCATTGGAGGGGGCGGAAGCACAAACAGCAATGGAGCACCAGAGGTTTCGGTAAATGTTACACTGCTGTTTAGAGGCTTTGCTGCTGCAGTTCCCAGACAGGGGCATCAGTGGTGGTAATGGGCCAGCCTTGGACCATTGGCACCTGAAGACAACCGTCTAGTTTGCCTAATGGTAGCGCCGACCTGGTAACCATGGTGTTCTGTGCAGATTACCCCAGCCTTCCTGGAAACCTAATGCAACCATATCACTATTCTTTCCCATAAGCTTATATTTTGTTTGTTCATTATATTTTGTAGGACCAATCAAACAGTCAAGTTACCGCCATTTTATTCTATCTGTTATTTCCTACCTAGTCCTACCATTACACGCTTTTTGTCCTACACATACTTAAAATCTGTTATAATTTTGCCTGTTACAGCTTTCTGCCAATAAGGTATTTCAGACATCTACCATCTCCTCAGAGAAAGTGTTTATCTTGCTTCCTCTGAACCTTTCTTCCTGCAGCTTCCTGTCATGATCCTTTGCCCTTGAATTTCCTTGTTTCATACTTCATTAAAGACTGTCAAATATCAGTGTTTCTTTTATTTGTATGCCCTCTATTCATTCATTCCTTCAGCAAATATATTTTGAGTGTCTTAAGCCTCTGTTTGTAGGATTTCTATTGCAGGCCTTCTATCATTTAAATCAGGGGTCTCAAACACGCGGCCCGTGGGCCGCATGCGGCCCGCGGGAGAAGGTTGTGCGGCCCACGACGGCTTCTGCTGCTGCCGTTGCCGAATCGACGGTCAATTTAAAAAAAATAAAAAACTGGCTTCTGCTGCTCTGTCCTGCGGCCCGTTCCCCTCTGCGCGAGAGCCCTGAATGTGCTTCCTCTGCGGCGTGCTTTTCAAGCCGCGAAGGGAGTATTTCCCTCTCGCGAGGCTTGAAAAGTGAATAGGCTTAAGCCGCGCGAGAGGGAAATACTCTCTTCGCGGCTTAAAAAGCATGCCGCAGAGGAAGCACACTCAGGGCTCTCGCGCAGAGGGAAAGGGGCCGTGGGACAGCTGATTTTCTGCTGCAGCAGAAGCCAGCAGCAGAAGCCAGGTTGTTTTTTTATTTACCGGGGGGGGGGGGGTATGACTGGAAATGGGCTATTGGCAGGGGGGGGTATTACTGGAAATGGGCTATTGGCAGGGGGGGGGTTATGACTGGAAATGGGCTATTTGCAGGGGGGGTGTAGGACTGGAAATGGGCTATTGGCAGGGGGGGGTTATGACTGGAAATGGGCTATGGTGGGGGCTAGGACTGGAAATGGGCAGGTGGGGGTTAGGAAGGACTGGAGGTGGGCTGATGGGGGCAGTTAGGACTGGTAATGAGCTATGGAGGGGCTGACTGAAATGGGGTAATGGGGGTTAGGGCTGGAAGTGGGCTATTGGCAGGGGGGGTTATGACTGGTAATGGGCTATGGGGGGTCTAGGACTGGTAATGTGCTGGGGGGGTTGCTAGGACTGGAAATGGGCTGAGTGGAAGGGGGCTTGAACTGCAAATGGCTGATGGGGAGGGGGGCTTGGAATGGAAATGGGCTGTGAGGGGAGGGAGCTAGGATTGGAAATGGGCTGATGGGGGGCTAGGATTGGAAATGGGCTGATGGTGAGGCTAGGATAGGACTGGAAATGGACTGATGCAGGGACTAGAAGGGAGCGGATGCTGGGTGGGGCTGGAACTAGAAGGGAGCTGATGTTGGGGGAGGATTAGAATGGGATGGAGCTGGGAAAGTGAAATGGAGAGGGGAAAAATATTTTGTCTGGGAGAGAAGACAAATTACAATTGGCCAGGTATTGTGAGAGTAAGTGGGGATTGAGGATGGAGGGGTAAAATTTGAGTGGATGAAATAGGAATGAGGAAAGAGAAAAAGGAGAAAGATTAGTATGTTAAAGCAGATGTAGAGAGAGAATGGAAAAAAAACTAGGAGAGAAGAAAGGGCAAATGGAAGCAGACGATGGAGAGTTAGCAGAAGACATGAAGAAACCAGAAGAAAGTGACTGGAACAATTGCAACTGAAAAAAATGCACAAAAGGTAGAAAAAATCTCTTTATTTTGAATTTATTAACTGGAATATGTCAGCTCTGGGAAATGTGCATCATTAATGTTTGCGCTTTGTTTAGTACAAGAGGAAATTAATTTATAGTTTTATTTCTACAGTGGTGTTGTACATTCCAAGTTTGGCTTTTGGGGTTCCCAGTTTAATTATTGTCTTCTTGTTTCTAAATCTTTTAGTCTTTCTTTATCCATACTCATTAAAGAGGCATGTTTACGAAAAGTTAGTGTATGGTAACATTATGCAAATATTTATGCAAATGAGGTCCCTTATGCAAATGAGGCCCCGCGTCTTATGCGGCCCCCGGGTTACTTTACAAGTCCTCATTTGGCCCTCAAAGCAATTTGAGTTTGAGACCCCTGATTTAAATATTCTTTTCTGAAATGCTTACATCCTCTGTGTCTTTATGAAGGACCCTGTGCTTGTTTCTTAGCAGATTTGGAGTTAACCATTGCATTCAAGGTTTCTCCCTGGACTTGGATTTTGTGTTAGATGAACAATCCTAGTACAAAACAAAGAATGTATGTTGGTTATTTTTGGTTTGTTGGTGCTTATTGAGTTTACATAAAACGTATACAAAATGGATCAGCTTTCAGGAAATGAATTTGAATTTGTTTTTAGGTTTCAAGCTCTTCTAATCTTCCCTCTGGAAAATCCTTTTTTTTTTCTTTTTGGTTTTCTCAAATGACAACCTCTCAAATGGTGCTAGGAAATAGTTGTCAAACCTTTAAAATATAGCCATTTGTCTCATCAAGAAGCTGTGTAGATGAGTGACAGATAAGCTGGTCTTCAGGATGCAGGTTTTCTACTGGTCAGCTGAACATGAGATTAAGAAAAAATGTGACAGAAATTGTTGTCTGGAAAGACATGTACAACCCAACTAAAGGAAGAATCAATTAATGTTTTCCTATGTTATCAGAATGCCTTGCTGTGCTTGTACCACTGCCTTGTACCACAATGACCATACAACTGCATGTCCTAAAGGAGTGGCTTGACAGCACTGTGTTTGTTTCCATTGCATCTAGGGGTTTCTAGTTTCCTAAGGAAAGTGTTGAGTGCAAGTCCATAGATGCAGTAGGGCAAAACCAGGAGTGGCTCAGCCTGTTCCCTTTTTTAACATGGAGCTATCGAGCTGGTTTATCTTTTAGTGCACATCTAGAATCAGTTAGGGGTATGTCTGCTAAAGGGCATTAGCTGATATCGTGGCGCTAACATGGGAGAATCGCACCACAATGATATCTAATGTGGGAGAAATGAAGCTACCGTAGGCAATTTGCCATGATAGCTGCCTTTCGCGTGGTAGTTGCAACAGTGGGAAGGGTGCGGGCTGAGAGAGGGCATGCCTATACTGTGCGATTACTGCAAGCCTTGTCAGCACATGGCAAATGCACATGTTGCAGGCATCACGGATGCAGCTAACTTTACCTCAATAGATGGTGTTAGCTACTTCAACTACTTGCTATCTCGCTGTAATCCCTGCATTTTCACTATGATCTCCAGGAACAAGCAGGAATGTAGTCTTCACATATGGGTATCGTCGGTACCGACGGAGCCTGCGCGGGAACGCTCCCCAGCGTCCAATTAGAAAGCTTTTGAGAGCATCCCACAGCGCCTGCGTGCTGCCTTCCCGCCTTTCCCAACTGCCTCTCTCCAGTTCTTTGTTTTCCGCAGAGCCAGCAGGTTGTGTTCCTGTCACCGCAGAAAATTTTCCTTCTTTTGTGGCTGCGTCTGCCTTCCTCGACGCTTTACTGGTACCGCTGGTTTTTTCTTTCTTTCTTTCTTTTCTTAAAAAAAAAAAAAAACTTAGTACTTTTTTCCCATTTTTTCCAGGTGCATGCGCCATTTTGGGCCTTAGGCCCAAGATTTTTTCCACAATGGAAAAACCCTCTTCGGGTTTTAAAAAGTGCACCAAGTGCGATGGTACCATCTCCGTCACCGTCACCCATGAGTGGTGTCTTAAATGTTTAGGTCCTGACCACTCCATCACGGAATGTATGGCCTGTGCCATGATGTCCAAGAGAGGTCGACAGAACCGAGCCGCCAAGCTCAGTACCCTGTTTCCCTCTGATGCAGCTTCGGTGGCATTGACGTCTTCCAGGGCTTCGTCTTCCTCCCGTGGATCTCAGGTAACTAAACTGAAGTCTAGCCGGTCCTCAAAGGGCAGATCTCCTTCTAAGCATCAAGATGCCTCTGGCGTTCCCCTTGAGGATTCTGCACTGGCAAAATTGCCCCGGCGGGAGGCTTCAGCTTCCAAAGCATTATCGGGGCTCCAGGATGTTCTCGAGGCCTCGACCTCGGCAGAACTGCTGGTGCCATGCTCTGGGGTACCGGCGATTTTCTCCGGTACTGACATCCAGGCATCGGCAGCGTCGATAGACCAGAGGGTCCTGGCTATTGAACACAGTCTGGCGGCTCTCCTTGCGGCATTGACACCCTCGGAACTGCGTCAGACAGTTCAACCGGTATCGGTACCAGTACCGACAGCATCAGCATCGACATTGGCGTCTGCATTGCCGGCACCCAGTCATGCGATGCCTTCCGGTACCGATACACTGTTACCGATTCCCCTCGGTACCGACTTCGGTCAGTATGGGTATCAGGCTCTTCAAGAGCATCTGGACAGAAGGGTACCTCCAGTCCTCAGAGGAATCTGAGGATTCTGACAGGTCTGTCGATGCAGGGATACTTCTCCCAGAGGAGCCTTCATCCCCTAAACGCAGGATGTCTCCTCCAGAGTACATTTTCTTTCAGGATTTCATCAGGGAGGTGGCTCGAGGTCTGTCCATTACTGTGGCTCCTGAAACAGAGCCCAGAGCAAAGGAGTTGGAAATTTTACAATATCCTAAAACTCCTAAAGAGGCAGCTACCTTGCCTATCCATGAGATCTTGCATGATCTCATGCTAAGAATATGGGAGACACCTCTTACCACCTCTCCTCACTCTCGTAGACTGGATACTCTGTATCGAGTCCCTCCTTGTCCTGGTTTCCAGAAAACTCAGCTTCCTCACCACTCTATTGTAGTGGAATCAGCTATGAGAAGGATCAGGAGTGCAAAGAGGCATGCCTCTAATCCTCCAGGACGTGAGTGCAGAACTCTGGATGCTTTTGGACGTTGTGTCTTCCAAGCTTCCATGCTTTCTGCCAGGATCAGTTCCTATAGTTTATATATGGGAATGTTCCTAAAAGAAGTCACAGGAGATTTAGAGGTTTTGAGCCCTCCTCTTCCTGAGGATAGAAGCCAGGGTTTTCTCACATTGGTCAGACATGCCCAGGATGTTTCCAAATTTGTCAACCGTGCAGCTTTTGACTGTTTTTATTTATTTATTTACATTCTCTTATATATCGCGCTATTCTGCATCAGTGCGGTTTACATTGAACAAACTGACATTACATCGAACAGGGCATTATAACTTGGAGATAACTATTTTACAGGGAACATGGGCTATGGAGGGTTAAGTGTCTTGCCCAAGACCACAAGGAGCACCTGTGGGACTAGAAACCCCAGTCCTTCCGGCCCAAGGTTGCTGTCCTCTAGTGGGATTTGAACCCCTGACCTTCCGGCCTGAAGTACCTTGCCCCAACCACTAGGCCACTCCTCCACTTTTGAGTGCATAAGCAGAACCTCTGCCATTGCCATAGGTGCACTTAGAATTGTTTGGCTCCAGGCATCTGATCTGGAGCTCTGGGTACAAGACAAACTAGGAAATATTCCTTTTACTGGTGAGAACCTGTTTGGCAAAGATTGGCAGGAAAAGGCCAATGAGTTGGATGCCGACAACTCCACCTTGACTAGATTATCCAGGCCACAGCTGATCCTGCAAGAAAGAAATCTTTCAAGAAACAATTCTTTTCTAAAAAGAAAAGGTTTTATCCTGCTTATTCTCAGCAGGGACGTTCTGCAGGTCAACCTGTCCGGAAAGGTCAGCAACCACCCAAACAAAGGAAAGCAAAGACTGCTCAACCTCAACCGTCTCAGCAGTCTCAGCCTCCACAAGGCCTTTGACTTTCAGCTAGAGAACTTAGCCTTCCTGGCTCTCAATGGACCAGAGCCTTCCACCATTCCAGGAAGGTTGTGCCATTTTGCCCCCAGATGGGGACAGATGACAGCAGAGCATTGGACACTCTCCATCATAAAAGAGGGGTACAAGCTTCATTTTTTGAGCATGCCCCCTCCCACAATGATAAGACAGTTCAATTCTCACACCTCTGTCATCAACCTGTTAGATCAAGAGGTCACCATGCTTCTTGCCCAAGGGGCAATAGAAGAAGTACCCATCCATCAACAGGGTACAGGGTTTTACTCCCCCTATTTCCTTATCCCAAAGAAAACAGGGGGATACAGACCTATTTTAGACCTCAGAGAATTGAACAAATTCCTATTCAAAGAGAAATTCAAAATGATTTCTCTAGGAACTCTGCTGCCCTCATAGTCCAGATTGGCTTTGTTCTCTAGATCTCAAGGATGCGTACACCCATGTTCTCATCCATCCAACTCACAGAAAGTTCCTTAGGTTCCTTTTTCAAGGAAAGCACTACCAATACAGGGTGCTTCCCTTTGGCCTGGCCTCAGCACCAAGAGTGTTCACGAAATGCATGGCTGTGATAGCAGCATTTCTCCGCACTCTAGGAATATTTGTCTTCCCCTACTTAGACGAGTGGCTCATTCGAGCCCCAAGAGAGTCAGAGTCAAGGACTTCTCTGTCCTTCACAATGCGTATCCTTCAGTATTTGGGTCTGATCATAAACATCCCAAAATCCAGTCTAACTCCCACTCAATCTCTAGAGTTCATAGGAGCTGTCTTGGATACCAAAAAAGCAAGGGTCTATCTTCCCCAGGCCCGTTGCCTTCGCATGGTGCAGTTAGCTTCTCAAGCAGTGCTAAAGCCTCATCTCACTGCTTGAGAAATGCTACAACTACTAGGCCACATGGCATCTACCGTGCATGTGGTTCCTTATGCTCGCCTCCATATGAGTGCAGCCCAGTGGACTTTATCCACTCAATGGACACAGGCATCAGGATGCCTGTCAGACAAAATAGTGAACACAAATTGTCTTATTTTGTCCCTCCAATGGTGGAGGTCCACTCAAAACCTGTTGCTGGGGTTCCCATTTCAATAGCCTTTGTCCCAGGCAACTCTCAACAGATGCTTCACAAATCGGTTGGGGAGCTTACCTGCAAGACCTCTCCACCCAAGGCACCTGGATGCCACAGGAGACTCATCTACATATCAATCTCTTGGAGCTCAGAGCAATCTTCCTTGCTCTTCGAGTGTTCCACACCCTGCTTAGCTACAAGACAGTCCTCACACATACGGACAATCAAGTAGCCATGTTCTACGTGAATAAGCTGGGGGGAACAGGCTCTCTGTCGCTTTGCAACGAAGCTTTGCGACTATGGGCCCTCGCCAGAGAGCATCAGATTCATCTCCTGGCAGTGTATCTTCCAGGCATACAAAACTCTTGGGCAGACAGACTCAGTCGAGTTCTGCTTCCACACGAATGGTCTCTGCATGCAGACCAGGTGGCCAAGATTTTTCAAATTTGGGGAACCCCGGACATAGACCTCTTTGCAAGTCCGTTGAATACCAAACTTCCCCGGTTCTGTTCCAGTACTCCGGCTCAGGGGGCTCAGGCCAGGGATGCTTTCCTCCTTTATTGGGGTCAAGACTTCCTGTATGCTTTTCCACCCATTCCCCTAATTCCCAAAATGCTGTTCAAGCTTCAGAGAGACAGAGGCCGTATGATCCTCATAGCTCCACATTGGCCTCGGCAAGTGTGGTTACTCTCTGCTTCTACATCTCTCTCAAGCTCCCTCCCTGGAGTTAGGGTCTGCTTCGGATCTCCTATCTCAGGAGGATGGAATGTTATGGCATCCCAATCCCCAGTCTCTGCATCTCAGGGCTTGGTTGCTGAAGGCCTAGATCTCCATGATCTTAACCTTCCTCAGCAGGTAAAAGATATCCTTTATGCTTCCAGGAAGCCTTCCACAAGACACTCTTATGCTTTCAAGTGGAAAAGGTTTACCATATGGTGTTCGCAGAAGGGTCTTAACCCCCTTGCAGTATCTCTGTAATCATTACTGGAGTATCTCCTTCATTTATCCAATACAGGACTTAAGACTAACGCAGTGAGGGTCCATTTGAGTGCTATTGCAGCTTCCTTCAAGCCTCTAAATGGACAACCTATTTCTTCCCATCCTCTTATAGCAAGATTTATGAGAGGCCTTCTGCTAACTAAGCCTCCCATTAAGCCACCACCTGTGGCATGGGACTTAAACTTGGTTCTTGGTCAGCTCATGAAGCCACCTTTCGAACAATTAGCTACTACCTCCTTGAAATTCCTTTCTTGGAAGGTTATCTTTCTCATTGCAATCACATCAGCACGTTGCATCAATGAGTTGCAGGCACTAGTGGCTGATTCACCTTATACAAGGTTCCATCATGACAAGGTAGTCCTTAGGACTCATCCATGCTTTATGCCAAAGGTGGTCTCGCCTTTTCATCTAAACCAAGCGGTCTACCTACCTGTGTTCTTTCCAAGGCCTCATGCATCAAATGCAGAAAGAAATCGTCATACTTTGGACTGTAAAAGAGCTTTAACCTTTTACTTACAAAGAACACAGCAACATAGAAAGTCCTCTCAACTCTTTGTTGCTTTTGATCCTTCTCATTTGGGACTTCCAGTCTCCAAGAGAGCACTATCTAACTGGATTGCTCAGTGTGTTTCCTTTGCCTAAGAGTAAGAATCTTCCTCTGGCGGGCCATGTCACAGCTCACAATGTGAGAGCCATGGCAACTTCAATGGCTTATCTACACTCTGTCTCTATCGACGACATCTGTCGAGCAGCCACCTGGGCCTCGGTTCATACCTTCACAGCCCATTACTGCTTGGACAAAGACTCCCGCCGGGATGCCTTGTTTGGTCAGGCTGTTCTCCAACACCTGTTCCATACCTAATCAACTCCTAACCACCATCCCTGGTAGGATGCCAGAGATCCATGGGGGGAAGTGGAGCCCTTTTTTCAGGGGCACACTACTTCTGGGGTCTCTCCCTGGCATCTAAAGCTAGGGAGTCCCCATATGTGAAGACTACATTCCTGCTTGTTCCTGGAGATAGCATAGTTACTCACCTGTAACAGGTGATCTCCGGAAACAGCAGGAATTTAGTCTTAACAACCCACCTACCTCCCCTAGGAGTTGTATCTCTCTATGTTTTTCCCTTTCCCTCTCTCTCTCTTTGTCTCAGCTTTAAAACTCAACTGGAGAGAGACAGTTGGGAAAGGCGGGAAGGTAGCACGCAGGTGCTGTGGGATGCTCCCAAAAGCTTTCTAATTGGACGCTGGGGAGCGTTCCTGCGCAGGTTCAGTTGGTACCGACGATACCCATATGTGAAGACTAAATTCCTGCTGTTCCCGGAGATCACCTGTTACAGGTGACTGACTATGCTTTATCTTCCAGGGACATGCTGGGTGCACCCCCAAACATATGACATTTGCAGATATTGTGAAGCTTTTGCAACTAATGCCTGGCAATAGCTGCAGACGCCTACTGCACTTTAGTAAACATACCCCTTAGTGTGCAATAATTAATACAGATTTTTCCAGACTCTTTGTACAAGGTAGAAGTTCATCTGAATTGTTACCATTTTTTTATATTTTCATTTTATTTCTTAATTTGGAAGTAGATTAACAGAGTGGGTATGCTTGTAGTTTTGTGGTAAGTGGCTATGCCAGTTTCATCTAGTTCTGCAATACAAAAATCTTCTGCCAGTGGGTGGTGTAATCTGGACACAGGTTAAGCTCCCGATGTTGTCTTTCGTGCTACTTGATAGGATTATTCCTGCTCATGATGATTTTATAGAAATGGGTTTGGAAATAAGTGACGCTTCTGTAGTTTGAAAGTTTGCTAGTGTGCAAAATACACTGCTTAGAAGCAGCTCACTGGATTTGGGGATTAGGGGGGTGGCAATAAGGAATTTGGGTGGAAGTATGTTTAAATGGGCTGGAATGTTCAAGATGGGAGGGTAGAAATATGGGACAGGATGGCGAGATGATGTGAAACAGAAGAACCTAGAGGGGCTGGTGAAGAAATGAGCCAAGGAAAGGCACAGATCTTTGAAGAAGCTATGAGAATGTCTAAAGGGTGAAAGTGGGGAGAGATGAAGGGGGCATGGGAAGCTGAGATTAGGGTGTAAGAAACAAGGATTTAAGTGCAGGTGGGAGGTGAGTAATAGGAAAGGAGCTGGGGCTGATGAAGGAACAAGAAGTAGAAGGTAGATGAGGTTAGGGGAGAGTGAGTATAGAATATGAAGATAGGCGACTATGGAATAGGTAAAAGAGAAGAAATGGAAAATTAGGGATGGAGAGAGAGACAAACTGAAATGAGTTTTCTGAGGAGGAAAGAGAGATGGAATTGCGATAAGTAGGTGAGAGGAAAAAAAAAAAAGGTGATTGAAGAGGGGGAGAAAAAGCCATAAGTAAATAAAGAGGCAGAGAAGAGAGAAATAGAGAGAAAAATAGATGAAAAAATTACAGTGTTAGAGAAAGATGGAAGGCAGGAAGAAGCAGGAGGGAGACAGAAGACATGGAAGATAGGAAGGAGACCCTGGTAAAAGAGAAAAGACTGACAAAGGTAGAAGAGAGAGAAAGGGAATACCTTGATTTATAGAATTAAAATGCCCACAGAACAAATATATTTCTAGCTTTTTATGATTGAAATAGGTCATGTTTTGGAATGTGCATTTGCTGTATCTTTGTATTTTGCTCACCACAGGAGGAAATGCATTTCAGGTTCTTTCTCTAGCATTTCATTGCTCACAGTGTCTGGCTCCTTAGGTTAACTATTTCACTTCTTTGTTAACATGTTTGTTTATATCTCATAGTCCTTTATTTTGAATTGGGTAGTGGTTGTTCTGTTTTCTGCATATGTGACTGAGGTAAAGGAATCTGCTAGACCTGTGTAGTTTGGCCTGGCTTGTTCTGTTTTCTTTCAAGTAGGAGGAGTATTTGTGTTCTATATCTGCAGTACCTTTTCTTTGGATAGGGTATTGCTGTTTGAGTTCTGACAGTTAGTGCTGCTGTTTCATTTCATTTAGTAACATTTATTAGCCTGCTTATCAATTTTACTTCTAAGAATGTCACAATAATACATGCATAATATTACAAGCACATAACAGTAATTAAATTAAAATTTCAAAATTTTATTAAAAAAGATACTCTTTCTCCTCATACAGCTCATTGCTGACCAGTTAAACACAGGGGCATGTTTACTGAAGTGCACTAAGTTTATGCATTTACCATGCATTAGGTATAAACACTAATGCATAGTAAATGCAAAGGTTACATGCTAACTGTTGGGGGCCTAGTTAGCATGTCCCCTACGGTTACCTCACTGAAGAGTTCCTTAATGCATGTTAACTTCATTCACATTTAGCACGGGTGCACATAACGCCGCCTCTTGAGGAGGCAATAAGAGCACCCGTGTTAACTGCAAAATTGACAGCACAAAGTATAGTCCACACCCCCTTTCCACCAATCACCCACTCAGTCTCCACCCCATCATGCGCTGAACAGATAACGCTGGCTACTTTTAGTACATGGTAACCATTAGCATGAGCTGCTAACATGGGATTTAGCACTCATAAACTGTTAGTGCACTTTAATTGACATATTGCAATATATAGCAAATACAAATTAAGAAAAGTTGAGATGCAGGAGCCAAGATGGCTGTGTAGGCAGTTATGTCTCCAGATTCTGACTTTCTATCTTGCCGAAGCGGAAAGGGAAGACTCTCAGGGAGCCTCCTCAGCCTGCAAAGACTTTCTCTCCTGTTATTACCTTGCCTAGTCCTTTGACACATGGAGGAGTAGCCTAATGGTTAAGAACACTGGCTTGGGAACCCAGTGACCAGGGTTTGATTCCCACTAGCACTCCTTGTGGCCTTGGGCAAGTCACTTAACCCTCCATTGCCTCAGAAAAATCCAAGTTATCAATATCCCTGTTTAATGTACATTACCAAGTTTAAGTTTCAATGTAAATCGCTTTGATTGAAATACTAAAGTGGTATATAAAACCTGTTAAATAAACATTTGGAGAGTCCATTAGTACAAGCTGGTGTGTCTCTGGGCATTGAGGCGTCGGGGCTGGAGAGCTCGGCGTCCTCGGCTGGATGTGAACTTACACTGGAGCTGCACTTGCCTCCTGTTCCGCATGTGGGCCGGTCCCTCTCGGTGAGCTCTGATTGCCACAGAGCTATTCTGCAGAGTGGTTGGCGGCCGGACTTGGTCGGTGGCTGAAAAACCGGCAGATCATACAACGCCTTTGGCTTCGGGAGGTATTGTTGAATGGAAGGAGATGGAAGGCGAGCTGCAGAGTTATCCAGGCTCAGGTTGCTGGGGGTTCCTCTGTAGCGGTTGAGATGTCAGCAGGATTCAGCTCAGAAACTGCTTTCTCCTTCTCTTTGGACGTCCATCGACATTTACTCTGGCGTCTATCTGGCTGTGATTTCTTCATTGGGAGCAGTACTGGTTCAGCAGATGAATGGCTTGGCAGTATAGGTTCAGTCTAATACTAAGTCATCTTTGGTTAATACTACTGAACTTTCTGCAGTAAAAGATTTGATTGGGAATATATAAACAGAATCTCAGAAGCATGAGACTTGTTATGTAGCAAATATGAAGGATATTTCCAATCTAAGAGTTAAAAATGAACTTTTAGAGAATCAAGTGTGATTTATGAATTTACGTCTTGTTAATTTTCCTCGTTCACCTTTAGTGTCCACTAGGGACACGTGGAAAATGTATTTGCAGGATGTTCTAGGGATTCCTTCTGAGTCTCAACCCCCTTTAGCAAAAAGTGTACTGTATTATATACCTGCTCAGAAAAAAGTTGCAGATGAGACTCAACAGGGTTTGTTGTTTAACTTGCAACATGCTGATATTCTTAATATATCTAACATCTTGGAGTCTTCTGACACTGAAACTAATTTCTTCAACACTGGTTATTTCCTTAGCCTTATTGTCTGACAGAGAGTGGTTGTTTGTTTAAGTTCTATTTCAAGAAGCGTTCCATTCCCTTTAAAGGATTGTTGTTTACTATGTATCCCGATCTGGCCCGTGACACTCAGCGGCGCCGTAGAGAATTCTTAGTACTTAAGCCACGGGCAATCCAGCTGGGGGGAGATTGTTTTTCTTAAAATTTCCATGTAAGTGCATTGTGCGTTTGCAGTCTGAGTTTTGTTTTTAATGATCCCACCCAGCTAGCTGCCTTTAGTTAGTTTGTGTCTCTCTCTCTCCTATCTATGGAGTGTACCAGTTAGGTCCTATTTTGCACAGTAATAGAGTTAGTTTTGGATTAAACTGCTCTCATATTTGTAAGTTTTCTTATTTCTTATTTGATCTTGGCTCCCACTGGTTGTTGGGCTTGTAGGTATTTAAGGTGTGTTTGCTGGTGCTTAATGTTTTTTTCCTTTAATTTGTAACCATGAATGCCTTTTTTCTTTACAAGTATTATGCTTGGAATTTTGTAAAATTTATAAATATAAAATTTAAAAAAAGGTGATTATAAAACAAAATTTATGTATAGCAGGTTTACTATATATGCTCAGAGAATCTAATTTTTGCAGGGTTTTGTGTTATTTTACAACGTGTGTGGCAGTGGAGGGATTTTATATTGCTGTTGCTGAGGTGATACAGAATTAGAAAATATTTTTTGTGCGGTGAGATGTGAGGGGATATGTCATAGCTGTATAGACTTCAGAAGAAGTCAAAACTTTTTGATGCTAAAAAATGCAGAGTCCATGCATTTGGGCTGCCACTGAAGATTTTCCAGTACTTTTGAAATTTTTTCCCCATGTTTTCTCTTCTAACCCTACCCCAAGTACTTATTCCCATCTCAGAAGATGCAGGACCTTTTGGAAAGGAGCGTTTATTAATAAGTCATGTATTTTAGAAATTGTCCCCTGTCTCCCACATGTCCCCATGCAGATAGCTTCCATTAATACTTTAAGTAATATTTTAAGTCACTCACAGTTTGATGCAATGCCTGACCTGCAGATATCCATGTTGATTTTTACCCTCCAACCCAAATTCCTGTTCCTGTTTAAGTTGCTATATTGATGGCACTACATGCCTGTAAAGCTTAAAAGGATTTATAATTTGGGGGAGACACTGTAGAGCAGGTACCTGTTCAGGAACTAATGTCTGAACTATTAGCTTGGCTTCCTGTTACAAGATGGGACCTGCTCTGAACCAAAGCCTGAATCGTGGGGTCTGCTCTGAACCAATGACTGAATTAAACAAGATGGATTCCTATTTTGTTATAATTTAGCATTAAAACTTGCAGATCAAGCAATTCTGCCAGTTTAGAAGTATTTTTCCTGCTGACTACGTGCAGAAGAACATTGCTGAGACCTTCACTGTGCTATTAGCATTCGCAATATTGTATCCATTGGCAACATTTGCACCATGGACCTTTGTTTGCTGTTTCCGGATTTGCTGAAGATGACATACAGGGTTCAAGACTAGCCGATCACCAGGTCTTCAGGACAAAGAATTATACAGCTGTACACCGGAACCCAGAAGTCAGAAAGAAAGAACTTGGAGAAGAGAACAGAGCACAGACAGACACAGCCCAGCAGACACATCTGCAGCACTCAAACATACACAGAGACTGGCAGAACACCTGGGAACTCTAACTTCTGATACAGACTGTTGGCCTGCCTGTCTCTCTCTGACTGAAAAGTCAGATAGTGTTCAAGGGCAAAACCTCGGGACGAAGTGAATTTCTCCCACTGACCGGAAGCTCCGTGTGTGACCACGCAGTTCATCTCAGCTGATGTTGGACCTCTGCCAGACTGACTTCATGCCGTGCCGGACCCAGCCACAAGTATTCTGGTGAGAGCTAAGGTACTGGTCTTCAATTTCTCCCTGAAGATGGGGCTAGCTTAGACAGATTATTTACTGTACATTTGAGTGCAGAGTGAATCAGAGACATTGGTTTCTAAAACAGAGATTAGATCTCTTGGTAATTGTAGCATAGGGCTGAATGACATACTACCTCAGAAAACTAATTTATTCTAATATTTACAATATTTTTGCTATCAGAAAATAAAGTCTAATTTTCATATGTGACGAGGAGGGTATGGCTGAGCCCATGGAATTGGAAGAAAATCAGACATTTACCTTTAAAGAAAGAGACAGGCAAGGAATCAATAGCTCTCAAACTGCAGGCAGAGAAAAAAAACACGCAGCTACTGAGGACAGGACACACCCAAGCTCTGCTAATCTAAGGGCAGGCTTGGAAACTAATGAGGGACACCTGGGTGAAGGGGTGTGGACGGTAGTTCAGAGACACTCTTATAAACCCAGGGAAACATTGGGAAAGGACAGCCAGAACAGGAACAGCAGGAGTAGTACCAGGACGAGGCAGCACACGCAGCAGCACCCTGGAAAGGGAGACACAGGGAAGCAGCACACTGGAAGGAAAGATACAGGAAACCAGCACTCGAGAGAGCTGACCAGGGAGAACACTGGAGAATTCAGTGGGGAGAGAAGCACCAGAGAAAGGCCCAGAGAGTTCACCGTGGAGAACGGTGGAGACTTCCGGGGGAATCTCAAAGGTGAAAGCCCTAGTCAGAAGGAAAGCCAGGATTACAGGGAAAGTGCAATTGGTTTTAAAACTAGGAGAGCTGTGCCAGAGAGAAGTGCTGACAAGGGTCATGCTGCAGTGCCAACCGTTTCTGAACCAGCTAAAAGAGCTGCCACTTCCCAAAAGGTGCATGAATAAAAGGGTAGCCAAAAGTGCCGTGAGCCAGTTAGAGGCACTGTGTCATTTGATGCAGGAAAAGAATCTCCACGTTCCTGGTGGAAACCCTGTGCATAGGGAAAAGCCTCAGTGGAGAAAGGTTCTGGAACTTTTAGAGAATATTAAGCCTGGAGTTTTTCCTGCTGCCTTAAAGCCAGATTTACCGGACACAGGTCCTGAGGAAATGCAGATAGACTATTATAAATCTGATGAGGGGTCTGAAGATTCAGTAATGGATTGTTCTCTGTGCCAGAAGGCAGAATAAAAAGTTCTTGGATAAAAGAAGGAAAAAGTCTATAACCTGAATGTCCTAGAAGGCAGTGTGAAAACAGGGAGAAATGTGTTTAGCCAGGAATGCTAAAGAACCCTGTTGCTGAAGAGAGGATATTTCTTTTGGGTTTGAAGAGAAGAGAAACCTTGCTTGATTGCTGAATGGTTTGAAAAACAGCAGCACATATTAAAAAGCTACATAAAGCAGTTTCATTGTTTTGTTTGGTAAAAATGCCTATGGATTATTGTTTGGAGAAAGAATCCTGTTTGTTTTGCGTTGAGCCTTAATGCTCTTTAGAAAAAGAAATAAAATTCCTGTGTTTGCCTTGTAAACCCTCGGTCTCCACACTACTTGTTTTTTCTAAACACCACAACTACAAATCCCAGCAGCCCCCAGTGCTGGAGGAGAAAAAAACGCTTTGACCCGGTGAAAAGCGGGATATAAATACAGATAAATAAATAAATAATTAAAGGACTAACAAGTGCAGCCCTAGGCTTATAGGCTGTTGCCTGGGCCAGGGGCCTCCACACATATAAACAGGACTGGTTCTTGTTTTATCACATGGTTTGTTTGTCAGGTAGTCCCATGGAATCCTGGGAAAAGGAGTGTACTAGTATCCCCTAGACAGACCGAGTATTTATAAATGTATATTTATTTGCTACTGATAACATCTCCTACAAGACAAACTGAAGAAATTGTGGACAGAGAGGAACCTATATTCATATATGGTGGAGGCTGCCCAGAAGTGCAGTTATTTTGGGGGCAATGTAAACAAGTGCTGGAGGAGATAGTGAAGATGGATATACTCAGTGATCCCAAGATATTCTTGCTACACACTTATGAGGACTTTTAAGAAGGGAAAACATCAAATTTTCTTAAATATGAGTTTATAGTGGCCAGACTGGAGATTGTGTATTGGAAGAGTGAGCATACCAGATATTAGTGTGTTCCATATATGTATGAGCCAATATTATTACTTGACTAAACTACCATAGCTGCATGGAGGTTAGGGTAGGGGCGACAAGATTGAAGAAATGTGGGGAAATATTGGAACTAGCTTTGTAGACAAAAGTGAATTTGGAAGACAAAAGAAATAATTTAACTCAGGGGGAACCTATATATAAGTGAATGAATGTGGCAAAGATAAGCACTTTCGGTATGATTGTATGATTTTAAGTTGGTTGGCTTCATATATGACAGATGTCTAGAAGCTAGCGCTGAAACTGGGGAATTAGGGGGTGGGTAGGGGAAGTAGGGGGTGGTTAATGATCACCGGTTTACTCATAGTAGGTTGAAAGCATGTGGTGTTATTGGTGATATAAAGCATGTTTCTTAAACAGTTCAATAAATATTTAACTAGAAAAAAAGAAAAGCCATATTAAGTCAGACCAAAGTCTACGAAGCTTAGTTTCCTCTCTCCAACAACCACCAATCTGGATCCCAGCAGGTCCCAAATAATGGGCTCTCCCAAGTCTTTTTGGCTACTAATTTTTTTAATGGATTTTCCCTCCAGTAACTTGTCCAAACCTCTTTCGACAAACTTGCATGCATTTCACCATCAACCAATGGCATCTACTCAGGGTCTTCGAGGGTTCAGTGAACTCCCAGCCCTGCAAAATTATGCGACAATTAAAAGATTTTTTTAAAAAGTATTATCTTGGTACAGTAGCATACAGACTGCTTCTGGCTTCTAATATCCTACCAGATTAAATATTTATTTATTTTATTTAACCAGTTATTTATACCGCCTTATCCTTCAGTCAAAGCGGTTTACATTATAACTTTAAACCATTTACATTGCAGCAATAAACTAGGAGGGGTTATATGGCAGACAGGGATTTTAAGCAAAAGAACATATACAAGTCATGTCCTCATCCATCCAACACACAGAAGGTTCCTTCGGTTCCTTTTTCAAGGAAAGGACTACCAATACAGGGTGCTTCCTTTCGGTCTGGCCTCTGCACCAAGGGTGTTCACGAAATGCATGGCAGTAGTAGCTGCATTTCTCCGCACTCTAGGAATATTCGTATTCCCATATCTGGACGACTGGCTCATTCGAGCCCCATCCCAGTCAGAGGCCCAGACTTGTCTAACCTGCACAATGCGTATCCATCAGTATTTGGGACTAGTAATAAACATCCCAAAATCCAGTCTCACCCCTACTCAGTCTCTGGAGTTCATAGGGGCCTTGCTGGATACCACAACTGCAAGGGCCTATCTTCCTCAGGCCCGTTGCCTATGTCTGGTGCAGTTAGCCTCCCAGATTCAGTTAAAGTCCCAGTTAACTGCTCGAGAGATGTTACAACTATTAGGCCACATGGCATCCACCGTGCATGTGGTTCCATATGCTCGCCTTCAGATGAGGGCAGCTCAATGGACTTTGTCCACCCAATGTACTCGGTCATCAGGTTGCCTGTTGGACAAAATAGCAAACTCCAGTCGCCTTTTCTGGTCTCTCCAGTGGTGGAAGTCCTCTCAAAACCTGTTGCTGGGGTCCCCTTTTCAGCAACCGCTACCCCAAGCAACTCTCACAACAGATGCTTCTCCAAGGGGTTGGGGAGCTCATCTGCAGGATCTCTCCACCCAGGGCATCTGGTCTCCACAGGAGACTTCTCTGCATATCAATCTCTTGGAACTCAGAGCAATTTTCTTAGCTCTCAGAGTGTTCCATTCCCTGCTCAGCTACAGGACAGTCCTCATCCATACGGACAACCAAGTAGCCATGTTCTATGTAAACAAGCAGGGAGGGACTGGCTCTCTGTCGCTTTGCAACAAAGCTTTGCGACTGTGGGCCTTCGCCAGAGAGCATCACATCCATCTTCTGGCAGTATATCTTCCAGGCGTTCAGAACTCTTGGGCGGACAGACTCAGTCGAGTTCTGCTTCCACACGAGTGGTCCCTCCACATGGACCCAGGTAGCCAGGATCTTTCGAATTTGGGGAACCCCAGACATAGACCTCTTTGCAAGTCCGTGGAATGCCAAACTTCCCCGGTTCTGTTCCAGAATTCCGTGTCAGGGAGTTCAGGTCAAGGATGCCTTCCTCCTTCACTGGGGTCAAGACTTCCTTTATGCCTTTCCACCAATTCCCCTAATTCCCAAGACACTATTCAAGCTTCAGAGACATCAAGGGACCGTGATTCTCATAGCACCACATTGGCCACGCCAAGTGTGGTACCCTCTACTTCTGCATCTCTTTCAAGCTCCCTCCCTGGACTTGGGCTGTGCTCCAGACCTTCTATCCCAGGAAGAAGGAATGTTGTGGCACCCAAACCCCCAGTCTCTCCATCTCAGGGCTTGGTTGCTGAGGGCCTAAACCTTCAAGATTTTCATCTCTCCCAGCAAGTCAGAGATGTTATTCATGCCTCTAGAAAGCCTTCTACTAGACGTTCCTATGCTTTCAAATAGAAAAGATTTACCGTTTGGTGTTCAGGGAAGGGTCTAAACCCTCTTGCAATACCTCTGAATTCTCTACTAGAGTATCTTCTGCATCTATCCCATGCAGGTCTGAAAACAAATTCAGTAAGAGTCCATTTGAGTGCTATTGCAGCGTCCCTCAAGCCTCTCAATGGACAACCTATTTCCTCTCATCCTCTTATAGCAGGATTCATGAGAGGCCTTCTTTTAACTAAACCTCCCATTAGACCACCTCCAGTGGCATGCTTATGAAGCCACCCTTTGAACCTTTAGCCACCACCTCCTTGAAATTTCTTTCTTGGAAGGTTATTTTTCTCATTGCAGTCACCTCAGCACGCCGCATCAGTGAGTTGCAAGCTTTGGTGGCCAATTCACCTTATACAAGGTTTCATCATAATAAGGTAGTCCTCAGGACCAATCCACACTTTATGCCTAATGTGGTCTCACCTTTTCATCTGAACCAAGAGGTGTATTGACCTGTCTTTTTTCCAGGACCTCATGCATCAAGTGCAGAGAGGAATCTTCATACCTTGGATTGTAAGAGAGCTCTCACTTTTTACTTACAAAGAACACAGCAACATAGAAAGTCTTCTCAACTCTTTCTTGCTTTTGATCCTTCTCATTTAGGACTTCCAGTCTCTAAAAGAACACTGTCCAACTGGATTGCTCAGTGTATTTCTTTTGCCTACCAGAGTAGAAACCTTTCTCTGGAAGGCCATGTCACAGCTCACAATGTGAGAGCCATGGCAGCCTCAATGGCTCATCTAAACTCTGTGTCCATCGACCATATCTGTCGAGCGGCCACCTGGGCCTCGGTTCATACCTTCAGAGCCCATTACTGCTTGGACAAGGACTCCCGCCGGGATGCCTTGTTTGGTCAGGCTGTTCTCAAACACCTGTTCCATTCCTAATCAACTCCTACCCACCTACCCTGGTCGGATGCCAGAGATCCATGGGGGGAGGTAGAGTCCTTTTCAAGGACACACAACCTGGGGTCTTCCCCTGGCATCTGCAGCTAGGGAGTCCCCCATATGTGAAGACTCATTCCTGCTTGTTCCTGGAGATAGCACAGTTACTTACCTGTAACAGGTGATCTCTGGGAACAGCAGGAATAAGTCTTCACAACCCACCCACCTCCCCTAGGAGTTGTATCTCTCTATCTCTCTTTCTTTTCCTCTCTCTCTCTTTGTCTCAGCTTTAAAACCCGAACTGGAGAGAGGTGGTTGGGAAAGGCAGGAAGGCAGCGTGCAGGCCCTGTGGGATGCTCCCAAAAGCTTTCTTACTGGACGCTGGGGATCGTTCCCGCGCAGGCTCCGTCGGTACCGATGATACCCATATGTGAAGACTTATTCCTGCTGTTCCCAGAGATCACCTGTTACAGGTAAGTAACTGTGCTTTTCCTAAAGTCTTTAGTGTCCACAGTGGCTCTGAAGGTGTGGAGAGTGAAGATGTCTTGTTGGATGTAATCTACTTTGCCTTTGGATAGTTGCTGGGTGTGGAGATGAGATTTGTTTTGTTGTTCCTTCTAGGGCGGTTGACCGGATCTCTTTTGATAAGAACCTTCAGAATGTCTGCTGAAATGTTCTGTAGGACTTTGAATATGTTCACCAAAATCACCTAATGGTGATGTTCTGAAGGCTGATTCTGTAGAAAAATGTTGTGGTATGTAGTGTCAAAGGCTGTTGATATGTCTATGAATATGAGGAGAAACCTTCTTTCTCCAGGATCAAGCTGGAAGTCAGTCCTCACTAATGGGTGACGTCGTCACCGACAGAGCCCGCGTGGAGCAATTCCCCAACTTTCAAAAAAAGCCTTTGGGATTGCTGCCACGCATGCGTGGTCCTCTTCCTGCCCAAGGGTGCCATCTTGCTCAGTCTCCCTTTCTCCACGGAGCCCTTCGGTTGCACGTCCTTGTCCCTCGGAAAAAGTGTTTAGATTTTCGGCCTCTGGCCTTCTCTTTTCTGGTTGCACCATTCCTCTACCCGTCCTTCCCCTGCTCTATCATTTTTAAGCAATTAAGGGATGTTTTTCCTAGCATTTTTGCTGTTAACGGGCTTTGCGCCCTTTTTTCTTCCAACCGCTGGCCGTGTGGATCTTCAACCTCGCGTGAGCCATTTTTGCCCCTATGGCCACGGGATTAAAAAAATGTGATAGATGCGCCAGGACCATGTTGCTTATGGACACCCATGACTGCTGTCTGTGGTGTCTCGGGGCCGACAATGATCCAGAGCTCTATTCGCTTTGTAAGAAAATGTCCTCCAAAGCCCTGCTCAGTCTTAAGTGGAAGTCCGAAGACATTTTCAGGAAGGCTGCCTCAGAGTCTCTCCAGTGGTGCCCTCGGTCATCTCTCCTCCGGTGGGATCCCCCTCTTCGGCCCTACATTGAAGGCAGCGTAAAAAGAAGGTGGCCTTGAAGTCACTGTTGGGGACCCCTGTGCTCAGTTGCTAAGCCCCCTTTGGCATTCTTGAGAGTCAGACAAGGAGCAGCCCCGCAAGGTACCTCATGCAGATACGGATGCCCTGTCTCATGAGGGCCGTCCCGGCGAAGTTACCTCCTCCTCCTCGACGCCCGACTTGGTGACCCCAGTGTCGGCATCGCCGGGCCCACGCCCACGTGGGAGTCTTGCATGTTGGTGCTAGAATACAGCGTTTCTTCGTTCATTGCTTCCCAGCAGGCGCTTACAGCCAGCTTCACTGGTTCGCACCCAGAGACAGAGGTTCCTTCGTGTGGGACACTGAAATCCGTCCAGGAAACCCCCGAGAGCCATGGGCCTTGTGAGGGACCTTGACGTTGGTCTCGCTCGCCTTCCCGTTCCTCGGGGGCAAGATCTTCCAGGGCCTCCGGCTCCAAGCGGGTTTCGGCTGCAGGACAGTGCGACCAGCCCGGATCGGATTCCTCCTCCGACTTCTCGGAATGGGAGTCCAATGGGGATGTTGTTGTTAAGTGCCGTCGAGTCGGAGTCGACTCATAGCGACCCTCTGGATAGCTATCCTAAATTGTGTTCGGTCTTCAGTCAGGCGGCTCATTGTTGACAGACTGGTACCCGTAGCTGCTGTTATTGTATCGATCCATCTCATTGCTGGCCTTCCTCTTTTGCGTTGACCTTCTATCTTGCCAAGCCCCAATGTATCTTGCCCCAATGGGGATACTTACCCAGAAACCCGTGCCCATTGGGTCCTTAAGTTGGACCCCTCCCCACCCGTATTCCAGCGGCGCTCACCACCCGAAGACACCTCCTTCCTTGTGTTTGTCCAGGATATGGCATGGGCTCTCAACCTTGCCACCTAGGCTGTGGAGGACCCTGGAGCTGAAGAGCTCGATATTCTGCAGTATGAGTCCCCGCCTTGGGAGTCTCTTACTGTCCCAGTTCTTCCCATTCTATCGAGGCTGCTGCTACGCATGTGGGAGGCCCCTGTCTCGATTCCCATCACGAGTAAGAGCCTCGACACCATGTACAAGGTCCAGCGAGGCCCTGAGTTCAGAAAAACCCAACTCCCCCACACCTCCATGGTGGTGGAGTCGGCCATGAGAAAACAAAAAGTCCCGAAGTCAAGATCCCTCGACACCCTAGGCCAGGGGTGGGCAAACATTTTGACTCGAGGGCCGCAATGGCTTCATATATTGGACCCGGGGGCCGGACCAAGAGTAGATGGACGGTGTGTTTGTGTGAATTAATATAAATTAAATTTAAATTTGTAACATTAAATGTTTAGATTAATTTAAGGTAGAAAAGCATAAAAAGAGTTATTTTACAAAACTTTTATGCAATGTATTTCTTTCATAAAATGAGAGAAGTTTATAGTCAGTCAGTGCACATTCCAACAGAATGATTCGTGCCCGAGATGCGTACGCACTTACCTATACATACAAAAACGCCGAAGCCAGGAGCAGGTGAAAAGGAAGCGCTTCTACTCATCAGCAGGGACTGGTTGCTGCCAGAGCACACGGTGGTGAGTAGGGGCTCCTGGGGGACTCGCTGAATTCAGCGTGTGCAATTCCTGATCTCCAGTCGCTTGGCAGGCACTGGGAGAGGACGTTTCCGTCTTTGGGGTGACGTGGGACATAGACAGCTTTACCTTTCATTGAAGAGATAGCAATCAGAGAGCAGTGGGGCCAAGTGTTCCGACTTCGGCTGATTTCAGAGGCGTCCGAAGGCTGTGTCCGGAGGGGAAGCTCCGCACCTGGGCCAGCGGACCTGTCTTCCCCTCCGATTTCCCGCGGGCCGACAGGAGGGATCTGTGCCGCGATCGCAGCGCTCTTCTGCCCGCCAGCAGCCTGCTGCTTGCCAGGTTGCGATCGCTGGCCTTTCCCGGCTTCTGCCCGCAGGAGATCGGCTCCCCGTGAAACGAAGCCCCGATCGGAGCAGCAAAGTTTTAGTGTGGGGTCACAGCCCCTCTGCCCCCTGTCATGGGGTAGATCAGAATCTGCCTATGGAAACAGAGCTGAGCAGGTCTAAAAGTGACGGCTCAGAGCACATGGATCAGGGTTGCTATGAGCAACCAGCAAAAACAAAAGCACCAGGTGTAGGAGCACGCCCTAGTAGGGGATTACATCATAGCATATTAGCTGATGAGAGGCAGCTTGAGAGCAGGGCAGGCTCACCGGAACACTAGGAGTAACAGAGATAAAACTCACTCCGAGTTTGTCAGTAGTAGAGCTAACCAGGATCCTAGGAGGGCTAACCAGGATTCCAGGAAGAGAGCTGTTTTGGAAACTAAAGGAAAAACTTCACACGGAGGTTCAAGCAGTGTTCCACAGGAGATAGCCGAGAGAATACCAGAGGCTGGTTACAGGGTGCTGGGCAGCACTGAACAAGAACCAGGTGGTTGGTGCCACGGAGGTATTCATGCAGGCAGACGGAAGGAACCTGTGAGAAGAAGTCTCCCCGAGAACAGGTACCGGGAGGGCAGTAACTATTATCAAAGGGATACTTACCTGCCCAAAGAGAAGCCTACTGTAAAAGGGAGTAGAAGGCTTGCCTGGGGAAAAAGTCATGATAAGTTTCCGTGCTCAGAAAGCTCCGAGGGAACCGAGCCAAAGGATAGGCTAATTCCTTGTAATAGAGGGAACTTTGAAAGGGAGAGTTTCCCATATACACAGCTAGGAGTGTGTGGCCCTCTGGAGGAAAACTCCACTATATACAGTAACCTTCCAATTCACCCTGATAGAGAGGGGGAGAGAAGCCTTTGAAAAGGAGAGGAGGGTTTTTGCAACAATGATGTGATTTACAATCATTCTGAAGATAGCTACGGGGAAAACTATGAGGACATGGAATGTGACTTTTGTGGGGAAAGTCCTGAGGAGTTCCAAATGGAGTGTGCACTAATGTTCTCAGATAACATTTCCTCTCTGTGCTGATTTGTTTAAAACAGAAATCCATTGAGGGAAACGGATTGTGAAGAACTCACTTGTGTAAAGTACAAGGACTGTCTGACCTTTTTGGATTCGCTGAAGATAAGCACCTTTTTGTTACTAGTAGTTCATTTTCATTTGTACCAGAAAAATATGGTTTATTTCTTTTGATTCTTATGTGCAAAAGTTCACCCGGAAGGGAAATAAAATACCTCTTTTGAAAAAGCCTGGCTACTCGTTCACAACTACCTTTTTGATTAGCTAGTGGGACTACAGATCCCAGGGGGCATTGTAAAGTCCCGGCTACATTAAGAAGAGACCCCACTGAAGCTCCCTAGGCTTCCGCCTATGAGTGAGTAGGTGGGTGACACCCCCCACCCGCCCCCCTCTCCGACGCCTATGGATGATTTTAAAAACAAGTAAAGCCTCCGGCCCTTATTCATGCTCTAAGCTTGAGCGTTTCTCTTTCGCTTCGGCATATCCGAGGCGGCTGTTACGCTCTGCCACCGCGCTACTTCTCCTGTAGTTTCTATTTCCGCACGCGTCCGCGGGCCGGTTTAAAAGGTCCGCCGGGCCGTAGTTTGCCCATTCCTGCCCTAGGCCATAAGGCCTACCAGGGGTCCATGCTCTCCTGCTGTATCCAGGCATACCAGCTCTACATAGGCATTTTCTTGTGTGACTTGGCCAAGGAACTTGGGGTTTTCTCCGCAGGCCTTGAGGGCAAACCCCTCGATAGGTTCCGGATCCTGTTAAAGTCCATCGCAGAGTGCTCCAAGTATCTCTCCCGTGCCACCTATGATGGTTTTGAGTCCTCAGCTCGAGTGGCAGCTACTGGCATCGGGGCCCGTTGCCAGTCATGGCTACAATCCTCAGATTTGGAGCAGTGGGTACAAGAGAAGCTCCTGGATGTACTCTTGTCTCGGTGAGCGCTCTTTGTCAAACTGATGGAGGACAAGGCCACTGAGATAGAGATGGAGTTCCTCACCCGAACCCGTCTCTCGCGCAAGACCTCCACCCTCCCTCGAAAGAAGCAGCAAACCAAAAAGCCTTTCTCTTTCCTAGGAAGGGCCTACCCACTCGGGGCTACGCACTGTACCCACCCACTCCCACACCAACCACTGCGGCACAAGGGAAGTCTGGGACCCAGGGTCACAGCAAGCCGAAAGGGCCCAAGACCCAAACCCTGGCACCACCTCAACCCACGCAGGAGTTTTTATGCCAGCTGCATAGCCTTTCACCCCTCGGCAGCACAGCAGCCGGTGGGGGGGATGCCTGTCCTCCTTTGCCCCTCAATGGGCTTCTATCACCTCGGACACCTGGGTCCTCTGGGTAATTTGGGACGGCTATCGCCTCCGCCTGGACATATTTTCCCCTCCCTTCTCCCCAGCGGAGCCTCCTCAACTCCCCGCACATCAGGTTCTCCTGCAGCAGGAATTAATCAACCACCTCGCCCAGTGGGAGGTCGAGCAGGTGCTGTCGCATTTCCGAGGTCAGGGCTTCTATTCCCGGTACTTCCCCGTCCCGAATAAGACGGGGGGGGGGGGGGGAGGGCGGCTGTGGCCCATCCTCGACCTCCGAAAGTTAAACAAGTTGTTGGTGTGCAGGAGAAGTTCAAGATGTTATCCCTTGGTGTTCTGCTGCCCCTCCTCCGGCAGGGCGACTGGCTATGCTCCTTAGACCTAAAAGACACACCCACATTTTGATCCACCCCCAGCACAGGCAGTACCTGCGCTTCAAGGTGCAGGGAGAGCACTTCCTGTACAAGGTGCTCTCCTTCGGCCTTGCGTCTGCCCTGCGGTTCTTCACAAAGTGCCTCGCCGTCACCGCCTCCCTCAGGCGTCAGTGTGTACCGGTCTTCTCCTATCTCGACAACTGGCTCATCACGTGATCCTCGGCCGAGGAAACCCACCTGGTGGCGTCGCATACGATTCTCCTGCTCGAGCACCTGGGCTTCTTGGTCAACTATCCCAAGTCCCACCTCGAACCGGTGCAGGCCTTACAGTTCATCAGCGCACGTCTCGACACTCATCGGGCAACCGCTTTTCTGCCAGCGGACCGCGCTGACCGCCTCCGAGCCCTGGCAGCCCAGGTCCAGAGCACCCCTTGGATCTCAGCCCGTACTATGCTGCTCCACTGTCCATGTCGTTCCCCATGCCCACCTGCACATGCGGAGAGCTCTGTGGTGCCTTAACGCCCAGTGGAGCCCATCCATCGGCCACCTTAGGGACCCCGTCTGGGTCTCCCACAGCCTTCGCCTGTCCCTGGGATGGTGGCAGATCCCCCGCAACCTTCACTGGGGGTTGCCCTTCCAGGCCCCGCAGCACGAGCTGGTGCTGACAACTGATGCCTCCCTGCTGGGGTGGGGAACCCACTGCGGTGCATTGTGCACGCAGGGATAATGGTCGCCCGAGGAGTCTCAACAGCAAATAAACTTGCTTGAGCTCCAGGCGGTTTGGTGGGCCTTAAGGGCCTTCGAGGATCACTTCAGAGAGAAGTCTGTGCTTGTGCAGACCGACAACTGTGTGGCAATGTTCTACATCAACAAGGAGGAGGACACGGGATCACGCCCCCTTTGCAGGGAAGTGGTCCTCCTCTGCTCTTTTGCCCTCCGTCGGGGGATGACCCTCAGAGTGGTCTACCTCCTGGGCTAGGAGAATGTCCTTGTGGACAAACTCAGCAGAATCCTCCATCCTCATGAGTGGCGGCTGGATCCGGGGGTGGCTGGCTGGCTGTTCGAGCGGTGGGGAACTCCGACCATGGACCTCTTTGCCAGCCTGTCAATCACACAGCTTCCCCGCTTCTGTGGCCTAGTGCCGAACCCATGTAGGGAGAGCCCGGATGCGTTCCTTTTGAGCTGGTCCTCCAGCCTCCTCTGTGCGTTCCCCCCCCCACTCCTCTCATTGCAAGGACCCTCCACAAGGCTCAGTGGGAACAAGTGTCGATGATCCTCGTAGTCCCCTCGTGGCCTCGACAGCTGTGGTTCCAGCTCCGGCTCTCGTCGGAGCTTCCAGTCCCCCTGGGCTGTACTCTGGTCCTGCTAATGCAGGAGGAGGGGTGGGTACTACACCCAAACCTGGCCCCATTATCCTTCACAGCATGGTGGCTGAACGGATCTCCTTAGACCTGCTGGATCTCCTGGAGGAGGTCAAGGAGGTCCTCCCCGCGTCGAGGAAAAACTCGACTAGGCGAGCTTACGCCTTCAAGTGGCCTGGTGCCCTGAGCTCCAGATCGACCCATTCTCTTTCTCCATTCAGTGGGTCCTTTAGTACCTCCTCCATCTCTCGAAGGAAGGCCTGAAGTCGAACTCTGTCAGGGTGCACCTTAGCACCATCTCGGCAAATCACCTCCCCGTCGAGGGAAAAACCCTCTTGGGCAGCCTTTGGTCTCTTGCTTTCCAAGTCTCCCATCCGGCCTCCCCTGGCGGAATGGGACCTGAACGTAGTGCTCATGCAACTTACACATTCACCCTTCCAGCCGATGGCGATGTGCTCGCTTCAGCACCTATCCTGGAAGGTGGTCTTCCTGGTGGCTTTAACCTTGGCATGCCGAGTCAGTGTGCTTCAGGCTCTCATGGCTGAAGCCCCTTACACTAAATTCTATAGGAATAGGGTGGTCCTCTGTACCCATCCTAAGTTCCTACCAAATGTTGCCTCTGATTTTCATTTCAATCAGGAGATGGTCTTACTGACGTTTTTTCCGAGACCCCATGCCGACCAGGCATCAGCGGCTTTGCATACTCTCGACTGCAAAAGGGCTCTTGCCTTTTATCTGCAGCACACCCAGGCTCATCGCAAGTCTGGCTGACTCTTTGTAACTTACGACCCTAATCGACTGGGGCAGGCAGTCACTAAATGCACCCTTTCCATTTGGGTGGCGGACTGCATCGCCTTCGCCCATGCGAAGGTGGGTGCCCCATTAGACCACCGGGTCACCACGCACGGTGTCTGGGCCAAAGCGGCTTTGGTAGCCTTGCTGCATTCAGTGCCCCTGCTGGACATCTGCCGAGTGGCGATCTGGTCTTTAGCGAACACCTTCACTGCACACTACTGCCTTACTGCCTGGAGAGCGAGTCCCATCGGAACAGCGCCTTCGGCCAGGCCTGTGATAAGGAAGCTTATCATAGCTCAGGAAGGAGCTATAGAAAAGGTGAAGTGACTCTGAACAAGCAACCTGTCAGTTCTGGTAGAAATAAGAAAACAGAATTTTGTCCATAAAAGACTACCAGTCCCAGAATGCACCAGGTTTCCAACAGCCATTAGAGGAGCTGAAGTGGGGAAACGTGTGTTCAATCAAGAGGGCTATGAGGTAATCCCCAAGCACTCATCTCAAAGGGCAGGGCCTGATTCAGCACAGCTGCGCTGTGCTAGGGTGGAGCACTCATCTAGGCAGAATAAAGGTAGAGTTTATTCTACAGAGAATTATCCTCAGTTTCATCTGGGAGATCCTCATCCTCAGTTTCATCTGGGAGATCCTCAGAATTATCCTCAGTTTCATCTGGAGGATCATCAGAAGCAGAAGCCAGTGCGGACGGACAGAGAGGGCAAGAAACCCTTTGGAAGAAAGAAGAGAAAAGCATTTGGGAGGTCTAAAGGAGTCCAGAGCAGTACGTATACTGGGAGACATTCAAAAGGCCAGCGTACACCATTGGACTGGGGAAAACCAGAGGAGTGGTGCTGCAGAGCTAGGCATCTCCAGACGGTACCTGTGAGGGAGATGGCTGCACTTGGAAGGGACCCTAAGACCCGTGCCAGAAGGTATGTGAAGAGAGATCCAGTGTCCAGGGATCTGGATTGGAAGGCTGGACATAAGAACTGGACTACATACTGGCCAGGCTATTTAGAGAGGAACTCTAACAGCAATGGAAGCTCAGGTATGAACACTGATCTATGCCCTAGCTATACCCTTGAAAGACAGCAGGGAAACAAGTATTCTCCTGAGAGTGCTCCATTGAGAAATTCCTCTGTGCCAGTCGATGATATTGAACCCATGATTGTTGAAGAAGGGGGAGCGGTCTTAGATACAGGCTGTAAATATATGGATTTCTCTCTGTCTAAACTCCTTTGGTAATTTACTGTTACAAAGTACAACGACCATCACAATCTACTCAGAAAAACTCCTGCGTAGGATTTTGAGCCATGCAGTAGAAATTAAGCCAGCTAAGGGGTTTCAGCTGGATAACTGCTAGCAAATTGAGCCTTACCTAATTGCTTGTGAGCTCTGAGGGAATCACTTCTGAATCTATGTGTGAAGATATAAGAAGTTAACCTGAAAAGAACAGTTTTTCCCTTCTTTGTGGGTTTTGCTTGTTGTTTGAAACACTGCTAAGAAAATATTAGCTAAAGCCTACAGAAAAGACCAGTTTGTTACCAACCAGGTCTTTATTCTTTTCATTTGATTGCCTGACAAGTTCATCTGTTGTTTTCCTGATTTTGTTTTTCTAAGTTTAACACTGAAAGCAAGTATCCTGTTTTATGTGCTACCAAGCATATCTGTGTTGGGAGAAATAACCCCATAAATAAATATCTTATTGGCTTTACCCTCAAGCACAATAATTTCACAGAAAACCATGACTGGGATGTAAGTATATCTGGCTATACTTTATTCAGAAAGGACAGGGTAGGAAGAAGGGGAGGAGGAGTGGCACTATATGTAAAAACTACTATTAAAGCTTTGGAATTACAGAGCTTAAAAGGGAGAGAGGAGGCATTGTGGGTTAAACTAGAAAGAGGGAAAGAGAAATCTATTTGCATTGGTGTGATATACAGACCTCCCTCACAAGAGGAAGAGGTGGACAGAGAGTTAATTGAAGACATACGCAGCATTGCTAGGAAAGGGGAAGTGCTACTGCTAGGAGATTTCAATATGCCAGATGTTGATTGGCACATTCCTGCTGCAGTATCATCTAGAAGTAAGGAGATCCTGGATTCTCTACAGGGAGAACTATTCAGGCAATTGGTAACACACCCCACACGTGAAGGGGCCATACTGGACTTGGTGCTTACCAATGGTGAAAGTGTTTCTGATGTTGTATTGGGAGATCATTTTGCATCCAGTGATCACCAGATGGTGTGGTTCAGTATTAGGACTAGGGCTGTTAGAATCCATTCCAAGGTGAAGATCTTAGACTTTAGGAAGACTAACTTTGCGAAGATGGGCCAATACCTCAGGGAGTCGTTAGTGGGATGGGAACAGCTGGGGGATGTAGAAAAACAGTGGGCAAAACTGAAAGGGGGTATTTTAAAGGCAACCAACCTTTTTGTTAAAATGGTAAATAAAGGCAAAAGGAACAGGAGACCGCTATGGTTTTCGAAGGAAGTAGCTGAAAAAGTGAAGAAAAAGAGGGAGGCCTTCATGAAATACAAGAGATCACAGAGAGAGGAAGACAGGCATCTGTATTTGGAAAAACTTAGAGAAGCTAGCAAAGTAGTCAAGAAGGCAAAAATTCAAAAGGAGGAGGAAATAGCCAATGCAATAAAATGGGGGGATAAGGCATTTTTCAGATATATTAGTGAGAAAAGGAAGGGCAAAAGTGGTATTGTCAGACTCAAGGGTGCAGGGGGGAATATGTAGAAGCTGATAAGGATAAAGCGGAATTGCTTAACAAATATTTTTGTTCTGTGTTCACAGATGAAGAACCAGGACCTCAGAAAACACCCACAAATAAGAACAGAAGCGAGGGACATCTTGAACAATTTTCAGAAGACTGTGTTCGTGAGAAACTAGCTCAACTTAAAGTAGACAAAGCGATGGGACCGGATGGGATACACCCTAGAATACTGAGGGAACTTGGGGACGTTCTAGCAACTCCACTGACTGACCTTTTCAATGCCTCGTTGGAGTCGGGAGTGGTGCCAAAGGACTGGAGAGAGGCTCATGTGGTGCCTTTACACAAAAGCGGAAGTAAGGATGTGGTTGAAAACTATAGGCCGGTTAGTTTAACTTCGGTGGTGAGTAAATTATTGGAAACGCTGCTGAAAGAGAAAATAGTGAGGTTTCTGGAGTCCGGCGGATTACAGGATCCGAGGCAGCATGGATTCACCAGAGGCAGGTCTTGTCAGACAAATCTGATTGATTTCTTTGACTGGGTGACCAGGGAGTTGGACCGAGGGAGAGCTCTAGATGTGGTGTATTTAGATTTCAGTAAAGCCTTCGACACTGTTCCTCACAGGCGACTTATAAACAAACTGAGCACCCTAGGGATGGACCCTAAAGTTACTGCTTGGGTTAGAAATTGGTTGGGTGGGAGGCGACAAAGAGTACAAGTAAATGGAGCTCACTCTGAGGAGAAGGATGTTACCAGTGGTGTGCCACAGGGATCTGTCCTTGGTCCGATTCTTTTTAACATCTTTGTTAGTGATATAGCGGAAGGGCTGTCGTGTAAGGTTTGCCTCTTTGCGGATGATACCAAAATCTGCAATAGAGTAGACACCCAGGAAGGTGTAGATAACATGAGGAGGGATCTAGCTAAGCTTGAAGAATGGTCTAGAATTTGGCAGCTGGGATTTAATGTTAAAAAATGTAAGGTCATGCATTTGGGCTGCAGCAATCCAAGGGAGCAATACAGTATAGGAGGTGAAGTACTTTTGTCCACTAAAGAAGAGCGGGACCTAGGCGTGGTTGTGTCTGATGATCTTAAAGTAGCTAAACAGGTAGAAAAGGCGACGGCAAAAGCTAGAAGGATGCTTGGGTGCATACGGAGAGGAATGGCTAGCAGAAAAAAGGAGGTGATAATGCCTCTGTATAAGTCTTTGGTGCGACCTCATTTGGAGTATGGTGTGCAATTCTGGAGACCGCACCTTCAAAAGGATGTGAACAGGATGGAGTCTGTGCAGAGGGTTGCTACTAAAATGATTAATGGGCTTCATTATAAAGCATATGAGGACAGACTTAAGGATCTTAATATGTACACCTTAGAGGAAAGGCGGGATAGAGGTGATATGATTGAGATGTTTAAATACCTCCGTGGCATAAATGTTCAGGGAGAGAGCCTCTTTCAATTGAAAGCAAGTTCTGCTACGAGGGGACATGGGATGAGGGTGAAGGGAGATAGATTCAGGAGTGATATGCGGAAATATTTCTTTACAGAAAGAGTAGTGGATCCGTGGAATAGTCTCCCAGTGGAGGTGGTAGAGATGAGGACAGTAACTGAATTCAAAAAAGCATGGGACCAACACAGAGGATCTCTAAAGGTAAAAAGTGGACTGTTGTAGTTGTTATGGAAGGACAGACTTAGATGGGCCTTGTGGTCTTTTTCTGTCATCATGTTTCTAATTATTGTGAGTGGCTGTGTCTGGTGTGAATGGACTGCATTTCCCACAATCCCTTGCAAATCATATTGATATATGCACTTGCCAAAACTGTGAACATTCTCACCCAGGCAGCCGTCTGACAGGCCGTACGCCATAATCTGTTCGGGGGTATAAGCAACTCCTGCCCTCGAACCCTTCTTCACAGCTACCGAGGACCCGAGAACTCGGGCTCCTTCGGGTATTCTGCTCACGACCTCGTGGAGGCATTTTTTGGTTACAGGTTCGGTAGCCTGTAGCTGGGGAGTCACATAAGTGAGCACTGACTTCCTGCTTGTTCCTGGAGAAAGTGTAGTTACTCACCTGTAACAGGTGCTCTCCAGGGACAGCAGGAATCAGTCCTCACTACCGTCCCACCTCCTCTGATGAGTTGCTGGATTTTTATCCTTCCCTTGCCATCTGCTTGGTAGGGCTCAAGCTAAGGGACCTGACTGAGCAAGATGGCACCCTTGGGCAGGAAGAGGACCACGCATGTGTGGCAGCAATCCCAAAAGCTTTCTTTGAAAGCTGGGGAATTGCTCCTTGCAGGCTCTGTCAGTGCCAATGTCACCCATAAGTGACGACTGATTCCTGCTGTCCTTGGAGAACACCTGTTACAGGTGAGTAACTACACTTTTTATGCTGTCTATTCCTCTAATTAGAGTGTTGAGGAGTGATGTAAGTAAAGTTTCTACTCTGTGGTTTGGCTTGAAGCCATGTTGGTTTGGGATCCAGTGGTGCTTGTAAGCCGATGTAGTCTTGGAGCTGCATTTGTACTGTCTTTTCTATAATTTTGGCCAAGAATGGTATGCTTGAGACTGGTCGGTATGACGCTAGGTCTTCTCTATTGAATGAGGCATATTTGAGAATCTGCCATATGGTCGCTTGTTTTAGTGCTTCTGGCATATAAAGTTGGGTGAGGGATGTTTGTACTATTTTGTGTATCAGTGGGTTGAGATCTTTCTTGACTGATTTGATTCATGGTAAGAAGTTGAGGTAGTTGAGTTTAGTGTAGATATTATTCAGTTTGTGTGTTCCTTGGATGGTATACTGAATTCCCCCCATGTTTACGTGATAGTTGTGCATACTGTGTGGTCAGTCATGTGTAGTGTGGTCTGTCTTGGTAGGTGTTCTTATGCTTTGTAATTAGGTAGTTTGCTGCATATTGTGGGTCTATTACGTCGTTCATTGTAGGTGTTGATTCTTTGGTGAGAGTTTGGACAATGTTGAATAACTCTGCTTGTTTGTAGATGTCATAATGAGGTTGGTGTGGTATTCATGCATGCATCTGTTAATTAGGTCGTCATATTCTTGTTGCTTGGTTCTATATTGTTGTAATGTATCTTGATCCTTGTTCTGACTCCACTTTCTCTTGATTTTTCTTAAAGTCCTTTTTGCTACTTTTATCTCATTGGAGTACCATGGTGCCGATCTTGTTCTTTGAGTTGTGGTTTTCTCTCTGTCCGGTGCTACTGCAGCGATAGAATGGTGCCAGTTTTCGATTGCACTGTCAAAGTCTGCGCTGTCTTGGTTTAGTTTCTGAAGGATTTCTTATAGGAATTGTTCCTTGTTGAAGCACTTGAATCTTCTAACACTGAGCTGCTGGTTCTTTAGAGTAGTTTGGTTGCTGATCATCATGTTGAATGCTACTATGTGATGATCAGACCAGGGTGTCTGTGTTATTGTAGGGGATGTTATTGAGTCTTGTTCAATCAGAATCTTAGGGGTAAAGAGGAGGTCGGGGGTTGAGCCAAGCCAGTGCGTGGAGGTGTATAGTAGTTGCAGTGATTCCACTGCTTTCTGGAACGCGTTGGTCTCCTTGTTGGATGTTGAACTGAAGTTAAAGTCTCCAAGGGCTATTAGTGACTTGTGGTAGGAGTTAAATGCACACACTGAATCAAGTACTGTGGAGAGCTTGCTAGCATTGGCATTTGGAGCCTTATAGGTGAGGCATATAGAAATGTATTTGTTCTCAATAGTGAGTATATTGCTCTATGCTGTGCTGGCTGTTGAGGCTGTTTTAAATCTGAAATGGTTCCTTGCTAGTATAAGCACTCCTCCACTGCTCTTGTGTGATCATGGGCAATTGAAAGCTGTGTAATTGGGTGGTGTGATCTGGTTCAGAATGACTTGGTCTGTGCTTGTTATCCAGGTTTCAGTTATGTACAGTATATCAGTCTGTTGATCTTGCAAGTAGTCAGCTATAGTATTATGTTTGTTTCTGATTGACCTTGCATTAATTAGGGCACAGCTGACTGTTGCACTTAGGATGGGGTTGGTTTGTGCAGTGTGTGGGAGTCTGGTGGACTTAATTTGTATGCATCTTTGTGTCCTCTTGTTTGAGGGTTTGAGTATATGTTGGCATGGTGTCCTGTGTTGTATTTCAGTTAGAAGAGGTAGCATGAAGGTGGTGGAGTGGCTCCTGCATAATATAATATAATGTGTAGGAGGAGCAGTAGGAAGAGAAGAGTATTGTAGGGCTTCAGCTTGCGATTGTGTAAGTCTGGCTTTCTTGTGTTAGTTTTCTGTGGAGCTTCTCTAGCGATGTATGATGTTAGCGTGGCAGTGGTATTCTTGGGGGTGCATTGGCGCGCTGGAGTTGTGTAGTGGATAACCACACTTGTGCCACTCTAAGGGCTCCATCTAAGGGCCCTTTGGCATGGGCGTGCCTTGGAAGCGCTAGAATTTAAAGTTCCTGCTGCTGAGAGTGATATCGCAGAGGGAGATGGGCTTAATTCCGCTCCCTCTGCTATTGCTGCTGGGTCCTAGAGGCTTCTATGCTATGACTGGGACTGGAGGACGAGGAGTCCTGGGCTTACTTTGGGCCGTGGAGGCCCAGTCGCTGTGTTGCAGGTCTGGTGAGGTGATCCCAACGATTGCGAAGGAGCGACTTCCTCTTGTGTGGGCGTGCCTTGGGAGCGCTAGAATCAGTGTGGTACACAAGATTCTCCACATTGGTATTCCCCATTATCTCTCAAATCTGATCATACCACATACACCACACCGGGTACTCCTCTCTATTCATGCTAACCGCCTTCACCTCCCCCCTGCCACCCAAGCCACACTTGAAAACACTCATAGTACAGCCTTTTTTCTTTCTCAGTCCAAGTCTTTGGAATGCCCTACCTTCTGACCTCAGATTGGAAACATATGCAAAATTTAAACTACAACTCAAAATCCATCCCTTTCAAAAGGTTTTTGACCTACCTGATGCTAGACTCTTATTTTCTCTTTCTCCACTCCTATTCTTCTCTTAAGTATGAATATTACAAACTTTCCTATCATTTATGGTGTTCCTTTCTTCTTCCTTCTTGACTTTTTTTTGTAAACCACCCTGATGCTCATGTGAAGGGTGGTATATCAAGCTCAATAAACATGCCCAGGTATGAATTCTGGCCAGTCTTCATGCACTAATTTTCCATTCACCTTATTGAGCCTTCTAGGCAATATCATTGCCAAAATTTTAGCATCAAGATTGATCAATTATATAGGTCTATAAACCTACACACCATTGGTTCCCTCCCCTCTTTGAGAAGCACAGTAATGCCTGCCCACCCAATAGTCCCTGACAACCCTTCACCCTGCAACACTCCATGGAATAATTCTCTCAGTGGGCCTCACAAAAGTTTCCCCAAACCTTCTATAAAATTTGCCAAATAACTCATCTAGTCCAGGGGCTTTACCAATTTTGAGGCAATGCTGACATTGCAGAAGGGCTCTTTCAGCGGTACATACCTAGTTTGTGCTAGCCTAGTGGTTAGAAAACTGTTCTCGGAAGACAGGCCTGGTAATCTACTTCTGGTCACACTGCCAAGAAAACCCAGGTGCTGTTGGGTTGCCGGGAGTCAGCATTGACTTCAAGGCACACATTGCATTGCATTTGCAACCTTAGCCCATTTAGCTATCTGACTAGTGGCTGAATATCACTGCTGACTGGCTAGCTAAATCACTATCTGGGCAAACCAAATATTCAGTGTCTCTGGCTGGATATGGCCTCAGCACTGAATATCCGGGCATTATTTAAAGTGGTGGTGGTTGCAGCTACTTTAATCACCCTGGCCACTGCCACTGAATATGCCTCCCTTATTTTATCAAGTAAGCAGATTTAAAAAAAAAAGCTTTTGTGGAAAAATAATTAAATTTAATAACTTTAGTTTTAATAATAGCTTTAGAAAAAGTAAAGTAACATGTTGAATTTATATTTCCCTTGCATTGTTGTTAGTAACAATAAAATAATTACGCTTTTGTTTATTTTCACATCATTGCTTCAACTGTTAAATGGTTACAATGGGACAAATGTTGAGAACTACTGCTCTAGCCAATACCATTATCTTAGTCTTTCCATATCATCTTGCTAGACCAGTCCAGACAAGTGGGTTGTGTCCCCTACCAGAAGATGTGGAGACGAAGAAACATTCTAGATGCTTTTTATAACATCAGCCTGAGGGTTCAGGATTTGTTAGGAACTGGGGAACGTTCTGGGGAAAGGAGGGGCTCTTCCAAAGGGATGGGCTTAACCTTAACCGGGATGGAACCAGGTTGCTGACATTAACCTTTAAAAAGGAGATAGAGCAGCTTTTAAACTAGATAATAGGGGAGAGCTGACTTTCACCCAGGAGCGCATGGTTCGGAACAATGTATCTTTGAAGGATACTACCAAACAAATGAAGTTAGGACACATCAGCAGAGAGGTTCCAATAAAGACAAAGGTAGCCCAAATGCCCTTGAGTATGGAACAGACAGAGCTTAAATATTCCAAATTACCCCTGCCTACCGATAACCATATTAATATGAATAAAATACAGTCTCTAAAATTCTTGTATGCAAATGCTAGAATCTAAAAAATAAGATGGGAGAGTTGGAATATATAGTACTAAATGACAAGTTAGATATGATTGGTATCTCAGAGACATGGTGGAAGGAGGACAACCAGTGGGACACACTGATACCTGGGTACAAACTATATCGTAATGATAGAGCTGATCAAATTGGTGGAGGGGTTGTGCTCTGTTAGAGAGGGCATTGAGTCACAAAGGATTAAAGTTTTGCAGGAAACAAATTCACTGTAGAATCTCCATGGATTGAAATTCCATGTAAAAAGGGGAAGTCGATGGCAGTGGGGCTGTACTATCAACCGCCTGGTCAAAATGAACAAATGGATGATGAAATGCTCAAAGAAATCAGGGAAGCTAACAAAAGTTACAGAACAGTAATAATAATGGATGATTTCAATTACCCCGGTATTACTGGGTCAGTGTCACGGCAGGACATGCTAGGGAGATAATGTTTTTAGATGAAATAAATGACTGCTTCTTGGAGCATCTGGTTCATGAACTGACCAGAGGGGAAGCTATTTTGGACCTAGTCCTTAGTGGAACACCAGATCTGGTGCAAGAGATAAGAATGTTGGGGCCACTTGGCAATAGTGATCATAGCATGATCGCGTTTGATTTAATTAATGGAGGAGGGATGGTAAGGAAATCCACAGTACTACCTTTTAACTTTCGAAAGGGAGACTATGATAAAATGAAGAAAATAGTAAAGAAAAAACTAAAAGGAGCAGTTGCAAAGGTTAAAGACTTACATCAAGCTTGGGTGGTGTTTAAAAATACTATCTTGGAAGCCCAGACCAGCTTTATTCCATGCTTTAAGAAAAGTGGAAGGAAGTCCAAAAAACTGCCAGCATGGTTTAAAGGTGAGGTCAGAGAGGCTGTTGCCAAAAAAGCATTTTTCAGGAAATGGGAAAAAGAGCCAAATGACGAAAACTGGAAAAAGCAGAAGCACTGTCAAGTTAAATGCAAGGCATTGATAAAGCAGGCAAAGAAAGAATTTGAGAAGAAACTTGCTGTGGAAGCAAAAATGCATAATAAAGACTTTTTCAAGTATATTCGTAGCAAATAGCCTGTGAGAGAGTCGGTTGGACCTTTAGATGATAGAGGGGTAAAGGGGGCAGTAAGGGGGGACAAGGCTATAGCGGAGAGACTGAATGAATTCTTTGCTTCGATCTTTACTGAGGAAGATGTAGGGATGTTCCTAAGCGTGTCTCCAGTCCAGTACCTTTCCTTTGGGATGTGCCCCTCTTCCAACTGCAAGGAGACTGAGCCACATCGTCTTCTTTTGATGACCATAGGATATATATAGTACTCCCACCAGATTCAGTTTTGCTCAGTCTCCAAGCTGTAAGGGAGTCAGTAACCCCTAGCTAGGTTACTGGAGAGACTTAGCTTAGTGAGCTATTTTACCTTTTGGTTTATTCCTGTACCTTTAATGTTTGTCTTGTGTAGGCTAGTGAAGGTCTTTTCTTCTGCCTCAGTTTCCCTTGATCAGGGGTGGGGGAGGAGGTACCTTTGGCCACTGCTCCGCAAGCGCAGGTCCGTTTCCCCTTAAGACCGCCAGCCTTTGTCTGTCAGGGTTAGGGAGGAGGAAGCATCCCTGCAGTCCGCTGCTATCTTTCGAGGCCCTTCAGTGTCTTTCCGCCTTGCTGCCTAAGCCCTCCCGGCGGCTGAGCACGAGGGCGGGAAGACACCTACAATCCCTGCGGGAAGGAAACAAGAAGAGGCCAGAATGGAGGCGAACCGTGTGGCGTTGGACCCGATCACGTGTTCGTAGCTGGCAGTTTTGGCAGCGCGAAAGGGGCTGGAACGCTGAGGCAAATTGCGTGGCATTCGGAGCCGATCACGCGGTTGCAGCCGGCGTGTTGCAGTGGAACCTGGCGGTGTCCTGAGGAGGAGAGAGTGCCGGTGGAGGTAGGCCCTCTCTTTTCTTCGCGCGTCTGTCATTTTGGCGCTCATTTCCAAAAAGGGAAATTTCTAAAGGAATTAAATTTGGACAGAGGGCAACAGGAGGCCCAACCATGGGGTAGCTCTTTTGGGGGTGTCTCGTAGGCCCATGGTTTGCAAGCGGGTGTAAAAAAAAAAAATAAATAATAATTTGTTTAGATATTTTAGAGTGTGAGAGATACCAGAGCAACTCCATTATGCCTGCTAAACCACAATGTTTGCTTTGTGGCAAATGTAAGAGCACGGTGTCAGACTGGGGTATGTAGAGGCTGCGCAGCTGAGGCAGCTGCAGTGGAACAGGAGATTCAAGCGGGTGGTTTGCAGGAATCCTCTCCCTCAGGTCTCTCAGGATTCCGTGGACCCCCTGGAAGTCATGGGTCGGTTGGCAGCGGGCCTTCCCTCGATGGGGGAGCAGTCCGCAAATGCCTTACCTTAACCCAGTCCTACCTCCATGGGAGGACTGGACTTTAGCAGTGGAGGGGTCATTTCCCTTGAATTTGTCCTGCTAATGCATAAGGCCTTTTGCCTCTGCAAGCAAGGAACTCAGGAGCATGGATCAGGAGGCAATATAGTGCTGCGCGCGGAGCCTAGGGATCATGAAGAAGCAGGAGTCCCGCCAAAGCAGGCTAGGCTTTCCCACGACGAGGTTCTCCGTGCTCCCCTGTTTGAGATCCTGGAAGGAGAGGTCTCGGAGAGAGAGATGGGGGAAGACAAGGAAGAGCTGGAAGAAGGTGAGATACCAGAGCAGGAACAGGCTAGGATTGTTCGGGTGTTTCGGCGAGAGGAGTTGCCGGCCTTCATTGGGGAATCCCTTAAGGTCCTTAATATGGCAGCAGGAGTCCCAACAGAAGAAGTAGTGCTGGAGGATCCGCTGATCCAAGCGATCAGGAAATCACAAAAGGTGTTCCCGTTGCACCGGGTAGTGAAGCAGATGATTCAAGAGGAATGGGATCAACCTGAATCAGGGCTGAGAGGGGTAAGATCGATGGCTCGACTGTATCCGTTACCGGAAGGGGAGAAGGAATTGCTCTGTTCCCCCAGAGTGGATGCTGCAGTGTCGGCGGTCACAAAGAAGACCACGGTTCCTGTGGAGGGCAGTGCAGCCCTCAAGGACACTCAAGATAGGAAGCTGGAAGCGCTGCTGAAGCAGGCGTTTGACATTAGTGCATTAGCACTCCAGGCATCTGTGTGCGGGGCCTGGGTAGCCCGGGCTTGTTTGCGTTGGTCTCAACAGCTTCAACTGGCTGGTGACACTCCAGCGGAAGCATCGGCAGAGGCAGCTAGGATTGAATCTGGATCTGCCTACTTGGCTGATAGCCAGTATGATCTCATTATGAGTTTGGCCAAAAACATGGCTTCGGTGGTGGCCGCCCGCCGTTATCTTTGCTACGCAACTGGACTGCTGATGGTTCTTCTAAGGCGCGACTCAGCAGACTCCCATTTAAGGGAAAACCTCTCTTTGGAGAGGACCTGGAGAAGCTAGTGAAGGATCTGGGGGAGTCTAAAGGGGGTAGACTTCCGGAGGATAGGCCTAAGCAGAGCCGTCTTCCTGCTTCGTTGTAACCTCAAGCTAAGGAGGCGCGGAGATTTTGGGGTTTCTGGTCTACTCCTTTTCAGAGAGGTCGTTTCTCTTCCAGGGGACAGAACTTTCGGGGATTCCGGGGGGCTGGAAAGGGGTTCACCGCCTCTTTCACCGTCTCGGGCCCTAGAAAGCCACAGTGAAACAGCGGGGTCTAGCAGGGCAGGCTGCCAGTAGGGGGTCGCCTGCGGCAGTTCTTTCCAGCCTGGGCCCGGGTCACATCCGATCAATGGGTCCTGGAGGTGGTTCGAGAGGGGTACGCTCTCGAATTCGCAAGACCCGTTCCTCATTCCTTTGTACTCTCCTCGTGCAAGTCTCCCCTCAAGAGGGCTGCGGTAGAAGAGACATTGGCGAGGCTGCATTGGTTGGGGGCGGTCGTGCCTTTTCCCCCAGACCAACACGGTTCCGGTCGATATTCCATTTATTTTGTGGTGCCCAAGAAAGAGGGGACCTTTCGGCCGATCCTCGACTTGAAGGGGTCAATCGTTGTCTCAGGGTACCACATTTTCGAATGGAAACGCTGAAATCTGTCTTGGTAGCAGTAAGACCAGGAGAATTTCTGACCTCCTTGGACCTGACAGAGGCCAAATTACATATTCCTGTTCGGGCGGCTCACCAGAAATTCTTGCGGTTTGAGATACCAGAAGGTCACTTCCAGTTTCAAGCGTTGCCTTTCGGCTTGGCGACGGCTCCGCGCACCTTCATCAAAGTCATGGTAGTGGTGGCAGCGGCTCTGCATAAGGAAGGGATTTTGGTACACCCTTACCTTGACAACTGGTTGATCCGGGCGAAATCCGAGGAAGAGAGTGGGAAGGCATTGGCTCAGGTGGTCACATTCCTGAAAAGCCTTGGTTGGGTGATCAACATATCAAAGAGCAAGTTGATACCTTCGCAAGAGATCGAGTATCTAGGGGCAAAATTTGACACAGAGAAAGGCAGGGTGTTCTTGCCGGAGGCATGGTGGAGGCACTGAGGCAACTGATCCTTCAGTTCTTGACCATGCAGGCTCCCTCCGCTTGGCATTACCTTCAGATTCTGGGAACCATGGTGGCAACAATAGAACTAGTGCCTTGGGCCAGAGCACACATGACACCTCTACAACGGGCCCTGTTGCGACGCTGGTCCCATCAGCACCAGCCCATGCCCGTACCTCTCATCTGTCCTTCAGTGACCAGGGAAGCCCTACAGTGGTGGCTCCACCCAGGAAGTCTGGAGCGAGGCATGCCCTTCGATTCCCCATCGTGGGTTCAGTTGACGACGGATGCCTCCCTTTCCGGGTGGGGGGCGCATTGAGAGGGTCACTTCGCCCAGGGCGTCTGGGATGCCCAGGAATCCCAGTGGTTGATCAACAGGCTGGAGTTACGGGCTGTAGCCCTAGCCCTCAGGGCTTTTCAACACTTAGTCACTCAAAGGGCGGTCAGGTACTATCCGACAACATGACGGTGGTAGCATATATCAACCGGCCAAGCGGCACGAGCAGTCCTCCTTTGGAGGGGGAAGCAGAGGGCCTACTGGAGTGGGCCGAGATTCATCTCTCAGCCTTGTCGGCACAGCACGTGGCCAGAGTGGAGAATGTGACGGCGGATTTCTTAAGCAGAAACAGAGTGGACCCACGGGGAGCGGGGACTCTGTCAGGAAGTGTTCGAGGGCATAGTGTGTCGATGGGGGACCACAGTGATGGATCTCATGGCACGGTTCGAGTCAGCCAAGGCGAGTCGATTCTTCAGCCGAAGAAAGGAAAGAATGTCCAAAGGATTGGACGCCCTAGTTCAGAGGTGGCCGTCCGAGGGCCTACTGTATGTTTTCCCTCCTTGGGCACTCATAGGCAGGGTCCTTCATCGGGTAGAGGATCACCCAGGTCCAGTGTTGCTGATAGCACCGGACTGGCCTCAGCGCCCTTGGTACGCTGACTTGATGCGGCTGTTAGCTGATCGTCCATGGCATCTGCTGGTGAGGGAAGATCTCTTGGTGTAAGGGCCAGTGTGTATGCCTCAGGTGGATCGGTTCTCGCTTATGGCCTAGCTATTGAAAGGGCGAGGTTGCTGAAGCAGGGGTGTTCTAGGGCAGTGATTGCCACCTTGCTGAATTCCCATAAACCGTCTACCTGTCTTTCGTATGTAAGGGTTTGGTGTATATTTGAAGGATGGTGCGCAGACCAGTGAAAGAGGCCTCTTTCGGTTTCGGTGCCTGAGGTTCTGGATTTCTTGCAGGCCGGTTTTGACAAGGGTCTGGCAGCCAGTTCTCTGTGAGTGCAAGTGGCAGCAATTTCTTGTTACAGAGGCAAAGTTCAAGGTAAGTCTTTGGGCAAACATGAGGATGTGAGTCGATTTTTAAGAGCAGCTAGGCGTCTGCGGCCTCAACTAAGGTCACCGGTTCCTCCTTGGGATCTCAATCTAATTTTAGACGCCTTGGCCAGGGATCCGTTCGAGCCGATGCAGCGGGCTTCGTTGAAGGACGCGACTCTTAAGACTGTCTTTGTGGTAGCCATTTGTTTGGCCAGGCGTATTTCCGAGCTTCAGGCCCTGTCTTGTCATCCGCCTTTTCTTTCCTTCTTTAAAGAGAAGGTAATTCTCTGCACATTTCCGTCCTTTTTGCCTAAGGTGATTTCGTCTTTTCATGTGAATCAGACGGTTTCTCTCCCTTCTTGGGGGTGGGACAGGGGGGAAACGATGCTTGCTTATGTTTGTTGGATGTGCGCAGAGTCCTGAAGCACTTCTTGAAGTGGACAGCTTCCTTTTGCAAGTCCGAGAGGTTATTCATCTTGTTTGCAGGACTGCGTAAAGGTGAAGCGGCTTCCAAGGTATCCGTGCCTAGATGGGTTAAGGAAGCCATTGCTTCAGCATACATCCTTAAGGGAAAGCAGGTGCAGGTCGGGCTCCGGGCCCATTCCACTAGAGCTCAAGCGGCCTCCTGGGCAGAACTCAGTCTCGTTCCCCCGCTAGAGATATGCAGGGCGGCCGCTTGGTCCTCTGCACACCTTTGCAAAGCATTACAGGTTAGATGTTCATGCTGCTGGGGATGTGGGGTTTGGAGGTTCGGTGCTTCGGGCTGGCCTTGCAGGACCCACCCAGGTTTGAACTGCTCTGTTACCTCCCAGAGGAAAGGGACCGGATGGGCGAGACGCTTAGGAAAGAGTAATTAGGCCTTACCTGCTAATTAGCGTTCCTGAAGGATCTCCAGTCCAGTCCCTGATCCCTCCCAGTTTGTTGTTTAATAACAGGCTTCGACGGCCCGAAGCGACAGATGGATCCCGCAAGAAGAAAACAAGAGAATGGCCTATGGGAAGTGCTGGTGATGCAGCGGTATAGATGAGCAAGGCACCTGGATATGACAGCAGCGGGCTCAGGTAAGCTTCCTCCTCTAGAAAGGGGTGGGACGTAATCCTTCCCAGGGAGGGGAGAGTTTTGTTTTTTTGCTTTTACTCTTGCAGTTAGTAGTTTTGTTCTGTTTCATAATTGGTCTCTCCATTAAGTTTGCTTTGTCAATAGGATACTGAATCTGGTGGGAGGTGCCAGTACTATATATATCCTAGGGTCATCAGAAGAAGATGATGTGCTTAGTCTCCTTGCAGCTGAAAGGGGGGCACAACCCAGAGGAAAGGGACTGGACTGGAGATCCTTCGGGAACGCTAATTAGCAGGTAAGGCCTAATTACTCTTTACCCATGACTGAGGTGGTATTTAAAGGTGATACTGCGGAAGAATTGAAAGAAATATCGATACACCGGGAAGATGTATTACAACTATTTGATAAACTGAAGAGTCGCAAATCACCTGGACTGGATTATATACATTCAAGGGTGTTGAAAGAACTGAAATATGAGATTGCAGACCTGCTATTAGTAATCTGTGAGCTATCATTAAAATCATCTGTAATACCTGAAGATTGAAGGATCGCCAATGTAACACCAATTTTTAAAAAGGGTTCCAGGGATGATCCGGGAAACTACAGACTGGTAAGCCTAACGTCAGTACTGGGAAAAATGGTAGAAACCATCATAAAGAACAAAATTACTCAAATGTAGATAGTCATGGTTTTAAACAAGGAAGATCTTGTCTTACTAATCTGTTATGTTTTTTGAAGGTGTGAATAAACAGGTAAAGGCGAGTCGGTTGATATAGTGTATCTGGACTTTCAGAAAGCCTTTGACAAGGTCTCTCATCAGAGACTTTTGGCAAAACTAAAAAGTCATGGAATAGGAGGCAGTGTACTATTGTGGATCAGGAACTGGTTAAAAGATAGAAAGCAGAGGGTAGGTCTAAATGGCCAATTTTCCCAATGGAAAAAAGGTGAATAGTAGAGAACTGCAGGGATCTGTGCTGGGTTCGCTGCTTTTTGACATATTCATAAATGACCTAGAAAAGGGAATAACAAGTGAGGTTATCAAATTTGCAGATGACACAAAACTATTTAAAGCTATTAAAACCCAAGACGATTGTGGAAAATTGCAAGAGGATCTTGATAAATTAGAAGACTGGGCATCCAAATGGCAGATGAAATTTAATGTGGACAAGTGCAAAGTTATGCACCTAGGAAAGAACAACCCAAATTATGGTTACATGATGCAAGGTCCCACATTGGGAACCACCACCCAGGAAAAAGATTTGGGCGTCATCGTGGATAACATGTTAAAACCCTCTGCCCAGTGTGCAGCGGCAGCCAAGAGAAGAAATAGAATGCTAGGTATCTTAAGGAAAGGAATGGAAAATAAAACAAAGGATATTATAATGCCTCTGTATCATTCCATGGTGTGACCGCACCTTGAATATTGTGTGCAATTCTGGTCGCCATATCTTAAAAAGGATATAGCGTTATTAGAAAAGGTACAGGGAAGAGCCACCAAATTGGTAAAGGGATGGAAGGATACTCCTATGAAGAGAGGCTAAAAAGGTTAGGGCTCTTCAACCTGGAAAAGAGGCGGCTGAGGGGGAGATATGATAGAGGTCTATAAATTAATGAATGGAGTGGAACGGGTAAACGTTGGTTGTTTACGTTATCAGAATATAAAAAGACTAGGGGACATGCTATGAAGCTACAGGGTAACCAATTTAAGAATAATAAGAAAAAATATTTTTTTCTCTCAACATGTAATCAAACTCTGGAATTTGTTACCGGAGGATGTAGTAAAAACTGTTAGCGTAGCTGGGTTTAAAAAAGGTTTGGACAAGTTCCTGGAGGAAAGGTCCATAAACCATTATTAAAAGGGACCCGGGATATCACTGCTTGACCCAATACAAGCATTGAGGAGCCTGTGTCTTTTGGGGAGACTGCTAGGTACTTATGACCTAGCTTGGCCATTGTTGGAAACAGAATACTGGGCTTGATGGACCTTGGTCTGACCCAGTATGGCATATCTTATTTTCTTATGTTCTTATAGTTATGGTTCTTCTGTTGAATCTTATGTTCACAGAGTTTGTGTGCAGTCAGGGATTCTTGACAGTGTTCTTGGGTGCGAATACTGAAGAATGCCCCAAGGGATACTGGCTGTTAATGGCAGGATGATGTCATAGGAAGCCTCTGGAATGTTCCTCTGTCTCTACATCTGCTGGTAGGGGATACAACTCACTTGTCTGGACTGGTCTAGCAGGACTCAAGGAAAGGACATTATGTGGTAAGTAAAATGTCACCTTTTTGCCAGAAATTCAAAGAAAAATTTTTATATCTAAGTTCTGTACCCCTTGTAGATTAATGTTCCATTTGCGTCCATGTTCTTTAAACTCTTGCTATTGAACCATTTGAAAATGAATGCCTTTGAATGCTTAATTGTGTGGTGGGCCTTTATTCATTATGATGTTGTGTTTGTGTGTTTAACTTGTCGTCTTAGCTAGGCCCATGGCCCACCAGTAGAGTTGGGACAATTTGGTCATTAGAGCACCTGGTGCAAGCTTTCCTTGTGAAATATTTATTCTTTTAAATCCTAATACCATATTTCTGTGAGTTTCATGCCATTCTTCCATATCGGTCTGCTTTAGTCTATATTTTCAGCAGAAGTCCTTAATTTATATATTTTTGAGGGAGTTAGAAATTCCTTATAGTTCTTGTTGATATCGCATAGTATTACTTCAGATGGAAGACTACAAATAGTGGTTCTGGTACCAGTTTTAGAAATCCTACTAGTCAAAAACAGCATACAGTGTATAGAAGAATATCACTTTGAAAAGAGAATCCTAAAACTTTAAAAACAAAACAAAAAGTGGTGATGGGAAAATTTAGTGTTGCTTTTAAAGAAAAAAGTACAATTATCAGAATTTAGTATGTTCATAAAGGATAGCTCTTTTTAATGTTTGTCATGCTAGACTGCAGTGGGAGGCTTTGCTACTTTTTCCACTTAGGGTTAAGAATCAGCTGCAGCCCTTGGCCTGCTAGCAGAACAAGATTGAGGATTTTTTCCCCTCTTTTGACCCATGGCACCATTTGCATACAATAATATGCCCAAGAACTACTTGAGAAGCAGCCACTCTTACTGGAAAAGAGAGAATAGGTGATGTGTTGTGGGCCCCCACCAGCTGCTGTTAAACTTGATACATTAAATGGTGAACAGGGTACACAGCAAAGCCTGGCAGCTATCTATGGAGGCAGGTCCAATGCTGCAAGAGGAAGGAGGTCCAGAAACAAAGAAGAAGAGGTAGGCTGGCCGCATGTTTGCCATCCACATCGCATCATTAGCTTCCTTTGATGTAATTCTCTCTTTTACCTGCATGGACTTTCTTAAAAATTGAATTGCATATAACCATGGCAAGTGTTTTTGTTTTGTTAGGGATTCTTTTGTTCTCCCACTCCCATAGATTTCAAAATATTGATTAACACGCCTGCTCTTAATGCCTTGCTGCTATGGTGTCCCTTAGTGCATTAGTTTGCTGTTTATGTAAGGTGCGCGTATGCTCGCTTGCCCACTTGCGCTCTCACTCTTTTTCTTTCCATGCCCTTATTTTTGTACAAGAAAAATTCTTATGAAAAAAGGAAAAAGACACAACTTTCAAGCCAATATAACAACTTCTGCTGCAAATACTTGAACTGCCTCTATTTTAAAATTCAAATTATCTATCTTTAATAAAATAGAATCATAGTTTTAGGAAAACGACATTTCATTTTCCATTAATACTTGAACCCTTTCATGTAACCCTATAAAATCTAGCCTCAATGTTTATAATAGTGATCATATTTAAACTGTAGTTCAGGTTTGGGTTTTTTGTCTTTTTGCTGAAAAAATGCTACTAATTTATTGGGTTTTGTCTTGTTTTCCTTTTATAGGAATACTTGGCCAGGTTAAGACAAATAAGACTTCAAAACTTTAATGAACGTCAGGAGATTAAAGCCAAGCTTCGTGGAGAAAAGGCAAGTTTGTTCTATAATTTGTAAGAATCTAGGAAATGCCACCACTTTATTTTGAAGTCAGGACTTGATGATTTCTAAAGCTCACATACATTATAGCTTTTATTTGGTCATTATAAGAATTTTGTCATAAAAATGTGCAAAAAAAATCCACTTTTTTTCCTCGAGGAGCAATGCAGCTATTTGAAGTCTTTTGTGATTGAATCCCTTGCAGGAGGATGGGTCATTGAAGGCCCATATATAGACCTGCTTCTTATCAGTTAAAAAAAATGTACTAACATAATTTTTTAAAGTTGAATTTGCAGGATCTTTTCAGTTTGCTGGCATTGCGGCCACTGAGTCTGCCCCGCCACATGGAGGGGTCTAAGTTAAATTCTCAGTCAGCTGAGACTCTGGATAGTTCTGAAGGATAACTGTGGCACCTGGGGACCAGGCGTAGCAGGGTTCCAAAAGGACCACAGTTTGTGGCCATCCCTCCCTTCCTGCCACCACTTCTCCTCCCCTTCCAGCTGATGACTATTACTGCAATAGCTGAACTAAGTTGGAGGAGTATAAAACAGAAGGGGTTTGTAACCTTGAGATTGTGACTGAAAGCTCATGGTCCTCATTGAGGTGGCAATCCAAAGGACCGAGAGGCCCTAGGGTTTAACATTGTAATCCTCTTGGTGCATTATATATGATGAAGTGTATTGTAAATGTAAATAAATCTGCTGCTTGATAGTTTTGCACCATTGAGCATAAGAGGTCAGTTTTAGGTTAAGCTATTTTGGGGGGGAGGGCGGGGGCAGTGGGTCAGGTTCATACTCTTGAGTTGCTTTTTCTCATGATGCCTGAGAGGAAGGGTAAAGTGGGCAAGAAGCCTCTTCAGACCCACGAGACCGCCTCTGCTTTACCTTTTGTAATATCAGGTCCAATAGAGACTCTTTTGTTCAGCACTCTCTCAGGCAATCTCCTGGCAGTTTTGATGTCTAAGTCTGGTGACTGAGCATCTAACTTGGGGCTGGATATCACCTTATTGCCTGAGTAGCGGATACCCCTAAAGCTACCGCCTGGAGTTGCATCACGGGAGATAGGGCAAGCAACCTCACCGGAGAGTGTGATTGTGGTGCCCATTGGGAGGTAAGCTCCCTGTGGAAGCCACGAATGGTTCAAACACCCTGAGCAGTGTAGCAGACAGCCAAGGAGCGCATGGAGGGTTTGGGCCCTATAGCGGCTGGGTCGTTGGACACAACTCAGGACGAGGACATTGCTATTTCTGCTATCTTAGCTGTTGCCCAGGCCGGAGGAGATTCTCCTCTTAGCCTCCCCCTCACCCTGGAAAGTCTGGAAAAATTCATACTGGGATCCATTTGGGATGCTATTTCTCAGCTGAGTGAAGTTTTAGTACCCCAGCTTCAAATGCTCTCATTACAAGTACAAGATAATGCTATTTCTGTACAAAAGAACGTTGAGGACATATGGTCTATAAAGGTTGAGATTTAAAGTGAGAACTAAGATTTGTTAGTTCAGTGGGCATAATGATGTATCCATAAATGACTTTTCTGGGGTTAAATTTAAGCTGTAAATATTGGAGAACCAAGTTAGATATTCTAATCTTTGTTTCTTAAATTTCCCGAGATCATCTTTAACTTCTGCCAGGGATATGTTTAGAGTGAAAATCAGTATAACACAGTCCTATAATTAAATATGCCAATCCAAAAAATAGAACCTAACAAATAGTTGATTGGTTAACCAAAAAGTTTTTTGTTGGAAAATAGGCCTTGAGGGGCAATCTCCTCTTGTAGCCCCTCTTCCATTTTAATCAAAATTAGGCTATTATGAATGTAAAGCCCATAATTCAGTCATAAAAAAGCACACCAATTTGTGCCCTAACACGATTAGAATACTCAAAACATTCAAAATGTTCAGAACACTTGTGAAACTAAGCACAGAAAGTGCCGAGGTTGCAGTGTACTTATCTTGAGAAGATAAACCCCACAAACAATCTTTGATGTGGAGGTGCTTCCCCAGACAAATACTTCACGGTGTCAAAAACACACTTTCTGTGCTTAGTTCCATAAGTGTTCTGAACATTTTGAATGTTTTACGTATTCTAATCGTGTTAGGGCACGAATTGGTGTGCATTTTTTACAATTGAATTATGGGCTTTACATTCATAATAGCCTAATTTTGATTAAAACGGAAGAGGGGCTACGAGAGGGGATTGTCCCTCAAGGCCTATTTTCCAACAAATATTTTTTGGTTAACCACTCAGCTATTTGTTAGGCTCTAAACAGGTTCTATTTTTTGGATAGGGATATATCTTGGAGAGGTTTTAAACATACTAAAATAATCATTTTCCTCCTTTAACTAAGGTTTATTATCTTCCCAATGTTAAGAAAGTCTCTGCTGGCTTTCAGCACCTAGGAATGGATAAGTTAAATATTTCAGGAATTTTGGAGAATTTGGTTATTGAAATTGTTAGATAAAAAAGGAAAATAAGGTGATACCCTTTTTATTGGACTAACAATACATTTGTAGACTAGCATTTCTTTATCCAATATGGAAATTAACTGTTCCTACATTAATTGTTAAGTTTTCTTAATCATTTGATAGAGAGTGGTTATTAAAAATTATTTTAAAAAGAGAAATGCTTCCTTTAAAGATTTGAATATGAGGATTTTTCCGGATTTAACCAGGGCAATGCAGAAGAGGTGCCGACGATGCCCATATGTGAAGACTCATTCCTGCTTGTTCCTGGAGATTCAATGCTACCAGCTTGGCTAGCATTGCTGTTTAAAGCAAACAAAAACAGCATTTCTCAATGGCAGTTTTCTGTTCTCATAGTCCCAAACACTTCCAGGATGCTTGTCTTCTTACAAACAAAGTAAAACTTTTAACAGGAACAAAAACTTCTCATAAGCAAATAATGCTCTGTTCCAGGCTTTAGGAATATTCGGAAACAAAGCCAAAAAACTTTACTTCCTTTCACCATTAGCTCGGCTTCTTGCCGGTGCACTGCTCTGGATAACAGGTGTTTAATAAGCCCAATCAGAGAGCTTCAGCTTGCTCTGGCTTTCTCAGCAAACGTATTTCTTCTTTAACACAGGACATGCACAAAACCATCTACAGGCTTTCAAAGTTACCTGACTCTGAAGGTTTTCTCTTAAGGCTGGTTTTCCTTCAATCCCTCTGCAGTAAAGGATTGGCACAAGGAGCAATCCATGTATGAGTCCTCGTCATTCACAGCTAGGTCTGGTTCACCTAGTTGCATAGGCTCTACCTCTCCTTCCAGTTCACAGGGTTCAGCTGACTGCCTTCCGTTAGAGCTGAGAGTATCCCTTGCAACTCTGCACTGCTGTGTGTTAGACAAGCTTTCAAGGCTCATGCCTGGGCTTGTAGCAGCTTCTCCTCCCTCATGCTCTGGCCACCATTCTCCTGTGCTTCCTTGTCCTGTTCTCCAGCTTGTGTTTCTGCTTGCGTCTCTCCCTGAGACTCTCTCTGGGACTCTCCTCCTCCTCTCCCTCTCCCCTTCTTTCTCTATCCTAGACTTAAATCCCCAAGGCTCCAGCCCCACCTCTTCTCCTCTCAGGTGACAGAGATCAGCTTGCCTCCTGGCAGCTGAGTAATTAGGGAACTCAGTGACGCAAGGGTCCTTTACCCTGGGTCTGTATTCCCTCTCCTTTTCTCCACTAGGGGAACTCTGAAACCTATCCCATCTGGGAATTTCCTGCTTTCTAGGTGTGATTTGGGTTCTATTTCTCTGACCTTGTAGAATAGGTCCTTTTTATAAGGGTGAATTCCTTTCCTTTATCCCTTTCTCCTCTGTCATGATAAGCTTCCTTATCACAATAAGCTTATAGTAGTTAAAGATGAGGTTAAATATCTGGGCATCAGAATGGACAGAGCACTAAACCTGAAATCCCACATCACAAAAACTGCAAACAGGGCCTATCAATGCTTAAAGATCATCAGAAAACTCAAGCCATTACTCCGCCAGGATTGCTTCCGCACAGTATGCCAAGCACTCATTACACCTCTGTTTGACTATGGAAACTCGTTATATCAAGGCCTCCCTCAACAAACCCTACACCCACTCCAAATGGTGCAAAACACTGTGGCACGCATCATTACAGACACTCCAAGATCTCTGAAGCACATCACCCCAGTCTTACAGCAACTACACTGGCTACCCATGATGGCCAGAGCAAAATACAAAATAATCCTAATCATCTTTAAAATCATCCACCAGCTCTCAGCAGAGGCACTCCAATACATCATAACGAAAGATACCTGCAACAGACCGAGAAAAACCAATAAAGACAACATGATCGGCACACCTGCTGGATTCCACAAGAGCAGATAAACAACGTCAAAAAGAGCTCCCTCTTTACTGGCACCCGCATTCTGGAATTCCCTCCCAACAAGCCTGAGAGCCTTAGATGACCTAATGGACTTCCGAAAGGACCTCAAAACTTATCTCTCTATTGATAAGTTGGGTTTAAAAAAGGTTTGGACAAGTTCCTGGAGGAAAGGTCCATAAACCATTATTAAGAAGGGACCCAGGATATCAATGCTTGACCTAGTACAAGCATTGTGGAACCTGTGTCTTTTGGGGAAACTGCTAGGTACGTATGACCTAGATTGGCCACTGTTGGAAACAGGATATTGGGCTTGATGGACCTTGGTCTGACCCAGTATGGCATATCTTATGTTCTTATGTTATATATATATATATATATATACACACACACACACACACACACATATATCTCACTCTGAAAGATTTGTTACTGTCCATATTAATGCTGTTCCAGCATACTATAGGGTTTTAAATGGACAACCAATTTCTATGGTAATTAGAAACTACCTTCTTTTACTGTAACCTCTCCGGTTACGTTACATCTGAAGCTCTCCATGTAAAGTCTTTATCCTAAGTGACATCACTTAGGGAAGACATTACTGATCTTCAAGAAATTGGAGGCTACACCGCCTACTACAAATGTTTCTCTCTTTCATTCGGATAGAGGGGTCTTAAAGACCCATCCTTTTTCTGCGTCAGATTTATCTCCTCTCTTTCCTAGAGCCTTATTCTGCTCCAAGGACAAAGAGCTTCAAACTTTGGCCTACAGAAGCTTTAGCTTCTCATCCAAAGTCCAATCCCATTAAACTCCCCCAGTTTTTTCTTCTGGGATTAGTTCTAGCCTTTTAGGGTTCTGACCTCTGCCTGTATTGCAAAATTTATTTCCTCTACTTCACAGTGAGGTATTTTCTTTGAGGATATTGTACTGGCTCTTACCACCAGACCCTTATTAGCCTCAATAAATACTTTCGCAGTACTTTTGACTAAGGTCCACATTAGAAAATTGGAATTCAAAATTTACTAACATTTATGATCTAAACAAGGACTCCCCTCTAGACGCCTTGTTTAGTCAAGTTGTTCCACAGCACACCCTTTTTAATTCAACTCCTACCCTCCATCCCTTGGATGCCTGAGGTTCTGGGAAATAGCATGGCCCATCTATTAGATTTGCAACATGCTGGGACCTCCTCTAGGAGATAGCAGTTACTTACCTGTAACAGGTGATCTCTGGGAACAGCAGGAATAAGTCTTCACAACCCACCCACCTCCCCTAGGAGTTGTTTCTCTCTCTCTCTAATTTGTCTACTTCCCTCCTTCGGTCTCAGCTACAAACTAAACTGATGAGAGGGAAGTGAATGGGCGGGAAGGAAGTGCGCATGCATGTGGGATGCTCCCAAAAGCTTTCTTTTTGGACGCTGGGGAGCGTTCCCGCACAGGCTCCGTTGGTACCGACGTACCCATATGTGAAGACTTATTCCTGCTGTTCCCAGAGATCACCTGTTACAGGTAAGTAACTGTGCTTTAGGCATATAGCTGTTTTTTATAAGCCTTCCCAACTTCCATCATTTTATTAATTCTCACAAGCCCATTGTTGCTTAGTTTTTTGAGGGGCCTTAGATATCTGTGATTATATTAGTAGCTGGCTGCTTGGTTCCTGGCCTTTTTTCCCTTCATGTTCTGTTGGATGAAATGTTTCTATTTGATCTCTCCCCTTGCTGAGGGATGGTGTGACATGAACAGTTTGTTTTTTTTCTCTTATTTCGAGATTATCCGTATATTGATGTTTTGTTTATTTCTTTTTCTGTAACCAGTGGGAATGCTTGGAATATATGGTAAGCTAATTTTAAAAAGTAATTTTGGGGCATCTGCGTGTTCGTGGTGCACTTTTGTTGACCCATCCTTGGGGTTCTCCAAAGATGCTGCTGCACATGAGCCTTTCTTACCACAGAGGTCTCCTCTTTAGATAAAACCATGAAGCCATCAGATAGACAAGCTTCTGCTTTCTCAAATTCTCATGTACATATCTTTAGAGAAGTCTCTTGTTAGTTCCATAAAAGTATTAGAATTTGTGGAGTAAATGATATCATGATATGATACTGAATGGTTGCCTAAGCCTAAGCTGTTTTTGTGTGTAATGCTGAGTGTGCCCCGGATGCTCAGCTGTGCCTGATATCATTGGGGTTGGTGTACCTGTGGAGGAAGGCTGACTGCAAAGAAAAAGATTCCAGATCTCCAGGCTTTTCCTATAAAGGAGGTATGCCGGCAACATGTGCTGTATCCAAGATGGTGCCAGCTGGTATGCCACAGCAGTTCCCAGTCACATCAAAAGATCCTGAACCGAAACTGCTGCACGGTGAAAAATTTTTTTGTTTCTTATTTGTCTGAGTCGTTATATGAGGGGAGGTAAAAACCACCCCCTGTAAAATAGCCTCTCCTTTTAATCGAAAGTGTAGTGAAGAAAATATTAATCACTTATCTCAAAATGCTTTAATGCCACTTCAGAAGAATCACAATCAACTACGTGCCACGTTTCAGATCATCAAATGTCGACCCTGCATCAGGTTGAAACCAAATTTGTTGCTGCAGTCACAAAAGCATAAAGTGAAAATGGCGAACAGCAACCTTTTCAGTGCTGGTAAACCGGCGTCTGATGTCAAAAACAGCTGATACGTTGACAGCATCCAATAGGAGCCTCCTATAAATGATCAACCAGTTGGAAGGGGAAAGCCCTACTGAAACAAGGGAAATCCCAAACATGATTGGTTGAAAGACAGAAAAGGGGCAGTAAACGGCAAGGGTTGTCAGAGCAAAATATTATGTAGTAAAACATATTCACAATAAACTGCTCCACTCCAAGGCTGCATTCAAACCATGCGGTGCTACCGTATTTAACCTGAAAAACCAATGTTGTTCATGCTTCTGTAGCCGATGAACTCGATTTCCACCTCGAGGGTCTGGGGGAACAAAATCAAGAACCCGCCAGCGAAGTTGCTCAAAGCTATGATTAAACTGGAGACCATGATCAACCATCTGAGCCGTCAGAGTCTTTGTATGTAGCCAAGAGGCATGTTCTGCCAAATGGACTTTGATAGCTCTTATGGTGCATCCAACATAGTAAAGAGAGCAAGGGCAGACAATCGAATAAACAACGTGTGTAGAGAGACAAGTAGTGTGCCAATGCGATGTAATCAAAGTAGATTTCCTGATATTTCACCAAGTCATACCTCCAATAGATGTTGCACAAAATTGGCAAGACCCGCATGGAAAATGTCCCGGGTCCTCATGAGAAAATATGGGGTGATCCACTTTGGGGGCAGAAAGGACAATACGATCACGCAAATTAGCACCCCTAGAATAGGCAAACAATAAACGCTTGCCTTTAAAACAGGGATGAAGCCCCAGAATTGGCCAAAATCTGTGTAAAATCTTTGTGACCAATGGAGCACCTCCTACATACGGGAGAATGCCAGTAATCGTATCCCTAGAGGGCCGAACAGCGCTATCATTGATGGTGTAAGTAAGTAGCCACTCCCGATGCGTATAGTGGGCCCGCTTAAAAGCGGCCTTAAGTATTTTTAAAGGATACCCATGGGATAATAATCGCTGTGTCAGATCTTCAGCATGTTTGTAAAAATCCAGTAAAGAACAATTATGTCGCAACCGCAAAAATTGACCATAAGGTAACCCCCATTTCAACGAAGGCGGATGGTAACAGCAGTAGCTAAGAAGAGTATTACTTTGAACTGGTTTTCTAAAAAGTGACGTGGTGAAGCTTTCTGAGGTCAAGGTGACTACAATGTCCAGAAATTGAACCTGAGATGGATCCTTATGAGCTGTAAACTGAATATTCGATTTAAAAGAATTCAGCAGCACTAAAAAAGAATTCAGCAGAGGAGCGGTGCCTGTCCAAATGAAATAGATATCGTCAAACTAGTTCCAAAAAGGAATGTATTGAAAAAAGGCTGATGGATAGATGTATGATTCTTCAAATTGAGCCATGTAAATAGTGGCAATAGATGGGGCCACCGTTGTCCCCATAGCTATGCCAAATGATTGTAAATAATGTTATTTACAGCAGTTTCCAGAGCATGTGAGTGGGTTGAAAATGGAGGTCTGAGAACTTGGTGTAAAAATAACAATGCTAACTGAACTTTAAAGCCTGGTTGCAAGACATTAAAACCAAGTTTACTTCCTGAGGCAGGAGATTGTGGCCCTTGGGGCAGATCTACGAATGGATTTGGAGGCATTGGGGTTCAAAGTGGAGAACATGGAGCAAAATGCAAAGGACCTGGTGAATATTAAGAAGCAGTGGGAAGATCTGCATTGTGCCCTGGCTGTCCTTGTTGATGAGGTGGAAGACATGGAGAACAGGAGCTGCTGATGTAATTTGCAGTTCTGAGGTGTGCCCAAGTGCCCTGAATATCTGAATTGTGTTGGCATAGTGTAGCATATTTGTTCCACATTGCTGGCAGATGGAGGTCTTGAGCTGGTGCCAGAACTGAAGCAAATGAAGGTGGAGTGCGAGCATTGAGAAGCCCAAGGGTGACCCTTGTAAAAGATATTGTGACATGTTTCCATGGTTTCCAAATGCATGAGAAAATAGAGCAAGTGGCTAGGGCTAAAAGATTCCTATTGTATCATGTAGGATTTCTATTGTATCAAAATCCATTAGGATTACAGCACAGGAAGATGTTCAAACCTTTGGTTGCCAAATTGAGAGAAGAGTGCATGCAGTACTGATGGCTACACCCATTCATTTTATTTACCAGGAATGGCAAAATTTAATTTCAAGAGCTGGGACTCTGCGTTCCTACCAACCCATACAGATCATGCCAAAGTTGCCACATCAGTATCCTAAGTGGCAAGAGACAACTTTGGCAAAAGCATGCTTGAAAGACTATGGAAGATCGTTGGGGTCAATGAATAGACTGACTTTTGACTTTCCATGTTGTGGTACAGGTGGGGCTTGACAGAGGTCATTGCTCAGTATCAAGTATGCTTTGGAATTTTGCATGGCGTTAATGGTTTGAGTATGTATGAAGGGAAGAGGCACCACTTTGGGTCTGATTGCATGGGTTTGGCCAGTTGGAAGGATGGGTATTAGTGTTGTGAGGGATGTATAAGTGGAGGGGGTTTTGGGTGAAGTGACTTCTCCATGGACAAGCAGGAAGTCCTCACGTATGGATGATGCCACTGATGGAGCCCCATGCAGAAATGCTCCCCAGCTTCTATTGAAAAGCTTTTGTGAGACTCCACCATGCCTGCACTTGTCTTCCCATCTACCACAATGCCATCTTTTCCATTCTTCATTTTCTGTGGCGCCCCATGGGTGTGTTTCGGTATCCACCAGCAAATGTGTTTTTCTTTTTTCCCCTTTTGGATCATCTGGATTCCTTTTCTTTCCACCAGCAATCTGTGGCATTGGTTCCGGCATTCATGATCCCGCTCTGGTTCAGACCGTCCTTTTGGTAACTTGTTTTTCTTTTTTTGTTCCCTGCGGCTGGCACCATTGAGCCATTTGATCTTGCCACAGCCGTTTTCCCAGACATGTCCCAAAATACAGCCAGCGGGTTCAAAAAGTGCACCAAATTGTGCCCGGACCATCTTAGTCATGGATGAACACAAATGGTGCCTCCAGTGTCTGAGTTCTGATCACCAGTCCTGTTCTTGTTTCTTGTATCTCCAGTTGATCAGGAGAGGCCTGAAGGGTTGAGAAAAGCAAAGAGTCCCTTGTCGGTCAGCGCTCTGATTCAGCATCTTTGGCGCCGGCATTGGTTCTGCTGGCCCCTCTAGAACCTGTTGAGGCAACAATATTGAGAGGGTCACGGGCTCATTTAGAGCCAAGGGGAAACGGTGGCCTCGAGAGTTGACTTTTCATTGGCCTCTGGCTGGATTCCAAGAAGGATTCGACATCAACTCCATCATCGTTGAAGGGGGGACCCATCCAAGCATTGGGTTAAGCCTCACGTTTATTGGCATCGGAGCCCTTCCCGACGTAGTGTTGAGAGTGATGACCATGAATGGCCTGCCAAGGTGCTCTGGCAAGAGGAATCGGTCCCCAGGGTGTTGGAGGGGCACTGACCATCTTCCAATGACTGTCATCCCTGCAGGGATGCCAGAGATAGTGATTACAGTTAGTTTTGATTTATTTGATATACCGCCTATGGCTGAGGCAGCTAGGTGCTAACAAAGAAAAGAAAATACATTCAATACAAAAATTAAAAGAACATTGACACTGAGGGGTGGATTGCAAAGACAAATGACAGCTGATTGGACAAGCGGGGAGAAGGCCTAGGTTACATCGTAAATGAGTGTCATAGATAAGAGGGACATGTAAGGAAGGAAAGACTAGGGGGTACGAGGACAAGAAAGGACAGACAATGACTAATGACAGATGACAGATGCCTCTCCTAGGCATCAAGAGGAAACAGAGGATCGGGAGGAGGTTAAGGAAGGAAATGCTAGGGCAAAGAAGTGGGCCTTCAGTCATCTTTTTCCTTCTTCAAATCCCAGTTGATTGCAAAGGGAAGAGAGTAGGGAACTCTACAGAGAAGAGGCTACTACCCTGAAGGTGGAAGAATGTGTTACAGAGGTGCATACAAGGTGAAACCCGGGGACCACAAGAAGATGCTGAGAAGCTGAGCAGAGGATGCACTGAGGAGTGTATGGTATCAGACACTATGAAGGGAAGAGAGGATTACCAGATTGGAGGGTATGATATGTCAAAATAAGAAGCTTGTACTTGATATGGAACATAACCAGAAGCCAGTGTTTGGAAATGAAAAGGGGAGTAACTCTGTCAAACTTACAAGCACCATGAAGGAGTTTGACAGCAGTATTTTGAATTAGTTGGAGGCAATGAATCTGATAAAGGAGTAGACCAGAAAGTAGGGAATTAGCATAATCAAGGCGGAAGATAATGAGCGAGAAGATGAGTAAATGAATAGACGAGAGGCTGAGGGCATTGTGAACTGAGCGGATCTGACAGAGGAGAAAGAAACAGCATTGAACAGTTAAGCAAACATGTTGACTGAAGGAAAGATCAAAGGTCATGCCAAGGATCTTTAAGGGTTTCTTGGAATGGAAGGGAGGGGGGGGGTACCATGGATGGATGGAGGTGCCAGAGAAGAGGGGGGAATGACATTATAGAAATGCATGACAGCAGTTTCTGAGATGTAAGTTTTAGTCCATGATCTGCGAGCCAATCTGCAATTTTGGTGAGTCTGAGAGAGATCTGGGAAAACTGAAGAAGAAGTAGGGAAGCGAAAAAGAAGCTGGATGTCATCAGTATAGATGAAAAAGGAGATGTCAAGGGAGTCAATCAGAAAAGCTGTGGGGGCCATGAAAAGGTTAAAAAGAAGAGGACCCAGGACAGAACCTTGGGGAACCCCATAGGAAAGAGTCTGAAGGGGGGAGAGAAGCAGAGATGACCAAGATACCCAGAAAGTGTGATTGTGCAGGTAGGAGCAGAATCGGCCCAAGGCTGTGCCCAAAATTCCAATAGAAGAGAGCTGAGAAAGAAGGAGGGAGTGATTGACCAGGTCAAATGCCGCAGAAAGATCGAGAGAAACTAGAAGAACCTCATGGTGAGAGTCAAGGGAAGTATGGAGGAAGTCAGTGATGGCTAATAAAGAATATTCAGTGGATAGATGGTGATGAAAACCAGTCTGAGCCGAGTGGAGGGCACCAGAGTGGAGGAGGAAGGTTTGAAGCTGTTGAGCAGCTGGACGCTTGGTGACTTTGGATAGAAAGAAGAGGAGAGAAATGGGCTGGTAGTTAAGAGGATCAAGGGGATCAATGGCAGCAGGTTTAAGGATAGGGAGGACGATAGCTTCTTTCCAGCAAGTGGAGAAGGTGCAATAAGAGACGGACAAGGTGATAACAGGGTCTCCATTGCAAGCAAGGTAATACTGTATGACTTTAAATAAAAGCTCTCTGCCTGAGAACTCTTTTGGTCTTCATTTTTAAAAGCTAAATCTTTTCATGTATTACAGAAGGGGAATTTTTTTGTGGTGTTGGATAAAGCTCTGCCTCTTAGAGTTCATTGTTTTCTTTTTCCAGCTTTCCATTCAGATCGTGCTCTTTGAAGCCACTGACCTCGTCAGGTGTTAGATCCCTCCCTATCCACCCCATGTAAGAATTCTAGCTTTATAGGGCAACTTCACAATTAGCTACACACAGGGACATAGAACAGTGCTGTTAGAACACACATAAAAAAGGTTAACTGCTTTTTTTCTTAAGCGACAGCTGAGGAACAGTTAGAGTCTTTGGTAGGTCTCTCTGATTTAATTCAACAGGTACCAAAGTTCCACCAATTGAAAGATGACTGGGAAAAATCATATTTCCAAAGCTATTGCCCCCGTTACAGCTTCTGCCTCTGTCCAGACAGAGAGCCTCATGGCAGTTGAAGAACCGGTTCGATGTGTAGGATGTCTGCGAGCCAAAGCTCTCATGAAACAAGTGGAGGAGCTCAGAGAAGGGGGTGGCTTCTAAAAGGGTTAGTGGTCTTCATTATAAAGCATATGGGGACAGACTTAAAGATCTTCATATGTATATGTTAGAGCAGTGGTTCCTAACTCAGTCCTCAGGTACCCCTAGGCCAGTCAGGTTTTCAGGATATCCACAATGAATATTGTGGTGAACAGCGCCCTCCTGAGCCTATGAAGACGGTTGAAAATCCTGAGGTTCAGCAGGATTTATGCCTATTTGAGAAACCAAGGAAGAAAGAGAGACTCTGTTCCACAGAGCTGAGCATGGAGACCAGCCCAGGGGAGGAGTCCTGCAGTCCTGATTGGGCACACCCTGCCCTAGGAAGGGTCGTGTCCAGGAGAGAACGTGGTTTTAAACCAGAGCATGTCTTTGCTAGTCAGAAGAAGACGGAGAATGAGAATGGGATTAAGATAGAGAAGAGAAAGAAGGAGAGGAGGAAGAATGATTGGAAGTCCAGAATACAGTATGCTGATACTTGGGAACCTGGCATTGGAAAGAAACCTGCAAAGTTCTATTCAGAGGCAGTGAGTAGAAGTCCCAAGGAGAGAGGACCTTGCCCTGAATTAGACAACCGTTGGAAGGCACAGCCCTGGGAAAGGAAGCCTTCAAGGCAGGCACAAGAAAGAAAACAATCATTCTGTGAAGTACCATTTGAGCCAGAGAGCAACAAACATTCTAACAGCTGGAGAACGTTGGAGCCATCTGAAGTCAGAACGGCATGGCAACAAGTAAGTGAATTGCCACAAAGTTTCCAGGCTGAACGTAAAGCTAACTCTCCTGTGTGTGAAACATTAGCAAAAGAGACTAGCAATTACTCTGACACAATTAATCTAAGAGAGGAGAAAATAAACAGCCTTAAGCCAGAGGGAAGTTGTATAGCTGATAGCAATTCCCTATCTCCCAAACAGCAGGCTGAATTGCTCCTACAGAGTTTTAAGCAGTTTTTAGAGTTGCAAGCTAGAAGACAGCCAGTGTTACCAGAAGCCAGTAATTCCATACAGCTTGAAGAATTAACACAAGATAATACAGACTTACCAGATTGTGAGAGCATGGATTGCACGGTCTGCTGTGTAGAGATGCCAAGCTGAAGGAAACTGTTTTTTACCGTATGTGAATTGAATGCTACGGAGCTGTTGTAATGCCTTGCTGAGAAAGCTCTAATTCTGTGCACCTGATTCCCCAGCACTGTGAAGGTAACAGTGGCTGAAACTAACTGACCTCTTGGGGCAAACTGAGTAATTTGCTTAGAAGTGAAAAGCAGCAGTTATACTTTAAGTTGCCTTTATCCTAAGTTTTTCTGTTAGCATTTGAAGCACCTATTTTGTTTGCATTTATTTGCCATGTGATGGAACAATATCCTTTACTATAATAAATATACTGGAAACCCCATAACTACAACTCTTTATTTCGGAGCGAGAGGAGCAGGAACTACAATACCCAGCATCCCCTGGATACAGGTTACTCTCCTTCCTCACGAAGCATCATACCGCCGCTCCTGTCTTTAGCCCTAAGGCCGGGCAGGAGCGCCGCAATATATATGTGATAGATCTGCATGCACTGCTTCCATTGTATGCAGATATATCTCATGCATATTCATTGTAGATACCCTGAAAACCTGACTGGCCTGTGGGTACCGATGACTGGGTTGGGAACCACTGCTTTTGAAGGAAAGGCGGGATAGGGGAGGTATGATAGAGATGTTTAAATACTTCCATAGCATTAATGCACAGGAAGGAGGGTCTCTTCCGATTGAAAGCAAGCTCTGCTACGAGGGGACATAGGATGAAGGTGGAAGGGGATAGACTCAGGAGTAGTATGCAAAAATATTTCTTTACGGACAGTATTTGAATTTAAAAAAAGCATGGGACAAACAGAGGATCTCTAAAGGAAAAAAAGGCACTATTATAGTTGGTGGAAGGACAGACTAGATAGGTCATGTGGTCTTTTTCTGCCGTCATGTTTCTATATCATCCTTAGTTTTATTCTCCATTCCTTTCCTTTTGATTCCTAGCATTCTATTTGCTTTCTTGGCCACCTCTACACACTTGGGTAGAGGATTTCAACGTATTATCTACAATGACGCCTAAATCTTTTTCCTGGGTAGTGGTTTCTAAGGTGGTACCTTGCATCGTGTAACCATAGTTTGAGTTGGTCTTTTCTAGGTGCATAACTTTGCACTTATCCACATTAAATTTCATCTACCATTTGGACGTCCACAAGGTCCTCTTGCATTTTAACAACTTTGAATACTTTTGTGACATCTGCAAATATGATCACCCCACTTGTTCTTATTTCCAGGTCGTTTATGAATGTGGGGTTTTTTTTTTTTTTTAAATTTCATATACAGCCCCTCATAACATCGAAGCAGTTTACAATAATTACACTAGAAAAACAATAGAAAGGAAAAGGAAAGGAACGCCAAATTAAAAATAGGAAAGAGCTAATAGTGAAGGATTAATCAGGACTGAGTCTGGTCAGGGTAAATAGGGCAAATGGGGAAAAGAGTGAGCAGAGTCCATATACATAAGGGCTGATCAGGGAAGGGGAGGCAGGAGCCAAGCACCTAAGGGGATTGATCAGATGCCAGTCTGAAGGAGATGAGTAGTCTTTGAATATGTTAAAAAGCAATGGACTCTGCCCAGATCCCCTGGGTACTCCATTAGTCACCTTTCTCCTTTGAGAAAATTGGCCATTTAGCCCTACTCTCTGCTTTCTTTTAACCAATTCCTGCTCCACAATACTACACTGCCTCCAATCCCTTGATTTTTTAATTTGGCCAAGAGCCTCTCATGAGTTATCTTGTCGAAGGCTTTCTGAAAATCCCAGATAAATTATATCAACCGGCTCACCTTTTTCTACCTGTTCATTCACACCTTCAAAACATTTTAACAGATTTGTAAAACAAGATTTTCCTTGGCTAAATCCATGTTGGCTTTCTCTCATTAAACCATGACTATTCACATGTTCAGTAATTTTATTCTTTATAATGGTTTCTACTATTTTGCCTGGTTCTGATGTCAGGCTCACCAATCTGTAGTTTCCCGGATCACCCCTGGAACCCTTTTTAAAAATTTGGCGTTACACAGGCTATTCTCCAATCTTCTGGTACTAGAGATGATTTTAATGAGTGGGATACCCCCTCAATAGATCTATTTGCTTCTGCGCGCAATGCCCAAATGGATCAGTTCTGCTCATAGGCCACTTCGAGCAGCAGGCCGGTACAGGATGCTTTCCTCCTGCACTGGGGAATGGGCCTACTATACTTATTTATTTAACAGGTTTTTATACCGCTTTATCATGTAGTCAAAGTGCTTTACAGTATAACATCAACTCAATGATTACATTATAACAAGGGCAACAAACTTAGAGAATAAACATGATCTAGGGCTGAACAATGTTAATGTTTCAGAGGGATTATACATTAGAATAGAAGAGACAAATTTGGGTTGAGGGAATGATTAGGAACCGGGTAGTAGAGGGATGGGTTAAGGATTAAATAAGTTACAGTAGTGGTTGTAGTGGCAGGCTCATTCTGGGCTATGTGGTACTTCCAAAATGTTCATAGAATAAAAATGTTTTTAGTCTTTTATGGAAGTCTTTGATATCTGTAGTTGCCTTGAGATCTTGCGGTAAGGAGTTCTATATTGTTAGCGCTGATATTAGAGAATGTCCTGTTATAAGTTTTGTTTACTTTTTGTTTTGATGTTAGGAATTATAAGCTGGTTTTTGTTATTGGCTCTCCTTGGTCTGACTTCCGGTTCTCTTTTTATTAGCGACTGGAGTGTCTGTAGATGTGTGTTATAGAATTTTGAATGTATTGAGTATGGTGTATGCTTCCATTCCCTTCATAGTGAAGACTGTTGAAACACCAGGCAGACAGGAGCACGATGATCTTCATCGTGCCATATTGGCCCAGATGGCCATGCTTTACCCTTCTGCTTTAGCTCTCCTGGAGGGAGCCCTTGCAGTTGGGCTTGGCTCTAGACCTTAACTCCCAGGAGGACGGAAGTCTGCTCCACCTCATTGTCCGGTTCCTGGCTCTCACTGCATGGATATTGAGCTCTTAGTGCTGTTGGAGCTTAATCGGCCCAAGGGAATGGTGGAGGTTCTGTTGGCCTCTAGGAAGGCTTTGATGAGGAGGTTTTATGCCTTCAAATGGAGGAGATTCACCTCCTGGTGTGTTGATTGTGCTCTAGATCCCTTTTCTTGCTCAGTTAAGAGGCTGCTTGAGTACCTCCTGTGCCTCTCTGAGTCAGGTCTCTAGTCAACTCTCAGTTCACCTGAGCCACGATTGGGACTTTCCATTGTGGCTCGGAGGGGAAGTCCATATTAGCTCAGCCTTTGGTGGTTCAGTTCATGTGGGGCTTGCTCTTCTCCAAACCTCCTTTCAAGCAGCGGTGGCTTGGGACCTTAATGTGCTTTTGGCACAACTCATTTTAGCTTCTTTTGAGCCACTCACTTCCTGCCTTCTAAAGTTCTTGACCTTAAAGGTCTTGTTTCTGGTGCTGGTTACTTCGCTGCGCTATGTCAGTGAGTTCCAGGCCCTGGTGGCTCACCTACCATATACCTGGTTCCACCACAGTAGAGTGGTTTTACGCACTCATCTGCATTTCCTCCCAAAGATGCTATCCGCTTTCCATCTTAATCAGTTGTGCTGCCCACTTAATTTTCTCAAGTTTCATGCCCATAAGGGGTGTTGGACTGCAAGTGAGTTTTGGCCATTTACCTTGAGTGGATGAAAGCCCACCAAAGATCCAACCAGCTGTTAGTCTCTTTTGACCCTAGTAAGCTAGGGACTGCCATTTTCAAATACGAGGCTGGCCTGAGCCTTGATGATCATGTCAGAGCCATGGCTGCATCGGTGGCCAACTTGTGCTCAGTCTCCATGGAAGAAATCTGCAGGGCTGCAGCATGGTCTTTGGTCCATATATTCACATCGCATTATTGTCTGGATGGGGATTCCCGATGTGACAGCAACTTTGGCCAATTTGTGCTTTGGCATCTCTTTGAGGATTGGTATCCAACTCCTTCCCACCAAGGCCCTTCCATCCAGGCTACCAAAAAAGAAACTTTACATAGAGCATATGTAATGGTGAATGCTACTGTGTGTGAAGATACTGAATCAGATGAGTTCCTCCTAGGGACTACCATTGCTGTATATAGCTGATTCTCCAGTTCTAATTTTCTTGTCCCTATTGGACTTCTCGGCTTTCTTGGTTTTCGGTAGCCTGTAGCTTGGGAGTCCCATATGCGAGTACTTTCTTCTTGCTTGTCCACAGAGAAAAGCTTATTTACTCACCTGTAACAGATATTCTCTGTGGACAGCAGGAATAAGTCCTCGCAACTCTCCCACCTCCCTAGAGAGTTGCTTCTGCTACAGCTTTGATATCATACTGGAGAAGATGGCGCCACAGCAGGCGGGAAGACAATTGCAGGTGCGGTGGAGCCTCCCAAAAGCTTCATATAGAAGCTGGGGAGCATGCCCGTGCAGAGCTCCGTCTGTGACCTCACCCATACGTGAGGACATATGGATGCTGTCCATGGAGAACACCTGCTACAGGTGAGTAACTATGCTTTTCTGCTGGGTAAATGTTTTCTGCCAAGGGACAGTTGATGGAACCTTTGGTTGGGGAGATAAGAGAGGATTGGGGAGGTGGGGGAAGAAGAGTAGGGTGGTAGGGTGAGAACATGGAAAGGGGAGTTAGAATAAACAGTTTCTGCACTAGGAGGGTTTAGGTCTGAGCTGAAGCATTTGGGTGCTGAGATGCTTTGGCTTTCCAGCCTGCTTGTGATACTTCTCATGTTTTTCTCTCTGCTGGATAAATAAAGGTAACTTCCATAAATGTTAAGAGCCTGAACTTGCCCTTTAATAGGCAATCGCTGTTTAGGGAGTGGAGGTGCTTAGCTGTGTTTGCTTTATATACAGGAGATGCACTTTTTGAGAAAAAATGAGTGCTAATGTTGTCTTTTTTTAGCACAGTTTTTTTTTTTGCTTTCAGTGTGCTGGAGCGAAAGTTGGGCAAGGTTTGCATTCTTTTCTCTAAAGATCTCCCAGTACAAGTTATAGAGCAGGTTCGGTACTCAAGAGGACGCGATTCATGTTACGACTTAGAACTTTATATATATACATACATACATACATACACAGAGACGCCCAACGCGAGCCTGTCAAAATTTTATAAATATCTTGAAGATATCTTGGTGGGCCTGGACAGTAGAGTGTGGGTAATAGGAGGGGACTTGAATCTTTCTTTGGCACCTTGATTAGATGTCACCAGGGGAGGATCCCATAGGAAGGCAGGCAGGATTGCTTTGATTAGTTAAAAATTCAGAAGGTTTTTGATGTCTAGTGGGTGTTGCATCCAACACAGCTGGCTTACACATTTTTCTCAAAGGTGTGTCATTCCTATACTTTCATTACCTATTTTTCTTGGATGAATCCTTGGCTGAAAATTTAGCGGGGGCGGGCATAGAGCCAAGGATGTGGTCAGATCATTCTCCGTGTGGAGACAGGCCCAGATTGGGTCGGAGAGATGGTTCTGGAGGCTCAACAAATCCCATTTAAATGAGGGAATATCAAACTCAATTGAGCAGTACATACAAGATTGTTTGGGCAATAGCACTCATTTTGTTAAAAAGAAAACAATCGGTGGGATGTGTTTAAGAAGTCATTGGGGAGGTTTTGTGCATGCAATGTGCTAGGAGGCAGAAAAAATTGCGGGAGGCGGACGAGAGGTGACTAGCTCAGGATATCAGATGGCTTGAGGAGACAGCAAGGTGCTGTGGGCCAGATGCGGTTTTGCAAAAGTTGGCAGATCTGCAGGGAGAGCTGCAGGCTCTCTAGGCAGAGAAGATGCATTATGAACTGGCTATGACTAAACAGCATAGAGAAGCTAGGTCTACACTGGCTTGCTGCTGGCAGTCTGCATCTATTCCGGATAAATCTTTGATCTGACAAAGATTGTGGTTTTGTGGGTTTTTTAAATGATTAAATTGACTGCTTTGAAACATAAGCTGGAGCATTTGAAAAAGTTTGGGCACTCTTCATGATCTGGACTTAAAAGCAGCAGTAATCTCGCTGCTGATGTTCATTATCTTCTTACTATTAGCCCTTTTTTAAAATCTTGGTTCTATGGGGAATGCTATGATGAATATTTGCATGATGGGCCTCAATGAGAATAAGGCAAGGTGGGGTATGGCTGGTGGGGAAGATAACAGCTGGGGAAGGGTGAGGGATACTGTTGGAAAATTGTTAATGAATCAAAGTTGCGTGAGTCTTGAATTGTACTTGTTGGTGGCTTGAGATTCCTTGTGTTAAAAGTTTATAAAACTATTTTTTTAAGAAACAGATATTACAATTTGCAAAGTAACCAGTTTTTTCCATGACCAATGGAACTATAAAAAACAGTTGGATGAAAAAGTCACTATTAGGAAAGATAAGTTGCTTTAAATATTGACCAACATAGGGGTATGTTTACTAAAGAGCAGCAAGGGCGCCCTGGAGATTGAGTTAAATGGCAACGTTAAGGGTATTTTTGTGCAATAAAGCCTGGTACGTGGAGTAGGTGTTCCAGTGGTAAGGACACTTTGCTCTACTTAACGGGCGTTAATAGAACCCTGGGCGGTAACTCCCGAAAATAGCAGTCACCTTAATGCAGGATAAGGGAGCCCTTGTGAAAGTCACATTTTAGGTGATTGATGGAAGGAAGTGTAAGAACTGATGGACATGTCAGATCCATATGTATCCTACATGTTAGTCAGTAAGTGGTAATGTGGGAGGCAGTTGTACTGTATCAGTGAGGGGTGCTCATGTAATCTTCTGTAATGTCAGTGTGTGTCATAGGATTGGGAAGAAGTGTGCCCTGGTGTAGCCAGCATGGCCATGATATGGGCATCAAAAGGATGACTGAGCATGAGTGGTGATGCAGATCATTCACAGGAGAGGTGTGAGTGATACATCCTAATGATTAAAATGTACCTGTGTGGGCCATGGCAGCTGGCAGGAGAATACATGACTCTACATGATGAGCATATGCTGATGGATGGGCTGAGGGATGGATGGCGGTAGATGAGTGTGGTATGGCCTTGCTGCCTCGATATACCTGATGTGACCGCACAAATGCAGTTGTAGTGTGTGTGTAGAAATAGTAGCTGTGCCATGGGGAAGTTCCAGTACTAGCTATTTGGGTGTGACAGCTGCCTCAGCTTTTCTAACCACCATATAATCTTCCTGACACACATGCATATAACAACTGGACAAGTGACTTGGCCATATGGAGCAAGTAAGGATGTGTGATGATCTCTGCAGGCGGTCATCCCAGGAGTGGGATGTGCCTGCATGTACTGCATATATTTGTGATGGAGCCAAAGATGTTCAGTTCCAGTTATAATGAAATATTATTCTATGTGAACCACGCTGATGTCAAATAGTGCGGTATATAAGAAATGTTAATAATAATAATAATAATAATCCAATTATGTAGAACTCAATGTGTCATACATTTGCAGGGTGAACGTGTCTGTCCCTTTACAATGGGCTGCAGCAGAGCCAATAAAGTCATGCTGTCAGATGGGCATGATTGCAATGTGCATGTTTGCAGACCCAATGTTCTCTTTGTAACACATAAAAAGCAATATTAATGTGTGTCCTCCAGTCAATGCAGACCCTGGACTGCTTCTGGCAGTATATTGAAGTGAGTTTCCCACAGCCACAAAGAGAACAAGTGAGATTCCAACCATGGTCTGTTGCTTACTGACACTACTAAATAAGCTGTATAGGAGCAAAAACAGTGAAAACCAAAAAAATTGCTCCAAACCCAAAAAATATCTTAGAACATACACAACACAAGATTTATACAATTCAATGGCAAAGACCTCAGAAGTTTTCACACCCCACAAGTAGCGCCCAAAAGCACTATAGGGAGTAAAGACGTTCACATCACCGGTCTTAATGCCACCACACAACCACCCTTAGAAATCACTCACAACATTCAAAACACCCAATAACTATGGGAAAGTTCTTCTAAACAACATTAACCATCTAACAAGCATACAAATCCATACATACTAACATATAGATACATGCATCAACAACACACTCACAACAACGTCTTAATAAGAGACTCAAAAAAGCCTCAATATGCAGGACAGAGCCGGGGTTACCCGAGGCCAGAATACAAAACCTGAAAAGAGATAGAAATAACTATAAAAGTGGTGTAACGCTACAACATACAAATAATTCCAATCACTTAACTGAAAGATGGTAACAAAGCATCGGGACCGCAGCAACTCCACATCAGCGTCGGATTCCACAGGGCCGCAAAGACCTCCACCAAAACGTCAATACACATAGGATCTCAAGGACCTCCGAAGTATAGCAGGAAACAGCAAACTCATGAATATCGCAGATAACCACAACTCCCTACAGAAGCTCCCGTTTCGCCAGTTAGGCTTCGTCAGGGGAAACAAAATAACTGCAATCTATTGATATCACTTTCCCACTAGCAAAAAGAACAGCGTCTGACGCACTAAATATAAAGGACCAACAGCCAATCAGATGAAAGACCATGACATCACCCTACATCATTCATACACACACCAATCACCACATTGCAACCATTCACACAACACTTCCCACACAAACTAACCGCAATAGTGAACAGGTTGGAGAAACACAGCACACTGCACTGTACTATACACATAAAGTCGCACAGTCATCAAAAAAATAAGGACCAATCAATCTTGTCATTTAAACCTGAAGGGTATAAAGTGTTCAGATGAAAAATCCACTTCTGTTCTTTCTGTAATAATAACTTCTTCCGATCACCACGCCGGACATTTAAAGGGACATGTTCCAATACTGTGCAGCGAAGATCCATAAACTGGTGTGAAAAGTCCACACAATGCTGTATCAAAGGAGTATCTGTGCGCAATTTATGTAAACTATACTTATGTTCGGCCAACCGGGTCCGCAAAGGCCGCGTGGTTTTATCCACATATAATTTAGGGCAAGTACACCACAAAACATAAACCACGAAGGCAGAATTACAAGTAGTAGAAAAAGATAAAAAGCGCACTAAATGTTGATATTCTGGGCAAATAGAAACACTCATAACTGCACAGTAAGAACAATGCTGACAGGCCACATGACCCGTTCCTGATGCAATAGTGGTGCGGCGTATCACAGCCGAACAAAGGCGGTCCCCCAAATTCTGACCACGACTGAAGGACATTCGTAATGACAAATCAGCCAATTTTGAATGCTTAGTAATCATAGTCCAATGTTTTCGCATGACTGCCGCTATCCGTGAAGAGAGTCTAGAATATGGTTGCTTACTGAGCCAGTGCTCTAACCTTTAGGCCACGTCTCCACACTTTTCTCTACAGCAATATCTAGAATCAGAGACTGCTTGTCCCTGCCTGTAATGGCCGAAATGGAGGACATGAAACAACGTGGCTGGTACATTCTGAGACAGTGGCAAACCACACCTAGGGCCTGCCTACAGCAGCACACATGCAGTGCGTACTGCATAACAGACACAGCTGCAGAATACATTTCTTGTACAAAGGTCAAGCCTCATGTGAGGGCGAAGATGCCTGTCTCTCCACTATACATCCAATGCCAAACAGTCACACACAGACGTCTGCTGGGCTGTAGTGTGGCACTAACATCTGAGGCAGCACATGTGCAGGGTATGCAGACCCTTGTGACCTGCCGTATACTGCATACACCTAACTCAAACCACATTCAAGACCCATGAGGTCCATTTCAGATCATCCTGCCCTCTTCAGGGGGTAGGGGGGGGCATGCACGCTTCTTTCACCATCATAGAAGATATGGATGTACTGGGCAATGCTTCAGTGATCGCAGTCGCCACTATGGCTGCAATGTAGACTATGTGTGCCGGTATTGGTAGATGCAGCGATTCATCACATCAGCTATGGAATGTACAGTAATGATGTGTGCTTTATGGATATGAGCCACCACATATGTAAAGACTTTTTCTACCATTCACCCTGAATGAGAGGAAGGGGATACATCACCTGGTCCCCAGAGCAAGCACTGCAATAGATGGGCTCTCCAAGTTCTGGAGCAGATCTATATCACTGCCAGTGCACTACAGGTATTGTCTGCAGTGTGTGATGCTTGTCATTTGGTATTCTGTACAATCGCAGCATGTAGGAGTGGCCTGTCTTACCTGGCCTTTGTGGGCCAGGAACTCTCCTGTAACAGCTCCTGTCATTCCTTAAGGTTGCAGCAGCTGTTTCCAAGGAACTCGATTGCAGTGAGTGCTGTCTAGGCAGGAAGGGGGGAGGGGGTGCTGATACCAAGCAGAAGGACCTACCAAGACCATAGTTATCAGCAGATTACCAACAGCCCAAAAACACCTGTTAGCCTTTTTGGGAATTCCAATCAGTTAAATCAATCACAGACAGCTTGTATGTTAGTGTTGCCCATCTGTGCCCAGTCTGCCAGTCACCACCCACTGCATGTACACATAGCCACCATGAAAGTACAAACAGCATGGACATCTAGCAGCTTGTCTAGTGACTGCACTGCAAAAAAAGAAACAGCACCCATATCACTGCAGCTTGACCCTATATACTATGATATGGATACATAGCCGTGAAATGGTCACAGTTCGGTCAGAGTTAGAATGCTGTCTCATCATGAACAGATGTGTGCATCCAAACCATGCCCGTGGCAGATCCATGTTAAGATAGCTCAACCATTTACCTAACCTCCGGCTCATATTCATCATGCACAAACTGTTCTGTTTTAGGCAATACCCAGAGTCCTCTGCTCCTCATTTTTGTAACCTTTTATTTTTGAACTTGGGGACAGACTATGCAATGTAAAGCACAGTGGAAAGTGGGCCAGAGATAGACTGCAAATGCATGCTGGCCCACAGTGTCCTACGTCTATCACATACCCAAATACGGTGTTCCCCTACACACCTTTTGGCAGTGAGCATTGAAGATAGTGCCATGCTTGTAAGCCCATATAATGTCATGTCTTTAACCATGGACACCGCAAAATGGTCAGTGCAACACACAAACTGTCCCACGCTGCCCCTCCACCCCCAAGAGTGTGTGGAAGCATGGCAGATTGGACATGGGGTTAGATGCTGGTACAGTTGCTGGCTACACATAGGCTACACATACGCTACCATTCCCTGCCTCTTTGTACTCTAACAACATCTGTGTGACTGTCACACTCTGTATCCATGGGAAGCGGGTGAAGCTGTCATACAGGCCCTCTGATGAAACACATGCAGACACTGAGTAGGCCGCATAGCTTCTGGGCATGTGAACATAGGCTTTAGCCAGCAGTGCCACCTATGAAGGGCACATTCTCAACATGTATGGTACTGTTCCCCTACCCCCACCCCAACATTCATTTCCAGGCACTGCCTTCCCATATGGTGGCAGGCGATGCAGAAACCAACATGACATTCTTTGGCACATTTCGGCAGCTGGAATTGTGCACACATCATTCAGAGGTCAGTGTCCCACAGTCACAATCAGGCAAAGAAGTGCATTTTGACTCTCTTGGGATAATAGTTAATGTACTGCTGAATGCTTTGGTCAATGATCAGTAGATAGGGTTGAGATGGTGTATACTTTGGCCCGACTTTTGCCAGTGTGAGGCCCCTGGCACCTGGCGGCCTGCAGGGGCCCCGGATGGGCCGGATCCCACATGATGAGCCCAGCTGCCCATGTCATGGACTCCTCACTAAAGTCACTCGTGACATCATTTCATTACAAATCATTGAAATCAACTTTAATCAATTACTGACAAACTGACCGACAAAGCCGACAATCATATGTCCACCAGAGCTTCGACAATCTCATCATAGTCCCTCACAGAGCATTTGCCGCATCGAATCGTGCTGACCACCATGTGTCGGAAAGTCTCTTTAGTGTTAGCTGGCCCACAGTCTGTTCCAGCTTGTCCTTGAGGATGGCCCAGCATGCTGTCGAACCAGCAAAAAACATAACTGGCATATTGTAATCACCTATCAGTAGCACTTCTCCTTTGATGACAATACTGTGCATGTCTATTAAATCTTTGTCCACTTCTACTCCCTGTGAGAGGGATCTGTATATAATTCCAATGCAAATCCCTGCTGCGGTGTCATCTATAAGTAAGGAGATCCTCAATTCTCTACAGGGAGAATTATTCAAGCAACTGGTAGCAGAATCCATACGTGATAGGGCACTGGACAGTGCTTACCAATGGGAAAGTGTTTCTGATGTTGCAGTGGGTCATCATCTCGTATCCAAAGATCACCAGATGGTGTGGTTCAATATTAAGACTAGGGCTGATAAAATCCATTCAAAAGCGAGGGTCTTAGTTTTCCTGAAGTCTAACTTTGCCAAGAAGGGACAATACCTCAGAGTCATTAGCGGGATGAGAACATCTGGGAGATGTAGAAAAACAGTGGGCAAAACTGAAAGGGGATATTTTAAGGGCAACAAACCTTTTTATTAGAAAGGTAAATAAATGTAAAAGGAAAAGGAGGCCGCTATGGCTCTCAAAAGAAGTAGCTTGCTCAAAGCTACATTGCATAATTTGACAAGAATCGCTTAATCCTCTAAGTGTATGAGTGTCCTCGTATAGATCATTGTCCCCTGAAGAAGACTATACGCCGAAACATGTGTAGGGCTGACCTTTTGAGACTCAATAAAGCTCTTCCTCCAGTGGTGTGGCTCTCCCGCTCCTTTTTGTTCTGTTACTATGATAGAGACATTTAAATACCTCCATGGCATAAATGCACAAGACCGTATCTTTCAATTGAAGGCAAGCTCTGCTATGAGGGGACATAGCATGAGAGTGAAAGGGGATAGACTCATGAGTAATATGCGGAAATATTTCTTTACGGAAAGAGTGGTAGATGCTTGGCATAGTCTCCCAGTGGAGGTGGTGGACAAGAGGACAGTATCTGTAAAAAGCATGGGACAAACAGAGGACCTCTAAAGGTAAAAAGAGGACTATTGCAGTTGATATGGAAGGGCAGATTAGATAGGCCATTTTTTTTTCTTTTTCTGCCATCATCTTTTTATATTTCTGTTTCTATGTTTCTAAAATATACGTAAGCCATAAATTACATATATAGAACAGATCAAGGGTTAATCTATATCAGTGGTTCCCAAAGTGGTCTATATGGACCCCCAAGGGTTGATTTTGACTTTGCAGGGGGTCCATGTTAGTGAGAAAAAAAATTGGGGGTACATGAGATGTAAACGGGAGGTCCATGTGAGCGGACCCCCCATTTTAGGTAGATTATCATCAACATTTAGGTGTTCTGTAAATGTCTGATTAAACCTAACACAGATTGTGTGTACATAATACTTATAATAGACATAGAAATTACTTAAATATATATAAATTATATTTCATAAAATTGTTTAAGTACCTGTCGTATAAAGACCATATGACCAATTAGTAAAATTTAATATACCTCCTTATGACAGGAGACAAAACTAGCAGAGGAAAGGAGGCTTCATATACAAACATGCGAGAAGCATATCATTCCAGCAATATTGAGATGGCTGAAAATCGCCAAATTAAAAACAAGGAGGTTAAAAAGGGTCAACTCCTTTTTAAAAGCATAAATATAAAAATTGATAGAATAAATAATGTATGGGTTCAACAATTCTTTTAAACCTTTTTCCAATTCAAAGGGATGGAGCAGTGAAGCGACTCCCGAGTATGTCAGTACCTATCTGCTTTGTGGTATGCTACGTTCATGTGCAAGATTTTACAAGTTTTCATACCAGAAGCAACACATCGTGCACGTACATGCAGTGAATAACACTTGTCCAGACTTGTACCAAAGCTTTGCACAGACTTGTTTGTTTCATCAATTATAAATAAGAGTGTTAGAGCAAACACTGTTCATTTGTTTTCTGAGTTTTGAGAAGAAAAGTGGTTTGAAAATATGTTCAAAAATATAAATAGGTACAAGTCAAAGTGAATCAAAATCATCTTCTTTAGGCATGCCAAAGAAAAGTAAGTACAAAATTTTATACATATTTTTGTAGTCGCTCCGATTGCTTAGAGCCGTAGACGCTGATCACGACTTTAGGTAAAGTCGATTTTTCCTAAATTCCTAAAAAATATTTAAAAAATATTTTTAAAATATTTGTGTGCTGTCTGGGCAGGAATCAATTTTGAATTGCTCTGTCTTATCATATTTAAATAGCTTCATTTTTGTTGACAGATAACTTCTACCCAACATGGCCCAGGCTAAAAAACGTAGGCAGTATAGCTTTGATTATTTGAAGTTCGGCTTCATTTCATCCCTGGTGGATAAACATCTGCCCATGTGCCTTTTGTGCAACAGAGGTTTAAGCAATGACGCTATGAAACCATCCAAGCTGGAGGATTATCTGAGAAGGTGTCACCCTGATAAAACAAGTAAAGATTTGACATACTTTAAAACACTGAAAGAAAAACTTCAGAAGAGAACCACGGTGGACAGTATGTTCGCTTCAACGTCAAAAAGAGACAATGATGGTTTGCGGGCGTCTTATTTATTTATTTATTTATTTAACAGTATTTCTAAACCGCCTTATCATGATAATCAAGGTGGTATCACAGCAAACAATCTGGTAGTGTGAGTGTGTTATACATGCAGTGAGGGTGGAGATTTAGTTGGGTGTGTGTTGTGTTGTGAGCTAGATTGGTTTGAGCTATGTACAATCTTACAATATATCACTACTCATAGCAAAATCAGGAAAGTCTCATACTATCGGAACAGCTGATTTTTCCAGCTCTTGAAGAGGTTTTAAAAACTGTTCAACCCAAGCATGCATATGATATACTCAAAAGAATTCCTTTGAGCAACAACACAGTTCAAAGACGTATTGATGAAATGAGTCATGATGTTGAAAGCTTCTTGTGTAATTATCTGCAAACGAACCATTTCTCTATTCAACTGGACGAGTCAATGTTACCTGGTTATGAAGCACTATTATTGGCATATGTTCGTTTTGTTATGGACCAAGAAATCCATGAAGAACTCCTCTTTGCGAGAACTTTGACAACAGACACTAAAGGCGAATCAGTATTCAATGTTTTGAAAGATTATTTCATGAAAAAAGCGATCCCTTTATCAAATATAATATCGGCAGCAGCAGATGGAGCACCAGCCATGTTTGGGTGCTATTGTGGTTTTATAAGCCATTTAAAACAAAATGTAGCCGGCGTGTTTGCAATTCACTGCGTCATTCATCGACAACATTTAGTAGCTAAAAATCTGAGTGCCAGATTGCATCAATCTCTTCAATTCGTCATAAACACAGTAAACAAGATTCGTATCAACGCGTTGAATTCTAGGTTATTTGCGCAGTTGTGTGAAGAAGATGACGAGGACTTTCATCGATTACTCCTTCACACTGAAGTATGCTGGCTCTCGAAAGGCTTATGTTTGACACGATTTTTTTCACTTTTTGAGACTGTTTGAGTTTTTGGATGCTGAGCATTCCATTTTGAAAGAAAATGTAATCAAATGGAAACCAGACATTGCTTATTTAACAGATTTGTTTACTAAATTTAATGAGGTTAACTTGCAGTTACAAGGTGACTGTCTGAATTTAATAAAAAAAAAGTCCATCATTGCAGCTTTTCGTGCCAGAAAGAATCTAATGAAGCAAAACATTGGACGGAGAGAATTTTCCCAGTTACCCAACTTGTCATTGACAAACGTCCAGGATGATGACGTTTTGGTCTACGTTCAACATTTAAATATCCTTCACACAGACTTTAAAACCAGGTTTGAGGATGTTTTGACTATGGAAATCCCACAGTGGATTATCAGTCCATGCGGTGACATTGAAGAATCGGATGTCATATTACATAAGAACATAAGATATGCCATACTGGGTCAGACCAAGGTCCATCAAGCCCAGTATCCTGTTTCCAACAGTGGCCAATCTAGGTCATACGTACTTAGCAGTATCCCCAAGAGACACAGGTTCCACAATGCTTGTATTGGGTCAAGCATTGATATCCTGGATTCCTTTTTAATAATGGTTTATGGACCTTTCCTCCAGGAACTTGTCCAAACCTTTTTTAAACCCAGCTACACTAACAGCCTTTACTACATCCTCCGGTAACAAATTCCAGAGTTTGATTACACGTTGAGTGAAAAAATATTTTCTCTTATTTGTCTTAAATAGTTTACCCTGTAGCTTCATTACATGTCCCCTAGTCTTTCTATATTCTGATAGCGTAAACAATTGATCTATGTTTACCTGTTCCACTCCATTCATTAATTTCTAGACCTCTATCATATCTCCCCTCAGCCGTCTCTTTTCCAGGTTGAAGAGCCCTAACCTTTGTAGCCTCTCTTCATAGGAGTAGCCTTCCATCCCTTTTACCATTTTGGTGGCTCTTCTCTGTACCTTTTCTAATAACGCTATATCCTTTTTAAGATACGGCGACCAGAATTGCACACAATATTCAAGGTGCGATCGTACTATGAAACAATACAGAGGCATTATAATATCCTTTGTTTTATTTTCCATTCCTTTCCTTATGATACCTAGCATTCTATTTGCTTTCTTGGCTGCCGCTGCACACTGGGCTGAAGGTTTCAACATGTTATCCACAATGAAGCCTAAATCCTTTTCCTGGGTGGTGGTTCCCAATGTGGAACCTTGCATCATGTAACCATAGTATGGGTTGTTCTTTCCTAGGTGCATAACTTTGCACTTGTCCACATTAAATATCATCTGCCATTTGGATGCCAAGTCTTCCAATTTATCCAGATCCTCCTGCAGTTTTCCGCAATTCCCTTGGGTTTTAACAACTTTAAACAGTTTTGTGTGATCTGCAAATTTGATAATCTCACTAGTTATTCCCTTTTCCAGGTCATTTATGAATATGTTAAAAAGCAGCGGACCCAGTACATATCCGTGGGTACTCCACTATTCACCTTTTCCATTGGGAAAATTGGCCATTTAGCCCTACCCTCTGCTTTCTATCTTTTAACCAGTTCCCGATCCACAATAGTACACTGCCTCCTATCCCATGACTTTTTAGTTTTTCCAAAAGTCTTTGATGAGGGACCTTGTCAAAGGCTTTCTGAAAGTTCAGATACACTATATCAACCGACTCACCTTTTTCTACCTGTTTATTCACACCTTCAAAAAAACATAACAGATTAGTAAGACAAGATCTTCCTTGTCTAAAGCCATATTAGCTGTCTCCCATTAGGCCATGACTATGTACATGCTGAGTAATTTTGTTTTTTATGATGGTTTCTACCATTTTTCCCAGTACTGACCTCAGGCTCACCGGTCTGTAGTTTTCCCGGATCACCCCTGGAACCCTTTTTAAAAATTGGCGTTGCATTGGCAATCCTCCAATCTTCAGGTATTACAGATGGTTTTAATGAACGTTCACAGATTACTAATAGTGGGTCTGCAATCTCATATTTCAGTTCTTTCAACACCCTTGGATGTATACCATCTGGTTCAGGTGATTTGCTACTATTCAATTTATCAAATAGTTGTAATACATCTTCCCGGTGTAACAATATTTCTCTCAATTCCTCTGCAGTATCACCTTTAAATACCACTTCAGTCTTGGGTAACATCCCTATATCTTCCTCAGTAAAGACCGAAGCAAAGAATTCATTCAGTCTCTCCGCTATAGCCTTGTCTCCTCTTACTGCCCTTTTTGCCCCTCTATCATCTAACGGTCCAATTGACTCTCTCACAGGCTTTTTGCTACGAATGTACTTGAAAAAGTCTTTATTTCGCGTTTTTGCTTCCATAGCAAGTTTATTCTCAAATTCTCGCTTTGCCTGTCTTATCAATGCTTTGCATTTAACTTGCCAGTGCTTGTACTGTTTCCAGTTTTCGTCATTTTGTTCTTTTTTTTCTTTTCCTCAAAGATGATTTTTTGACAGCAACAGCATCTCTGACCTCACTTTTAAACCATGCTGGCAGTTTTTTGGAGTTCCTTTCACTTTTCTTAATGCGTGGAATACAGCTGGTCTGGGCTTCCTGGATAGTATTTTTAAACAACACCCAAGCTTGATGTAAGTCTTTAACCTTTGTAACTGCTCCTTTTAGTTTTTTCTTAACTATTTTCCTCATTTTATCATAGTCTCCCTTTCGAAAGTTAAAAGGTAGTACTGTGGATTTCCTTACTATTCCTCCTCCACTAATTAAATCAAACGCGATCATGCTATGATCACTATTGCCAAGTGGCCCCAACACCCTTATCTCCTGCACCAGATCTACAACAAGAACTGATCGGAATAAGCACTAACGAAGAACTTAAGGTGCAGTTCAAAAAGGGGTATCAGCAGTTCTGGCTTCAGAAAGATACACCTGTTGCTTATCCTGCATTATGGACTATCGCAAGAAAGGTTTTGATAGCTTTTCCATCTTCATACCTTGTGGAAAGGGGTTTTCTCCAGGACCAAGCAGGAAGTCAGTCCTCACATATGGGTGTCATCGGCGCCGATGAAGCCCCAGCGGAGCATTTCCCCAGCTTTCCATGAAAGCCTTTGGGAATGCTGGTACGCATGCGCGGTTCCCTTCCCGCCAAAAGATGCCATCTTACCTCAGTCTCTTTTTCTCCGAGAAGCCCACCGGACGTGTGCCCTGTTCTCCCGGATAAAAGTGATTTTTTCTTCGGTGATTTTTCGCTATTTTTCTCCGGTTCGACGCCGGTTCCCCTCCTGCCGGCTTCGGTACACCGGTATTGAGCCCGCTTATTTCTTTTTCGGTTTTTGCCCTTCGTGGCTGGCGTTCGCGCCCCCTTTTTCATTTTTCCCTGAAAGGCCGGTCTTTTGACCTCGCAGGGGCTCTTTTTTCCCCGATGGCTTCCAGTGGTTTCAAAAAGTGTGATCGGTGTAAGAAACCTATGTCTCTCACCGACACACACGACTGCTGCCTTCGGTGCCTCGGCCCTGACCACGACCCCAATTCGTGTGTGCTATGTGGGAAGATGTCTTCCAAGGCACTCAAAAGTCGACAGCATCAGAAGGAGAGGTTTTTCTCGGACTCTGCCTCCGGCTGGGCCCGGACCTCGTCTGAGGCCTCGACATCTCGGGATTCCGATCCCGAGCGCCGTCGAAGCTCCTCGGACAGGGGGTCCCCCGACCGAGAATGCAAGAGGGAGAAGCGGCTCGCGAGGGCGTCGTCGGAGGAGGTCCCTGGTCCCTCGAGGGCCAGGTCTAAGACCCCCGACCGCCGTCCCGGGCCCGTGGACCAAGAGAAGCCTGCCAAAGTTCCTCGCGTGGACTCTCCTCCCAGAGAGCCCCGTAGTCCTCGTGGACTCTCCTCCCAGAGAGCCGACGTCAGGCCCGGCGCCGCCGGGGCCCGAGTCGATGGTTGCTGCGTCTCCCGAGCTGAGTCTCAGGATGAAAGCCTTGGAGTGCAGATTGTCTGCCTTCATGGAGCAGCAGCGGGCACTGATGGCCAGCCTGTCTGGTACATCTGCCCCGACCACCGGGATGTCGACTACGAAGTCAACCCCGGAGACCGAGCCGATACTCGAGACCCTCGTGGCTCGAAGTCGTCCTCGGTCGAGATCTCCCTCGACCTCCCGTTCGGGAACATAAGATATGCCATACTGGGTCAGACCAAGGTCCATCATGCCCAGTATTCTGTTTCCAACAGTGGCCAATCTAGGTCGTATGGACCAAGGGTGTCGAGGCCGGTGCCCCCGGCATCGGGGCGGGTGCCTCGGGGCCCCGTGGGGTCAGACCCTGACTCCTCCTCGGATGAGTCCGCCTGTGAGACTGAGGATGAGGAGTCTCCTGATACTTTTAAGACTCGGTGCGTCCCGTTGGACTCACCGCAGTCTGAGCCCCGGAGTAGATCCCCTCCGGAGGACACTAGGTTCTCGGAATTCGTCCGGGATATGGCCGCTGCCTTGGCTATCCCTGCTGATCCCGAGGAAGAGCCTCGAGCCGAGGAGCTTGATGCTATACAATACGACTCTCCTCCGAAGGAGGCCTTTACTGTCCCAGTTCCTCCGATGCTGGAACGGCTCCTCTTCCGGATGTGGGAGGCACCGGCCTCGGCGCCGGTTTTGAGCAAGCAAGTCGATTCCATCTATCGACTCCGCAAAAGCCATGGTTTCCAGAAAGCACAGCTACCACACCATTCCATGGTTGTGGAATCGGCCATGCATCGTCTGAAGAGCCAGAAGATGCACTCTGTGGTGCCCCCCGGCAGGGAGGCTCGCAACCTCGATGGCGTCGGTAGAAAGTGCTTCCCGGGGTCTATGCTTGCTTGCCGTGTCCAGTCTTACCAGCTGTACATGGGCATGTACTTGCGAGACCTGGCCAAGGAATTGGCCGGATTCTCTGCTGGTCTCTCCGGGGAACCCTTGCAGAGATTTAAGACCTTGTCCTCGGGGATTCGGGAATGCTCAAAGTTCATTTCCCGCGCCGCCTATGATGGCTTCGAGGCTTCGGCCCGAGTTGCGGCTGCCGGCATTGCGGCTCGACGCCAGGCGTGGCTGCAATCATCGGACCTCGAGCCTTGGGTTCAGGACAAGTTGGTCGATGTCCCCTGCCGAGATGAGAACCTTTTTGGCAAACCCGTGACTGAGAAGGCCGCTCAGCTCGAGACCGAGCATCTTACCCGGACAAGGCCGTTGAGGAAGACCTCTGCCCCTTCACATAAAAAGAAGGGCTCGGGTAAAAAGTCCTTTTACCCGAGGAATGGCACTGCCTACAAACAGGTACCCTCAGTATCAGGCTGCCCAAGCTGCCCCCCAGGGTCAGCAAGCCAAGGGCCAGGGTAATGGGCCCCGTAGGCAGAGGCCCCTGAAGCCTTCTGCCCCTGCTTCCACTCAGCAGGGTGGGGGTTTTTGACTCCTTGAGCGTAGCCACTCCGTCCCTGCTTTCCCAGCCCTGCACAGGTGGTCGCCTTGTACTCTTTGCCCACCAGTGGCCTCTCATTACCACCGATAGTTGGGTGCTGGACATAGTCCAAAAGGGCTATGCCCTGCATTTTCATCAACTGCCGCCTCCTTACTTCCCAGGGGAGCCCTGGAGGCCTCCCCTGCACACAGACCTTCTCCTTCGAGAGCTCCAAGGTCTGTTGGTGGACAGGGCGGTGGAGCCTGTGCCTCCCCACTTGCAAGGTCACGGATTCTACTCCATGTATTTCCTGATACCCAAAAGGACCGGTGGCCTTCGACCCATTCTGGACCTCAGGAACCTCAACAAGTTCCTAGAGAAAGAAAGGTTCAAGATGCTTACTCTTGGAACACTTCTGCCCTACCTCCAGCAGGGAGATTGGCTATGCTCCTTAGATCTAAAGGATGCGTACACTCACATCCTCATTCATCCAGACCACAGAAAGTACCTCAGGTTCATTGTGGGAGGAAACCATTACCAGTACAGAGTACTACCTTTTGGCCTGACCTCCGCTCCCAGGGTCTTTACCAAGTGCCTGGCAGTGGTTGCGGCCTACCTGAGAAATCAAGGCATCTTTGTCTTTCCCTATCTGGACGACTGGCTCATCAGAGGTCAGACGTGCCAGGAGGCCAGACAAGCTACCCTCAGAACCATAGCTCTGCTTCAAAACGTCGGCTTTGTCATAAACTTCGCAAAGTCCACTTTGCTTCTCTCCCAGAACTTGGAGTTCATAGGGGCAAGGTTGGATTCTCAACTGGCAAAGGCATTCTTGCCTGAAGACAGGGTTCAAAGACTGATAGACGTGGCCAAACAGTTTCTAAACAGGTCCCTAGTCTCCGCCAGACTCTGCCTCAGGCTTCTGGGCCACATGACTTCGACAGTGCATGTGACTCCCAATGCCAGGCTCCATATGGAGTGGAGGAGTAGCCTAGTGGTTGGGGCAAGGTACTTCAGGCCGGAAGGTCGGGGGTTCAAATCCCACTAGAGGACAGCAACCTTGGGCCGGAAGGACTGGGGTTTCTATTCCCACAGGTGCTCCTTGTGGTCTTGGGCAAGCCACTTAACCCTCCATAGCCCATGTTCCCTGTAAAATAGTTATCTCCAAGTTATAATGACCTGTTCAATGTAATTTCAGTTTGTTCAATGTAAACCGTACTGATGCAGAATAGCGCGGTATATAAGAGAATGTAAATAAATAAATAAATAAATAAATATGAGGCCTGCACAGTGGTGCCTTCGGACTCAGTGGTCTCAGGCCACAGGCCACCTAAGAGACAGGATAAGGGTGTCCAAACCCCTTTTAGCCTCCCTCAGCTGGTTGCTACATCCACCCAATCTGCTGAAGGGGATGCCCTTCCAAATGCCAGAATACTTGGTGGTCCTCACTACCGATGCCTCTCTGCAGGGCTGGGGTGCTCATTGTTTGGACAAGTGCACTCAGGGCCTCTGGTCTCCCTGGGAGGCAGCCCAACAGATCAATCTCCTAGAACTTCAAGCTATCCGCTTAGCTCTCAAGGCTTTTTCTACGGCCCTAGCTCACCGCTCAGTCTTGATTCAAACAGACAACCAGGTAGCCATGTTTTATGTGAACAAACAGGGCGGGACTGGGTCAAAGCTCCTTTGTCGGGAGACTCAAGACCTTTGTTCCTTTGCCCTAAAGCACAACATGCTTCTCAAGGCGGTGTACCTTCCAGGCCAGGAGAACTGCCTGGCCGACCGGTTGAGCAGAATTCTGCAGCCCCACGAGTGGCAGCTGCATCCCTTGGTCATTCAGAAGATCTTCCTGAAGTGGGGTCTCCCTTGGATAGATCTCTTTGCCAGTCTGCTGAACAAGCAACTGCCCAAGTTCTGCTCCAGGCAACCGCATCCTTTGAGAATAGCACCAGATGCTTTTCTGATGTCCTGGTTTCAGGGCCTCCTGTATGCGTTTCCTCCCACGCCCTTGGTGGCCCGAACTCTTTTCAAGACTCTTCGGGACAAGGCCTCGGTCCTGCTAGTAGATCCCAGGTGGTCGAGGCAGCCTTGGTTTCCACTTCTGCTTCAACTGGCAGTGGATTCTCCACTACCTCTGGGGTTGCAGCCCGACCTTCTCTCATAGGAGCAGGGTTCCCTTCTGCACCCCAATCTCAAAGCTCTCAATTTGATGGCCTGGAGGCCGCAAGGGTAGTTTTGGCTCCCTGGGGCCTGCCTCAGGAAGTTGAGGAGGTTGTCCTAGCCTCTAGGAAACAGTCCACTAGGAAAACCTATGCCCTCAAATGGAAGAGGTTTTCTGTGTGGTGTCAGCTTCGTACAGAGGATCCTTTCTCCTGTACTGTGCCAGTAGTGCTTCAGTACTTACTGCACTTATCGAATCAGGGACTTAAATCCAATTCTGTTCGGGTCCACCTCTCCGCTCTAGCAGCTCACCACTCACTGGTGGAGGGACATTCTCTGTCAGGTCACCCCTTGGTGTCCCGCTTTCTCAGGGGCTTGCTTTTGCTCAAGCCCCCCATCCGTCCTCCTGCTCCTGAATGGGAGCTGAATGTGGTCTTGCAGCAACTGACTCGCCCACCCTTTGAGCCGATGGCTACTTGCCCTCTAAGCTTCCTTTCCTGGAAGACTCTCTTCCTGATAGCCCTCACCTCGGTTAGGCGAGTGAGTGAGCTTCAGGCCCTGGTCTGTGATAGACCTTACACCAGGATTTATAGGAACAGGGTAGTCCTTAGGACTCATCCAAAGTTCCTCCCCAAGGTTGTCTCCTCTTTCCACCTCAACCAGGAGGTGGTGCTTCCAACATTCTTCCCTAGGCCTCATGCTAGCCAGGCTGAAGCAGTCCTGCATACCCTGGACTGTAGGAGGGCCTTATCCTTCTACCTTGACCGTGCGCAGGGACATAGAAGGGCTACTCAGCTCTTCATCTCCTTTGACCCCAATAAGTTGGGGTTGGCTGTGTCCAAGCGTACCTTGTCCATCTGGGTGGCTGACTGTATCACCTGGGCTTACAAGGCGGCTGACCTTCCCTTGCAGGTTAGGGTCACGGCCCATCGTGTCAGGGCAATGGCTGCCTCAGTGGCTCATCTCCGCTCTGTGCCCTTGGTAGACATCTGCAGGGCTGCAACTTGGTCTTCAAGCCAGACCTTTGCGGCCCATTACTGTCTGGAGAGGGAGTCCCGTAGGGACAGTGCTTTTGGCAAAGCAGTACTCCGGAATCTTTTTGAGGTTTAGGCAACTCCTGCCCTCCTGCCCTTTGGGCTACCGGTGGAGGTTGTGTCCTTGAAAAGCCTTTCTTTGATGCTGTGACTAGAGGGAGTTCTCTTGTTCAGCCTGGGTTCCTGGTAGCCCAGAGCTAGGGAGTCACCCATATGTGAGGACTGACTTCCTGCTTGTTCCTGGAGAAAGAGTAGTTACTCACCTGTAACAGGTGTTCTCCAGGAGCAGCAGGAATCAGTCCTCACAACCCTCCCTCCTCCCTTTGGAGTTGCAGTTGTACATAGTTTGTTTTACATTTTTGTGTGCTGCTGTTAGCTATGTCATTTGACTGAGGTAAGATGGCACCTTTAGGCGGGAAGGGAACCGCGCATGCGTACCAGCATTCCCAAAGGCTTTCATAGAAAGCTGGGGAAATGCTCCGCTGGGGCTTCATCGGCGCCGATGACACCCATATGTGAGGACTGATTCCTGCTGCTCTTTGAGAACACCTGTTACAGGTGAGTAACTACTCTTTAGCGCAGTTGCCTATCTTCTTACGAAAAAAAGAAAGTGATTGCAAATCACTGGACGTGGAGATTTAAGACTATACCTCACTAATTTGAAGCCAAATATTGAACAATTGCTGTCAGTGCATCAGTTTAATCCCTCTCATTAACAGCATTATTTGTGTATTAATTTTATGTAAGAATTTTACTAGGTTCTGATTTGTTTCGTTTCAAATCCAAATGTTTACTTGCATTTTGTGTCTTTTCAATAAAGGTATGAATAAAAATTGTACGTTTTTTCTTTTTTTACAATTGTCCACTCTACAAAAAACCCTATCAAAGTGAGCAGCACTGTGTCAGCTGTCAAAAACACATTTGAAGTTAATACGTTTAGGAAAATTCAATATTAGGCAGGCAGGGGGTCTACGGAAAACAAAAAAATCGGCAAGTGGTCTACGTGGCAAAAAGGTTTGGGAACCTGTGATCTACATCTATACTGAAATATGAAGTTAGCCACGAACAGTAAGTAGACACAGATTGCCCTCACCTTTATCATAAAAACCTCACATCTGATAAATTGTTTTTTTTTGTGATATGCTTGGGGACAGGAGGATTTATATGCCAGAAGGGCACATTCTTGGTGCATTAAAAGGGTTAAAGTTTGGGGGTAGGGGGTTCAAACTTCTTTTGTTTTCTTAAAAACTGCTTTGATCAGACCAAACCAGAGTTTATTTCCATAAGCTACACTGATTGTTTTGGTGGCATTGTCTCCAAATGTGTTAGTTCTTTGCACATACCATGATAGTAGTGAACCTCACTCCTAAGCCTCAAGGTATGATCTCACTCTCTAAAATTTACTACTAATGCTCGCTGTAATACTTGCATCATGCCTGAGAGCTTCCTTCTGGAGTTCATAGGATGTAACATGTATAGGCAGCCTATCAAGGTGTGCATGGAAATTGCTTATCTCCAGGAACAAGCAGGAATGAGTCTTCACATATGGGTACATCGGTACCGACGGAGCCTGTGCGGGAACGCTCCCCAGCGTCAAATCAGAAAGCTTTTGGGAGCATCCCACAGCGCCTGCGTGCTGCCTTCTCACCTTTCCAACTGACTCTCCTCAGTTGTTCTTTTTCCGCAGAGCCAGCAGGTCGTGTTCCTGTCACCGCAGAAGAATTTCCTTATTTTTTTCTTTATTTCTTTTCTGACGCGTCTGCCTTCCTCGACGCTATACCGGTACCGCCGGTTCTTATTCTTTTCCTAAAAAAAAACCCTTCTATTTTTTCTTCAACTGTACTTCAGTTTTGGGCCTTAGGCCCAAAACCTTTTTCCTCAAATATTGAAAAACCTGCCTCAGGTTTTAAGAAGTGCACAAAATGTGGCGGTACCATATCCATCACTGACACCCATGACTGGTGTCTCAAATGTTTAGGCCCTGACCATTCCATCAAAGATTGTATGTCCTGTTCCATGATGTCCAAGAGAGGTCGACAGAACCGAGCTGCCAAGCTCAGTACCCTGTTTCCCTCTGATGCAGCTTCGGTGGCATCGACGTCTTCCAGGGCTGCTTCTTCCTCAGATGGATCTCAGGTAACTAAACATAAATCCAGCTGGTCCTCGAAGGGCAAATCTCCTTCTAAGCATCGAGATGCCTCTGGCCTTGCCCTCGAGGATTCTGCACTGGCAAAATTACCCCGGCGGGAGGCTTCGGCTTCTAAAGCATCATCATCGGGGTTCCAGGACGATCTAGATGGCGTGGCCTCAACCGATCTCCTGGTGCCATGCTCTGGGGTACCGGTGGCCTCCACCGGTACCGACTTTCAGGCTTTGGCAGCGTCCATGGATCAGAGGATTCTGTCCATGGAATGCAGTTTGGCGGCTTTCCTTGTGGCATCGACGCCCGTGGTACCGCAACATACTACTCCGCAGGTACCGGCTCCGGTATCGCCATCGGTACCGATCCCGGTACTGGTGGCATCGGCATCTGTGTCAGCCATGCCGGTACCCTGCCCTCTGCAGCCTTTCGGTACCGATACCCCGGTACCAATGATTCCCGATATTGACCCCGGTCGGTACGGATATCGGGCTTTGCAAGAGCATCCCGACAGACGGTACTTCGATTCCTCTGATGACTCTGAGGATTCTGAACAGTCTGTCAATGCAGCGATGCTTCTTCCACAGGAGGAGTCCTCTCCTAAACGAAGGATATCTCTTCCAGAGGACTTGTCTTTTCAAGACTTTATCAGAGAGGTGGCTCGGGGTCTCTGTATTACAGTAGCCCCAGAGTCAGAGCCTAGAGCTAAGGAGTTAGATATTTTACAATATCCTAAAACTCCTAAAGAGGCAGCTACCTTGCCTATTCATGAGACTCTGTATGATCTCATGTTAAGGATGTGGGAAGCACCTCTAACCACCTCTCCTCATTCTCGTAGGTTGGACACCATGTATCGTGTCCCTCCTTGTCCTGGTTTCCATAAGACTCAGCTTCCTCACCACTCTATTGTGGTTGAGTCTGCAATGAAAAAGATTAGAAGTGCCAAGAGACATGCCTCTAATCCTCCAGGACGTGAATGTAGAACCCTGGATGCTTTTGATAGAAGAATCTTCCAAGCTTCCATGCTTGCTGCAAGAATTAATTCTTATAGTCTCTACATGGGCATGTTCTTAAAAGGGGTCACTGACCATTTGCAGACTTTAAGTCCTTTTATGTCTGACAATAAAAGGCAAGAATTTCTCTCTGCACTCAAACATGCCCAGGATGTCTCCAAATTCTCCAACCGTGCAGCTTTCGATTCCTTTGAATGCGTAAGCAGAGCCTCAGCTATAGCTATAGCAGCACGTAGAGTTGCTTGGCTTCAAGCACCTGATTTGGAGACCTGGGTCCAAGATGAATTGGGAAATATCCCTTGTACAGGTGAAAATCTGTTTGGTAAAGATTGGCAAGCAAAAGCCAATCAGATGGATGCTGAAAATTCTGCTTTTGATAGACTATCCAAATCTACAGCTGCTTCTGCTAAGAAAAGGTTGTTTAAGAAGACACCTTTTTCAAAGAAGGGAAGATCCTATCCTGCTTATAGTCAGAGAGCATCTTCTGCAGCTCAGTTCCCTTCCAAACGTCAGCAATCCTCCAAACAGACCAAGGCACAGGCTGCGAGGCCTGCTCCAGCCCAGCAGTCTCAGCCCTCAGGGCCTTTGACTTTCTGCTAGAGAACTTAGCCTTTCTGGCTGTAGAAGGACCAGAGCCCTCCACCATTCCAGGAAGGCTATGTCACTTTGCTCCCAGATAGGGGCAAATCACAGCAGAGCAGTGGACACTCTCCATCATAAGAGACAGGTACAAACTTCATTTTTCCAGCTTGCCCCCTCTCACAAGAGTGCATCAGTTCAATTCTCCTACCTCCCTCCTCAACCTATTAGAGCAGGAGGTTGTCACTCTTCTAGCCCAAGGGGCAGTAGAGGAAGTGCCTTCTCAACAACAGGGCACAGGGTTCTACTCCCCCCTATTTTCTTAACCCAAAGAAAACAGTGGGCTTCAGACCCATTCTAGATCTCAGAGAATTGAACAAATTCCTAGTCAAAGAAAAATTCAAGATGGTTTCTCTGGGAACTCTGCTGCCATACCTTCAGAGACAGGATTGGCTTTGTTCTCTAGATCTCAAGGATGCATACACCCTTGTTCTCATCCATCCAACTCAGAGAAGGTTCCTTCGGTTCCTTTTCCAGGAGAAGCACTATCAATACAGAGTGCTCCCCTTTGGCCTGGCCTCTGCACCAAGGGTGTTCACAAAATGCATGGCAGTGGTTGCTGCTTTTCTGTGCACCCTGGGAATATTTGTCCTCCCCTATCTGGACGACTGGCTCATTCTAGCTCCCACTCAATCAGAGGTCAGGACTGCTCTAACCTGCACAATGCGTATCCTTCAATACTTAGGGCTGGTAATAAACATCCCAAAATCCAATTTGATCCCTACTCAGTCCCTGGAGTTTATAGGGGCATTGCTGGACACCACAAAGGCAAGGGCCTTTCTTCCCCAGGCCCGTTGCCTTCGCTTGATGCAGTTAGCTTCTCAAGCAGAGTTGAAACCCCTACTCACTGCTCGAGAGATGTTACAGTTGCTAGGCCACATGGCTTCCACCGTTCATGTGGTGCCATATGCTCGCCATCATATGAGAGCAGCTCAGTGGACTTTATCCACCCAATGGACCCAGGCATTAGGCTGCTTGTCAGACAAAATAGCAAACAGAAGTCGCCTCATTTTGTCACTCCAGTGGTGGAAGTCCCCTCAGAACCTCTTGCTGGGGTGTCCTTTTCAACAGCCTCTACCCCAGGCAACTCTTACAACAGATGCTTCTCCAATGGGCTGGGGAGCTCATCTTCAGCACCTCTCCACCCAGGGCATCTGGTCCCCACAGGAGACTTGTCTCCACATCAATCTCTTGGAACTCAGAGCAATCTTCCTTGCTCTACGAGTTTTCCACACCCTGCTCAGCCACAAGACAGTCCTTGTCCACACGGACAATCAGGTAGCTATGTTCTACATAAACAAGCAGGGAGGAACTGGCTCTCTGTCGCTTTGCAACGAAGCTCTGCGACTGTGGGCTCTCACCAGAGAGCATCACATTCATCTTCTGGCAGTCTATCTTCCAGGGGTTCAAAACTCTTGGGCAGACAGACTCAGTCGAGTTCTGCTTCCACACGAGTGGTCCCTACATATGGCCCAGGTCTCCAAAATTTTTCAAATTTAGGGAACCCCGGACATAGGCCTCTTTGCAAGTCCGTGGAATGCCAAACTTCCCCGGTTCTGTTCCAGAACTCCAGCTCAGGGGGCTCAGGCAAGGGATGCTTTCCTCCTTCACTGGGATCAAGACTTCCTGTATGCCTTTCCACCCATCCCCCTAATTCCAAAAACCCTATTAGAGCTTCAGAGAGACAGAGGCCACATGATTCTCATAGCTCCACATTGGCCATGGCAAGTGTGGTACCCTCTGCTTCTACATTTCTCTCAAGCTCCCTCCCTAGATTTAGGGTCTGCTCCAGACCTCCTCTCTCAGGAGGACGGAAAGTTGTGGCATCCCAATCCCCAGTCTCTGCATCTCAGGGCTTGGTTGCTGAAGGCTTAGATCTCCAGGATCTTCCTCTTTCTCAGCAAGTGAAAGATGTTCTTCAGGCTTCCAGAAAACCTTCCACTAGACGTTCTTACGCCTTCAAGTGGAAAAGGTTTACCATCTGGTGTTCTGAAAAGGGTCTTAACCCCTGTGCCATACCTCTGGAATAGTTGCTGGAGTATCTCCTGCATCTGTCTAATGCAGGCCTTAAGACAAATTCAGTAAGAGTCCATTTGAGTGCTATTGCAGCTTCACTCAAGCCTCTAAATGGACAACCTGTTTCCTCTAATCCCCTTGTAGCAAGGTTCATGAGAGGCCTCCTTTTAACAAAGCCTCCCATTATACCACCACCGGTGGCATGGGACTTAAATTTGGTTCTTGGTCAGCTTATGAACCCGCCTTTTGAACCTTTAGCTACTACCTCCTTGAAATACCTTTCTTGGAAGGTTATCTTTCTCATTGCAATCACATCAGCACGCCGCATCAGTGAATTGCAAGCACTAGTATCTAATCCACCTTATACAGGGTTCCATCATGACAAGGTGGTCCTTAGGACTAATCCACATTTTATGCCTAAGGTGATCTCGCCTTTTCACCTCAACCAAGAATTCTACCTACCTGTCTTTTTTCCAGGACCTCATGCATCACCTGCAGAGAGGAATCTTCATACCCTGGACTGTAGAAGAGCTCTGGCTTTTTACTTACAGAGGACACAGCAACATAGAAAGTCTTCCCAACTCTTTGTTGCTTTTGATCCTTCTCATTTGGGACACCCAGTCTCCAAGAGAACTCTTTCCAACTGGATTGCCCAATGTATTTCTTTCGCCTATCAGAGCAAGAACATTTCTCTGGAGGGCCATGTCACAGCTCACAATGTGAGAGCCATGGCAGCCTCAATGGGTCATCTGAACTCTGTGTCTATCGATGACATCTGTCGAGCAGCCACTTGGGCCTCAGTTCATACCTTCACAGCCCATTACTGCTTAGACAAGGACTCCCGCCGGGATGCCTTGTTTGGTCAGGCTGTTCTCAAACACCTGTTCCATACTTAATCAACTCCTACCCACCATCCCTCATAGGATGCCAGAGATCCGGGTGGGGAAGTGCAGCCCTGTCCCAGGGACACACAACTTCTGGGCGCTCTCCCTGCCATCAAAAGGTAGGGAGTCCCCATATGTGAAGACTCATTCCTGCTTGTTCCTGGAGATAGCACAGTTACTTACCTGTAACAGGTGATCTCTGGGAACAGCAGGAATAAGTCTTCACAACCCACCCACCTCCCCTAGGAGTTGTCTCTCTTTCTCTCTCTCTCTTCCTTTCCCTCTCTCTCTCTCTTTGTCTCAGCTATAAAACTCAACTGAGGAGAGACAGTTGGAAAGGTGGGAAGGCAGCACGCAGGCGCTGTGGGATGCTCCCAAAAGCTTTCTGATTGGACGCTGGGGAGCGTTCCCGCGCAGGCTCCGTCGGTACCGACGTACCCATATGAACATAAGAACATAAGAACATAAGAAATGCCATACTGGGTCAGACCGAGGTCCATCAAGCCCAGTATCCTGTTTCCAACAGTGGCCAATCTAGGTCATACGTACCTAGCAGTTTCCCCAAAAGACACAGGTTCTGCAGTGCTTGTACTAGGCCAAGCATTGATATCCTGGGTCCCTTTTTAATAGTGGTTTATGGACCTTTCCTCCAGGAACTTGTCCAAACCTTTTTTAAACCCAGCTATACTAACAGCCCTTACTACATCCTCCGGTAACAGATTCCAGAGTTTGATTACACGTTGAGAGAAGAAATATTTTCTCCTATTTGTCTTAAATAGTTTACCCTGTAGCTTCATTACATGCCCCCTAGTCCTTCTATATTCTGATAGCGTAAACAATTTATCCACGTTTATCCGTTCCACTCCATTCATTAATTTATACACCTCTATCATATCTCCCCTCAGCCGCCTCTTTTCTAGGTTAAAGAGCCCTAACCTTTTTAGCCTCTCTTCATAGGAGTAGCCTTCCATCCCCTTCACCAATTTGGTGGCTCTTCTCTGTACTTTTTCTAATAACTCTATGTCCTTTTTAAGATACGGTGACCAGAATTGCACACAATATTCAAGGTGCGGTCGTACCATGGAGCGATACAGAGGCATTATAATATCCTTTGTTTTATTCTCCATCCCTTTCCTTAGGATACCTAGCATTCTATTTGCTTTCTTGGCCGCCGCTGCACACTGGGCGGAGGGTTTTAACATGTTATCCACGATGACTCCTAAATCTTTTTCCTGGGTGGTGGTTTCTAATGTGGAGCCTTGCATCTTGTAACTATAGTGTGGGTTGTTCTTTCCTAGGTGCATATGTGAAGACTTATTCCTGCTGTTCCCAGAGATCACCTGTTACAGGAAAGTAACTGTGCTTAAATCAAGCTTGTGACTCCTGATAAAAATTGGAAATATTTCTGTATCTTTCTGCCATATTTTCTTGGTTTCTGACTGCATTTCTTGGTACTTGAGGATCATCATCCTTTCCATTGATTCACAGAATAATCACTTGGAAATGACAGATGATGATCAGATTGCTATATTCACTTTTTTGTTTGCAGGCAGAGGATAATGGTTCCATTGAACAGGAAGAAAGTGATGAGGCTGAAATCAGACGGAAAAAAATAGAAGCACTGAGGGTAAGTGTTTTCTTAAGACCAACTGAGATGGCTACTTTTGTTTCTGGAAACTTTACATGATTTATTTTTAATCATGTATATACCTGATATTCTCCAGGAACAAGCAGGCAGTCAGTCCTCACATATGGGTGATGTTGGCACCGACAGAGCCTGCGCAGAAGCATCTCCTCAGCTTTCAAAGAAAGCCTTTTGGAGATGCACCATTCATATGTGATTCCCTTCCCGCCCAAAGGTGGCATCTTGCCTCAGTGTACTTTTTTCCATGGAGCCCTTCAGACATTGTGCAGTTTCCCTTGGAAAAAGTGTGATTTTTATTTTTTTGTTACATTTTGTCCAGTTTGCATATCAGTTCCTTCCCGCCCCTGAGCCAGCTGGCCTCTGCATTCCTCCTTGGGTTTGTTCACTCGTTTTCTCCTTTTTCATCGAGATGTCTCTCGACCAGCATTTGCGCCATTTTTCAGCCGAAGGCTTCGGACCCCCTTTTCCTATGGCCTCCAGTGGCTACAAGAAGTGCAACCAGTGTGGCAAAATGTTTCTTACTGATCCGTACGACTGCTGCCTCCGGTGGCTCGGCCTGGAGCATAATGGCTCCGATTGCAAACTCTGCAGAACTATGACATCAAAGGCCCTAAAGAGTCATCGTCAGCAGCAGGAGAATTTTTTCCAGAAGTCTGACTCCATGCCAGAGTCTCCGACAACAGCACGCTCCAGGGCCCCTTCCAATACCTCTGTGTCCTGTGAAGTCCTAGCCTTTTCGGAGTCCCGCAGCTACGGGTCCTCCAAGCGGAAATCCCCGTAGGTGGATCACAAGAACAACCACCCCTCGAAGACCTCCTCAGAGGATGGGTCTGGGAAGAAGGGGAAATCCCACCTCAGGCCCCGCAGTCCCAGGCATGAATACAAAGAGTCAGAACGGCAGCGGCCTTCCAGGTTGCCCCACAATGAGTCATCGGCACCTGTTGGCCGGCCTCAGACCTCCGAAGCCATTCTCATTGAGAGTACCGATGCTGGGCCTGAAGCCCTCTGTGCCTGCATTGAAGACTACAAAGCAAACTGGTGTGGAGACCAGGATGGCGGCCTTAGAGAGCAGTATATCTGCTCTCGTGGCCATGTAGCAGATGTTTCTATCTGGCTCGTCCAGTTCACCCACCCCAATGTCAGAACCTTCGACATCAAGGGCTTTCCCGGATGTCGAACCGGTCCTTTAGTGCTACCGGCCTCAATAGAGCCCCCGGCACCAGACGAGGTGTCATTACTATTCCTTGGGGCTCTGGTCCTCCCCTGACGAGCGCCTGTGGCTTGGACTACAGATCCTCTGGAGGTCGCGGACCTCGACCGAGGTGATCATGTGGCATCTGACTCGTACTCTGACTTCAAGTCCAAATGGGAGAGTGAGGACGAAGTTTCCCTGGACATGAGGCGACACCAAGACGTGCCATTGAAACGGTCTCCCCCAATGCTCTGACGCTGTTCTCCGCCTGAGGAAGTCGCTTTCCTCAATTTTGTGCGGGACATGACAAGACCAAGGAGGACCCGTGCACCGAGGAATTGGAGATACAGGGAGAACTATTCAGGCAATTGGTAACAGACCTCACACGTGAAGGGGCCATACTGGACTTGGTGCTTACCAATGGTGAAAGTGTTTCTGATGTTTTAGTGGGAGATCATTTTGCATCCAGTGATCACCAGATGGTGTGGTTCAGTATTAGGACTAGGGCTATTAGAATCCATTCAAAGGTGAGAATCTTAGACTTTAGGAAGAATAGCTTTGCCAAGATGGGTCAATACTTCAGGGAGTCATTAGTGGGATGGGAACAGAGGGGGGATGTAGAAAAACAGTGGGCAAAACTGAAAGGGGATATTTTAAGGGCAACCAACCTTTTTGTTAAAATGGTAAATAAAGGTAAAAGGAAAAAGAGACTGCTATGGCTTTCGAAAGAAGTAGCTGAAAAGTGAAGAAAAAGAGGGAGGCCTTCATGAAATACAAGAGATCACAGAGTGAGGAAGACAGGCATCTATATTTGGAAAAACTTAGAGAAGCTAGCAAAGTAGTCAGGAAGGCAATAGCCATTGCAATAAAATGGGGGGGGGGGGGGGCTAAGACATTTTTCAGATATGTTAGTGAGAAGAGGAAGGGCAAAAGTGGTTTTGTCAGACTCAAGGGTGCAGGGGAGAAATATGTAGAAGCTGATAAGGATAAAGCGGAATTGATTAACAAATATTTCTGCTCTGTGTTTACAGGAGCAGGACCTTAGAAAACGCCCACAAACAGGAACAGAAGCGAGGAACATCTTGAACAATTTTCAGAAGACTATGTTCGTGATAAACTAGCTCAACTTAAAGTAGACAAAGCGATGGGACCGGATGGGATACACCCTAGAATACTGAGGGAACTTGGGGACGTTCTAGCAGCTCCACTGACTGACCTTTTCAGTGCCTCATTGGAATCGGGAGTGGTGCCAAAGGACTGGAGAGAGGCTCATGTGGTGCCTTTACACAAAAGCGGAAGTAAGGATATGGTTGAAAACTACAGGCCGGTTAGTTTAACTTCGGTGGTGAGTAAATTATTGAAAACGCTGCTGAAAGAGAAAATAGTAAGGTTTCTGGAGTCTAGCGGATTACAGGATCCGAGGCAGCATGGATTCACCAGAGGCAGGACTTGTTGGACAAATCTGATTGATTTCTTTGACTGGGTGACCAGGGAGTTGGACCGAGGGAGAGCCCTAGATGTGGTGTATTTAGATTTCAGTAAGGCCTTTGACACTTCCTCACAGGCGACTTATAAACAAACTGAGCACCCTAGGAATGGACTCTAAAGTTACTGCTTGGATTAGAAATTGGTTGGGTGGGAGGCGACAAAGGTAAATGGAGCTCACTCTGAGGAGAAGGATGTTACCAGTGGTGTGCCCCAGGGATCTGTCCTTGGTCAGATTCTTTTTTAACGCCTTTGTTAGTGATATAGCGGAAGGGCTGTCAGGTAAAGGTTGCCTCTTTGCGAATGATACCAAAATCTGCAATAGAGTTGACACCCAGGAAGGTGTGGATAACATGAGGAGGGATCTAGCTAAGCTTCAAGAAAGGTCTAGAATTTGGCAGCTGGGATTTAATGTTAAATAATGTAAGGTCATGCATTTGGGCTGCAGCAATCCAAGGGAGCAATATAGTATAAGGGGTGAAGTACTTTTGTCCACTAAAGAAGAGCGGGACCTAGGCGTGGTTGTGTCTGATGATCTTAAAGTAGCTAAACAGGTAGAAAAGGTGACGGCGAAAGCTAGAAGGATGCTTGGGTGCATACGGAGAGGAATGGTTAGCAGAAAAAAGGAGGTGATATTGCCTCTGTATAAGTCTTTGGTGCGACCTCATTTGGAGTATAGTGTGCAATTCTGGAGACCACACCTTCAAAAGGATGTGAACAGGATGGAGTCGGTGCAGAGGGTGGCTACTGATTAGTGGTCTTCATTATAAAGCATATAAGGACAGACATAAGGATCTTAATATGTACACCTTAGAGGAAAGGCTGGATAGAGGTGATATGATTGAGATATTTAAATACCTCTGTGGCATAAATGTTCAGGTAGAGAGCCTCTTTCAATTGAAAGCAAGTTCTGCTACGAGGGGACATGGGACGAGGGTGAAGGGAGATAGATTCAGGAGTGATATGCGGAAATATTTCTTTATGGAAAGAGTAGTGGATCTGTGGAATAGTCTCCCAGTGGAGGTGGTAGAGATGAGGACAGTAACTGAATTCAAAAAAGCATGGGACAGACACAGAGGATCTGTAAAGGTAAAAAGGGGACTGTTGTTGTTGTTATGGAAGGACAGACTAGATAGGCCATGTGGTCTTTTTCTGTCATCGTATTTCTATGTTTCTATGAGGCACCCCTTAAGGGAAACCTTACAGCGCTGGTGCTCCGATCCTTGACTGCCTCCGCCTCCGCCTCCTCCAGATGTGGGATACACTGCCATTGGTATTAATTTGTTAGGCGCCTTGATGCCATGTACCGGGTACGTTGAAGCCCTGGGTTCCAAAGAACCCAAATTCTCCAGGACCAAGCAGGAAGTCAGTCCTCACATATGGGTGACGTCAGCGCTGACGGAGCCCTCATGCGGAGCATTTCCCCAGCTTTCAAAGAAAGCCTTTGGGAATTCAGCGAGCATGCGCTGTCCCCGTCCCGTCCAAGGGTGCCATCTTGCTCAGTCTTTCTTTTTCCACGGAGCTCAACAGAAGTAGTTCATGTCACCCAGGAAAAGTAGATTTTTTTCTGTGATTTTTCGCGTTTCTTTATCCGGTTCGGCGCCGGTTCCCCATCCCGCCTCGACTCGGTACACCAGTATCGAGTCTGGAACTTCTTTTTCGGTTTTGTCCTTGGTGACTAGAGTTCACGCTTCTTCTGTTATTTTCACTGGCAGCCCGGTCTTTTGACCTTGCAGGGGCCCTTTTTCCCCCAATGGCTGCCAGCGGGTTCAAAAAATGTGATCGGTGATAATAAACTTATGTCTCTCACCAACACACACGACTGCTGCTTCCAATGCCTCGGGCCCGACCATGACCCGCTGGCCTGTGACCCGTGCGGCAAGATGTCATCGAAGGCGCTTCGGAGCCATCAGCGTCAAGGTGAGAGAATCTTTTTGAAGTCTGCGTCTGGCCAGGCCTGGACTTCATCAGAGGCCTAGACATCTCGGGAGTCTGACCCTGAGCGCCTTCGTGCGTCCTCTGAGAGGGGCTCTCCCACCCCATAGCTCAAAAGGAAGAAGAAGCTCGTGAGGGCAGCATCAGTGGAGGCACCTGGATCCTCGAGGGCCAGGTCGCGCAGTCCTGACTGCCGTCCTAGGCTCTGAGTCAGAGCAGCCTACCGAACTACCTCGCTTGGAGCCGGAGTCCCCGAGTCAGGTAACTTCGGTTGTCATCGTTGACTCTCCGGGAGAACCGATGTCGGGCCCGACGCCTTCGGGGCCCGAGTCGGGAGCTGCAGAGTCTCCTGAGCTCGGTCTCAGGTTGACGGCCCTGGAGAGCAGCCTGGCTGCCTTCATGGAGCAGCAGCGGGTACTGATCGCCGGTCTGACTGGTGCATCTGCCCCGTCCACCAGGACCTCGACGTCTAAATCGACTCCAGAGGCCGAGCCGATCCTCGAGTCCATCAAGTCTCGAGTCAATCCTCGGCCAAGGTTTCGCTCGACCTCCCGTGTGGGGATGAGGTCATCAGCGCTGGTACCCTCAGCGTCAGGGTGGGTGGCATCGAGGCCCACACGGCCGGAGCCGCTCGACTCCTCCTCGGAGGAGTCGGCGTGGGAGACGGAGGATGAGGATTCTCCTGACACCTTCCGGACCCAGTGCGTTCCATCAGACTCCCCGGAGTCCGAGCCTTGGAGAAGGTCCCCCCAGAGGATACCCGGTTCTTGGATTTTGTCAGGGACATGGCCAAGGCTTTGGCATTCCCGGTGGACGCCGAGGAGGAGCCTCGAGCCGAAGAACTTGATGCCCTCCAGTATGATTTTCCTCCGAAAGAAGCCTTTACTGTACTGATGTTGGAATGGCTGCTCTTCCGTAAGTGAGAGGCAATGGACTCGGTGCCGGTTCTTAGCAAGCAGGTCGATTCCATTTATCGAGTCCGTAAGAGCCCTGGGTTCCAAAAGCGCAGCTACCGCACAACTCCATGGTTGTGGAATCGGCCATGCACCGGCTGAAAAGTCAAAAGATGCACTCCTCAGTGCCTCCCGGTCGGGAGGCCCGGAACCTGGATGCCCTCCGTAGAAAGTGCTTCCAGAGCTCTATGCTGTCTTGCTGTGTCCAGACTTACCAGCTATGGGCATGTACTTATGGGACCTGGCAAAGGAGATTGCCGGGTTCTCGGCTGGCCTCTCCGAGGAACCCTTGCAGACATCCATCCAAAGCCTTGTCATCAGGGATCCAAGAGTGCTCAAAGTTTATATCTCGAGCAGCCTATGATGGCTTCGAGGCTTCGGCCTGGGTAGCCGCGGCTGGCATCGGTGCACGCCATCAGGCCTGGCTACAGTCGTCAGACCTAGAGTTATGGGCACAGGATAAGTTGGTCGATGCCCTGTGCCGAGGTGACAACCTGTTCGGCAAGCCCATGACTGAGAAGGCTGCAGAAATCGAGACCGAGGCTCTCACCAGGACAAGACTGTCCAGAAAGACTTCTGCCCCTTCTCACAAAAAGAAGAGCTCGGGAAAGAAGCCCTTTTTCCTGAGGAAGGGTGCTGCTTACAAATCCTACCCTCAATATATCAGGCCTCTCCAGCTCCCCAACAGGGTCAGCAGGCCAAGGGGCAGGGGCATGGGCCCCGTAGGCAGACAAACCCCAAGCCTCCAGCTCCGGCTCCTGCACAGCAGGGAGGGGGTTTTTGACTCCCACAGCATAGCCTCTCCTCTGCCGGTGGCTTCACTCAGCACAGGAGGTTGGCTGACCCTGTACCCCTACAGGTGGCCAGCCATCACAGGGGATACCTGGGTACTGAGCATAGTCCGAAAGGGCTATATTCTCCATTTCCACCAGCTACCCCCTCCTACTATCCAGGGGAGCCTCCAAGACTCCCTCTACACAGGAACCACCTCCTTCAGGAGTTGGCAAGTGTTCTAAAGGAACAGGCGGTGGAACCGGTGCCAAACACCAGAAGGGGCAAGGCTTCTACTCCAGGTACTTCCTAGTACCAAAGAGAACAGGAGGCGTCAGACCTATCCTAGACTTACGAAATCTGAACAAGTTTCAGGAGAGGGAAAAGTTCAAGATGCTTATCCTTGGGATACTGCTGCCCTACCTCCAACAGGGAGATTGGCTATGCTACTTAGATCTAAAGGATGCTTATACTCACATCATCCATCCAGACCACAGACAATATATCAGATTTGTGGTGGGAGGAAACCATTTTCAGTACAGAGTACTTCCCTTTGGCCTAACCTCTGCCCCCAGAGTTTTCACCAAATGCTTGGCGGTGGCGGCGGCTTTTCTCAGGAATCAGGGGATTTTTGTCTTCCCGTACCTGGACGACTGGCTAATCATGGGCTAGTCACTCCAGGAGGCCCGACAGGCCACTATTCGCACTGTCTCTCTTCAGCATCTGGGCTTTGTCATAAACTATGCAAAGTCCACTTTGCTCCCCTCTCAGAACCTAGAGATTATAGGGGCGAGACTAGACACCCTTCAGGCAAGAGCTTACTTGCCCGAGGAGAGGGCCCACAGACTGATGGACTTGGCTAACCAGTTCCAAAGCAATTCTCATGTTTCCGCCAGGCACTACCTGCGGCTCCTGGGCCACATGGCATCCACTGTACATGTGACCCCGAATGCCCATCTGCACACGCGGGCTGCTCAATGGTGCCTCAGAGATCAGTGGACACAAGCCACCTGCGATCTCCGAGACAGAGTAAAGGTGTCCAGACGACTTTTGAACTCCTTACAGTGGTGGCTACATCTGCCAAACCTTCTCAGGGGTGTACCTTTTCAGGCTCCAGCACACACAAGGGTGTTGACGACAGATGCTTCCTTAAAGAGCTGGGGTGCACATTGCCAGGGCACGTGCACTCAAGGCCTGTGGTCCCCTCGGGAAGCTGCACAGCAAATCAACCTTTTAGAGCTACGAGCAATCCGCTTAGCTCTGCAAACCTTCTGTCATGCCCTCTCTCAACAGTCTGTCCTAGTTCAGATGGACAATCAGATGGCAATGTTCTACGGGAACAAACAAGGGGGCACAGGGTCCAGGCTCCTATGCCAGGAGGCACTGGCCCTTTGCTCCTTTGCAGTCAGGCAAGGTGTGTTTCTCAAAGCAGTTTATCTACCTGGTCAGGAAAACTTCCTAGCAGACAAGCTAAGCAGGATTCTCTAGCCTCACGAATGGCGGTTGAATCCATTGGTGGTCCAGCAGATCTTCCTCCGCTGGGGACTTCCATCCATCGATCTCGATGCAAGTCCACTAAACCATCAGCTGCCCAGGTTTTGCTCCAGACAGCCGCATCCCCAGAGGATGGCAGCAGATGCTTTTCTGATTTCTTGGTCTACGGGCCTCCTGTATGTGTTTCCTCCCACCGCCAGGGGGGTGGCCCGAACTCTGTTCAAGATCCTCCGGGACAAGGCCTCGGTGATTCTGGTAGCCCCCAGATGGCCGAGGCAGCCGTGGTTTCCACTTCTTCAGTTGGCGGTGGAAGCTCCGTTCCCTCTAGGGCTGCAGTACGATCTCCTGTCTCAAGAGCAGGGTTCCCTTCTGCACCCCGATCTCGGGTCCCTCAATCTGATGGCCTGGCTGATGAAAGGATAGTGCTAGCTCCCTTACTTCTACCTAAGGAGGTTGAGGAGGTGGTATTGGCCTCTAGGAGGCAGTCCAGCAGAAAGTCCTATGCCCTCAAGTGGTGTAGGTTTATGGTGTGGTGTGCTCAGCGCAATGAAAATCCTCTCTTTTGCCTTGTACCCATAGTACTGCAATATCTACTTCACCTTTCAGACCTAGGCCTTAAGTCTAACTCTGTTCGAGTCTACCTCAGTTCTTTGTCAGCGCACCACTCACCGGTGGATGGACAGTCTCTGTCGGTTCACCCCTTGGTGTCCAGATTTCTCAGAGGTCTGCTTCTGCTCAAGCCTCCGGTTCGTCCACTGGCGACTGAGTGGGTTTTGAACGTGGTCTTGCAGCAGCTTACTCGCCCACCGTTTGAGCCGATGGCTACTTGCCATTTGCGATTCCTCTCTTGGAAAGTGCTCTTCCTGGTGGCTCTTACTTCGGCCAGACATGTGAGAGAACTACAAGCTCTGGTTTCTGATAGACCATACACGCGGTTCTATAGGAACAGGGTGGTCCTATGGACCCATCCCAAGTTCCTCTCAAAAGTGGTCTCCTCTTTCCACCTCAGTCAGGAGGTGGTTCTTCCGACCTTTTTTCCCAGGCCGAATGCCAGCCGGGCTGAAACAGTCTTGCATACCCTGGACTGTAAGAGGGTGTTCAGTTTTTTTACATATAACGTATTCGAGAGCATCGGAGGGCTACTGAGCTCTTCATCTCGTTTGACCCTTAAAGGATGGGGGTTACCTGTCTCCAAGCATATGTTGTCCACTTGGGTAACAGATTGCATCGCCTGGGCGTACAGGGCAGCCGACCTCCCCTTGCAGGGTTGGGTCACGGCCCACCGTGTCAGGGCGTAAGCTGCGTCAGTAGCTCATCTCCGCTCTGTACTGTTGGCAGACATCTGCTGGGCCGTAACTTGGTCTTCAAGTCAGACTTTTGCAGCCCATTACTGCCTGGAGAGAGAGTTCCGGCGGGACAGTGTTTTCAGACAGGCGGTACTCCGTAATCTCTTTGAGGTTTAGGCAACTCCTACCCTCCGGCCCTTTTGTTGGGCTACAGTACGGGGGCGTTCTCAGAGAAAATTCTTGTCACGGATGCTGCGGCTCTCGAGAGGGAGCCATTTTTTCAGCTTTGGGTTCACGGTAGCCTAGAGCTGGGGAGTCCCATATGTGAGGACTGACTTCCTGCTTGGTCCTGGAGAAAGCGTAGTTACTCACCTGTAACAGGTGTTCTCCAGGAGCAGCAGGAATCAGTCCTCACGACCCTCCCTCCTCACCTGGAGTTGCAGTCATATCCTTCATTTTGATTTTTTGCTGTCTTTTAGCTATGTCATCTGACTGAGCAAAGATGGCACTCTTGGGCGGGAAGGGGACCGCGCATGCTTGCTGCATTCCCAAAAGCTTAATTTGAAAGCTGGGGAAATGCTCTGCACGAGGGCTCCGTCGGCGCCGACGTCACCCATATGTGAGGACTGATTCCTGCTGCTCCTGAAGAACACCTGTTACAGGTGAGTAACTACGCTTTCCCCACAATTTGATGGTCGTGGAAGCGGCCATGTGTCATCTCAAAAGCCAAAAAACTCATTCATTAGTACCACCTGGCAGGGAGGCCCAAACCCTCAATGCCCTCAGCTGGAAGGCCTTTCAGGGCTCAATGCTAATTTGCCGAATCAAGTCCTATCAGCTCTATATTGGCATGTACCTGAAGGAACTGTCGAAGGACCTTGGGGGATTTTTGTCAGACCTCGAGGAGAATCTACTACAGAGGTTTATGACCCTGACCTTGGCAGTTAGTGCGTGAAGTTTTTGTCTCGAGCAGTCTACAGTGGCTTTGAGTATTTGGCCAGGGTGGCTGTCGCAGGCATCTGGGCATGACACCAAGCATGGCTGCAGTGTCTGACCTAGATTCAGTGGGTACAGGACAAACTGATTGATATCCCCTGTATAGGAGAGAATTTTTGGAAAACCCATGGCAGACAAGGCTGCAGAGATAGAAACAGAGTTCCTGATGAGAATCATGCTCTCAAAGAAGATCTCTATGCAATCCTGGAAGAAATTCCTAGGGAAGAAGCCCTTCTGCCCAAGGAAGAAGGGGGGCTTTGGCGGTAGCGCACATTTCCAGGCCTTCTCTGCATCTCAAGAGGGCCAGCATTAAAAAGCCCAGGGACATGGTCCCCAAAAGCAAAAGGCCTAGAAGTCTCAGGTGCCGGCCCCGGCCCAGCCTGGGGGGAGCTTTTGACTGCCTCTATGCTACCTCCCCCGGGGGTCCTCTGCAGTCCACAGGGGGATGCCTAGCTCTGTTTGCCCACAGGTGGACAGCCATCACCACTGATACCTGGGTGCTACAAGTGGTCAAGAAGGGCTATCTCCTCCACTTACAGCTGTCGCCGCCCTCATACCTCCGAGGAGAGCCCACCAGACTTCTCCTTCACCAGACCCTGCTTCTCATCGAGCTAGCAGGCCTAATCCAGGACAAGACAGTGGAGCCAGTGCCATAGTATCTCTGGGGCACAGGCTTCTACTCCAGGTATTTCTTCATCCCTAATAGGAGAGGGGGGGGCCTCAGGCCCATCCTGGACCTGCAAGAGCTCATCAAATCCCTGGTCAGGGAGAAGTTCAAGATGCTCCCCCTTGGGACATGGCCGCCATTCCTCCAGCAGGGAGATTGGCTATGCTCCTTAGACCCAAAGGATGCCAACACATACATCCTAATTCATCCCAGCCACTGTAAATACCTCCAGTTTATGGAGGAGGGGGGGGGGGCAGCACTACCAATACAGAATGCTGCCCTTTGGTCTGGCCTCATCACCAAGGATCTTCACAAAGTGCCTTGCGGTGGTCACAGCCCACCTCCGACTTCAAGGGGCCTTCTTCCCTTATCTGGATGTCTGGCTCATAAAGGGGGACACAGCTACAGAGGCACAGTGCGCTACTGGGCGCACTATAAATGCTCTGCAGCACCTGGAGTTCGTCATAAACCACCCTGAGTCCCACCTCACTCTGGCCTAGTGCCTATAGTTCATAGGGGCCCAGCTAGATATTCTCCAGGCAAAAGCCTTCCTCCCTCAGGAGAGTCAGTTCAACTCAGGGAGTTAGCCGCAGAGGTACACAGATGCCAGACGATACCTGCCCGGCTTCTACTCCTCCTGTTGGGACACATGGCCTCCACGGTTCACGTGACCCCATATGCCTGCCTGCACGAGGGCAGCCCAGTGGTGCTTCTGCTCTCAGTGGACGCAAGCCACAGGCAGGCTCAGGGACAGAGTGAAAGTGACCCGCCAGCTGGCAGACTCCCTTGGATGATGGCAGATCCATGTCACCTTCAGGCCAGGATGCCATTCCAGGCACCCACCCGCCAGTCCTCACTATGGATACTTCCCTATTGGGCTGGGGAGCGCATTGCGAGGACCTTCACACAAGGCGGCTGGGTAGTGTTAGCTGCCTTCAGCCTCTCTTAAGACCTCCACAAGAAGGGCGTATGCCTTCAAGTGGTGTTGGTTCTCAGTGTGGTGCGCAGAAAGATGGGCAAACCTGTTCTCTTGCTTGGCACAAGTGGTACTCCAGTAACTGCTCCACCTTTCGCAATTTGGTCAGAGTACACATGAGCGCCATCGCAGTGCATTACCACCCCATTGAGGGAAATGTCCCTCTTGGCTCATACCCTCGTGTCTCAATTCGTGAAGGGCCTCTTGTTATCCAAACTCCCCGTCCATTCAACAGCGGCGGAGTGGGATCTCAATGTGGTGCTCTTAGAAACATAGAAACATGATGACAGAAAAAGACCACATGGCCTATCTAGTCTGTCCTTCCATAACAACAGCTACAACAGTCCACTTTTTACCTTTAGAGACCCTCTGTGTTGGTCCCATGCTTTTTTGAATTCAGTTACTGTCCTCATCTCTACCACCTCCACTGGGAGACTATTCCATGGATCCACTACTCTTTCTGTAAAGAAATATTTCCGCATATCACTCCTGAATCTATCTCCCTTCACTCTCATCCCATGTCCCCTCGTAGCAGAACTTGCTTTCAATTGAAGAGGCTCTCTCTCCCTGAACATTTATGCCACGGAGGTATTTAAACATCTCAATCATATCACCTCTATCCCGCCTTTCCTCTAAGGTGTACATATTAAGATCCTTAAGTCTGTCCTCATATGCTTTATAATGAAGCCCACTAATCATTTTAGTAGCCACCCTCTACACCGACTCCATCCTGTTCACATCCTTTTGAAGGTGCGGTCTCCAGAATTGCACACCATACTCCAAATGAGGTCGCACCAAAGACTTATACAGAGGCATTATCACCTCCTTTTTTCTGCTAGCCATTCCTCTCCGTATGCACCCAAGCATCCTTCTAGCTTTTGCCGTCGCCTTTTCTACCTGTTTAGCTACTTTAAGATCATCAGACACAACCACGCCTAGGTCCCGCTCTTCTTTAGTGGACAAAAGTACTTCACCTTCTATACTCTATTGCTCCCTTGGATTGCTGCAGCCCAAATGCATGACCTTACATTTTTTAACATTAAATCCCATCTGCCAAATTCTAGACCATTCTTCAAGCTTAGCTAGATCCCTCCTCATGTTATCTACACCTTCCTGGGTGTCTACTCTATTGCAGATTTTGGTATCATCTGCAAAGAGGCAAACCTTACCCACCAGCCCTTCCGCTATATCACTAACAAAGATGTTAAAAAGAATCGGACCAAGGACAGCTCCCTGGGGCACACCACTGGTAACATCCTTCTCCTCAGAGTGAGCTCCATTTACTTGTACTCTTTGTCGCCTCCCACCCAACCAATTTCTAACCCAAGCAGTAACTTTAGGGTCCATCCCTTGGGTGCTCAGTTTGTTTATAAGTCGCCTGTGAGGAACAGTGTCAAAGGCTTTACTGAAATCTAAATACACCACATCTAGAGCTCTCCCTCGGTCCAACTCCCTGGTCACCCAGTCAAAGAAATCAATCAGATTTGTCTGACAAGACCTGCCTCTGGTGAATCCATGCTGCCTTGGATCCTGTAATCCGCTGGACTCCAGAAACCTCACTATTTTCTCTTTCAACAGCGTTTCCAATAATTTACTCACCACCGAAGTTAAACTAACCGGCCTGTAGTTTTCAACCACATCCTTACTTCTGCTTTTGTGTAAAGGCACCACATGAGCCTCTCCTGACTCCAACGAGGCATTGAAAAGGTCAGTCAGTGGAGTTGCTAGAACGTCCCCAAGTTCCCTCAGTATTCTAGGGTGTATCCCATCCGGTCCCATTGCTTTGTCTACTTTAAGTTGAGCTAGTTTCTCACGAACACAGTCTTCTGAAAATTGTTCAAGATGTCCCTCGCTTCTGTTCTTATTTGTGGGTGTTTTCTGAGGTCCTGCTCCTGGTTCTTCATCTGTGAACACAGAACAAAAATATTTGTTAAGCAATTCCGCTTTTCCGCTCTTGCAGCTTTTCCGCTTTTCCGCTCTTGTAGCTCACTAAGCCTTCGTTTGAGCCTCTGGTTACCTGCCACCTGCGGTACCTCTCCTGGAAGGTCATCTTCCCGGTAGCACTCACATCAGTTCGTAGAGTCAGCGAGTTCCAGGCTCTGATGGCAGAGCCGTCCTACGCTAGGTTCTACAGGAACAGGGTGGAGCTCCACACACACCCCAAGATTTTGTCCACTTTCTTTCCGAGGCTTCACGCCAGTAGGACGGAGACCGTTCCCCATACTCTGGATTGTGAGAGAGCCCTAACCTTCTACCTGCAACAGACTCTGTGCCACCGCAAAGTACCTCAGCTTTTCGTATCCTATGACCCCGGTCAGCGGGGTCGCCCGTTGACTAAGCGATCTCTGTCCACTTGGGTGGCGGATTGCATTACACTCACCTATGAGCAGGCAGGGATTTCACTGGACCAGAAGGTCACGAAGCACCGTGTCAAGGCCATGGCTACTTCCATGGCAAATCTGCGTTTTGTCCCTGTGACGGAGATCTTTTGGGCTGCCACCTAATCTTCGGTCCATACCTTCACAGTTCACTATTGCCTGGAGAGAGAGTCCTGACGGGACATTGCCTTCGGCCAGGCTGTACTCCGTAATCTCTTCGGGGTGTAGGTAACTCCTGCCCTCCAACCCTTCTGTGTTCAGGCTTCTGGAGTGCTGGTTCTCTGCCGGACAATTGGGTTTTGCGAGAGTCTCCCAGTAGGGACTCGACTGCTGCTGATCATGGCTCACCAGATCACCATGGCGTTTTTACAGGGTCTCAATAGCCTGTAGCTGGAGTCCCATATGTGAGGACTGACGTCCTGCTTGTTCCCAGAGAAAGCATAGTTACTCACCTGTAACAGTTGTTCTCCCAGAACAGCAAGAATCGGTCCTCATGACCCTTTCTTCTCCCCATGGAGTTGCTTCTTTACTGTATTTGATTTTTTTCCTTGGCTGTCTTAGCTATGCCATTTGACTGAGGCAAGATGGCACCCTTGGGCGGCAACGGGACCATGTATGCATGGTGCATCTCCCAAAGGCTTGCTTTGAAAGCTGGGGAGATGCTTCCACGCGGGCTCCGTCAGCACTGACATCACCCATATGTGAGGACTGATTCCTGCTATTTCCGGAGAACACCTGTTACAGGTGAGTAACTGCGCTTTCTTAATGGAATCCTGCACAAAGCAGAATTTGTACAGTATCTCCTCCTGTGCAGAAATGGGCAGTGGCAGCACACATAGTTTAGTGCCCCTCCCCTGTCCAGCACATGTTACTCTATTGCACAGTCCTGTAGTGCCATTTGTTTGCAGAGGAAGAGGAGATTGGCTGCATGTCAAGCTGCATCATCCTCTGCTGTCCAGAGTCAGATTGCTGATTTGACCCAAGTCAGCAGTCAAATTCCAGTTAGCAGAGGAGGAAACTATGGCTCAACATGCAGCCACACTCCTCTTCCTTAGTAGGGATCAACACCACAGGTGAGTGCTAAATGATATTTTGTGACTGGGGTGGGTGGTGGGAGGGTGAGCAAGTCAGGGGTATTTGCCCTGAGGAAGTGGGAACAAAGAAAAGGCTGATAACTGTGTATCTAGGGGAAAGGGGGGAAGAGCACAGTGGAGTTGTTGCCCTGAGGGAAAAGAAAAAAAAGATTTGGGTGGTGGAGTAAATCAAGAGCCAGTATTATCCACCTCCCCCATCCTGCCTTCCTTGCACTCTCTCAACTTAAATAACGCATACAGGTAGATGCAGATACCCCGCACTAGAACCCAGTGCTTAAAGCTCTAGCGCAGGGTTTCAATTCGCAAGTTTAATGCTGATTCTTTGTGCTGGGATGCAATATGCAAATTATCCAGTGCATAAACAGGGTGGGTGACATCACTGATTGATAGAGTTCACCTGGGAACTTCCTTAGCTACTTTCTAGAAGTTTTTAGAAAGTTCCATGTTTATGTTCAGCCATTCCTGCCTGTTGCCACCATGCCTGAGGAGCTCAGTCTTCTTTTTTTCTGCAGAGTTTGTCAGACCTGTTTCAGAGCACTGTGAATTATTTCATTGCAAATTTGGTACTTCAGTATTTTTTTGTACATACTTTAGCCTGCTGCTGCTATTCCTTTTAGCTCTCTCTTTGTGCTCCCTATTGTGCTTTTTGTCATTTTTAAAGTTTCCTTTCTTTTACCTTTAGCATAATATTTAAGTTTGTGGCGTACTTGGACAAGGTTTGAATTTCTTCTCTTTTCAAAGATTGAGCTGTTTGATTTCAGTTCAGCTATTTTTCCAGTCCATATATCGCAGAAACTCATGGGGGGATTTAAAATGTGCACCTGATGTGGTACGACCATGTCCGTCACGGCACCCTCAAATGGTGCCTATAATGTCTGGGGTTGACCATAAATCCTCTCTTTGTAGCTTGTGTTTACAGATGACAAAGAGAAAGCTAAGGTCGAGAAGAGGAGCTCGATCAGATTTTTGATATTCGGAAGACTGTTCTATTGCCTTTGACATCGGAACTACCACCCAGGAAAATATTTAAGCGTCATCGTGGATAACATGTTGAAAATCTCCGTCCAGTGTGCAGCAGTAAACAAAAATGTAAATAAAATGCTAGGAATCATAAGGAAAGGAATGGAGAATAAAACAAAGGATATTATAATGCCTCTGTATCGTTCCATGATGCGGCCACACCTTGAATATTGTGTGCAATTCTAGTCGCTATTTCTTAAAAAGGATATAGTGAAATTAGAAAAGGTGCAGAGAAGAGCCACCAAAATGGTAAAGGGGATGGAAGGATACCCCTGTGAAGAGAGGCTTAAAAGGTTAGGGCTTTTCAACCTGGAAAAGAGACAGCTGAGGGGAGATATGATAGAGGTCTATAAATTAATGAATGGAATGGAAACGGGTAAACGTAGACCGATTCTTTACAACATCAAAAAGTAGAAAGACTAGGGGACATGCAATGAAGCTACAATGTAATCCGTTTAAAACTAATAAGAGAAAATATTTTTTTACTCAATGCATAATCAAACTCTGGAATTCGTTACTAGAGGATGTAATAAATGCTGTTAGTGTAGCTGGGTTTAAAAAAGGTTTGGACAAGTTCTTAGCGGTAAGGTCCATAAACCATTATTAAAGAGAACCCAGGTAATCCACTGTTTGCCCCAATACAAGCATTATGGAACCTGTGTGTCTTTTTGAGGAACTGCTAGGTACTTTTGACCTGGATTGGCCACTTTTAGAAACAGGATACTGGGCTTGATGGACCTTGGTCTGACCCAGTATGGCATTTCTTATGTCACCATTGATCGAGGAGCTACACTGGATGATAGTGGTGCATGAGCATCGAGAGTGTTCAAGCTCTCTTTGGACCAAGCTGCAGTAGTGACACTAGGGAACGGTCTTCTACCATTTCCACACTGAGGAAGAGGAAGAATCCATCCTCTAATGGCATTGAGGATAGCCAGTGTTGAGCATTGTTTAGAGCTTCAACTCAGATACCATCATTGGAGCAAAATGCCACGAACATGGGGGAATTGAACGATGCCCGATCCCTGAAACAGCCTCGACCTGAGGACAGTAAATCCTCCATGGTTTCATAGGGTCCAAACCTAATTCAAAGGGTCCATGACCAGCCAGCCAATTCACCATTGACCAAAACTGCTGAAGACCCCATGTCCTCGCTAATGGCAGCCCTTGGAGAGTGCTTGCCTAAGAAAATGGAGGAGAAGCTTATTCACACGCTGTGCATGCGAGAGCTTCTGGCTCTGACTTATCCCTCTCAGCAACACTATACTGTTGAGCCAATACTAGAGACTCTGCATCTGCCTGCAGGAGATGAGTTATTATCGAAAGCTAGAAAAGGTCTTGACACCACTTGATGCCTGGCTGATACCTGTATTGAGTGCATTGGCGAAGGATCGATTCCAGAGGTATCGGAGCTAGTCATTGCACCAACACTCCCAGTAGAGATCTATCCCCCTGTAAAGTGGAGGCCAGTCTAGTCAGACTCAGACGTCCATGGAATGTACCTCTCTGAGCCTGAGCATTCCTGGTAACTGACCCTGACTGAGAATTTCTTGGAGGAGAAATCTTCAGAGTTGCTGTTGGACTCCTCTCCACCTCATGAGTAACAAAAGTGTCCTCCTGAGGATATGTCATTCCACAAGATTGTGAGGGAAACAAATTAGGCCATTCCATCTATATTGAAAATGGAGGAGGAACCCTAGGGCCGATAAATTGGGAATCATACAGTAGATGATTCCCCCTAAGGAAATGGTGACTGTGCCCATACACTTCATCTGTCAGAGGATACAGATGAAAATGTTGGAGATCTCCCCCCCCCCCCCTTGCTTTCTATAAGTAATAAGGTAGACTAGAGTTCAAGATTCCTAGATTCAATAAGCTCTAGCTGCCGCACCATTTCATGGTCATCCAATCTGCTCTCAAAAGATCTGGGAGTTCCAAGTTGCACTTTTTGGCACCTATGGGGAGAGAGCCTTGGATCCTCTATTCTTTTTGGAGAAAATTTTATCAGAACACCTTGATCATATCCCGCATTGTGTCCTACCAGCTCTACATGGGCATGATTCCACCTAATGTCTTTCTCCAGTTGTGATTTGATTGTCATCTGTGCTACAGTATTTTGTGTCCTTGTTCTAAAAATATATAACACTATTCAATGTTCTAGTAACAGGAATAAACAACATACAACAGGGTTTCGTCCTCATCTTCCTGGACATCTCCGCTGCTTTCGACTCTGTGAGTCATGATATACTCCTACAACGCTTGAAAGATAAGGGGATTCAAAGCACAGCACTCGAGTGGTGTAAATCCTACCTATCTAACAGGTGGCAACAAGTAAAAACAGGCCACGCATCCTCAGAACCATTCCTGCAATCACAGGGTGTACCTCAAGGATCGTCCTTATCGGCACTAATGTTTAATATCTACATGCAGCCGATATGTGACTTGATCAGATCCTTTAATGTACAATGTCTCGCTTACGCAGATGACATCCTCCTATATATGCCGTTCACAATTGAACATCCAGTATTCTCCCCAATAATCAAATGTTTTGAAGCTGTAGCTGAATGGTTGCTATCACAAAACCTTCGGATAAACCACAGCAAAACCGACGTTCTTTTTGTCACAAGGAACCGTAAGTTCATACCGCCTCCATCACTACTCGTCAACAACATAGAGTTGAAATCAAAAGCTACCATCCGTTACCTCGGCATCACATTGGATCAGCACTTGGATATGACAACTCATGTCAAGAACATCACAAAAAACGTATATTATAAGATCAAATCGCTACGTCACCTCCGCTCCCTACTAGATCCCACAGACTTCCGAACAACCTTCCAAGCATTAGTCCTCCCACACCTGGATTTTGCCAACATCATCCTACATGGCCTCCCTCAATCAACTTTAAACCCGCTCCGCCTAGCCATGAATACAGCCGCCAGAGTCCTCTCCGGCTCATCAAGATCTGACCATATAACACCCATCATGAAAGAACTGCATTGGTTACCATTACATGCCAGAATCCAGTATAAGTCTTTAGTCCTTACTTTCAAGGCACTAAATAACTACCCCCCTACGCCAATCAGCAAGCTCATCCATGGCACCCTGGAAAACAGAAAAAGGAGAACCACATCAATGAACACCTTAATTGTGCCGAAGATAATAACGAAGTGTACTAAGGCCACCTCAAACAGGGCCTTCTCCTTATTTGCTCCTCTAAACTGGAATGCACTACCTCACGAAATCCGTGCTATCAAAAACCTAATCCTATTCAGAAAAGCATTGAAATACCACCTGTTCACAAAATGCTACCCAGAAGTCAACCTAGTCACTAACAAAACTACCACCTCAATACAACCTGAAAAGGGCTAGCAGGTCAACCTTTCTCTCTAGTCTTATTAGTGAACCACATTGTAACATCCAATCGAGTTTGATATTACTGTATATACCATTAAGTTAATCTGTACATAGTTCCCCCGGTTGTCCTATTGTTGAATTTCCCTGTTCAATGTAAAACTCAATGTTACTTGTATGCATTGTAGTATGTTCTTGTTCTATGTACACCGCACTGATTATAATAGCGCGGTATAAAAGAATTGTTAAATAAATAAATAAATAATAAATAAATATATTGGGAAGACTTCATGTAAATTAAAACAATTATTGAACATTGCTCTGCGATCCGTACAGCCAAATTGTCTGCTCCCCTGGTACAGCATTGGATTGATCTTTCTCATTCTTTGGCTGAGTTGCAGTTTTTTGTTATAGAATGTTTTCTAGTTGTTGGCACCACAGCTGATAGGGTGAAACCTATCGGCCAGGTTGGGGTTATGGAATTCAGTATGCCAGCATACATCATCATATTTGCCTGATCTTGGAGAATTACAGATAAGTTATGGGCATGTTTGTTATTTCCTGATGGGCTTTTCTAGTTTCTCAACATCAGGAGTGGCTTCTACAGGAAAATCTCAGCCCTTCACATGGCAAATGCCTGTATCACCCAAGCAAGAAAGGCATGGATTGTATCGAATTTTGCTTAATGGTCTCCAAGTCATAGAATATCTTTCCTTTCAGTGGTAATTTCAGTTTTGGAAACAAGAAAAAGTCACAGGTTGCGAGGTCAGGTGAGTACGGAGGCTGACGGACTTGCTCGATTTGGTGTTTGGCCAAGAACTGCTGGACAAGATATGATGCGTGAACTGGGGCGTTATGCTGAACAACCAGTCACCATTCCTGTGCAACTCTGGCCTCTTATGACGAAGAAAACTGAGGGATTATATCCCATCCTAAATCTGAGAGACCTTTCTAGTAAGAGTTTAGGATGTATTCTTTTAGGATCCTACTTGCTTATCTATGCATGCATTCATTGCCATACACTTGCTGTAACTTGTCATAAGTCTCTTTGCACGAATCTCCAAGTTTCTGGCAGAATTTAATGCAAACTCATTGTTCAATTTTTTTCACTCATCGTAAATCTGACTAACTGCTTTTACATGATGGAAAACATCACGTGTTTAAAAATAATACAGGTGTGCTGCAGCCACACTACACTCTACACATACAGAACACATAACTAGGTCAATGCATGCTTAATAGCATCGTGGTGCGATGTATTGTTATATAGTTACACAACAAGTCTTGATACTTTTTGATCACATCTTGTATCTATGCATACTGGGAATGCATGTGTTTCTGTACTTAGACATTTGGCTGATCGAGAATTTATACATATCACTATCTGGGTGCTAAAGCTATTAAGAGTCGTCATAAATTACACCAAATGAAATTTATACCCTTCTCACCAATTTGAGTTCATTGTGGCCCTGCTAGTCATGACTCTGGTGAAAGCCTTTCTTCCTGAAGACAGGCTCATCTGCTGGCTGAAGCAAGTGAAGAAAGTTGAGAATCAGTAGGTATCAGTGAGAACCATGTTGAAAAAGTTGGACCACATGGCCTCCACTGTTCATTTAACTCTCATGGCTCATCTCCATTTCAGACAGTCTCAGTTGATCCTGAGCACCCAGTGGCGGCAGTCCACTCAAAGGCTCAGACGTAATCTCGGTCACAAAGCCTCTTCAGGAGTGTCTCTTCTGGTGGATGTTCTCCCTCTAATTTGACGAAAGGCTCTTCTTTTCAAGAGCTACTATGCCAAAAGCTTTTGATGACAGATGTGTCCAAGTTGTGCTGGGGAGCTCATCTTGATAGGTTTCACACCCAGGGCTTGTGGTCTTTCCAGGAGAGTTTCCATTGGATCAATTGACTGGAACAGAGAGCAATAGCAAATGCTTTAAAGACTTTCAGAAATGGTCAGACAATCAGACAGTGATGTTTACATCAACAAGCAGGTGTGGTTTGAGATGAAAGCCAAGGTAGAATCCAGTCACAGCAAGCTCAAAGTCCTAGACTTCAAAAACACTGACTTCAATAAAATGGCCAAGTACCTGAAGGAGGAGTTGGCAGGGTGGGAGAGAATATGGGCAGTGGAATTGCAATGGGCTAAACTAAAGGAGGCAATAAAAGGTGCAACAGATACATACGTAAGAAAAGTAAATAAATACAAGAGGAAAAAGGAAACCTATTTGGTTTTCCAAAGAAGTGGCGGCACAAATATCTTTATCTTTTATCTTTATTTTATATTTGATAGACCGCTTAGGCCGAAACATTAAAGCGGTATACAAAAAGAAATTAAAAGGTCAACACTGCAAACTACGGAAAAAGAACGCCAAAATTAACAGGAAAGAAAGAGAAAGGATAGTGCAAAACAAAGATAGAAAAACAATAAGCACAAACCAAGTACAGACAGACTCAACTGGACACTAACAAAACATGGGAATAACAGGACCACAACGCAACTAGGACAAGGCAACAACCAAGTATTGCATCAGGGAGGGGAGTCCAGAGGGAGGTCAAATGCTTTCCGAAATAGATAGGTTTTAAGCACGGCTTTGAATTGAGGATAAGAGGTTTTGAGACGAAGGGATGAGGGTAGGGCATTCCACAACCATGGACCAAGAAAGAAAAAGGCAGAGTGACGGGTCTTTTCAAGATGTGCACGGGAAGGTGGAGGTAAGGACAGACGATTAGCGTGGAGAGCACGGAGCTGACGATAGGGCGTGTGCAGAGAAACCAAATCGGCCAAATACAGAGGGTTATTAGAGTGAATAGCACTGTGAGTGAGAATGAGAAGTTTATATTGATAACATATGCGCAAGGGCAACTAATGGAGGCGGAAGAGGATAGGAGTGATACGGTCGAAACGGCGGGAAAACGTGATGATACGGGCAGCGGTGTTCTGAATGAGCTGAAGACGTTGGAGCTGATAGTTGGGAAGATTGGCCATGAAAACATTACAATAATCGAGACGGCTAGTAATTAGAGCAAGGACAAGAGTAACCAGGGATTCAAGAGGAAGAAAAGTGCGAACAGCCCGAAGTATTATTATTTTTATGGTATTGGTGCATTATTCATAATGCTATACATGTTTTTGGTCTGGGTCTCCCATTTCCTTTGTTCTTCATTGTGAATTTAAAAGTTATCTGCTATTTAACGTATTCATTGTGTCTTTTTCAGCTATTTTTTGCACTATTGGTCACATACTGCTTATGCGCTTTTTTATGTATGACTAGAAGTTTAATAAGTAAGTATATATATTTTTTCCATATATTTTTTCCTTATGGTCACACAATGGTTTTTCACTATTTATATTTTTATATTTTCAGTGTACCTTAGACATTTTCCTTGTGTTTATTGATGTATGACTATATGTTTTTTAATTTATTTGCAGTCCTTTCTACCCCCTGATGAAGGCACCAGCTGAAACGCGTTGGGGTGTTTCATTAATAAAGTGCTAGTGACCCTTATCCTGCTCGCTCTTTGGTTTGTTTGGTCTCCTTGCGAGTTTGGTGCTCACTTTGTGCCCATGTGGCAAAATGTCCACCAAGGCACTCAGGAGCTGGCAGCATCAGAAGGAGAGGATTTTCTCGGACTCGGCCTCTGGTCGAGCCCGGACCTTGTCAGAGGCCTCGACGTCTCAGGAGTCTGACCCCGAGCTTCGTCGGGGTTCCTCTGAAAGGGGGTCCATAGGTCGGGAGCATAAGAGGAAGAGAAAGCTCATGAGGGCGGCGTCGGAGGAAGCTTCTGGTTCTTGGAAGGCCAGATCTCGGACCCCTGACCGCCGCCCCAGGCCCTTGGAGCTGGAGAAGCCAACTAAGGTATCCCGCGTCGAGCCGGAGTCTGTCGAGCACGTAAGTCCTGTTGTCCTCAAGGATTCTCCTCCTAGGGAGCCGACGTCAGGCCCGGCGCCGCCGGGGCCCGAGTCGGTGGCTGCTGAGTCTCCTGAGCTTGGACTCAGGCTGACAGCCTTGGAGTGCAGATTGTCTGCCTTCATGGATCAGCAACGGGTGCTGATGGCCAGCTTGACTGGTGCATCTGCCACGACCACCGGGATGTCGACGTCTAAGTCAACCCCGGAGACAGAGCTGATTCTCGAAGCTATGAAGGCCCGAGTCCGGTCTCGGTCTCCCTCGACCTCCCATTCGGAACTGAGGGCGTCGACGCCGATGGCCCCGGCGTCGGAGCCCCTCGACTCGTCTTCGGATGAGTCTGCATGGGAGACGGAGGACGAGGAGTCCCCCGATACATTTCGGACTCAGTGTGTCCCTTCGGACTCGCCACAGTCCGAGCCCCGAAGTAGGTCCCCTCCGGAGGATACCTGGTTCTTGGAGTTTAAGGAGATGGCCAAGGGCTTGAATGTTCCTGCGGACCCCGAGGAGGAGCCTCGAGCTGAAGAGCTCGATGCCCTCCAGTATGACACTCCCCCGAGGGAGGCCTTTACTGTGCCGGTTCTTCCGATGCTGGAACGGCTCCTCTTCCGGATGTGGGAGGCATCGGCCTCGGCGACGGTTTTGAGCAAGTGGATTGATTCCATGTATCGAGTCCGGAAGAGCCCTGGTTTTCAGAAGGCGCAGCTGCCGCACCATTCTATGGTTGTGGAATCGGCCATGCATCGTCTGAAGAGCCAGATGATGCACTTTGCGGTGCCCCCCGGCAGGGAGGGCCCGCAGCCTAGATGCCATCGTCAGAAAGTGCTTCCAGGGCTCGATGCTTGCTTACCGTGTCCAAGCCTACCAGCTGTACATGGACATGTACTTGCGGGACCTGGCTAAGGAGGTAGCCGGGTTCTCGGCTGGTCTCTCCGGGGAACCTTTGCAGAGGTTACAATCCTTGTCCTTGGGGGTCCGGGAATATTCTAAATTCATCTCCCGGGTGGCCTACGATGGCTTCGAGGCTTTGGCCCGCGTAGCGGCGGCAGGCATCGCTGCTCGACGCCAGGCCTGGCTACAGTCATTGGACCTCGAGCCATGGGTGCAGGACAAGTTGGTCGATGTCCCCTGCCGGGGTGAAAACCTCTTCGGCAAGCCCATGGCTGAAAAAGGCTGCTGAGCTCAAGACTGAGATTCTGACGAGGACAAGATTGTCCTGAAAAGCTTCTGCCCCTTCTCATAAGAAGAAGGGCTCGGGAAAAAAGGCCTTTTACCCGAGGAAGGCGCCTGCCTACAAACCTTTCCCTCATTATCAGGCCTCCGCAGCTCCCCAGCAGGGTCAGCAGGCCAAGAGGCAGGGACATGAGCCCCTTAGGCAGAAAGCCCCCAAGCCTCCAGCTCCTGCTCCTACTCAGCAGGGAGGGGGCCTTTGACTCCCTCTGCATAGCCTCTCCACCTCTGCTGGCCCACCTCAGCACGGGGTGTCGCTTGGTCCTGTTTGCCCACCAGTGGCCACCCATCACAAGGGATGCTTGAGTACTGAGCATAGTCCAGAAGGGCTATATGCTCCATTTCAATCATGTACCCCCTTCCTACTTCCCAGGGGAGCCTCCAAGGCCTCCTCTGCATCAGGAACTCCTTCTCCAGGAACTGCAAGGTCTGCTTCAAGACAGGGCAGTGGAGCCTGTACCTCCACACTTGTGGGGACAGGGCTTCTACTCCCAGTACTTTCTGGTGCAAAAGCGGACAGGAGGTCTTCAGCCCATTCTGGACCTGAGAAATCTCAGCAAGTTCTTGGAAAAAGAGAAGTTCAAGATGCTAACTCTTGGAACACTGCTGCCCTACCTCCAGCAGGGAGATTGGCTATGCTCCTTAGATCTAAAGGATGCGTATACTCACATCCTCATTCATCCAGACCACAGAAAGTACCTCAGGTTCATGGTGGCAGGAAACCATTTTCAGTACAGGGTGCTGCCCTTTGGCCTGACCTCCGCCCCACGAGTTTTCACAAAGTGCCTAGCTGTGGTAGCGGCCTACTTGAGAAACCAGGGTATTTTTGTCTTCCCCTACCTGGACGACTGGCTCATCAGGGGTCAGACTCTCCAGGAGGCCAGGCAAGCCACCCTCCGCACTGTCTCTCTTCTTCAGCAACTGGGGTTTGTCATAAACTTCGCAAAGTCCACTTTGCTCCCCTCCCAGAACCTGGAGTTTATAGGGGCAAGGTTGGACTCCCTGCAAGCAAAGGCTTACTTGCCAGAGGACAGGGCGGAAAGGCTGATGAACTTGGCCAGACAGTTCATGTGCAACCCACTGGTTTCCGCCAGGCTTTGCCTACGGCTCCTAGGCCATATGGCATCGACAGTGCATGTGACCCCCAATGCTCGCCTGAATATGCAGCCTGCACAGTGGTGTCTCAGAACTCAGTGGAGGCAGGCCACAGGACACCTCAGAGACAAAGTAAGAGTGTCCAAACCCTTCCTGAACTCCCTGCAGTTGTGGCTCCACTTCCCCAACCTTCTACAGGGAATTCCTTTTCAGGTACCTGTTCCCACTGTGGCACTCCCACCGATGCCTCTTTGCAGGGCTGGGGTGCGCATTGTCTGGACAAGTGCACACAGGGCCTGTGGTCCCCATGGGAGGCCACTCAGCAGATCAACCTGCTAGAACTCAGGGCGATACGGTTAGCCCTCAAGGCCTTCGCCCATACCCTGGCCCACCAGGCTGTCTTGGTGCAGACAGACAACCAAGTGACCATGTTTTATGTCAACAAGCAGGGGGGAACAGGATCATGGCTCCTGTGTCAAGAGACACAAGCCCTCTGCTCCTTTGCACTTCAACACCATATGCTGCTCAGGGCTATCTTCCTGGCCAGGAAAACCTTCTAGCAGACAGATTGAGCAGAGTCCTGCAACCTCACAAGTGGCAGCTGCACCCTTTAGTGGTACAGACCATTTTCTGAGATGGGGACTTCCGTCTATCGACCTCTTTGCCAGTCCCCTGAACCGGCAGCTGCCCCAGTTCTGCTCCAGGCTACCGTATCCCAAAAGATTGGCGGCGGATGCCTTCCTGATTTCATGGTCCCAGGGCCTGCTGTATGCGTTTCCTCCCACGCCCCTGGTGGCTCGAGCCTTGTTCAAGATTCTAAGAGACAAGGCCTCGGTCATCCTGGTGGCCCCCAGATGGCCAAGGCAATCCTGGTTCCCCCTCCTGTTACAGCTGGACAACCCTCTTCCTCTGCACCCCAATCTCAAGGCTCTCAATTTGATGGCCTGGAGGCTGCAAGGATAGTGCTGGCTCCCTGGGGCTTGCCTCAGGAAGTCGAGGAGGTTGTCTTAGCTTCAAGGAAGCAATCCACCTGAAAGACCTATGCCCTGAAATGGAGGCGGTTCTCCCTGTGGTGTGATCAGCGCCAAGAAAACCCCTTCTCCTGTCCTGTGCCAGTGGTGCTTCAGTACCTGCTGCACTTGTCTAATCAGGGTCTAAAGTCCAATTCTGTTAGAGTTCACCTCGCTGCTCTGGCAGCCCACCACTCAATGGTGGAAGGGCATTCTTTGTCGGTTCACCCCCTGGTGGCCAGGTTCCTCAGAGGCTTGCTCTTGCCAAAGCCTCCTCTCCGTCCGCCAGCCCCTGAGTGGGAGTTGAATGTGGTCTTGCAGCAGCTTACTCGCCCACCCTTTGAGCCGATGGCTACGTGTCCTTTTCGCTTCCTTTCCTGGAAGATTCTCTTCCTAGTGACACTGACCTCAGCCAGGCAAGTGAGTGAACTTGAGGCCCTGGTCTGTGACAGGCCATACACCCGTTTCTATAGGAACAGGGTAGTCCTTAGGACTTATCCTAAGTTCCTCCCGAAGGTGGTCTCCTCCTTCCACCTCAACCAGGAGGTGGTTCTTCCAACATTCTTCCCTAGGCCCCATGCAAGCAGGGCTGAAAAAGTCCTCCACACCTGGACTGTAGAAGGGCCTTGTCTTTCTACCTGGAGCGTACTAAGGGTCATAGAAGGGCTACCCAGCTCTTCGTCTCTTTTGACCCGAACAACTTGTGGGTTCCTGTCTCCAAGCGTACCTTGTCCATATGGGTGGCGGACTGTATCACCTGGGCTTACAGGGCGGCAGACCTTCTCTTGCGGGGTCGAGTTACAGCCTACCGTGTCCGGGCCATGGCTGCATCAGTAGCTTATCTCCGATCTGTTCCGTTGGCAGACATCTGTAGGGCTGCAACTTGGTCCTCAAGCCAGACTTTTGCAGCCCATTACTGCCTGGAGAGGGAGTCCCGTAGGGACAGTGCTTTTGGTCAGGCAGTATTCCGGAATCTCTTTGAGGTTTAGGCAACTCCTACCCTCCTGACCTCTTGTTGGGCTACCGAGGGGTGCTGGTCTCAGTGAAATTCTTCATGCTACGGCTTCACAGAGGGAGTTACTTTTTCAGCCTGGGTACCTGGTAGCCCAGAGCTAGGGAGTCACCCATATGTGAGGACTGACTTCCTGCTTGGTCCTGGAGAAAGAGTAGTTACTCACCTGTAACAGGTGTTCTCCAGGAGCAGCAGGAATCAGTCCTCACAACCCTCCCCCTCCCCTGGCAGTTGCAGTTGTACATAGTTCATTTTGTTTTTTGTGCTGTCTTTTAGCTATGTCATCTGACTGAGCAAGATGGCACCTTTGGGCGGGAAGGGGACCGTGCATGCGTGGGTGTATTCCCAAAGGCTTTCTTAGAAAGCTGGGGAATTGCTCCGCATGGGGGCTCCATCGACGTCGATGTCACCCATATGTGAGGACTGATTCCTGCTGCTCCTGGAGAACACCTGTTAAGGTGAGTAACTCCTCTTTACAGACTTATCTTAGACCTCAGAGAATTGAACAAATTCCTTGTCAAGGAGAAATTCAAGATGATTTCTCTCGGATCTCTGCTGCCATACCTTCAGAGTCAGGATTGGCTTTGTTCTCTAGATCTCAAAGATGCGTACACTCATGTCCTCATCCATCCAACCCACAGAAGGTTCCTTCAGTTCCTTTTTCAGCATAAGCACTACCAATACAGGGTGCTTCCTTTTGGCCTGGCCTCAGCACCAAGGGTGTTCACGAAATGCATGGCTGTAGTAGCAGCATTTCTACGCACTCTAGGAATATTCGTCTTCCCTTACTTAGACGACTGGCTCATTCGAGCACCAACAGAGTCAGAGGCCAGGACTTCTCTATCCTGCACGATGCGTATCCTTCAGTATTTAGGGCTGGTAATAAACATCCCAAAATCCAGTCTAACTCCTACTCAGTCTCTAGAGTTCATTGGAGCTTCGCTGGATACCACAAGGCCAAGGGCCTATCACCCCCAGGCTCGTTGCCTTCGCATGGTGCAGTTAGCTTCTCAAGCAGTGCTAAAGTCAAATCTAACTGCTCGAGAAATGTTACAACTACTAGGCCACATGGCATCTACTGTGCATGTGGTTCCCTATGCTCCCCTCCATATGAGGGCAGCTCAGTGGACTTTATCCACCCAATGGACCCAGGCATCAGGATGCCTGTCAGACAAAATAGCAAACACAAGTCGCCTTATTTTGTCCCTCCAGTGTTGGAAATCCACTCAAAACCTGTTGCTGGGGTCCCCTTTTCAACAACCCTTGCCCCAAGCAACTCTCAGAACAGATGCTTCTCCGATGGGTTGGGGAGCTCATCTGCAAGACTTCTCCACCCAAGGCACCTGGTCTCCACAGGAGAGTCATCTACATATCAATCTCTTGGAGCTCAGAGCAATCTTCCTTGCTCTGTGAGTGTTCCACACCCTGCTCAGCTACAAGACAGTCCTCATTCATACGGACAATCAAGTAGCCATGTTCTATGTGAACAAGCAGGGGGGAACAGGCTCTCTGTCGCTTTGCAACGAAGCTGTGCGACTATGGGCCCTCGCCAGAGAGCATCAGATTCATCTCCTGGCAGATTCATCTCCTGATTCATCTTCCAGGCATACAAAACTCTTGGGCAGACAGACTCAGCCGAGTTCTGCTTCCACACGAATGGTCTCTGCATGCAGACCACGTAACCAAGATTTTTCAAATTTGGGGAACCCCGGACATAGACCTCTTTGCAAGTCCGTGGAATGCCAAACTTCCCCGGTTCTGTTCCAGAATTCCGGCTCAGAAGGCTCAGGCCAGGGATGCTTTCCTCCTTCATTGGGGTCAAGACTTCCTGTATGCCTTTCCACCCATTCCCCTAATTCCCAAAACCCTGTTGAAGCTTCAGAGAGACAGAGGCCACATGATTCTCATAGCTCCACATTGGCCACGGCAAGTGTGGTACCCTCTGCTTCTACATCTCTCTCAAGCTCCCTCCCTGGAGTTAGGGTCTGTTCCAGATCTCCTATCTCAGGAAGACGGAATGTTATAGCATCCCAATCCCCAGTCTCTGCGTCTCAGGGCTTGGTTGCTGAAGGCCTTGATCTCCAAGATCTTAATCTTCCTCAGCAAGTAAAAGATATTCTTTTTGCTTCCAGGAAACCTTCCACAAGACGCTCTTATGCTTTTAAGTGGAAAAGGTTTACCATATGGTGTTCGCAGAAGGGTCTTAACCCCCTTGCGATACCTCTGGAATCATTGCTGGAGTATCTCCTTCATTTATCCAATGCTGGACTGAAGATTAACTCAGTAAGAGTGCATTTGAGTGCTATTGCAGCTTCCTTTAAGCCTCTAAATGGACAGCCTATTTCCTCTCATCCTCTTATAGCAAGATTTATGAGAGGCCTTCTTCTAACTAAGCCTCCCATTAGGCCACCACCGGTGGCATGGGACTTAAACCTGGTTCTTGGGCAGCTCATGAAGCCACCTTTCGAACCTTTAGCTACTACCTCCTTGAAATTCCTTTCTTGGAAGGTTATCTTTCTCATTGCAATCACATCAGCATGCCGCATTAGTGAGTTGCAAGCGCTAGTAGCTGATCCACGTTATACAAGGTTCCATCATGACAAGGTAGTCCTTAGGACTCATCCACACTTTATGCCAAAGGTGGTCTCGCCTTTTCATCTGAACCAAGCGGTCTACCTACCTGTGTTTTTTCCAAGGCCTCATGCATCAAATGAAGAGAAGAATCTTCATACCTTGGACTGTAAAAGAGCTTTAGCCTTTTACTTGCAAAGAACACAGCAACATAGAAAGTCCTCTCAACTCTTTGTTGCTTTTGATCCTTCTCATTTGGGACTTCCAGTCTCCAAGAGAACACTGTCTAACTGGATTGCTCAGTGTATTTCCTTCACCTATCAGAGTAAGAACCTTTCTCTGGAGGGCCATGTCACAGCTCACAATGTTAGAGCCATGGCAGCCTAAATGGCTCATCTGTACTCTGTGTCTATCGACGACATCTGTCGAGCAGCCACCTGGGCCTCGGTTCATACCTTCACAGCCCATTACTGTTTGGATAAGGACTCCCGCCGGGATGCCTTGTTTGGTCAGGCTGTTCTCCAACACCTATTCCATACCTAATGATGCAGAATAGCGCGGTATATAAGAGAATGTAAATAAATAAATAAATAAATAATCAACTCCTACCCACCATCCCTTGTAGGATGCCAGAGATCCATGGGGGGAAGTGGAGCCCTGTTCCAGGACACACAACTTCTGGGGTCTCTCCCTGGCACCTAAAGCTAGGGAGTCCCTATATGTGATGACTACATTCCTGCTTGTTCCTGGAGATAGCATAGTTACTCACCTGTAACAGGTGATCTCCGGGAACAGCAGGAATATAGTCCTCACAACCTCCCCACCTCCCCTAGGAGTTGTATCTCTCTATCTATCTTTTTCCTTTCCCTCTCTCTCTCTTTGTCTCAGCTTTAAAACTCAACTGGAGAGAGGCAGTTGGGAAAGGCGGGAAGGCAGCACGCAGGCGCTATGGGATGCTCCCAAAGGCTTTCTAATTGGACGCTGGGGAGCGTTCCCGCGCAGGCTCCGTCGGTACCGACGATACCCATATGTGAGGACTAAATTCCTGCTGTTCCCGGAGATCACCTGTTACAGGTGAGTAACTATGCTTTATTTACATTTGGTTTTATTCCATCCTCTTGCTATTTAGTGATAATGTGTGTCCCATGCCTTTTTTAATTCCAGCACTGTTTTTTCTGCTACCACCTCCTTCAGGGAGAGCATTGCAGGAATCCGCCACCTTTTCCCTGAAAAAGTATTTCCTGATGTTGCTTTAAGTTTACCTCCTTGTAAGTTCATTTCATGTCCTCTAGTTCTACAGCTTTCCTCTCTATAAAAAAAAGTTGTTTGTTCATTAATACACTTTAAGTATTTAAATATCCGTATAATGTTCCCTCTTTTCTCTCCTCTCCCCTAGGGTATACATATTGAAGTCTTCCTATATTCCTTCTGGCGCAGGCCCCATATCATCTTGGTTTGACTTCTGAACCATTTCAAATCTTTTTGGATCCTTTTGCAAAATTGAATAGAATACTCCAAGTGAGTCCTCACCAATGACCTGCATAGACGCACTAATACGTCCTCCTTCCTGCTGGTTATTCCTCTTTGTATACAGCCTAACATCCTTCTGACATTAGCCTCCGCCTTATCAAAGTGCTTCGCCTCTTTCAGACCCACAGATACTATAACACCGAAGTCCCTCTCTTGATCTATACACACCAGCCTCTCATCTCCTGTCATGTAAATTTCCTTTGAGTTTTTGCATCCCAAGTGCATCACTCTGCATTTCTTGACATTAAATTTCAATTGCCAATCATTTGACTATTCTAATTTTTGTAGATATTTATTTAGCTGTGCTAATATATACCGCCTTTCACCAGGCAAAGCGGTTTACAATAAACAGGAGGAGGATACATTAAACAGCTCTGCTCATATTTACATGGGGGGGGGGGGGTTATACCATCACCAGGGGAGTTCAACATATTTACATTCCTGATTTGGTGTGCATCAGAGTTTTTTTTGTCTTATTTACAGTTCTGGTTTTTCTCCTCAGTCTTCTACTTAGTGTTCATCGTGGACATTACTTCAGTGGGTGCTGTTTTGTTCCAATCCTAGGTGCTCCCGGAACAGATGGGTTTTTAGCTTTTTTCTAAATGAGGAGAGGTCCTTGTTGCATTGGATTTCGGTTGGAAGAGAATTCCAAAGTGAGGGGGCGTAAAAATCAAATGCTTGGTTACAGGTTTGGTGATTGAACTTTGTCCTGTCATGTGGCACAGTGAGTGAATTGCTTGTGGTCTGTCGTGTAGGTCTTGTAGGTCTTCCGGAGTTCAGCCGGGGGAGCAGGGTTTGTATATATGAGAGTTGTTTTTGGTGAAGCACTTTATGGATCAGTACCAATGTTTTATATTTTGTCCGCACTTCCAGTGGATAAAATTTTATGTTGTCTTCTCCCTCAAGAGTGACCAATCTATTGCAAATCATCATATCATTACAAAAAGGCAAACTTTAATCTCCAGGAACAAGCAGGAATGAGTCTTCACATATGGGTACGTCGGTACCGACGGAGCCTGCGCGGGAATGCTCCCCAGCGTCCAATCAGAAAGCTTTTGGGAGCATCCCACAGCTCCTGCGTGCTGCCTTCCCGCCTTTCCAACTGTCTCTCCTCAGTTGTTCTTTTTCCGCGGAGCCAGCAGGTCGTGTTCCTGTCACCGCAGAAGAATTTCCTTTTTTTTTTTTTTCTTTATTTCTTTTCTGTCGCATCTGCCTTCCTCGACGCTATACCGGTACCGCCGGTTCTTATTCTTTTCCTAAAAAAAAAAAAAAAAGACCTTCTATTTTTTCTTCAACTGTACTTCAGTTTTGGGCCTTAGGCCCAAAACCTTTTTCCTCAAATATGGAAAAACCTGCCTCAGGTTTTAAGAAGTGCACTAAAAATGTGGCGGTACTATATCCGTCACCGACACCCATGACTGGTGTCTCAAATGTTTAGGCCCTGACCATTCCATCAAAGATTGTATGTCCTGTTCCATGATGTCCAAGAGAGGTTGACAGAACCGAGCTGCCAAGCTCAGTACCGTTTCCCTCTGATGTAGCTTCGGTGTCATCGACGTCTTCCAGGGCTGCTGCTTCTTCAGATGGATCTCAGGTAACTAAACATAAATCCAGCCGGTCCTCGAAGGGCAAATCTCCTTCTAAGCATCGAGATGCCTCTGGCCTTGCCCTCGAGGATTCTGCACTGGCAAAATTACCCCTGCGGGATGCTTCGGCTTCTAAAGCATCATCATCGGGGTTCCAGGACGATCTAGATGGCGTGGCCTCAACCGATCTCCTGGTGCCATGTTCTGGGGTACCGGTGGCCTCCACCGGTACCGACTTCCAGGCATTGGCAGCATCCATGGATCAGAGGATTCTGGCCATGGAACGCAGTGTGGCGGCTTTCCTTGTGGCATCGACGCCCGTGGTACCGCAACAGACTACTCCGCAGGTACCGGCTCCGGTATCGCCATCGGTACCGATCCCGGTGGCATCGACATCGGCATCGGTGTCAGCCATGCCGGTACCCTGCCCTCTGCAGCCTTTCAGTACCGATACCCCGGTACCGATGATTCCCGATACTGACCCCGGTTGGTACGGGTATCGGGCTTTGCAAGAGCATCCCGACAGACGGTACTTCGATTCCTCTGATGACTCTGAGGATTCTGAACAGTCTGTCGATGCAGCGATGCTTCTTCCACAGGAGGAGTCCTCTCCTAAACGAAGGATGTCTCCTCCAGAGGACTTGTCTTTTCAAGACTTTATCAGAGAGGTGGCTCGGGGTCTCTCTATTACAGTAGCCCCAGAGTTAGAGCCTAGAGCTAAGAAGTTAGATATTTTACAATATCCTAAAACTCCTAAAGAGGCAGCTACCTTGCCTATTCATGAGATTCTGTATGATCTCATGTTAAGGATGTGGGAAGCACCTCTAACCACCTCTCCTCATTCTCGTAGGTTGGACACCATGTATCGTGTCCCTCCTCGTCCTGGTTTCCATAAGACTCAGCTTCCTCACCACTCTATTGTGGTTGAGTCTGCAATGAAAAAGATTAGAAGTGCCAAGAGACATGCCTCTAATCCTCCAGGACGTGAATGTAGAACCCTGGATGCTTTTGGTAGAAGAATCTTCCAAGCTTCCATGCTTGCTTGCAAGAATTAATTCTTATAGTCTCTACATGGGCATGTTCTTAAAAGAGGTCACTGACCATTTGCAGACTTTAAGTCCTTTTATGTCTGACAATATTTATTTATTTAATTTATTTAACAGTTATTTCTATACCGCTCTTTCCGAAGTATCAAGTGCGGTTTACAAGGAACAGTAAGTTATATGGTATGAGATAGAGAATACCTAGTCGTTTTACAAAGAACAGGTGAAACTATTTACAAGTAACAATATAACGTTTGAACAGTAAAATATTAGAACATATATACATTGGAGGTACTTACAAATTATATCATGGATCGATATTTTAATGCATGAATTATTTTAAATGTGACAAATCACATAATTATAAGGTTAGGGGAATCGTTATCTGTATATATGTGTGGTATGGTTAAGGATTATGTGGTTATGTAATTATTTGTTATGTGTTATGTCGTATTGTAGTATGGTTGTTAACCTGTGTCTCTCTCTGTATTCTGCTTAGGTAGTGTATTGTAGTGTAAAGTGAATAAATGAGTTTTTAATTTTTTTCTAAATTCCTTTATGTTTGACAATATGCGAATGTTGTCAGGTAGATTATTCCAGAGGATAGGTGCTGAATGTGAGAAAGCCCTCTTGTTGGTTTGTTTTCTAGCTTTTGTGTAATCTTTTGGTATTGCTATAGTGTTTGTGTTTCTGCTCCTGTGCGATCGTTTATCTATTTCTAAGTTAATGAATGTATTGAGTGCAGATGGTGCTAGGTTATTTATTAGTTTAAAAGTGGTGACAAGAATTTTGTATTTTATTCTGCTGTAAATAGGTAACCAGTGAAGTTCAGCCAGAATCGTTGTGATATGCTCTATTGAGCTTATATTCATTATAATCCTTGCTGCAGTGTTCTGAGTTAGTTGTATCTTTTTAATATTTTGCTTTGTGATGCCGTTAAGGATTATATTTGCAAAATCAAAGTGTGGGGTTATGATAGCTTGAATTATAGTTATGAAGTCTTGTAAGTGAATCATTGGTCTTAATTGTTTCAATGTCTTGAGTTTGTAATGTATGTTTTTTGTCAGGTTTTTTATGTGTGAATCCATGTTGAGTTTATTGTCGAGTATCACACCTAGGTATTTTACTTCTTTTTTTATGTTGATCTCATGGTTATCTAGGGTAATGGTGCTTGGAGGTGTGTGTGTTTGATTTTTAGTGATAAATAGTACATCGGTTTTTGTGAAATTGATGTGTAAGTTCTGATCCTTAAGCCATTTTGTTAGTTCTTTAAAACATTCTGTTATTTGTTGTAGTGGTGGGTGCGGGATTTTAAATGGGAGGTACAATAAAAGGCAAGAATTTCTCTCTGCACTCAAACATGCCCAGGATGTCTCCAAATTCTCCAACCGTGCATCTTTCGATTCCTTTGAATGCGTAAGCAGAGCCTCAGCTATAGCTATAGCAGCACGTAGAGTTGCTTGGCTTCAAGCACCTGATTTGGAGACCTGGGTCCAAGATTAATTGGGAAATATCCCTTGTACAGGTGAAAATCTGTTTGGTAAAGATTGGCAAGCAAAAGCCAATCTGATGGATGCTGAAAATTCTGCTTTGGATAGACTATCCAAATCTACAGCTGCTCCTGCTAAGAAAAGGTTGTTTAAGAAAACACCTTTTTCAAAGAAGGGAAGATCATATCCTGCTTATAGTCAGAGAGCATCTTCTGCAGCTCAGTTCCCTTCCAAACGTCAGCAATCCTCCAAACAGACCAAGGCAAAGGCTGCGAGGCCTGCTCCATCCCAGCAGTCTCAGCCACCTCAGGGCCTTTGACTTTCTGCTAGAGAACTTAGCCTTTCTGGCTGTAGAAGGACCAGAGCCCTCCACCATTCCAGGAAGGCTATGTCACTTTGCTCCCAGATGGGGGCAAATCACAGCATAGCAGTGGACACTCTCCATCATAAGAGAGGGGTACAAACTTCATTTTTCCAGCTTGCCCCCTCTCACAAGAGTGCATCAGTTCAATTCTCCTACCTCCGTCCTCAACCTATTAGAGCAGGAGGTTGCCACTCTTCTAGCCCAAGGGGCAGTAGAGGAAGTGCCTTCTCAACAACAGGGCACAGGGTTCTACTCCCCCTATTTTCTTATCCAAAAGAAAACAGGGGGCTTCAGACCCATTCTAGATCTCAGAGAATTGAACAAATTCCTAGTCAAAGAAAAATTCAAGATGGTTTCTCTGGGAACTCTGCTGCCATACCTTCAGAGTCAGGATTGGCTTTGTTCTCTAGATCTCAAGGATGCGTACACCCATGTTCTCATCCATCCAACTCACAGAAGGTTCCTTCGGTTCCTTTTCCAGGAGAAGCACTATCAATACAGAGTGCTCCCCTTTGGCCTGGCCTCTGCACCAAGGGTGTTCACAAAATGCATGGCAGTGGTTGCTGCTTTTCTGCGCACCCTGGGAATATTTGTCTTCCCCATTCGAGCTCCCACTCAATCAGAGGCCAGGACTGCTCTAACCTGCACAATGCGTATCCTTCAATACTTAGGGCTGGTAATAAACATCCCAAAATCCAAATTGATCCCTACTCAGTCCCTGGAGTTTATAGGAGCATTGTTGGATACCACAAAGGCAAGGGCCTTTCTTCCCCAGGCCTGTTGCCTTCGCTTGATGCAGTTAGCTTCTCAAGCAGAGTTGAAACCCCTACTCACTGCTCGAGAGATGTTACAGTTGCTAGGCCACATGGCTTCCACCGTTCATGTGGTGCCATATGCTCGCCTTCACATGAGAGCAGCTCAGTGGACTTTATCCACCCAATGGACCCAGGCATTAGGCTTCCTGTCAGACAAAATAGCAAACACAAGTCACCTCATTTTGTTCCTCCAGTGGTGGAAGTCCCCTCAGAACCTCTTGCTGGGGTGTCCTTTTCAACAGCCTCTACCCCAGGCAACTCTTACAACAGATGCTTCTCCGATGGGCTGGGGAGCTCATCTTCAAGACCTCTCCACCCAGGACATCTGGTCCCCACAGGAGACTTGTCTCCACATCAATCTCTTGGAACTCAGAGCAGTCTTCCTTGCTCTATGAGTTTTCCACACCCTGCTCAGCCACAAGACAGTCCTTGTCCACACGGACAATCAGGTAGCTATGTTCTACATAAACAAGCAGGGAGGAACTGGCTCTCTTTCGCTTTGCAATGAAGCTCTGCGACTGTGGGCCCTTGCCAGAGAGCATCACATTCATCTTCTGGCAGTCTATCTTCCAGGGGTTCAAAACTCTTGGGCAGACAGACTCAGTCGAGTTCTGCTTCCACACGAGTGGTCCCTACATATGGCCCAGGTCTCCAATATTTTTCACATTTGGGGAACCCCGGACATAGACCTCTTTGCAAGTCCGTGGAATGCCAAACTTCCCCGGTTCTGTTCCAGAACTCCGGCTCAGGGGGCTCAGGCAAGGGATGCTTTCCTCCTTCACTGGGGTCAAGACTTCCTGTATGCCTTTCCACCCATCCCCCTAATTCCCAAAACCCTATTCAAGCTTCAGAGAGACAGAGGCCACATAATTCTCATAGCTCCTCATTGGCCACGGCAAGTGTGGTACCCTCTGCTTCTACATCTCTCTCAAGCTCCCTCCCTAGAGTTAGGGTCTGCTCCAGACCTCCTCTCTCAGGAGGACGGAAAGTTGTGGCATCCCAATCCCCAGTCTCTGCATGTCAGGGCTTGGTTGCTGAAGGCTTAGATCTCCAGGATCCTCCTCTTTCTCAGCAAGTGAAAGATGTTCTTCAGGCTTCCAGAAAACCTTCCACTAGACGTTCTTACGCCTTCAAGTGGAAAAGGTTTACCATCTGGTGTTCTGAAAAGGGTCTTAACCCCGTGCCATACCTCTGGAATCGTTGCTGGAGTATCTCCTGCATCTGTCTAATGCAGGCCTTAAGACAAATTCAGTAAGAGTCCATTTGAGTGCTATTGCAGCTTCACTCAAACCTCTAAATGGACAACCTGTTTCCTCTCATCCCCTTGTAGCAAGGTTCATGAGAGGCCTCCTTTTAACAAAGCCTCCCATTAGACCACCACCTGTGGCATGGGACTTAAATTTGGTTCTTGGTCAGCTTATGAACCCGCCTTTTGAACCTTTAGCTACTACCTCCTTGAAATACCTTTCTTGGAAGGTTATCTTTCTCATTGCAATCACATCAGCACGCCACATCAGTGAATTGCAAGCACTAGTAGCTAATCCACCTTATACAAGGTTCCATCATGACAAGGTGGTCCTTAGGACTAATCCACATTTTATGCCTAAGGTGGTCTCGCCTTTTCTCCAGGACCAAGCAGGAAGTCAGTCCTCACATATGGGTGACGTCGGTGCCGACGGAGCCCTCGCGGAGCAATTTTTCCCCAGCTTTCAAAGAAAGCCTTTGGGAATTGCAGCGCGCATGCGCGGTCCTCTTCCTGCCCAAGGGTGCCATCTTGCTCAGTCTTCTTTTTTCCGCGGAGCCCTACAGACGTTGCCTGTGAATCCCCGCAGAAAAGTTGATTTTTTTCTCTATTTTTCTTTTTTTTCTTCGGTTCGACGCCGGTTCTTTTCCCGCCCGGACTCGCGACGCCGGTTGCGAGTCCGTCCCTTATTTTTCGGTTTTTTGTCCTTCGTGACAGATTTCGCGCCTTTTTCCTTTTTCCCTGGCAGCCCGGTCATTCGACCTCGCAGGGGCCCTTTTTCCCCCGATGGCTGCCAGCGGCTTTAAAAAGTGTGATCTCTGTAAGAAACTCATGTCTCTTACAGACACTCATGACTTCTGCCTCCGCTGCCTCGGCCCAGATCATGACTCCCTGATCTGTGTGCCATGCGGCAAAATGTCCTCAAAAGCATTGAGGAGTCGGCAGCATCAGCGGGAGCGTATCTTCTCTGACTCCGGCCGGGCTCGGACCTCGTCAGAGGCTTCGACGTCTCGGGACTCTGGTCCTGAGCATCGTTGAAGTTCCTCTGAGAGGGGGTCTCCTACCCGGGAACATCATCGGAAGAAGAAACCCGCGAGGGCGGGATCGCTGGACGCTCCTGGTTCCTCGAGGGCCAGGTCGCATAGCCCCCACTCCCGTCCCGGGTCCTTGGAGACGGAGAGGCCGTCAAAACATCCTCGACTCGAGGTGGACTTGCCCGCTCACGTGAGTACTGTTGTCCTCGTTGACTCGCCTCCGAAGGACCCGACGTCGGGCCCGACGCCGTCGGGGCCCGAGTCGGGGGCTGCTGGGTCTCCTGAGCTCGTACTCAGGTTGACGGCCTTGGAGAGCAGTCTGACTGCCTTCTTGGACCAGCAGCGGGTATTGATCGCTGGCCTCGCCGGTGCTTCTACCCTGACCGCCGGGACGTCGACCTCCAAATCTACCCCGGAGACCGAGCCGATCCTCGAGTCCATGAGGGCTCGAGTCGATCCTCGGTCGAGCTCTCCTTCGGCCTCCCGTTCGGGACCGAGGTCGTCGATGCCGGCTCCCTCGGCATCGGTGCGGATAGCATCGGTGCCCGCCCGACCGGAGCCGCTCGACTCCTCCGACGAGGAGTCGGCCTGGGAATCTGAGGACGAAGAGTCACCTGGTTCCTTTCGGACTCGGTGTGTCCCTTCGGACTTCCCCGAGTCCGAACCTCGGAGACGGTCCCCCCCGGAGGATACCCAGTTCTCGGACTTCGTGAGGGATATGGCCAAGGCCTTGGCCTTCCCCGCGGATCCCGAGGAGGAGCCTCGAGTCGAAGAACTCGATGCCCTCCAATATGACTCTCCCCCGAAGGAGGCCTTTATTGTACCGGTTCCTCCGATGGTGGAACGACTTCTCTTCCGCATGTGGGAGAGCCAGGCGTCGTCGCCGGTATTAAGCAAGCGGGTCGATTCCATTTATCGAGTCCGCAAGAGCCCCGGCTTCCAGAAGGAACAACTACCGCACCATTCCATGGTGGTGGAATCGGCCATGCATAGACTTAAGAGTCAAAAAATGCACTCCTCGGTGCCCCCTGGTAGGGAAGCCCGAAGCCTGGATGCCCTCGGTAGGAAGTGCTTCCAGGGCTTTATGCTTGCTTGTCGAGTCCAGACATACCAGCTCTACATGGGCATGTATCTCCGAGACCTGGCTAAGGAAATAGCCGGGTTCTCTGCTGGTCTCTCCGACGAACCTTTGCAGAGGTTCCAATCCTTGTCTACTGGTATTCGGGAGTGCTCCAAGTTTATATCTCGAGCAGCCTATGATGGTTTTGAGGCTTCGGCTCGAGTAGCTGCTGCCGGCATCGGTGGACGCCGCCAGGCTTGGCTTCAGACGTCCGACCTCGAGCCCTTGGTACAGGACAAGTTGGTCGATGTCCCCTGCCGAGGTGATAACCTCTTTGGCAAGCCCATGGATGAGAAGGCTGCACAAATCGAGACGGAGACTCTCACCAGGACTCGTCTCTCAAGGAAGACCTCTGCCCCTTCTCAAAAGAAGAAGGCCTCGAGGAAAAAGCCCTTTTACCCGAAGAAAGGTGCTGCCTATAAATACTACCCTCAGTATCAGGCCTCAGCAGCTCCCCCACAGGGAAAGCTTGCCAAGGGACGGGGTAATGGGTCCCGTAGGCAGCAAGCCCCCAAGCCTGCACCACCGGCCCCTTCTCAGCAGGGTGGGGGTTTTTGACTTCCTCAGCATAGCCTCTCTCCCTCAGCTGGTTTCTCTCAGCACAGGAGGCCGGCTGGTCCACTTTGCCCAAAGGTGGTCCAACATCACCACAGATACGTGGGTACTTCACATAGTTCAAAAGGGTTATCTTCTTCACTTTCACCAGGTACCTCCCTCCTACTTTCCGGGGGAGCCTCCCAGACTGCCTTTGCACAAGGCCTTACTCCTTCAGGAGTTAGCAAGTCTTGTTCAGGAACAAGCCGTGGAACCGGTGCCCCACCACCTGAAGGGCCAAGGGTTTTACTCAAGGTACTTCCTGATTCCAAAAAGAACAGGAGGCCTCAGACCCATCCTGGACTTGCAAAACCTCAACAAGTTCCTTGCAAAGGAAAAGTTCAAGATGCTTACCCTTGGAATCCTGCTGCCCTACCTCCAGCAGGGAGACTGGCTATGCTCCTTGGATCTGAAAGATGCATATACTCATATCCTCATTCATCCGGACCACAGACAATATCTCAGATTTGTTGTGGGAGGAAATCATTACCAGTACAGAGTGCTGCCCTTTGGCCTATCCTCTGCACCCAGGGTGTTCACCAAATGCCTCGCAGTGGTGGCGGCTTATCTGAGACTTCAAGGTCTGTTTGTGTTCCCATACCTGGACGACTGGCTCATCAGAGCCCAGTCTTCCCAAGAGGCCACTCAAGCCACTCATCGCACTGTGGCTCTGCTCCAGCACTTGGGTTTTGTCATAAACTTCGCAAAGTCCACTTTGCTCCCCTCTCAAAATCTCGAGTTCATCGGCGCCCGGTTGGACACACTTCAGGCGTGGGCCTTCCTCCCTATGGACAGGGCCAAGTGGCTCATGGATCTCGCCGGCCACTTTCACAGCAATGCGCTGGTCTCAGCCAGGCACTTTCTGCGACTGCTCGGCCATATGGCTTCCACGGTCCATGTGACCCCCAATGCCCGACTGAACATGCGTCCTGCTCAGTGGTGCCTTCGCAATCAATGGCATCAGGCCACGGGGAGCCTAGCGGACTCCGTACAGATCTCCGACCAGCTGGTATCTTCTCTACAATGGTGGCTTCATCTGCCAAACCTGGTACTAGGAGTGACTTTTCAGCCCCCTACGCATTCTCAGGTCCTGACGACTGATGCTTCTCTCCTGGGTTGGGGAGCACATTGCCAAGGGACATGTACTCAAGGCCTCTGGACTCCTTGGGAGTCTGCTCAGCAGATAAACTTCCTGGAGCTCAGAGCCATCCGCCTAGCGCTCAAAGCATTCTCTCACCTGGTTTCTCACCAGTCGGTGCTGATACAGACAGACAATCAGGTTGCAATGTTCTACGTGAACAAACAAGGCGGAACAGGCTCCTTCCTTATCTGTCAGGAGGCACAAAAACTATGCTCTTGGGCAGTCCACCACGGCATCTTCCTCAAGGCTGTCTATCTCCCAGGTCAAGAAAATTACCTGGCCGACAAGCTCAGCAGGATCCTCCAGCCACACGAGTGGAGGTTGGATCCGCTGGTGGTTCAGCGGATCTTTCTCAAGTGGGGCCTCCCCACCATGGATCTGTTTGCCAGTCCTCTGAACCGGCAGCTGCCCAGATTCTGCTCTCGACAGCCGCATCCTCTCCGGGTAGCGGCGGATGCTTTTCTAATTCCATGGTCCACCGGCCTCTTGTATGCCTTTCCTCCCATGCCACTGGTGTCTCGGACGCTCTTCAAGGTTCTCAGAGACAAAGCATCGATGATCCTAGTGGCTCCCCGGTGGCCGAGACAACCTTGGTTCCCGCTTCTAATGCAGCTAGCGGTAGACACTCCTCTTCCACTGGGATTTCAGCCCGACCTCCTGTCGCAGGATCAGGGGACTCTCCTACACCCCAATCTCCGGTCCCTTCATCTGATGGCCTGGCTGCTGAAAGGGTAGTCCTTGCTCCTCTGCAGCTACCTCCAGATGTGGAGGAGGTCGTCTTGGCCTCCAGGAGGCCTTCCACCCAAAAGGCCTACGCTCTCAAGTGGCATCGGTTCTCCGTCTGGTGTACTCAGCAGTCTCAAGATCCTTTCTCCTGTTCAGCATCAGTGGTCTTGCAGTACTTGCTCTCTCTCTCCAACCTTGGACTAAAGTCCAACTCGGTAAAGGTCCACTTCAGTGCTCTTTCTGCACATCACATGCCGGTGGATGGTAGATCTCTTTCCAGCCACCCTCTGGTGGCTCGTTTTCTCAGAGGCCTCCTTCTCCTTAAGCCACTTTTGCGCCCGCCAGCCCCGGACTGGGATCTTAATGTGGTGTTGCAGCGGATTACCTGTCTGCCTTTTGAGCCTATGGCTATCTGTCCGCTACGTTTTCTTTCATGGAAAACCTTGTTCTTGGTAGCCCTCACTTCGGCTAGACGCATTAGTGAGCTGCATTAGTGCCCTGGTTTCTGATCCTCCTTACACTAGGTTCTACAAGAACCGGGTAGTCCTACGGACTCACCCTAAATTTCTTCCCAAAGTGGTTTCCCCTTTTCACATCAACCAGGAGGTGGTACTTCCGACCTACTTTCCCAGGCCACACTCCAGTCGAGCTGAAATGGTCCTGCATACCCTGGACTGTAGAAAGGCGTTGACCTTCTACCTTGACCGTACGCGGGAGCACCGAAAGGCTGTTCAGCTCTTCGTGTCTTATGACCCCAACAAGTTGGGGCTCCCTGTCTCCAAGCGTACTCTGTCCCTCTGGATTGCGGACTGTATCGCTTGGGTGTACGAGGCTGCCGGCCTCGTGCTGGAAGGTAGAGTCACAGCTCATCGTGTTCGGGCGAAGGCTACATCGGTAGCTTACCTCCGCTCTGTTCCATTGGCAGACATCTGCCGGGCCGCTACTTGGTCTTCAAGCCAGACTTTTGCAGCCCATTACTGCCTGGAGAGGGAGTCCCGCAGGGACAGTGCTTTCGGACAGGCAGTCCTCCGTAACCTCTTCGAGGTATAGGCAACTCCTACCCTCCGTCCCGGATGTTGGGCTACCGGTTGGAGACATATTCAGAGAAGATTCCTTCCTTCTGTGCTAATGACCTTGAGGGAGCTCATTTTTGTGCTTAGGGTCTCCGGTAGCCTTAAGCTTGGGAGTCCCATATGTGAGGACTGACTTTCTGCTTGGTCCTGGAGAAAGCGTAATTACTCACCTGTAACAGGTGTTCTCCAGGAGCAGCAGGAATCAGTCCTCACAACCCTCCCTCCTCCCCTTGGAGTTGCAGTTATATGCTTTCGTTTTTGCTAATTTTTGCTGTCTTTTAGCTATGTCATCTGACTGAGCAAGATGGCACCCTTGGGCGGGAAGAGGACCGCGCATGCGCGCTGCAATTCCCAAAGGCTTTCTTTGAAAGCTGGGGAAAAATTGCTCCGCGAGGGCTCCGTCGGCGCCGACGTCACCCATATGTGAGGACTGATTCCTGCTGCTCCTGGAGAACACCTGTTACAGGTGAGTAACTACGCTTTCACCTCAACCAAGAAGTCCACCTACCTGTCTTTTTTCCAGGACCTCATGCATCACTTGCAGAGAGGAATCTTCATACCCTGGACTGTAGAAGAGCTCTGGCTTTTTTCTTACAGAGGACACAGCAACATAGAAAGTCTTCCCAACTCTTTGTTGCTTTTGATCCTTCTCATTTGGGACACCCAGTCTCCAAGAGAACTCTTTCCAACTGGATTACCCAATGTATTTCTTTCGCCTATCAGAGCAAGAACATTTCTCTGGAGGGCCATGTCACAGCTCACAATGTGAGAGCCATGGCAGCCTCAATGGTTTATCTGAACTCTGTGTCTATCGATGACATCTGCCGAGCAGCCACTTGGGCCTCAGTTCATACCTTCACAGCCCATTACTGCTTAGACAAGGACTCCCGCCGGGATGCCTTGTTTGGTCAGGCTGTTCTCAAACATCTGTTCCATACTTAATCAACTCCTACCCACCATCCCTCATAGGATGCCAGAGATCCAGGTGGGGAAGTGCAGCCCTGTCCCAGGGACACACAACTTCTGGGCGCTCTCCCTGGCATCAAAAGCTAGGGAGTCCCCATATGTGAAGACTCATTCCTGCTTGTTCCTGGAGATAGCACAGTTACTTACCTGTAACAGGTGATCTCTGGGAACAGCAGGAATAAGTCTTCACAACCTACCCACCTCCCCTAGGAGTTCTCTCTTTCTCTCTCTCTCTTCCTTTCCCTCTCTCTCCCTCTTTGTCTCAGCTATAAAACTCAACTGAGGAGAGACAGTTGGAAAGGCAGGAAGGCAGCACGCAGACGCTGTGGGATGCCCCCAAATGCTTTCTGATTGGACGCTGGGGAGCGTTCCCGCGCAGGCTCCGTCGGTACCGACGTACCCATATGTGAAGACTTATTCCTGCTGTTCCCAGAGATCACCTGTTACAGGTAAGTAACTGTGCTTTCTTTTAACCCTTCGGTAATTTTACCCACAAATACATTGAACAGGAGCAGTTCTAGGCTCAATCCCTGAGGAACTCCACTGCTAATCCTCCGTTCTTCAGAGTAAGTTCCATTAACCATCATCCTCTGTATTCTTTTAGTCAACCAGTTCACACCTTGGGATCTATTCCCAGGCTGCTCAGTTTATTCACAAGCTTCCTATGAGGAACAATATCAAAGGTTTTGCTGAAATCTAAGTAGGCCACATCCATTACATGCCCTTGATCTAGTTCTCTGGTCACCCAGTCAAAGAAATCATTCAGGTTTGTTTGGCACGATCTTCCCTTGTTAAATCCATGTTGCTTTGGATCTCACAGCTCATTGGCTTTCAGAAAAAACACTATCCTTTCTTTCAGCAGCATCTCCTTTAGTTTTCCCACCACTGAGGTAAGGCTTACTGGCCAGTAGTTTGCCACTTCTTTTCTGTTGCCATATTTGTGAAGAGGGACCACATCAGCCTTTTTCCAATCCTGCAGTAACTCCCTAGTTATTTATGTAAGGCAGTAATTAACTGCTATTACATAAGAAGTAGGAAATGGTCTATATGGAAGGCTTCAGTCTTGGGTTATGGAAAAAAAAAAGTTACTCATCTGTAGCAGCATGTACTCTGTGGACAGCAGAATAAGTCTTCACCAGGGCCGGCCCAAGGGTTTCAGCAGCCGTTGACAGAAGCCCTGGCTGTACTGTCCCCCCCCGCCGAGCCGCATTGCTGTTCCCCACTGCCACAGATTCTAGCGGTGGGATTGGGGGGCGGGGCTCGACTCTGCAGCAGGCCATGTGCCTTGGCACATATGACCTGCCACTTTTGACCCCCCCCCCCCCCGACACAACTTTGCGTGGTCAGAAGCGGTTGGTTTGCAGCTTGTCGTGCTGTGAGGGCTTGTGTGCATCAGTGATACTGAGGGCTAAGCTATCAGTAGCTTAAATACTGGTAGGGTCTCCCAAGATGGACAGTTCTCAGCTGAGGTGTTAGACCAATACAAACCACCCATCTGGGCAGCAGCAGAATTTATTTTATTGAACAGTTTTTTTATACTGCTTTATTATTTCAGTCAAAGTGGTTTTACATTGTAACTTAAACTTGGTAATGTATATTAAACAGGGACATTGATAACTTGGATTTTTCTGAGGCAATGGAGGGTAAAGTGACTTGCCCAAGGCCACAAGGAGTGCTAGTGGGACTTGAACCCTGGTCTCGCTGAGCACGCACTGCAGCTGGACGCGGCACGCTGCCGACCCTCTCCCCTCACAGGGCAGTGCAGCAGAGGTGGCAACTCTGGACGAGAGCTGGGCCCTTCCTGTGGATTGCTCCAGCTGCAGCGGGCATCTCTCCCCCTCCGCCCCCCTCCCCAGGGGGGCGCTGTGGGCAGGCTGGCGTCCCGCCTCGGCCGGCTCCTAGCAGCTGACTTTGTACTGGTGTGGACTGGAGTATCCGACTGTGTAATTAAAACAAAGCATTGCGAAGGCCCATGGCGTGTGTTGACGCAATGTGATTTCTCCCCAGTACTCTGAATATCAAAGTGAAGAAATTCAAGGAAGTGCGGTAAACAGAAAAACTTTGACTCTCTTAAGGTTAGCCAAATGCCTCTTCATCTAATTAGTGACGCGTATGAATGGATGAATGAGATTCCCACTGTCCCTACCTACTATCTAGCAAAACCACAGCCAAGGGAATGGGCTTGGCGGACTTAGCGGGGAAAGAAGACCCTGTTGATCTTGACTCTAGCCTGGCACTGAAGTGACATGAGACGTGTAGGATAAGTGGGAGGCCTGCCTGGGCCAACAGTGAAATAACACTATTCTTATCATTTTTACACTTACCCGGTTAGGCAAGAGGGTGAGCCCCGAGGGGCTCTCGCTTCTGACTCCAAGCGCCTAGCGCCTGCCGGGCACGACCCGCTCTGGTTACAGTTGTAGATGGCTGAAAAATAGACTGGAACATTGCTACTCTAATCTCTTAGATGTTCATGGATGTGATGTACATCTAGATTTTCTACTAACATAAAAAATCCCATCATGTACACATTTACCACCTTGGTTTAATTACTTAACAGAATGAACTTGTATCACTCATTATTTGTGACGTGTAAAAGCTAAATCTGAAGATTTTTCTTTACATGTATCACTATGCTTCTTGCACAATAAGAAACAAAAATAATAGATACCAACAAACTATCACTTCTTCATGACAAGCATAATCACATAAATGCACTTGATAACCTGCATCCCCAGACTGAAGATTTTTGAAGGTTTTTTTTTTTTTAATTTTACTTTTTCCCTTTTGCTCTTTTTTTTTTCCCTTTAGTCAAATAAACTTGTTCTGACTTTGACACGCAATTCAGTTTTCACATGTAACTTCAGAACTTTTCTTAGTCTGTCATATCATGCAAATCATTCACATCAATTAAAATATGTACTCTAGAGAATCTTTTCTGCAGATATAAGAAACTCCAAGAGGTCCCATTTACACTCAACACGTACTTTTTCTTTTAACCAGGATCATACATCATGGATCAAACTTTTTTACTGTACAAATACAGAAATGGTTAATCGTTTGGGTTTTTTTCTTCCTCTATCACACTTGTCAGATCCAGGATCTCTAAAGTAGTCTTAAATATAATTTTAAATGAAATTACAGTTGTGCATATTTATTTCTACTGCTGCCAACTGGAAACAAAAATGGTTCTTTCTGATATAGATGGGAATTAGCTACATTCAGGCTGTACTTTAACTGTAACTATTCTTTGTTTAAAAATACACTTCTAACTGACAATATCTTTCGCTACAGAGTTAACGTAAACAAACAAAACTCTGCCAGACTTGTTGCTGTTATCTGTGCTGTCTTTTTCTATCACGCTATTACTGCAGTGTACTCTGCATTCTCCCAATCCACTGACTCGGAGAATCCATTCCATATTATAGCACAAACCCAAACAGATAGCAAGGAAAAAACGCTAGTTGCGCAAACACGCTACTCTTACTGTTGCAAAATCAAGCATAGAACCTTATTTCCAAAAGAAGCAGGAAAGAAAAAGGAAAGTAATCTTATTCTTATTTCTAACACTAATATAGACTTCATTTAGTTCAAAAATATATTCCATCAGTCATCTGCTTCTAAGTATTCTTAATTGCTCAGGCTTTACCAAATTCACTGGTCAAGATATTTAAATATTTCCCAGGTTGCACATTCTTTTAAAACAACAATTTCAGTCATAAATTCTATTAAAATTGATATTTCTTCAATTATGTGGATCAGATAAAATTCTTATTCTATAACAGAAAACCATGGGCAAATGAAAAGCGTTAGTTTGCAGTTGCTTTAAGAATATCGCCACAATACACAGAACAAAGTTATTTCTTAATGTCACACTACAGACGCAGCGATCTTAAAGAGAACTTATACAGACAGAGACTTCAAGAAACAAACTATTAAAACTTCCTTCTACTTTTACATGAACTGCTTATAGAAGATAAAAATTTATTTCTGCTCATTCCACATGACAACTCTCTACGTATGTTGTAATTAGCATCTAACTAAAATCCTTACGATATGAAAATTATTCCTTCAAAACATTTTACAACAATCATCTCAATAGGAAAGGCGATTAGTACAACAAATTGAAATGCTAATAATATCAGGCATCGGAGCACTTCCCATAACTTCAGAAGAAGTACGCAAGCTGGAAATCCGCCATCATTCACAGTATTGAAATAATTATTTTATACTAAACCAAAATAAATCTCAGCATATCTAAATCACAGCGCTACAACATATCTCTGTTTTATAATTAAACTAAAGCCAGGAAAGCTTTCAAAACAAAGTGCACCTCTCTAAAAACCAAAACACATTCTCAGATACAGAAAACAAGGATGAAATAAAACAAACATTACTGATAAGAAAACAAGCATGTCAAATATCAACTTAAAAGTTTAGCAGTACGGCTCAGAGTACAACTACTAGCCAGGCTGTTCAAAATCTTTTACAACCAGAAAACATTATCTCTTTAAAACATGACTTCATTATATACTTTCTTTTCTAATACAAACAACTTATATTTTCACATGTACCATTACCTCACACCATGTAGGACAATACACTTCGGACACGCGGGACTAGAGGGCAGCCACCCTTCAATACTGACTGCCATTTCATATTTCAACATCGAAGCCTCTCTGAAGAAGTCCCTCTCTAGGAAAATAACAATGCTTCATTACCACTAGTCGTACTCCATAGTTTTGCACACATATGGACTGCCTCTTTTAAATGCTAGAATCCGTGACTGCTTGTATTCCATACTCACAATCCTCTCTGCCTTGCTTTGAATGAAGAAAAAGAAAAATCCAAGTCGTGGCACAAACTGAAAGTACTCTGCTTCATCCCTCATCAGCAACAAAACTTGGCTTCTTGGGCTTTATCCCTTCACTCAAAGCAATAGGAGAGCGAGAGTAATACGTAATAAAATAATTCACACACACAGAATTATGTTAAAAACACCATACTCGTAAGGTCTTAAGGGAAGGAAGTCCACAGTCCTGCAAACTCTAGCAGTTCCTGTAAATCCCCTTCAACCTGACTAGACCAGATCACCTCATTTATTGATAGAAAAGTTGCGTTGTCAGCACTGTTTTTGTTACAAATCTTGTTATGGGACAAAGGAAGCAGAGACATATTGCTTAGCTGTATTAGAAGAAGCAAAAACATTCTGTCCCATTCTGCTGAACATGGCCTTGGTTTTCAATACACATAACTTTCCAGGCTGCTAATGAATTCTAAGCCATTCTCCATATTAACTCTTTCAAAGGTCTCTGGCACCCCTTTTCAAGTCCCTTACAACAGTTCCCAAGCTAATGCTCTAACCATTAGGCTACTCCTCCACTCCATAGAATAGGATGGTATTGGCGACAGAGATCATATTTCTGTGATAATGGCAACAACACTAAAACTATGCGAAAGAAAGGCCTGGCAATCTACTTTTGTATCTTGCCACGAAAACCCAATGGATATTTTATTTATTTAGGCAGTTTTGTATACCACCTTATCCTTCAATCAAAGTGGTCACAACACAATTGGGGGATATATTTAACACGAGGGGATATGAGACATATACACTAATACTTACAGGGAACATGGGCATGGATAGTGCGATGCCCTAGCTTGGGCCCGAGGGCTTACAAGCATAGAACAGCCTTATAATGTCCTTTTAAATAAAGCTTCCCTTGTTTGTCCCCAGGGATTCTGGGACTCGTAGTTGGCTTACTTATATAAGGACAAATGTAGTTGTGAGTCCGGTGGTTTAAAGCAGCAAGAAATTTATTTTTATGTAGGATTCCCAAGGCATTAAAGCTCAAAACACAAATGCAAAAAGGATGCTTCTCCAACATAAGAGTAAATCAGGATAACAGGAAAAAATGCAACAAAAAGGCTTCTTTCACTGAGCAGCAGCTTTCATCAAATAAACCTGTACAGAGCACAGCTCCTGGTGGTCATTCAACATAACAAGGTAAACGTTGCACAGCTGCTGTTTTCTTTTCCAAATCAAACTTTTACTAACGATAGCTCCTGGGCTTTAGAAGTTCACATATTTAGTAAACCATATTCTTGGCTTTTCTCAACTCTTTGCAGTCATAAGAATTAATTACTATATTGTTTCAGTCTTTCAGCCCTGTTTAACAATGCTTAATTCTCCTTGAGACAAAAAGAGCAATCCATTGGTGATATTTCTGAGTCAGACTCTGGCATACAAGAATCCACCTGCATATCTTCTATGGATACCGGGTATTTCTCTCTTTCACCAGTTTTACAAACTTTCCCAGACTTCCTGTCTTCTAAAAACTCCTGGAACTGTTTCCACAGCACATCACCCTGAGAAGGCACACTGGTATTAGGAGGGTAAAGCTTCCTTTCTGCAAACAGTTTTCTTAATGCTTCTAGTGTTAAAAGCTCAGTCTCTCTGCTCCTATCTGGGTTTCTGTTTTCTCCATGCATAAAACTATCCACCCACCTCTTAGCAGATGAAGACGTTAGGTCAGGCTCCTGGACACTAGCTGTAGCAAACTGTTTTCCTGCAAGCTGTTTAGCTCTGCAAGTGCTGGCTTTACCTTGGGGCGAGTCTCTCAGACAACTGCTGATTCCTTTCCTCCTGCTATCTTTCAGGCTATGGAACTCAGCCTTCTGCTGTCTTTCTCCACTCCTGCCCAGATATTCACTCTCTTGAAAGTCTCCTTGGAACCTTTCTCCCTTTCCAGGATCTCTGAGTTTCTCCTTCTGGCTCTCTCTGCTGCGTCTCCTGTGTGTGTGTCTCCCTTCTCTCGTGTCCATGTGCTTCCCTTCCAAGTGCCTCTCTGTCTCTCTGCTCTGAATGTGCTTTTAAAAGCCGTTTGCTGCTGGGCACTCCCTTGCCTTTGCACAGGTGTGGCCAATCACTGAGCAAACTTGGCTCCTTGTCTGAACTAGGGCTTAGCAGAGAGCTGAGTTTTTTTCTTGCAAGCTCTGTGCACAAGTGAACTGTCACCTGTTTTAAAGGGAAAAACAGGGTTTCCACCACTTCCATCTCTTCCTGGGAGCTCTCCTCACCACAATAGTCACAACAAAACAAATTGCACTATAGTGCGGGAAGATGAGATCCCCAGGTCAGAAGACACTCAACTGGCTACTGGGGAGGAGCTGAAGACTTGGTGAGTAAAGCCAGCATTTATGATGTGGTTGGATCAAAGCCCTCGGGATGTCTGACTGCCGATGTAGCTGAGCATGAAATGAGTCAAAAGATGCAAAGATGTCTTATATATTGTGACATGTAACATACGAAGCATGAACCCAGAGAAGATGGAGGTGGTCAAGAATGAAATGGAACGTGTACAACTCGATCTGTTGGGTATCCGTGAACTGAAATGGACTGGCATCAGGTACTTTGCATCTGATGATCACATGGTCTACTATGCTGAAAATGAAAGACAAAGAAGAAATGATGTTGCATTTATAATTAGATGAAACCTGCAATAACTGTAATGAAATACAGTGCAATCAGTGAATGCTTAATTTCTGTTCATCTGCGAGCAATTTCCATCAGTACAACTATAATTCAAGTATATGCCCCAACAACAGCTGCAGAAGAGGATGAAGTTGATGAGTTCTATGAGCAAATTTAAGCTGAAATTGCAAACAGGATATCCTGATAGTCATGGGTGACTGGAACACAAATGTTGACAACAAAGAAGGCAAAATGGTTGGAAAATATGGACTTGGCGACAGAAATGAAGCTGGAGAAAGACTGATAGAATTCTGCAAGACCAACGATCTATTCATCTCAAACACCACCTTTCAGCAACACAAGCAGCGACTGTACACATGGACTTCACCCAATGGATTGTACAAAAATCAAATTGACTACATCTGTGGAAGTCAATGATGGAAAAGCTCAATAACATCAACAAAGACAAAACCTGGAGCTGACTATGGTACAGATCACCAACTACTAGTATAAAATCTCAAGCTAATGTTGAAAAAGAGCAAGCCAGTCATGAATGTAGCAAAATATAACCTTGAGTATATACCACCAGAATTTAAAGACTGCCTGCAAAATCGATTTGCCACTTTAGATACAAATGGCAGAGCACCAGAAGAGTTATGTGATGACATCAAGAAGGTTGTGTTGGGAGAAAGTGAGAAATCTCTACAAAAGGTGAAAAAAGCAAAAACAGCCAAAATGGATGACCGAAGAAACTCTGAAAATTGCCTGAAACGCAGAGAAGCTAAAGCCAGAGGAGAAAGAGGCAATCACAGAACACAACAGAGATTTCCAACATGCAGCAAGACAAGATAAGGAGAAGTACTACAATGACGCATGCAAGGAAATAGAAGCAGAAACTATTAAAGGAAGAGCAAGATCGGCTTTCCTAAAGCTATGAGATTTAAAGAAAAAATTCCAGCCTTGAATTGGTATGTTACAAGATGTTCCAGGATCCCTGTTGAATGATGTTGAGAAGATCAAAAAAAGGTGGAAAGAATATACAGAGTCATTATACAATAAAGATCAAGTGGACCAACAGCCATTTCAACCTGTACCGTATGATCTGGAAGCATTGGTGATGAAAGAAGAAATCAAAGCATCATTGAAAGTCTTATCAAAGAACAAAGCACCAAGCATTGATAGCATTCCCATTGAAGTATTACAGCAATCTGATGCAGCTGTTACCATACTTACAAGGCTCTGCCAGGAAATTTGTAAAACATCATCATGGCCAATTGACTTGAAAAGATCTGTGTTAATACCAGTACTAAAGAAAGGTGATCCAAGTGACTGGAAATTATCACACAATTGCTCTGATCCCACAAGCGAGCAAGATTCTACTGAATATTATTCAGCAGAGACTACAACCATACCTGGAACGAGAACTGCCTGAAGTGGAAGCAGGATTCAGGAAAGGGCGAGGAATGAGAGACGACATCACGGATGTGAGATGGATCCTTGAAAAGATTAAAGAATCCACAAAAGCATATCTATGTGTTTTATTGACTACAGCAAGGGTTTTGACTGTGTAAACCATGAGAAGTTCTGGGCCACATTAAGAAGCATAGTTATACCACAACACCTGATCATTCTCTTGCACAACCTTTACATTGATCAAGAAGCAACAGTTGGAACTGAAGAAGGAAAAACATAATGGTTTAAAATCAGCAAAGGTATATGACTTTCCCCCTACCTGTTTAATTTATATGCAGAACAAACCAACAGAGAAGCAGGACTGTATGAAGACAACAGAGGTGTGAAGATTTGTGGGAGGCTCATCAACAACCTTCGCTATGCTGATGATACCACATTACTGGCTGAAAGTGAAGACTATCTGAAACATTTGCTTCTCCAGGACCAAGCAGGAAGTCAGTCCTCACATATGGGTGGCATCGACGTCGATGGAGCCCTTGCGGAGCATTTCCCCAGCTTTCTATGAAAGCCTTTGGGAATACTGCACGCATGCGCGGTCCCCTTCCAGCCTAAAGGTGCCATCTTGCTCAGTCTTTCTTTTTCTGAGGAGCCCGACGGACGTTCGTCCTAGTCACCCGGAGAAAAGTTAGATTTTTCTTGCGATTTTCTTGCGATTTCATCGCGGTTCTTATCCGGTTCCCCTTCCCGCCGGGTTTGGTACACCGGTATTGAGCCCGTCTTCCTTTTTTCGTTTTTTGCCCTTAGTAGCTGGCGTTCGTGCCCTTTTTTCTTTTTCCCTGGAAGGCCGGTCCTTTGACCTTGCGGGGGCTCTTTTTTCCCCGATGGCTTCCAGTGGTTTCAAAAAGTGTGATTGGTGCAAGAAACTGATGTCTCTCACTGACACACACACGACTGCTGCCTTCAGTGCCTTGGTCCCGATCATGATCCTAAGATCTGTGGGCCCTGTGGCAAAATGTCCACTAAGGCACTGCGAAGTCGACAGTATCAAAAGGAAAGGCTTTTTTCTGATTCGGCCTCCGGCCAGGCCCGGACCTCATCTGAGGCCTCGACGTCTCAGGAGTCTGACCCCAAGCATCGTCGAGGTTCCTTGGGCAGGGGGTCCCCCGATCGGGAGCGAAAGAGGAAGAAGCGGCTTGCGAGGGCGGCATCGGAGGAGGTCCCTGGCTCCTCGAGGGCTAGGTCTCGGACCTCCGACCGCCGTCCCTGGCCCTTGGAACAGGAGAAGCCATCCAAAATGCCTCGTGTGGAGCCGGAGTCTGCTGGACACGTAAGTCCTGTTGTCCTCGAGGACTCTCCTCCCAGGGAGCCGACGTCGGGCCCGGCAGGTGGCTGCTGAGTCTCCTGAGCTTGGACTCAGGCTGACAGCCTTGGAGTGCAGACTGTCTGCCTTCATGGATCAGCAGCGGGTGCTGATGGCCAGCCTTGCTGGCACATCTGCCCCGACCACCGGGACATCGACGTCAAAGTCGACCCCGGAGACCGAGCCAATACTCAAGACCATGAAGGCTCGAGGTCGTCCTCGGTCGCGGTCACCCTCGACCTCCCGGTTGGGACCGAGGGCGTCGACGCCGGTGCCTTCGGCATCAGGGCGGGTGCTGCTGGGCCCCACGCGGTCGGAGCCCGACAACTCTTCGGACGAGTCCGCCTGGGAGACGGAGGATGAGGAGTCCCCCGATACCTTCAGGACTCGGTGCGTCCCGTCGGACTCACCGCAGTCTGAGCCCCGGAGTAGATCCCCTCCGGAGGATATCCGGTTCTCTGAGTTCGTTCGGGATATGGCCACAGCGTTGGCGATCCCCGCGGACCCCGAGGAGGAGCCGAAGAGCTCGAGGCCCTCCAGTATGACTCTCCTCCGAAGGAGGCCTTTACTGTGCCAGTTCCTCCGATGCTGGAACGGCTCCTCTTCCGGATGTGGGAGGCACCAGCCTCGCCGCCGGTTCTGAGCAAGCGGGTCGACTTCATTTATCGACTCCGTAAGAGCCCTGGCTTTCAGAAGGCGCAGCTACCACACCATTCTATGGTGGTGGAATCGGCCATGCATCGTCTGAAAAGCCAGAAGATGCACTCCGTGGTGCCCCCCGGCCGGGAAAGTGCTTCCAGGGCTCGATGCTTGCTTGCCGTGTCCAGTCCTACCAGCTGTACATGGGCATGTACTTGCGGGACCTGGTAGAGGAACTTGCCGGGTTCTCAGCTGGTCTCTCCCGGGAACCTTTGCAGAGGTTCAAGTCCTTGTCTTTGGGGATCCGGGAATGCTCTAAGTTCATGTCCCGAGCAGTCTACGATGGCTTCGAGGCCTCGGCCCATGTTGCGGCAGCCGGCATCGCGGCTCGATACCAGGCATGGCTGCAGTCATCGGATCTCGAGCCATGGGTACAAGACAAGTTGGTTGATGTCCCTTGCCGAGGTGAGAACCTTTTTGGCAAGCCCATGGCCAAGAAGGCTGCACAGCTCAAGACCGAGCACCTCACGAGGACAAGGCTGTCTAGAAAGACTTCTGCCCCTTCTCATAAAAAGAAGGGCTCGGGTAGGAAGTCCTTTTACCCGAGGAAGGTGACTGCCTACAAACAGTTCCCACCTTACCAGGCCTCCCCAGCTCCCCCACAGGGTCAGCAGGCCAAGGGGCAAGGACATGGGCCCCATAGGCAGAAGGGCCCCATAGGCAGAAGGCACCCAAGCCTCCGGCTCCTGCTCCCACTCAGCAGGGTGGGGGTTTTTGACTCCCAAGGCATAGCCTCTCCGTCTCTGCTGTCCCATCCCTGCACAGGAGGTCGACTAGCCCTGTTTGCCCACAGGTGGCCACCCATTACAGGAGACAATTGGGTCTTAAGCATAGTCCACAAGGGCTACATGCTTCATTTCCATCAGTTGTCTCCTCCTTACTTCCCAGGAGAGCCTCCAAGGCCTCCTTTCCACACAGACCTCCTCCTGTAGGAGCTTCAGGGTCTGTTGCGAGACAAGGCGGTGGAGCCTGTGCCTCCCCACCTACAAGGTCACAGTTTCTACTCCAGGTACTTCCTCGTACCAAAGAGAATCGGTGGCCTCAGGCCTATTCTCGACCTCAGAAATCTCAACAGGTTCCTAGAGAAAGAAAAGTTCAAGATGCTTACTCTTGGAACACTTCTGCCCTACCTCCAGCAGGGAGATTGGCTATGCTCTTTAGATCTAAAGGATGCGTACACTCACATCCTCATTCATCCAGACCACAGAAAGTACCTCAGGTTCATCGTGGGAGGAAACCATTATCAGTACAGAGTGCTGCCTTTCGGCCTCACCTCCACTCCCAGGGTCTTTACCAAATGCCTGGCAGTGGTGGTGGCCTACTTAAGGAATCAGGGTATCTTTGTCTTCCCCTATCTGGACGACTGGCTCATCAGGGGTCAGACGTGCCAGGAGGCCAGGCAAGCCACCCTCCGCACTATTTCTCTACTTCAACACCTGGGGTTTGTCATAAACTTCGCAAAGTCCACTTTGCTCCCCTCCCAAAATTTGGAGTTCATAGGGGCAAGGCTAGACTCTCTGCAGGCAAAGGCATTCTTGCCAGAGGACAGAGCCCAAAGACTAATAGGCTTGGCAAACCAGTTTCTCAGCAGGTCACTGGTCTCCGCCAGACTCTGCCTGAGGCTTCTCGGCCACATGGCTTCGACAGTACATGTGACTCCCAATGCCAGGCTCCATATGAGGCCTGCACAGTGGTGCCTCAGAACTCAGTGGACACAGGCCACAGGGAGCCTCAGAGACAGAGTAAGGGTGTCCAGACCTTTCCTGAACTCCCTACGCTGGTGGCTGCACCCCCCCCCCCCAACTTACTGCAAGGGGTGCCCTTTCAGATACCTGGGTTCACAGTGGTGTTGACCACCAATGCCTCCCTGCAGGGCTGGGGAGCACATTGTCTGGGCAAGTGCACCCAGGGCCTGTGGTCTCCCTGGGAGGCCACGCAGCAAATCAACCTACTGGAACTACGGGCTATTCGCTTAGCCCTCAAGACTTTCTCTCAAACCCTGGCTCACCAGTCTGTCTTAGTACAAACAGACAACCAAGTAGCCATGTTTTATGTCAACAAGCAGGGCGGCACTGGGTCCAGGCTCCTTTGTCAGGAGGCACAGGACCTTTGCTTGTTTGCGCTCAGGCGCAACATGTTTCTCAATGCTGTTTATCTCCCTGGCCAGGAAAACTACCTGGCAGACAGGTTGAGCAGGATTCTGCAGCCCCACGAATGTTAGCTCCATCCCTTAGTGGTTCAGATGATTTTCCTGAAATGGGGACTTCCATCCATAGATCTATTTGCCAGTCCCCTGAACAGACAGCTGCCCAGGTTCTGCTCCAGGCAACCACATCCTCTGCAGCTAGCAGCAGATGCTTTTCTGATTTCCTATATGCGTTTCCTCCCACGCCTCTGGTGGCCTGAACCCTGTTCAAGATTCTGCGGGACAAGGCCTCGGTACTTCTGATAGCTTCCAGGTGGCCGAGACAGCCTTGGTTCCCACTTCTGCTTCAACTGGCAGTGGACACCCCACTGCCTCTGGGGTTGCAGCCCGACCTTCTCTCTCAGGATCAAGGTTCTCTTCTGCACCCAAATCTCAAATCTCTCAATTTGATGGTCTGGAGGCTGCAAGGGTAGTTTTGGCTCCCTGGGGCCTACCTCCGGAAGTTGAGGAGGTCGTCCTGGCCTCTAGGAAGCAGTCCACTAGAAAAACCTATGCCCTAAAATGGAAAAGGTTATCTCCAGGAACAAGCAGGAATAAGTCCTCACATATGGGTACGTCGGTACCGACGGAGCCTGCGCGGGAAAGCTCCCCAGCTTCCCAGAAGGAAGCTTTTGGGGCCTCCCACTGCACATGTGCGCTGCCTTCCCGCCTTCCTGACCAGCTCTCCTCAGTTTCTCTTTTTCCGCGGAGCCAGCAGGTCGTGTTCCTGTCACCGCTGAAGAAATTATTGTTTTAGTTTGTTTCTTTAGACCGCGTACCTGCCTTACCCATACCGAAACCGGTACCGCCGGTCTCTCTTTTCTTTCTTTAAAAAAAAAAAAAAAATCTTTATTCTGCACAACTTGGTGACTTCGGTTAGGCCTCAGGCCTACACAAATTCTCCTCATGGAGAAACCAGCCCCTGGTTTTAAGAAGTGTACCAAGTGTAGTGCTGTTATTTCTGTCACAGACACCCATGAATGGTGTCTTAAGTGTTTGGGACCTGACCACTCCATTCCGGACTGCCCATCCTGCCCCCAGATGTCTAAACGTGGGTTGCAGAACCGGGCCAACAAATTCCATGTGCTGTTTGCTTCAGATAATCCAGCATCACAGTCATCCAGGTCTTCCTCTCCGGATGGATCTCAGGTAACCAAACTCTCTGTGGGCAGGTCCTCAAAGAGCAAATCTCCTTCAAAGCATCGAGAGGCTCTCTCTTTTGAGTCTGAGGATCCTGCCCCAGCCAAACAACCCCGGCGGGAAGCTCTGGCTTCCAAAGCACCATCTATGGGGTTACAGGTTGACATCGATGGCACGGCCTCGACTGATCACCTGTTGGACTGCTCTGGGGTACCGGCCCATACCGGTACCGACATCCAGGCAGCAGTGGCGTCTATGAGCAATACTGTTCAGACCATGCAGCAGGCCATGCTGGCTTTTATTAATGCTGCGACGTTCCGGTTCCGGTATCGTCTCCCATACCGGAACCGAGACCATCGACTTCCAAACGCAGATCGGTTCCGCATGCCGGATCCGGGTTTTCACCCGATACCGATCCCATACCCGGTATGCCCGATGTCAATACCGATCGGTATGCGTATCGTGCGTTGGAAGCAAATAGAGAATACTCTGCTTCTTCTGAGGATTTTGACTCCTCTGAGGACTCTGATGAGCTGTCTCTAGTTCTTCATGAAGACCCCTCTTCCCCAAAGAGGAGAATGTCTCCACCAGAGGATTTGTCCTTTCAAGACTTCATTATTGAACTAGCTAAAGGACTTTCTATTACTACATCCTCTGAAAAAGAACCTAGGTCAAAGAAATTGGATATTTTAGGATACCCTAAGGTTCCTAAAGAGGCAGTCACCCTGCCTATCCATGAAATCCTTCAAGAACACTTGATGGACTTATGGGAGGCTCCTCTAACGTTGTCTCCTTATTCTCGTAGGTTGGACACCATGTACCGGCTCCCTCCTTCCCCTGGTTTTCAAAAGACTGAGTTGCCTCACCATTCCACTGTGGTGAAGTCTGCACTGAAAAAGATTAAGAGTACCAAAAGGCACTCTTCTACCCCTCCAGGGCGAGAATGTAAGACCCTAGACTCTTTTGGCAAGAAGATTTTCCAGGCTACTATGCTTATAGCCAGGATTAATTCTTACAGTCTGTATATGGGCATGTTTCTCAGGGAACTTGCCCTAAAGATACGGCATTTTGCCTCCTTTATCCCTGAGGATAGAAAAGAGGAGTTCATTTCTCTGGTGAAACAGCTTCTAGATGTTTCTAAGTTCTCCAACAGAGCAGCTTTTGATTCCTTTGAGGGTGCCGGTAGAGCTTCGGGCATTGCTATTGCAGCCCGACGACTTGCTTGGCTCCAGGCCTCTGACCTAGAACCCTGGGTCCTGGATGGCTTACGGAATCTGCCCTGTACAGGTGAGAACTTATTTGGTAAGGACTGGCAAATTAAAGCCACTCAAATGGACGCAGAAAATGCTACCTCGGATAGACTTTCTAAGTCTACCTCTACTCCTGCCAAGAAAAAGTCTTTCAAGAGGCCTTACTACAAGAAGGCCAGATTTTCCACAAATACTGGCCAACAATCTTCTCAGCCTCGCTTTGCTGCTAAACGTCAGCAACCTAAACAGGCAAAGTCAAAGCCTGCAGCGTCTACCACTTCTCAGCAGGCTCAACCCCCTCAGGGGTTTTGACTTGCCCCTAGAGAACTTAACATTTCTGGCTCTAGAACAACCAGAGCCCCTCACCATTCCTGGAAGGTTAGCTCACTTTGCTCCCAGATGGGAGCAAATCACATCAGAGCAATGGACCCTCTCTATCATCAGAGAGGGCTACAAACTTAATTATTCCAACCTTCCTCCATATACCATGGTGAGGCACTTCAATTCTCCCCCATTTCTCCTGGACCTGTTGGATCAGGAAGTCTCTTCTCTCCTTGCCCAAGGGGCAATAGAAGAGGTTCCTCTTCTTCAACAAGGGACAGGATTCTACTCCCCTTATTTTCTCATAACAAAGAAGACAGGGGGATTCAGACCTATCCTAGATCTGAGAGAATTGAACAAATTTCTGTACAAGGAGAAATTCAAAATGCTTTCTCTAGGCATTCTCCTTCCATACCTTCAGAGTCAGGATTGGCTTTGTTCTCTAGATCTCAAGGATGCGTACACACATATACTCATCCACCCATCCCACAGAAAATATCTAAGATTTCTGTTTCAGGGAAAACATTTCGAGTACAGAGTACTTCCCTTCGGTCTAGCCTCTGCTCCAAGAGTGTTCACCAAATGCATGGCAGTTGTTGCCGCATTTCTAAGAGGTCTGGGAATTTTTGTATTCCCATATCTGGACGACTGGCTCATCCGAGCTCCATCTCAGTCACAGGCCCAGATTTCCCTGGACCGCACAAGGCACCTTCTGCAGTATCTGGGACTGGTGGTAAACCTTCCCAAGTCTCAACTTACCCCTACTCAGTCTCTAGAATTCATAGGGGCCCAGTTGGACACCACCACTGCAAGGGCCTACCTACCTCAAGTCCGGGGCCAACGTCTGCTGTGCTTGGCCTCCCAAGCTCAGTCCAGCAGTCACTTGACAGCCAGAGAAATGCTGCGGCTTCTGGGCCACATGGCCTCCATGGTACACGTGGTGCCCTACGCTCGTCTTCATATGAGAGCAGCTCAATGGACCTTGGCCACCCAGTGGACTCAAGCATCAGGAGCACTCTCCGACCAAATACTCACCTCAAAGCGTCTGTTTTGGTCCCTCCAATGGTGGATGTCCACCAAGAATCTGTTGTTGGGGGCCCCCTTCCAACCTTTGTTGCCCCAAGCAACCCTCACAACAGATTTATTTATTTATTTATTTATTTATTTAATTGGATTTCTATACCGCCTTATCATACAATCAAAGCGGTCTTACAAACAAAGATATTAAGAGTATTAGTGAGAAAATGTAAAGAAATAAAAGTTAAAGTTATGGTATAATGTGTTAGAGTGAGTTGCATTATCTACATAGTGAGCTATACTATAATGTGAGCTATTATACAATATGTATATGATTTACATTCCAGACAAATTAAGTTAGTTAATTCCACTCAGGGTACTTGGTCTCCGCAGGAGACCACCCTTCACATCAACCTCCTGGAACTGCGAGCAATTCTCTTTGCCCTCAAAGTCTTCCATACCCTCCTTGTCAACCTGACCGTCCTAGTTCAGACAGACAATCAGGTGGCCATGTTCTACGTAAACAAACAAGAAGGGACAGGCTCTCTGTCGCTTTGCAACGAAGCTCTCAGATTATGGGCCTTCGCCAGAGAGCATCAAATTCATCTTCTGGCAGTATATCTTCCAGGGGTTCAAAACTCTCGGGCAGACAGACTCAGTCGAGTTCTGCTTCCACACGAATGGTCCCTACATATGGACCAGGTAGGCAGAATCTTTCAGGAATGGGGAACCCCGGACATAGACCTCTTTGCATGTCCGTGGAATGCCAAACTTCCCCGGTTCTGTTCCAGGACTCCGTGTCAGGGAGCTCAGGCCAACAACGCCTTTCTCCTGCATTGGGGTCAGGAATTCCTATATGCCTTTCCACCCATTCCTTTGATTCCCAAGACTCTGTTCAAACTCCAGAGGGATCACGGATCGATGATCCTCATAGCTCCACGCTGGCCACGCCAAGTGTGGTTCCCTCTACTTCTGCATCTCTCCCAGGGACCCTCCCTGGACCTGGGAGCTGCGCCAGACCTTCTCTCTCAGGAGAAAGGGACTTTGTGGCACCCAAACCCCAAGTCCCTACACCTCAGAGCTTGGTTACTGAAGGCCTAAGCCTTCATGACTTCAATCTTTCTCAACCAGTGAAAGATATCCTTCATGCCTCTAGGAAACCCTCCACGAGGCGTTCCTATGCTTTCAAATGGAAACGCTTTTCCACTTGGTGTGCTCAACAGGGTCTTGACCCTCTAGCACTTCCTTTGAATTCTCTACTAGACTATCTCCTGCATCTTTCTAATGCAGGCCTTAAGACGAATTCAGTAAGAGTCCATTTGAGTGCTATTGCAGCATCCTTAAAACCTATAAATGGACAACCTGTCTCCTCTCATCCGCTTGTTGCAAGATTCATGAGAGGCCTGACTCTAACTAAGCCTCCCATCCGACCTCCTCCGGTAGCATGGGACTTGAACCTAGTTCTAGGTCAGCTTATGAAGCCACCTTTTGAACCGTTGGTTTTTACCTCCTTGAAATTTCTTTCCTGGAAGGTCCTTTTCCTTATTGCAGTCACTTCGGCTCGCCGCATCAGTGAACTACAGGCCTTAGTGGCTCATCCACCTTATACCAGGTTTTATCATGATAAGGAGGTCCTAAGGACGAATCCCCACTTTATGCCCAAAGTGGTCTCGCCTTTTCATCTTAATCAGTAGGTATATCTACCTGTCTTTTTTCCAGCTCCTCATGCATCCAGTGCAGAGAGGAACCTTCATACTTTAGATTGTAAAAGAGCTCTTGCCTTTTACCTCAACAGGACTCAGCCACATCGAAAGTCTTCCCAACTTTTCGTGGCTTTTGATCCTTCTCATTTGGGACTTCCAGTCTCCAAACGTACACTTTCCAATTGGATTGCTCAGTGTATTTCCTTTGCTTACCAGAGTAAAAATATTTCTCTGGAAGGCCATGTCACAGCTCACAATGTGAGGGCCATGGCCACTTCTATGGCTCATCTTCACTCTGTCTCCATAGATCAGATCTGTCGAGCCGCCACATGGGCCTCGGTTCATACCTTCACAGCCCATTACTGCTTGGACAAGGACTCCCGCCGGGATGCCTTGTTTGGTCAGGCTGTCCTCAAACACCTGTTCCATACTTGAACAACTCCTGCCCACCTTCCCAGGATGGATGCCTGAGATCCATACGAAGATTGCGAACCCTTGGAACGGGATCTCCCAGGCATCTTAGCTAGGGAGTCCCCATATGTGAGGACTTATTCCTGCTTGTTCCTGGAGATAGCACAGTTACTTACCTGTAACAGGTGATCTCTGGGAACAGCAGGAATTAGTCCTCACAACCCACCCACCTCCCCTAGGAGTTGTATCTTCTATCTATCTTCCTTTCCTCTCTCTATTGTCTCAGCTATAAACTCGAACTGAGGAGAGCTGGTCAGGAAGGCGGGAAGGCAGTGCGCATGTGCAGTGGGAGGCCCCAAAAGCTTTCTTCTGGGAAGCTGGGGAGCTTTCCCGCGCAGGCTCCGTCGGTACCGACGTACCCATGTGAGGACTAATTCCTGCTGTTCCCAGAGATCACCTGTTACAGGTAAGTAACTGTGCTTTCTGTGTGGTGTCAGCTGCGTACAGAAGATCCTTTTTCCTGTGCTGTACCAGTGGTGCTTCAGTACCTGCTACACTTATCCAATCAGGGACTTACGTCCAATTCTGTTCGGGTCCACCTCTCTGCTCTAGCAGCTCACTACTCACTGGTGGAAGGACACTCTCTGTCGGTTCACCCCTTGGTGTCCCGGTTCCTCAGAGATTTGATCTTGCTCAAACCTCCTGTCCGTCCTCCAGCCCCTGAGTGGGAGTTGAATGTGGTCTTGCAGCAACTGACTCGCCCACCTTTTGAGCCGTTGGCTACTTGTCCTCTCTGCTTCCTTTCCTGGAAGACACTCTTCCTGGTAGCCCTCACCTCGGCCAGGCAAGTGAGTGAGCTTCAGGCCCTGGTCTGTGACAGGCCTTACACTTGCTTCTATAGGGACAGGGTAGTCCTTAGGACTCGTCCGAAGTTCCTCCCAGAGGTTGTCTTCTCTTTCCACCTCAACCAAGAGGTGGTTCTTCCAACATTCTTCCCTAGGCCTCATGCAAGCCAGGCTGAAGTGGTCCTGCATACCCTGGACTGTAGACTGGCCTTATCCTTCTACCTTGATCGTACGCAGGGGCATAGAAGACCTACTCAGCTCTTCATATTTTTGACCCTAATAATTTGGGGTTAGCTGTGTCCAAACATACCTTGTCCATCTGGGTGACTGACTGTATCACCTGGGCTTACAGGGCGGCTGACCTTACCTTACAGGGTCGGGTCACGGCCCACCGTGTCAGGGCAATGGCTGCCTTAGTAGCTCATCTCCGCTCTGTACCGTTGGCAGACATCTGCAGGGCTGCAACTTGGTCCTCAAGCCAGACTTTTGCGGCCCATTACTGCCTGGAGAGGGAGTCACGTAGGGACAGTGCTTTTGGCCAGGCAGTACTCTGGAATCTCTTTGAGGTTTAGGTAACTCCTGCCCTCCAGCCCTCTGTTGGGCTACTGGTGGAGGTTCTTTCAGTGAAAAGCCTTTCTTGATGCTGGGACTAGAGGGAGTTCTCTTGTTCAGCCTGGGTTCCTGGTAGCCCAGAGCTAGGGAGTCACCCATATGTGAGGACTGACTTCCTACTTGGTCCTGGAGAAAGAGTAGTTACTCACCTGTAACAGGTGTTCTCCAGGAGCAGCAGGAATCAGTCCTCACAACCCTCCCTCCTCCCCTGGTAGTTGCAGTTGTACATAGTTTATTTTTACATTTTTGTATGCTGTTTTTAACTATGTCATCAGACTGAGCAAGATGGCACCTTTAGGCGGGAAGGGGACCGTGCATGCGTGCAGTATTCCCAAAGGCTTTCATAGAAAGCTGGGGAAATGCTCCGCAAGGGCTCCATCGACGTTGATGTCACCCATATGTGAGGACTGATTCCTGCTGCTCCTGGAGAACACCTGTTACAGGTGAGTAACTACTCTTTCTTATGATAAGGAATATAGTCTTAAAATGGGTCTACATCTTAATGTAATGGAGACAAAGATCCTGACAACTGGCAAAATCAATAAGTTCATCGTTGATAGAGAAGAAAATGAAATAGTGGGCAACTTTAACCTACTTGGATCAACTATCAATAAAGAAATGACAAGCAGTCAAGAAATCAGATGATGCATTGCTCTTGGCAGAATGGCTTTGAAAATGAAATAGTGGGCAACTTTAACCTACTTGGATCAACTATCAATAAAGAAATGACAAGCAGTCAAGAAATCAGATGATGCATTGCTCTTGGCAGAATGGCTTTGAAGGATCTAGACAAGATTCTCAAGAGCAGAGATGTCTCTCTCCATACAAAGATTCAAGCCGTGGTATTTTCAATAATGTCATATGGATGCGAAAGTTGGACAGTGAAGAAGAGACAGGAAGAAAATTGATGCCTTTGAATTATGATGTTGGTGACAAATACTGTGTATCCCCTGGACTGTCTGAAGAACAAACCAGTCAATACTAGAGGAGATCAAACCTGAGCTTTCTTTAGAAGCTCAAATGACAAGACTTCAACTTTCATACTTTAGACACATCATGTGAAGAGAGAGATTATTAGAAAAAGACATCATGCTTGGCAAGGTAGAAGGTTAATGCAAAGTCCAGCTATGAGATGGATCGATACAATAACAGCAGCTCTGTCAACAAAGAGCCGCCTGACTGAAGACCGAAAACAATTTAGGACAACTATCCAGAGGGTCGCCATGAGTCGACACTGACTCTAACAGCACTTAACAACAGAAGAGTATATAGAAATAGTAGATCAAGTATGTGTTTGGCAAACACAAATAAACCATACGAAAGACAAACTTGTATAATAAATATGCTGAACTTATTCCAGCAGTAAGATGGGGAGAGGTAGAGTGGCTGTTAGTCTTTTGCATAGTGTGTCTCATATATGATTTATCTGTGTGTTGGAGGAAGTCATATGTGTGCACCCAGCAGGGCTGGCCCAATCCATTAGGTAAGAGTAGGTGTTCGCCTAGGGAAGCAGCTTCTGAGTGTTGGCAAAGAGTAGCAGCATTCAAAACAAAACAGTAGACCCTAACAGCCACAGAAGCTCAAAAAGCTATCAGCACATGCTGTAGGGAGAGTGGACACATACATATATACATATAAAGCAAGTTTAATTTCTGAAAATATGTCCAATTATGTATTTCTGTGGGATTGTTGAGTTTTATCACAATCTTGGAGGGGAGGGGGGAGAAGAGGAGGCAAGCGTAAGGCTGAAGTGTCAACTAAGACACCCAATATCCATGCACTGGCCTTTGCATCTAGTGTAAAGAGCATCTAGCTCTCAGAATGGTTCTGATCCCTGCAGAGTAGAATGGTAGACCTGGAAGAGCTGAGGCTGTGTAGCGAAGACCTTTAAGGATTGAGGCAGCCTTTAAACTCTGATCAGTGGGAATGGACAGACAAAGCTCACAGGCAAGTCGTACATTTAAATACTTCTAGAGAAATGGCGGGAAGGGCAATTTCTAGAGAGCTATGCATTCTAATGCTCATAGTATGGGAATTAAAACCCTGGGAAAAAGCTGCTGTGAATTTAGTGGTGTTCATGGAGAACCAAGACTTGGGATATAGTCATATGGGCAGAGTAAGAAGAAAGGGAGATGGAGTGGATTTATTTACAAGAAGATGATAAAGTAACAGAACTCTACAGGGCTTACACAATGAGGATGAGGCACGGTGGGTTAATCTGGAAAGAGGGAATGGAACATTAATTTACATTGCTGTGGTATACAGATAGCTTTCTCAGGAAGGATAATTAGATAGAGATTTTATTGAAGACATTCACAAGAGTGTTACGACAGGAGAAATGCTGTTGCTCAATGATTCCAATTTATTTATTTTATTTATTTAACAATTTTTATATACCGTCTTTCTACAAATCAAGACGGTTTACATAGAACATTTCGTGGCAGTATGTTTCAACTGTTTACATGGAACAAAGTAACAGGGATACATACGTAAACAATATGAACTAATTACAATGAACAATGATCAACTATTTACAAAGGTATATACAGGGATACCACATGGTTGCATGATAGATTTTTGAGAGGGCAGGGGAGGGGAAGTGGATGGTAGAGGGTTAGGTACTAAGGTGGTAGGGAAAAATGTTCGAGGAACAGATGAGTTTTTAACTTTTTTCGGAACTCGGAGTGGTTTGAACAGTTTCGCAGCTCGTGAGGAAGGGTATTCCATAAGGATGGAGCATAGAGGGAGAAGGCCCTGTTACTGGTAGATTGTTTGCAATGTCTTTTAGTTGTTGGGATGGTCAGTAGGTTTTTGGTAATGGAGCGGTGTGTTCTTGTGTTATTGGAGAGGGGAAGGAGTGGGGAGAGGCATGGAGCTGATTCATTGGAGATGATTTTATGTGTAAGGGTAAGGACTTGAATTTGACTCTGTGTTGAATGGGGAGCCAGGTGAGAAAGGCAGGGAAGCACTAACCGTGGCATGTCCATGCGCAGATGCTACAGGATCCGGCAATCCTTAGAGGTACTTAAGTACCACTACTATGCATGAGGTGCAAGAGGCCACAGCTTACAGAGTGGCTAGTGCTGGCTCCAGGAACAGCAAGATAAGGATATGCAGCAGCAGCAGCAGCAGCAGCAGCAGCGATGATGACCCAAGATCCAAGCTTGTGGCTGTCCCCCAGCATGACTATGACACAGGGTGGGGGTATCAGCGTGGCAGACAGTGGCGAGGAGCAGCACAAGTGGGAGGTAAAAGAGCAATACTAACATTGTGCACCCTCCACTACGCAGGCCTGGATGCCCTGTAGGAGGAAAAACTTGCAGTCGTGCAAGCTGAAGAGGTGGTACCAAAAGGAGCTGGGGAGGCACATGTACATATGGAAGGAGCACACAGCAGCCCAAGCAGAGGCAGTGGATGCCTCCTGATTGATACCTCAGGGGAGGAGGATGGGGAGGAAGGAGCAGAGCCCGAGACCCCCACCAAGCCTGTTTCACTGCGCCTCTACTACACCAGAGGGTCATCATAGCCGGCTGGCTGCCCTAGCCCATGTGGCTGAATGCCATTGCGCAGCAGGAAAGAAGTGCTCAGATGGGCAGGCAGAAGGGGTAGGCAGGCAGAGAATGGTAGAGTAGCCTAGTGGTTAGAGCACTGGCTTGAGAACTAAAAGACCAGGGTTCGATTCCAACTACCACTCCTTGTGGTCTTGGGCAAGTCACTTAACCCTCCATTGCTTCAGAAGAATCCAAGTTATTGATGTCCCTATTTAATGTACATTATCAAGTTTAAGTTTCAATGTAAACCACTATGACTAAAAAAACCTGTAAAATAAATAAATAAACTGGGAAGCACAGGGGCATGAGGTGTAAGGGGAGAGGGACTAAGGGAGGGAAGGGAAAAGAGGGGGATTGAGGGAGGAGGTGCAGGATGAGGGAGAGGATGAGGGAGAGGAGGGAGGCAGAAATGGAGAGGGGGAAGCTATGGAAGGAGGGAGACAGGTGGTGGTGTGAGGCTGATGGGAGGGGGAAGCAGGATTGGAAACGAGTGGCAGCATCGATGTGCCACAGCTGTCAGAGGCTGTGGCTCAGCAGGGTTTCCCAGGTGTGGAACAACAGATTCCCCACTATGAGGCCCCTCTGGGCCCTGGTGTTAGACATCCTGCTGCACCTACAGGGCATGAGGGTGCAACAGACCTTCATCACTGTTGCCTGGGCCAGGACTTCATGGTTGGGCATCTGGAGGGCATCAGAGTAGAGCTGAGAGCCCTTACTCATATATTGTTGGGCTAGCTGGGCCTCAGCTCCGCTCTGATGCCACCTGCTCCCAGGGGGGGAGGGCAGCAGACATGGGGAAGAGAATGGACAGCTGTCAGGGATATTGTGTTTCAGTGTGGCAATAAGCACTGCAGTTATGTTTATTCTATCTCTGTGTCTGAGTCATTCTTCCCCTGCCAATTGGGGAGCCCAACAAAGCTGAGCACTACCGCTTGAGCCCTGCATGACCACAAAGATGTTCATGCAGACCATGATGTTTATCATACAGTGTGCTAAAGCTGTACCCCAGTGCCACAAATGCAAGGCTGTAGCGAGGGAAAAACATATGTAGGACACACACGTCAGCCCGCCTCATAGGCTGCCATCTTGGCATAGGCTGCCATCTTGACATTGGTCTCTCTGCTGTTGGTGTCACAACAGCACCCTCGCCCACATCACATGTACCCATTCTGTGGACAAGGCCCATGTATCTTAGACTGTTCCCCTTGGAACTTGGGTCCAACACCCATACACATGCCCTACTGTTGTTTTGGCACATCACGGCTATGCATTTCTGTATAGCATGCTCTCATCCTGCACCATCGCTAAGCATGACCAACATCCGCAACACAAAGAAGGGAGCTCCAGGATCAAGGTGGAAGATGGCATCTCCTGCACAGGAGCTTGTAGTACATGTCTGCACTGGCAACATACGGACATCAGCTACCCATCCAGACTGTGACAGAAGACATGTCAAGCATATTGATGACTTCCACCTCTGTCTGCCCTCCACTAAAGTGTTCCCTGGCCACACGACTAATGTCCCCACAGTCATCTGGACCCCAAATACACCTTGCTAGTGTCAGAGGTATCCATGTAGTCGATTTTGTAAACGTCCAGCAAAACATACTGGTCATTGGGACAGCCACGCAAACGGTCCATTTTGAACATTGAATTGTCGTCTAAGTTAGGTTCATGTAGATACAAGCCATCAGGCATTTATAACTGCTCTGTCATATGTGCCGTATGGTGAATGTTGCAATGTGAGCATGCAGTGGACGACAAAGGGTCGGAGGTATGGCTCCAAAGGCAAAGGTGTCCAGTAGAAAGGAGAACTTCTGTCCATCCGAGGTGGAGCTGCTGGTGTGCCAAGTCCTTGAAAAACACCACATCCTACTTGGTCATGCCAGTGCCCTCCAAAGGGAGCATTTGTGGTGTAGCATCAATACACACTTAATGCGATCTCTCACCACAACCACGACAGAGGACTGCAAGAACAAATGGAGGGCAATTAAACACAAAGCAAAGTTGAAGGCAGCTGACCGAGCTGGAGGAATGGGTATTGGGCACGATGGATGAGAAGTCATTGACCGGTGTCGGCGATCTGGATATTTCACGGTCCTCACAGAAAACAGGTGGGTAGCACTCTCTTGTAATGTAAGGTGGATGGTCAGTCACCCTGGGAACATAGCTGGACTGTGATTCCATAACAGCCAACCTGACATTTCCCTCTCACCTATAGGTACCAGTGCTGTTGGCGAGATGGTACAGCAGTCCTTGAATGAAGGTGAGGGTGGTCTGGAGAGGGTCAGCCAGGAGTCCAGTCCGGGCACATCAGATGCAGGCACTCAGCACTGTTAGAGGCAGAAGGAGACGAGCGCCATGGTGGACAGGGCAGAGGGTAGGCCGCAGAAGCCACATCTGCATAATGAAGCAGTAGAGAGTGCATGGAAGAGATGGTGCAGGGTGAAGACAGCTCAGAACCACAGAGGCACAGTGAACCTACCTTGTAAGGCAGCAGTGGCCGGGCTAGCAGAAGAGGACCCAGCAGCCAGCTGTCACAGAGAGCAGCTTATCCGCTGTGGGTAGTGATTACTATGCCAGAACGAGGCGTTTCTGGAGCTGGAGTGAGTGTGTACCAGCTTCCTAGAGGGCATTTTTCATGTGCTGCACGAGAGAAGCGACAGTGCTGTGCGTACGCAGCACAGGCTAGAACACATCAGCCAGTCCCTAGATTCTCTAGTGGCACATGCGGGCATTCTGGCATCTCACATTAGCAAACTCCAGTCCCTGGCAATGAGTCCCCATTGTTACCTGTGACAGTGACAGCAACCCAGATGGATAGCAGGGCCACAGACAACATGAGCATTCCATGAGCAACATCCTTGGAGCACCTCCCCTTCCTGAGGTTCCCTGATTTCCACTCTGCTGTAGCACAGGATGCTGCAGGGTTGGGTGAGGAGGGTGCTCAGAGTCAAACAAAAGCATCCAGGGGATGCGTTTAAAAAAGGTTTGGACAAGTTTCTGGAGGAAAGGTCCATAAACCATTATTAAAAGGGACCCAGAATATCACTGCTTGACCCAATACAAGCATTGAGAAACCTGTGTCTTTTGGGGAGACTGCTAGGTACTGTGATAAGGAAGCTTATCATAGCTCAGGAAGGAGCTATAGAAAAGGTGAAGTGACTCTGAACAAGCAACCTGTCAGTTCTGGTAGAAATAAGAAAACAGAATTTTCCCATAAAAGACTACCAGTTCCAGAATGCACCAGGTTTCCAACAGCCATTAGAGGAGCTGAAGTAGGGAAACGTGTGTTCAATCAGGAGGGCTATGAGGTAATTCCCAAGCACTCATCTCAAAGGGCAGGGCCTGATTCAGCACAGCTGCGCTGTGTTAGGGAGGAGCACTCATCTAAGCAGAATAAAGGTAGAGTTTATTCTACAGAGAATGATCCTCAGGATCATCCTCATCATCTTCATGATCAACTTGGATATCCTCAGTTTCATGTGGAGGATCATCAGAAGCAGAAGCCAAACCGGACGGACAGAGAGGGAAAGAAACCCTTTGGAAGAAGGAAGAGAAAAGCCTTTGGGAGGTCTAGAGGAGTGTGGAGCAGTACGTATACTGGGAGGCATTCCAAGGGCCAGCATACACCATTGGACTGGGGAAAGCCAGAGGAATGATGGTGCAGAGCTAGGAATCTCCAGACGGTACCTGTGAGGGAGACGGCTGCACGTGGAAGGGACCCTAAGACCCGTGCCAGAAGGTATGTGAAGAGAGATCCAGTGTCCAGGGATCTGGATTGGAAGGCTGGACATAAGAACTGGACTACATATTGGCCAGGCTATATAGAGAGGAACTCTAACAGCAATGGAAGCTCAGGTATGAACACTGATCTATGCCCTAGCTATAACCTTGAAAGACAGCAGGGAAACAAGTATTCTCCTGAAAGTGCTCCATTGGGAGATTCATCTGTGCCAATCCATGATATTGAACCCATGCTTGTTGAAGAAGAGGGGGTGATATCAGATGAAGAATCTGTTTACATGGACTGCTCTCTGTCTAAACTCCTTTGGTGATTTTCTGTTATAAAGTAGAGCAACCATCACAAAGAAATACAAACTTGTTCTTTAATCTACTCAGAAAAGCTCCTGAGTAGGATTTTTAGCCACGCAGTAGAAAGCAAGCCAGCTAAGGGGTTTCAGCTGGATAACTGCTAGCAATTGAGCCTTACCTAATTGCTTGTGAGCTCTGAGAGAATCACTTCTGAATCTATGTGGGAAGATATAAGAAGTTAACCTGAAAAGAACAGTTTTTCTCTTCTTTGTGGCTTTTGTTTGTTGTTTGATACATTGCTAAGAGAATATTAGCTAAAGCCTACAGAAAAGACCAGTTTGTTACCAACCAGGTCTTATTTCTTTTGCTTTGATTGCCTGACAAGTTCAAATGTTGTTTTTCCTGATTTTGTTTTTCCAAGTTTAACACTGAAAGCAAGTAACCTGATTTATGTGCTACCAAGCATATCTGTGTTGGGAGAAATAACCCCATAAATAAATATCTAATTGGCTTTACACTTGAGCACAACTAAATTATTGTGAGCAGCTGTGTCGGGTGTGAATGGACTGCATTGCCCACAATCCCTTGCCAATCATATTGACATATGCACTTGCCAAGACTGTGAACATTCTCACCCAGGCAGCCGTCTGACAGTACTTATGGCCTAGATTGGCCACTGTTGGAAACAGGATACTGGGCTTGATGGACCTTGGTCTGACCCAGTATGGCATATCTTATGTTCTTATGTTACAATCCATACGCGGTCGCGCACAGGTATTGCCAGTCACAGAGGATCAGGGTAGGACGGAGCCGTGGGGCATGGGGTTGCAGCAAGGGCAGGGGAAAGCATACAACCTAGGCAATGACATGTTTGTGCCGTACATGCATGGATGTGCAGCACTAGTGAAGGCATGTTGGCAGGGTAAGTGATGGCAGCCAGGGATTCAGGGTCAGGGTGCGTGCAAAGGGATGGATGGTCAGGCGATTGCTGGGGCAGGGATACCGTAGGCCTGTGTGGGAGCCTGCGTGGTGGAAGGGCCAGTATCGGGGTAGTGTTGTGCGCACATGTTGACGTATTAGGCTGTTACAGCCTCTGCTGGGGCTTGACGGGGGGGGGGGGGGGGCAAGGGGATCCTTCTTTAAGCTTATGTTAATGCTCCAGAATAAAAACACGTACTTAGGGAAAATGGTACCATATCAGTCTGTCTCTTACTCGCTCCCCCTGTTTGTATGGCTGGCTGGCTGGCAAGTGACATCTGCTCCACTGTCTGAGGCCTCCTGCACTGTCTGAGGCCTCCTCCATATCATCGTCTGTGGGTGCATTTTCTGGGAGCAGGGGCTGCTACCTTCTCTTGTCCAGGTTATGTAACATGCAGCAAGCCATGAAGATTTGCAGAACATTTGCGGGCTGTACAGGAGCTTGCTCCCTGACCCGTCCAGACAACGAAAGCATATTTTCAGTTGGCCAAATGTGCGCTCAAAAGGAACGGATTACCCTGTGTGTCTGGTTGTAGCACTCCTCTGCTTCACTATGTGGGGAAATAAGGGTCATCAGCCAACTCCTCAGTGGGTAGCCGCGGTCACCTGTATTGGGGGTTATGGAGAGAGGGGAACAGTCAGAGGCTGTTGGTGGCCACACATCGCTGCGTTCTCCTCTACTATTATTGGTTTGCCTTCTTGCTGCCACCAACCCAGCTTTTTGTTTCTCGCATGCGCGCTTCATTCTGCTTCGTGGCCCTAGCTATAGCTATAGCCATGGCACAATGGCTCGGCAGGGAGGCTGTGACATTCTAAGGAGCCAGCCGCCTATGATCTCCCCACTGCTGAAGTGCTTGTGAATGCCTGATTGATCCAGGATATAGGCATAGTGGCATTACCCTGGGAAATGGGGAAAAGCATCATTTACCTCCTGCCACTGCAGGCAAGAATCAAGTACAAAGCCATCCTACTCATCCACAAAACTATCCACCAAGCACGGAACACCTCACTACACTCCTTACTGCCTCGACCATCCCACAACAGATCAACCAGACATTCCTCCAATAACTCTATCGTTGTCCCCCACAAAAGAACCAAATCTACACAACGGACCTGCAACAGAGCATTTGAACTCTATGCTCCATCCCTCTGGAACTCTCTACCGAACCACATCAAGAACAACAACGACATCACATCATTTAAGAAACAGCTAAAGACAATCCTATTCCGGGAACATCTCTCAACAGAAACACCACCATGACCCCACACGTAGATTTCAGCAGAAGTAAAACATGTCTATGTTCACCCATAATCATTAATTGTTGACCCTGGCGATGGCCCCACCCTAAAAGAAATTACCCCTCCCTATGTTACATGTTACACCGCTTTGACCCGGTGAAAAGCGGGATATAAATGCAGTTAAATAAATTTATGTCACCCTCACCATTGCAAACTTACCTGCATGTTTATTGGATGATATGACTTGTGATTCCAGTAGGTTGCTTTCTTCGCATGTGGGGGGTGCAGGGTCACATGTGTGCAGTCTGACACCGAGTACCATGGCAAAGCCAGCTACCTGATGATAGTCGATAATGATCTGTTGGTGCTGCTGGGCAGTGCTGGGAAAGCATATGTAGTATGCCACCCTGGAGAGGAATGCTGCAAGGAACTATGTTGAGACAATGTGACATGGCCCGACTGGCTGATGTCTGCCAGCATGTACTGGAAGCTTCCAGTCGCCAGGAATGCGAGGGCTTTGGTGACCTTTACAGCACAGGTATGGGATGGCCTTGCTGTGCACTGAGGTCTTGCTCTAGCTCCAAGCAAAGCCACTATATGGTGGCTTTATCAAAGCAAAACTGCGTCAGGCATTGTTTATCCGTGAGCCCGATGAACTGACCTCTTGGACAGTATATTCTCTGGTTTGGGTGTCCTCTGCCTGCCCTCCTGCTCTCCCTCTCCAGCTCATAGTCAATGCCTTCTCCAAATCACCAGTTCATATGCTACATGTCTGCTCACCTCCACCCATAGGGACCCACCACTGCGCACCCTTGTCATCCACCTCTGCCGAGCCCTGTGCTGCCACCACCAACATGCACTGCTGTCTTCTGTGCGATGAGAATACTGAGTGATAAGGGGACATGCACAGGGGCACGTGGCAAACAGACACATACCCTCCTCCACTTCTCCGCTCTTGCACATACCCAACACTCACTACCACTCAGCACGCTCTTGCACTGATGGATTTACCTTGTTGGAGACATTGGGATCAGGGGTCCTGGTTTGGCAGTGGAGGGGGGGATGGGGGTGGGATGTGTGCCCGTGGCTGGGGTGAGAGGTGTGCCTATCAAGGCTGGGTCAACCGGGACGGATCAGGGTATAGGTTTATGACACAGGGGTTCACTGGACACAGCATGCAGCAGATGCCACTAACAGGCAGGTTCATTTCTCTCTCTCTTCTTCACTCTCCTCTTAGCATAATCACATTTGTGGTCAGCATGGACAGAAAAGTCCCCTCACCTGTTCATGCTTTATAGCAAGTCTAGGCCGAGACGTCTGGCTGCCATGCACAGCATGTCTGGGATGTTTTGCAAAATATGCTTGGGCATCTGCATCCTGAGTCCACCCTGACCGTGCCCCAGAGCTCTCTATGACATGCCCATTGTGGATCACCAGCATTTGTATGTGCCAGTCATGAGGATGTCTACATTTTCCCAGTTCTGAAATCGCATTTTCTACGTCCCAGCCAGAAACATATCCACATTGCTCTTTTCGGACACCCATACCACGCTCATTTCTTGTAAAATAACCCCCTAAGGGTTTTGACCACGTTTCTCTGCTACTGTTCAATCAGTACAGTCTTCCTCTTAGTTATAGAATAAAATTTAAAACTTTGACATTCACTCATCAAATCTTTTACTCTGTTTTGTCACTGTTCCTGAACTCTTTCATTATCTCTTATTAGCTTATTCACACTTTGAGATCCTCTCAGGTCAACCTGTTGTCTGTTCTGTCTCCTTCCAAAACAAGAATAGAATCCTCCCATAGATCAACATTTTTCCGATCAGCCTCCTTCCTGTAGAACTCCCTTCCTTCTGATACACGCATAGAAAATTAAGATCTCCAAGAACAAGCAGAAAATCAGTCCTCACATATGGGTGACATTGGCAGTGACGAGCCCGTGTGGAGCTTTACCCCAGCTTTCAAAGAAAGCCTTTGGGAATATCACCATGCATGAGTGGTCCCCTTCACGTCCAAAGGTGCCATCTTACTCAGTCTCCCTTTTTCCACGGAGCTCTTCAGATGTGCGTCTTGTCCCCGGAAAACGTTTTCTGTTTCCAACTTTTTGCTCTGCTGGCCCTTGCCGGTCCTCTTCCTACCTCCAGAGCATCTCTGCTTTGCCTCTGATCTCAGGGTTTTTCTTTTTAGCCTTTCTTTTTTATTTTTACTGCGCTTCGCACACTTTTTAACCACTGGCCGTGTCGAGGATTTTCGACCTCGCAGGGATCCTTTTTTTCTCCAGGACCAAGCAGGAAGTCAGTCCTCACATATGGGTGTCATCGGTGCCGATGAAGCCCCAGCGGAGCATTTCCCCAGCTTTCTATGAAAGCCTTTGGGAATGCAGGAACGCATGCGCGGTTCCCTTCCCGCCTAAAGGTGCCATCTTACCTCAGTCTCTTTTTTTCCGTGAAGCCCGTCGGACGTATGTCCCGTTTTCCCTGTTAAAATCAGATTTTTAGCAATTTTTTTGCTCTTTTTTTCTACCGGTTCGACGCTGGTTCCTCTCCCACCGGGTTCGGTACGCCGGTATCGAACCCGATTCTTCTTTTTCGGTTTTTACCCTTCGTGGCTGGCGTTCATGCCCTTTTTTCTCTTTTTCCCTGGAAGGCCGGTCCTTTGACCTCGCGGGGACTCTTTTTTCCCCGATGGCTTCCAGTGGCTTTAAGAAGTGTGATCGGTGTAAGAAACTAATGTCTCTCACCGACACACACGACTGCTGCCTTCGGTGCCTCGGCCCCGACCATGATCCTAAGTCGTGCGGGGCCTGTGGAAAAATGTCTTCCAAGGCACTACGGAGTCGACAGCAGCAAAAGGAAAGGCTTTTCTCGGACTCAGCCTCCGGCCGGGCCCGGACCTCGTCTGAGGCCTCGACATCTCGGGATTCCGATCCCGAGCGCCGTCAAAGTTCCTCGGACAGGGGGTCCCCCGACCGGGAACGCAAGAGGAAGAAGCGGCTCACGAGGCCGTCGTCGGAAGAGGTCCCTGGCTCCTCGAGGGCCAGGTCTAAGACCACCGACCGTTGCCCCGGGCCTGTGGAACCGGAGAAGCCTGCCAAAGTTCCTCGTGTGGAGCCAGAGTCTGCTGGACCCGTAAGCCCCGTAGTCCTCTTGGACTCTCCTCCCAGGGAGCCGACGTCAGGCCTGGCGCCGCCAGGGCCCGAGTCGGTGGCTGCTGCGTCTCCCGAGCTGAGTCTCAGGATGACAGCCTTGGAGAGCAGAATGTCTGCCTTCATGGAGCAGCAGCGGGCACTGTTGGCCAGCCTGTCTGGCGCATCTGCCTCGACCACCGGGACATTGACGTCAAAGTCGACCCCGGAGACCGAGCCGATACTCGAGTCCATCGTGGCTCGGAGTTGACCTCGGTCGCGGTCTCCCTCGACCTCCCGTTCGGGACCGAGGGCATCGACGCCGGTGCGGGTGCTCCAGGGCCCCGCGGGGTCGGACCCCGACTCGTCCTTGGACGAGTCAGCTTGGGAAACAGAGGACGAGGAGTCTCCCGATACCTTTAAGACTCGGTGCGTCCCTTCGGACTCACCGCAGTCTGAACCCCGGAGTAGGTCCCCTCCGGAGGACACCCGGTTCTCGGAGTTCGTCCGGGATATGGCCACTGCCTTGGCTATTCCGGCGGATCCCGAGGAAGAGCCTCGAGCTGAAGAGCTCAAGGCCCTACAGTATGACTCTCCTCCGAAGGAGGCCTTTACTGTCCCGGTTCCTCCGATGCTGGAACGGCTCCTCTTCCGTATGTGGGAGGCACCAGCCTCGGCGCTGGTTCTTAGCAAGCGGGTCGATTCCATCTATCGACTCCGGAAGAGCCCTGGGTTTCAAAAGGCACAGCTACCACACCATTCCATGGTTGTGGAATCGGCCATGCATCGTCTGAAGAGTCAGAAGATGCACTCCGCGGTGCCTCCTGGCAGGGAGGCCCGAAACCTAGATGGCGTTGGTAGAAAGTGTTTTCAGGGCTCGATGCTTGCTTGCCGTGTCCAGTCTTACCAGCTGTACATGGGCATATACTTGCGGGATCTGGCCAAGGAGTTGGCCGGATTCTCTGCTGGTCTCTCCGGGGAACCTTTGCAGAGATTTAAGTCCTTGTCCTCGGGGATTCGGGACTGCTCGAAGTTCATGTCCCGCGCTGCTTACGATGGCTTCGAGGCTTCGGCCCGAGTTGCGGCAGCTGGCATCGCGGCTCGACGCCAGGCATGGCTGCAGTCATCGGACCTCGAGCCATGAGTTCAGGACAAGTTGGTCGATGTCCCTTGCCGAGGTGAAAACCTTTTTGGCAAGCCCATGACTGAGAAGGCCGCACAGCTCGAGAGCGAGCACCTCACCCGGACAAGGCTGTTGAGGAAGACCTCTGCCCCTTCTCATAAAAAGAAGGGCTCGGGTAAAAAGCCCTTTTACCCGAGGAAGGGCACTGCCTACAAACAGTACCCACATTATCAGGCTGCCCAAGCTGCCCCCCAGGGTCAGCAAGCCAAGGGCCAGGGTAATGGGCCCTGTAGGCAGAGGACCCCCAAGCCTCAGGCCCCTGCTACCACTCAGCAGGGTGGGGGCTTTTGACTCCTTGAGCATAGCCTCTCCTCCACTGCTCTCCCAACCCTGCACAGGAGGTCGTCTCACCCTCTTTGCCCACCAGTGGCCCCTTATCACCGGGGACAGTTGGGTGCTGGAGATAATCCACAAGGGATATGCCCTCCATTTCCACCAACTGCCACCCCCATATTTTCCAGGGGAGCCTCCAAGGCCGCCTCTGCACACAGACCTTCTCCGTCAGGAGCTTCAGGGTCTGTTGGTGGACAGGGCGGTGGAGCCTGTGCCTCCCCACTTGCAAGGTCACGGATTCTACTCCAGGTATTTCCTGGTGCCCAAAAGGACCGGTGGCCTTCGTCCCATTCTGGACCTCAGGAACCTCAACAAGTTCCTAGTGAAAGAAAAGTTCAAGATGCTTACTCTTGGAACCCTTCTGCCCTACCCTCCAGCAGGGAGATTGGCTATGCTCCTTAGATCTAAAGGATGCGTACACTCACATCCTCATTCATCCAGACCACAGAAAGTACCTAAGATTCATTGTGGGAGGAAACCATTATCAATAGAGAGTGCTGCCTTTCGGCCTCACCTCCGCCCCCAGAGTCTTTACGAAGTGCTTAGCAGTGGTGGCGACCTACCTGAGAAATCAGGGCATCTTTGTCTTCCCCTATCTGGACGACTGGCTCATCAGGGGTCAGACAGATCAGGAGGCCAATCAAGCCACCCTCAGGACCATTGCTCTTCTACAACGCCTGGGGTTTGTCATAAACTTTGCAAAGTCCACTTTGCTCCCTTCCCAGAACTTGGAGTTCATAGGGGCAAGGTTGAACTCTCTCCTGGCAAAGAATTTCTTTCCAGAAAACAGAGCCCGAAGGTTAATGGCCTTGGCAAGTCAGTTTCTCAGCAGGTCCCTGGTCTCCGCCAGACTCTGCCTGCGGCTTCTAGGCCACATGGCTTTGACAGTACATGTGACCCCCATGCCAGGCTCCATATGAGGCCTGCACAGTGGTGCCTTTGGTCTCAGTGGTCACAGGCCACAGGCAGCCTCAGAGACAGGATAAGGGTGTCCAGACCACTGTTCCCTCTAAGCTGTGTGCGTGTGCGCGCGCACACACCTCGCCGAGCGAGCGCACATACTTTACAACAGAGCGCACAAAAATTACAGCTCTGATTCTGATAGAAAACACAGACGTCTTAAAATTTAAAAGTTATGATTGCAATTACTAGGAATTTCCTGCTTCCTTTAGTAATTGTCTATGTAATGTGGTGTACATACTGTATTCTGACGTGTAGTCAAATTTTAAAGTATATAACTCCGAGTGTCGTTATGTGGTGCACAAAAATTTAACCTTCCTTCAAAAGCTGCACACAGCTGATATTTTATGCACACACAGCCTACAGAAAATTAGAGGGAACATTGGTCCAGACCATTTCTGCTGAGAGGGGTGCCCTTTCAAATTCCAGATTACACAGTGATGCTAACCACCGATGCCTCCCTGCAAGGCTGGGGAGCGCATTTTCTGGGCAAGTGCACCCAGGGCCTCTGGTCTCCCTGGGAAGCTGCACAGCAGATCAATCTCCTCGAACTCAGAGCTATTCGATTAGCACTCAAAGCTTTCACTCCTACCCTGGCTCATCAGTCTGTCCTGATTCAGACAGACAACCAAGTTGCCATGTTTTATGTGAACAAACAGGGCGGAACTGGGTCCAGGATCCTTTGTCGGGAAGCTCAGGACCTTTGTTCTTTTGCCCTTGAGCACAACATGCTCCTCAGGGCTGTGTACCTTCCTGGCCAGGACAACTACCTGGCAGACAGATTGAGCAGGAAACTGCAGCCCCACGAGTGGCAGCTACATCCTTCAGTAGTTCAGAAGATCTTCCTGAGATGGGGTCTCCCTTTGATGGATCTCTTTGCCAGCCCCATCAACAAGCAACTGCCACAGTTCTGCTCCAGGCAACCACATCCTCTGCGGACAGCAGCGGATGCTTTTCTGATATCTTGGTCTCAGGGCCTCCTCAATGCGTTTCCTCCCACGCCGTTGGTGGCCCGAACCCTATTCAAGATTCTCCAGGACAAGGCCTCGGTCCTGCTGGTAGCTCCCAGGTGGCCGAGACAGCCTTGGTTTCCTCTTCTGCTTCAACTGGCGGTGGATCCTCCACTGCCTCTGGGGTTGCAACCCGACCTTCTCACATAGGACCAGGGTTCCCTTCTGCACCCCATTCTCAAGTATCTCAATTTGATGGCCTGGAGGCTGCAAGGGTAGTTTTGGCTCCCTGGGGCCTACCTCAGGAAGTTGAAGAGGTTGTCCTAGCCTCCAGAAAACAATCCACTAGAAAAACATATGCTCTCAAGTGGAAAAGGTTTTCTGTGTGGTGTCACCTACGTACAGAGGATCCTTTCTCCTGTACTGTACCAGTGGTTCTTCAGTACTTACTGCACTTATCCAATCAGGGACTTAAGTCCAATTCTGTTCGGGTCCATCTCTCAGCTCTAGCAGCTCACCACTCATTGGTGGAGGGACAGTCTCTCTCTGGTCACCCCTTGGTTTCCCGCTTTCTCAGGGGCTTGCTTTTGCTCAAGCCTCCCATCCGTCCTCCTGCCCCTGAGTGGGAGCTGAATGTGGTCTTGCAGCAACTGACTCGCCCACCTTTTGAGCCAATGGCTACTTGTCCACTACGCTTCCTCTCCTGAAAGACTCTCTTCCTGATAGCCCTTACCTCGGCTAGGCGAGTAAGTGAGCTTCAGGCCCTGGTCTGAGACAGGCCTTACACCAGGATTTACAGGAACAGGGTAGTCCTCAGGACTCATCCAAATTTCCTCCCTAAGGTTGTCTCCTCTTTCCACCTCAATCAGGAGGTGGTTCTTCCGACATTCTTCCCTAGGCCTCATGCTAGCCAGGCTGAAGCAGTCCTGCATACCCTGGACTGTAGGAGGGCCTTATCCTTCTACCTTGACCGTACACAGGGGCATAGAAGGGCTACTCAGCTCTTCGAATCTTTTGACCCCAATAAGTTGGGATTGGCTGTGTCCAAGCGTACCTTGTCCATCTGGGTGGCTGACTGTATCACTTGGGCTTATAAGGCGGCTGACCTTCCTTTGCAGGGTAGGGTCACGGCCCATCGTGTCAGGGCAATGGCTGCCTCAGTGGCTCATCTCCGCTCTGTGCCCTTGGTAGACATCTGCAAGGCTGCAGCTTGGTTTTCAAGCCAGACTTTTGCGGCTCATTACTGCCTGGAGAGGGAGTCCTGTAGGGACAGTGCTTTTGGCCAGGCAGTACTCCGGAATCTATTTGAGGTATAGGCAACTCCTGCCCTCTGTTGGGCTACCGGTGGGGGTTTTGTCCTTGAAAAGCCTTTCTTTGCTGCTGAGACTAGAGGGAGTTCTCTTGTTCAGCCTGGGTTCCTCGGTAGCCCAGAGCTGGGGAGTCACCCATATGTGAGGACTGACTTCCTGCTTGGTCCTGGAGAAAGAGTAGTTACTCACCTGTAACAGGTGTTCTCCAGGAGCAGCAGGAATCAGTCCTCACAACCCTCCCTCCTCCCCTTGGAGTTGCAGTTGTACATAGTTTATTTTTTCATTTTTGTGAGCTGCTGTTAGCTATGTCATTTGACTGAGGTAAGATGGCACCTTTAGGCGGGAAGGGAACCGCGCATGCCTGCCTGCATTCCCAAAGGCTTTCATAGAAAGCTGGGGAAATGTTCCGCTGGGGCTTCATCGGCGCCAATGACACCCATATGTGAGGACTAATTCCTGCTGCTCCTGGAGAACACCTGTTACAGGTGAGTAACTACTCTGTCCCAGTGGCCTCCGGTTTTAAGAAATGTGATAAATGTTCCAAAAAACATGTCGCTCACGGACACCCATGACTGTCTTAGGAGCCAACCATGACCCGGAGCTATGCTGAATAGTGCAGTATAGAAGAAATTATAAATAAATAAACAAACAAACATAGACGTGAAGGGGCCATACTGGACTTGGTGCTTACCAATGGCGAAAGTGTTTCTGATGTTATAGTGGGAGATCATTTTGCATCCAGTGATTACCAGATAGTGTGCATCAGTATTAGAACTAGGGCTGTTAAAATCCATTCAGAAGTGAGGGTCTTAGACTTTAGGAAAACTAACTGCCAAGATGGGCCAATACCTCAGGGAGTCGTTAGCGGGATAGGAACAGCTGGGGGATGTAGAAAAACAGTGGGCAAAACCGAAAGAGATATTTTAAGGGCAACCAACCTTTTTGTTAAAATGGTTAATAAAGGTAAAAGAAAAAGGAGACCACTGTGGTTTTCGAAAGAAGTAACTGAAAAAGTGAAGAAAAAGAGGGATGCCTTCATGAAATTCAAGAGATCACAGAGAGAGGAAGACAGGCATCTATATTTGGAAAAACTTAGAGAAGCTAGCAAAGTAGTCAGGAAAGCAAAGATTCAAAAAGAGGAGGAAATAGTCAATCCATTCCAAGGTGAGGATCTTAGACTTTAGGAAGACTAACTTTGCGAAGATGGGCCAATACCTCAGGGAGTCGTTAGTGGGATGGGAACAGCTGGGGGATGTAGAAAAACAGTGGGCAAAACTGAAAGGGGGTATTTTAAGGGCAACCAACCTTTTTGTTAAAATGGTAAATAAAGGCAAAAGGAACAGGAGACCGCTATGGTTTTCGAAGGAAGTAGCTGAAAAAGTGAAGAAAAAGAGGGAGGCCTTCATGAAATACAAGAGATCACAGAGAGCAGAAGACAGGCATCTGTATTTGGAAAAACTTAGAGAAGCTAGCAAAGTAGTCAAGAAGGCAAAGATTCAAAAGGAGGAGGAAATAGCCAATGCAATAAAATGGGGGGATAAGACATTTTTCAGATATATTAGTGAGAAGAGGAAGAGCAAAAGTGGTATTGTCAGACTCAAGGGTGCAGGGGGGGAATATGTAGAAGCTGATAAGGATAAAGCGGAATTGCTTAACAAATATTTTTGTTCTGTGTTCACAGATGAAGAACCAGGAGCAGGACCTCAGAAAACACCCACAAATAAGAACAGAAGCGAGGGACATCTTGAACTATTTTCAGAAGACTGTGTTCGTGAGAAACTAGCTCAACTTAAAGTAGACAAAGCGATGGGACCGGATGGGATACACCCTAGAATACTGAGGGAACTTGGGGACGTTCTAGCAGCTCCACTGACTGACCTTTTCAATGCCTCGTTGGAGTCAGGAGTGGTGCCAAAGGACTGGAGAGAGGCTCATGTGGTGCCTTTACACAAAAGCGGAAGTAAGGATGTGGTTGAAAACTACAGGCCGGTTAGTTTAACTTCGGTGGTGAGTAAATTATTGGAAACGCTGCTGAAAGAGAAAATAGTGAGGTTTCTGGAGTCCAGCGGATTACAGGATCCGAGGCAGCATGGATTCACTAGAGGCAGGTCTTGTCAGACAAATCTGATTGATTTTTTGACTGGGTGACCAGGGAGTTGGACCGAGGGAGAGCTCTAGATGTGGTGTATTTAGATTTCCGTAAAGCCTTTGACACTGTTCCTCACAGGCGACTTATAAACAAACTGATCACCCTAGGGATGGACCCTAAAGTTACTGCTTGGGTTAGAAATTGGTTGGGTGGGAGGCGACAAAGAGTACAAGTAAATGGAGCTCACTCTGAGGAGAAGGATGTTACCAGTGGTGTGCCCCAGGGATCTGTCCTTGGTCCAATTCTTTTTAACATCTTTGTTAGTGATATAGCGGAAGGGCTGTCGGGTAAGGTTTGCCTCTTTGCGGATGATACCAAAATCTGCAATAGAGTAGACACCCAGGAAGGGGTAGATAACATGAGGAGGGATCTAGCTAAGCTTGAAGAATGGTCTAGAATTTGGCAGCTGGGATTTAATGTTAAAAAATGTAAGTTCATGCATTTGGGCTGCAGCAATCCAAGGGAGCAATACAGTATAGGAGGTGAAGTACTTTTGTCCACTAAAGAAGAGCGGGACCTAGGCGTGGTTGTGTCTGATGATCTTAAAGTAGCTAAACAGGTGGAAAAGGCGACAGCAAAAGCTAGAAGGATGCTTGGGTGCATACGGAGAGGAATGGCTAGCAGAAAAAAGGAGGTGATAATGCCTCTGTATAAGTCTTTGGTGCGACCTCATTTGGAGTATGGTGTGCAATTCTGGAGACCGCACCTTCAAAAGGATGTGAACAGGATGGAGTCAGTGCAGAGGGTTGCTACCAAAATGATTAATGGGCTTCATTATAAAGCATATGAGGACAGACTTAAGGATCTTAATATGTACACCTTAGAGGAAAGGCGGGATAGAGGTGATATGATTGAGATGTTTAAATACCTCCGTGGCATAAATGTTCAGGGAGAGAGCCTCTTTCAATTGAAAGCAAGTTCTGCTACGAGGGGACATGGGATGAGGGTGAAGGGAGATAGATTCAGGAGTGATATGCGGAAATATTTCTTTACGGAAAGAGTAGTGGATCCGTGGAATAGTCTCCCAGTGGAGGTGGTAGAGATGAGGACAGTAACTGAATTCAAGAAAGCATGGGACCAACACAGAGGATCTCTAAAGGCAAAAAGTGGACTGTTGTAGTTGTTATGGAAGGACAGACTAGATAGGCCATGTGGTCTTTTTCTGTCTTCATGTTTCTATGTTTCTAATGCAGTTAAATGCGGGAATAAGACATTTTTCAGATATGTTAGCGAGAAGAGGCAGGGCAAAATAGGAATTGTCAGACTCAAGGATGAAGGGAAGGAATATGTAGAAGCTGATGAGGATAAAGCAGAATTGCCTAACAAATATTTCTGTTCTGTGTTCACAGATGAAGAACCAGGAGCAGGACCTCAGAAAACACCCACAAACAGAAACATAAGCGAGGGGCATCTTAAACAGTTTTCAGAAGACTGAGTTTGTGAGAAACTAGCTAAACTTAAAGTAGACAAAGCGATGGGACCGGATGGGATACACACTAGAATACTGAGGGAACTTGGGGATGTTCTAGCAGCTCCACTGACTGACCTTTTCAATGCCTCGTTGGAGTCGGGAGTGGTGCCAGAGGACTGGAGAGAGGCACATGTGGTCCCTTTACACAAAAGCGGACATGAGGATGTGGTTGAAAACTAAAGACCGGTTAGTTTAACTTCGGTGGTGAGTAAATTGGAAGTGCTGCTGAAAGAGAAAATAGTGAGGTTTCTGGAGTCCAGCAGATTACAGGATCCGAGGTAGCATGGATTCACCAGAGGTAGGTCTTGTCAGACAAATCTGATTGATTTCTTTGCCTGGGTGACCAGGGAGTTGGACCGAGGGAGAGCTCTAGAATTGGTGTATTTAGATTTCAGTAAAGCTTTTGATACTGTTCCTCACCGGCGACTTATATACAAACTGAGCACCCTAGGGATGGACTCTAAAGTTACTGCTTGGGTTAGAAATTGGTTGAGTGGGAGGCAACAAAAGGTACAGGTAAATGGAGCTCACTCTAAGGAGATGGAGTTTACCAGTGGTGTGCCCAGGGATCTGTCCTTGGTCCGATTCTTTTTAACATCTTTGTTAGTGATATAGCGGAAGAGCTATCGGGTAAAGTTTGCCTTTTTGCGGATGATACCAAAATCTGCAATAGAGTAGACACCTAGGAAGGTGTAGATAGCATGAGGAGGGATCTAGCTAAGCTTTAAGAATGATCTAGAATTTGGCAGCTGAGATTTAATGTTAAAAATGCAAGGTCATGCATTTGGGCTGCAGCAATCCAAGGGAGCAATATAATATAGGGGGTGAAGTACTTTTGTCCACTAAAGAAGAGTTGTACCTAGCGTGATTGTGTCTGATGATCTTAAAGTAGCTAAGCATGTAGAGAAGGCAACAGCAAAAGTTAGAAGGATGCTTGGGTGCATAGAGAGAGGAATGGCCAGCAGAAGAAAGGAGGTGATAGTGCTTCTGTGTAAGTCTTTGGTGCGACCTCATTTGGAGTATAGTGTGCAATTCTGGAGACCGCACCTTCAAAAGGATATAAACAGGCTGGAGTCGGTACAGAGAGTGGCTACTAAAATTGTTAGTGGTCTTCATTATAAAACATATGAGGACAGACTTAAGGATCTTAATATGTACACCTTAGAGGAAAGGCGGGATGGAGGTGATATGATCTTGACACAAGAGGAGAGCCTCTTTCGATTGAAACCAAGCTCTGCTTCGAAGGATGAGGGTAAAAGGGTATAGATTCAGAAGTGATATGCAGAAATATTTCTTTAAGGAAAGAATGGTGGATCCATGGAATAGTCTCCCAGTGGAGGTGGTAGAGATGAAGATAGTATCTGAATTCAAAGAAGTATGGGACAAACACAGAGGTTCTCTAAAGAAAAAAGGGGACTGTTGTATTTTTTGATATGGAAGGACAGAGTAGATAGGCCATGTGGTCTTTTTCTGTCATCATGTTTCTGTGTTTCTATCTGGGGTTAGTATTCACTGATGATGGCTGTGCGTTTTACAAGCCCTAGCCGCTGCCGCTGAATATCGTGCTTCAAATTTCTAACAGCAAATTTGTATTCATTTGCCTGCAGAGGCTGCTACTTCTTAGATTCCCTTCAGGAAAGAGGGAACTTATGATCCTTCTCTTGTTATAAATCTTTGTATCTCAGGGAAATTTTTTTCAACAAACCTCTTTGCTGATTAACACTTTAATTGGTCTGCAGAGATGACCTTTTCAGCAATTCTACCTACCTAAGAATACCTTAGGTAAAACCTATTCATCTCTCAATATCGCGGTTTTCTCACCCTTTTTCACAGAAAATTGCTGTAGTTAAGCAGTAAAAATGCTAGGAGAAATTATAGAGTTTCAAGCTAAGCAAAAACTTGTCTGTTTTGTATTAGATATCTAAAAAGCCTTTAATGCTTCTTATAAAATTAGGTAATGCCAAAAAGTACATACTGCACATTTGGGAGCATAATTGTAGAGTAGACATGCTCTGGGGAGGAGTTTGGTTGGAATATGGGCAGTTGCAATTTACATGTGTCATTTATAAAATACAAATGTACTTGACACGCTAACATTTATGCCTGCTCCTGAGCAAGCATGTTTCAGCACCCTCAATCTAGCTGCTATTTCTGTGGGATTTGTATTAGTATTTTATGAAGAAACATAGGTGTGTCTGCCTTTACAAAATAGGCTGAAAATAGGCACCTTCATCTAAACCCTGGTGCCCTGTTGTAAAATTATTCTTCACAGGCATGCATCTGTATGGAGGGACTCTAGTGTGGTGTGTGGGAAATATAGGATGCTTATTGCCATGTGAAATTAGGTATTAATCCTAGGAGCAGGATAGTCCCAGGATAGTCTTTCTGAAAAAGAGAGGCCTGCTGAGAGGGGACTCTTCTGATTGTCTACCTTGCAATTGCTGTCCTATTTGCTACTGAACCTCTTTATCTCCAGGAATATGCAGTCTTCACATATGGGTAACGTCCCCTTACGGAGCCATGTGGGAATACTCCCCAGCATCCCATAGGAAGCGTTTAAGAGCATCCCTCTGCGCATACGTGTATGCCTTCCCTCCCTCCCAGTGAATCTCCTCAGTCTTAGTTTTTCTGAGGAGTCCTTCAGATGCTAGTCCTGCCACCGCAGTTAAAACTTTTTTTACCATGCCCTTCAGGGTGCTTATTTGTCTTTTATTTTGCCTTTCTTTCTCTTCGGTACCTTCACTCATTGACACCGGTGCCCTTTTTGGGCATTTCCCTTTTCTTCTTTTTTTTTTTTTAATCTAGTGGTTCCCATGGGTTTCTCGTCTGTCTAGGCTGCCATTTAGTCTTTTGATCTGGCAGAGGCTGTGTTTCCTGAGATAGAGAAGCCAGCCAGTGGTTTAGAAAAACCCGGACTCTTATAATTTGTCAGCAAATGACAAGGAAAGGGTTAAAAACCTGAGAAAAGAAATGTGAGAGTCTTTTTGTATCTGACTTGGCAGCCTCTGCACACTCTTTTACTACGCTGATGCCTTCTTGTGGCTCCTGTGCTTTTCCTGTTTTTTTAACCTCTCTTTGTCATTTTCGAGTCGGGGTTATGGTCAGGCCCGAAGCACTGTAAGCACCAATTGTGCTTTCAGTGACTGAAATAGTGCGATTACATTTAGTGTTGCTACATGGTCCTCCATTCATACCACTACTTATGATTTGTGTAGCGCTACACGCATACATAGCACTGCACAGACATACGTAAGAGACAATCCATGCTCATCAGAGCTTACAGTCTAGTCAAGACAGACAATACAAGAACTGGGGACTAAGATATATCTAGGAAAATGGTAAGGAAACACATAGGAGGTGAACAGGAGGCTGAGGAAATCTGTATCCAAAAGCAGTTTCAAAGAGGTGAATTTTTAGCCTGGATTTGAACAGGGCCATAGATGGAGCCTGATGTACTGACTCTGGCAGTTTGTTCCAGGCATAAAGAGCAGCAAGACTGAAAGATTTAAGTCTGGAGCAGTGGAAGAGGAGAACACAGATAGAAGGGATCTGCCAGAAGATCAAATTTCCCAGGGAGAGGTGTATTATTACTTTTACTACTGAACATTTGTATAGCGCTACAAGATGTACACAGCGCTGCAGAGACGCATGTAAAAGATGGTCCCTGCTCATCAGAGCTTACAGTCAAGACAGACAACACGGTAGCTGTAGACATGGGATACAGCTAGGGCGAATGGTAAGGAAACACAAAGGAAATCAGATGAGACAAGATCTGAAAGCGGCAACAAAGAGGTGAGTTTTCAGCCTGGATTTGAAAAGGGTCAGAGAAGGCAGCCCGCTATTGCCTGGACAAGGACTCTAGTAAGGACAGTAACTTTGGCCAAGCCATACTACAGCACCTTTTTAGGACTTCCCTCCGGCTCTCTGCCCATCCAGGCTATCGCCACTACCGTTATTTGGAGTGTGCTGGAGATGCTGAGTGCTAGATCCCTGGGACTCTCCATGCTCTTCAGCGATTTTTCCTGTTACAACGGGTCAAACGCCTGACCGGTTTTCCATTAGCCTGGATCTGGGGAGTCCTTTATGTGAAGACTGCATTCTTGCTTGTTTCTGGAGATAGCGTAGTTACTCACCTGTAATAAGTGGATCTCCAGGAACAGCAGGAATCAGTCTTCACAACCCGCCCTCCTTCCCAAGGAGGTGAGATTTTTTTTTAAATTTTTCTCAGCTGTATACATCACTGAGGAGATTCACTGGGAGGGTGCTAAGGCATGCACAAATGCACAGAGGGATGCTCCCAAACGCTTCCTATTGAATGCTATGGAGATTTTCCACGCGGGCTTCATTGGGGGATGTCACCCATATGTGAAGACCGATTCCTGCTCTTCCCGGAGATCATCTGCTACAGGTGAGTAACTACACTTTCTCTTCTTTAACCATTAATCTATCTCAACCTCATACTTTTTGTAATAATTTGACTTGCTCTTTATATGCTACTGTTTCAGTTTAAAAATAATTACTGTTTGGAGGTTATTCTCCTAGACTCAAGCAAATGCCCGAGCTGCCATTCTGAAAGAACAACTGGAAAGAAAAAGAAGAGAGGCTTACGAAAGGGAGAAGAGAGCTTGGGAAGAGCATGTAAGTACCTTTTATCCATCCTGGAACAAATAAAATTAGACTGTTTGCTTGTTCCTTTTTATTTTGTCTTCAGATAGTTCTTGTTGGCACCAGGCTTTAGAGGGAAGGCATTTTTGAGGTATTTCAGAGAATGAAGCTTAGTATTTTGATGGTTGAGCAAAGGTTATAACTTCCAGGTTTCCAATATTTATGCTGAAATAAATCTCTAACTTACACTGTATGCCATCTGTTGTTCATAATTTTAGAACTTAAATGGTTTGAAAAAATATAGATTACTGAAGTTAGATATAAAACCTTTTTTTTGTATTTTATTTTTTGTTTAGTTTTCACAATGATTACATCACAAAAATGTACAGAAAATATATAGGTAAACCACAATAGGGGATGCTAATAGAAAGCAAAATATGGCCCTAACAAAACATTCTAAAACACTGAGTACTACAGTGCCTTGCAAAAGTATTGCCTTGGTTTTTATCCTGTTTTGTTGCATTACATACAACCTGGAATGAAAATGGAGGTTCATTTGGATGTTAGGTAATGGACCTAACAATATAGCTCAAATTGGTGAAGTGAAATGACAATAAAATACCTTGTATATATAAAAAAAAAAACAAGTAAAAACTGAAAAGTTGTGAGGGCATATGTATTCATCCCTTTTACTATGAAACCCCTAAGATCTGGTCCAACCAATTAACCTCAGAAGTCACATAATTAGTTGATCAGGGTCCACCTATGTGCAGTCGGTGTCACATGATACCTGTATAAATATACCTATTCTGAAAGGCCCCTGACTCTGCAACACCACTAAGCAAGCAACATGGACCAAGGAGCACTCCAAATAGGTCAGAGATAAAGTTGTGGAGACGTATAGATCAGGGTTGCGTTATAAAAAAAATATCCCAAATTCTGAATATCCCACAGAGCACCATTAAATCCATTATAACAAAATAGAATAAGCACCACTACAAACCTGACAAGAGAAGGCCGCCCACCAAAACTCACAGACCGGGCAAGGAGGGCATTAACCAGAGATGCTACAAAGACACCAAGGATAACTGAAGGAGCTGCAAAGATCCACGACAGAGATGGGAGTATCCATCCATAGGAGCACTTTAAGCCATACACTCCACAGAGTGGGGCTTTATTTATTTTATTTATTTAGACAGACTTGTATACCACCTTATGCTTCAATCAAGGTGGTCACGTTACATCACAATTGGAGGGTCACAATTAACATTAGGGTACATGTAAACATTTAGACAGTACAGTTACCTAACAGCATTTAGACAGTACAATTAAAGGTAACATTTAACATGAGGGTATTTAATAACGTGGTATGATAAACTTGTGTGCGTGGATAGGATGGGTGTGTGTTTAGTTGGCTGGGTAGGTGGTATTTCAGTTTGGGCATTTATTTATTTATTTAGCTGTATTTGTATCCCGCTTTTCACCGGGTCAAAGCGGCGCATGGGTATGGGATGTTGCCTGGATGCTCATATGTTTCTATAAATAAATATGTTTTGAGGTCTTTGCGGAAAGAGTGGGCAGAAAAAAGCCATTGCTTAAAGAAAGAAATAGGAAAACACGTTTGGAGTTTGCACAACAGCATGTGGCGGACTCCCCAAACACATGGAAGAAGGTTCTCTGGTCAGATGAGACGAAAATTGAACTTTTTGGCCATCATGGGAAATGCCATGTGTGACGCAAACCCAACACTTCCCATCACCCCGAGAACACCATTCCCACAGTGAAACATGGTGGTGGCAGCATCATGATGTGGGGTTGTTTTTCATTGGCAGGACAGGAAAACTGGTCAGGATTGAAGGAACGATGGATGGCACTAAATATAAGCAATTCTTGAGGAAAAACCTGTTTTCAGTCTGCCAGAGATTTAAGACTGGGATGAAGGTTCACCTTCCAGCAGGACAATGACCCTAAACATACTGCTAAAGCTGGTTTAAAGGGAAACTTTTTTAAAATGTCTTGGAATGGCCTAGTTAAAGTCCAAACCTCAATCCAATTGAGAATCTGTGGCATTACTTGAAGATTGCTGTATACTAACGCAACCCATCTAACTTGAAGGAGTTGGAGCAGTTTTGCCTTAAGTAATGGGTGAAAATCCTAGTGGCTAGATGTGCTAAGCTAATAGAGACATACCCCAAGATACTTGCAGCTGTAATTGTAGCAAAAGGTCGCTCTACAACATATTTATTTAGCAATGTTTATATACTGCTTTGCTACCGGGTCAAAGCAGTGTACAATCTCCAGGAACAAGCAGGAATGTAGTCTTCACATATGGGTATCGTCGGTACCGATGGAGCCTGCGCGGGAACGCTCCCCAGCGTCCAGTAGGAACGCTTTTGGGAGCATCCCACAGTGCCTGCATGCTGCCTTTCCACCTTTCCCCACTGTCCCTCTTCAATCCTTTGTTTTCCACGGAGCCGTAAGGTCGCATACCCTGTCACCGCAGAAAATTCCTTCTTTATTCTTTATTTTTTGTGGTTGCATCTGCCTTCGTTCGATGCCTACCGGTACCGCCGGGTCTTATTTCTACTTTTCTTTAAAAAAAAATATATATATATATATATAGTTCTGAGGTATTTTTCTTCAGAAACCTTTTTTTTCCTTGGTGCTAGGCGCCATTTTGGGCACTAGGCCCATTTTCCTTAAAAAATGGAAAAACCAGCTACTAGTTTTAAAAACATGTTCTAAGTGTGGCGGTACCATATCCGTTACCGACACCCATGACTGTTGTCTTAAATGTTTAGGCCCTGACCATTCTCCATCAGAGTGCGTCTCCTGTAGGAAGATGACTAAAAGGGGCCTGCAGAATAGAGCTGCAAAACTCGGTACCCTTTTTGTTTCAGATGCGATATCCATTGCATCAACGTCTTCCAGAGCCTCATCTTCCTCCCATGGATCTCAGGTAACTAAACATAAATCTAGCCGGTCCTCAAAGGGTAGATCTCCCTCTTGGCCTCAAGAGGCCATTGGCATTGCCCTTGAGGAAACTACACCGGCAAAACAGCCCCGGTGGGAGGCTTCGGCTTCCAAAGCACTAATGGGGCTCCAGGATGTTCTCGAGGCCTCTACCTCGGCAGAACTACTGGTGCCATACTCTAGGGTTCCAGCCGTTTCTACCGGTACCGACACCCAAGCATTGGCAGCGTTGATAGATCAGAGGTTTCTCGCTATCGAATGCAATCTGGCAGCTATTCTCACGGCTTCGGTACTGTTGAGACCGCTACAGACGGTTCAACAGGCACCGGTACCAACGGCACAGTCTTGAGTCTATCTCCGGCATCGACAGATCGGTACCTAGATACCGACTTCGATCAATACCGGTACCATGCTCTGCACGAACACCGGGATCAGAAATATTTTGAATCTTCCGATTCCGATGATTCTAATGACTCTGCCGATACCAGAGTACTTCTTTCGGAGGAACCATCATCTTCTCCCCAATGCAGAATGTCTCCTCCAGAGGACATGTCTTTTCAGGATTTTATTCGTGATGTGGCTCGAGGCCTTGCAATCACGGTAACTCCTGAAAAGGAACCTAGGGCACAGGAATTGGAAATCCTTCAATACCCTAAGGCTCCCAAGGAAGCAGCTACTCTGCCTATTCATCAGATCCTACATGATCTTATGCTGAGGATGTGGGAAACACCTTTAACCACATCCCCTCACTCTCGGAGGCTCGATACAATGTATCGAGTTCCACCTTGTCCTGGCTTCCAAAAAACTCAGTTACCACACCATTCAATGGTAGTGGAATCGGCTATGCGTAGAATGAAGAGTGCAAAGAGGCATGCTTCCAATCCTCTAGGCCGTGAATGCAGGACTCTCGATGCCTTTGGGCGTCGGTGCTTCCATGCTCTCAGACAGGATCAACTCCTATATCCTATATATGGGCAATGTTCCTCAAAGAGATCACAGGAGACTTGGAGCTTATGAGTCCCCTTCTTCCTGATGATAAATGACAAGACTTTCTTAATCTTATCAGACATGCTCAGGATGTTTCCAAGTTTGTAAATTGTGCAGCCTTTGACTTCTTTGAATGCATCAGCAGAACCTCTGCTATTGCCATTGGTGCACGTCGGATTGCCTGGCTGCAGGCATCCAACTTGGAACTTTGGGTGCAAGATAAATTGGGAAATATCCCTTGCACAGGAGAAAATTTCTTTGGCAAGAATTAGCAGGAAAGGGCTAATGAAATAGATACTGACAATATCACCCTGGAGAGATTGTCAAAATCTACAGCCAACCCAGCCAAAAAGAAATCCTATAAATAACCCTTTTTCAGCAAAAAAGGAAGTTTTATCCTTCTTATGCCCAGCAGGGGCACGGTCCAGTTCAGGCTGCCCAAAAGGGACAACAGCAACAAACTAGACAACAAAAGAAGCCAAAAGGGCCAAGAGCTCAGCCAGCTCCACAGGCTCAGCCTCCTCAGGGGCTTTGACTCTTACCTAGAGAACTTAGCCTTCCTGCCCCTGAATGGTCCAGAACCCTTAGCCATCCCTGGCAGGTTGTGTCATTGCAGAAATTGGACTCTTTCCATTGTATGAGAGGGGGTACAAGCTTCATTTTCACAGCATGACCTCTCCTACAATTGTAAGACAATTCAATTCTCAGACCCCTGTCAACAGTCTCTTAGGTCAGGAGGTCACAACACTCCTTGCTCAAGGAGCAATAGAAGACGTACCCTTTCTACAATGGGGTACAGGGATCTACTCCCCCTGTTTTCTTATCCCAAAGAAAACAGGCGGACACAGACCCATTTTAGACCTCAGAGAATTGAACAAATATCTGTTCCGAGAAAAATTCAAAATGATCTCTCTAGGAACTCTTCTGCCATACCTTCAAAGTCAGGATTGGCTTTGTTCTCTAGATCCAAAGGATGCTTATACTCATATTCTCATCCATTCAGATCACAGGAAATTCCTGTGGTTCCTTTTCCAGGGAAAACACTTCCAATACAAAGTTCTTCCCTTTGGTCTGGCTTTGGCACGAAGAGTATTCACGAAATGCATTGCGGTAGTAGCTGCATTCCTGCGAACTCTAGGGATATTCGTCTTCCCTTACTTAGACGACTGGCTTATTCGAGCCCCCACGGCTCCAGAAGCCAGCTCTGCTCTGTCTCACACAATGTGAATCCTTCAATATTTGGGATTGGTCATAAACCTCCCAAAATCCCATCTTGTTCCTACTCAGTCCTTAGAATTCATAGGAGCTCGTCTAGATACCAGACAGTCAAGGGCTTTCCTTCCACAACCCCGCTGTCTGCGCATAGTGCAGCTAGCTTCCAAAGCAGCAGTGAAGACTTACCTGACTGCTCGAGAAATGCTCCAACTACTGGGACATATGGCATCCACTGTACATGTGGTTCCCTATGCTCGCCTCCACATGCGAGCAGCCCAGTGGACCCAGGCCACAGGTCACCTGTCAGACAAAATAACAAACTCACAACGTCTTGTTTTGTCCCTCCAATGGTGGCAGTCCCTGGAGAACCTTCTGGTGGGTTTCCTTTCCAGCAACTCCTATTCCAGGCCACTCTAACAGATGCATCACAGATGGGATGGGGGGCCCACCTGCACGATCTCTCTACCCAGGGTACCTGGATTCCACAGGAGGCTTGTCTTTACATAAACCTCCTGGAACTCAGAGCAATCTTCCTTGCTCTTTGAATATTCCAAGCCCACAATATTGGAGGGAGGGGGGGAAATAAAGCGGGTGTTTTGTGGTTGAGATGAGGAGGAATACCAGATCTAGTGCATATCTCCAGGAACAAGCAGGAATGAGTCTTCACATGTGGGGTACGTCGGCGCCGACGGAGCCCGCACGGAAAATGCTCCCCAGCATCCAATCAGAAAGCCTTTGGGAGCATCCCCCGCGCCTGCGCGGTGACTTCCCGCCCTTCCAGTAGTCTCTCCTCAGTTTTTGTTTTTCCGCGGAGCCAACAGGACGTACCTCCTGTTACTGCAGAAACCTTTTTCTTTATATCCTTAAATTTTTCTTGTTTTGTGCGGTCGCGGTGGTCTTCCCCGTCGATACCGGTTCCACCGGTGCTTCATTCTTCTCTTTCCCTTGAAAAATAATTCCCTCGTCAGTTATTTCTTTTTTTATCTTTTGAGGCCTACTAGGCCTTTTTTTCCACATGGAGCCTTCTTCCCCTTTGAAGTGCCCTCACTTTGGAGACTTGGTTTTCTTTTTAGACTCCAAGGCCTGGTGTCTATCCTGTTTGGGCCCTGACCCTTTTTCCCCGGGTCCACGGGGCCTTAGCATCAGGAGAAGACCTTCTCTTTTTCGGGTATCCCTCGATGCCGTTTTTCCTCCTCGGGTGAGGTCCTCGGTTTATTCTTCCCTCCAGGATCAGGTAACCCACAAACAGTCTGTTAAGACTAGCCGATCCTTGAAGGGCAAGTCTCATGCCCAGCATGATGACGGCTCCGGCCTTGCCCTCAAGACCACATTGGCGATAAGACCCCGGCGGGAGTCCTCGGGCTCCAAAGCATTTACGGGGTTTCAGGTTGTTCCTGGGGTTCACTCCTCACAGAACATACCGGAGCCATGCTTGGTGGTGGTATCCGCTTCGGGCGGTACCGATTCCCTGGCATCTGCACCGGTGTCGAGTGCTCCACTCCTCACCAAGGATCATCAGCTGGTGTCCTCGGTGCCTTTGGGGCCGATCGATTCGACCCAGACTGGCTTTCCTGCATCCCAGCCATGCGCGGGGTTGGTACCGGCTTCAAGCGCTTCCGCTCCCCCGGCATAGGCTTCGACGTCGAGTGTTCCACTCGCCGCCAGGGATTGCGGTCTGGCTTCGAGCGGTACCGCTCCCCCTGCATCGGCACCGGTGTCGAGTGCCCCACTCTCCACCGAGGATGATCGTCTAGTGTCCTCGGTACCTTCGGGGCCGACCGGTTCGATCCAGACTGACTTTCCTGCATCCCAGCCATGCGCGGGGTTGGTACCGTCTTCGAGCGGTTCCGCTCCTCCGGCATCGGCCCCGATGTCGAGTGTCCTACTCGCCACCAGGGATTGCGGTCTGGCTTTGCGCGGTACCGCTTCCCCGGAATCGGCACCGGTGTCGAGTGCTCCACTCTTCACCGGGGGTCGTCGTCTGGTGTCCTCGGTAACCCTGGGACCGTTTGATCCGGCCCGGGCTGGCTCTTCAGCCTCCTAGCCTTGCGCGGGGGTGGTGCCGTCCTCGAGCGGTGCCGGCCCCCCGGCATCGGCACGAGTGTCGAGTGCTCCGCTCTCCGCTAGGGATCGTCATCTGGAACCCCCGGTACCTTCGGGACCGATCGACACGGACCAGGCTAGCTTGCCTGTATCCAGGCCAGCCGCGGGGTGGGTGCCGGCTTCAAGCGCTACAGATGCCCCGGCATCGGCGTCGGGTGTCCCACTTTTCACTGGGGTTCGCCATCTGGTTTCCTGGTCGGAGCCGATCGACACGCCCCAGAGGGACGTCCCTCTTTCTTCGCCATGCTTGAGGGGGGTACCGGCTTCAAGCGGTACCGATGCCCCGGCGTCGGTGCCGGTGTCGAGTGTTCCTCTCGTCCCGGGGCATCGTCTTCGGACGTCCACAGTGCCTTCGGCACCGACCGATTCGATCCCGATCGTCTCTCATGTGGGGGCATCGCCGGTACCACCACCAACGTCGGTGTCTTCTAGGCGTGCATCGATAGCCCCGCTCGCTTCGATGCCCAGTCTAGAATCAATATCCAGTCTAGATGGCTTGGTTGCGGCATCGCCGATGCCACCTCCGATGTCGGTGTCTTCTCGGCATGCACCGACAGCCTCGCTCTCTTCGATGCCCAGTCTAGAATCGATATCTAGTCTGGATGATTCGATTCCGACGCAGCGGGGAACCGGTCCAGGTCGTTTCCGACTACGCAGTACCAAGGATAATCTCCAAAGCTCTCTGGTTACCTCGGTGCCGCTTCGGCAACCTTCGCTACCTGCTCAGATGGCACCGATGCCGGCATCGGTATCGATACCGATTCCTGCGGTTCCATTGGTGCCATCGATCCTTTCTATGCCTAGCTTGGAATCGATACCGGGTGCCGATGATGCAGTACTGACTGCCTCGAATCGGAACTGTCAGTACCATCCCCCATATGGCAGAATTCTTTCTCTGCACCAGCCCCGTGGGTCTTCTGGTGTTCACGTCCCTCATTCTGCCTCGGCTGACCCGGGAATAACTTCTCTGGGGGATCCTTCGTTTCAGGAATTTCTCCTTGACATGGCAGCTTTTCTTGCCATTCCTATTCCTGGCCCTACCCTTACCCAAGATTCTGCCGAAAAGGGGACCATCATGCTTCCTTTACATCATTCCTTGCAGGACCTTCTTCTGAGGATTTGGGAATCACCTTTGAAGGTTCCTGCGCCTTCTACGGCCATGAATGTTCTGTATCAGGTGCCTCCCTCTCCGGGGTTTCAGAACAACCAGCTTCCGCATCATTCCCTTGTAGTGGAATCAGCGATGAGGAAGGTCAGGAGTAAGAAGAAACACTCTTCTTATCCGCCAGGTCGTGCATCTAAAGCACTCGATGCCTTTGGACGTCAAACCTTCCAAACTTCTATGTTGGCTTCCAGAATCATTTCATATATTTTTTATATGAGTCTAACACTTCAGGAGGTCACAGAGAAATTATCTCTGCTGTCTCCCTTCTTGTCAGAACCTAAGGCCTCTGACTATTCCTTGCTTCTTAATCATAGCAGGAACATCTCTTGGTTTCTTTCCCGTGCTTCCCTAGACTCTTTTGAGTCTGTTAGCAGATCCTCGGCTATTGCCATTGGAGCACGTCGTACTGCGTGGCTGCAAGCCTCAGGCTTGAGCAGATGGGCACAACATACACTGGGTAACTCTCCTTGTACTGGAGAAGCTCTCTTCAATAGGGAGGCTTTACGTCAGATTGCTCGCTGCTCCACTGACTTCCTTGGCTATGGAAACCATCCCAAGCCTCCTTTTTCCCCGGGACGTGGGAAATATCCTACAAACCCTTCTCTCCCGAAGAGGAGGAGGGTTCACCCTTCTGCCCATTCCCCCGGTGTACCCGAGCAAGGGACGCCTCGTCCTAGTCTGAAGTCTCCAGGCTCCAACCAGTCTACCCATACCAGCGCCCATAGGTTCCGGCATGGTGCACCATACAGTTAACTTCTTCTCTGCGGAAGTCTCTTCCTCAAACCCCGCGCTGGGTTTTTTTCTTTTCCAATATGCTATGCTCTTGGGATACTTTCTCCATGGGCCACAGACTTCTCCCATTCTCCTACCATGAAGGGAGGTTACTACTATCCCAGGATAGTTTCTGTCCCCCACCTGGACTCTGTCCTTCAGCGGATTTACCACATGGTGGGTCACTTTCCTACTCCCTCTCTTCATGGGTTTCCCCTGCTTGAGTTGGTGCCATGCTGAAATCCTCCTTTTCCTTCCAGCGTAGTCTGGTTGTCTTCCTTCAATGCATATTCTGAACAACTCCTCCGGCAGGGACGGTGTCTCCGCTACCTTGCCTGTTTTCTCTCTGTTCTCATACAGGAGAATCCCCTCTATTGTTTTTGTTCAGTTGCTGTCAATTTTATCTTATAATTCTCCCGCACAATGCCCTCCGCATTCTTCGGAGAAGCTTTCTATTATGGGCCCTTGCCTCAGAGCATTGACCTTGGTCTCTGCGGGGTTTTTTCTTTTCAAGAGACAAGTTTCTCTGCGTGAATGTCCACGAAGTTCCCATTCTGACCGGAATATACCCATGCTCCACAGAAATGGAGTCTCTGTATTTCTTCAGGTGGGTTCACCCCTGTAATTGGACCATCACATCCCCCGTGTGAAGGTTTTTCTGTGGCTCATGGCAGGCATGTCTTCTTAAGCGTATTTCATGTCTGTATGTGCATGCCTGTTTTTGCGCCTGGGTGGCATACCCACCCTGTCTCTGCTGTATATCTATACCTATCCACCCCGTAGGTATATGTATATATCACCCTTGTCTAGGCATATATACCCTCACATGCTACGACATGTATGCCTTCCGTATACATATATATATATATATATATATATATATATATATATATATATATAGGTAGGCGCGTACCGGGAGATGTCCATAGCGCCCTATGTCATGCCTATCCCCATGACTGTCGGTGCTTAGGTTTTTAATTTTCTTATGGGGTCCAGACAGTCACCTTGCCTATTATTATACGGCTCCGTAACTGGGACTGGTTATACTAACCATTACTGCTGTGCGTCAACAGCTTCTATTTTGTTTATACATCTCCCTGTCTATGCAGTTCACACTCAATGTCTTCCTACCCCTTGCCATCTAGGGAAGACAGTGTGCATCTTCAGTATTCCTGAGTTCACTCCTTGGGAATAGGGGCTTTTTTTCCATACCCCCTCTTCCCTCCCGGACTGGGCCAAATTACCAGATCGGTCAGCCTTCCTTTTTTAGTCCTCACTGTTATGACTCTGTACCTGAACGGGTCCCAGCTTTCCCGTAAAAGCTTCTCTTTGGGGACCTGCCGATCTTCTCCTGCCCCGGTGGACACCTGGGTCTCCTGCCCGTCCCAGTCTGGGACTTCTCCTCACTGCTGCGGAGTTTCCTTGAAGATTCCGCTACTGCATCTACTGTCTACTTCCTACGATCCAGTAGGTAAGCTCTACATTGTGCTAGTTCATTAAAATTTTTTAATGATGCTTGTCATACCTTCTAAAGACTTTTTCCCTGTAGTCTTTAGTTTCGCTGTTCCTCTACAGCTCTGCTCTATTCAACTCCTACCCCCCATCCCTCGGGGATGCCGGGGCTCCAGGTTGGAAAATGGCCGTCCTGTCCTGGGATACGCATTTTATGGGATCTCCCCTGGCACCCTTAGCTAGGGAGTCCCCACATGTGAAGACTCATTCCTGCTTGTTCCTGGAGATAGCACAGTTACTTACCTGTAATAGGTGATCTCCGGAACAGCAGGAATTAGTCTTCACAACCCACCCGCCTCCCCTAGGAGTTGTATCTGTCTATTTCCCTTCCTCTTCTCTCCTTCTGTCTCAGCTATGAAACCCAACTGAGGAGAGACTGTTGAAAGGGCGGGAAGTCACCGCGCAGGCGCGGGGGATGCTCCCAAAGGCTTTCTGATTGGATGCTGGGGAGCATTTTCCGTGCGGGCTCCATCGGCGCCGACGTACCCCACATGTGAAGACTAATTCCTGCTGTTCCGGAGATCACCTGTTACAGGTAAGTAACTGTGCTTTCCTTTTATGTGTGTGGGAGAATTTATGATTTGCTGGTAGCCCATGTCTGCCATTGAATCAAGGAAGGCAGTGGTATGTGATATATGAAGGGAGGGTAAGTCGAGGTTGCCTAAGAAGAAGTTGGGTTTTCTTAGGGAGGAAGAGCAGGCTGATTCTAGGATAGTGATTAGGTTGTTATGATTAGGTGAGGGGGGGGGGGGGGTCTATAGATGAGGAAAAGTGACATACACTTATTTTCTATTTTCAGTATGCCCATCCCATCAAAATTATTGTAGGAGGTGGGGGTGAATTTGAGTTCTGTTTTACTTAAGATAAGATATTTTCAAATGAATAAATGATTAAAACGGAATGACCACGGCGAGGGGCGGGTTTTAGTTCCTTCCCCTTTTGTATGGTCATTCCAACAAAAAGAAAATTCTTTATAAAAGCAGATTACTATTTACCATATTTTTGATATATCATAACGGAGGTTTCCGCCGAGGTTCTGTGTTTTGGGTTTGTTCTATTTACCTTGTGCTGGGTTTTCTTTGGTGATCTGAAATCTTCTTTACCCTTTAACATGGCGTCTGAGGTTTTTGCATATACGGATGATCATCTAGCGAAGCTACGGTACGTTCCATGAATTCTGCAGTGGCTGTGGCTCGGGATGAAGCTAAGTTTTCGTTTTTTGATATTTTCAAATGAATAAATGATTAAAACGGAATGACTACGGCAAGGGGCGGGTTTTAGTTCCTTCCCCTTTTGTATGGTCATTCCAACAAAAAGAAAATTCTTTATAAAAGCATTTACCATATTTTTGATATATCATAACGGAGGTTTCCGCCGAGGTTCTGTGTTTTGGTTTACTTAAGATAAGGATGCCGCCTCCTCTCTTAGAGTGTCTGGGGCAGTTGAAGAGGTTGAAACCATTTATGTTTAGCTGATTCAATAAGACATTATCAGGGGGATAGCCAGGACTCTGTGATATAGAGAATGTCAGGGTTTTCGTCTTTGACCAAATCTAAAATATCTGGGATTTTATTTCGTATATTAATAAGGATGCATCTTAGGGGTGTGTGTTTGTGTTATATCTTGTGTACAATCTAATGATAGGGGGTTGATGTGGATTGATCTATGGCGGTTCTTGATATGACTTGTATGGTGTCCTTTGAAGAATGCAGTATTATAGAGGCGTAGGTGTGTGATATGTCTCGTTTGGCTCTGAATGATGGGGATGGGACTAGGAAGGTTGATGTCTTGTAGTAGTGAATGGGTGTTTGAGAACAGAAGGGATAGGAGGAGTAGGATAAGGATGCAGAGGAAGGCCTTATTGAAGTTCATGGTGGTGAGAGGTACAGTTAGCGACGTTGCTGGGTTTCAGCTGGTATTGAACAGGTGTTAGGAGGTTGTTGGTATAGATTGTGAGTGCAGGAACATAAGAGGAAGTATGGGTGTGGGGAATGTTTGGAAACTTCAGTATATGATAGAGTTGAGTTGTTATAAGCAATGATTCAGTGGTGCTGAGTTATATTGTGTAGAGCAACAAACGATCAATGAAAAGGTAATAGGAGTTACAGTGAAATGACCAGGCTATATTGTATACATCAGTAATAGAAGTATGGCATTTCTTATGTTCTTATGTTATTTGTAATTTAAGGCACGATATTCATATTCCTTAGCTAGACAGCCAACAGGATGCTGTCCAAATAAGGGTGTTAATGGCAATTTTCAGCAGTACTATTCAGATAGTTCAGGAGCAGTCTGGAGGTATTGATTGGCACTATTTGGTTAGTTCGGGTGGTCTGTGGATGGAGTGAGTTGGCAATGTTTCTGGACTTAAGACCAAGTATGTGCTGTGAAGCATAAAGCAGATTAATTTGGAGGCTAGAATGGGAACTTTGAACTAATATATTGATTAAGAAGTTGTGATGTAGGTTTGTTTAAAGGACTAACTGGTTGTATACCATAAGTTGGAGGCCTTTGAAAATTATAGTAAAATGCTTAACTGAAAGTTTATTCTCTAGGAACAAGCAGGAAGTTAGTCCTCACATATGGGTGACATCGGCGTCGATGGAGCCCTTGCGGAAGCATCTCCCCAGCTTTCAAAGAAAGCCCTTGGGAGATGCCATCACACTTGAACGGTCCCCTTCCCGCCCAAGGGTGCCGTCTTACTCAGTCTCCTTTATTCCATAGAGCCCAATAGACATCTGTCATTTTCCCTGGAAAAAGTTGATTAAATTGTGTGAAAAAAACCTCCTTTTCTCTATCTGGTTGTGATCAGTCCCTTTCCCGCCTCCATTTGCGGACAGACTTCCGCAAAGACCTCAAAAAACATGGTTATTTATAGAAACCTATGAGCATTCAGGCAACATCCCCTACCCAAACAGTAACACCACTACTACCTCCGCCAACTAAACGCACACCCATCCTATCCACACACACAAATATACCATACCACGTTACTAAATACCATTATGTTAAATGTTACCTCAATTGTACTGTCTAAATACTGTTAAGTAGCTGTACTGTCTAAATGTTTACATGTACCCTAATGTTAAATGTAACCCTCCAATTGTGATGTGATGTGACCACCTTGATTGAAGGAAAAGGTGGCATACAAATCTGTCTAAATAAATAAAAATGCGCTTGCCCTGGAACCGTACTAGGTTTTTTTCCTGGCACGATTCATGCCTTTTTTCTATCTGCTGGCTGCTCTGAGGGTCTTTGACCTCGCCAGGGTACTTTTCCCCCCAATGGCCAGTGGGTTCAAAAGGTATGATTAGTGCGCTAAAAACATCTCATAACATCACACACGATTGCTGCCTCCGGTGTCTAGGTGCCGACCAAGACATGTAGGTCTTCTCCCTCTGTAAAAAGATGTCTGCGAAGGCCATCCAGCGTCGTCAGTAGAAGCAGGACGACATCTTCCACATGTCAGACTCTACCCCAGTATCTGAGTCACATAATATCCCCGCACCTGACCAAGACTGCGGACACTATGACAAGGGTTCCCCAGAGCAGGAACATAAAAAGAAGAAATTCTTGAGGACCTGATCCCGGGACTTAGACACACTGAGCAAGTTCCGCACCAGGTCCCGCAGCCCGTGGAGAGAACTCGAGGTTTCTAAGCGAGACTGGCCAGCCAAAGTGCCCCGAACGGATGTGTAGGCTCCCTGCGACAGGTCCTGGACCCCCAAGACCTTCTCATTGAGGACTGCCTCTCCTCACTGACACCGGACCCGGTGACCCCAGTATCCGCGTTGAAAGCTGCACCTCTTAAGTGGGAAACCATGATGATGGTGCTAGAGGGTAGTCTCAATGCCTTCCTTGCCATGCATCAGGTGCCAATGCCCGGCACCACCGGTGTGTCTTCCAAGACTACAGGGACCTCATCACCAAGGATTCCCCTGATCGCCCAGCCGATCCTCGTGAACCCGAAGCTTCGAGTTGATCCTTGCCGAGAATCAGTGATCTTGCTCCTGTTCCTCAGGAGCGAGATCCTCCCCGGTGAGCACTTATGGCTCTGACCACATAGCTGCCACGGGCCACTGGGCCCCCGACTTGGGTCCTGCACCCAAGGCCTGGTCAGCCGCCAAGTTCTCCACTGACTACTCAGCCTGGGAGTCCAAGAACGAGGCATCCATGGAGATGCGGAAGCATAGTGACCTCCCATTGGACCCATCTCCCCCGACGTCGTGGCGTCGGTCCCCGCCTGAAGCACCTCGTTCCTCGAATTTGTCTGGGATATGTTGAAAGCTTTATCCTTCGAGTCAGAAGAAGACCCTGGTATGGAGGAACTCAAAATTCTCCAATACATGACCCCCTACCCAAGGAAGCCCTGATGGCTCTTGTCTGTGCCATCTTCGGGCAGCAGCTCCTTCACATGTGGGAGACACCGGCGTCGGTACCTAAAGGTAGCCAACGTCTGGACACCATGCACAGAGTTCAGCGGGACACAGGCTTCCAAAAGTCGCAACTACCACACACCTCCATGGTCATGGAGCTGACTATGTGCCGGCAGAAGAGCCAGAAGACACACTCCTTGGTGCCCCTGGGTAGGGAGTCCCGCGCCTTCAACACCCTTGCACGCAAATGCTACTAGGACTCGATGCTGGCCTGCCAAATACAAGCCTACCAGTTGTATATCGGCATGTATCTTTGGGACCTGACAAAGGAACTCACAGGTTTTTCGGCAGTCCTTGGAGTGGATCACCTACAGTGCGACAAGGCGGCGGCAAAAGTCAGAGGTATGCTGGGTTACATACAGAGAGGAATTACAAACAGAAAAGAAGAGGTACTAATGCCACTGTACAAGTTGCTGGTGAGTCCTCACTTGGAATATTGTGTTCAGTTTTGGAGACCATATCTTGCAAAGGATGTAAAAAGACTGTAAACTGTTCAGAGGAAGGCGACCAAAATGATTTAGAGCCTACGTCAGAAGACTTATGAGAAGAGACTTGAAGATCTAAATAAGTACACTCTGGAAGAGAGGAGGGACAGGGGAGATATGATTCAGACCTTTAAATACTTGAGTATTAATGAACAAACAAACCTCTTACACAGACAGGGAAGCTGTAAAACTGGAGGGCATAACATGAAGCTGCAAGGGGGTAAACTGAAAGGCAATGTCAGGAAATACTTTTTCAATGAAAGGGTAGAGGATGCTTGGAATGCCCTCCCGATGGAAGTGGTGGGGGCAAATACAGTGACAGAATTCAAAAGGGCATGGGACAGACACAGTGGATCCCTTTATAGCAACAGTTATGTTTATTTTGATTTTATCCTATCTGTTATATTTCAACAAATAGGGGTGACCTACTCGGAGTGGTGGGTACACCCCTAAACAAAGGCATGGGGAGGAGCGACCTGCACAGAGCGGCAGGTGCACCTTCCCTTGCCTCCTTGCTGGGCAGACTAGATGGACCATGCTGGTCTTTATCTGCCATCATATACTATGTTACCTCCAGCAGTTCCAAACCCTCACGAAGTGCAACGGGGAATGCTCAAAGTATCTGTCTCAAGTTGCCTATGACAGCTTTGCCCAGGTCGAGCAATGGGTCCTCAACATCCCCTGCCTCGGTGAAATCCTGTTCGGCAAGCTGATGGAGGAGGAGGCGGCAGAGATCAAGACCGAGTACCTCACGAGGCCTGGGCTCTTCAGGAAGACCTCCACCCTCTCTAAGAATTAACCACCAGGGAAGAGGTCCCCATTGCAGAGGAAGGGCCAAACTTACTGAGGCTGTCCCCACTATCAGGCTCCCCAGACCCCACAGCAGGGTCACCAGAGCAAGGAAGCGGACCAGGGCCCTCGCAATCCTAAGAGCTCTAAGCCCCAGACCCAGCTCCTGCCCAGCCAGGGATGGGTTTTTGACTCCCTGAGCATAGCCTCTCCACCCTCGGGGGAGCAGCCACCAACAGGAGGGCATCTGGTACACTTTATCCATCAGTGGCCTGCTATCAACACCAATGCTTGGGCACGCCAAGTAATCACAGAAGGCTATCTCCTTCACCTGGACCAGATGCCACCTTCTTTCTTTCCAGGAGAGCCTTCTCAGACTCCCCTGCACCAGACCCTGCTACTGCGGGAGCTCGCAGGCCTCCTCATGGACAGAGCCGTAGAACCAGTACCCCATCACTTCAAGGGCACGGAGTTCTACTCCCAGTACTTTCTGGTCCCAAAAAGAACAGGGGGCCTAAGGCCTATCCTAAACTTGCAAAATCTGAACAAGTTCCTGTGTGGGAGAAGTTCAAGATGTTCTCCTTTTGGAATATTGTTGTCATGCCTCCAGCAGGGAGATTGACTATGCTCCTAAGACCTAAAGGATGCTTATTCTCACATCCTCATTCATCCCAGCCACAGACAGTACTTAAGGTTAATGGACGGGGGTGACCACTACCACTGCAGAGTACTACCCTTCGGTCTAGCCTCCGCACCAAGAGTCTTCACCAAATGCCTGGCAGTGGTGATCGCCTACCTCCGTCTCCAAGGGGCCTTCATCTTCCCATATCTGGATGACTGGCTCGTAAAGGGGGACATGGCCACTGTGATGCAACAGGCCATGGCCCGCACCATCAGCATTCTACAGTATTTGGGATTTGTGATAAACCACCCCAAGTCCCACCTCACACCGACACAGGTCTTGGCCTGAAGAGTGTCCAGTTGAGTTCCTATGAACTCCAAGCCCTTTCTCCCCTTGGACTGGGCAGGCTGCCTCATTGCCCTAGCCACTGAGGTGCAGCATCACCATGCAAAGTCGGCATGATCGATGCTCTGCCTGCTGGACCACATGGTATCCACAGTCCATGTGATTCCCAATGCCCACCTTCACATATGAGCGTCCCAGTGGTGCCTCCGTTCCCAGTGGATGCAAGCCACAGGTAGGCTCTGGGACAAATGTCTTAGTGTTCTGCAAGCTAGCAGAGTCACTTGACTGGTGGCAAACCACACAGCCCCTGCAGGAGGACATGCCCTTTCATACCCTAAATCCGCAGAGGGTTTTTATCACGGACGCCTCCCTACTGGGCTGGTGTTCCCATTGCGGGGAACTCTGCACACAGGGCAACTGGTCCCTAGCGGAGAGCCAGCAGCAGATCAACCTGCTGGAGCTTAATGCCATTTTTCTGGTGATCAGGGCTTTTCACCACTGCCTGCAGCACCAGTGTGTGCTGGTCCAAACGGATAACCAGGTCACAATGTTCTTCCTGAACAAGCAGGGGGGCAAAGGATCTTACTGCCTCTGCCAGGAGGCAGTAGCCCTCTGCTCATATGCGAACAGTCAAGGAATACTCCTCAGAGTGGTGTACCTTCTGGGCCAAGACAGGGCTCCTAGCAGACAGGCTGAGCAGGCTTCTCCAGATGCATGAATGGCAACTAACCCCAGGGTGGCACAGCAGCTCTTCCGACTCTGGGGCACCCCAAGTCTGGACCTCTTTGCCAGTTTGCCCTGCTTCTGCTGTCGCCACCACAACCGTCCCGGATAACAGGACACATTCCTCATTTCGTGGTCAGAGAATCTCCTGTACGCCTTCCCTCCCATGCCATTACTCGCCTGGACCCTCTTCAAGGTACTGGCAGGATAAAGCTTCCATAATCCTGGTGGCCCCACGGTGGCTCAGGCAACCTTGATTCCCCTTGTTCACCTCTTGACGGAGCTCCTGGGTGGCGCTCACTTCTACCTGCAGAGTCAGCGAGCTTCAGGCCTTGGTGGCTAAGCCACCTTACACCAGATTCTACAAGAACAGGGTTGTGCTTTGCACCCACCCTAAATTCCCTCCAAAGGTGGTGTCTGCATTCCTCCTCCTTCCCACGGCCCCACACCAACAAGGCAGCGGCCGTTCTCCACACTCTGGATTGTAAGAGGGCTTTATCCTTCTACCTGCAACACACCCAGGGCCACCGCAAAGCCTCACAGCTTTTAGTTTCCTATGACCCCAGTCACCTGGGGGAGGCTGTTACCAAGCAGACCCTGTCCATCTGGGTGGTGGACTGAATTGCTTTCGCCCACTATCAGACTGGGCTCTCGTTGGAGCGCCAGGTCACGGCACACAATGTCAGGGCTATGGCGAGCTTGGTTTCAAGCTTGCGCTCTATCCCTCTGGCAGACATCTGCCAGGCTGCCACCTGATGCTCAGTCCACACCTTTGCAGCTCACTACTGCCTGGTGAGGGAGTCCCTGACAGGACGGTGCTTTCGGCCAGGCCGTATTCTGCAATCTCTTCGGGGTCTAGGCAACTCCTATCCTTTGACCTTTCTGTGTTCAGGCTACTGGAGTATTTGTTCTCCCTGAACTCAAGGTCCTTTGAGCATCTCCTCAGACTCACCTGCGGCTGCTCATGGCTGGGCCGTGTTTTTTACAGGTTCCCGGTAGCCTGTACCATAATGTGGGTTTTGGCTTCCTGCTTGTTCCTGGAGAAAGCTTAGTTACTCACCTGTAACAGGTTTTCTCCAAGGACAGCAGGAATCAGTCCTCACAACCCTCCCTCCTCTCTGTAGAGTTGCTGTATTTTGCCATCTTCTTTTGTCAGCTCTAGCTATGTCATCTGACTGAGTAAGATGGCACCCGGGGGGGGGGGGGACCATGCATGCGTGATGGTATCTCCCCTGGGTTTTCTTTAAAAGCTGGGGAGATGCTCCTGTGAGGGCTCTGTCGGCACCAATATCACTTATATGGGAGGACTGATTCCTGTTGTCCTTGGAGAACACCTGTTACAGGTGTGTAAGTACGCTTTTTCTATGCTTGATGGATCTTTGCCTTTGGACACTGCAAATATATTATACTGATGTCCTCAAAATTTCCCCTGAGGCTAATCCCCTCAATCATTAAGGCTTTTGTTTTTGCCATCTCTGAGCTTTCAAGATGAGAAGAGAGGTCTTGGATGGGGAAGTGGGTGTGTCTCAAGAGAGCCTGGATGTTTCTAGGCTGTTAGAAGATATAGTGTATGAAACAATGAAATGGAGGTTATTGGCCACATAAGCTCTGGGACATAAGACTTGGACATTTAAGATATTTTGTTAAAATACAGATTAAAGTCTTTTGGGTGCTAATAGTTCAATAATATTTCACACTAATAATGTAATGCCTGTGTGCTCTCTCGCTTCAAATATTTCTTTTTTCTTTGAGCAATATAAAATCGTTCCGGAGGGACTGGGATTTCTAGTCCTATAGGCGCTCCTTGTGGTCTTGGGCAAGCCACTTAACCCTCCATTGCCCATGTTCCCTGTAAGTATTAGCGTATGTGTGTCATATCCCCCAATTGACCGCTTTGATCCGGTGAAAAGCGGGATATAAATACAGCTAAATAAATAAAATAAATAAATATATATGGAGTGGAAGAGTAGCCTTCTGGTTATAGCAACAGCCTCATACCTAAGAGATCAGGGTTCGATTTCCACTGACACTCCTTGGGCGTCAGTTTTCCTTCCATTGCTTCGGAAGAAAAGGCCTGGCAATCTACTTCCGACCATACCTTGCCAAGAAAATTCAATAGCTGCTGGGTTGCCAGGAGTCAACCCTGACTTGACGGCACTTAAAAAAATGTTTCCTTGTGTAGGTGGCTTTCCTACATATGCATTGCAACGTGAGTGTTTTGTCTGTCTTTTTTCTTTGTTATGGTGATTTTCTATCTGTATGCATTTGGTGTTCTAATGCAAGAGAATTCTTGTATTCATTTTAAATTAGAAGTTAAAGAAAACTATATATTTTATTTATTTATTTATTTATTTTATTGGCATTTCTTATATACCGCGCTATTACAATCAGTGAGGTTTACATTTGAACAAAATATACAACAATGTAACAAGTTACATTGAGTTTACAATAAACAAGGGATACAAACTTGGATGAACAGGGGAGGAAAACTATACAGTGTTATGTAGGTAAAAGATTAGAACATCATATGAAGTGCATGGTTAGGCATTGTAATGTGAAAAATGGATAAGTAACAGGAGTGTCAGGCTAACGAATTTTCTAGTTGGGGTTGTGTTAAGCGTGAGTCTTGGTGAAGACGTGTATTATGTTGGGATTGGCTGGGGAGGCTGAGATTGTAATAGTATTTTAGGAACAGATGATGTTTGATAGCCTTTCTGAATGGGATGATATTAGTGATGGACTTGAGGGGGGATCTCACATGACCACTGGACATGGGCATGGGCAGTGCACTCCATATTACAGCTGAAAAACCTTTTACTTCACAGCTGTGGCACTTGCGTTCTTGGCGCCATCAGGTGGCATCACACACAAGTGTGACTAACTTGTCCTGCTTTCATTGAAGAAGTATCAGTTAATAGTAAACATCTTAAACGACTTGAATTGTCAGATAGTTCATGCTTAATAATTACCATTCTCCTGATATGGCCTTATGATAATGGTATAATTCTTCTTCGCAGCTGGCTGCCAGAGGGTTAAAGAACGTGAACATGCCTTTTAGCCCCACAGCAATGGCACCTCCTTCTCCAAGCCATAGTCAGCAGGAAGCTGGAGGCTCTCCTGTCAGAGCACAGCCTCAGATAAAGCCCAGCACACCTGTTACACCTGCTATCTCTATGACTTCTGCTCTGAGGGATGTTGGAGCAGTAAGTACTTTGATGTCAAGTACTGTAAGAACTTGTAGGGTGTTATCACTTAATATTGCAAACAGGAGGTGCTAGAAGCAGAAAAATCTGAATATTTTGACTCCTTTTCAACGTGAATGGTGTGTATAGAACAGATACCCTCTTTTTTGATCAGGAATAATTTAAAATAGTTAATGTTTTTAAGTAAAAATATAGCAGTTGCAGTGGTAATGCATAAAGCGCACATAGGAGTTATGCAATAAAGAAGTGTTAAAAATATGTGCTAATTTTTTAGTGCACATTTTGTTTTTCTACTACCACACTAAAATTAACTGTTCTACAGATTCAGTAAGCTAATGAGGTTCTTAGAGCAAAATTAGTCATTGATATATACCATCGAGTTCTAGAAATATATAAAACTCAAACAGCTTTTTTATGTCGGGGTCTCCCGGCAAGAGTGGGAAGGAAGAGAACCGTTCCCCCTCCATGTCGGGAACGGATGGATGGGGAACGGTTGGATGCATATCGCCAGTTCATGAGATAAGTGGTTCTTCACTGTTTCAAGAGTTCTGTGCACTTTGAATTTTGTCTTTATTTAACAAAAGGGATTTGCCGACGTGGAGGGGAACGGTTCTCTTCCTTCCCACTCTTGCCGGGAGACCCCGACATAAAAAAGCTGTTTGAGTTTTATATATTTCTAGAACTCGATGGTATATTTCAATGACTGATTTTGCTTTGAGTGATCAATGGTAGTCATTTGATATTTTTTGGAGGTTTTCATATTTTTTGGAGGTTTTCATATACTGAATGAGGTACTTAGGGCATTTGACTGTCCCCGAAATTCTCCAGAAGACCCACTAGATATTCACCCCAGTACCTTTTCATCTTTTACCCCTTTGTCTCAATTTCACCTAGTGAAGCTTATGAACTCTCTGAACCTTTCCACCTCCTTGGCTGACCCCATTCCCCCCACAGTGCTTACTGACTTTGATCAATTTGCAGCAGATATTCTAATCTTTCCACCTAATTTCCAGTCCCTTCCCTTAGATCAAAAACTTTCCCTATGGAATTTGCTGCTGGCCAAAACCCTTGATAACCATGCAGCCCTCTGTCAGGTGTGAGGTGCTAGTAATCATCACACCTGGTTCTCCCAGGTCTTAAGGAGGATCTGTTTGCCTCTGTGGATGATGCGCCAGTGGCATTCGGAGCACCAGACCTTTGTCCTAAGAGGCAGACGGATCCTCCTGTGAGTACAGGCAGCTTATTGCAGAGGCCAAAACCTCCCACTACTCGAGAGTCATTCATGCCCTTGAAAACCTTCCCAAATAGCTTTTCTCAATCTTCCAACACCTTGCCCACAAGGCCATCGAGAGCATCGACTCCGTTCCTTTGTCACCGGGTCAATTCGCCCATGCCCTGACATCAAAAATTCTGTCCTTCCACTGACTGCACAATGCAGTAGCCCATAACTTTCCTCCTCTTCTTTTGACCACCCCCGAACATTCTCCAGAAGGCCCACCAGGTATCTCATCCCTGACCCTTTTCATATTTCACCCCTTTGTCTCAATTTCACCTAATGAAGCTTATGAACTCCCTGAACCCTTCCACCTCCTTGGCCGACCCTGTTCCCCCACAGTGCTTAAGTCCTGTTGGGATATTTTTGCCTCATTCATCCTAAACCTGATCAATGATAGCCTAACCAGCGGGACTGTTCCCCCATCCTCGAAGCACTCCTTCATTCGTCCACTCCTAAAACATCCAAACCTGGACATGGCCCTGCCCTGCATCTACTGCCATATTTCCACTCTTCCCTTCCTAGCCAAGCTGTTTGAGAGAGCCATTTTTGAGCAAGTCTCCTAGGAGTCAAGTCACTCTTCCACCCCCAACAGCCTGGTTTTCTCCCATATCATAGTACCGAGACTGCCCCCATGGGCCTTATCAATGAAGTGGCTCTACACTCTGACAGCTCCAGAGATGACATAATCATCCAGCTGGATCTGCTTTGACATCATCAGTCATTCCCTTCTCCTCCGGCAGCTTATAGAGTTCAGCACTTCCTGCATTGCCCTCAATTGGTTCTGCCCCTACCTCTCTGACCACACCTTTCAGACGTGTATTGATGACAACACCTCCGTTTCCATCCCACAATCATTTGGGGTTCCACAAGGGTCCATTTTTGCCCTCTTTATTTCCCCATTAGTCCTCCACATTCAAAATATTAGCACCTTCCTTTATGCTGATGACATTCAGCTAGTGATAGCCCATGAGGCCTGGGACTCTTGTTTTCAGGCTCAGCTTGATTCTGAACTTCAATTGATTGCATCATTGCTTGCCCTGCACAAAATGATTCTCAATCCGAATAAGTCTGAGGCCCTCTGAATCTCTCACACCTGAAAGCCACCCCCTCTGTTGTCCCACCCTAGTAGGCTCTCAGATCTCTTGCAGGTCCTCTATCTACTCCTTAGTAGTCATTTTGGACTATCAACTCACTTTTGCCCCCATGTCTCAAACGTTGTCAAAGGTTGCGTCTCCCTGAGAACACAATCGATCAGATCATATCTCAACAACCAGGTTCTCAAAATTCTTCTCTACTCATTTGTTATCAATAAACTGGACAACTGTAATTCTCTGCTAACCGGTGTCTCCCAATTTTAACTTCAGCGACTGCAAACCATACAACACACAGCTGTGAAAGTTATTCATAATGTGTACTGCTTCGATAATGCAAACCAAACCATGGTGGCAAATCAAAGACCAAGAAACTCTACAAAAATACAAAACCAAGCAACAAGAATATAACCAGCTAATAAAGAAATGCAAAAAGGAATGCCACTCCAATCTCATAATGAGCTTCCTCAACAAACCAAGAGAACTATTTGAAATAGCACGCATGCTTAAAAAAGAACCCACACAGGAAAAAGATAACAGCTGAATAAAACCCACAAGAAATGGCAGATTTCTTGGAATCAGAATTCAAACCCTTACGAATTCAAAGCCTGTTAACTTCAATGAGACCTCTTCACACCATAGTAGCAACAGAAAATGGAACTCATTCCATACACCAGCCGCAGAACAGCTAGACAGCATCATAACCAATAAAAACACACCTACATCTGCTCTAGATCTATGCCCGGTGTCATGGATTATTTATTTAGCTATTTTTCTATACTGCTAATCTACCAGTCTAAGCGGTTTACATGAGAACACTGGCCAACAGGGCTTTACATAAAACATGATAATGTAGTGTTGTACATGTAACATATGAACTTACAACATTACCAATTCAATTAGATATAATGTTGAACAGGAACATGTTATCTATTAGCTGAAAACTAAAGGTGGGGTAGGATAATGGGGTTAAACAGGTAGAGGGATGGGGGGATGGGTTACAGTTGCAAGGTTCATTGGGTCATTTGTGTCCGAGGTACTTTGTTTGATCAGTGAAGCATTGCCCATAGAGGGCTGGGGTTTTTTTTAGGTTTCTTCTGAGGGTTGTTTAGTCATCAGTGGCTTGAAGGTCATCTGGAAGTGTGTTCCGAGTGTTGGGGCAAAGAGGGAGAAGGGCCTTTTAGATGTTGTGGGGTTGGTTTTGGTGGTTATTGTGGGGGGGTGTAGTGTGTTGAGAGCGTTTGATCTTCTAGTTCTGTTGCTGGTTGTCTTCTGTATTAACGACTGGAGGTGGATTGATGATAAGCTATGCGTGACTTTGAAGACTGTGAGCAGGGATTTGTATCTTATCTGCTCCACAATGGGCTACCTATGTAGTTTGAGAAATGGGGTAATATGTTTGGCTTTAGAAGCAGAGTATCCTTGCGGCTGTATTTAGTGCTAATTAGAATGGATGAAGAGTGCCTTTGAGGAAGCCTTGAAAGAGGAGATTACTGAAGTTTGTGTGGGGGAATGAGTGCTGTACGAAAGTCCTGGGAGCTTGAGTGGTTTGAGGAGTAGTATTGCTTTGAGGGAATGAAGGTTAGGCCTTGATCTAGTGTTACTCCAAGGTAACAAACTTCAGACTTTACTTGCAGTTGTGTTCCAGCGATGGTTATGGTGGTGGGTGGTGTGCAAGTGATCATACTTGGTGATGTATAGTACCTCTGTCTTCTTGTGTTTTGTGGTCATGTGTTCAGAGAGTCATTGTGTGATGTGTGTGTGAAACATTTCTTTGTAAGTGTGATTGTTGGGTTGGTTGTGGAGATTGGGGTATAGATCATGACATCATTCATGTATATGTGGTAGAGTATGTTATGAGCTTGCATGATTGCACATATTGGCTTCAGGAAGATGTTGACTAGCAAGGATGGTAGGGTGGAGCCTTGTGGGATTGTTTGTATAGTGTTAACTTTTTGGGGCCCTTTTTTATGTGGAGTTGTCACTGTATGAGGTAGGAATTGAACTATTTTAGGGTGGTTCCGTGTAGCCCTATTGTCTGGAGGTGCTGGATGATCATGTTATGTGGGACAGAGTCAAATGCTTTCTTGATGTCTAGGAAGATCATGATGAATCCTTTGTTGGGTTTGTCAATGCCTTTTATTAGGTTGTCAGTGAGAGCAGTTAGAAGGGTTTTTACGCCATGATGGGGTCTGAGCCCATATTGTTGAGGGTCTAATGGGGAATGACAGTCGATGTGGTCCTGTAGTTTGGTTTGGACAATCTTTTCTTTTACTTTAGCCAGGAATGGTAGGCTTGTGATGGGTCTGTATGAGCTTGGTTGATTTTCGTCGGTCACTGTTCCTTTCTTTATTGGGCGAATGGAGGCGTTCTTGAGTTCTGATGGTATGTAGCCTTGGTGGAATGACAGCTTTGTGATTTTGAGGATTGTGGGGATCAGTTCTGCTCAGGCAATTTGGATCCAGCTCACTGTGCAGTGGGTCAAAGGTGACATGGTAGCGTTAATGTTTTTGATGATTCTTTCCAGTTCGGGTGAGGCTTGCTTAGGGAGTTTTGTAGGAGTTTGGAGATGTATTCCTTTTTTGCTTTGTGGCTGCTTGGTATTCCTGTAAATTTTCCATGCAGGTGATGAGGTTGTCATTGGATTTGCTGCATTGTCATCTTCTTTCCAGTTGTCTGAAGTTGCGTTTCATGTCTTTTAGCTGTATGGTGTACCAGATGGCTGTATTCTTTCTATGGCAGGTTGTAGATGTGTTTGGTTTTAAGGCTATACGTATTGCTTATTGTTTGGTTCCAGTTTTGAATGAGGGTGTTAATTCAGAAAACAATGTTGGAGTTGAGGTAGGATTTTCGCTGGGAATTCATTCTTTTCCTGGTGATGGAACCTGCGACTTGTGGTATGTGTGTGAAGATTTTTTGGGTGTGTTGTCCATGTAGGATGAGGAAGTGAATTGTTTTATGATCAGACCATGGAGATGTCATAGGTGTAGGGAGATTTTGTTCTGAGCATTTGCTGAGGGGGAAATATTAGGTTGAGGGTGTTTCATTTGCTGTGTATTGGTTTGTTGATGAGTTGTTTGTAATCTAGGGTGTCCATGGCCTCTAGGAAGGCTTTTGTGGTTTTAGGGGCAGTAGAAGCAAGGTTGAGTTCACCCACAAGGAACAGATGATTAGAGTGTGGCTTGTAATTGCATACCATTTCTAGTAGAGCTGCTAGTTTGTCCGGGTGCATTTGTGGATCTGTAAGCCAGTTGTAGGGTTATGATGATGCTGGTGATGGATGTGGTATCTAGGCCTCCATCCATGCTGCTACTGCAGTGGTGGAAAAAGGGGTGCTTTTTGGCTATAATAAAGACTCCTCCGTCTTGGCACTTGGTTCTTGGGCAGGAGAATATATTGAGGCTGAGAGTAAGTAGTTTCTCCAGGACCAAGCAGGAAGTCAGTCCTCACATATGGGTGACGTCGGCGCCGACGGAGCCCTCGCGGAGCAATTTTCCCCAGCTTTCAAAGAAAGCCTTTGGGAATTGCAGCGCGCATGCGCGGTCGCCTTCCCGCCCAAGGGTGCCATCTTAGCCAGTCTTCTTTTTTCCGCGGAGCCCTACAGACGTACCCGTCGTGTCCCCGCGAAAAAGTTGATATTTACTCATAATTTACTCTTTTTTCCTTCGGTTCGACGCCGGTCTTTTTCCCGCCCGGACTCGCGACGCCGGTCACGAGTCCTCTTCTTCTTTTTCGGTTTTTCTGACTTAGTCAGTTTCGTTTTCAGTTTTTCCCTGGCAGCCCGATCCTTTGACCTCGCCGGGGCCCTTTTTCCCCCGATGGCTGCCAGTGGTTTCAAGCGGTGTGGTCAGTGTGACCGAAATATGTCACTAACTGACACACACGACAATTGCCTCCGCTGCCTGGGCCCGGATCATGAAGAAATGATCTGTGGGCCCTGCGGCAAAATGTCCTCCAAAGCGTTGAGAAGTCGGCGGCATCAGCGGGATAGGATCTTCGCTGACCCCAGCCGTACCCGGACCTCGTCGGAGGCCTCCGCGTCCAGAGGTTCCAGCTCGGACCGTCGCCGGAGTTCCTCCGATAGGGGTTCTCCCTCCGGGGACCATCGTCGGAAGGTGAAACCCGCGAGGGCGGCGTCGGTGGACGCTCCTGGCTCCGCGAGGGCCAGGTCGCATAGCCCCGATAGCCGTCCGGGGTCCTTGGAGAAGGAGCACCTCTCGAAGCGACCTCGCCTGGAGTCGGAACTGCCTGCTCGGGTAAGTCCTGTGGTCCTCCTGGACTCGCCTCCGAGACCGCCGAGTCGGGGACTGCTGGGTCACCTGAGCTCAGACTCAGGTTGACGGCCTTGGAGAGCAGACTGTCTGCCTTCATGGACCAGCAGCGGGCACTGCTCGCCGGCCTCGCTGGCGCCGCTGCCCCGACCGCCGGGACGTCGACGTCTAAGTCGACCCCGGAGACCGAGCCGATCCTCGAGTCCATGCGAACTCGAGTCGATCCTCGGTCGAGGTCACCCTCGGCCTCCCGTTCGGGACCGAGGTCGCCGATGCCGACTCCCTCGGCGTCGGGGCGGCAGGCGCCGCGCCCTGCCCGGGCCGACCCCACCGAGTCCTCGTCGGAGTCGGTCTGGGAGTCTGAAGAGGAAGAGTCGCCTGATTCTTTTCGGACTCGGTGTGTCCCCTCGGACTCACCGGAGTCCGAAACTCGGAAGCAGTCCCCCCCGGAGGATGCCCGGTTCTCGGACTTCGTCAGGGATATGGCCAAGGCTTTGGCCTTCCCTGCGGATCCCGAGGAGGAGCCTCGAGCCGAAGAGCTCGACGCCCTCCAGTATGACTCTCCCGCCAGGGAACACTTTACTGTACCGGTTCCTCCCATGCTGGAACGACTACTCTTCCGCATGTGGGAGAGTCCGGCCTCCTCGCCGGTCCTGAGCAAGCGGGTCGATTCTATCTATCGAGTCCGCAAGAGCCCTGGCTTCCAAAAAGCACAGCTACCACACCATTCCATGGTAGTGGAATCGGCCATGCATCGTCTTAAGAGCCAGAAGATGCACTCCTCGGTGCCTCCTGGCAGGGAGGCCCGTAACCTGGATGGCCTTGGTAAGAAGTGTTTCCAGGGCTCTATGCTTGCGTGTCGTGTCCAGACCTACCAGCTATACATGGGCATGTATCTCCGAGACCTGGCTAAAGAGCTAGCCGGATTCTCCGCTGGTTTGTCCGAGGAACCCTTGCGGAGGTTCCTGGCCTTGTCCTCTGGCATTCGGGAATGCTCAAAATTCATATCCCGAGCAGCCTATGATGGCTTTGAAGCATCGGCTCGAGTGGCCGCAGCCGGCATCGGTGTCCGCCGACAGGCTTGGCTTCAGTCGTCTGACCTTGAGCCCTGGGTGCAGGACAAGTTGGTCGATGTCCCCTGCCGAGGCGAGAACCTCTTTGGCAAGCCCATGGCTGAAAAGGCTGCACAGATCGAGACAGAGACTCTCACCAGGACTAGGCTTTCTAGGAAGACCTCCGCCCCTTCCCAGAAAAAGAAGGGCTCGGGAAAGAAGTCCTTTTACCCGAGAAAGGCGGCTGCCTACAAACAATACCCCCAATATCAGGCCCCTGCAGCTCCCCAACAGGGCCAGCAGGCCAAGGGACGGGGTAACGGGTCCCGTAGGCAGCAAGCCCCCAAGCCTGCACCACCAGCCCCTGCTCAGCAGGGTGGGGGTTTTTGACTCCTTAAGCATAGCCTCTCCCCCTCCGCTGGTTCCTCCCAGCACCGGAGGCCGGCTGGTTCACTTCGCCCACAGGTGGTCCAGCATCACCTCAGATGCCTGGGTGCTTCAAGTCGTGAGAGAAGGCTATCTTCTCCACTTCCAACAGGTCCCTCCCTCCTATTTTCCGGGAGAACCTCCACGACTCCCTCTGCACAGGGAATTACTCCTTCAGGAGTTGGCAGGTCTTCTACAGGAACAGGCGGTGGAACCGGTGCCCCACCACCTGAGAGGTCAAGGCTTTTATTCCAGGTATTTTCTAGTACCAAAAAGGACAGGAGGCCTCAGACCCATCCTGGACCTGCGCAACCTCAACAGATTCCTCGTGCGGGAAAAGTTCAAGATGCTTACCCTTGGAATCCTTCTGCCCTACATCCAGCAGGGAGATTGGCTATGCTCCTTGGATCTAAAGGATGCCTACACGCACATCCTCATCCACCCAAGCCACCGCCAATACCTAAGGTTTGTGGTGGCAGGAAATCATTACCAGTACAGAGTACTGCCCTTTGGCCTGTCCTCCGCACCGCGGGTCTTCACAAAGTGTCTCGCGGTGGTGGCGGCCCATCTCCGGCTTCACGGCCTCTATGTCTTTCCGTACCTCGACGACTGGCTCATCAGAGCAGCGTCCGCTCCGGAGGTCACCAACGCCACACGCCGCACGGTGACTCTTCTGCAGTACTTGGGCTTTGTTATAAACTTCGCAAAGTCCACTTTGCTCCCCTCACAGGATCTCGAGTTCATCGGCGCAAGGCTGCACACTCCTCAGGCACGAGCGTTCCTACCGCTCGACAGGGCTCAACGGCTCCTGGACCTAGCTGACCGTTTTCGCAGCCAGCCCCTGGTCTCCGCCAGGCGCTTCCTGAGACTACTCGGCCATATGGCTTCCACCGTCCATGTGACCCCCAATGCCCGCCTGAATATGCGGCCTGCTCAATGGTGTCTCCGCAAGCAGTGGCAACAAGCCACAGGCGGCCTAGCAGACCTAGTGCGCGTCTCCGAGCCGCTGATCTCGTCTCTCCGGTGGTGGCTTCATCGGCCGAACCTGGTACTCGGCATGCCTTTTCAGTCACCTCAGCCGGCCCAGGTGCTGACGACAGATGCATCCCTCCTGGGCTGGGGAGCACATTGCCAAGGGGCACGTACTCAGGGCCTCTGGACCACGTGGGAGTCTGCTCAGCAGATCAACTTCCTGGAGCTCAGAGCGATCCGCCTGGCTCTCAAGGCTTTCTCCCACCTGACCTCTCGCCAGTCCGTCCTTGTCCAGACGGACAATCAAGTTGCCATGTTCTACGTGAACAAGCAGTGGGGCACGGGCTCCTTCCTTCTCTGTCGGGAAGCACAGAAGCTCTGCTCTTGGGCCGTCAGTCACGGCGTTCATCTCAAGGCAGTTTATCTCCCAGGCCAAGAAAATTGCCTGGCGGACAAACTCAGCAGGATCCTCCAGCCGCACGAGTGGCGCCTGGATCCCTTGGTAGTTCAGAAGCTCTTTCTAAAGTGGGGCCTCCCCACGATGGATCTCTTTGCCAGCCCTCTCAACTGGCAACTTCCTCGCTTCTGCTCTCGTCAGCCACATCCCCTTCGAGTTGCGGCAGACGCTTTTCTACTCTCATGGTCGGAGAGCCTTCTGTACGCTTTCCATCCCATCCCGCTAGTCTCTCGAACTCTTTTCAAGGTTCTCCGAGACAAAGCCTTCATGATCCTGGTGGCCCCTCGCTGGCCCCGACAGCCGTGGTTTCCACTCCTGCTGCAATTAGCGGTGGAGGATCCATTCCCTCTGGGGTTACAACCGGATCTCCTCACTCAGGATCAGGGCTCTCTGCTGCACCCCAATCTCAGATCTCTCAATCTAATGGCCTGGCTGCTGAGAGGGTAGTCCTTGCTCCCCTTCTTCTGCCGGCAGAGGTGGAAGAGGTCGTCCTAGCTTCTCGGCGACCTTCTACCCGCAAATGCTACGCCCTTAAATGGCGTCGCTTTTCCGTTTGGTGTACCCAACAGTCTCAGGATCCCTTCTCCTGCCCGGTGTCGGTGATTCTGCAGTACTTGCTATACCTCTCTAATCTGGGACTTAAGTCCAACTCCGTCAAAGTTCACCTCAGTGCTCTTTCAGCACATCATGTGCCGGTGGACGGCAGACCTCTTTCCAGCGACCCTCTCGTAGCGAGGTTTCTCCGAGGTCTCCTTCTACTTAAACCACCTCTGCGCCCGCCAGCACCTGACTGGGATCTGAATGTGGTGTTACAGCGGATCACCTGTCCGCCTTTTGAACCTATGGCTACCTGTTCTCTCCGTTTTCTTTCTTGGAAAACATTGTTCTTGATAGCCCTCACTTCCGCTAGACGCGTAAGTGAATTGCAGGCCCTCGTGTCTGATCCCCCTTACACTCGGTTCTACAAAAATAGGGTAGTCCTACGGACTCACCCAAAAATTTCTTCCAAAAGTGGTCTCCCCTTTTCACATCAATCAGGAGGTGGTACTTCCGACCTTCTTTCCCAGACCACACTCCAGCCGAGCTGAAACGGTCCTCCATACCCTGGACTGTAGAAGGGCATTGAACTTCTACTTTGACCGTACGCGGGAGCACCGTAAAGCTGCTCAGCTTTTTGTGTCTTTTGACCCCAATAAATTGGGGCTCCCGGTCTCCAAGCGTACTCTGTCCATCTGGGTTGCGGACTGTATCACTTGGGCTTATGGGGCGGCCGGACTCTCCTTGGAAGGTCGAGTCATGGCTCATTGCGTTCGGGCAAAGGCTACGTCAGTGGCTTACCTCCGCTCTGTTCCGCTGGCAGACATCTGCCGGGCCGCTACTTGGTCTTCGAGCCAGACTTTTGCGGTCCATTACTGTCTCGAGAGGGAGTCCCGCAGGGACAGTGCTTTCGGACAGGCAGTCCTCCATAATCTCTTTGAGGTCTGAGCAACTCCTACCCTCCATCCCTGATGTGGGCTACCGGTGGGTAATAATTCAGCGAAGATTCCTTCCTTCTGTGCTGCTGAGCTAGAGGGAGCTCATTTTTGTGCTTAGGGTCTCCGGTAGCCTTAAGCTTGGGAGTCCCATATGTGAGGACTGACTTCCTGCTTGGTCCTGGAGAAAGCGTAGTTACTCACCTGTAACAGGTGTTCTCCAGGAGCAGCAGGAATCAGTCCTCACAACCCTCCCTCCTCCCCGTGGAGTTGCAATCATCTGCTTAAGTTTTTTTGCAAATTTTTATGCTGTCTTTTTTAGCTATGTCATCTGACTGGCTAAGATGGCACCCTTGGGCGGGAAGGCGACCGCGCATGCGCGCTGCAATTCCCAAAGGCTTTCTTTGAAAGCTGGGGAAAATTGCTCCGCGAGGGCTCCGTCGGCGCCGACGTCACCCATATGTGAGGACTGATTCCTGCTGCTCCTGGAGAACACCTGTTACAGGTGAGTAACTACGCTTTATTGATGAGCATGTTGTCAGAATCATTGAACCACGATTTGGTGACACACATAACATCTATATTGTTGTCAAAGAGGTAGTCTATGAGTGAGTTGTATTTTGTTACGTGCTGAGCATTCATTAATGAGTGTGCACCTGAGGTGTTGAGTATTGTTTAGAGTTTTGTGGTAGAGTTTTAAGGTTGAGGAGTGTTGTGATTTGATTCAAATAAGATGATAATATGGTTTGGGTCTAGATCTGGTGGTGGGAAATGGTATAGGACAGGGGTGGGCAATCCCAGTCCTGGAGGGCCGCAGACCAGTCAGGTTTTCATGATGTCCCTAATGAATATTCATGAGATCTATTTGCATCCACTGCCTTCTATTGTATGGAAATAGGTTCATGAATATTCATTAGGGACATCATGAAATCCTGACTGGTCTGTGGCCCTCCAGGACCGGAATTGCCTAACCCTGGTATAGGATGGTAGGAGTGTGAGTGTATAGTTGGAATGTAAGTAGATGAGGGTGCCTGCAAAGTTGAATGTGCCGTGAGTAGGGTGAGCTATATCAGGCTGAGTAATATGGTTAGTGGGGCTATGTTTCGGCTGTGCTCTTGAGGTGTGAGTTGTGTAGTAGTATAGGATTTGTGTGGTGTCGGGGGTGTATAGTGTTGAGTGGTGGGAAATATGATATGGTAGGTAGATATATTGCAGAGTATTTTCTTGTGGTATCTCTTCATTTGTAGGTTAGGGGGTTTTGTCTGTCGATTGTTGAGGCAAGGTAGTGCTTGTTCTGGTGTCTGAGGGTTTGACAGGAGATTGTAAAGACTTGCTTGCTTGCTTGGAGGGTTTAGCGATGGTGTCCTGTTGGGTTGTTTCTTTTGTGCTTAGCAATCTCTTATCGGGTTGGTGGTCCACACCCAGTCCACTCTTAAGGGCCATGCCTAAGGGTCCTTTAGTGAGGGCTTTAGGCACGGATGCACCTGAAGCGCCCTTGAATTTGAAATGACTGGGGAGTTCCGCAGAGGAGTGGGGAGGAACTTATCTCCTCACTCTAGATGGCCTGATGGCTGAGCTGGATGTGGTGCCAGCGCTGATTGGGACCCCATTTCAGCACTCAGGCTGCGTGGTAAGGATCGAGCCTGAAGCGCTCTTGAATTTAAAGGGCCAGGGAGTTCCAGACAGGAGCAGGGAGAAGCTTATAAGAAAAGAACTAAGACCACCATTATTCGAAATAGCTCAATTGTCACTCTCACAAGATTACCTGCCCTCTAGCCTCAAACAAGCTTCCATAAGACCAATTTTAAAGAACAACAAACTTGACACCAAGGATCCTGGTGCATGTAGACCCATATCTAAACTGTCATTTATTTCCAAGATCATCGAAAAATGGTGCAGGACCACATAGATCAACATGCACCACTAGATCCCCACCAACATGGCCTTAAACCTAACCATAACATGGAGACATTCACATCGCTATTCGACCGACTAATAATGCAAATGCAATGTGTGCCTTCGAGTCAGTCCTGACTCCTGGCGACCCAGAAGCTCCTGGGTTTTCTTGGCAGTGTCACTGGAAGTAGATTGCCAGGCCTTTCTTCCGAGGCAGTGGAGGGTTAAGTGACTTGCCCAAGGCCACAAGGAGTGCTAGTGGGAATCGAACCCTGGTTGCTTGGTTACCAAGCCAGTGTTCTAACCACTAGGCTACTCCTCCACTCCTCATAGACAATGTTAAGCAAAGCTTTATCTTAATCTTCATAGACATCACAGCAGCCTTCGACACAGTAAACCACCATACTCTGTTATGAAGACACCAAGAAATAGACTTCTGCAACATGACCCTGAAATGGTTTCATATCTCTCACACAGAAAACATCAAGTCATAAGTGGACCACACAAATCCCACAAGGCTCTTCACTGTCATCTCTACTCTTCAATATATACTTACAGCCACTATGTGCCATAATAAATGATCACAAATAAACCAAACCCAACTTTCACTGTAACAGTACCTCACTTCTCATTAAATTTTTGTCGAAGCTGGACCGTGGGAGGGACAAAACAAACATATGTCCCCCAACCAGACTGTCAGCTTGGGGGACATATGTTTGTTTTGTCCCTCCCACGGTCCAGCTTCGACAAAAATTTAATGAGAAGTGAGGTACTGTTACAGTGAAAGTTGGGTTTGGTTTATATTAATTGTTTTCACTGGTGGGGTGGAGGAGATTTTGATAATAAATGATCACAGCATCCTATACCATATCTATGCAGATATTATGATTTATATACCCTTAAACACAGAACTGCTGCTGCCCAGATGGGTGGTTTGTTTTGGTCTGGCACCTCAGCTGAGACCTGTTCATCTTGGGAGACCCTGCCAGTAGTTAAACTACCAATAGCTTAGCCCTCCGCATCACTGATGCACACAAGCCCCCTCACAGCATGACAAGCTGCAAACCACCCATCTGGGCAGCAGCAGTATGGGACAGTGTTGATGGCGGAAAATCACATTTCTGTGACAACAGCAACAACACTAAACTTAAACTGCGCGGAGGAAAGGACAGGCAATCTATTTCTGTATCTTGCAATGAAAACCCAATGGATAGTCACAACAGAACAAATTGCACTATAGTGCTGGAAGATGAGACCCCCCAGGTCTGAAATCATTCAACTAGCTACTGGGGAAGAGCTGAAGACCTTTCAGAGTAAAGCCAGCATTTATGAGTAAAGCCACCATACAAGACCGATTGCAAATTTGCCCAGCAACACATCTCCAGAGAAGATTCCAAAAATTCAATAAGGAAACCTTGACAACATCCGTCTTATCCCACGTCGACATCACACAAACGGACCTCGAAACCCTGGTGGCTCAATGGAATTCAGGAATTGAAGTAGCAGCAAACCTAACCTGGAAAGCTACAAACACCACAACTTTATCCAAATCTGAACCATGGTACACTACAACCTTAAGCAGGATGAGGAAACAACTACGTAAACTGGAAAAAAAATGGAGAAAAGCCCAAACCGAAGAACGAAAACAGGAATATCTAACACTCCTCGCAAAGTACAAGATCGAGACCAACCTGGCAAAAAAGACACACCACACTAATTTGCTCAATAAGGCAATTAATAGGCCAAGAGAACTCTTCGAACTTGTTAAATCCTTCACCAAAGCATCACAAGACAGTGTCTCTACGGGCGCAATAAAGGCCCAAATGCTAGCAGACCCTTATGCCAAGAAACTAAACCCACAAGTACTCACCCACACCGCTCAAGACCAGAATATGGACAATGACCCACTGAAAGAACGCACATCTGCAAATGAAGAGCAAAACACGGAATGGGGTAATTTCCTTCGTATTGATGACCAGCAAATCATAAACATTGTCACCAACTTAAACACCACAACCTCCCCTCTAGACCCATGTCCAGCGGCCTGGATTAAAGCTACGAAAAGTGAAATTGCCCAACCTATCACCCACATGGTAAACCAATCACTCCAGCAAGGTTCCATGCCAACGCAACTCAAAAGATCACTAATACGGCCCATCTTAAAAAACAAAACGCTCAATAAGAGTGATCCAACATCATATCGACCCATCTCGAGCATATCATTCTTAGCCAAGATCATTGAAAAGGCAGTCCAGCAACAACTCCAGGACCACATAGATGACAGGAAAGCCCTGGACATGCATCAATATGGTTTCCGTCAGCATCATGGAGTGGAAACCCTGCTTATAGCACTCCTTGACAACCTCCTTAAGGGCCTCGAAATAAGAAGCAAGATGTTCATTCTCATCTTTATCGACATATCTGCTGCTTTTGATACAGTGCACCACAAAACTCTCATCAACCGACTCGCCTCCATAGGTATAACGGGGACCCCGCTAAAATGGTTCTCATCAGATATATCAAATAGAATGCAACAGGTTCAGTTCAACGATGAAAAAGCTGACGCATTCCCCCAAACCCAAGGCATTCCACAGGGATCAGCTCTGTCCTCCCTCCTATTCAACTTATACATTAAACCGATATGTGAAATCATACAGAAGCATAAGATCAGCTATCATATATACGCAGACAATCTAATGTTGTATACTCAGCTGGACATAAACCAACCAAGCTACACCCAACTCGAGGAATGCCTCAGCGTGCTCCAGACCTGGTTACAACTGAACAACATGTCAATAAACCACAAAAAAACAGAGGTGATGTTCATCTCCAAGAAAAAGGACTTCATCACGCCCACCATCGTCACCCTCAACAACATCATCTACCACACCAAGCCCGAAATAAAGTATCTAGGGGTACTACTTGATAGCAACCTGAGGATGGAAAAACACCTACGGGCAACAAACCGGGCCATATTTCATAAATTAAAAGTTCTTCAACCACTCCGCAACATCATCGACCACTCCGACTTCAAAACAATGGCACAAGCTCTTATCATTCCACACCTGGACTACTGCAACGCTATTCTTCAAGGCCTTCCAAAGGGCACCCTAAACATACTGCAAATGGCCCAAAACGTCGCTGCCAGGATCATTATGAAAAAAGGCGTCTCTGATCACATCACTCCAGTACTCATTGAACTCCATTGGCTCCCAATTACTGCCCGCATCTTATACAAAATACTAGTAACCACTTTCAAGCTCATTCACAACATAGCCCCATCATACCTCAACAATCTAATCGCCGTCCAGTCATCCAATAGATGCAGAAGAACCATAACTCAAAACACCCTCAGCGTCCCAAACAGCATAAGAACGGTCAAAGCAGAAACAAGCCGCAGAGCTTTCTCTTACATCGCACCTCTGCTTTGGAATCAGTTGCCTCACGACATACGTCTAATAAGTGACTTAAAAGACTTTAGAAAAAACCTCAAAACACACCTCTTTCAGTCCCATTATAGGCTGACCTAACCAGTAACCTCTGCTCCAAAATGGTCCCAACATTTTGACAAGGGCATCACCAATTGATCTGTCATATTGTATATATGTATATACGTAGCACACCCCCACCCACGCATCCTAATGTATATGTATATAGGTAAGCAAACCCGCACACAATCAAGTGTAAATCAAATGACCCTGCGTTGTGTTGTTTCAAATCAAATCTTTAACCAATCAAAATGTAAATCATACAAATTACTGTACTGTACAGTGCAACCTGATGTGTAAAGTTAACCGCTGCTGATCGTAGGAAGTAGAGGTATACAAGTGTCTACTAAATAAATAAAAATAAATAAATGATGTGGTTGGATCAAAGCCCTCAGGACGTTTGACTGCTGATGTAGCTGCACATGAAATGAGAGTCAGAAGCTGTAAAGATGTCTTACATATTGGGGCATGGAATGTACAAGGCATGAACCAAGGGAAGCTGGAGGTGGTCAAGAATGAAATGGAACGTGTACAACTTGATCTGTTGGGTGTCAGCGAACTGAAATGGTCTGGCATCGGGCACTTTGCAGCAGATGATCACATGGTCTACTATGCTGGAAATGAAAGACAAGAAATGGTGTTGCATTTATAATGAAGAAACTTGCAAGAACTGTAATGAAATATAATGCAGTCAGTGAACGCTTAATCTCTATTCGTCTACGAGGAATGCCTATCAACACAACTATAATTCAAGTATATACCCCAACAACAGCTGCAGAAGAGGATGAAATTGATGAGTTTTATGAACAAGTACAAGCTGAAATTGACAGAACATACAAACAGAATTTCCTGATAGTCATGGGTGACTAGAATGCAAAAGTTGGCAAGAAAGAAGAAGGCGAAGTGATTGAAAAATATGGACTTGGCAACAGAAATGAAACTGGAGAAAGACTGATAGGTGTCTGAGATGGTCTTGCAGAATTCTTCTTCCAGCAACACAATTGATGACTGTACACATGAACTTCACCCAGTGGATTGTACAAAAATCAAATTGACTACATCTGTGGAAGTCAATGATGGAAAAAATCTATAACATCAACAAAGACAAAACCTGGAGCCGACTGTGGTACAGATCACCAATTGCTAGTGTGCAAACTCAAGCTAAAGTTGAAAAAGAGCAAACCACTCATGAATGCAGCAAAATATGACCTTGAGAATATACCACAGGAATTTAAAGACTGCCTGTAAAATTGATTTGCTGCTTTAGATACAAATGACAGAGCTCCAGCAGAGTTATGGAATGACCTAGATTGGCCACTGTTGGAAACAGGATACTGGGCTTGATGGACCTTGGTCTGACCCAGTATGACATATCTTATGTTCTTAGGTGGAGTTGGAAGAAAGCGAGAAGTCTCTACAAAAGATGAAAAAGTAAAAACAGCCAAAATGGATGATGAAAAACTGAAAATTGACCAAAAATGCAGAGAAGTTAAAGCCAGAGGAAAAAGAAAGACAATCGCAGAACTCAACAGAGATTTCTAACATGCAGCAAGACAGGACAAGGAAAAGTACTACAATGACACATGCAAGGAAATAGAAGCAGAAACAGAGGAAGAACAAGATTGGATTTCTTAAAGCTATGAGAGTTAAAGGAAAAATTCCAGTCTCGAATTGGAATGTTACAAGATGCTCAAGGTTCTATGTTGAATGATGCTGAGAAGATCAAGAAAAGGTGGAAAGAATATACAGAGTTTTTATATGATAAAGATCAAGTGGACCAACAGCCGTTTCAACCTGTACCTTATGATTGGGAACCATTGGTGATGAAAGAAGAAGTTGAAGCAGCATTGAAAGCCTTATCAAAGAACAAAGCACCAGGCATTGATAGCATTCCCATAGAAGTATTACAGCAATCTGATGCAGCTGTTACCATACTTACAAGGCTCTGCCAAGAAATTTGGAAGACAACATCATGGCCAACTGACTGGAAAAGATCTGTGTTTATACCAGTACTAAAGAAAGGTGATCCAACTGACTATGGAAATTATTGCACAATTGCTCTGATCCCACATGCCAGCAAGATTCTATTGAAGGTTATTCAACAGAGACTACAACCATACCTGGAACAAGAACTACCTGAAGTGCAAGCACGGTTCAGGATCGACTATAGAAAGGCTTTTGACTGTGTAAACCATGAGAAACTCTGGGCCACATTAAGAAACATGGGTATACCAGAACACCTGATCGTTCTCTTGTACAATCTGTACATTGATCAAGAAGCAACAGTTCGAACACCACAAGGAGAAACAGAATGGTTTAAAATAAGCAAAGGTGTAAGACAAGGCTGCATACCTTCCCCCTACCTGTTTAATTTATATGCAGAACAAATCATCAGAGAAGCAGGATTGTATGAAGACAACAGAGGTATGAAGATTGGTGCAAGACTCATCAACAACCTTTGCTATGCTGATGATACCACATTACTGGCTGAAAGTGGAAGATGATTTGAAACATTTGCTTCTCACGATCAAGGAACATAGTCTTAAAATGGGCCTGCACCTTAATGTAAAAAAGACAAAGATCATGACAACTGGCAAAATCAGCAAGTTCATTGTTGAAGGAGAAGAAATTGAAATCATGGACAACTTTAATCTACTTGGATCAACTATCAATAAAGAAGCAACAAGCAGTCAAGAAATCAGACGACGCATTGCTCTTGGTAGAATGGCTATCAAAGACCTAGACAAGATTCTCAAGAGCAGAGATGTCTCTCTCCATACAAAGATTCGACTCATTCAAGCCATGGTATTTTCAGTAACATCATATGGAGTGAAAGCTGGACAGTGAAAAAGAAAGACAGGAAGAAGATGCCTTTGAATTATGGTGCTGGTGGCGAATACTGCATATACCATGGTCTGCCCGAAGAACAAACCAGTTAGTACTAGAGGAGATCAAATTTAAGCTTTCTTTAGAAGCTCAGATGACAAGACTTCGACTTTCATACTTTGGTCACATGATGCGAAGAGAGAGATCATTAGAGAAAGACATCATACTTGGCAAGATAGAAGGTCAATGCAAAAGAGGAAGGCCATCAAGAAGATGGATCGATACAATAACAACAGCTACGGGTACCAGTCTGTCAACAATGAGCTGCCTGACTGAAGACCGAATACAATTCAGGAGAAATATCCAGAGGGTCGCCGTGAGTCGACACCGACTCAACAGCACTTAACAACAACAACAACAACACAGAACAGCCAGAATATACATCAATAACAAAATGCCTGTAGGGAATGATAAAGTGGCTTGATCAACAAAACTTAATCATAAACTACAACCCCCCCCCCCCCCAGAAGTCCTCCACATCACCAATCCAATGTTTACCCCATCAACTACCATAAAAATGCTACACAACGATCTATCAGTCAAACCTGAGGTAAAATAGCTGGGAGTCATACTAGACCAAAATTTAAGCTTTCAGTCACACATCAACTGAACAACTAAAACAACATACCACAAAATGAGAATAATACAAAAACTTAAACATCTTATCAGCAACAATGACTTCCGGACAGTGTGCCAAGCAACAATATACCAAGGCCTCCCAAAGCACACAACAAACCCCCTTCAGATGGCCCAAAATACGGCCGCATGCATTTCAGGAACCACAAAACATAGCCACATAATGCCTGTCCTTCAAGAACCGCACTGGCTCCCGGTTCATGCACACACCAAATTCAAAATTTTACTCTCTGTATTCAAATCATACACAGAATATCCCCATACATCCTCCAATCACTAATTCAAAAGGATCCAGAGAACAGAATAAAAAGAACTAATAACAAAAACTTACTGATTATCCCAAACATGAAAACAAAATCCAAGCAGACAACATGCAACAGGACATTCTCTGTATACGCACCATTGGTATAGAATCTTCTCCTGAAAAACACAAGATCCATCAAAGACATTCGCGACTTCAGAAAGAAAATAAAAACATTCCTCTTTATAAAACATTATGGATCCAAAACATGATACAGCACAGTATGGCACGATCCACCGTATCCTCACTCTATCTGCTATATTGGTAGTTATTGTCACAGCCCCACCCGGTGGCAGCGTGCTGAAGGGTCAGGGTGGACATTTATTGTTTGTTGAAGCCGGGAACTCAACTTAGACCGGGTGCATTATGGTCCTTGTAGTTCCCTTCTTTATAAAGAATAGTTGTGTGAGCCTTGTGCTGGGTTAAATATAAGGTTTTATTCCCTTGATGCGCTAAGGTTCTCCAAGAAGACAACAGAATTCACCTTGATTCAGGGTTTCTACCAAAGTATTTACAAAGTCCAAAACTGTTATAAGAGCTTCACAGTCTTTTCCATTCAAGCAGGATTTTTGAATATAAACAGGTTAAACACAAAAACTTCTTCTTTTCAGCTCAACAAAGCAATGACATTTTAGAGCATGTCTTATGCTATGACTCTGTGAGAGATTCTATACTCTCAGCTACACAGAGAGTACAGTCCATAGGATATTCAGGTAGCAATGGTTCTGGTTCTACAAGGTCTGTTTGCAAATCCTCTTGCTCAGATATGGTGTCTGCTAAGCCTGAGCTTTCCCTAGGCAAAACTGGTTGTACTTCAGTAGTTCTCTCCAAGACTTTCCAGCCTGGCTGGACCTGGTCTGGCAAACAATATGGCTTTTATCTAGGACCTTCACAGGTTTCCAAAGCTTTCCCCAGCTTTGTTTCTCATATCTATGGCTCTCTGGTTTATAAGCCTTTCTAGGACCTGGCACACATTCAGGAAAGTTGGTGTGAATGTACCTTTGTTCTCTGAGACGTGCGTTGCTGGTATTCCCTCTACCAGGCACTCTCCTGCTTACACTGTCTTCCCTGGAGACTTCTTTCTGGAGCTTTTCAGCATGGGCTTGTCCTTCCTGGAAGTTGTCCCTTCCTTGTAAGGACTGCAAGCTTAACTGCCTTTCTTTCCATAGTTGGAGCTTTCCCCTTTCTCTCTCCTTAGTAGCAGGGGTTTCTGTTGCTCTCTGTATTTGTGGTCCTCTCTGCTCCTGTGGTCGTCTCTCTATTCGAGGTCCTCCCTGTATTGGTGATCCTCTCCGTATTCTCCTGACCGAGCACTGCTTATAAAGCCGTTTCTCTAGTGAGCTTTCTGACCCTCTACTCAGGTGTGTTTGATTAGCTATTGCATCATTACAATCTGGGTGTGTCAGCCTACCTTCTGCAGCCTCATGCCTACTCTCTCTAGCTGCACTTCTTGGTAACTGCATTCTCTGTAAATCAGTTTCTTTAAAAGAAATGGAGTTTTCTTCTAATTCCATAGCTTCAGTAGTGTCAGCTTCATCACATTATGCATAATCCAAGTTCTGTGTCCCTGTTATAATGTACTATTCTCAGTTCAAGTTTAATGTAAACTGCTTTGAATCTATGATAAAGTGGTATAGAAAACCTGTTAAATAAAATAAATGTTTTTTTTGCAGGAACACACTTGCTTCCTGTCTCCTTCCACATTCATTTTAAGATTCTCTTGTTAACACATAACACATTCTATTCTGATCTCCCTGCTTACCTCCATTCACTTCTTGTTCCCTACTCTCCCTCACATATCCTTCACTCCTCAACAGGGGACCTTCTTGCTACTTTTGTTTTAAAAACACTTCACCTAGCCATGTAAAGATCACTTGCCTTTATAGCCCAAGCTCCTCATTTGTGGAACTCTCTGCCCACCGAACTTCGGCTATAGCCCTCTTATGTTAAATTTAAGTAAGGCCTGAAGACTCACTTTTTTGTTCAGGCTTTTGAATCCTATCCTGTCGCTCTTCTACCCACTGCACCCCTCCCCCTGTCTTCAGCAGTTTTTCAGCAATCCTGTTAATGGTGGTTGTGCTATCCCACTTCCCTCCCCTTTATGTCCCTTTTTAATTGTGTGTGGACTTGTTGCCTGCATTTGTATCTGTAAACTAGTTTTTTTTTATTTTGTAAACTGCTGCAATGCTAGTGCCAACAACAGTATAGAAGCTCCCAAATAAATAAATACAATGAAATGAAAGTAATAATATTTAATTTTACTACCATTTTAACTTCATTGAGTTAGAGATGGGAGTTAAGCTTGTTCTACCTCTAACCACTAGACAAAAAAGGGAAGTTAAAGTTTTTTTAGACTAAGAAGCCTAAATTTATTGCACCTGGAAATATAGGGCCCGATTTTTGAATGACATTTACACAGTTTACAGCCCAGTAAACCGTGTAAATGGCTATTCTCCAGAAACAAGCAGGAAGTCAGTCCTCACCTATGGGTGATGGTGCCGACAGAGCCCGCGCGGAGCATTTCCCCAACTTTCTCAGAAAGCCTTTCCCCAACTTTCTCAGAAAGCCTTTGGGAATGCTACCACGCATGCATGGTCCCCTTCCCGCCAAGGGTGCCATCTTGCTCAGTCTCCTTTTTTCTGCGGAGCCCAACGGATGTATGTCCTGTTTCCTCGGAAAAATCCTTTAAAAATTATCCTCAAAAGTTGCTTTTTTTCCCAGTTTGCGTACCGGTTCCTCTTCCTGCCTCAAGCCAGCGCCATCCCCGATGCCGTCCTCGGCTCTTCCCTTCTTTTTTGATGAGGCTTTGTGCCTTTTTTCGCCCAGGGTTCGTTGAACCCAACCAAGTGTCTCCCACCATGTCCTCCAGTGGGTTCAAGACGTGAGACTGCTGTGGTCAGACCATGTCTGTCACAGACATCCATAACTGCGGCTTGAACTGCCCTGGCCTGGACCACGACAGTGCCACCTGTGCCAGGCCATGACTCCGAGAACCAACAGGAAATGGTCGGAGTTGCAGGAGAAGCTGTTCCCACAGTCCGACTTGGCACAGGCTTCCCCAACGCTGAGCCCCAAACCGAGCACATCCCATGAGGTCCGGGCATCTTCAGAGTCCCGCGGTGGCGGCTCCTCCATAAAGACGTCAGACCCTTAAAAGAAAAAATCCTTGAAATCAGCTGAGGTCCACCAGTGAAACCCAGTAAGATCCTGCAGAGGGACTCAGGCGACTTTGAGCAATGCCCCCTTAAGGTCTCTAAGAGAAAGTCCTCAGCTGGTGGTGACTGTGCGAGGCTCCCCGAGGCCATGGTCCTCATTGAGGAAGCACCCGCGAGAGTGCTGGCATCTGACCCGTGACCCTTGGTGCCCATGCTGAAAGCTGCAGAGCCTTCTGGTATCAAATCCAAGATGGTCCTAGAGCAGAATATCTCTGCTATCCTGGCCTTGCAACAGGCAATGATGTTAGATTCACTCGCATCATATGCCCCAACGGGGGAGTCCCCGGATGTCAAGCCAGACCCCTGAATGCCACCGGCCTTGGATGAGTCCTTGGCACCGATCGAGGTCCCGGTCCCGATTTTTGGGTGTCCAGTCCTCCCAGGCCAGTTTCCGGGAGTCTGACCCGAGAGCCATCAGAGGACCTCATTTCCTCAGGGCCGGCCTTGAGGCACGAGAGACACAAGCCTCTGAATCCTTGACACCCTTGGGCTTCGACTGGGAGACCGACATTGAGGCCTCCTCCAAGACCTCTCGACGCCTCCACTAAAACCTCTCGACACCAAGATGTCCCCTCCGGAACCCCGGCATCGCTCCCCACCCGAGGACCTGGTTTTCCATGACTTTGTATGGTACATGGCTCGGGCCCTCTTGGTCCCGACCGAGTCAGAGGAGGACCCACGCACTGAGGAATGAGATTCTCCAGTATGAGTCCCCTCCAAAGGAGACTCTCACGGTGCCGGTGCAGCCCATCCTCGAGGCTTGCTCCTGCAGATGTGGGAGACCCCAGCCTCTGTGCCTGTGGTCAGCCGATCCCTCAACGCCATCTACCACATCAAGAAGGGCCCAGGTTTCCCAAAGTCCCAACTCCTGCATAACTCCATGGTTGTGGAGTTCTTGATGCAAAAACTCAAAAGCCAGAAGAATTACTCTTCTGTCCCCCCAGGCAGGGAAGCCAGAGCCCTCGACGCCCTCAAGCGCAAGTGCTTCCAGGGATCCATGCTGGGCTGCCGGATACAGGCCTATGAATTATACTTAGGTATGCACCTCAAAGGCCTTATCCAAGAGCTAGCAGGCTTTTCTGTGGGCCTCACAGGGGAACCCCTTCAGAGGTTCCAAGCCCTGACCAACGGGATCCGGGACTGCTCAAAGTTCCTCTCCTGCGCCGCCTATGATGACATTGAATCTGCAGCAACGGTGGCAGCAGCAGCAGCAGGCTTTGGGGCCTGGCACCAGGCCTGGTTACAAACCTCCGACCTCGAGCAATAGGTGCAAGAAAAATTGCTGGATGTTCCCTGCACCAGGGAAAACTTGTTTGGCAAAGCAGCTGAGCTAGAGGCCGATGTCGTAACCAGGCAAAGGCTCTCGAGGAAAACCTCGACCTTTCCCTGGAAGAAACTGTTGGGAAAGAGACCACCCTTCCCGAGGAAGAAGGGGCCTTTCCACCAGGGCCACTACCGGCCCTTCTCGGGGCAACAGCAACAGGGCCCCCCAGCCCAAGTACCAGGGCCATGAGTCGAGGAAGCCAAAGGCCCAGAAGCCCCAGACACCAGCTCCCGCCCAGCCTGGGGGGAGCTTCTGACTCTCCGGGCAGGGCCTCCTCTCCCCCAAGAGACTCTCCAGCCTACAGGGGGGTCACTTGGTGCTTTTTGTCCACAAGTGAGCCGGAGTCACCACGGACCAGTGAATCCTACAAGTAGTGCTATCTCCTCAGGTTTCAACAAGCATCTCCACAGTTCTTCCCAGGAGAGCCGGTGTGGCCTCTCCTTCACCAGACCTTGCCCCGTCAGAGCTCGAGGGTTTGCTCAGGGACAAGGCAACTGAACCCAGACAACTGTGGGGAAAAGATTTCTACTCAAGGTATTTCTGTGTCCCCAAAAGAACTGGAAGCCTCAAGCCCATACTAGACCTGTGAAACTTGAACAAGTTTCTGGTGAGAGAGAAGTCCAAGATGATCTCTCTTGGAACTCTGCTGCCCTACCTCCACTAGGGAGATTGGCTGTGCTTCTTAGAACTAAAGGATGCATATACCCACATCCTGATCCACCCCTCCCATAGACAGTACCTAACGTTCATGGTGGGAAGACAGCATTACCAGTACAGGGTACTTCCATTCGGCTTGGCCTCCTCGCCCAGAGTCTTTACAAAGTACCTGGCGGTCGTGGCCGCCTATGTGTGCTTACAAGGGGCCTTTGTCTTCCCCTATGTGGAAGACTGGCTCATCAGAGGCAGCACGGCCCTCGAGGCCAGCCATGCTGCAGGGCGAACAATCTGTCTCCTGCAGCACCTGGGGTTCATCATCAACTACCCCAAATCCCACCTCTCTCCATCCTAAAACCTGGAGTTCATAGGCGCCCAGCTGGACGCATTACAGGTTAAGGCCTCCCTTCCAAAGGAGAGGGCAATTTGCATCGTGCAGCTAGCCAGAGAGGTACAAACTCGACGGTTGATACTGGCTTGCCTCCTCCGGTTGCTAGGCCATATGGCCTCAACAGTACATGTCATGCCCCTAGTCCACTTGCACATGCAGGTGGCCCAGTGGTGCCTCCGCTCACAGTGGACCCAAACCACAGGCAGGTTACATGACAGGGTCAGAGTCACCCGCCAACTGGCGGACTCCCTCAACTGGTGGCAGTCCCTATGCCACCTCCAGGAGGGGATGCCATTCCAGGCACCTGCACCGCAGATGGTCCTAACCATGGGCGCCTCCCTTCTGGGTTGGGGAGCACACTGCAGAGACCTCTGCACTCAAGACAGCAGGTTACAAGAGGAGTCTCTTCTGCAGATCAACCTCCTGGAACTCGGGGCCATTTTCCTAGCCCTGTGAATGTTCTGCCATGTGCAACCATCTTGTGCTTATCCAAATGGACAACCAGGTCACCATGTTCTATGTGAACGAGCAAGGGGGCACGGGTTCATACTCCCTCTGCCAGGAATTGGTGGCTCTCCTCACCGTTGCACTACGCCACGGAATGCTCCTGTGAGCAGTATACCTTCCAGGCTAGAACAACCACTTAGCGGACAAACTCAGCAGAGTCCTCTGCCTACATGAATGGCATCTGCACCACAAGGTGGCTCAGTGACTCTTCGCCTCTGTGGCAGGCCCGAGATGGACCTGTTCGCCTCCCCAGACAACACGCAGCTGCCCCATTCTGCTCACGCCAGCCACACCCAGAGAGAGTATCAGCGGATTCCTTCTTGATCCGCCTGTATGCCTTCCCACCAACTCCTCTGGTGGCCATGACTCTCTTCAAAATCCAGAGCGAACAGGCATCAGTGAACCTGATCGCCTCCAGATGGGCCCAGCAACCCTGGTTCCCTCTGCTGCTCTCCCGTTCGATTGGCTCTCCTGGTCCCGCTGGGTTGGGATCTCCAGACCTTCTGTCCCAGGAGGAGGGCTCCCTTTTGCACCCCAACCTAGGGTCGCTAGCGTTGACGGCGTGGCTGCTGAAAGGGTAGCCTTGGCTTCCTTCAGTCTTCCAGGAGAAGCCGAGGAGATACTGTTGGCCTCCCGAAAATCCTCCACCAGATGGGCGTATGCCTTCAAATGGAGGAGGTTCTCCATCCGGTGTGCAGAGAGAAGGGAGAACCCCTTCTCCTGCCACGTGCAGCTAGTGCTATGACACTTTGCTGCACCTCTAGCATGCCAGCCTAAAGTCTAATTCTGTGAGGATACACCTGAGCACCATAACTTCTCACCATCACCCTATAGAGGGAAAATCCCTCTCAAACCAGCCCCTAGGCTCCAGGTTTCTCCGGGGCCTCTTATTATCTTAGCCCCCTCTCTGCCCTCTGGCGGTGGAATGGTACCTTAATATGGTGCTCTCCCAACTCACCAAGCCGCCATTCAAGCCCCTGGCCACCTGCCATATGAGATACCTCTCCTGGAAAATGTTTTTTTTTGTGGCCATCACATCCGCTTGGAGAGTGAGCGAAATCCAGGCCTTGGTGGCAGATCCACCATATACAAGGTTCCATAAGAACAAGGTACTGCTCCACACACATCCCAAATTCCTCCCCAAGGTAGTATCCCCCTTCCATATCAACCAGGAGGTGGTCCTCCTGATCTTCCTATGGCCTCACCCTGCAAGGGAGGAATTCATCTTGCATACATTAGACTGCTAGTGAGCCCTGTCCTTCTACCTGCAGAGGACCCAGGCTCATCGCAAAGCTCCTCAGCTCTTTGTATCAAATGACCCCAATAGACTTGGGCTCCCGGACGTGGGTGGTGGACTGTATTGCCCTCACCTATGAGCGAGCGAGCCTCTCCCTTGAGCATTGAATCACTGCACATCGCATGCGGGCCATGGCTACATCGGTGACCAACCCTTCACTCAGTGCCAGTACTGTAAATCTGCAGGGCCGCCACATGGTCTTCGATTCATATGTTTGTAGCTCATTACTGCCTGGAGAGTGATTCCCGCAGGGACAGTGCCTTCGGGCAGGCAGTACTTTGTAATATTTTTGGGGTGTAGGCAACTCCTGCCCTCCTCCTCTTCTGTGTTCAGGCTACCGGAGTGATAGTATCGCTGGACACTAGGGTCTTGCAGAATCTCTCAGTGGGTACTCATCTTCTGCAACTCATGGCTACCCGTTGGGTCGCCGGTGGTACTGTCATGGCTCAGTCCTCAGCATCCTGGAGCTAGGGAGTCCCATATGTGAGGACTGACTCCCTGCTTGTTCCTGAAGAAAGCATAGTTATTCAACTGTAACAGGTTTATGGTTTATTACATTTGATATACCGCTCAGGCCGAAGCATTAGAGCGGTTTACAATACTTTATCATTTAAGAAAATATGAAAAGAACACCATTTATGAGATAGGACAGAATAGAGGATAGAAATAGTTAAAAAGATAAGGGAAGGAGAAGGAAAGGGAACAGCAGGTGTTCTCCAGGGACAGCAGGAATCAGTCCTTACAACCCTTCCTCCTCCCCTTGGAGTTGCCTCCCTACATCATTTAAGTCCTTTTTTTCTATGTCATCTGACTGAGCAAGATGGCATCCTTGGACGGGAATGGGACCACGCATGCGTGGTAGCATTCCCAAAGGCTTTCTGTGAAAGCTGGGGAAATGCTCCATGCGGGCTCCATCAGCGCCGACGTCGCCCATATGTGAGGACTGATTCCTGCTGTCCCTGGAGAACACCTGTTACAGGTGAGTAACTATGCTAAAAGGGGATATTCGACGGTACTTACATGGTTAGTACCATTGAATATTCCCTTTTAACTCCCCTATGCACCCTGATAATATCTGGTTAGCATCGGGGCATGTCGGCGTTCCAGGGTGGCGTGGAGGCAGAGACTGTTGCTAACTGGGCAGCAGCAATATTGCATGCTGCCCGGTTAGCGACTTGTGCCTAAAAGATAGGTGAGGAAAATCCTCATTGAATATCCGTGGTTAAGGGTCAGCAGGCAGGGCTATGTGCCTCAGAAGAATGGCCTGGCAATCTACTTCCAGTCACACTGCCAAGAAAACTCAAATGCTGCTGGGTTGCCAGGAGTCTGCATTGACTCGAAGGCACACATTGCATTGCATTAACTGGTTAGTGCTGCCAAATATACACAGAGACTGCCAAAAAAATGCCCTCTTAAAACCAGGGCAGTCTGTGGGCAGAGCAGGGATGTTGACAGCTGCTTCCAGTTAGCGGTAATATTCAGGTGCTACCCAGATAGCCCAAACTGTTTAAAGTTAGAACTGGTGAATGGCTGTCCTAATTTTAACTGCTTTGGAATGGAGGAGTAATCTAGTGGTTAGAGCAGCTGCCTGGGACCAGAAAGATCAGGGTTCAAATACCACTGGTACTCCTTGTGGCCTTGGGTAAGTCACTGAACCTTTCATTGCCTCAGGTACAAACTTTGTAGGCCCACCAGGGACAGGGAAATGCCTAGTGTATCTGAATATAGCTCGCCTTGAACTTTTACTGGAAATGTGTCTGCTATATACTACTATTGTATTTTATTTATTAATTTATTTTATGTGGATGAAAATAGGAAAGTATACCTGAAATGAAGGAGACTGAAGAAGTGAGGAAACTGGACATATCAGTTCAGGTCAGTGCCTATTGTGGATCTTCCTGGTCCTTTGACGTTTTATTTAATGTATTTATTTAATTTATTTATTGTCTTCTACTTTTGGGAGAAGGTTAATGTCTTTATTTTTTTAGAGTAGCTCACCGATTCAGAATGAAAAACGTGAAATATTGCGAAGATTGAACCAGAGCTTGAAAGCTCAGGAAGATGAAGAAAAAGTTGAAAGAGAAACCAAAGAAACCTACGAGACTAGTGTTGCCAGAGAGAGGGAAGATGAAGAGGAGAGAGGCCATGCCACAGGGGACCGTAAGAAGTGGGAAGCAGGGCCTGCACCTGTTGTCCCTCTTGTACAGCTAACCATGGAGGAAACATTTCTGGAAACTGAGAGTGAGTGAGAGGGGATTTGAGCTTTTATAATGGTCTTATGTTGTGGTCCCCCAGGCTTGATGCAGTCAAATCCATTGTTATTTGGAATTATAACCATCACTTTGTGCAGTCATCCCATTGCTATTCCAGATCGTACTGCTAGACCAGTCCAGACAAGCGGGTTATGCACCCCTGCCAGCAGATAGGGAGACAGAGAAAAAAACTCCAGAGCTGTGACATAGGCATACCCCTAGGGGTCCTATTCAGTATTTTCTCTGTCTCAGCAGATGAGGGTAAAGGGTTGGTGCTCAGTTCGCTTCGCGTGCACATGTCTGCCTTGACATGTTATCGGGGTCCGGTGCTCGGTAGATCCCTTGCTTCCCACGCTGATGTGTCTCGGTTTCTGAAAGGGGTCAAACTGCTTCATCCTTCGACCCGTCTGGTAGTTCCTCCTTGGGATCTAGCACTAGTTCTCAGGGCGCTCGGAAATCCGCCCTTTGAGCCTTTGAAGGAAGTGTCTCTTCTAGATTTGATGCTCAAAATGGTGTTTTTGGTAGCAATCACGTCGGCTTGAAGAATCGCGGTGCTTCAAGCCCTCTCGTGCAGGGATCCGTATCTTTCTTTCTCTCCTGAGGGGATAACTCTTCACACGGTTCCTTCCTTCCTGCCCAAAGTGGTTACTCCTTTTCATGTCAATCAGCCCCTTCTCTAACGAACAGTGTGCGGGTAGGCGCAAAAGTCTTCCCTTCCTCGACCTCAAGCAGGTTCTCCTTCGCTATTTGAAAGTTACCAATTCCTTTCGCAAGACTGACCATCTTTTTGTTCTCCTTTCGGGGCCGCGCAAGGGTTTGGCTGCTTCCAAGCCGCCTATCGCTAGGTGGCTGCGTCGGGCCATTGAATCGGCTTACATTCTCCAAGGCCAGCCGGTTCCAGAAAGGCTTCGAGCTCATTCCACTCGAGCCCAATCCATGTCATGGGCCGAGAGGTCCCACGTCCTTCCTCTCGATATTTGTCGAGCGGGCACCTGGTCGTCCTTGTCCTCTTTTGTTCAGCACTATCGGTTGGATATACAGGCCCGAGAGGACAGTCGTTTCTGAGTTGTGGTGCTGTCGGCGGCTCTATCTGCCTACCCTGAGGGTAATTAGCTTGGGTACCTCCCGCTTGTCTGGACTGGTCTAGCAGGATGATCTGGAAGGAGAAATTTCACTTACCATTAATTTCCTTTCCTGGAATACTGCTAGACCAGTCCAGAACCCACCCAGTTTGTCAGAGGCACTGGTACTTGTGCAAAGCAGCCGACAGTCATAGGCTCCGCGAGCACATCTGGAGTTTGTTTCCTGGGAATGTGTCAAAGCAGTCATTTCAGGCTTCTTCCCTTGGAAATGATATTTGATCCTCCTCTTCCGTTTTTCGTTCGCGTTGAGGGGTTGAGTTGGTTCCTTTTTTAAGGGTTCATAGTTGCATTTTGTCCCTGAGATGTTGCCTTTTTGGCTTGTTACATTGTTACTGAATAGGACCCCTAGGGGTATGCCTATGTCACCCAGAGCCTGACCAATCACAGCTCTGGAGTTTTTTTCTCTTTCTCCCTATCTGCTGGCAGGGGTGCATAACCTGCTTGTCTGGACTGGTCTAGCAGTATTCCAGGAAAGGAAATTAACGGTAAGTGAAATTTCTCCTTTTGGATATACAGTGTAGTCGTGCCAATACTGAATCCAAAAAGAGAGGAAGCAAGATCTTCATAAGCAGAATTGTAGGCATGCACATTTTTATATGGGCGTTTGATATCCAGTCAGAAATGCATATTTGCCTTGTTCATCAGTCTGGCTTTGTTAGTTTAATGGAATTGCCTTCTACAATATGATTTATTTTTTGTTCCGCATGAGATGTTGCTATGTAATTTAAATAGGGTTGGTGGAAGTGTGGAGCAAAATGCACAGTACAGCAAATTCTGAGGCTAATGTAATAAGGTGTGCATTCGGAATGTTTACTGAATCAGTGTACTGTTAAATGCATTGGAAACCCTTCCAGAAAACTAAAACAAAAAAAACAACAACTTTACTCCCAAGTGACAGTAATATGCACACACTTTAAATTTATTCACTACAATTCAGCATTGATTGATCTCTCAGTGAAGGGGCCAATTCCAGTTTTAAAGAGAGAGTGTATATTGGTCCCTTTACTGACAAGGTACCAATCTTTGCCGAGGAATGGTGAATAAATTAATATTAAATGTCGGCTGTGGCACTTAATATTTAGCCCGCAAGGAAGTAAAAGCTTCTCCTCCTAAGTCTAGATGCTCTGGTTCAGACCTGGCTCTCGAACCAGCTTCTCTACATCTTTCCTCCTTGGCCACTAGTTGGCTGTGTACTCCGTCAAATAGAGTCACACTCCAGATGGATAGTGCTGGTGGCCCTGAATTGCCCTCGGCGTCCATGGTATGTCAATCTCCTCTGCCTTCTGCAGTGGCCAATCCAGGTCATAATTACCTAGCTGATTCTCAAAAGGGACACACAGGTTCCATAATGTTTGTATGGAGGCAAGCAGTGGATTTTCTAGATCCTCTTTAATAATGGTTTATGGACTTTTCCTCCTGGAACTTGACCAAACCTTTTTTAAACCCAGCTACACTAACAGCTTTTACTACATCCTCCGGTAACGAATTCCAGAGTTTGATTACGCATTGAGCAAAAAAAATATTTTCTCGTATTAGTCTTAAATGGAGGAATGAGTGGAGGAGTGGCCTAGTGGTTGGGGCAAGGTACTTCAGGCCGGAAGGTCAGGGGTTCAAATCCCACTAGAGGACAGCAACCTTGGGCCGGAAGGACTGGGGTTTCTAGTCCCACAGGTGCTCCTTGTGGTCTTGGGCAAGCCACTTAACCCTCCATAGCCCATGTTCCCTGTAAAATAGTTATCTCCAAGTTATAATGCCCTGTTCAATGTAATTTCAGTTTGTTCAGTGTAAACTGCACTGATGCAGAATAGCACAGTATATAAGAGAATGTAAATAAAATTAATAAATAAAATTAAATGGTTACACTGTAACTTCATTGCATGTCCCCTAGTCTTTCTACTTTTTAATGGCGTAAACAATCGATCTACATTTACCCGTTCCACTCCATTTATTAATTTATAGACCTCTATCATATCTCCCCTCAGCCGTCTCTTTTCCAGATTGAAAAGCCATAACCTTTTAAGCCTCTCCTCATAGGGATATCCTTCTATCCCCTTTACCATTTTGGTGGCTCTTCTCTGTACCTTTTCTAATTCCGCTATATCCTTTTTAAGATAAGGCAGATTTCAGCTCTTTTCAAATATTCTCGATTGGATTGAGATCAGGACTCCTTGCTGGCTAGTTTAAATCAGTTCATTTTTTCCTTTTTAACCATTCTTTTTTTCCTTTTTAACCATTCTTTTGTTCTTTTGGATGTCTGTTTTGTGTCATTGTCCTGCTGGAGGACCCATGACCTTCAACCCAGACCTAGCTTTGTGACACTAGGTAGTACACATTTTGTTCCAAAATACCTTGGTAGTCCTCTCACTTAGATTCCTTTAATACCTTCCAGGCCTCCAGTTCCTGAGGCAGCAAAACAGTCCAACAACATTATGGAACCTCCACAATATTTAACTGTAGGAAGGGTGTCTTTTTTTTTTTTCCTTATAAGCTTCATTTCTACATTGGCAAACAGGAAGTAAGTCCTCATGTATGGTTGATGTCTCCGATGGAGCCCTTTGCAGAAATTCTCCCCAGCTTCTGTTGAAAGATTTTGGGAGGCTGCACCGTGCCTGCTTGTCTGTCTTCCCGCCTGCCACTGCAGCACCATCTTCCCATTCTTCATTTTTCTGTGAAGCTCCACGGACGTTGATTCAGTCCTCCACTGGTAAACACTGGTTTTCCTCTTCGGGGACCTTCTGAACAAGTATCCTGTTGGTGTTCGCATTAGTGTCTGCTGTCGGTCACGCTGATTTCGTCGTTCACAGTTCCTTCTTTGGTTCCGGTGCGTTTGGTAAAGTTACCTTTTTTCAGTTGTTCTCCCTCTGGCTCGATGGGCCTGTGGTCACATTGGGCCATTTGATTTTGCCATGGCCATTTTCCCAGACATGTCCCAGAAACCAGCCAGTGGGTTCAAGACGTGCTCCAAGTGTGCCAGGACCATATCTGTGACTGGATGCAACTGGTACCTGCCATGCCTGGGTCCAAATCACCAGACCTGTTCTTGAAAGTTGTGCTTTCAGATGATAAGGAGCGGCCTGAGTGGTCGAGAGAAACAGAGAGAATCCCTCTTTGGTCCGAGGTCTGATTCAGCGTCTTCGGCACCACCATCGGTCTCGATGTCTTCTCAGGAATCTGCTGAGGATACATAGACATTGAGAAGTTCTCAGGCTCAATCGGAGCAGAGCACCCACAGTGCCCCAAAGCATCGACCATTGGTCGGTCTCCACCTGGACTCAAGAAAGGAGTCATCCTCATCTCCATCGACGTTGAAGGGGGATCCTTCCAAGCACCTAGGAGAACTTGTCAGAGGGCAGGTCTCCTGAGCTCCCGTCAGACACCTCCCCTCCACACAAAAGGCGAAAGTCTCCTCCAGAGGATATTTCCTTACAGGACTTTGTGAAGGATATGGCAAAGGTCATCCCATTTTCATTGGGGATGGAGGATGAGCCCAGAGCGGAGGTTAGAAATCCTCCAATATTCCTCTGCCCCTAAGAAAGCATACTACAGCAGCCATAGATGAGGATGTGGGAGAACCCCCCCTTACAGTGCTACCTGTCAGTAGGAAGCTGGACTCAATGTACAGAGTCCAAAAAGCTCTGGAGTTTAAGAAGCCTCAGCTCCTGCACCACTCCTTGGTGGTAGAGTCCACCCTTAAGAGGATCAAGAGCACCGGGCTCGGACATTGGATGTTTTGGGAGGAGGTACTTCCAAAGCTCCATGCTTGCAGCTCCAGTACACTCTTACCAGCTCTACGTGAATATGTTCTTGAAAGACATCATGGTGATCTCGCTGACTCATGCCAGTTCCTTCCCTCAGGACTGCTCAAAGTTCCTGTCCGGGCTACCTATGACGCTTTTGAGGTGTCTAGAACAACGGCAGTGGGCACTGGAGCCCGCAGGTTCACCTGGCCCCCCAGTCTTCCAACCTGGCACAGTTTGTGTAAAATAAGTTGAAAGATGTGCCCTGCTGAGGAGAAAAACCTTAAAAGGCTCAGCCTACCTCACAGCCAAAGCCAGGAGTGAGGTTTTGACTGGCTCCTCCGAAGCATAGGCAATCTGCCAGTTTCCACAGAGGGGAGCCCTCCAGTGGGGGAAGGTTCACTCTTTTTACCCACAGACAGTCCTTATAACTTTGGACTCGTGGGTTCTACAAATAGTCCAAAGCAGCTACATGTTGCACGTCCCCGAGCGGCCGTCTTATTGCCCATCGAGGGCATATCCCTTTGAATTTCTGCATCTAAACTTCCTTCAGGAGGAAATCGCTGCACTTCTGTCTTGTCCTGCCATCGAGCCCATGCCTCAGGAGCAGATCGGACGGGATTTTTACTCCATGTACTTTCTGGTCCCCAAGAAGTTGGGGTGTTGAGGTTTCTGAGGTCCAGGTTTAACCAAAACACCTTCCTGGTGCAAGAAAAGTTCAAGATGGTCTCTCTGGGTACCCTGCTCCCTTACCTTCAGAAAGATGATTGGCTATGCTCTCTGGATCTAAAGGGCGCGTATACCCACACACCAATCCATTCTGCTCACAGGCGTTATCTTAGATTTGTCCTGGCAGAAAAGCACTTTCAGTACGGAGGTACTACCTTTCATATTGGCCTTGGCACCCCGAGTCTTGACAACGTGCCTCGCAGTGGTAATGGCCTATCTCAGAACACTAGGAGTCTCTGTCTTCCCTTATCTGGATGACTGGTTCAAAAAAGCACCACTCCCGGAATCCAACAATCAACACTGTTGACCATTCAGGTGCTAGAGCTGTTGGGGTTTGTTGTAAATTAACAAAGTCCCGCCTTCAGCTCCCCAACAATTGGAATTCATAGGGGCTCTCCTCAACACGACTCAAGTGAAGGCCTACCTTCCACTACACTGACTCCAGAGATTGATGGCCTTAGTCCAAGATACCAAGCAGAGTCGTCAGATGACAGCTTGTGGGATGCTGACCATGCTCTGCCACATGACCTTTACTATACATGTCACATCCATGGCTCATCTTTCGATGAGACAGTCAATGGACACTGAGGACTCAGTGGAACCCTGGCACTGGCCACCTTCAAGATTAGTTGGCTGTCACTGGCCTTCTTGTCCAGTCCCTGCATTGGTGGTTGGATCATCAGAACCCGCTCAAGGGTCTCTCCTTTCAGAAGGTGTCACCTCAGAAACGTTGACAAATGATGTCTTCAAACTAGGTTGGGGAGCGCATCTGAATGGCCTTCACAGTCAAGGCGTCTGGTCTGAACAGGAGAATCCTACTTCAGATCAATTTCTTGGAATTGAGAGCCATATTGAATTTCCTCAGGGCTTTCTGAGAACAACTAGCCAACCAAATTGTCCTGATTCAGACCAACAATTAGGTCACAATGTACAGGGGGATACAGGTTCGTATCTCCTGTGCTGGGAAGCAGTCCAGTTATGGAGGTTTACCATTACCTACAGGATGGGGTTCAGGGCCATATATATGCCAGGGGAGCAAAATACCCTGGCGGACCAGCTGAGTCATGTCCTCCAGCTGCACAAATGGACACTGGATAGAGGCGTGGTGGTCTGCATCTTTCAGAAGTGGAGTACCCACTTGATAAACCTGTTCACCACCCAACAAAATGCCCAACTGGCTCAGTTCTGCTCCAGAGTCTCCTCACGAAGCAGGCTGGCACTGGATGCTTTCCTTCTCCACTGGGGCAAGGGCCTGCTGTATGCATATCGCACATACCTCTCATAGCAAAGACCCTGCTGAAGCTCCAGACAGAGAGAGGTACGATGATACTCATCACGCCATATTGGCCCAGACAGTCTTGGTTTTCCCTTTTGCTTCAACCCTCTTGAAGAAAACTTCATGATCTGACCACAATACCACGGCTCTTTAGGTCTCTGGTCCATCAGTAGTGAGAGACAGGTAGAGAGTAATACAGAACACACTCACACACACACAAAGTGCTATTTTCTTTGAGCTCAGAGGGAAGACGGCAAGCGGTATATGGACGGGCATAATTCCACACCTGCCGAATTCAAAGTCCTCCTCCAAAAAGCTCTCTTTTTATTAGAGAAAAAGAGGAAGTTACAATCATTTATTATAACCATGAAATAACACAAGGTGTCGCCAAAGTTTTTTTTACAAAGTAAGATCTGATTACAGTATATTAGATGAAATTTATAATTACAAAAGTTGCAAAAATTATGTTGTGTCAGCAGGGACTTCCAGCTGACTGTACAATGAACTATGGTTGCACAGGTCATAGCCTATGTTCTTTTTGCTTGCGTTAACACTGTTCCATCTATTTTAAAGACGGTTACACAGAGAACTCATGACCATGACATCTTATTCTATTTAAGAAAGTAGGTGAAAAGTCAAACTTCTAAACACATTTTGTATCAAGAAATTCATCCATCTTCAATTACATATTGGGGATTCTGGTATCCCTCGTATCTGTCCATCCCTACAGTCCTCCCTGTGATTCTAGAAAGAATCATTACTAAAGAACAGTAGCTGAAACATGTCCAATTCCAGAATAATCTTCTACAGTAGGCTTCATTTTGCAGATGTTCTGTCAAAGTCCTAGGCACATCTGGTCCATAGGTGAGCTCCATCTTGTTCATTGGAAGAAATCCTTATACAAAATCATGTGACATTGTTTACCTTTGCTTAGCCTCAATAAAAATGTGTACAGAGAACAAGACTTTACCAATTATTCTTGTAAGCACTACCTTTTCCAACAGTGGCCAACTGCTTCTCGTAGATATCATGACACCAGTCATCACTTCAGATTCGTCAGCTGCATCCTTTCACACCATGGGCTGTGCTATGCACATCTTAGATCAATCTTTTTCAGTGACCATCCACCCGGCTTCACTGCTGCACATACATGAGTAGTTCCTCTGGAATCACTGATCTTTATCAGGAGTCTCCATATCCAGTAGCATTTCATTCAGTCGTTTTCCTCTTGGGCCCATAGGATTCAGTGCATACAATATATAATTTGCAAAAATCCTACTCTCCACTACAGCATCTCTCTTGATGCCATACAATTGCAAACAAGCACAATTATTCATCCCTAATGACAGTCTTGAACAGAATTATATTATCCATTGTTAATTACAATACATCCATAGCTAGCACTAAACTATTACATAGCTAACCTGTAACAGTTATTTTTTTTCATCTGCATTCCTAAACTTATTCTGTCTACTTGCCAAATCAAATGTTAGCATGTGGCCTGATAGTCACATTGCTTTTTCCTGTCAGGAACACAATTGTATATATTCATATCACTAATTATGTTTGTGATGTATTCTCCAGCCTTAACAATATACATGATATAGTCAATCTGATTTATTCAAGGGGTAACAAACATTAAAACATAACAAGCAGTTTATGACAAATAAGTTAAACTAATTTCAATTGTTTGTCAACAATTATTAGGAAGGCTGCCTTATCTTAGGTGATGATTCAACTCACATTACTTTAAACATTATCACCGCATCCTGCACACACAAACACCCCAGTACCTCACTGATTTTCATCCCTACACGTAGTCTTCATTCTCTTCACATTAATCAACTTCACTTCCCTCCACCATCTCGTGCACACTTACAGTCTACCCGTCATTCTGCCTTTTTCTTCCTTGGTCCAGCTCTGTGGAATTCTCTTCCCACTCCACTCCGTCTGGAAGATAACTACACCAGTTTCAGGCCCCTACTTAAATCCCATCTGTTCACCTCAGCATATAACCTCCCAGCCACACCCAACTGACCTGGTTTATTTTTATTTTATTTATTTATTTGTGTGCTTTTCTATACCGCCCCTTCCAGAGATCAGGGGCAGTTTACAAGGAACTTAAACAACAATATAGTAAACAGTGCAATATTGCATTACATTAAACATTAAGTGACACATTAAGTGAACATAAAACTAGATTACATAAGGACTGGGTTACAAGGAAAACAATGTGTAGGTTATTAACATAAGAACATAAAGGAACATAAACTATGTTACAAAGAACCAAAGTGTAGATTATTTACATGGTTGACAAGAGACTATTTATAATAGTTATTTGGGATCATAAGTACAGTGTTGGGAGGAGGACAATTTTGAGTGGATATTAAAATGAAGTCTAGATTTAGGTGGGATAGATTTGTGTTTGGTTAGTTGCATATTCTTGTGTAGTAAATTTGATTTCAGGTTGTAGGTTGCTGTAGTGTTGACTAAATAGGTAGGTTTTAAGTTCTTTCCTGAAAGATGTACGATCCTTAATCTCTCTTAGATTTAGTGGCAGTTTATTCCATTGGCTGGGAGCATAATATGAATTATTTTTGCACTCTTCTTTGTTTTTTTTTAATTAATTTTTTTCTAATACTACTTTCCTCACTAATCACAGCAATTCACATTGCAACTAAAACTTGGTACAACACATTAAACAGGAACATTGATAACTTGAAAATTTTCTTTGTAAGGCAATGAGGGTTAAGTGACTTATCCAAGGTCACAAGGAGTGCTAGTACTCTAGTCATTAGACTACTTCTCCATTTCATTCTAATTCACATAGACATCTAAGCTCACAAAGGAAGGAACAATTTACATAAGGGTGTGTACATTCATAAACTATAAAACCTTTTAATACCAAATTTGAACCAACTAAAACTGTTAATTACCACTTCTTTTCAGAACAAAACAGCATAGTAGTAGAATATCAGCACACAGGTCTCCTCATGCAAGAAGCCTGAGACAAAATCAGTATTAATCAAGTGAGCAGATAACTCTAGAGCTCTAGGAAGAGCGAACACTCCAGCTAGTTGAGCATTAACAAATAGCAAAGCAGCCGACTCTGTCACAGAATCAATTCTTTCAATTGCATCAGTTTTCCTTATTCATTGCGCAAAGCAGAACCATTAGTACAGCGTGAGGTTAAACAGTAGCAAGAAAAGAGCTGAAAGAAAACTGGTTTTTTTCCAAGTGTAGAAGACACGAAAACTTAATGAGAGACATGTTAAAGTACTAAAAAAAAATCAGTAATTTGGATTGCAAAGACTACTGCTACCAGCCCAGTGGCTTACGTCCAATGGGAAATTTCTGAGTGAGAACACAAACAGCAGCAACAGAAGAGGTAAGCATATTGGATCACACTTGCAATTAACAACATCAATTCTGCAGAGGTCTTTCATAATAATTAAAACATATACGACATGAGAATTTAAGATCACTCCTCCAATCGACTCCTGCAGATTAGTTTAAAAGAGACTAAGAGAATATCAGCATTTTTTCTTCAAACATTTGCTCATACACTATCATAGTTGAACTTTCAACTTTTCACAAAAGGAAAATAATAAAACATTATACATATATTTACCATACTGTTTTAATTACTTAATTCACTTGTTTGAATGTAGTTGCATCATTCACTTTTTCCCTTTAAGTAACCAAACTTGCTTGACTTAACTTGACTAGCAATTCAATTTTTTCCCAGTTAAGTTACTAACTTCTTTTACCTTTAAAACAATTTTTTAAACCTTTATTACATCACACAATTATCAAATATCTAAATATATCAAAGCATGGAAGATCTTCCCATTCATTCACATCAATTATAACTAGAAATAGAAGTTGGAAAATATATCATCAATCATTTTTTTCCAAAGCATCCAGAGACATAAACACCAAGGAGTAATGTTTCTAATAATATTTTTCAGCATTACACATAGAATAGAATCAGTAAATAAATTCTCATAACCTAAAATAAGTTCAGATCCAGACCTTTGAAACAAACATATTTACTATACATACACAAGTAAGAGAAATAGTTAATCACATTTGGAGGTTGTTTTTTTTTAACTTCCCTAATAAAGAAAATCTTACCACAGTTGCTCAAGACGTTCTTTCCTGCTAATATTGCATTCATGCCAAGCCGTTATCTTTGCCGGAAACTCTAAATTATTACTGCAATAAAACTTATACTACACAGCACACTTAATTACGAAATTAGAGGAAACAAACTTCACACTACAATTATGGCATGAAAATCAATCCGTTAAAACTTTGTTTGATTAATTCCATTTTACAGTCATACAGCAACGATATAAGTTTTTCCCTGTAAACTTCCATTTCTTTCATATTTACACTATTCATCCTAAACACTTGATTTATAAATTTTTCAAAACACAGAGTCAGTGGCTTGCTGCACTTTTTCAGCCTTAAACTGCCACAAAACCATTCATGACTGGTATGAAATTTGCTTAAATCTAATCACATTTCATACTGTAATCAACTCAATTTGACCCACTGAAATGTTCCACAAAGGAGGAACGGCAAACTGTGGTTACTGGCAGTCATCAAATATTAACATAAGGGCGCTTCACCAAAATTTGCGCCTCATTTCACAATTAGGGCTTCCTTTCTCTTGCCCCATCTCACTTCACTTATCTAACTGAGATCTCTAATTAACTTTACCGACTTTACATTATTATCACAATATACACACAGATATCTGTCAATTCTTGAGTATACTCACGGCAACCACTGCCTGTGTCCTTGAGACTTGTCTGCTTGTTTCCAACTGCTGAAGGAACACAGAGATCCGAGTCCAGCACCAACTGAAGAAAACTTCATGATCTGACCACAATACCACGGCTCTTTAGGTCTCTGGTCCATCAGTAGTGAGAGACAGGTAGAGAGTAATACAGAACACACTCACACACACACAAAGTGCTATTTTCTTTGAGCTCAGAGGGAAGACGGCAAGCGGTATATGGACGGGCATAATTCCACACCTGCCGAATTCAAAGTCCTCCTCCAAAAAGCTCTCTTTTTATTAGAGAAAAAGAGGAAGTTACAATCATTTATTATAACCATGAAATAACACAAGGTGTCGCCAAAGTTTTTTTACAAAGTAAGATCTGATTACAGTATATTAGATGAAATTTATAATTACAAAAGTTGCAAAAATTATGTTGTGTCAGCAGGGACTTCCAGCTGACTGTACAATGAACTATGGTTGCACAGGTCATAGCCTATGTTCTTTTTGCTTGCGTTAACACTGTTCCATCTATTTTAAAGACGGTTACACAGAGAACTCATGACCATGACATCTTATTCTATTTAAGAAAGTAGGTGAAAAGTCAAACTTCTAAACACATTTTGTATCAAGAAATTCATCCATCTTCAATTACATATTGGGGATTCTGGTATCCCTCGTATCTGTCCATCCCTACACCTCTCAGTAGGATCCTCTACAGCTGGGCTCTGCCCCAGACCTTATATCACAGGAAGACTGGAGGATGCTACATCCCAACATCCAGTCCTTGGCCCTAACTGTGTGGATTTTGAGAGGCTAGTTCTCTCAAAGCTTAACCTGCCTAACAGAGTTACCGATGTTCTGTTGGCTTCTAGAAGGGCATCGATGAGAAGATCTTATGCGTTCAAATGGAAGAGATTTGCGATTTGGTGCACAGAACAGACGCTTGATCCTTTTACTTGCTCCACTGATAGACTTCTCGAGTACCTCCTACATTTCTCGGCGTTGGGTCTCCAGTCCAACTCTGTCAGGGATTACTTCGATGCAACTGGGGCATACCATTGCGGAATAGAAGGAAGGTCCATCTCTGCTCAGCTGCTAGTGGCTCACTTAATGCAGGGCTTCTCTCAAAGCCTCCCTTCAAGCCCCCAGCGGTAGCTTGGGACCTTTATGTAGTTCTGGCACAGCTGATGTTGGCTCTCTTTGAGCCGCTGTATTCCTGCCCTATGAAGTTCTTGACCTGAAGGTTTCTGGTAGTGTTAACATCAGCTTGCCGGGTAAGTGAGCACCAGACTCTCGTGGCTCATCCATCCATACACCAGGTTCCATCATAAGAGTGGTCTTGCGCACTCATCCCTGATTCCTTTCGAAGATGGTATCTGCTTTCCATCTTAATCAGTCAGTCTTTCTGCCGACTTTCTTCCTAAGGCCTCACTCCCACAGAGGGGTTGTGGCGCTGCACATGCTAGACTGTAAACAAGCCCTGGCCGCCTACTTAGAGTGGATGAAAGCCAACCGAAAGTCCATCTAACTGTTTGTCTCTTTTGACCCCAACAAGCTAGGAGCTGCAGTTTCCAAATGCACTCTTTCAGTTTGGCTAGCAGACTGCATCTCTTTCGGTTGGCTGACCTGAGCCTTAATAGTCCTGTCGCAGTCCACAATGTCAGAGCTATGGCTGCATCGTGGCCAACTTGCGCTCGGTCTCCATGGAGGAGATCTGCAGGGCTGCAATGTGGTTTTCTGTCCACACATTTACATCTCACTACTGTCTGGATGGGGATTCCTGACATGACAGCAGCTTTGGCCAATCGGTACTCTGGCATCTGTTTGGGGATTAGAATCCAACTCCATCCCTCCAAGGCCCTACTGTCCATCCAGGCTACCAAAGAAAAAAAAATGGTGAAGAAGCTGAATTGGATGAGTTCCCTTTTGTGAACTACCACTTCTATACATAGTTGATTCTCCAGTTCTCAATTCAATTTTGCCCCTGTTGGGTTTCTTGAACTCTTCTGTTTTTGGTAGCCTGCAGTTTGGAGTCCCATACATGAGGACTTACTTCCTGCTTGTCCACAGAGCAAAGATAGTTACTCATCTGTAGCAGGTGTTCTCCGTAGACAGGAGGAATAAATCTTCACAACCCTCCCATCTCCCCAATGAGTTGTATTCTGCTACAGCTTTGTTAGCAGACTGGAGAAGATGGCACCATGGTGGCAGGTGGGAAGGCAGATACACAGGTGTGGTGCAGCTTCTTACAAGTTTCTAATAAAAGCTGGGGAGCATTCTCATGCAGTGCTCCATTGGACACATCACCCATACATGAGGACTTTATTCCTACTGTCCATGGAGAACACCTGCTATAGGTGAGTAACTACCTTTTCTTCGCCTGTAAATGTATCACTGGTCTGTGAAAGAATCTCTTTGCTTGACCTACTCTTGACTGGGCATTACCAGACAGCAAAATGCAACCTCTGTTCTCTAAATTCAAGTAAGGAATGAAATAAAAACACACACACACAGACAATTATATTAATAACAGTACTACTTAAGGCATTAAGGGACAGGGCCACAGGTCTGCAAAGTTAAGCAGTTTCCTGTAAATTCCTCACATTAGCATGGCTGCAGAACTTCTTTTATTAGGAAAATCTGATGCATGGTACAAATTTGTCTTTGCACTCATTTTTTATCTATGTGTTATAAGTCAAGTTACTTGTTTTAGGTTGAGTTGCTTCTGCAGAATATGACCTTGGCATCTATACACATATCTCTCTCCAGGCTGCTAGTAAATTCCAAGCTGCCAGGCTTCAGGCTGTTCTCCTTTTCCATATTAACTCTGAGGGTCCTGGTACCCCACTTCAAGTCCCTGTCAACAGTCTGAATTGCCAAAGAGTTCAAGTTTGATTTCATCTGTCCACAGAACATTTTCCCAAAAGGATTGTGGTTTCTCAAGGTGGGTTTGGGCAAAGATCAGGTGTGCCTTTTTATGTCTGTCTTTAAGCAGTGGGGTCCTCCTTGGTCTTCGCCCATAAAGTCCTTCTTTGTTGAGTGTATGGGGTGTATGGTGCAGGTAGAAACCACCACTCCAGATCAGCCTTAAGTTCTTTTGATTTTGTATGTGGTGTTTTTCCAACAGTCCGCACTAACCTTTGAAGACTTCTTGGATTAATTTTCCTCTTCCCACAGTATTCTGAGAGGTTCTTGACAGTTCCATGACTACTACTAATACTATTAATCATTTATATAGCACTACACAGCACTGTACAAGAAAATGTAGAAGACGGGTCCTGCTTGTTAGCGCTTACAATCTAATCAAGACAGACAGTGCAGTATAAGGAAAGCAAGGGGTTAAAATAGGGAAAGGAGACACAAGGAGAATAAGGGAATTAGGATCCAAAAGCAGCCTCAAAGAGGTGAGCTTTTAGCATGGATTTGAAAAGGGGGGCGAGATGAGACCTGATGTATAGATTCAGGAAGTTTGTTCCAGGCATAAAGAAAAGAAGACTTCTTAATAACATTACAAACTATAGACACAGGAATCCCAAGGTCTTTGGAGATGGCCTTGTACTTTGAAGTTTGATGTTTGCTGATAATGGCTTTTCTGAATGTATCAGGCAGCTCTCATGTCTTCACCATTGTGAAAATGGAACAGGGAGTGAATGTGGCCATTTTAAACATTAGAGCCATCATTCATTGGTTGATTCAAGTCATGTGAATACTGACAATTGATTACAGGTGCATCTAATTTTACTACAATGGGAATGTGTTTCTTCTATTCAAACTGATTTGAATTGTTTATAAGGGTGTCAGTAATCATGTCCTATCAAAACCACAAAACCACTCCTTATCCTCACCTAATTACTACAAACCTACAAAAGGATAAATCTATGCCCTAAACAATCATCTACAATTAAAAGATTTTTTGTCAGAGCTTTTGCTGTGAAACAATTCCTCTTTCTCGTGACAAATCCTCCTTTTTTTTGTTTAAAAGGGAATCAACCCTTACCACATACCAAGGGATAATATGTGATGTCCCCTAGTATTATTCAATTATCAGAACATTAATCTGAATTATTATACTTCAATAAGAATATTCTCCCAACACTTAACTGACAAGAGATGTTCGGAACTGCTGCATTTCGACTCCATCTCCCAGCGTTGGCTCCCAGGAGTAAGACCTGCATGACAAGGAGAAACTTTACAACTTCAACGCTTGAAAAGGGTCCACCCGATTCACACACTGCAGGTCCTTCAAATGTTGAACTCAATGCTCACACTTCATCTTTCTCATTTAGTTCGAACATCCTCTGAGTGGCAAGAATAATTCTCATAGCACAGCACGACACAACTTTGTGTTTCAGGTCTCTGAACCTCCCCGCCCTTCTTCAAACTCATTGCATAACTGAAGAGTCATTACATTATCCCTTCCTTTTAATAGCCCAATAAGGTCATTTGATATCCAAACACTAAGCATGCAATGGCTGTTATCTTAAACCCTAATAATTACCTCACTTTAATTATACCAAACTCCACCAATCTTGGGATAAGTTCAAACCATCTGGAGCTACGGATTTCAACTGATATATCCAAAATTGTTTCCGATACTGCAAACGGGACACACGATCCCCTCTTCTGATCTTCTCCGGTACATGATCCAATATACGCCAATGCAAATCCTGGAATGTATGATGGTACTCATCACAATGAAGTGCCACTGTTGCTGTCAACACTTTCAAATTGATCTGTGAGTGGTGCTCTTGTAAACACTTCTTCATTGATCGTGTTGTCCGCCCCACATAAACTTTATTGCAGGGACATATCAAAATATACACTACAAATGAAATAAGGCAAGTAGTATAATATCTACTATGAAAGTACCATTTAGTAACAGGATGTTCCCAATGTACTCCTTACATAGTAGCATTGCAAAAATCACAGCATTTACACTGAAAATGTCCTTTATCTTTGGCAGTTTCCTGCTCCTGTGTAGTGTGCACTACCCAATCCGCCTCTGAAAAGCCATCATTATGATGCACACTACACAGGAGAAGGAAACTGCCAAAGATAAAGGACATTTTTAGTGTAAATGCTGTGATTTTTGCAATTCTACTATGGAAGGAGTACATTGGGAACATCCTGTTACTAAACGGTACTTTCATAGTAGATATTATACTACAGTGGTGTGCAAAAGTCTGGAATCACTTGTAAATTTGATGTTTTTTCAACTTTGTGACCTTATATCTTAATTTCCTTTTCCTCCCAGTGGCCTTTTCTGTTTATCTCATGATAAGTGATAGAGTTGGCTATTAGGGCCAACTTTTAGTATTGATTTGGCCCTTATTTTTTGAGTTTGTTCTCCATAGTTGTCCTGTTGATAGATTTTCTGTGAAAATCGTGTAATGTACATCGTTGGCCAACGATATATTATTGTAAGTATGCTTTAAAATATTATGGACGCATGCCAGGTTTCCTTCAAATTGATGTATATAGCCTTGAAAAAGGCCGTTTTTATGTGTCAGTGATAGCTCAGTATTTGATGGGCCACCCTTTGTTCTTGATCATCTGACTGCGCCTTGTCAGCATTGAATGAACCAGTCTGACAAGGTGATCATTGGTGACAACACGGTTCCAAGCTGCAATGAATGACTCAATCAGCTGATGCTTTGATGTCGGATGCCTCTTGGATATTTCCAAGGCCACCTTGTGCCACAGGTTCTCGATTGGATTCAGATCTGGAAACTGGGCAGGCCAGACCATTGACTTGATGTTGTTCCGCTGCTTCCAGCTGATCACCTGTCTGGAGTGATGGCAGGGTGCATTGTCATCTTGGAATAGGAACTGGCCAGGAAACAGCTGGTGTGCTGATGGCACCATGCACTTTTGCAGTATGGTGATGTACTTGGCCGCGTTGACCATTCCATCGACGATGTGAAAACGTCCAACGCCACTGGGAGCCATGCAGCCCCAGACCATGATCTTCAAAGGATGCTTCACAGTGAGGTTGAGACACTCAGGCTTGAATCCCTCTCCAGGAAATCTCCTCACATAGGTGTGAGCCTGGTTACCAAACAGGCAGAAGGTGCTTTCATCGCTGAATAGCACCTTTTCCCACCAGCCCCGGAGACCAAACTGCAGGCACCGACGACGAATTGTTGATGAGCTGACACTGACCTCACTCTTGTCTGACCACTCTCGAAGTAGCTGAGGAAAGGTCAACTTGCGATTTGTCAGTGAAATGCATCATAGTGCGCGGTCCTGGCGTGTTGTTGATGCACGTGGAAGACCTGACCGAGGCTTGTCCACCACTGAACCTGTTTCTTTCTTCTTCTGTACAATCTTAACAGCACGCTGACTGCAGCCAACTTTTCTGGCTATCTGACGGCTTGAAAATCCTTCCTCGCTCATAAGAGAGACACGAACACGCTCCTCCAACGTCGGGGTCCAAGTCATCTTCATGGTCGATCCAGAAAGTGTATGAAATTCAAAAATTCCGTGCATTTTTATAGCTGCACTGTTGGCTAGATATCTGCATTGTGATTGGTTAGTGAAACCAGCCTCCTGATTGGTCAGAAATAACGTGTGCATATTGGATAATCTCGATCCAGTTTTGACGCAGGAGCCACAAAAATCACAGTAGCTATCTCCCAGTGTCTGTAAAGTATTTAAATTGGAAGCAAGGAATGCAAAAAAAGTCAACTCTAATAGCCAAATGTATCCCTTTTAACGTGGTAGAAAGATGAATATGCTGGGCTAACGCAAAATTTAAAAAAAAAAAAACAGTTAGAAAGTACGAAAAACGCAAAACTCAGAAGTGATTCCAGACTATTGCACACCACTGTACTTGCCTTACTTCATTTGTAGTGTATATTTTGATATGTCCCTGCAATAAAGTTTATGTGGGGCGGACAATACGATCAATGAAGAAGCGCTTACAAGAGTATCACTCACGGATCAATTCAAAAGTGTTGACAGCGCCAGTGGCACTTCTTTGTGATGAATACCATCATACATTCCAGGATTTGCATTGGCGTATATTGGATCATGTACCGGAGAAGATCAGAAGAGGGGATCGTGTGTCCTGTTTGCAGTATCGGGAACAATTTTGGATATATCAGTTGAACTCCGTAACTCCAGATGGTTTGAACTTATCCCAAGATTGGTGGAGTTTGGTATAATTAAAGTGAGGTAATTATTAGGTTTTAAGATGACAGCCATTGCCTGCTAAGTGTTTGGATACCATATGACCTTATTGGGCTATTAAAAGGAAGGGCTAACGTAATGATGCTTCAGTTATACAATGAGTTTGAAGAAGGGCCGGGAGGTTCAGAGGCCTGAAATGCAACATGGTGTCGCGCTGTGTTATAAGAATTATTCTTGCCACTCAGAGGATGTTCGGACTAAATGAACAAGATAAAGTGTGAGCATTGAGTTCAACATTTGAAGGCCCTGCGGTGTGTGAATCGGAGGGACTCTTTTCAAGTGTTGAAGTTGTAAAGTTTCTCCTTAACGTGCAGGTCTTACTTCTAGGAGCCAACGCTGGGAGATGAATTTGAAATGCAGCAGTTCTGAGCATTTCTTGTCAGTTAAGTGTTGGGAGAATATTCTTATTGAAGTATAGCAATTCAGATTAATGTTCTGATAATTGAATAATACTAGGGGACATCATATATTATCCCTTGGTATGTGGTAAGGGTTGATTCCCTTTTAAACAGATAAAAAGGAGGATTTGCCACGAGAGAGAGGAATTCTTTCACGGCAAAGGCTCTGACAAAAAACACCTTTTAATTGTAGATGATTGTTTAGGGCATAGATTTATCCTTTTGTAGGTTTGTAGTAATCATGTCCTGGCAATGTTCCAGTTTTTATACTATTTCCTACTATTTCCTTTTTTAATTGGTCTTGTTTTATTTGATTCTTTTATGTGTCAAATATGTGTGCATATATAGTCCAAAGCCATTTCATTGGCTACTTATTTTTTTAGGTGATATTGGACATTAAGGGGTTGAACGTCAAGGGTGTCAATTATATTGACCACAACTGTATGTGATTAAATGAACAGGGGAAGGGAAACCAAAATAATATTAGAGAATGGATACTAGGAGAGACAACAGGGGACCTCCACAAACCAGGGGAAAAGGATCCAAAAGAGCATTGTTTGAGACCCAGAATGTGTGGGAATGAAGGCACAAGGAAAAACGGTCAAGAACACTGCCAGGAAGACATATTTTCAAAAAAAAAAAAATAGTATTCTTTTTTCCAAACTTTTCTTTCCAGGTGCATGCACCATTTTGGGCCTTAGGCCCAAAATTTCCTCCACTCTGGAGAAACCTGCTTTGGGTTTTAAAAAAATGCACCAAGTGTGGCGGTACCATCTCCGTCACCGACACCCACCAGTGGTGTCTTAAATGTTTAGGTCCTGACCACTCCATCTCCGAGTGCATGGCTTGTGCCATGACGTCCAAAAGCGGTCGACAGAACCGAGCTGCCAAGCTCAGTGCCCTTTTTCCCTCTGATGCAGCTTCGGTGGTATCAACGTCTTCCTTATCACTTCTCCGGGCCAGTCCAGGGAAAGGTAGGGTTGTCAATCCCCTATAGCAACTGAGGACTGAATGCTTCAAGTTTTCTGAGAGGTGAAGCCACTCCCCCTTAGGGCTAACCATCAGTCTTTCAGTCCTCAGCAACTATAGAGGATCGTCTTAAAATTTCTCCCTCTTCTCTTTATTTGTTTTACCCATATTAGCTCTAGCAGGGCTGATTTCTATAGTTCTGGTATACAAATTGTGCACATCTATATTTAACTCTGTGCCTTTAAGAGCGCTGAGACGTGACTTCTACCACTGATTGCAGTGCGGGGTAGAGCCTGCCCTATTGCCTGCCTCCGTCTCCATTATTAGAGGATCCTGGGGGCCCCAGTTGTACCTCTCCGTAGCGCTAAAAACTCTTGCTATACCTGCCGCTGGCAGCGGCTTCGCGGGACCGGCTCCTTATTTTTTGTGGTGAGTTAGTATCGTTTCTGCGTTTTTCCTCATAGACTCCGCCGCGTGCTTTTGAGCCGCGTGGTTTCATTTTCTTTTTCGGGGGTGCCTGTCCGGTGCGTTCGTTCTCCTTCGCGGTTTTGCTTTCGGGTACCGTGGTCTCTTTTTCTTATGGCTGAGCAGTCTTTGCAGGGCTCACAGGGAGGTGTCTTTACCGCCCGAAAAGGCGGGAAAGGCGGCCATTTTGTCTCCAACGGAGTCTGCCGTACCGGAGCAGCCTCGGCCTCATAAAAGCAGATCGAAGGCATCTAAGGAGCCTAAACGCCCAGCAAAGCTTGCTGATGCGGTTTCTGAGTCTCCAGAGGGGATTCCTTCCTGTTTTTCGCTGGAATTTATTCTGGCTATGCATACAGTGTTTTTAATGAAATCCTCTCAGCCAGTTTCCTTCTCAGGTTCAGTTTCATCTCCTATGCCTTTGCCGGTACGGAATACCGAGCCTGCGGATCCTGGTGAGGGATCATCTCAGGCTAAGGTTTTTATGCCAGATTATATTGATCTTTTTTCTCCTCAGGATCCAGCCATTTCCCTGGCTCAGGGGGATTCAGAGGTGGGAGCTGAGATTCCTTTGGATTTTGAGACGGAAGACTTGGAGGAAGGGGAGATTGCTCCGGGAGAGGATCCCAATGTCTTCCGCGTCTTCCGTAAGGAGGAGCTTTCGGCTCTCATTTCTCAGTCTTTAACGGCTCTGCATCTTTTGCTTCCCTCCTCTTCGCAGGAGCCCTTAGAGGATCCCTTATTACAGGGATTTAAAGCAGAACAACGCTGTTTCCCTCTCCATCGGGTGATCAAGCAAATGATTGAGTCCGAATGGGAATGTCCGGAAGCGTCCCTGCGTGGTAGCCGCGCTTTAGCACGCTTGTACCCTCTTCCCCAGGAAGTGAAGGATTTGTTGCACATGCCGAAGGTAGATGCTATTGTTTCCGCTGTCACCAAGAAGACTACCATTCCGGTCGAGGGGGCAGCGGCTCTCAAAGACCTCCAAGATAGGAAGTTGGAAATCCTTCTTAAGCAAGCCTTTGATTCCAGCGCTCTGGCGCTGCAGTCAGCGATATGTGGGGCGTACGTTTCTCGGGCTTCCATTCGCTGGTTACAAGGGGACGGCTCGGGTGAGCAACCTTCTGCCGTACCCGACGCAGCAAAATTAGAGTCAGCCGCGGCATATATGGCAGATGCCTTCTATGATTTGTTACGGATTGCGGCTAAGACTATGGCGTCTCTCGTAGCGGCTAGACCAGTGATGGCTAACCTTTTTGAGCCCGAGTGCCCAAACTGCCGCACAAAACCAAAGAATTTCCTCAAAGTGCCAGCACGTCAATTTGCATAAATATTTGCATAATGCTAACATACACTAACTTTTAGTAAACATGTCTCTTAATGAGTGTATGGATAAAGACAGACTAAAAGATTTCTACATTACTATAATCCAGTGCCAACCGCCAGGCACATTAGGAACTACTACAAACACTGCCCATTTAGAACCAATAGCAAACCCGCCGTATCCTAACAGCACTACCAGGACTCACAAAGCACCACACCATACCTATCAAAAGGCAACACTGCAAATATTAAACCAATACATTTCAGACAATAACAATACATGACCTACTGGGGAAAGAGAACAAGTGGCAATGTCAAAAAGGAATTACATAAACAGAATACCTCAGCTCAGTTACACAGTTGCAATTGCTCCAGCCACTTTCTTCTGGTTTCTTCATGTTTTCTGCTAACTCTCCATCATCTGCTGTCCATTTGTCCTTTCTTCTCTCTTCTAGTTTTTTTTTCCATTCTCTCTCTCTACATCCGCTTTAACATACTAATCTTTCTCCTTTTGCTCTTTCCTCATTCCTATTTCATTCACTCAAATTTTACCCCTCCATCCTCAATCCCCACTTACTCTCCCAATACCCGGCCAATTGTAGATTTTTTATCCCTCCCACACAAAATATTTTTCCCCTCTCCATTTTACTCTCCCAGCCACATCCCATTCTAATCCTCCCCCAACATCAGCTCCCTTCTAGTTCCAGCCTCACCCAGCATCCATTCCCTTCTAGTCCCTGCATCAGCCCATTTCCAGTCCTAGCCCCCCATCAGCCTATTTCCAGTCCTAGCAACCCCCCAGCCCAATACCAGTCCTAGCCCCCCCCCATCAACCCACTTCCAGTCCTAAACCCCCATCACCCCATTTTCAGTTTAAGCCCCCCCTATAACCCATTACCAGTCCTAACCCCCATCACCCCATTTCCAGACAGCCCCCATCAGCCCACAGCCCATTAACAGTCCTACCCCCCCAGCCCATTAGCAGTCCTACCCCCCCCGCCCGCCCGCCCATTAGCAGTCCTAACCCCCCCAGCCCATTAGCAGTCCTACCCCCGCCCGCCCCCCCCCCCTCGTGCACATTAGCAGTCCTATCCCCCCCTTCCCCGGCCATTAGCAGTCCTACCCCCCCCCTCCCTCCCGGCCCATTAGCAGTCCTAAACCCCCCCTCCCTCCCTCCCCGCCCATTAGCAGTCCTAAACCCCCCCTCCCTCCCTGCCCATTAGCAGTCCTAACCCCCCCTCCCTGCCCATTAGCAGTCCTAACCCCCCCCTCTCTCCCTCCCTCCCTCCCTCCCTGCCCATTAGCAGTCCTAACCCCCCCTCCCTCCCTCCCTCCCTCCTTGCCCATTAGCAGTCCTAACCCCCCCCTCCCTGCCCATTAGCAGTCCTAACCCCCCCCTCCCTCCCTCCCTCCCTGCCCATTAGCAGTCCTAACCCCCCCTCCCTCCCTCCCTCCCTGCCCATTAGCAGTCCTAACCCCCCCCTCCCTGCCCATTAGCAGTCCTAACCTCCCCCCCTCCCTCCCTCCCTCCCTGCCTGCCCATTAGCAGTCCTAACCCCCCCTCCCTCCCTCCCTGCCCATTAGCAGTCCTAACCCCCCCTCCCTGCCTCCCTCCCTCCCTGCCCATTAGCAGTCCTAACCCCCCCCCCCTCCCTCCCTGCCCATTAGCAGTCCTAACCCCCCCCCCCTCCCTCCCTGCCCATTAGCAGTCCTAACCCCCCCCCCCTCCCTCCCTCCCTGCCCATTAGCAGTCCTAACCCCCCCCCCTCCCTCCCTCCCTCCCTCCCTCCCTGCCCATTAGCAGTCCTAACCCCCCCTCCCTCCCTGCCCATTAGCAGTCCTAACCCCCCCCTCCCTCCTCCCTCCCTGCCCATTAGCAGTCCTAACCCCCCCCTCCCTCCCTCCCTGCCCATTAGCAGTCCTAACCCCCCCTCCCTCCCTGCCCATTAGCAGTCCTAACCCCCCCTCCCTCCCTGCCCATTAGCAGTCCTAACCCCCTCCCTCCCTCCCTCCCTCCCTGCCCATTAGCAGTCCTAACCCCCCCCCTCCCTCCCTCCCTGCCCTTTAGCAGTCCTAACCCCCCCTCCCTCCCTGCCCATTAGCAGTCCTAACCCCAACCCCCCTCCCTCCCTGCCCATTAGCAGTCCTAACCCCCCCCCTCCTCCTCCCTGCCCATTAGCAGTCCTAACCCCCCCCCCCTCCCTGCCCATTAGCAGTCCTAACCCCCCCTGGCAAATTTTTTTTAAAAAAAAGCAGGCTCTGGCTGCTGCCGCGGCAGATTGCAATGTCCCGCGGGGCCCCCTCCGCCCGCTAAGCCCCTCTGCAAGGGCTTTCAGATTCGCGAGGGAGAGCATCTCCCTCGCGTCTCTGTTAAGCACGCAGGGGCTAATGGGAAATTTCCCATCAGTCCCTCGCGTCTAAAGGGGCTGATGGGAAATTTCCCATTAGCCCCTGCGGGCTTAACAGAGACGCGAGGGAGACGCTCTCCCTCGCGAATCTGAAAGCTCTTGCAGAGGGGCTTAGCGGGCGGAGGGGGCCCCGCGGGACGCTGCATTCTGCCCTTGCCGCGTCCGCGGCAGCAGTCAGAGCCAGCTTTTTATTTTTCTGCGGACCTTCCCGCGTGCCAGCTGCAAGGCCTTCGCGTGCCACAGCTGGCATGCGTGCCATAGGTTCGCCATCGCTGGGCTAGACGCTTTCTTTGGCTGCGCAATTGGTCGGCGGACGTGTCGTCCAAATTGCGTCTCAGTAAGTTGCCCTACAAGGGGAAGTTGCTTTTCGGTGAAGCCTTGGAGAAGATTGTTAAGGATTTAGGGGATTCCAAAGGCGGCCGTTTGCCGGAGGATAGACCCAAGCCGGGTCGCTCGGGATCGGTATCTCGGGGCTCTGGCAGAGATTCCCGTCGTTTTCGGGGGGCGCGTTTTGCCCCCTATGCCAGAGGCCGTTCCAGCTTTCGTGGACAGTCCTTTCGGGGGGCCAGGGGCTTTAACAAGTCCTACTTTGGGGCGCCTCAGCCCATCGTTAAGAAGCCCCAATGAAGGTTTGCTGGTCCAGCCGTTAGTGCCGGTAGGCGGGCGACTACGGGCGTTTCTAACGGCTTGGACCACCATTACTTCCGACAGGTGGGTGTTGGAGATCATTCAGAAAGGCTATGCTCTCGATTTTGCGTCCCCCTTACCTCCCGCGTTTGTGATGTCACCCAGTGGCGCGGGGCGGAAAGCCGCCGCCATCGCGGAAACGCTATCGCGCCTTTTACACTTACAGGCGATCGTTCCCGTGCCTTTCGATCAATACGGTTGCGGTCGATACTCGATTTATTTTGTGGTGCCCAAGCCGAACGGTTCTTTTCGGCCAGTACTCGATCTCAAAGCCGTAAACCGTACTTTGCGGGTGCCACACTTTCGCATGGAAACGCTTCGTACCGTAATTCGGGCGGTACAACCGGGAGAATTTCTGACCTCAATAGATCTCACAGAGGCCTATCTTCATATTCCCATCCGGCCATCGCATCAGCGTTATTTGCGCTTTGCCCTTCCCGAGGGTCATTTCCAGTTTCAAGCGTTGCCCTTCGGGCTGGCTACAGCTCCCTGCACGTTCACGAAGCTCATGGTAGTGGTTGCAGCGGCGCTTCGGAAAGAGGGCATCCGCGTTCATCCATACCTCGACGATTGGTTGATCAGGGCCGATTCCCTGATCGATTCCATCGCCGCGACGGCTCGCGTGGTGCAGCTGCTCGAGGAACTCGGTTGGGTTCTCAATCAGGCCAAGAGTCTCTTGGTTCCGTCACAGCGGATGGTTTATCTGGGAGCTCTTTTCGACACCGAGCGGGGAAGGGTCTCTTTGCCCGAAGTCCGCATAGACAAGCTGGTTCAGCAGGTTCAAGCGTTCCTGCGGTTAACGACTCCGTCAGCATGGACTTATTTACAGCTCTTGGGATCCATGGCGGCAGCGCTAGACCTGGTTCCCTGGTCCAAGGCACACATGCGGCCTTTACAACAGGCTTTGTTGTCCCGTTGGTCTCCTCAACTTCATCCTCTCTCACAGCGCCTACCCTATTCGATTCTCGTCAGACGCAGTCTCGAGTGGTGGTTAGTTCGGGAACATCTGTCAGTGGGGGTTTCCTTGCTGGAACCCTCCTGGGTGTTGGTTACCACGGATGCAAGTCTGGTCGGCTGGGGGGCTCACTGTCTGACACATATTGCTCAGGGTACTTGGTCCCCCGAGGAGAGCTCCTGGTCCATCAATCGGTTGGAGCTCCGGGCAGCTCGTCTGGCGCTCCTTCGATTTGCTTCCTTTCTCAAGGGATCGGCAGTCAAGATTTTTTCCGACAATGCAGTCACGGTGGCGTATATAAATCGTCAAGGGGGGACCAAAATTCCTTCTCTCTTAGCCGAATGTCACACGCTGATGACTTGGGCGGAGCAGAATCTCTTAGCGCTTTCCGCGGCTCATGTGGCGGGCACGGAGAATGTGCAAGCGGATTATCTCAGCCGTCATCTTCTCGATCCCGGAGAGTGGGAGTTGAATGTGGCGGTATTTCACGAACTCACCTTGCGTTGGGGGCAACCAACTATGGATTTGATGGTGACGTGCAGCAATGCCAAAGCGAATCGTTTCTTCAGCCGGCGCAGGGAACACATGTCCGAGGGACTCGATGCTCTCGTTCAACCCTGGCCTCCGGATTCTCTGCTGTACGTTTTTCCTCCTTGGCCGCTGCTGAGTCGAGTTCTCCAGCGTATTGCTCGGCACAGAGGGATGGTGATCCTCATAGCTCCAGATTGGCCGCGCAGACCTTGGTATGCAGATCTAGTTCGGCTCCTAGTAGATCAGCCGTGGCCTCTTCCGGTCCGCGCAAATCTTCTCCATCAGGGTCCGATTCTCATGCCACGGGTAGATCGCTTCTTGCTTACGGCTTGGCTCTTGAAAGGACGCGATTAACGCGCAAAGGTTATGATGCCTCAGTGATTTCTACTTTGCTGCAGTCTAAGAGGCCGGTGACTTCTCTGTCGTATGTCAGGGTTTGGCGCCTTTTTGAAACTTGGTGTGATCGGCGCAATATTCGGCCGATGTCTTCTTCATTGCCGCAGCTTCTCCTTTTCTTACAGCATGGCTTGGGCAAGGGGCTGGCTCTTAGTACTCTTAGGGTTCAAATTGCTGCGCTTGCCTGTTTTCGAGGTCTGGTGCAGCGGCGCCGACTTTCTGCGCATCCCGATGTGCGTCGTTTTTTACGAGCGGCTAAGATTATCCGTCCTCCAGTTCGCTCGGTGGTTCCTCCTTGGGACTTGAATGTGGTTTTGGAGGCGTTGTCTCACTCTCCTTTAAAATCCATTTGCTCACAGCAGATACGGCACTGTTCTTGGAAAACGGCCTTTCTGGTCGCCTTGTGTTCGGCGCGCCGGATTTCGGATTTGCAAGCCTTATCTTGTCGGGAACCTTATTTGCAGTTTCTTCCCGAGCGGGTGTGTTGCTGCGCACGGTTCCGGCCTTTTTGCCGAAAGTCCTCTCGTCTTTTCATGTTAACCAATCTATAGCGTTGCCGGTTTTCTCGGATTCCTCCCATTCTCCCATGGACCGGGCGCTTCGGCATTTGGATCTAGCTCGCGTTCTCAAGACTTACCTTCGTATTTCCAAGTCTATTCGTAAGACGGATAGACTCTTTGTCCAGTTCAGTGGCCCTCGAAAGGGTCTTGCAGCCTCGAAGTCCACCATTGCCCGGTGGGTACGAAAAGCCATTTCCGAAGCTTACTCTGTCCGCGGACTATCTCTGCCGGAAACGTTGCGAGCTCATGCCACTCGAGCTCAAGCAACTTCCTGGGCGGAATTCGCTTGTATTCCGCCGGTGGATATTTGCAGAGCGGCAACATGGTCTTCGTTACATGCGTTTGCGAAGCATTATCGCTTAGATGTTCAAGCCCGGGACGATGCTAAGGTGGGGGCCGCGGCTCTTATCTCAGGTTTGGCGGGTCCCTCCCAGACTTAGGTACTGCTTTGGTACTGCCCTACCTTTCCCTGGACTGGCCCGGAGAAGTGATAAGGAAAACGAAATTAGGTCTTACCTGCTAATTGTCTTTCCTTGAACTTTCTCCGGGCCAGTCCAGGGTCCCACCCTGGGGTTCCGCCTATTTGGTAAGCAGTGTGTCCGTATCTTTTTTCGGCATCGTCAAAGCATGTCATTTTCTCAGCGTTTTCGCTCCAGAAGCACAACTGGGGGCGGGGCGCATACAAACGATGCTACACTCAGGTGGTTCTATAGTACCTACTCTAATTTAAAATAAAAAAAAAAAAAAAAAAAAAAAAAATAATTTGTCAGAAGTGTACAAGAAGCGTATTTCTTCCTTTATTGTTGTTCCAGAACTATAGATTGTTATCAGTTTTTCAAGGGTTAATCTACTCTTTTCAGTTTTTTCTCTTTAGTTGCTTTGTCATAAGGAGACTGATGGTTAGCCCTAAGGGGAGTGGCTTCACCTCTCAGAAAACTTGAAGCATTCAGTCCTCAGTTGCTATAGGGGATTGACAACCCTACCTTTCCCTGGACTGGCCCGGAGAAAGTTCAAGGAAAGACAATTAGCAGGTAAGACCTAATTTCGTTTTCCAGGGCTTCGTCTTCCTCCCATGGATCTCAGGTAACTAAACATAAGTCCAGCCGGTCCTCAAAGGGTAGATCTCCTTCCAAGCATCGAGATGCCTCTGGCGTTGCCCTTGAGGGTTCCATACCGGCAAAATTGCCATGGCGGGAGGCTTCAGCTTCCAAAGCATTATTGGGGATCCAGGATGTTCTTGAGTCCTCGACCTCGGCAGAACTACTGGTGCCATGCTCTGGGGTACCCGGCTGTCTTCGGTACCGACACCCAGGCATCGGCAGCATCGATAGACCAGAGATTCTTGGCTATTGAATGCAGTCTGGCAGCTCTCCTTGCGGCAGCGACGCCCTCGGATCCGCATCAGACGATTCAACCGGTACTGGCACCGATGCCGGTACCGTACCGATAGCATCGACATCGGTATCGGCTTTGCCGGCACCCAGTCATGCGATGTCTTCTGGTGCCGATACCCTGGTACCGACTTTGGTCGGTACGGGTATCGAGCTCCTCAAGAGCATCCAGACAGATGATACTTCGAATCCTCGGAGGACTCCGAGGATTCTGATAGCTCTGCCGGTACCGGGATACTTCTCCCGGAGTAGCCGCCTTCTCCTAAATGAAGGATGTCTCCTCCAGAAAATATCTCCTTTCAAGATTTCATCAGGGAGGTGGCTCGTGGATTGTCCATTACTGTGACTCCTGAGACAGAGCCCAGAGCTAAGGAGCTGGAGATTTTACAGTATCCCAAAGCTCCTAAGGAGGCAGCTACCTTGCCTATCCATGAGATCTTGCATGATCTCATGTTGAGAATGTGGGAGACACCTCTCACCACCTCTCCTCACTCTCGCAGACTGGATACCATGTATCGAGTCCCTCCTTGTCCTGCATTCCAGAAAACTCAGCTTCCTCACCACTCTATTGTAGTGGAATCAGCTATGAGAAGGATCAGGAGTGCAAAGAGGCATGCCTCTAATCCTCCAGGACATGAGTGTAGAACTTTGGATGCCTTTGGACGTGGTACTTTCCAGGCTTCCATGCTTCTGCCAGGATCAGTTCCTATATTTTATATATGGGAATGTTCCTTAAAGAGATCACAGGTGATTTAGAGGTTTTGAGCCCTCTTCTTCCTGAGGATAGAAGGCAGGATTTTCTCACACTGGTCAAACATGCCCAGGATGTGTCTGTTTGTCAACCGTGCAGCTTTTGACTGTTTTGAGTGCATAAGCAGAACCTCTGCCATTGCCATAGGTGCACATAGAATTGCCTGGCTCCAGGCATCCGATTTGGAGCTCTGAGTGCAGAACAAACTGGGCAATATCCCTTGTATAGGTGAGAATCTATTTGGCAAAAATTGGCAAGAAAAAGCCAATGAATTAGATGCTGACACCTCCACTTTAGATAGGCTATCCAAAACCACAGCTGATCCTGTGATAAAGGCTTTTTGAAAGATTTCTTTCTTCTCAAAAAAGAAGAGGTTTTATCCCTCTTATTCCCAGCAGGGATGTTCTGCAGGTCAGCCTGCCCGGAAGGGTCAGCAACCACCTAAACAAAGGAAAGCAAAGACTGCTAAGCCTCAACCATCTCAGCAGTCTCAGCCGCCACAAGGCCTTTGACTTTCATCTAGAGAACTTAGCCTTCCTGGCCCTCAATGGACCAGAGCCTTCCACCATTCCAGGAAGGTTATGTCACGTTGCCCCCAGGTGGGAGCAGATAACAGCAGAGCATTGGACACTCTCCTTTATAAGAGAGGGGTACAAACTGCACTTCCTGTGCATGCCCCCTCACACAATGGTAAGACAGTTCAATTCTCAGACCTCTCTCATCAACCTGTTAGATCAAGAGGTCACCATACTTATTGCCCAAGGGGCAATAGAAGAAGTACCCATTCATCAACAGGGTACAGGGTTTTACTCCCCTTATTTCCTTATCCCAAAGAAAACAGGGGGATACAGACCTATTTTGGACCTCAGAGAATTGAACTAATTCCTGTTCAAAAAGAAATTCAAGATGATTTCTCTAGGAACTCTGCTGCCATACCTTCAGAGTCAGGATTGGCTTTGTTCTCTAGATCTCAAGGATGCGTACACCCATGTTCTCATCCATCCAACTCGCAGAAAGTTCCTTCGGTTCCTTTTTCAAGGGAAGCACTACCAATACAGGGTGCTTCCTTTTGGCCTGGCATCAGCTCCAAGAGTGTTCAAGAAATGCATGGCTGTGGTAGCAGCATTTCTCCGCACTCTAGGCATATTCGTCTTCCCCTACTTAGACGACTGGCTCATTCGAGCCCCATCAGAGTCAGAGGCCAGGACTTCTCTATCTTGCACAATGCGTATCCTTCAGTATTTGGGTCTGGTCATAAACATCCCAAAATCCAGTCTAACTCCCACTCAGTCTCTAGAGTTCATAGGAGCTTTACTGGATATCAAAAAGGCGAGGGCCTATCTCCCCCAGGCCCGAGCCTTCACATGGTGCAGTTAGCTTCTCAAGCAGTGCTAAAATCTCATCTCACTGCCCGCGAAATGTTAAAACTACTAGGACACATGGCATCCACAGTGCATGTGGTTCCTTATGCTCGCCTCCATATGAGAGCAGCCCAGTGGACTTTATCCACTCAATGGACCCAGGCATCAGGGTGCCTGTCAGACAAAATAGCAAACACAAATCGCCTTATTTTGTCCTTCCAATGGTGGCAGTCCACTCAGAACCTGTTGCTGCGGTCCCCTTTTCAACAACCCTTACCCCAGGCAACTCTCACAACAGATGCTTCACCAGTGGGTTGGGTAGCTGATCTGCAAGACCTCTCCACCCAAGGCACCTGGACTCCACAGGAGACTCATCTGCATATCAATCTCTTAGAGCTCAGAGCAATCTTCCTTCCTCTTCGAGTGTTCCATACCCTGCTCACAAGACAGTCCTCATTCATACGGACAATCAGGTAGCCATGTTCTATGTGAACAAGCAGGGGGGAACAGGCTCTCTGTCGTTTGCAATGAAGCTTTGCGACTATGAGTCCTCGCCAGAGAGCATCAGATTCATCTCCTGGCAGTGTACCTCCCAGGCATACAAAACTCTTGGGCAGACAGACTCAGTCGAGTTCTGCTTCCACACGAATGGTCTCTACATGCAGACCAGGTGGCCAAGATTTTTCAAATTTGGGGAATCCCGGATATAGACCTCTTTGCAAGTCCATTGAATGCCAAACTTCCACGGTTCTGTTCCAGAATTCCGGCTCAGGGCTCTCAGGCCAGGAATGCTTTCCTCCTTCACTGGTGTCAAGACTTCCTTTATGCCTTTCCACCCATTCCCCTAATTCCCAAAACCCTATTCAAGCTTCAGAGAGACAGAGGGCGTATGATTCTCATAGCTCCACATTGGCCACGGCAAGTGTGGTACCCTGTGCTTCTATATCTCTCTCAAGCTCCCTCCCTGGTGTTAGGATCTGCTCCAGATCTCCTGTCCCAGGAGGACAGAATGTTATGGCATCCCAATTCCCAATCTCTGCATCTCAGAGCTTGGTTGCTGAAGGCCTAGATCTTCATGATCTTAACCTCCCTCAGCAAGTAAAGGATGTCCTTTATGCTTCCAGGAAGCCTTCCACAAGACGCTCTTATGCTTTCAAGTGGAAAAGGTTTACCATATGGTGTTTGCAGAAGGGTCTTAACCCCCTTGCGATACCTCCTAGAATTATTACTGGAGTATCTCCTTCATTTATCCAATGCAAGACTTAAAACTAACTCTGTAAGAGTCCATTTGAGTGCTATTGCAGCTTCTCTCAAGCCTCTAAATGGACAACCTATCTCCTCCCATCCTCTTATAGCAAGATTTATGAGAGGCCGCCTTCTAACTAAGCCTCCCGTTAGGGCACCACCGGTGGCTTGGGACTTTAAACCTGGTTCTTGGTCAGCTCATGAAGCCACCTTTCGAACCCTTAGCTATTACCTCATTGAAATTCCTTTCTTGGAAAGTTATATTTCTCATTGAAATCACATCAGCACGCCGCATCAGTGAGTTGCAGGCACTAGTAGCTGATCCACTTTATACAAGGTTCCATCATGACAAGGTAGTCCTTAGGACTCATCCACACTTTATGCCAAAGATGGTCTCGCCTTTTCATCTTAACCAAGCGGTCTACCTGCCTGTGTTCTTTCCAAGACCTCGTGTATCAAATGCAGAAAGGAATCTTCATGCTTTGGACTGTAAAAGAGCTTTAGCCTTTTACTTGCAAAGAACACAGCAACATAGAAAGTCCTCTCAACTCTTTGTTGCTTTTGATCCTTCTGATTTGGGACTTCCAGTCTCCTAGAGAACACTGTCCATCTGGATTGCACAGTGTATTTCCTTTGCTTATCAGAGTAAGAATCTTCCTCTGGAGGGCCATGTCACGGCTCACAATGTGAGAGCCATGGCAGCTTCAATGGCTCATCTGCACTCTGTGTCTATCGACGACATCTGTCGAGCAGCCACTTGGGCCTCAGTTCATACCTTCACAGCCCATTACTGCTTGGACAAGCTCCCGCCGGGATGCCTTATTTGGTCAGGCTGTTCTTCAACACCTGTTCCATACCTAATCAACTCCTACCCACCATCCCTGGTTGGATGCCAGAGATCCATGGGGGGAAGTGGAGCCCTTTCACAGGGACACACAACTTCTGGGGTCTCTCCCTGGCATCTAAAGCTAGGGAGTCCCCATATGGGCCGAATGGACTGGGGTTTCTAGTCCCACAGGTGCTCCTTGTGGTCTTGGGCAAGCCACTTAACCCTCCATAGCCCATGTTCCCTGTAAAATAGTTATCTCCAAGTTATAATGCCCTGTTCAATGTAATTTCAGTTTGTTCAATGTAAACCGCACTGATGCAGAATAGTGCGGTATATAAGAGAATGTAAATAAATAAATAAATATGTGAAGACTATATTCCTGATTGTTCCTGAAGATAGCATAGTTACTCACCTGTAACAGTTGATCTCCGGGAACAGCAGGAATTTAGTCTTCACAACCCACCCACCTCCCCTAGGAGTTGTATCTCTCTATCTATCTCTTTCCCTTTCCCTCTCTCTTTCTTTGTCTCAGCTTTAAACGCAACTGGAGAGAGGCAGTTGGGAAAGGTGGGAAGGCAGCATGTAGGCGCTGTGGGATGCTCCCAAAAGCTTTCTAATTGGACGCTGGGGAGCGTTCCCGCACAGGCTCCGTCGGTACCGACGATACCCATATGTGAAGACTAAATTCCTGCTGTTCCCGGAGATCACCTGTTACAGGTGAGTAACTATGCTTTATTGAATAATGTAAAAGAAAATACCGAACCCCAAGGAACACCACGATCAGATTCATACCAATCTGAGATATAAGAACCTAAACAGACATATGTTGCCTCTGATCAAATAGATACGATTTGAACCACTTGGTGACGGTACTGCTAGTTCCTAATTTCAACAGTTGTTTAAACATCTGAGTTGGCAAAATTGAATCACATGCCACTTTAACAACGACAAAAAACAGCCGAAGAGACTTGTGAGGAATTTCCAAACTTGGTAACTTAGCATTTGGTGAAGAAACTAATTGCGCAATGGTTTTAATGTATCAGGTGCCGGGAGGGAGGTTCACATCCTGCTCACTTACCTCAGCTGGGATAGGTACAGTAGGTGAATATTATGAATTGCAGGCAAATCACACTGGCACTTGAAGATGGCACACCTGGTCTAAGGTTAGAGTAAAATTTCCAACATTAAAAAAAGCACGTATTAAACCTTTAGGGATTATGCACGCTTCTCTACATTGAGGGGTATTAACTAATGGCTTCATTAACATAGGGTTTACATGAAATATAGAAACATAGAAATATGACGACAGAAAAAGGCCACATGGCCTATCTAGTCTGTCCCTCCACATCAACAACTACAACAGTCCCCTTTTTTCCTTTAGAGATCCTCTACGTTTATCCCATGCTTTTTTTAATTCAGATACTGTCCTCATTTCTACCACCTCCACTGGGCGACTATTCCACGGATCCACCACTCTTTCCGTAAAGAGATATTTCCGCATATCACTCCTGAATCTATCCCCCTTCACCCTCATCCCATGTCCCCTCATAGCAGAACTTGCTTTCAGTTGAAAGAGGCTCTCCCCCTGTACATTTATGCCACGGAGGTATTTAAACATCTCAATCATATCACCTCTATCCCGCCTTTCCTCTAAGGTGTACATACAGTATTAAGATCCTTAAGTCTGTCCTCATATGCTTTATAATGAAGACCACTGACCATTTGAGTAGCCACCCTCTGTACTGACTCCATCCTGCTTATATCCATTTATTTATTTAATATACATTTATATACAGTGTTTTCCCAAGTATCAATCACGGTTTCCATGGAACAATGATATGAATTGTACAACAGGTACTCGATTCACTTACATTATAAGAGTTGGAACTATTTACATTAAACTGTTGGGTTTACAATAAACATACGAACAATTACTTGATTCCATTGTATAATACTATTTACATTGAGCTGTTGGGTATACAATCCAGTTGCATGGCATCAGTTGAACTATTTACAATACATTATTCGGACAGCAGTGAGGGTAGTTTTTACATGGGGTTCATCATATGGGATTTTGAAGGTGCGGTCTCCATGCACAAACATTCTTATACACTTTTATATGCAGAGGTCATCCTATATCTGCCACTAATCTGTACACACAAAATTGCAGGTATAACTCTGTGCTAAGCAGTATGTACAGCTTAGCCTTTGTTATTACATTGACCTTATTGTCTAGAATACAAATCCTGGGAGTACTGGCAGATAAATGTCCTTTTTCTATTAGGTTTATAGTCACCTTTTTGATCCTGGAGGAAATGGGATTGTTAGCAGTTTGTGACGCTTTTTTTAGATCCATGTAAGACTTGATGAACAATGTTGTACATATGAAATTGAGACTAAATGAATTTACAATACACAAAGAATCCAAGAGTTATAGAAGAGGCAAGGAAGCAGTGAAGGAAGAGAGTGGAAGGATTTCTTAAAGCCGTGTTACTCTATTATGAATTTTAGGGGGTGGGAGTGCATCGGAGTTGTCTTACAACAGAGGTTTTGAAATGAATGAAAAAAACAGTTGAGACTCCAGGTTCAAAAACTGAATAAATAAAAATGAAAAAATAAAAATAGGGTGATACCTTTTTTACTGCTCTGACCTGAAGGTGGTGGTTTGCCTTCGAAAACTAGTCAATAAAAAGTATCACCTTATTTTCTTTGTTTTGTTGTTTTATTTTTATTTGTTAACCTTTAAAGTGAACCATCATGGCACGCACATTATTTTTATATAGGTTGGGGATGGGAATAGCTGGGGGATGTAGAAAAACATTGGGCAAAACTGAAAGGGGATATTTTAAGGGCAACCAACCTTTTTGTTAAAATGGTAAATAAAGGTAAAAGGAAAAGGAGACTGCTATGGTTTTCGAAAGAAGTAGCTGAAAAGGTGAAGAAAAAGAGGGAGGTATTCATGGAATACAAGAGATCACAGAGAGAGGAAGACAGGCATCTGTATTTGGAAAAACTTAGAGAAGTTAGCAAAGTAGTTAGGAAAGCAAAGATTCAACAAGAGGAGGAAATAGCCAATGCAATAAAATGGGGGGATAAGACATTTTTCAGATATATTAGTGAGAAGAGGAAGGGCAAAAGTGGTACTGTCAGACTCAAGGGCGAAGGGGAGGAATATGAAGAAGCTGATGAGAATAAAGTGGAATTGCTTAACAAATATTTCTGTTCTGTGTCCACAGATGAAGCACCAGGAGCAGGACCTCTGAAAACACCCACAAACAGGAACAGAAGCGAGGGACATCTTGAACAATTTTCAGAAGACTGTTTGTGAGAAACTAGCTAAACTTAAAGTAGACAAAGCAATGGGACTGGATGGGATATACCCTAGAATACTGAGGGAACTTGGGGACGTTCTAGCAGCTCCACTGACTGTCCTTTTCAATGCCTCATTGGAGTCGGGAGTGGTGCCAAAGGACTGGAGAGAGGCTCATGTGGTCCCTTTACACAAAAGCAGAAGGATGTGGTTGAAAACTACAGGCCGGTTAGTTTAGCTTCGGTGGTGAATAAATTATTGAAAACGCTGCTGAAAGAGAAAATAGTGAGGTTTCTGGAGTCCAGCGGATTACAGGATCTGAGACAGTATGGATTCACTAGAGGCAGGTCTTGTCAGACAAATCTGATTGATTTTTTTGACTGGGTTACCAAGGAGTTGGACCGAGGGAGAGCCCTAGAAGTGGTGTATTTAGATTTCAGTAAAGCCTTTGACACCGTTCCTCACAGGCGACTTATAAACAAACTAGGGATGGACCCTAAAGTTACTGCTTGGGTTGGAAATTGGTTGAGTGGGAGGTGACAGAGGGTACAGGTAAATGGAGCTCACTCTGAAGAGAAGGAGTTTACCAGTGGTGTGCCACAGGGATCTGTCCTTGGACCGATTCTTTTTAACATCTTTGTTAATGATATAGCGGAAGGGCTGTTGGGTAAGATTTGCCTCTTTACGGATGATACCAAAATCTGCAATAGAGTAGACACCCAGGAAGATGTAGATAACATGAGGAGGGATCTAGCTAAGCTTGAAGAATAGTCTAGAATTTGGCAGCTGAGATTTAATATTAAAAAATGCAAGGTCATGCATTTGGGCTGCAGCAATCCAAGGGAGCGATATAGTATAGGGAGTGAAGTACCTTTGTCCACTAAAGAAGTGCGGGACCTGGGCATGATCGAGTCTGATGATCTTAAAGTAGCTAAACAGGTAGAAAAAGTGACTGCAAAAGCTAGAAGGATGCTTGGGTGCATAGGGAGAGGAATGGCCAGCAGAAGAAAGGAGGTGATAGTGCCTCTGTATAAGTCTTTGGTACGACCTCTTTTGGAGTATTGTGTGCAATACTGGAGACCGCACCTTCAAAAGGATATAAACAGGCTGGAGTCAGTACAGAGGGTGGCTACTAAAATGGTTAGTGGTCTTCATTATAAAGCATATGAGGACAGACTTAAGGATTTTAATATGTACACCTTAGAGGAAAGGCGGGATAGAGGTGATATGATTGCGATATTTAAATACCTCCGTGGCATAAATGCACAGGAGAAGAGCCTCTTTCGATTGAAAGCAAGCTCTGCTACGAGGGGACATGGGATGAGGGTGAAAGGGGATACATTCAGGAGTGATATGTGGAAATATTTCTTTACGGAAAGAGTGGTGGATCTGTGGAATAGTCTCCCAGTCTTCCTCACATAACCTACTTGATACCATCAATTTACCCCTCATTTCCCCTCCCTCATGTCCCTCTTGGAGAGCACACCCACCCAGACACACCCACCCACACCCTGCTCTCTCTAAATCTCGGCATTACCCTAGAAATAGACCCCCACGCTACTCTGATAAGAAATCTATATGTAACTTATCCAGCCTTATCCATATCCCTCTCCTCCCCCCCTCCACTCTCCCATTTTCATGCGCCCTATGGAACGCATGCTCAGTCATTAAAAAAAAAAAAAACCCTTTTATTCATGACCTTTTTATCTCTAATGCCCTACACTTTCTTGCCTTGACTGAGACCTGGCTCCCCCAGATGACACCGCATCCATTGCCTCTCTCTGCTATGGGGGCTACCAGTTCTCCCATACACCTCAATCTACTGGTTGCGGTGGTGGCGTTGGCCTCCTACTGTCTCCCTCCTGCCAATTCCAACCCCTCCTGCCACCCCAATCACACTCCCCCTTCCCCTTCGAAGTCCACTCCATTCGCCTCCTCTCACCACTTCCCCTCCGAATAGCTGTTATATCTCCAGGAACAAGCAGGAATGAGTCTTCACATATGGGTATCATCGGTACCGACGGAGCCTGCGCGGGAACGCTCCCCAGCGTCCAAAAGGAAAGCTTTTGGGAGCATCCCATGGCGCCTGCGCGCTGCCTTCCCGCCTTTCCTAATCGCCTCTCTCCAGTTCTTCTTTTCCACGGAGCCAGCAGGTCGTGTTCCTGTCACTGCTGAAGAATTTCTTTATTTTCTTTTATTTCTTTGGTCGCGTGTCTGCCTTCTTCGACACCGGACCGGTACCGCCGGTCTTTCTTTATTCTTAAAAAAAAATAAATAAAAAATTACTGTTGTTCTCACTTCAGTGCATTTTTTCTTTCTTCGGCCTTAGGCCTAGGAAGATTTTTCCTCATGGAAAAGCCCGCCTCCGGGTTTAAAAAGTGCACGACGTGCAGCGGCACTATTTCTGTCACCGACACCCATGAATGGTGTCTAAAATGTTTAGGTCCTGACCACTCCATTGCGGATTGTGAGTCCTGTTCCATGATGTCTAAAAGAGGTCTACAGAATCGAGCAGCCAAGCTCAGTAACCTGTTTCCCTCTGATGCAGCTTCGGTGGCATCGACGTCTTCCAGGGCTGCTTCTTCCTCCCATGGATCTCAGGTAACCGAACTTAAGTCCAGCCGGTCCTCGAAGAGTAGATCTCCCTCCAAGTATCGAGATGCCTCCGGACTTGCTCTCGAGGAATCTGCACCGGCAAAATTACCCCGGCGGGAGGCTCCGGCTTCCAAAGCTTTATCTATGGGGTCACAGGTTGACATCGATGGCTCGGCCTTGACTGATCACCTGTTGCCATGTTCTGGGGTACCGGTGGTTCCCACTGGTACCGACATCCAGACATTGGTGGCGTCGATGGATCAGAATATCCTGACCATGCAGCGTGCCATTACGGCATTCATACAAGCTGCAACGCCTTCGGTACCGCAACAAACTCCGTTGTCGGTACTGACTTCGGCACCAGTACTGATATCGGTTCCTGTGCCGGTACCGATTGCATCGACATCGGCTTCGGTGTCGACTGCAGCGGTACACTGTTCTGTGATGCCATCGGTACCGAATCGGTACCGATCACTCCCGATGTCGATACCACCCGGTACGCGTATTGGGCTCTGCAGGAGCATCCAGACAGGCGATACTTCGATTCCTCTGAAGACTCTGATAAATCAGAGGCCTCTGTCGAAGCATCGGTGATCCTTCCTCAGGAGCCCTCTTCTCCAAAAAGAAGAATGTCTCCTCCAGAAGACTTGTCTTTTCAAGACTTCATTAGGGAAGTGGCCAGGGGCCTTTCCATTTCAGTGGCCCCTGAAGCAGAGCCTCGAGACAAAAAATTAGATATTTTACAATATCCTAAGGCTCCTAAAGAGGCAGCCACTTTACCAATTCATGAGATTCTTTATGATCACATGTTAGGCATATGGGAGACCCCTCTCACCATCTCCCCTCATTCTCGTAGGTTGGACACCATGTATCGTGTTCCTCCTTGTCCTGGCTTTCATAAGACTCAGCTTCCTCACCACTCCATTGTGGTGGAGTCTGCTATGAAGAAGATAAAGAGTACAAAAAGGCACTCTTCTAATCCTCCAGGAAGAGAATGCAGAACCTTAGATGCCTTTGGCAGGAGAATTTTCCAGGCCAATATGCTTGTTGCCAGAATCAACTCCTTTAGTCTCTATATGGGGATGTTTCTAAAAGAAGTTACAGATCATCTGCAAACTTTATCTCCTTTTATTTCAGAAGATAAAAGGGAAGAGTTTCTCACCTGGCTTAAACATGCCCAGGATGTTTCCAAATTTTCCAACCGTGCACCCTTTGACTCTTTTGAGTGTGTCAGCAGAGCCTCGGCTATTGCCATAGGTACACGCAGAGTTGCTTGGTTACAAGCTTCTGATTTGGAACCCTGGGTTCAGGATGGACTAGGAAACCTTCCTTGTACAGGTGAAAACCTTTTTGGCAAAGATTGGCAAGCAAAGGCCACCCAAATGGATGCTGAAAATTCTGCTTTAGATAGACTCTCAAAGTCTACCTCTGCTCCTTTTAAGAAAAGGTTGTTCAAAAAGGGGTTTTTTTTCCCAAAAAAGGGAGATATTATTCTGCCTATGGTCAGCAGGCATCTTCTGCAGGTCGTTTTGCTACAAAGACAGCAACAACCAAAACAGGCCAAGCCTAAGGCTGCTAGGACTGCTACGGCCCAACAGCCTCAGCCTCCTCAGGGCCTTTGACTTTCAACTAGAGAACTTAGCCTTTCTGGCTCTAAAAGAACCAGAGCCTCTCACCATTCCAGGAAGGTTAGCTCACTTTGCTCCCAGGTGGGAGCAAATCACAGCAGAGCAATGGACCCTCTCCATCATAAGGGAGGGGTACAAGCTTCATTTCTTAAACCATCCTCCTCACACCATGGTGAGACAGTTCAATTCTCCAACTTCTCTCCTTGACCTTCTGGGTCAGGAGATTACTACCCTTCTTGCCCAAGGGGCAATAGAAGAAGTACCCCTTCTTCAGCAGGGCTCAGGGTTCTACTCCCCCTACTTTCTTATCCCAAAGAAAACAGGGGGCTACAGACCCATACTAGATCTCAGAGAATTGAACAAGTTTCTATACAAGGAGAAGTTCAAGATGTTTTCTCTCGGTGCTCTCCTTCCATACCTTCAGAGTCAGGATTGGCTTTGTTCTCTAGACCTCAAGGATGCGTACACCCATGTCCTCATCCATCCAACACACAGAAGGTTCCTTCGGTTCCTTTACCGAGGAAAGCACTACCAATACAAAGTGCTTCCTTTCGGTCTGGCCTCTGCACCAAGAGTGTTCACAAAATGCGTGGCAGTAGTAGCTGCATTTCTACGCACTCTAGGGATATTCGTATTCCCATATCTGGACGACTGGCTCATCTGAGCTCCATTCCAGTCAGAGGCCCAGACTTCCCTAGCCTGCACAAGGCATGTTCTTCAGTATCTGGAACTTGTAATAAACATTCCAAAATTCCATCTCACCCCTACTCAATCTTTAGAGTTCATAGGGGCCTTGCTGGATACCACAACTGCAAGGGCCTATCTTCCCCAGGCCCGTTTCCTACGCTTGGTGCAGTTAGCCTCACAGATTCAGTTAAAATCCCATTTAACTGCTCGAGAGATGTTACAGCTGTTAGGCCACATGGCATCCACTGTGCATGTGGTTCCTTATGCTCGCCTTCACATGAGAGCAGTTCAATGGACTCTGTCCACCCAATGGACCCAGGCATCAGGGTGCCTGTCAGACAAAATAGCAACCTCCAGTCGCCTCTTTTGCTCTCTCCAGTGGTGGACGTCCACTCAAAATCTGTTGCTGGGGTCCCCCTTTCAACAGGTGTTACCCCAAGCAACCCTTACAACAGATGCCTCTCCAAAGGGTTGGGGAGCTAATCTACAAGATCTCTCCACCCAAGGCATCTGGTCTCCACAGGAGACATCTCTACATATCACCCTCTTAGAGCTCAGAGCAATCTTTCTGGCTCTCAGAGTCTTCCACACCCTGCTCAGCTACTAGACAGTCCTCATCCACACGGACAACCAAGTAGCCATGTTCTACGTGAACAGGCAGGGGGGGACTGGCTCTCTGTCGCTTTGCAACGAAGCTCTGAGATTGTGGGCCTTCACCAGAGAGCATCAAATTCATCTCATGGCAGTGTATCTTCCAGGGGTTCAAAACTCTTGGGCAGACAGACTCAGTCGAGTTCTGCTTCCACACGAATGGTCCCTCCATGGGGACCAGATAGCCAGGATCTTTCGAATTTGGGGAACCCCAGACATAGACTTGTCCGTGGAATTCCGTGTCAGGGAGTTCAGGCCAGGGATGCCTTCCTCCTCCATTGGGGGCAAGACTTCCTCTATGCCTTTCCACCCATTCCCCTAATTCCCAAGACACTGTTCAAACTTCAGAGAGACAAGGGGTCTATGATCCTCATAGCTCCACATTGGCCACGCCAAGTGTGGTACCCTCTACTTCTGCATCTCTCTCAAGCTCCCTCCCTGGACTTGAGATCTGCTCCAGACCTCCTGTCCCAGGAGGAGGGAACGTTGTGGCACCCAAATCCCCAGTCTCTTCACCTCAGAGCCTGGTTGCTGAAGGCCTAGACCTTCAAGATTTGCATCTTTCTCAGCAAGTGAAGGATATCCTTCATGCTTCCAGAAAGCCTTCCACTAGACGTTCCTATGCTTTTAAATGGAAAAGGGTTACCATTTGGTGTGCAGAGAAGGGTCTTAACCCTCTTGCAATACCTCTGAATTCTTTACTAGAGTATTTGCTGCATTTATCCCATGCAGGCCTTAAAACGGATTCAGTAAGAGTCCATTTGAGTGCTATTGCAGCATCCCTTAAACCTCTCAATGGACAGCCTATTTCCTCTCATCCTCTTGTAGCAAGATTCATGAGAGGCCTTCTTTTAACTAAACCTCCCATCAGACCACCTCCAGTGGCATGGGACTTGAATCTGGTTCTTGGCCATCTTATGCAGCCACCCTTTGAACCCTTAGCCACTACCTCCTTGAAATTCCTTTCCTGGAAGGTTATTTTTCTCATTGCAGTCACTTCAGCTCGCCGCATCAGTGAGCTGCAAGCCTTGGTGGCTAATCCTCCTTATACAAGGCTCCATCATGACAAGGTAATCCTCAGGACTTATCCACACTTTATGCCTAAAGTGGTCTCACCTTTTCATCTGAACCAGGAGGTTTATTTACCTGTCTTTTTTCCAGGACCTCATGCTTCAAGTGCGGAGAGAAATCTTCATACCCTGGATTATAAAAGAGCTCTTGCTTTTTATTTACAAAGGACACAGCAACATAGAAAGTCCTCTCAACTCTGTTGCTTTTGATCCCTCTCATTTAGGACTTCCAGTCTCTAAGAGAACTCTGTCCAATTGGATTGCTCAGTGTATTTCTTTCGCCTACCAGAGTAAGAACCTTTCTCTGGAGGGCCATGTCATAGCTCACAATGTGAGGGCCATGGCAGCCTCTATGGCTCATCTAAATTCTGTGTCCATCGACCAGATCTGTCGAGCGGCCACCTGGGCCTCGGTTCATACCTTCACAGCCCATTACTGCTTGGACAAGGACTCCCGCCGGGATGCCTTGTTTGGTCAGGCTGTTCTCAAACACCTGTTCCATACCTAATCAACTCCTACCCCTCCATCCCTGGCTGGATGCCTGAGATTCATGAGTGGAGGTAGAGCCCTTCCCAGGGACTCACAACCTGGGTGATCTCCCAGGCATCTCTAGCTGGGGAGTCCCCATATGTGAAGACTCATTCCTGCTTGTTCCTGGAGATAGCACAGTTACTTACCTGTAACAGGTGATCTCTGGGAACAGCAGGAATAAGTCTTCACAACCCACCCACCTCCCCTAGGAGTTGTATCTCTCTGTCTTTCTTTCCTTTCCTCACTCTCTCTTTGTCTCAGCTTTAAAACTCGAACTGGAGAGAGGCGGTTAGGAAAGGCGGGAAAGCAGCGCGCAGGCGCTGTGGGATGCTCCCAAAAGCTTTCCTTTTGGACGCTGGGGAGCGTTCCCGCGCAGGCTCCGTCGGTACCGACGATACCCATATGTGAAGACTTATTCCTGCTGTTCCCAGAGATCACCTGTTACAGGTAAGTAACTGTGCTTTATCGCACACCGGACAAATCCAAATCAACCTTCCTCACCGACCGACTCCTGGCTTTCTGCCTTTATGGATTCCTCCTCCCCCACTCTTATTCTTGGCGATTTCAACATTCACATCGACAACCCCTCCGACCCCCATGCCTCAAAGTTCCTCGCTCTTACCTCCTTGTTTGACCTCCAACTTTGCTCCACTGCCCCCACACATCTACACAGCCACTGCCTTGACCTAATACTCTTCTTCAACTCCTCTCCTTCAAACCTCCGCAAATCAATCCTTCCCTCATCTGACCATCATCTCTTAACATTTACTCTTCAACTTACGCCATCCCAACCTCGTCCGGTCTCCTCCGACCTATTTAGAAACCTTCATAACATTGATCCCCTGACTCTCTCCTCCACCATCTCCCCATCTCTTTCCTCCATTTTATCCTCCAAATCCGTCAACGAGGCATTATCTTCATACATTGCTACATTATCCTCAGCCCTTGACACTCTTGCCCCTCCCACCCCACGTCCTGTCAAACGATCTACTCTCCAACCCTGGTTTTCACACACAATCCGTTACCTACGCATCTGCGCCCATTCTGCCGAACGAGCTTGGTCCAAATCCTGCTCCCCAGAGGACCCTCTACACTTCAAATTCATGCTTGGCTCCTTCCAGTCAGCCTTAGCACTTGCTAAACAAGATTACTACATCCATTTGACCAACTCCCTTGCCTTGGATCCTCGCTGTCTCTTTAATACCCTCAATTCTCTCCTCAAGGTCCCCCCACCCCCGATCCTGCCCTCCCTTTCTGCCGAAACCCTAGCCGACTACTTCCATGACAAAATCCACAAGATTACCCTCCAATTCCCTACCCCCCCATCTACCTCCGCTCCTTCCCAATTCTCCTCCCCCATCCATACTCCCTCTGCCACCCTCTCCTCCTCCCCTCCGATCTCTGAGGAAGAAACCGCACTCCTTCTGTCCTCCTCCAAACCCACCACCTGTTCATCAGACCCTATCCCCACCCATCTCCTACGTTCCATCCCCCTCACCATTGCCCCCTCCATCACTCATATCCTCAACCTTTCACTCTCCACTGCAACTGTCCCTGTTTACTTCAAACATGCTGTTGTCACACCCCTCCTCAAGAAACCCTCACTTGATCCCACATGCCCTTCTAACTATCGACCCATCTCCCTCCTTCCCTTCATATCCAAACTATTAGAACGAGCAGTCCACCGTCGCTGCCTCGACTTCCTCACCTCCCAGGCCCTCCTGGACCCACTTCAATCCGACTACCGTCCCCTACATTCCACTGAAACAGCACTCACAAAAGTCACTAACGACCTGTTCCTGGCTAACTCCTATTCTATCCTCATCCTTGACCTTTCTGCTGCCTTTGACACCGTTGACCACGACCTTCTCCTCATCACCCTCTCCTCGCTTGGCTTCAGGGACTCCGTACTATCCTGGTTCTCCTCCTACCTCTCCCATCGCTCATTCAGTGTATGCTCTGGTGGCTCCTCCTCCTCCCCCCCCTACCCCACTCCATGTAGGTGTACCCCAGGGATCTGTCTTGGGCCCCTTCCTCTTCTCTCTCTATGCCCAAGGCCTTGGCATGCTTATCTCCTCCCATGGCCTTCAGTACCATCTCTATGCCGATGACGCCCAAATCTACCTCTCTACACCTAATGTTTCTCTGGCAACCCAGTCCAAGATCTCTGCCTGTCTTTCGGACAGCGCTGCCTGGATGTCTCATCGCTGATTGAAATTGAACATGACCAAGACTGAACTACTTGTCTTTCCACCTAACTCCTCCCCCTCATTTCCCCTCTCTCTATCCATGTGGATGGATCTACTATCCTTCCTGTTCCTTCGGCCTGCAATCTAGGGGTTATCTTTGACACCTCTCTCTCCTTCTCCGCTCATATCCAGCTGGTAGCTAAGACCTGCCGCTTCTTTCTCTACAACATCAGCAAAATCCACCCCTTCCTCTCTGAACACACTACCAAAATGCTTATCCACTCCTTAATCTCCTCTCGCCTCGATTACTGCAACCTACTCCTCGCTGGTCTTCCCGTGAGCCACCTCCTTCCCTTTCAATCTATACAAAATCACGCTGCTCGACTAATCTTCTGGCAGCCTCGCCATGCCCACATTACTCCTCAAGTTGCTTCACTGGCTCCCTGTCCAGTTACGCATTCAATTCAAGCTTCTCCTGCTGACCTATAAATGCATTCACTCTATGGCCCCTCAATACCTCTTATCCTCTTATCTCTTATCTCTCCCTACGTCCCCTCTCGAAATTTGCTCTCCGCTAATAAATTACTTCTATCAATGCCTTTCACCCGCACCGTGAACTCCCGACTGCGCTCCTTTCACCTTGCTGCACCTTACGCTGGAACAGCCTACCTGCGTCTGTGCGCCAGGCATCCTCCCTGGCCCTCTTCAAATCCAAGTTGAAGACCCACCTCTTCACCGTTGCATTCAGATCCTGACTCCTTCCTCATCTTACCCTAACCCCTGTCAACGTTTATGACCAAACTACACCACACCATACCTTGCGCAGAACTGACTAATGCTCTGTACTGTTCTTATTAATGTACTGTTCTGACTAGATTGTAAGCTCCGATGAGCATGACTCTGACGGGCAGGGACTGTCTCTTGTATGTTGGCTGCCTCTTGTAGGTTAGCTGTGGAGCGCTGCGTGCGTGGCGCTTTATAAGTGCTGAATGGTAGTAGTAGTAGTAGTAGGTGGTAGAGATGAGGGCAGTAACTGAATTCAAAAAAGCATGGGACAAACACAGAGGATCTCTAAAGGAAAAAAGGGTACTGTTGTAGTGGTTGATATGGAAGGGCAGACTAGATAGGCCATGTGGTCTTTTTCTGTCGTTATGTTTCTGTTTCTAAAAGCAATTTTTTATTTCATTTGGCATCACTGTTCTCAAGGGATGTGTGTGCATTCATTAGTGCTCATTCTGTTTGTTAGTGTGCCTTAAAACATTTAGTGCATGCTAAATCAGTTTAATGCATATTAAGTTCTATGCACGTTAAAACACATTTTATTAAAATAAATGTTTGAAACAAACTGGTAAAAAGACTGAAAATCTAAGGTGAAGGTCTGAAAGTGTCCTGAAAACGAATGTAACGTTTGCTTTTCTATGAACATCTACCATATTTCTCTATTCCAAGAAGGACTTGAAGTAGTTTACAGCATAATACAACAGTATAAGATGTATCTGAGCGTCAGCTGGCCATCACCACTTCACTGGATGAGAAAACTGAGCGGTAGAATGTGAGGGGATTTTTGATGCTTAATGACCATCAGAGAGTATGGTTTTTTGTACCATGGTGCATGTGCCATCAGGCCTCTTTCTTTGGTTTTCTCCTGCAGACTTGACGATGGGGGAAGTTATTAAACTGGATTCAGGAGAGCAACCCAGACGTATTTGGGGCAGGGGCCCTGCCGACTCTGTATTGCGGGTTCTTAGCGAAGCAGAGCTTCAGTCTCAGACTGAACTTTTGCAAGGGACTGTCCTTGGTGGTAAGTTGAAATTAAGCCACTTGCTTCAGTTACCTTTAGGTGAGATGTGAAGCCTTGCACATAGGGAGAGCAATTTTCAAAGCTGTTTGTGTGGGTAAATAAACATTAAGGAAAAAAAGATCTCCAGGAACAAGCAGGAATGAGTCTTCACATATGGGTACGTCGGTACCGACGGAGCCTGTGCAGGAACGCTCCCCAGCGTCCAATCAGAAAGCTTTTGGGAGCATCCCTCAGCGCCTGCGTGCTGCCTTCCCGCCTTTCCAACTGACTCTCCTCAGTTTTCGTTTTTCCGCGGAGCCGGCAGGACGTCCTCCTGTCACCGCAGAAAATTTTTCTTTAATTCTTTTGTTTTCTTGTGGTCGCGGCTGTCTCCCCGACTCCACCGGTACCGCCGGTGTTTTTCTTTTTCTTTTTCTTAAATTCAGGGAATTTTTTTTCCCGCAGTTTTTTGTCTTAAATTTTTTGGGCCTTCTAGGCCTCTACATCATGGAGCCGCCAACCTCTTTTCCTAAGAAATGTCTAAGCTGTGGCGGTACAGTTTTATTTTTAGACTCCAAAAACTGGTGTCTAACCTGTTTGGGTCCTGACCGTTTTCCTCCGGAGCCCTTAGGCTGCAGTATTGTGAGAAGAGATTTTCCATTTCGAGTTTCCCTCGATACTGGGTCCCTTTCCAGCGTCAGGGCACCGACCATTTCTTCTTCTCCACAGGATCAGGTAACCCACAAACAGTCTGTTAAGACTAGCCAACCCTCGAGTGGTAGGTCTCATGCTCAGCATGATGACGGCTCCAGCCTTGCCCTCGAGGGTCCCTTGGCTTCAAAACCCTGGCGGGTGTCTTTGGCCTCCAAAGCCTTTAAGGGGTTTCAGGTTGTTCCTGGGGCTCACCCCTCACAGAACATACCTGAGCCATGCTCGGTGGTGGCATCCGCTTTGAGCGGTACCGATACCCCGGCATCGGCACTGGTGTTGGATATACTCCTCACCAGGGATCGTCATCTGGCTTTTTCGGTACCTTCGGGACCGATGGATACGCTCCAGATTGACTTTCCAGTATCGGCATCAACGCCGATACCACCACCGACGTCGGTACCCTCTGGACATGCATCGATAGACTCGCTTCCTTCGATGCCGAGTCTGGAATCGATCTCTAGTCTGGAAGACTGGGTACCGACACATCTCGGTACCGATGATTACCGGTACCGGATGCTCGGTACCGAGGGTGATTACCAAAGGCCTTCGGTTACCTCAGAACCGATTAAGCAGCCACCGATGACTGCTCCGATGTCGGTGTCGCCTTCGATTCCGACAGTGCTACCGGTATCAGCATCGGTACCGGTATCCGCAGTAGCATCGGGGCCAGCTCCTTCCATGCTTCTTTCACCTGGGTCGCTCCTTTCTATGCCAAGTTTGGAGTCGATACCTGGCATGGACGATGCAGTACTGACTGTCACAGGTCCTGACCTCCAGTACCAGCATCCATCCCTTAAGGATCCTTTTTTGCACCCTACAGGATCTTATATTCCTATATACTTAAGTAGATCCGCCGGTGCCCAGGCTAGTTCTTCAGGTCTAGCCTATCCAGGGACGGTTCCCTATGGAGATCCTTCTTTTCAGAATTTCCTCCTGGATATGGCAAGATCTCTTGCTATTCCTATCCCTGACCATGATCCTACACAAGGCTCTGTTTCTACTGAAGAAAAGGAAAACATAATGCTTCCTTTACATCATTCCTTGCAGGATCTTCTTCTAAGAATGTGGGAAGCACCTTTAAAGGTACCCTCACCTTCTAGAGCAACTGATCTTCTGTATCAGGTGCCCCCCTCTCCAGGGTTTCAAAAGACTCAACTGCCCCATCATTCCATTGTGGTGGAATCAGCAATGAGGAAGGTGAAAAGTAAGAAGAAGCACTCTTCTTACCCACCAGGTCGTGAGTCTAGGACACTAGATGCCTTTGGACGTCAAACCTTCCAGAAATCCATGCTGTCAGCAAGGATTCTCTCATATTTTTTTTTATATGAGTCTATCTCTTCAGGAGGTCACAAAGAAATTATATCTTTTGACTCCTTTTCTCTCAGAGCCCAAGACTGCAAACCATTCCTTACTACTTAGTCATATACAAAGTATCTCTTGGTTTCTTACTCGTGCTTCCCTAGACTCTTTTGAGTCTGTTAGCAGAACCTCTGCTATAGCCATAGGGGTACGACGTAGAGCCTAGCTTCAAGCTTCAGACTTAAACAAATGGGCACAACAAACACTGGGTAATACTCCTTGCACTGGAGAAAATCTCTTCAATAAGGAGTCTTTACATCAGGTTGCTCAGTGGTCCACTGACTTCCCTGTTTCTGAAGGCTATTCTAAGCCTTCTCCTTCCCCAGCAGGTAGGAAATGCCCTACCAAACCTTCTTTCCGTAGGAGGAGGAGGTTTTACTCTTCTCCTGCCCATCATACAGATGTTCCCAAGCAGGGGACACATCGCCCTGGTCTGAAGAATCCAAACTCTCGCCAGGCTAAACAAACCCAGCAACCATAGGGTTCTGGTTAATCTGTTTCTGCCTCTTGGAGTTTACAACCTACAGTTGACTTCTTCTCTGCAGAAGTTTTTTACTGTTTTTCATTCAAGACTCTACACATGGATTCCTTTCCCCAGGACATCCAGTTGCTCCTAGGTATGCTGAGCTGTCAGGATATTCATGTCTATAGGTCACAGGTTTCTCCTCTTTTCCTGCCAAGAAGAGAGGTTTAACAACTATCCCATGATAGTTTTCTGTACCAACATGAATTTTTTCCTTCCACAGACTTACCATATGGTAAGTCACCCTTCAGCTCCTGTTTCTCTACCCTCTTATCCAGGGTTTCCCCTGTACGAGGGGTACCATACCACTGGAGGGCTTCTTAGCCTTTCTTTCCAGTCCAGTGTGGAGTTTTTTCTCTTGAGTAAACTCCCTCCCTTTGCCTGGGCAGCTTATCAGACAGGAACAAGAATTTCTCCCTTGTTCTGTCTGTTGTTTCTGTTTTTACACAGAAAGATTCTCTCTGCTGTCTTATTCAGCAGCTGCCCATGCAGGAGTTCCAGTGATTGGACTACTGGTACTTTTCCACAAGTTTCCAGTCTTGTCCTCCACTACTTCCTGTCTAGCCTTAGTAATGATTCCTAGACAGTGCATACATCTTTCTTGGATATCCCTTATCACTTCAGGCTTATCACACTATCTTCTATTCTTGCCATCTCCAATTCCTTTGGGTTTGGCAGCATAGTTGACGTGGCTGCTGGATTTTCTCCAACAGCCAGCTCTATCTCCCAATTCTCCTGCATAATGCTCTCTGCAATCCTACAGAGAAGCTTTCCACTATGGGCCCTTGCTAGAGAGCATGGGGTTTTTTCTCTAATGACTATCCTATATGGTTGGAAAAGGCTTCCTCAGTCATTTCCCATGACTGTGAGGGTTCTTCACACCCTACTATCTCCTTTTAAAATAAAGGACATAAGCCTTCTCTACGTGAAAGTCTAAAGAGTTGTCCAATTCCTACAGGGAATATGTTCTCTTTTCCTTGCAGCTTGTCCTCATAGTATCCTAATCCTTCATGGACAGCACATATTTAACTAAAAAACGCATGATACCCTTTTTGTCCCTCGAGTGGGTCAACCTGGTATCTCATCCTATGCATTTTCTGTCCATTTACCATACTAGAGTTCTACAGGACTCAGGACTTGCTGTTACAGACTGATATTATCCTCTTTTTTTTCATGCAACCATCCTGGTTTATTTCACTGGATAGCATTCCTGCACCATCATAACCAGGGGGAATAGATTCTCTATATATCTTCTCAAGTAGGTTCCACCTTCTTGTTATTGGACGAATCTTTCCTCTTCACATCTCCCATGTGAATATTCTTATAGGCATATCTCTGTCTGCTTAATTGCAGACATTTATCTTTAGACCTATATATTTATATATGTATATATATCTATATACATCTCTATAGATACATATGTCTGTCAGCTGCGTGTGCATATGTTATGCCCCTCTAGATCTCACTATAGACATATATATATATATACCCATATATATATGTATATCCATATATATATATATATATATATATATATATGTGTGTGTGTATCTGTCGAGATGCTTCATTATAGGTAGATATGTATTTACATACTTATCTCTCTAACTGTCTATGCTCATAAAGGTTTTACCTTCCTATATGTTCCAGACAGTGGGCTTGCACATGTTCATGCTGTTCCACAGTATGTTTGGGGTATTATGCACACAACCACTGCTGTGGTACTGACAGCTCCCACCATAACCCTAGGTTTAGGTATCCCTGAAGCTCCATGCTCCAATATCTTCCTACCTCTCACCAGTTAGGAAAGACATGGTGGATCTTCAGTAGATCTGAGGTTTCAACTCCTCAGACATCTGTCCTTTCTTTGGGAATACGTGTTTTTTCCCATACCCCTTCTTTCCTCAAGGACTAGGCCAGTTTGTCCAAATCGGTCTGTCTTCCTCTTTTGCTCCTAACTGTGAGTAACTCTGTAGCCAAAAGAGTTTTCAGCTTTTTCCATAAAGCTTCCCACTAAAGACCTACCGTTTTTGTACTACCCCAGCTGACTCCTGGGGTCACCTGTCACTTCCAGATTTTGACCTTCACCTTCATTTCAGTAAGGTCACCTTGAAGATTCCTCTACTGGATCCCCAGTAGACTCCATTAACCTCTCTACTTCCTGCAGTCCAGTAGGTGAGGTCCATATTGTAATTGTTCATTTCAATATATTTCATGATAATTATCATACATACAAGGACTCCTTGCCTGTAGTCCTATCTTAGGTTAGCTGTTTTCTACAGCTCCTCTCTTTTTCAACTCCTACCCTCCATTCTCAGGATGCCAGGCCATATGAGGTGTAGCATGTTTCACTCTCCAACATGCTAGGGCTCCAGGCATCTTAGCTTGGGAGTCCCCATATGTGAAGACTCATTCCTGCTTGTTCCTGGAGATAGCACAGTTACTTACCTGTAACAGGTGATCTCTGGGAACAGCAGGAATAAGTCTTCACAACCCACCCACCTCCCCTAGGAGTTGTATCTCTATCTTTCCTTTCCTCTCTCTTTCTCTTTGTCTCAGCTATAAAACTCAACTGAGGAGAGACAGTTGGAAAGGCGGGAAGGCAGCACGCAGGCGCTGAGGGATGCTCCCAAAAGCTTTCTGATTGGACGCTGGGGAGCGTTCCCGCGCAGGCTCCGTCGGTACCGACGTACCCATATGTGAAGACTTATTCCTGCTGTTCCCAGAGATCACCTGTTACAGGTAAGTAACTGTGCTTTATGCTATTTGAACATTGTACTCCTTGTATGCATGTAAAGTACATGTGGTTGTTTGTCCACATTTAGCAGAAGTATTTCTAAGGAGAGGGTCAGGGTGGGGATTGCAAAAGTGCATGTACTTTTACTATTTTCAACTAAGCACTAGAACTAAGGTAGTTTCCCCCTCTAATTGTTTCCAGGACCAGCTGTTCCATGATATGGGCGCATATTCATCAGGACCTTCCAGGGATATAAAGTTTGTAGATGTAAATGACTGGTTCATGGAGCAGAACCAGTCATTTACATCTACAAACTTTATATCCCTGGAAGGTCCTGATGAATATATGCCCAGTTAGTATTAGGGCAATTGAAATCTACCATTATTGCATTTCCAAATTTGTTAGCCTCCCTAACCACTGAAGATACTGTGGTGCTAGGGTTCAAACTGAGATTTTACAGATAGAAATTGGATGTGTGATGGAAAAAAACATTAGCACGGAGAGTAACTACCACACATTTGGACAGGATAAATAGTGAGATGGTGGACAACTAACAAATTAGGTATCACAGTAATAATGGGAGATTTCAGTTATCCCAATATTGATTGGGTAAATATTCATTGAGACACGCTAGGGAGGTAATATTTCTAGATGCAATTAATGATTGCTTCAGGGAGCAGATGGTCCCGGAACTGAAGAGAGGGGAAACTAATCTAGATCCTCATTGTGATGCAGGATCTTCTGCAATAGATAACTGGTGGGGTCACTTGGCAATAATAACATAATCACATTTATCATTATCACTGAAGGGATGCGTTAAGGAAAATACTGCAGTGGTATTTAATTTTAAAATGGGGGGAATATGATAAAATGAGGAGTAGCCTAGTGGTTGGGGCAAGGTACTTCAGGCCGGAAGGTCGGGGGTTCAAATCCCACTAGAGGACAGCAACCTTGGGCCGGAAGGACTGGGGTTTCTAGTCCCACAGATGCTCCTTGTGGTCTTGGGCAAGCCACTTAACCCTCCATTGCCCATGTTCCCTGTAAGTATTAGTGTATGTGTCTCATATCCCTGCGTGTTAAATGTATCCCCCAATTGTGTTGTGACCGCTTTGATTGAAGGATAAGGCGGTATACAAAACTGTCTAAATAAAAATTAAAATGAGGAAATTAGAAAACAAACGAAAAATAATAGTTGAAAAGGTTAAAAGTTTGCATGCATCATTGACACTGTATAAAAAACACCTTCTTAAAAGCACAGATTGCATTTATTCCATGAATTAGAAAAGCTTAAAAGGCCACCAAATGAATGCTAGCATAGTTAAAACGTGAAGTGAAAAAAGCTAATAAAATGAGAGGTATTTTTCAAAACTGGAAAGTGGATCCAAATGAAGAAAATAGGGAAGAGTATGAATGCTGGCAAATTAAATGTTAAGCATTAATAAGGCAGACCAAAGATTTGAACAGGAGCTTGAAGAAAGCAAAAACTCAAATACATTTTCAAGTATATTCGAAAGAAGAAGCCTGTGAGGGAGTTGGTTGGATATTAGAGAACTGAGAGGTAAAAGGAGTGCTGAGGGAAGAGGATGACATTCTTTGCTTCACAATTAAAGGGAAGGTATTGGGGAGCTACTTATGCCAAAAATGTTCTGTAAATAATCCTCAAAGGGAACTGATGAAAATCACGGTGAACAAGGAAAGTGTATTAGAGTAAACTGACAACAATAGTGTAACAAATCACCAGAATCAGATGGTATATTTTTCAAAGTTCTGAAAGAAGTGAAATGAAATTGCAGACTTGCTTGCAATTTCTAAATTCTCTAAGATCAGCTACAGTACCTAAGAATTGGAGGGTGGTTAATGTAAGGCCTATTTTTTATAAAGCGTTTCACTGAAGACTGGTGAAACTGATGTTGGTGCTGGGCAAAATGGTAGAAGCTATTTTGAAAAACAAAAATACTGGCCATCTGGATTGACAGATTAATGGGGCAGAGCCAATATGGATTTAGCAAAAGGTAGTCTTGTCTTAAAAATCTGTTTCATTTTCTTGAAAGATGTTAATAAACTTGGGGCAAAGAGTGAACTGGATATAGTGTATCTAGATTTTTAGAAAATGTTTGACAGAGTCCTTCATAAAAGACTCATCATGAAATTAAGCAGTTACAGGTACGTGACACTGTCCTATTGCAGATTGGTGACTAGCTAAAAGATAGAAAATGGAAAATGGAACTGAATAGCCATTTCTCTTAATGGAGAAGGATAAAAGCATGGAGAGTGCCCCAGAGGTCTGTACTTGGACTGGTGCTTTTTAACATATTGCACGTATTTCTGGAACATTTATGAATGAGTGAAGTGATAAAATTTACAAATGACACAATTCAAAGACTGGGAGATTTGGACATATAAATGGTAGATGAAATTTTGTGAACCATTGCAGAGTGATGCAGATGGGGAAGAGTAAGCCTAACTATAGATATGCAATGCTGGAGTCCGTATTATGTGCCCCCACCCATGATAAGGATCTTGGTGTCATTGTGGACAATATTTTGAACAGAGAATTGTAGCTGCCATGTTAGTCTGCTTGGTTATGTGGAAATAAGGGCCAACAAATCATTTCCATGAAAACCACATCTTCATGCAAAACACTTAGAGAAAAGCTGCTACAATACAAGTAAAGGAAAACTATGGAACAAGTATGACGTGTAGCTAGAAAATGTAAGAACAATTATAAAAGAGCTTCAATCCTGATGTCTGGAAAAAGAATTATTAAAATAAATCTTCTCTGCCCTTCCCCCAATTTTAACCTTCCAAGAAACATCCATCCTGAAACAAAGATGTGTAAAGAATAAACTCCAGATCTGAGGTGCTGGTGTCAAGCTTGGGGAGTATTTGGTCAAGCAGAGTGTCCTTGTCAAATACTTTGAAGCGATGATGAGTGATTGGTGTTGCCCAAGCTGAATGGGATTTATTTATTTAACAGTTCTTATCTACCGCGCTCTTTGTTTTCAGTGCGGTTTACAATGAAACAAAATGACTCTCAGACATATAGACTGTCCTGAGTTTACATACAACAGGGAAGGCAACAAGGGTTTCAACTTTGGGAAACTTATATACAGATTGTGAGGTAGGCTATTTACAGTGAATGGATTCTATATCAGTGATGTGGATCATGATATAGGACCGTTGCTAATTCATATTACAGCTTACACTGTGTTGCGGAAGATGGAGAGGTATTTCCAGGTTGTGGGAAGTGTGTAATGAAAAGGTAGTGCTTTAAGGTTTTTCTAAATTGCATGAGGTCACTGGTTGCTCTGATTGGGGGTGGGAGGTTGTTCTGGCATCTGGGAGCGTAGTACGCGAATGCTCTATTAGTTGCAAGTGCGCATTTTGTGGTTTCTCTTGGAATGGTTAGCGTGTTGATAGCTGCTGATCTCTTGGGTCTGTTATTGAGTGGGTGGTTGAGTAGTGTGGAGATTGAGGAGGGAGATATTTTGTTAATGGCCTTGAAGGTAATGAGTAGAGCTTTATATAATATCCTGCAGCTTATCGGGAGCCAGTGTAGTTCCCTTAGAATGGGGGTTGTGTGTTGACTCCGTGTTGCTCCGCATAAAATGCGGGCGGCTGCATTCATGCATTTATAGGAAAGTCAAAGGATATCATGTGGTGGTCAGACCAGGGTACAGGCCTTACTTGGTAGGTGAAGCGAGAGTTGGGGGAATGAAGGTTGGAGGGTACGAAAACCAAGGGTATTTCCGCCGGTGTGCATCTGAGTTTCAATGATCTGGGAGAGATCCATTGAGTTTAAAGTATCGAGGAATGCCATAGCTTGAGCTGGGGGTAAAGAGTTCAGGTTAAAGTCGCCTAGAATTATTGTTTGTCTACCGTTGTTGGTAAAGTTGGTGGCCAGCTCGATTATGGTAGAGAGGTCATCTGAATCAGAGGTAGGGGCTCTGTATATTAAGCTTATTGGTAGAACTTTGCTTTTGAGGGTTATGGTGTTTAGAGTGGAGGATGATATGGTGGTGACTACTTTGAGGTTTAGTTGCTTGTTTGATAAGATGAGGGTTCCACCGCTTGTGCGACGTGCTCTGAGGCAGTGGTGAGCATCCATGGTGGCTGGGGTGAGTTGATTTATTTATTTTATTTATTTACATTCTCTTATATACCGCGCTATTCTGCATCAGTGCGGTTTACAATGAACAAACTGAAATTACATTGAACAGGGCATTATAACTTGGAGATAACTATTTTACACGGAACATGGGCTATGGAGGGTTAAGTGGCTTGCCCAAAACCACAAGGAGCACCTTTGGGACTAGAAACCCCAGTCCTTCCGGCCCAAGGTTGCTGTCCTCTAGTGGGATTTGAACCCCCGACCTTCCGGCCTGAAGTACCTTGCCCCAACCACTAGGCCACTCCTCCACTCCTTTATAATAAGATGTCTGCGTCGGTTAGATTTAATAAGATGTCTGCGTCGGTTAGCCATGATTCAGTTATACACATGACAATCAAATTTGATCCTGTACGTAGTCTGCAATGGGTGTGGAATTTGTTATGAATAGAGCGGGCATTTATTAGGGAGCACTTAATTGTTTGAGCTTGTTGATGGTGTGGTATTTGTGACTGTGTAATTTTCTTTGAGTGTATGTGGATAAGTTGATGTGATCTTTTATGAGGGTGAGGAAACCATGTTTGTGTTGCTAGCTGTTGTCTGGGATTATAGAGGATTGGAATCAAGCAGTTCCAGTGCGCTGCTCTAGCAGGTCTTTGATAAAAGGGAAAGGAATAGTATGGCTTGTATCCACTTCATTTCTGCTGTTATGGAGTATGGGTTTTATTGCGTGGTGGTCTCTGTAAATGTGATGGCGCCCAATTGCTATTTATGATACGCTGTTTTGAGTGATGCACTTCAATGGCTGTTGGGCTATCAATTAATGGTGTAGCGTTGGCTGTGAGTGTATATCATAAAGAGAGGTATATGCCAATCTTTCCCAGAATCTTGAACTCTTTGTTGTTCCAGAGGTAGGGGGTTATAGCAGTGATTTTGGTGAGAGTTACAAGTGAAATGTTGCAAGGCTTTAGTTATAATATATTATCATAAGGATGGTAAAACTGTTTGTAGTTGTATAACATATTATGTGGATAGTTAAGGAAGCTAGGATAAACTGTGCTCTAGTCAGTGAGGAAGAGTTAAGGAGGCAATAACAGGAGGAATTACAGAGGTAGCTAAGGATAAACAGTGTTCTGGTATGGGATATTACAAATCTTTTTTTTCTCCAGGAACAAGCAGGAAGTTAGTCCTCACTTATGGGTGACGTCGACACCGACGGAGCTCACGCGGAGCAATTCCCCAACTTTCAAAGAAAGCCTTTGGGATTGCTGCCACGCATGCGTGGTCCTCTTCCCGCCCAAAGGTGCCATCTTGCTCAGTCTCCCTTTTTCCGCGGAGCCCTTCGGATGCACGTCCTCGTCCCTCGGGGAAAAGTTTTTTCGTGATCCAGCCTTTCGGCTATTTTTCCTGTAGCACTGGTCCTCTTCCTTCCCTTTGCCCCTGCTTCGGTGGTGGGCTAGGGGACCTCTTTTTTTGTCTCTATTTAGTGTTTCTCTTTGGGCCCTTTTCATGCCCTTTTTTTCCCAACCGCTGGCCTTGAGGGTTTTCGACCTCGCAGGGGCCCTTTTTGCCCCCATGGCCACAGGCTTTAAGAAATGACAGATGCTCCAAAAATATGTCGCTCACGGACACCTACGACTGCTGTCTACGGTGTTTGGGGGCTGACCACAATCCGAAGCTCTGCTCGCTTTGTAAGAAAATGTCCGCTAAGGCCCTGCTCAGCCGCAAGCAGAAATCCTATGACATTTTCTGCAAGGCAGCCCCGGGATCCCTGGTGGCACCTCACCCTACCGATCCACCGATTGCAGGGTCCCCCATAGTGACCCCGCACCCCAGGCATCACTCCGATCAGGGTTCGCCCAAGGTGGAACAGAAAAAGAAGACGCCGCCCTCGAAGTCACTGTCGGGGGCTCTGGACAAGTGTGAGCGGTCTCGTGCTCACTCCCATAGCCCCCCTCGGCGTTCCCGAGATTCGGACAAGGAGCGGCCTCGAAAGGTACCTCGTACAGACATGGAGACCTCCGGCGATGGCGCCCAGTCTCCTGAGGGTCGTCCCGGTGAGGACCCTCTCTCCTCCTCTATGCCAGACCCGGTAACCCTGGCGTTGGCATCGCAGGGACCCACTCCTGAGTGGGAGTCCTTTTATACTGGCACTGGAGCGCAGCGTTTCTGCCTTCCTTGCTGCCCAGCACAGCTGGCTCATGGCCCGAGACTGAGGGTCACTTGACCGGGATCCCGAAAACTGCATTGGAAACCCCCAAGAGCTGCGGGCCTCATGAGTGTCCTCTGCACCGGTCTCACTTGCTGTCCCGTTCCTCGAGGGCGAGGTCTTCCAGAGCCAGTGCATCCAGCTCCAAGCAAGCCTCCGCCAGGGGGCGCGGGGATCATCTTGACTCCGAGTCCCTCTCAGATCTCTTGGGCTGGGAATCGGATGGGGACACTTCCCCAGAGACCCTCGCCCACAGGGATCTCCCCTCTGACCTGTCTCCGCCCACCTCGTTAAGGCGGTCGCCTCCTGAGGACACCCCTTTCCTGGCATTTGTGCGAGATATGGCTCGGGCCCTCAATCTGCTGACGCAGACTGAGGAGGAGCAGAGAGCAGAGGAACTTGACGTTTTACAGTACGAGTGTCCACCCAGGGGAGTCTCTTACGGTTCCGTTAATGACCTTCCTTTCCCGGCTGCTTCTCAGCATGTGGGAAGCACCCGCCTCAGTCCCTATTGTCAGTAAAAGACTCAATGCCATGTATAGGGTCTAGCGCGGCCCGGGGTTTCGGAAGACCCAGCTTCCTCACACCTCCATGGTAGTCGAGTCTCCGATGTAGAAACAGAAGAGCCCAAAGTTGCACTCTTCGGTCCCACCCATCAGGGAGTCCCTTGCCCTCGACACCCTCGGGCAGAAGGCTTACCAGGGATCCATGCTAGCATGCCACATCCAGGTGTACCAGCTATATATGGGTATGTTCCTTCGTGACCTTGCCAAAGAGCTCGGCGGGATTTCCAGGAACAAGCAGGAATGTAGTCTTCACATATGGGTATCGTCGGTACCGATGGAGCCCGCGCGGGAACGCTCCCCAGCGTCCAATAGGAGAGCTTTTGGGAGCATCCCACTGCTCCTGCGCCACTGCCTTCCCGCCTTTCCAACTCTCCCTCTTCAGTTTTTCGTTTTCTGCGGAGCCGACAGGCAGCAAACCCTGTCACCGCAGAAAATCTTCTTTTTTGTGGTCGCGTCTGCCTTCCTGTTGATGCCTATGCTGGTACCACCGGTGCCTTTTTTATTTTCTTATTTCTTTTCTTCTTAAAAAAAAAAAAAAAAAGAACTTATTTTTTGAGGGTCTGTCCCTTCTTGGTGCTAGGTGCCATTTTGGGCACTAGGCCCTCTTTTCTTCCAAAATGGAGAAACCATCTAGTGGTTTCAAAAAATGTTCAAAATGTAGCGGTACTATTTCTGCTACCCATGATTAGTGTCTTAAATGTTTAGGTCCTGACCATTTGCCATCGGAGTGTCTCCTTTGTAGAAAGATGACCACGAGAGGCCTGCAGAACAGAGCTGCAAAACTCGGCACCCTCTTTGCCTCGGATGCAATGTCCATTGCATCGCCATCGTCCAGGGCTTCATCTTCCTCTCATGGATCTCAGGTAACTAAGCCCAGGTCTTCCAAGACCGGCCAGTCCTCAAAGGGTAGATCTCCTTGTAAACATCAAGATGCTACTAGCATTGCCCTCGAGGAAAACACACCGGCCAAACAGCCCCGGCGGGTGGCCCGACCTCCAAAGCATTAATGGGGTTCCAGTATGTTCCCTAAGCTTCCACCTCTGGAGAACGATTGGTGCCATGTTCTGATATTATGGCCTGCTCCGCTGGTACCGATACCCAGTCATCGGCAGGCTTCATGGATCAACATATCCTGGCCATTAAGCGAAATCTTGCTTTATTAGCAGCCTCAGTACCGCTAAAACCGCTACAATTGACGCAGTTGTCCATACCGATTTCGGTACCGAATGTACCTGCATCGACCGATGCACCTCTCTCCATGCTTTCTCCTATGCCAGCCCTGGAATTGGTCTCCAGCATCAAGGCATTCCGATGTCGACTTTGTTAGATACCGCTGACCAGCAATACAAGAGCATCCAGCCCGACGGTACTTCGAATCCTCCGAATCCGATGATTCCGAGGACTCTGTCGGTACCGGAGTGGTTCTTCCGGAGGATCCCTCTCCTTCACCACAGCGTCGGCTGTCTCCTCCAGAGGACTTGTCCTTTCAGGACTTCATACGTGATGTAGCACGGGGACTTTCGATCACCATGACCCCTGAGAAGGAACCGAGAGCTGAAGAATTAGAAATTTATCAATATCCCGCAGCTCCTAAGGAGGCTGCTACCCTTCTCATTCACCGAATCTTGCATGATCTCATGCTTAGGATGTGGGAAACACCCCTGACGATTTCTCCACATTCTAGGAGACTCGATACCATGTACTGGGTACCACAATGTCCCGGTTTCCAAAAAACACAATTACCACCATGGTGGTGGAATCGGCAATGCGTAGGATCAAGAGTGCTAAGATGCATTCATCCAACCCTCCCGGTCGTGAATCGAGAACACTCGATGCCTTTGGACGTCGATGCTTTCAGTCCTCGATGCTATCGGCTAGAATAAGCTCTTACATACTTTATATGGGTATATTTCTTCAGGAGGTTACAAGAGATTTGGAACTCATGGAACAAGAGGGCTGACTTTCTCACTCTGGTCAAACATGCCCAGAATCTATCTAAGTTCATGAACTGTGCAATCTTTGATTGCTTTGAGTGCATTAGCAGAACCTCTGCTATCTCCATCTGTGCATGTCGCATTGCCTGGTTCTCCAGGACCAAGCAGGAAGTCAGTCCTCACTTATGGGTGACGTCGGCGCCGACGGAGCCCTCGCGGAGCAATTTTCCCCAGCTTTCAAAGAAAGCCTTTGGGAATTGCAGCGCGCATGCGCGGTCCCCTTCCCGCCCAAGGGTGCCATCTTAGCCAGTCTTCTTTTTTCCGCGGAGCCCTACAGACGTACCCGTCGTGTCCCCGCGAAAAAGTTGATTTTTCTTCATAATTTACTCTTTTTTCCTTCGGTTCGACGCCGGTCTTTTTCCCGCCCGGACTCGCGACGCCGGTCACGAGTCCTCTTCTTCTTTTTCGGTTTTTCTGACTTAGTCAGTTTTCGTTTTCGGTTTTTCCCTGGCAGCCCGGTCCTTTGACCTCGCCGGGGCCCTTTTTCCCCCGATGGCTGCCAGTGGTTTCAAGCGGTGTGGTCAGTGTGACCGAAATATGTCACTGACTGACACACACGACCATTGCCTCCGCTGCCTGGGCCCGGATCATGAAGAAATGATCTGTGGGCCTTGTGGCAAACTCTCCTCCAAAGCGTTGAGAAGTCGGCGGCATCAGCGAGATAGAATCTTCGCTGACCCCAGCCGTACCCGGACCTCGTCGGAGGCCTCCGCGTCCAGGGGTTCCAGCTCGGACCGTCGCCGGAGTTCCTCCGACAGGGGTTCTCCCTCCGGGGACCATCGACGAAAGGTGAAACCCGCGAGGGCGGCGTCGGTGGACGCTCCTGGCTCCGCGAGGGCCAGGTCGCATAGCCCCGATAGCCGCCCCGGGTCCTTGGAGAAGGAGCACCTCACGAAGCGACCTCGCCTGGAGTCGGAGCTGCCTGCTCGGGTAAGTCCTGTGGTCCTTCTGGACTCGCCTCCACGACAGCCGACGTCAGGCCCGACGCCGTCGGGGCCCGAGTCGGGGGCTGCTGGGTCACCTGAGCTCGGACTCAGGTTGACGGCCTTGGAGAGCAGACTGTCTGCCTTCATGGACCAGCAGCGGGCACTGCTCGCTGGCTTCGCTGGCGCCGCTGCCCCGACCGCCGGGACGTCGACGTCTAAGTCGACCCCGGAGACCGAGCCGATCCAAGAGTCGATGCGAACTCGAGTCGATCCTCGGTCGAGGTCACCCTCGGCCTCCCGTTCGGGACCGAGGTCGCCGACGCCGACTCCCTCGGCGTCGGGGCGGCAGGCGCTGCGCCCTGCCCGGGCCGACCCCACCGAGTCCTCGTCGGAGTCGGTCTGGGAGTCTGAAGAGGAAGAGTCGCCTGATTCTTTTCGGACTCGGTGTGTCCCCTCGGACTCACCTGAGTCCGAACCTCGGAAGCAGTCCCCCCCGGAGGATGCCCGGTTCTCGGACTTCGTCAGGGATATGGCCAAGGCTTTGGCCTTCCCTGCGGACCCCGAGGAGGAGCCTCGAGCCGAAGAGCTCGACGCCCTCCAGTATGACTCTCCCGCCCGGGAACACTTTACTGTACCGGTTCCTCCCATGCTGGAACGACTACTCTTCCGCATGTGGGAGAGTCCGGCCACCTCGCCAGTCCTGAGCAAGCGGGTCGATTCTATCTATCGAGTCCGCAAGAGCCCTGGCTTCCAAAAAGCACAGCTACCACACCATTCCATGGTAGTGGAATCGGCCATGCATCGTCTTAGGAGCCAGAAGATGCACTCCTCGGTGCCTCCTGGCAGGGAGGCCCGTAACCTGGATGGCCTTGGTAAGAAGTGTTTCCAGGGCTCTATGCTTGCGTGTCGTGTCCAGACCTACCAGCTATACATGGGCATGTATCTCCGAGACCTGGCTAAAGAGCTAGCCGGATTCTCCGCTGGTTTGTCCGAGGAACCCTTGCGGAGGTTCCTGGCCTTGTCCACTGGCATTCGGGAATGCTCAAAATTCATGTCCCGAGCAGCCTATGATGGCTTTGAAGCGTCGGCTCGAGTGGCCGCAGCCGGCATCGGTGCCCGCCGACAGGCTTGGCTTCAGTCGTCTGACCTTGAGCCCTGGGTGCAGGACAAGTTGGTCGATGTCCCCTGCCGAGGCGAAAACCTCTTTGGCAAGCCCATGGCTGAAAAGGCTGCACAAATTGAGACGGAGACTCTCACCAGGACTAGGCTTTCTAGGAAGACCTCCGCCCCTTCCCAGAAAAAGAAGGGCTCGGGAAAGAAGTCCTTTTACCCGAGGAAGGCGGCTGCCTACAAACAATACCCCCAATATCAGGCCCCTGCAGCTCCCCAACAGGGCCAGCAGGCCAAGGGACGGGGTAACGGGTCCCGTAGGCAGCAAGCCCCCAAGCCTGCGCCACCAGCCCCTGCTCAGCAGGGTGGGAGTTTTTGACTCCTTAAGCATAGCCTCTCCCCCCCCCCGCTGGTCCCTCCCAGCACCGGAGGCCGGCTGGTTCACTTCGCCCACAGGTGGTCCAGCATCACCTCGGATGCCTGGGTGCTTCAAGTCATGCGAGAAGGCTATCTTCTCCACTTCCACCAGGTCCCTCCCTCCTATTTTCCGGGAGAACCTCCACGACCCCCTCTGCACAGGGAATTACTCCTTCAGGAGTTAGCAGGTCTTCTACAGGAACAGGCGGTGGAACCGGTGCCCCACCACCTGAGAGGTCAAGGCTTTTATTCCAGGTATTTTCTGGTACCAAAAAGGACAGGAGGCCTCAGACCCATCCTGGACTTGCGCAACCTCAACAAATTCCTCGTGCGGGAAAAGTTCAAGATGCTTACCCTTGGAATCCTTCTGCCCTACCTCCAGCAGGGAGATTGGCTATGCTCCTTGGATCTAAAGGATGCCTACACGCACATCCTTATCCACCCAAACCACCGCCAGTACCTAAGGTTTGTGGTGGCCGGAAATCATTACCAGTACAGGGTACTGCCCTTTGGCCTGTCCTCCGCACCGCGAGTCTTCACAAAATGTCTCGCGGTGGTGGCGGCCCATCTCCGGCTTCACGGCCTCTATGTCTTTCCGTACCTCGACGACTGGCTCATCAGAGCAGCGTCCGCTCCAGAGGTCACCAACGCCACATGCCACACGGTGACTCTTCTACAGTACTTGGGCTTTGTTATAAACTTCGCAAAGTCCACTTTGCTCCCCTCACAGGATCTCGAGTTCATCGGTGCAAGGCTGCACACTCCTCAGGCGCGAGCGTTTCTACCGCTCGACAGAGCTCAACGGCTCATGGACCTAGCCGACCGTTTTCGCAGCCAGCCCCTGGTCTCCGCCAGGCGCTTCCTGAGGCTACTCGGCCATATGGCTTCCACCATCCATGTGACCCCCAATGCCCGCCTGAATATGCGGCCTGCTCAATGGTGTCTCCGCCAGCAGTGACAACAAGCCACAGGCGGCCTAGCAGAGCTAGTGCGCGTCTCCGAGCCGCTGATCTCGTCTCTCCGGTGGTGGCTTCATCGGCCGAACCTGATACTCGGCATGCCTTTCCAGTCACCTCAACCGGCCCGGGTGCTGACAACAGATGCATCCCTCCTGGACTGGGGAGCACATTGCCAAGGGGCACGTACTCAGGGCCTCTGGACCACGTGGGAGTCTGCTCAGCAGATCAACTTCCTGGAGCTCAGAGCGATCCGCCTGGCTCTCAAGGCCTTCTCCCACCTGACTTCTCACCAGTCCGTCCTTGTCCAGACGGACAATCAAGTTGCCATGTTCTACGTGAACGGGCTCCTTCCTTCTCTGCCGGGAAGCACAGAAGCTCTGCTCTTGGGCCGTCAGTCACGGCGTTCTCCTCAAAGCAGTTTATCTCCCAGGCCAAGAGAATTGCCTGGCGGACAAACTCAGCAGGATCCTCCAGCCGCACGAGTGGCGCCTGGATCCCTTGGTAGCTCAGAAGCTCTTTCTAAAGTGGGGCCTCCCCACGGTGGATCTCTTTGCCAGTCCTCACAACCGGCAACTTCCTCGCTTCTGCTCTCGTCAGCCACACCCCCTTCGGGTTGCGGCGGACGCTTTTCTACTCTCATGGTCGGGGAGCCTTTTGTACGCTTTCCCTCCCATCCCGCTAGTCTCTCGGACTCTTTTCAAGGTTCTCCGAGACAAAGCCTTCATGATCCTGGTGGCCCCTCGCTGGCCCAGACAGCCGTGGTTTCCGCTCCTGCTGCAATTAGCGGTGGAGGATCCATTCCCTCTGGGGTTACAACCGGATCTCCTCACTCAGGATCAGGGGTCTCTGCTACACCCCAACCTCAGGTCTCTCAACCTAATGGCCTGGCTGCTGAGAGGGTAGTCCTTGCTCCCCTCCTCCTGCCGGCAGAGGTGGAGGAGGTCGTCTTAGCTTCACGACGACCTTCTACCCGCAAATGCTACGCCCTTAAATGGCGTCGTTTTTCCGTTTGGTGTACCCAACAGTCTCAGGATCCCTTCTCCTGCCCGGTGTCGGTGATCTTGCAGTACTTGCTATACCTCTCTAATCTGGGACTTAAGTCCAACTCCGTCAAAGTTCACCTCAGTGCTCTTTCAGCACATCATGTGCCGGTGGACGGCAGACCTCTCTCCAACGACCCTCTCGTAGCGAGGTTTCTCCGAGGTCTCCTTCTACTTAAACCACCTCTGCGCCCACCAGCGCCTGACTGGGACCTGAATGTGGTTTTACAGCGGATCACCTGTCCGCCTTTTGAACCTATGGCTACCTGTTCTCTCCATTTTCTTTCTTGGAAAACATTGTTCTTGATAGCCCTCACTTCCGCTAGACGCGTAAGTGAATTGCAGGCCCTCGTGCCTGATCCCCCTTACACTCGGTTCTACAAAAATAGGGTAGTCCTACGGACTCACCCAAAATTTCTTCCAAAAGTGGTCTCCCCTTTTCACATCAATCAGGAGGTGGTACTTCCAACCTTCTTTCCCAGACCACACCCCAGCCGAGCTGAAACTGTCCTCCATACCCTGGACTGTAGAAGGGCATTGAACTTCTACCTTGACCGTACGCGGGAGCACCGTAAAGCTGCTCAGCTTTTTGTGTCTTTTGACCCCCAATAAATTGGGGCTCCCGGTCTCCAAGCGTACTCTGTCCATCTGGGTTGCGGACTGTATCTCTTGGGCTTATGGGGCAGCCGGACTCTCCTTGGAAGGTCGAGTCACGGCTCATTGCGTTCGGGCAAAGGCTACGTCAGTGGCTTACCTCCGCTCTGTTCCGCTGGCAGACATCTGCCGTGCCGCTACTTGGTCTTCGAGCCAGACTTTTGCGGTCCATTACTGTCTCGAGAGGGAGTCCCGCAGGGACAGTGCTTTCGGACAGGCAGTCCTCCGTAATCTCTTTGAGGTCTGAGCAACTCCTACCCTCCATCCCGGATGTGGGCTACCGGTGGGTAATAATTCAGCGAAGATTCTTTCCTGCTGCGCTGCTGAGCTAGAGGGAGCTCATTTTTGTGCTTAGGGTCTCCGGTAGCCTTGAGCTTGGGAGTCCCATAAGTGAGGACTGACTTCCTGCTTGGTCCTGGAGAAAGCGTAGTTACTCACCTGTAACAGGTGTTCTCCAGGAGCAGCAGGAATCAGTCCTCACAACCCTCCCTCCTCCCCGTGGAGTTGCAATCACCTGCTTTAGTTCTTTTGCAAATTTTTATGCTGTCTTTTTTAGCTATGTCATCTGACTGGCTAAGATGGCACCCTTGGGCGGGAAGGGGACCGCGCATGCGCGCTGCAATTCCCAACGGCTTTCTTTGAAAGCTGGGGAAAATTGCTCCGCGAGGGCTCCGTCGCCGCCGACGTCACCCATAAGTGAGGACTGATTCCTGCTGCTCCTGGAGAACACCTGTTACAGGTGAGTAACTACGCTTTACAAGCATCTGATTTAGAACAATGGGTGCAAGACAAGCTGGAAAATATTCCTTGCACAGGAGAAAACCTCTTTGGCAAGGATTGGCAGAACAAAGCTTCTCAGCTTAAGTCCGAAAATACCACCTTGAACAGATTATCAAGGACCACTGCCAACCCAGCTAAGAAAAAGACAGCTAAGAAACCATTTTTCAACAAGAAAAAGAATTTCTATCCATCTTATACCCAGGCTGTCCACTGTCCAGTTCATGCTCCCCAAATGGGGCAGCAGCAACCCAAACATCAAAGGAAGGCCCAAGTTCTCAGAGCTCAACCAGCTCAGCAGACACAGCCTCCTCAGGGGCTTTGACTCCTTCCTAGAGAACTTAGTCATCCTCCCCCTAAAGGGTCCAGAGCCTCCCACTATTCCAGGCATGCTCTGTCATTTTGCCGAAAGATGGCAACAGATAACATCAGAGCAGTGGACTCTCTCCATTGTAACAGAGATGTACAAACTCCATTTCCACAGTATGCCCCTCCCACCATCACAAGACAGTTCAATTCTCAGCGTCCCTTCACTACTCTCTTGTCAAGAGGTCACCTCACTACTTGCTCAAGGAGCAATAAAGGAGGTGCCTGTGTCCCAACAGGGCATGAGTTTCTACTCCCCCCTACTTCCTCATTCCAAAGAAGACAGGGGGATACAGGCCCATACTGGACCTCAGAGAGTTGAATAAGTACCTGTTCTGAGAAAAATTCAAGATGATCTCTTTCGGAATACTTCTTCCTTACATTCAGAGTCAGGATTGGCTATGTTCTCTAGATCTAAAGGATGCATATACACATATCCTCATTCATACAGATCACTGGAGGTTTCTTTGATTCCTCTTCTAAGGAAGACATTACCAGTACAGGGTTCTACCCTTTGGACTGGCTTCTGCCCTAAGAGTCTTCACAAAATGCATGGCAGTAGTAGCAGCATTCCTGAGAACTCTGGGAATATTCGTCTTCCCCTACTTAGACGACTGGCTCATCTGAGCATCAACCGCTCCAGAAGCCAGCTCCGTGCTCTCCTCTCCTGTACAATGCAAATCCTATAGTACCTGGGACTGCTCATAAACATCCCAAAATCTCATCTCACCCCTTCTCAGTCTCTAGAATTCATAGGGGCTCTTCTAGACACAAGGCAGTCAAAGGCTTTCCTGCCACAACCACGTTGTGTTTGAATACTCCAGCTGGCCTCTCAAGCAGCTATGAAAACTTTTCTAACTGCTCGAGAAATGCTTCAGCTGCTGGGGCATATGGCATCCACTGTCCATGTGGTTCCCTATGCTCGCCTACACATGTGAGCAGCCCAGTGGACCCTAGCCTCTCAGTGGACACAGGCATCTGGCCGCCTGGGGGACAAAATCAGAAACTCTACACTCCTTATTTTGTCCCTACAATGGTGGCAATCGCTGAAAAACCTTCTCGTAGGTCCCCCTTTCAAAAGCCACTACACCAAGCCACCTTGACGACAGATGCGTCCAAGTTAGGTTGGGGAGCTCACTTGGACAATCACTCCACTCAGGGTCTCTGGACCGAGCAGGAGGCTTGCCTTCACATAAACCTTCTGGAACTCAGAGCCATCTTCTATGCTCTTCAAGTATTTCGGGACCGCCTGAGCTACAAGACTGTTCTTGTCCAGACCGACAATCAAGTAGTCATGTTCTATGTGAACAAGCAGGGTGGGACGGGTTCTCAGGCACTGTGCAATGAAGCTCTATACCTCTGGGCTTTCGCCAGAGATCTTCAAATCCACCTACTAGCGTTGTATCTTCCAGACACACACAATCTCTTGGCAGACAAACTCAGTTGAGTACTGCTGCCACACGAGTGGTCTCTTCATCCAGAGCAAATTGCTCGAATTTTGCAGATCTGGGGGAATCCAGATATAGACCTCTTTGCAAGTCCTCAGAATGCCAAACTTCCCCGGTTCTGTTCCAGAATTCCGGCTCAGAACTGTCAGGCAAGGGATGCCTTCCATCTCCATTGGGGTCAGGACTTCCTCTATGCCTACCCACCCATTCCCCTCATTCCCAAAACTCTATTCAAGCTTCGGAGAGACAGGGGCCATATGATCCTCATAGCCCCATGCTGGCCACAACAGACGTGGTATCCACTGCTTCTACGTCTCTCTCAAGCCAAGCCTCTGGAGTTGGGATGTGCTCCAGATCTTCTTTCCCAGGAGAATGGGACGCTATTGCACCCGAATCCTCAGTCTCTACATCTCAGGGCGTGGCTGCTGAGAGCCTAGAATTCCAGGATATCAACCTTTCTCAACAGGTTAAGGATATCCTTTTGGCTTCAAGAAAACCTTCCACAAGGCGGGCCTACACATTTAAGTGGAGAAGGTTCTCTATCTGGTGTTCAAAAAAGGAACTTAATCCCTTTTCAGTTCCAGTGGAGGCGTTACTGGAGTATCTCCTCCGTTTATCATCCTCTGGTCTTAAGACCAATTCAGTAAGGGTCCACCTTAGTGCCATTGCAGCTTTTCACAAGCCCTTGGATGGACAACCTGTCTCCTCTCAACCGCTTGTAGCGCAGTTTATGAGAGGTCTGCTCTTAACTAAACCTCCCATTAAGCCACCACCTGTGGCATGGGATTTGAATCTTGTCCTTGGGCAGCTTATGAAACCGCCCTTCGAGCCCTTAGCCACTACATCTCTGAATTTTCTTTCTTGGAAGGTAATCTTCCTAATTGTCGTCACTTCTGCAAGACTCAAAAGTGAGCTACAAGCTTTAGTGGCTGATCCTCCTTATACAAGGTTCCACCATGATAAACTAGTTCTTAGGACTCGCCCTCACTTTATGCCAAAGGTGGTTTCGCCTTTCCATTTAAACCAGTCTGTTTACCTTCCTGTATTCTTCCCTAGGCCTCACGCCTGTAATGCAGAAAGGAATCTTCATACTCTGGATTGTAAAAGAGCTTTAGCTTTTTACCTTCAGAGAACTAAGCAACATAGAAAGGCTTCTCAGCTTTTTGTTGCCTTTTACTCCAGTCATGGATTACCAGTTTCTAAGCAAACTCTTTCTAACTGGATTGCAGATTGCATATCCTTTGCGTATGAGAGCAAGAGACTTTCTTTTGAAGGTCATGTCACAGCTCACAATGTGAGAGCAATGGTAGCCTCTATGGCTAATCTTCGCTCAGTGTCCATTGATGACATTTGCAGAGCAGCCACTTGGGCTTTGGTACACATCTTTGCAGCCTACTAGTGCTTAGACAAGGACTCCTGTCAGGATGCCTCGTTTGGCCAGGCTGTTCTCCAGCATCTCTTTCAGACTTAGAACAACTCCTACCCGCCGTCCCGGGTTTCAGTGCCAGAGATCCATGGGAGGAAGCATGACCCATCTCAACATGGGTTTCGTAGCTTTCTGGGGTCATCTCCCTGGCATCTCTCAGCTGGGGAGTCCCCATATGTGAAGGCTACATTCCTGCTTGTTCCTGGAGATAGCGTAGTTACCTGTAACAGGTGATCTCCGGGAACAGCAGGAATTTAGTCTTCACAACCCTCCCTCCACACCTAGGAGTTGTAGGTTTTCTTTCTTTCTATTCTTTTATCTCGGCTACAAACTCTACTGAGGGAGAGCTGGAAAGGCAGCTACGCAGGCGCACTGGTGCTGCAGAGCTAGGAATCTCCAGACGGTATCTGTGAGAGAGACGGCTACACGTGGAAGGGACCCTAAGACCCGTGCCAGAAGGTATGTGAAGAGAGATCCAGTGTCCAGGGATCTGGATTGGAAGGCTGGACATAAGAACTGGACTACATACTGGCCAGGCTATATAGAGAGGAACTCTAACAGCAATGGAAGCTCAGGTATGAACACTGATCTATGCCCTAGCTATAACCTTGAAAGACAGCAGGGAAACAAGTATTCTCCTGAAAGTGCTCCATTGAGAGATTCATCTGTGCCAATCCATGATATTGAACCCATGCTTGTTGAAGAAGGGGGAATGATTGCAGATGAAGAATGTGTTTATATGGACTGCTCTCTGTCCAAACTCCTTTGGTGATTTTCTGTTATAAAGTACAGCAACCATCCCAAAGAAATACAAACTTGTTCTTTAATCTACTCAGAAAAGCTCCTGAAGCAGGATTTGACCCACACAGTAGAAAGCAAACCAGCTAAGGGGTTTCAGCTGGATAACTGCTAGCAATTGAGCCTTACCTAATTGCTTGTGAGCTAGGAGAGAATCACTTCTGAATCTATGTGGGAAGTTATCAGAAGTTAACCTGAAAAGAACAGTTTTTTTCTTTCTTTGTGGCTTTTCGTTTGTTGTTTGATATATGCTAAGAAAACATTAGCTAATGCCTGACAAGTTTGAATGTTGTTTTCCTGATTTTGATTTTGTTTTTCCAAGTTAAACACTGGAAGCAAGTAAACCTGATTTATGTGCTACCAAGCATATCTGTGTTGGGAGAAATAACCCCATAAATAAATATCTTATTGGCTTTACCCAAAAGCACAACTAATTATTGTGAGCAGCTGTGTCTGGTGTGAATGAACTGCATTGCCCACAATCCCTTGCAAATCATATAGATATATGCACTTGCCAAGACTGAAGATTCTCACCCAGGCAGCCGTCTGACAGGGCACCCCATGTAAAAACAAGTTTTGCATATGAGCTGACTGCATGCAAAGCCAACACTACAGTCACACATAAATAACATAACAAAGAATATCTACTGCAAATTTGAGGACTCTTCAAGGGCTGCAACCACTTCTTGAACACCAGGACTACAGGACATTTTCCAGCTATGATACTTTCCCCCACATGAATTACTGTAATGCAATCCTCCAAGGCCTACCAAAAAGCCATTTACTCCTGCTACAGCTTGTCCAACATACAGTGGCTAGGGTACTCACTGGGGTGCCCAAAGGCACCCATATCACCCCCATCTTGAAGGAGCTCCATTGGCTATCTCTATTAGGTAGGATAAAGTATAAGAACATCATGATGGTATTTAAAATCTGTCATGAGCAATCCTCGGACTACCTTTGGACTATAAGGAAACTCCCTAACAATTGGCAAAGAAAAAATACCGCAGGCACCTCCTCACCTCTCCCCCGGACTTCATTAAAGTCAACCAATCAGCCTGTTTACCCTCATTCTCCTTACATACTCCGGCATTATGGAACATCCTACCCTTACAGGTCATAACTACCACAGACACTATGGACCGGGAAGCTCGTAAAAACACACCTGTTCAAAGAACACTTTGAGGGAGTCACATAAATACAGACACAGCTGCTATGCACTATGGGTTCTTTCACAGCACCCGTTATAATTACACAGGTACACTAAAAAATATTTTTTTTAAACTGCCTCTAATGTTTCGATTGATTTTTACGTTTTTTGGTGCGCTGAATCCAAATCTGGTAACCAATTTGCTCCATCACGTACAGATATTTTGCTACATTGGGTTAGCAGTTTGAGGTGAACGTTTCAGATTGAGTGCGATCGAGATAAAAGTTTCTTGGATGAATTCTTTATACTAATTGTTTAGTAGTTATTCAAATAAGAATAAAGAAAATTGTAACAAGGCAGCACATAAGAATAGAGTAATGTCAACAAAACACACTGTGATGGTAGCAAAATTGTCTGCACTTAAAACAGCCACATACATGTGCACAAACATTGAGCATATAAGAGCGAGGTTAGACACAAAGCAAAGCAAAGAAATGTGCAAAAAATGTTGTACAGGTATGTATGTAAGAATAGAAAACGCAAACCGCACCATTGCAATACATGAAGACAAACACCCGATGGTGTGAAAATAAAATTCTAATAAATGAGATCCGACACTGTGGTAATAACTAGCAAATTTTTATTTCAAAGTTTAGTAAAAACACGATATTTGTCAACACAGTTTAGATTTTAAAGTCATTCTTGGGTCAATCAATCTCCTGGTGGGCCCGTTTCTTCTTCCCCCGAATGCTTCTCTTGGTGCGCTGCTTGGCGTATTTTTCATCTGGGGTTTCCCGCAGCAGCAACCAGCAGAAATCAGCCATCATAGTGGTGTTCCATCTTCCTTGGTACCTTCTCTCTGCGTCCTTGATGTGCTGGTGAAACCTTTCACCTTGTTCTTCACTGTACGCCCCCAAGTTTTCGGGAAAGTAGTTCACATGGGAGTGCAAGAAATGGACTTTCAGGCTCATGTTACAGCCTTGTTCTTTGAAGGCATTGAGCATCCTGGCAACAATATCCTTATAGTTCTCATCCCGCCTGTTCCCCAAGAATTTGAGAACAACATCCTTGAAGGAATCCCAGGCTTCTTTTTCCTTCTCAGACATCGTTTCAGCGAATGCTCCATCTGAAATGAGTTTCCTTATATCAGGGCCAACAAACACTCCTTCCTTTAGCTTTGCTTCAGAAAGTCGGGGGAACTTTGAGCAAAGGTACCGAAAGCACTCACCATCTTTTGGAAGGGACTTGATGAATTGCTTAATGAGACCCAACTTAATGTGGAGAGGTGGTAATAGAATTTTATCACGAGGTACCAAGCTCTCATGAAGAACATTTTTCTCACCGGGTCTCAAATACTCCCGAATTGGCCAGTCTTTTTTCCCCCAGTGTAGGTCGCGGGCCCAGCTATCCCACAAGCAAAGGAAGCAGGGATATTTGGTGAAACCGGATTGCTGCCCTAATAGCATGGATAGAATTTTAAAGTCTCCACAAATCATCCACTTATGCTCATCATAACGAATCTTCTGAAGAATCAGGGCCAAATTCTCGTATTTTTCTTGGAGAATAACAGAGTGAGCAATAGGAACTGAAGCAAATGTGTTGCCATTATGAAGAAGAACACCTTTTATGCTGTCTTTTGACGAATCAATGAACAGCCGCCATTCAGCAGGATCATACTTGAGTTTAAACTTTTCCATCACTCCGTATATATCGTTGCAAAATACCAGATCTTCCTCTTTGCTGAAATACTTCAAAAATTGTGTCTCGCGGTTGCGGTACCAATAAAAAGTTGTTCCTGGTGACAATAGATTTTTCTGTTTAAGCCGAGAACCTAGCAGTTGGGCAGCATCTTTTGGGAGTCCTAAATCCCGGACTAAATCATTCAATTCAGCTTGAGAGAAAAGTTCAGGTTTCGGATCTGGTTCAGTTTCAAACTCGGAAGTACTGGACTCATGGGGAAAACCATCTGATGAGTCTCATCATGATCAGAACCGTCCACACAAATATGATCCAAAGATTTTGGTGGTTCAGGCACAGGTACTTCGTTGCTATGAGGCATAGGCCTAATTGCTGAGAGAAGGTTGGGGTAACTTATTACGTTCTTATTTTTTAAGTTGTATCCCTTCACAATGCAAGAGCAAAAATAGCAGTCACTGCTGTGGTCTCTTTGTTCATGCCACATCATAGGTATTCCAAAACGAAATGCTTGTTTTTTACCTTTCATCCATAAGCGTAGATCTTCCTCACATGTCTTGCACACTTTGTGAGGAGCCCACGGTTTGTCTTGATCGCCTAACTTCAAACCGAAATAGGCGAAATATACTTTTTTAATAAATGCAGAAATGTTCCTCTGCCGCTTTTTCACGGTATATTCCCCACAAATAAAACAAAAACTGTCCGGAGAGTTGACGCAACCTCTGGCTCTGTGAGCCATCACAAATACACAGCACTGCAAACTACAACTGTAGTGAACCACTTCGGAATAAAGCTGGATTACGACTGAGCAAACAAAAGGTAATAATGAACTTGCAAGAAACTGAAATTTGACAGGAACGTTCATGTCGCAACCACCGTGTTTGAGCGAGCGAACGAGGCGAGGCGAACAGGAAAGAACATGCGCCAGCGCGAGTACTGGATTTAGCCCCCCGCCTCCCAATTGTCCTGTTAATGTATAAAATGAATACAAAACACTCTAAAATATCATGAGGGAGTGTTTCTAGTTAGTTAACCATTACAACCTCTATTTTGGGCCAAGAAAATAAACTGCAGTCGGCTAAAAAGAAATTATGTGAACATTCCTTATATGGGTAAGAAATCTAATTTTGCAAGAAAACGTGACGTGATGGAACATTTTGGCTATTTTTCCTGGATTCAGCACCCCAAAATCTATAGGAATCAGTTGCAAAACTGGAGGCAGTTTTTTGGTAGTGTACCTGTGTTACATGACCACCATACAAGATGTTACCTGTGCCCTTTCCCTACCCTAAGTTACACGTATGTTTTACTACTAATGTTCCCTTGTTAACTGGTTCTCTGTAATGTTACGTTACGTTACTTGTAAACCGCCTTGATCATTGGAAATGCGGTATATAAGCCTTTCAAATAAATAAATAAGTGCATAGCACATTTAAATCCATGGAAATGAAGCAATTAACTATTCAGTGCAGATGCAGAGAAGTGTACAGAAGACCAGAAGGTTGTATGCAACGCTGGGGTTTTAATGCAAGGTCTGAGGAGGACCAAAGGGTTAGCTTATTGTTCTGCACTCAGTGCTAGTATAGAATTTATGCCAGTTTCAACTCTTTATGTCAAGCATACAAGGCTTGCAATATTTTCTGGCTTTATCATGAAAGAGATGCTGAGGGGAGAGATATGCTGGACTATTGTCAAAATTGTGTTCTGGCACTTTGGAGTTGCATGGGCATACAACTGAGCATGTATGGGAATGCTATTCTGTGCAGAAGTAATGTATTAAAAACATTTTATGCACAGAATAGCATTCCAGCATGTGTGGATGTATACCAATGCATAATTTTCTTGTGCGATAAATATAGCTATCACTAGCACAAAGCCACGTGCACATCTGGCATTTTCTTCCGTATCAGTGCACATGTTTTCTTTACAGCTTACTGCATACTATTTACTTTCTGCATTGGTCCTCATTGCCTGCAAAAAAGGCATGAGTAAACTGAAATTATATTTATAAACATATTGCATATATGCTCAAGTGATAAGCTAACAAGTAAATATTTCTGATCGGGTAGTTTGTTCTGATCTTCTAGATGTAAGTTTATTCAAAGAAAATGACTAAAGCTTATGTACAGTATGAGAACTCAGTTGGCAAGAATCAAATAATCATAATCGAGACAATAGCTTAAAAGATCTTGGTCCAAAATGCAGAGTCTTGACCTATTTCCATTCCCATCCTTTCTTGTACATCATGGAAAAAAGAGAGGAGAGGCACAGCCTGGTATTTAGGATCTTGGTGCACAACTTAAAAGTAAACGAAAACATCATTTAAGATGTAGCTGTTAATACAGCTTAATATGTATGTGCACTCCAAACTGGAAGCAATTTGGGGAAGGATTTTAAAGTAATTTACCATCTTTTGATGAGGGTCCTGCACACTGGTCTATCCTGTTGGATTCTGTGCCTCAAAATTAGAAATGTTTGTAACAAAAATATTCACAATAACATTCCTCTCATGTCTCCCAATATTGTGCCAGGATGACACCCTCACAGGAAGATAATCGCTCTCCTTTCTGTATTGTCCACAGCAAATGTGTACATACAATCTTCACCTCCTTTAAAATTAATTCTGCCCTTAGATGTTGCAGAGGTTTGTGAGAAAGCATATGATAAACGTGTGACATCTGGAAATGATGACATGACACAGGGAGGATCTTCTGATGACACAAAGCCATTGGTACTTGCTGATGACAGAGAAGTTGAAAGGAGTGATCCTCAGCCTGCTGACAATGTGCCGCAAGCCATCCAAGTTATTCATAAGCCAAATGCATCAGAAATTGCATCAGAAGGTATGTATTAGCATTAGAACATGTCAACTCAGAGGGACCCCTGTTTCTTAGAATTGTGGGTTAGAGCTTATCAAAAATCAGCTTGGTCTGTCCTTTGGAAATTTATTTTCTAAAAAGATTTTGTATGTCTGCTATAATAATGATTTTGAAATCTGGCTTCCAGGATCCTAAATGTTGGTTGGTTTATTTATTCAATGTCTCTATAATAAAACTCAAGATGAATTAGAATATAAATTATAAAACCATACATTGACAAATTATCTAAATAAAAACAACTAAAATGCAATTAATCAATAATGCATCCCACTTAAAATGCAAACTACCCTTCTTATAATGCCCTGCCTTCTACAATGAATTTGTGTGATGTTTCAAACCAACCTAATCTGCTGGTTACTCTGCAAACTGGAGCTATTTTGGGGACGCCTGAGGACTGCTTTTAAGAAGCTCAGTATTAGAGATCAAACATTAAGCTGGTGAAGATCTGCTGCTGCATTCATTTCATATGAGAATACTGCTTATATTATAGCAGATATAAGAATAGTGCTTCATGGTTTTAAGAGCTTGTTGCTTTTGTGTAGTTGGTACAGCAGTATAGGTCTGGCTCATTGGCAGGCTGGTGGGCACTGGGGATGCTGTGAAGATAGCACTTGAAGCCCCTGAAGGGAAGGAGTGATGGTAATTGTTCAGTGGTAAAACCTTATGGCCAGAATTTGGCCTATGTTTACAGGATTAAAGAAGGGACTCTTGTCCTTGTTTTCTAACTAAAGACGTACTATACAGTGATTAGACTGACATAAACTGGGAAGGGATATAAAACAGAGACTTAAAAAGATGTACACATGAGGGCTCGAAGGGGTGCAGCCTTACAGAGGACATTTCCATTTGAGCTGAAAGCTGTGCTGGACCCCTCAGCAAATACACAGCAATGTGCTGGACAAATTACAGACCAGAAATAAGTTGAAAGGTGCACACTTAGAATGTAACAAAATAGTGCATGTCCCCTTTTTCCTCTGACAGAATCAGGCATGAATACATGGAGGAATCTGTGGTGAAAGACGTAAAGTATTTCTCTGTTGTGACAATTGTGTGAGTGGTGTGTCTATAGAGGGAGTGTATATATGTATCTGTATGAATGTCTGTCAGATGTGTGGGCTATAGGTGAGCCCAGTGGAGTAGGATGACCTGGACCATTGGTTGGGGAGGAATGTGGTGGGGGGCTGTATCAGTGAGGGTGTTATGGGCATGTCTAATAGAGTGCTGGTAAGTGGTGGACGTCTTGGGATGTTGGGTTATTGTGATTTAGTTGGGCATTTGGTGTGGTCTGATGTTCTGTGGAGAGGCCTGGATGATCTCACTCTTTACCCTCATCCTCATCTCCTTCCACTTCCCCTTCCCTTTACGCTCTTTCCCCCTCCTCTCTCGCCCAAGGTCCTTTTAATATGTCTTTTATGGCCCAGCTCCATTCTTCATGGAGGCTGCTACCTTTAGTGCCATGGGGCTTGGGCTCCCAATGATGCACACACAACTCCACCCTTCTTGCAGCTCTGACCACAGCAGGCTAAGCTGACTTGTGCCATGGGGTTTGGGCTCCTCATGACACTGAATGCTTAGCTTTTCCTCCTGCTTTGGATGCGCAAACAAACTTATGTATACAGACAGACAAACAAAACAACCCTGCCCAATCAAGCACCATAGCTGAGCGAAGTATACCTAAGAAGGCATTCCAAGAAATTGTTTGAGTTTGTATCTTTCATGCATGTACAATCATATACCTTCTTGAGAGTCTAGGCAGCCCCCAGATCCATCTGCCAAACTTGTAGCAGCACCAACATCTCCAAAATCCTGACCTGGCTCTATTACTTCCATAACTCACCTGGGGTAATCTCTCAGAATAGCTTAATTTTGCCTATTTCTTGACAGGGGGCATTGGAGATGAGACAGAGAATCACCTCTTTATTTAATAAGATGTAACATGCACAGGTACCATATCAAATTGTGCTTGGAATTTTTTAAAAGTTGACTAGCAACACAATATAATTATAATTTCTGTATATTTCTGTCACATTTTCTGGTCTCTCATTGCATGTGTTAGAACAGAATAGTTAATTCATAGCTTTGGTAACTTTCTCAGCTCTTGGGAACTGCTGACACCTAATTAGGTGTTAGTTCCCTCCCTACCCCCCCCCCAACTCCCACCCACCCCTAGTGAGCAGGCTTGCTTTATAGGGCACCTCCCCATTTAACAAAACACAGGGACTTGGAACAGCACATTTTGAATGAAATTAAAGAGATTTAACTGCATTTTCTCTGAAAGGACAGCTGGGAAACCGGCTGGTACTTTGGTAGATCTCTCTCTTTTGCTTTAACAGACACCTAAGCTCCACGAACAGAACAATGGCTGGGAAGAATCATATCGCTAAAGCTGTTGCCCCCGTTACAGCTTCTGCCTCTGTCCAGACATAGGTCCCAATGCCAATTGAAGGACAGGTTCCATGTGCAGGGTGCCTGCATGCTGAATCTCTGAGGAAACAAGTGGAGGAACTCCGAGAGGAGATGACAAGGCTGAGGAGCATTCAAGACAGGGAGAGTACATTGATGAGATGCTTTTTGCAGCAACCAAGCTCTCCAGCAGAGAAGAAGATGGGTGCCGACAGAATGATGAAGATTGGACACAAGTCACCAGGGCCTGCAGAATCACCAATCCAACTTCTCCAGCCCTTTAATTGAAGAACCATTATGCAGCCCTGGAAGTGGAGGAGGTGAAAGCATCCCTGGAAAGGGAAAAAACAGAGCTCAAGTACTCCAAAGTTGCAGAATCAGTGACCACAAGGAAGCGAATGGTAGTGGTGGTTGGTGACTCTCTTCTGAGGGGTACTGAGACATCCATCTGCCGACCAGACTTGATGTCCAGAGAGGTATGCTGTCTGCCTGGTGCCAAATCAAAGATGTTACGGAGAGTTTTCTGAGACTTACCAAGCCCACTGACTATTACCCAATGTTGCTAATCCATGTCGGAACAAATGATACTGCCAGCTATCCCTCTGAGCATATCAAAAGTGACTTCATGGCTCTGGGACAGAGGGTAAAGCAGTTAGGCGCACAGGTGGTGGTCTCTTCAATACTCCCTGTTGAGGGTAAAGGCCAAAGCAGAGAGGCTCACATACTGGAGATGAATGCATGGCTGCATGGATGCTGTCATCGAGAGAGCTTTGGTTTCCTAGACCATGGGATGCTGTTCCAAGGGTTGCAGAGCAGAGATGGCATACATCTGACCAAGAAAGGTCGACACGTCTTCAATAGTAGACTGGCTAATGTACTGAAGAGGGCTTTAAACTAGATTTGTTGGGGATGGGTGAAGAAAGCCTTCAGGTAAGTGATACATTAAATACCTTTATGGAAATGGGTAACGGGTAACATATGGAAAGCAGTATGTATAAATGTCCGTAGCATGGGAAATAAGATCCCTGATGTTGAAGCTTTGGTGGGACTGGCCGACTTGGATTTAGTGGCAGTTACAGAAACATGGTTCACAGAAAACCATGACTGGGATGCAATTATACCTGGTTATACTTTATTCAGAAAGGACAGGGTAGGAAGAAAGGGAAGAGGAGTGGCACTATATGTTAAAAAATACTATTAAAACTTTGGAATTACAGAGCTTAAAAGGGAGAGAGGAGGCATTGTGGGTTAAACTAGAAAGAGGGAAAGAGAAATCTATTTGCATTGGTGTGATATACAGACCTCCCTCACAAGAGGAAGAGGTGGATAGAGAGTTAATTGAAGACATACGCAGCATTGCTAGGAAAGGGGAAGTGCTACTGCTAGGAGATTTCAATATGCCAGATGTTGATTGGCACATTCCTGCTGCAGTATCATCTAAAAGTAAAGTACTGATGATACCACTTTACTGACTGAAGTGAAAATAATCTGAAACATTTGCTTATCAAGATTAGAGTGTAGTCTTAAAATGGGCCTGCACCTTAACATGAAAAAGGCAAAGATCCTGACAGCTGGCAAAAACAATTTCAACTTTGATGGAGAAGAAATTGAAATAGTAGGATCAGTAATGCTGGGATCAGTACTAATAAGACAAGCAGTCAAGAAATCGGACAGTGCATTGCTCTCAGCAGAATGGCTTTGAAAGACCTAGACAAGATTTTCAAGTGCATAAATGTATCTCTCCATTCAAAGATTTGACTTGTCCAAGCCATGGTATTTTCAGTAATGTCATGGATACGAAAGTTGGACTGTGAAGAAGACAGACCGGAATAAAATAGATACCTTCAAATTATTGTGCTGGTAAAATTCTGTGTATACTATAGCCTGCCTGTAGAACAAATCAATTGGTACTAGATGAGATCAAACTTAAGCTGTCCTAAGAAGTTCAAAGACCTGACTTTGACTTTCATACTTTGAACACACCATGCAGGGAGAGATATCATTAGAGAAAGACATTATACTTGGCAAGGTTGAAGGTTCAAGCAAAAAATGGAAGACAGCAATGTGATAGATTGATACAATAATAGCAACTATGAATACCACTTTATCAAAATATTAACTACCTGATTGAAGATCAAACACAGATTAGGACAACTATCCACAGATTGGCCATCTTTATCTTTATTGAGTTTTTGATATACCGCTCAGGTGGAGCATCAGAGCGGTGTACGTAAGATGTGGTCTTGGGCAAGCCACGTAACCCTCCATTGCCCATGTTCCCTGTAAGTATTAGTGTATGTGTCTCATATCCCCTCGTGTTAAATGTATCCCCCAATTGTGTTGTGACCACTTTGATTGAAGGATAAGGTGGTATACAAAACTGTCTAAATAAATAAATAAAATAAATAAAGCGGATTCATGAGAGAAAAGAAAAAGAATAGGAACGCACAAGAAACTAGCAAATAGCAGAAGAGGGAAAATAGGAAAAGGACAGTACAGAGCAAAACAAGGGGCAGGGGTCAGGAGGGAAACTAGGAGGCAGTAGCCGAGAGATCACAAGCTTTGTAAAAGAGGTGAGTCTTGAGCAGGGATTTGAACTTTATAAAAGATGGTTCTGAATGGAAGGGGGCAGGTAAGGAGTTCCAAAGGGCAGGACCCAGGAAAAAGAAAGCAGAGTGGCAGGTAAGTTAAAGGTTCGCACAGGAGGGAGAAGGAAGAACCAAACGGTTGGAATCATAAGAACATACGATATGACATACTGGGTCAGATCAAGATCCATCAAGCCCAGTATCTTGTTTCCAACAGTGGCCAATCTAGGTCACAATTCCCTAACAATTTCCCCAAAAGACACAGGTTCCACAATGCTTGTATTGGGGCAAGCAATGGATATCCCGGGTCCCCTTTAATAATAGTTTATGGACCTTTCCTCCAGAAACTTGTCCAAACTTTTTTTAAACCCAGCTACACTAACAGCTTTTACTACATCCTCCGGTAACAAATTCCAGAGTTTGATTACACGTTGAGTGAAAAAATATTTTCTCTTTTTAGTCTTAAATAGGTTACCCTGTAGCTTCATTGTATGTCCCCTAGTCTTTCTATATTTTGATGGTGTAAACAATCGATCTACGTTTACCCATTCCACTCCATTCATTAATTTATAGATCTCTATCATATCTCCCCTCAACCGTCTCTTTTCCAGGTTGAAGAACCCTAATCTTTTTAGCCTATATTCATAGGGGTATCCTTCCATCCCCTTTACCATTTTGGTGGCTCTTCTCTGTACCTTTCCTAATAACGCTATATCCTTTTTAAGATACGGCAACAAAAATTGCACACAATATTCAAGGTGCAGTCGCTCCATGGAAGTATACAGAAGCATTATAAATATCCTTTGTTTTATTTTCCATTCCTTTCCTTATGATACCTAGCATTCTATTTGCTCTCTTGGCTGCTGCTGCATACTGGGCGGAGGGTTTCAACATGTTATCCACGATGACACCTAAATCTTTTTCCTGTGTGGTGGTTTCTAATATGGAACCTTGCATCGTGTAACCATAGTTTGGGTTGTTCTTTCCTAGGTGCATAACCTTTGTGCTTCTCCACATTAAATTTCATCTGATATTTGGATGCCCCAGTCTTCCAGTTTATCAAGGTCCTCGATCAATTTTTCACAATCCTCATGGGTTTTAACAACTTTGAATAATTTTGTGTCATCTGCAAATTTGATAACCTCACTCGTTATTCCCATTTCCAGGACATTTACGAATATGTTACAAAGCAGTGGACCCAGTACAGATCCCTGCGGTACTCCACTATTCACCTTTCTCCATTGTGAAAATTGGCCATTTAGCCCTACCCTCTGCTTTCTATTTTTTAACCATTTCCTGATCCACAATAGTACATTGCGTCCTATCCCATGACTTTTTAATTTCACCAAAAGTCTCTCATGAGGGACCTTGTCAAAGGTTTTCTGAAAATCCAGATACACTATACAAACCGACTCACCTTTGTCTACCTGTTTGTTTACACCTTCAAATAAAACGTAACAGATTAGTAAGACAAGACTTTCCTTGGTTAAAGCCATGTTGGCTGTCTCCCATTAAGCCATGACTATCTACATGTTCAGTAATTTTGTTCTTTATAATGGTTTCTACCATTTTTCCCAGTATTGATGTCAGGCTTACCAGTCTGTAGTTTCCTTGATCACCCCTGGAAAATCCTTTTTATAAATTCATGTTACATTGGCCATCCTCCAATCTTCAGGTATTACAGCGGATTTTAATGATAGTTCACAGATTGCTAATAGTAGGTCTGCAGTCTTATATTTCGGTTCTTTCAACACCATTGGATGGATACCATCCGGTCCAGGTGATTTGTTACTCTTCAGTTTATCAAATAGTTATAATACATCTTCCCGGTGTATCGATATTTCTTTCAATTCTTCTGCGGCATCACCTTTAAATTATATTTCAGTTATGGTTAACATCCCTACATCTTCCTCAGTAAAGACCAAAGCAAAAAATTAATTCAGTCTCTCAGTTATGGCCTTATCCCCTCTTTGTGCCCCTTTTATCCTTCTATCATCTAATGGTCCAACTGACTGTCTCACAGGTTTTTTGCTACGAATGTTCTTGAAAAAGTCTTTACTATGCGTTTTTGCTTCCACAGCAAGCTGCTTCTCAAATTCTCTCTTTGCCTGCCTTATCAATGCCTTGCATCTAACTTGCCAATGCTTATGTTTCCAGTTTTCGTCATTTCGCTCCTTTTTCCATTTCCTGAAAGATTCTTTTTTGGCAACAGCTGCCTCTCCGACCTCACCTTGAAACCATGCTGGCAGTTTTTTGGACCTCCTTCCACTTTTCTTGAAGTGTGGAATACAGCTGGTCTGGCCTTCCAAGATAGTATTTTTAAACAACATCCATGCTTGATGTAAATCTTTAACATTTGCAGCTGCTCCTTTTAGTTTTTTCTCAAGTTTTTTCCTCATTTCATCATAGTCTCCCTTTTGAAAGTTAAAAGGTAGTACTGTGGATTTCCTTACCGTCCTTCCTCCATTTATTTAATCAAACGCCATCATGCTATGATCAGTATTGCCAAGTGGCTCCAACACCCTTATCTCCTGCATCAGGTCTTGTGTTCCACTAAGGACTAGGTCCAAAATGGTTTCCCATTATTGTCTGTTTATGAACCAGCTGCTCCAAGAAGCAGTTATTTATTTCATCTAGAAACTTTATCTCTGTAGCATGTCCTGCCGTGACACTGACCCAGTCAATACCGAGGTAATTGATATCACCCATTATTATAACTGTGCTGTAACTTTTCTTAGCTTCTCTGATTTCTTTGAGCATTTCATCATCCATTTGTTCATTCTGGCCAGGCGGTTGATAGTACACCCCCACTGCCATCGCCTTCCCCTTCCCCTTTTTACATCGAATTTCAATCCATAGAGATTCTACAGCAGGGATGTCAAACTCCAGTCCTGGAGGGCCGCAAACCAGTCGGGTTTTCAGGATATCCCTAATGAATATGCATGAGATATATTTGCATGCACTGCCCCTATTAATTGCAACATGTAAAATCTGGATCAGAAGAATCAAAACCTTCCATCAAACGCAAGGTGTACCGCAAGGTTCCTCTCTATCATCACTCATGTTCAACATATACATGCAGCCCATCTGCAGTATCATCAGATCTTTCAATGTGAACTGTTTGATATATGCAGATCATATACTCTTATACATACCAAAAAATTACCGCTTGAGGGGAATACTAACCTTCAAAATCCACAGGGGGGTTTTTGTGGATTTTGAAAGATACTCTTATACATGCCATTCTCTACGGATCAAATGGACCTCTCCCCCCTGATAGAATGTTTCAACGCAGTTTCAGAATGGCTCCAATCTCAAAACCTCCGTATTCAATGCAAGAAAACTGAGGTACTCTTCATCACGAGAGACCCCAATTTTACTCCACCATCCCATGTAAGAGTTAAGGAAGCGGATCTGCAGACAAAAGACACAATAAGATACCTTGGGGTCACGTTGGACCAACGTCTTGATATGAAATCACACATAGGCAATATAGTAAAAGCAATATATTTCAAGATCCGTACTCTCAGGCATCTGCGTTCCTTATTAGATCCAAATGACTTCCGGACTATATACCAAGCACTAATCTTACCCCACTTCGACTATGCCAATGCCATTTTACAAGGCCTCTCACAATCTACCTTGAACCTGCTACAGCTTGCCATGAATGCTGCAGCAAGGGTCCTCCATGGAGCCTCTAGGTGTGACCATGTGACGCCTATCCTGAAGCAGCTTCACTGGCTCCCCATACACGGAAGGCTTGTTTTCAAGACCTTACTGCTGACCTTCAAGGCCATCAATGGTCTCTCATCCTCCTCACTTACAGAGCTCATTCACACCTTGCCACCCAACAGATCCAGAAGCCCAACAGCTTTAAACTCTCTAATAATTCCGAAGTCCTTGACAAAATGCAACCTGACAACGGCGAACAGGGTATTCAAATTTTTCGCCCCAAGATGCTGGAATGCTCTACCATCTGACGTTCGTGCTATCGTTGACTTAGCTCAGTTCAGGAAGGCACTCAAATATCATCTGTTCCTCAAGTACTACCCAGTCAGCACTGAAGCCTAGATAACTCCACCAAAGAAAATAACCACATGTTACCTCTAGAGCTTTATTATCACGCCTACTTGTAGATATTTTATGTAAATAGTTTACCCATGTTATCCAAGTTTGTACACCTGTTCTCTGTAAAACCGAACAGCCTGTTGTTCTGGTCCTTTTTGTTTTAATGTAAACCGCGCTGATGTCGAATAGTGTGGTATATAAGAAATTGTAATAAATAAATAAATATTGTATGCAGGTGTATATCATGAATATTCATTAGAGATATCCTGGAAACCCGATTGGTTTGCAGCCCTCCAGGACTGGAGTTTGACACCCCTGTTCTACAGTGAATTTTGTTTCCTGCGAGACTTTAATCCTTCGTGACTCAATGCCCTCTCTAACATAGAGTGCAACCCCTCCCCAATTTGATCTACTGTATCATTACAATATAGTTTGTATCCAGGTATCAGTGTCCAACTGGTTGTCCTCTTTCTACCATGTCTCTGAGAAACCAATAATATCTAACCTTTTATTTAGTGCTATATATTCTAACTCTCCAATCTTATTTTTTAGACTTCTAGCATGTGCATACAAGCATTTTAGAGGCTGTATTTTATTCATATTAATCTGGCTGTCGGTAGGCAGGGGTAATTTGGAATTGTTTAAGCTCTGACTGCTAAAAGGGCATTTAGGTTACTTTTGTCTTTATTGGAACCTCTCTGCTGATATACCCTAACTTCAGTCTTTTGCTAATATCGTTCAAGGATACATTGTTATGAACCATGCACTCTTGGGCGACTGTTGGATCTCCCCTATTATCTAGTTTAAAAGCTGATCTATCTACTTTTTAAATATTAATGCCAGCAGCCTGGTTCTATTCCAGTTAAGGTGGAACTCATCTCTTTGGAAAAGCCCCACCCTTTCCCCATAATGTTGGCCAGTTCCTAACAAATCCAAAACCCTCTTCCTTGCACTGTCATCTCATGCATGCATTGAGACTCAAGTGCTCTGCCTGCCTTTTGGGTCTTGTGTATAGAACAGGAAGCATTTTGGAGAATGCTACCCTGGAAGTTCTGGATTTCAACTTCCTATTTAAAAGCCTAAATTTAGTCTCCAGAGCCTCCCTACTGCACTTTTCTATGTCATTGGTACCGACATGTACCAAGACAGCAAACACCTCCCTAGCACTATCTAAGATCTTGTCTAGGTGGCGGGTGAGGTCCGCTACCTTCATACCAGGTAGGCATGTTACCAGGTAATCCTGACGTCTTCCAGCCACCCAGTTATCTACATGTCTAATGTTCAAATCACCAACTATAACAGCTGTCCTAACCCTTCCCTCATGGGCACATGGCTCTGGAGAAACCTCCTTGGTGCGAGAGGGTTTTACATCATCTGGAGGACAGGTCCTAGCTACAGGATCACTTCCTGCCACCACAGGGTGATGCTCTCCTGTCATGTGACCTTTCTCCTCCATGGCAAAAGGGATGCTGCCAGATTGGAGGTGGTACTTCAGTACTATATCCCTGTAGGTCTCGTCTATGTACCTCTCTGTCTTCCTTATGTCATCCAGGTCTGCTACTCTAGCCTCTAGAAATCGGACTTGTTGCCTGAGAGCAAAGAGCTTCTTGCATCTAGTGCACATGTAAGACCCCTCACCAACTAGGAGAAAATCATACATGTGACATTCAATGCAAAAAAACTGGAAAGCCCCCATCTCGCTGCTGGACTGCTGTCTGCATCTTGGTTTTAAAGTTGTGTTTAGGTATTTAAGTTGTTTACTTACTAAGGTTTGCTGGGAATACTTATGCTAATAAAACTATACCTCATGCTTAATTATCTCAGGTCCTTAATGGTATGCCTGATGAGGATAAACAGCTGCACCTTAGAGTGAATATGGCACCTCCTTTCCTTTAAGAGATTTAAGCACCTATAAATTATGATTATCCCAGGGGTGGGTGGAAGTTGGGAAGGGAGGGAAAGAAGAGTTATTAAAAGCTGGCTGCTACACAGTACCCTGTCCTGTGCTTCTAAGGTAATCTGTGACCAATTTCTTGGTTGATTCACCCAGCCCTTGCATGGATAGAGGGAGTCTTTCAAAATGTCCCTTTGATCTATCACTTGGCTTTAACACCTATTTATTATTGCTCAATGAGGGGGGTACAAGGGGAAGGAGATCAAGGAAAGTTTATTGGGTATGTTATTCTGGCAGCACGTATGAGTCTCTTACGAAGGTGGAAAAATGTTGATGTACCTGCACTAAAGGAAGTGGTGTGTAAGTTGGAACAACTGTGGGGTTTTTGTGTGATTGAACATCAAAGGCATAGAATTAGTAAATATAAAAAAGTGTGGCAGCCGTATGAAAAGTGGAGAAGGAAGAGAGTGGAACAAATATGTGGAGAAGTAGATGAGTTAAAGGGGTAGGGAGCTGAAGGGGGGTATGGGTGAGGGAGGGGGAGATGGGAGGGTTAACTAATTGTATTTATAAAGTAAAGTAGGAGTCAAGGTTTAGGTTGATATTTATTATAATAGTGGAGTGGAGGTGGAAATATATATATATATATATTTGTTAAAAGTAAAAGTAATGGCCTGTAACGTGTAAATGTTTCAAAAATAATAATAAAAATTATAAATTAAAAAAAAAAAATTTTCACAGGTCTCTTGCCCCCTATCAAGAAGGCCCCTTTGTAAAGGTCTCTAGAAACAATTTATTGCTCAAAGAATACAGACCATGTTTTTCCTTTTATGGTAAGTTATACTCTAATTTGATGAGATGAGGCAGGGTGTAATATTGTAGAAGGTCTGCGAGGTATTGGAGTGGCATTGTGGAGTGCTCGATGAATGAGAATAAGTATTTTTTAATCAGTGTGGTATTTGAGTGGCAACCAGTGTAGTTGTATAAGTAGGGGGGTAATGTGATCTGAACGGATGGAGTGTATGAGAATTTGAGCTGCCGTGTTCTGAAGAAGTTTGAGGCATTGAAGGTGAAAAAGGAGAAGGCCAGCCAGGGCAACATTGCAGTAATCCAAACGAGAGGTAACCAAGGACAGTGTGAGGGTTGTAAGTGAAGATAAGGAAAGAAAGGGGCGTACTGCACAAATCTGCCAAAGGGAGGCAAAGGAATGGCGGACAATGGTGGACATGTGCTCATGAAAGGAGAGGGAGGAGTCCAGGGTTACACCAAGATAGCAAATTGAAGTGGTGAGGAGAATGGTAAGATTGGCGAAGGAGGGGGCTAGGGTTGCAGGAGTAGACCTGAAAGTGAACCAGATGGTGGCAGATTTAGCAGTATTATGGTGGAGGAAGTTTGACGACAGCCAGGAGGATACTTGGTGTAGACAAGAGTTTATTGGGGCGAAGTCGGGCATAGTGGGGTTGGTGTGGTGAACTATAATAATATTGTCGGCGTAAAAGTAAGCAGATAAGCCAAATTGCTCAATGATGAGGGCAAGGGGAGCCAGAAAGATGTTAAACAAAAGGGGTCTAGGACCGAACCCTGAGGAACACCACAGGAGAGAGCGGTGGGTGGTGGAGGTCGTGGAACCGACTTGGACAGAGAAGGAGCGTGCAGAGAGAAAAGACCGAAACCAGGAGAGAACAGTGCCCCTAATTCCAAAGTTGTGAAGCCTAGAAAGAAGAGTGGGATGATCAACCAAATCAAAGGCTGCAGAGAGATCCAAAGAAACTGCCAAAGTGATATCGCCATGCTCATGGGTAGTGTGGAGCTCATTTAAGAGTGAGAGAAGAATAGTTTTGGTGCTGTGTCCTGGCCTAAAACTGGACTGGCGGGGGTGTAGGACACGGGTGGAGTCGAGGAGTGTGAACAGCTGTGCGAAAATGAGTTTCTCTAGTATTTTAAAGAGGAAAGGAAGGTTGGAGACGGGGCGCCAGTGAGCCAGAACAGTGGGGTCAAGGGTAGGTCTCTTAAGAAGGGGTCGGACCAGAGCATGCTTCCATAGGGTAGGAAAGGTGCCAGAAGAGAGACTAGAGTTAAACAAGCAAAGAATATATGAAAAGAGAGCCAGAGAGGGCTCGCTGACGCAGTAGGAGGGGATCGGATTCAGGGGACAGGTGGTTTTGTGAGAGGACGACGAGGCCTTAGACAACTCCAATGGAGACAGGGGTCGGAAAGTGGATTATGTGTGGGAAAGGAATGAGGAAGGGGAAGAGGGTGAAGTAAGCGATAGGAGTGGGGACAAGGGAGAGGGGCACTTGGGAAATTGGCTGCGCAATGAAGAGATTTTATCAGAGAACTAGGAGACAAGGAGAACGGGGGCTGGGGCCAAAGAGCTGTGAGCCGAGGAGGGGGGGGGGGCATTGACAGTAGAGAGAGAGTGGAGAATGTGATAGAGCTGTTGGGTAGAGTTTGAGGATGAAGAGATTATTTTGAAGTGGTAAGCCTTTTTATTATTATGGACCAGAGTTTTATATTGGTGGTGATGATGGCGAAAGAGAGACAGGGAATCGAGGGACGGATGCTTGTGCCATTGGCTTTCGGCATGCCTAAGATGCGAGTGATGGAAAAGGGGGGCAAAGTTGTACCAGGGGTGCCAAATGGGTGGGTGCAACATGAGGGAAGGGCGGAGTGGGGCAACCTGATCTAAAGTGGAAATCAGGGAGGTGTGCCATGACTGGGCTTGGGCATCAATAGGAAGAGATGGAAACTCCAGGGTAAACAGAGTGTCACCAGAGGGGAAACTGCTGGAGGGAAACGGAGGTAATACATTGCCGAAGTCGTGAAGGAGAAGTGGTGGGCAGTGGTACAGGGGGAAGAAGAGAAAAAGGGAAGAGTATGCAGAAATGATTGGTCCACGGAAGAGAAAAAGTGGAACTTTCCGAGGGAGCATAGGAGGTAGTAGGTGTGAAAATGAGATCCAGGGTATGGCCTGCCGAGTGCGTAGGGCAGAGAACGTGTTCCTGTAGTGATAGATCTGAAAAAAGGGCGAGAAGGACCCTATCTCTAGCATTGCGAGGGGAATCTGGGTGAATATTAAAGTCGCCGAGAACCATTACATGGGAATAGGAAAGTGATAGTTTAATCCCAAAGGTCAGCATGGAATGAGGGAGGGGCATAGAATAGAAGGATGTGAATGGGGGGGGTTGGAATCAAAACAGAGGAGTAAGGATTCGGGGTCATGAGTTGACATCAACTTGTTCTCAACTTGTTCTCCCATTCACATACTTCTATTCTATGCCCCTCCCTCATTCCATGCTGACCTTTGGGATTCGCTGTTACTTACTTTCTCCAAACTATCACTTTCCTATTCCCATGTAATGGTTCTCGGCGACTTTAATATTCACCCAGATTCCCCTCGCAATGCTAGAGATAGGGTCCTTCTCGCCCTTTTTTAACAGCATTTTATTGTGGGTATGGGAATGTTACAGGGAAATTGCAGCTTCTCCAGTTTGCATAGTTTTGTCAGGGTAATGATTCTAGTGTTCTATCACAGTGGTGATGATATTTATAGTTTACAGTGGATGGTCCTGTGCTACTCTATTGTGCCTTTCTGCATGCAGATCTTTGATATTAGAATGTTATTGCCAGCAGTAAGAGATGACTTTCTAGTTCAGTGCTAACAGAATCTGTGCTTACCTGTTTACCTTTTTTTCCTATGATGGTGCACAGTCATGTCCATAGTTATTCTGTGCTGCATTTATCAATCTCTTATATTTAAGGAGGGTTAAACCTAAATCTAACCATTTCTGTGGCAGGTTTTGATCTCCTTGTGGCTTCTAAAGTAACTCTGTATTTCCTGCTGTATTTGTGCTTCAGCCAGTTTTTCATTGTTTACTGGTCTGATTCTTTAAAGAGATGTTTCTCTTCTTTGATGAATTCAGTTTCTTCCTCTCATGTACTACTACTACTTCTACTGAACATTTATATAGTGCTACAAGACGTACGCAGTGCTGCACAGACACATGTAAAAGATGGTCTCTGCTCATCAGAGCTTACAATCTGGTCAAGACAGACAACACAGTAGGTGTAGACACAGGATACATCTAGGGCAGTGGTTCTCAACCTTTTTTGTACCGTGACCCCTTTTACCATTGGTCAACTTGCGACCCCCAATGATGAAATCAAATGTGTCTCTCTTCCTTTACCATTAACTCATTGTCGCTGTAATCATTTGTTGAATTATTAATATATTATAGGCCTTTGCAATATGTTTTTATTTATAAAATTTACTTATTTAAACCACAATAATTAATCACAGTAACAAGTAACAATATTTGATTTCAAAATTATGATGATTTTGTAGTCAAATCACTAATATGAAATAAAATTATTTTTCTACTTTTGTTGTCTGACCAATTTATTCTCTGATCATGCTGGTCCCAATCTGAGGCTTCTGCTTTCCTGTCTTCTCTTAGCTCTCTTTCTGTGGTCTATGGTCCATCTGCCATTTCTTATCTCTTCTTTTGTTTTCTTCACTTCTTTCCATCAGCCTATTTCTGATCTGAAACATTTGCTTCTCACAATCATAGAACATAGTCTCAAAATGGGCCTGCACCTTAATGTAAAGAAGACAAAGATCATGACAACTGGCATAATCAACAGGTTCATCACTGAAGGAGAAGAAATTGAAATTGTGAACAACTTTAACCTACTTGGATCAACTATCAATAAAGAAGCAACAAGCAGTCAAGAAATCAGACGATGCATTGCTCTTGGCAGAATGGCTATGAAAGACCTAGATAAGATTCTCAAGAGCAGAGATGTCTCTCTCCATACAAAGATTCGACTTGTTCAGGCCATGGTATTTTCAATAACATCATATGGATGTGAAAGCTGGACAGTGAAAAAGACAGATAGGAAGAAAACTGATGCCTTTGAATTATGGTGCTGGCGGCGAATACTGTGTATACCATGGACTACCCGAAGAACAAACCAGTCGGTACTAGAGGAGATCAAACCTAAGCTTTCTTTAGAAGCTCGGATGACAAGACTTCGACTTTCATACTTTGGACACATCATGCGAAGAGAGAGATCATTAGAGAAAGACATTATGCTTGGCAAGATAGAAGGTCAACGCAAAAGAGGAAGGCCAGCAATGAGATGGATCGATACAATAACAGCAGCTACAGGTACCAGTCTCAACAATGAGCCGCCTGACTGAAGACCGAACACAATTTAGGATAGCTATCCAGAGGGTCGCCATGAGTCGACTCTGACTCGACGGCACTTAACAACAACATTTCCAGTCCCAGTAACCCTCCCCAGTATCAGCCCCTTTCCAGTCCTCACCCTCAGTACCTTCCAATGTCAACTTGCATGCCCATGACTGCCATTGGTGTCCATTCCCTTCCAGTCCCCCTCCTTCCCCACTGACCAGTCCCTTCTAGTACAAATACCATGGCAGCCCCTCTCAGATCCACTCCCTTCCAGTTACATTCTCCCATCCCCTCGTATCAGCCCATTTGTAGCCTTAGTCCCCAGTTTTCTTCCATGGCCAGCAGCTCTATCCTCCCCTCCCCACACAATCAGCCCATTCCCAGTCGAAGCACCCCAATCAGCTCACTTCCAGTGCTAGTCCCCCCTCAACCCCATTACCAGTGCTAGCCTCCCCTAATCAGCCCAATACCAGTCCTAGCCTCCTCTAATCAGCTCATTTCCAGTGCTAGTCCCTCCTCAACCCCATTAGCAGTGCTAGCCTCCCCTAATCAGCTCATTTCCAGTGCTAGTCCCTCCTCAACCCATTTACCAGTGCTAGGCTCCCCTAATCAGCCCATTACCAGTCCTAGCCTCCTCTAATCAGCCCATTTCCAGTCCTAACCTCCCCGATCAGCTCGTTTCCAATGCTAGCCCCCCATCAGTCCATTACCAGTCCTACCCCCTATCAGCACATTACCAGTCCCAACCCCCCTTGCTCAATCCATTCCCAGTCCTAGCCTTCCCTAATCAACCCATTACCAGTCCTAGCCCCCCCATCTGCCCATTATAATCATAACCCGCACTGTCTCTCCCCTCTGTCCAGCATTTATCCCCCGTCTGTCCAGTATGTCCCCCTGTCTCTTCCCTTTGTCCATGTCAGCCCCCTCTGTCCATGTCAGGCCCCCTCCATCCATCCATCCATCCCTCAATCAATGTCAGCCCTCACCTCCCTCCCTCCATGTCAGCCCCCTCTGTCCATGTCAGCTCTCCACCCCTCCCTCCCTCCCTCCATGTCAGCCCCCCTCCCTCCCTCCCTCCCTCATCTCAGCCTTGTTGCAGGTTCCCTGCCCCTCCTCCCCTCTCCCTGTCCGCCTGCTACTGCCCTGTTCTTCTGCAGCCGCGGCTCCCTGTCTCTTAGGGAACCGCGGCTGTGCCTGTGAAACCGTTGCGGAGCCTTCCTGTCTCTCGGGCTCCGTGCAGCATTGTCCCGCTTCCAAAAGAAGTGGTAAACAACTTCCTTTGGAGGCGGGACAATGCTGCACAGAGCCCGTCGAGAGACTGGAAGGCTCCGCAACGGTTTCGCAGGCACAGCCACGGTTTCCTAACAGGCAGGGAGCCGCGGCTGTATTAGAAGGGAGGTGGTGAGTTTGCCGCTGCCGAAAAGCGGACTCGGCAGCAACTTGAGCACTTTTTTTTTTTTTTTTCTATTTTAACGGCGGAGTGAGGCGACCCCCGCTAAATCCTGTGGCGACCCATAGGTTGAGAACCACTGATCTAGGGGGAATGGTAAGGAAACAAAGGAGATTAGGTGAGTCAAGATCTGAAAGCAGCAGTGAAGAAGTGAGTTTTCAGCCTGGATTTGAAAAGGTCCAGAGAAGGTGCCTGACGTACAGACTCAGGTAGTTTGTTCCAGGCATAAGGAGCAGCAAGGTGAAAGGAGCGAAGTCTGGAGTTAGCAGTAGAAGAGAAGGACACAGATAGAAACAATTTATTTATTTGTGAGTTTTATATACCGGTTTCTCAACATAATCAAGGCGATTTACATATAACATTTAAACAAACTTAAAACGGTTTACATTGAAACAAGGTTTTCTGAACAGTGCAGCAAAGCAAACATAAGTAAACTCAATAATTTGCCAGAAGAGTGGAGTTCCTGAGAAGGGGTGTGGGGCGAGAGGAAAGGTAGTGAGGAGCTGCAGAGTGGAATACAGTTATAAGTCAGCAGGAGAAGTTTGAACTGGATGTGGAAGCGGATAGGGAGCCAATGAAGTGACTTGAGAAGAGGGGTAATATGAGCATATACTAGTGGATTGTAACTTGTCCAGGTTGAAAAATGGATGCACTATGGCTGCTTTCATACTTAAAATACTTTCTGAATATTTGGTTCTGTTAATACTGTTTAGTATGCCTGGAGGCCTATAATGGTAGCATTATGTGTGCAGTCTTTAAGGCCCATACTGCTTTTATCTCTTAGAATAGACAGTGTCAGCATACATTGTTTTGTTTTGTTTTTTCCCAAAAATGGGGAAGCTATAGATCCAGAGGACATGAAATGAAGCTACAAGAGTTAAACTTAAAAACAACATCAGGAAATGATTTTTCATAGAAAAGGTGGTGGATGCCTGGAATGACCACTTCATGGAGGTGGTGGGAACAAAAACTGTGATAGTATTCAGAGGATCCTTATATAGTGAGAGAATGAAATCAAACTATAGAGCATTTCCACTAAAAGCAAAACTTAAATAACTTTTGTTGTTAAAGGAGGGAAGGGGTAACCTGCACAGACAAGGAGTTAGAGCCCTGAAAAACAGAGGAGGGAACAGCCTAATGGTTAGAGCAGTAGGCTGAGAACCAGAAAACAGGATTCAAATCTTGCTGGCCCTCCTTATGATCATGAGCAAGTCACTTAACCCCCTGTTGCCTCAGGTACAAACTTAAATTGTAAGCCCTCTAGGGACAGAAAAACACCTACTGTACCTGAATGTAACTCAACTTGAACTATTCTTGGAAAAGATGCGAGTTACATCCAAAAGGTTTTCCTTTTCCTATCCTGCATGTTAAATCATAGCCACCTTGGCGGACAGATTAGGTGAGCCATGCTTGTCTCTCAGTCGCCAGTTACTATGTTGCCTGTTAGGTATGGAGGGGTTTTCTTGATTGTACGTTCGGTATTTGAGGCCAGTCTGATTATGAAGATGTATGAGAGCACAGGGATTATACGTTCATTAAAACTTATATCGTAATCTCCAGGAACAAGCAGGAATAAGTCCTCACATATGGGTACGTCGGTACCGACGGAGCCTGCGCGGGAAAGCTCCCCAGCTTCCCAGAAGGAAGCTTTTGGGGCCTCCCACTGCACATGCGCGCTGCCTTCCCGCCTTCCTGACCAGCTCTCCTCAGTTTCTCTTTTTCCGCGGAGCCAGCAGGTCGTGTTCCTGTCACCGCTGAAGAAATTATTGTTTTAGTTTGTTTCTTTAGACCGCGTACCTGCCTTCCCCATACCGAAACCGGTACCGCCGGTCTCTCTTTTCTTTCTTTAAAAAAAAAAAAAAATCTTTATTCTGCACAACTTGGTGACTTCGGTTAGGCCTCAGGCCTACACAAATTCTCCTCATGGAGAAACCAGCCCCGGGTTTTAAGACGTGTACCAAGTGTAGTGCTGTTATTTCTGTCACAGACACCCATGAATGGTGTCTTAAGTGTTTGGGACCTGACCACTCCATTCCGGACTGCCCATCCTGCTCCCAGATGTCTAAACGTGGGTTGCAGAACCGGGCCAACAAATACCATGTGCTGTTTGCTTCAGATAATCCAGCATCACAGTCATCCAGGTCTTCCTCTCCGGATGGATCTCAGGTAACCAAACCCTCTGCGGGCAGGTCCTCAAAGAGCAAATCTCCTTCAAAGCATCGAGAGGCTCTCACTTTTGAGTCTGAGGATCCTGCCCCAGCCAAACAACCCCGGCGGGAAGCTCTGGCTTCCAAAGCACCATCTATGGGGTTACAGGTTGACATCGATGGCACGGCCTCTACTGATCACCTGTTGGACTGCTCTGGGGTACCGGCCCATACCGGTACTGACATCCAGGCAGCAGTGGCGTCTATGAGCAATACTGTTCAGACCATGCAGCAGGCCATGCTGGCTTTTATTAATGCTGCGACGCCCTCGGTACCGCCGCGTTCAGCGGTACCGGGTCCGGTTCTGGTATCGTCTCCCATACCGGAACCGAGACCATCGACTTCCAAACGCAGATCGGTTCCGCATGCCGGATCCGGGTTTTCACCCGATACCGATCCCATACCCGGTACGCCCGATGTCGATACCGATCGGTATGCGTATCGTGCGTTGGAAGCAAATAGAGAATACTCTGCTTCTTCTGAGGATTTTGACTCCTCTGAGGACTCTGATGAGCTGTCTCTAGTTCTTCATGAAGACCCCTCTTCCCCAAAGAGGAGAATGTCTCCACCAGAGGATTTGTCCTTTCAAGACTTCATTATTGAACTAGCTAAAGGACTTTCTATTACCACATCCTCTGAAAAAGAACCTAGGTCAAAGAAATTGGATATTTTAGGATACCCTAAGGTTCCTAAAGAGGCAGTCACCCTGCCTATCCATGAAATCCTTCAAGAACACTTGATGGACTTATGGGAGGCTCCTCTAACGTTGTCTCCTTATTCTCGTAGGTTGGACACCATGTACCGGGTCCCTCCTTCCCCTGGTTTTCAAAAGACTCAGTTGCCTCACCATTCCACTGTGGTGAAGTCTGCACTGAAAAAGATTAAGAGTACCGAAAGGCACTCTTCTACCCCTCCAGGGCGAGAATGTAAGACCCTAGACTCTTTTGGCAAGAAGATTTTCCAGGCTACTATGCTTATAGCCAGGATTAATTCTTACAGTCTGTATATGGGCATGTTTCTCAGGGAACTTGCCCTAAAGATACGGCATTTTGCCTCCTTTATCCCTGAGGATAGAAAAGAGGAGTTCATTTCTCTGGTGAAACAGCTTCTAGATGTTTCTAAGTTCTCCAACAGAGCAGCTTTTGATTCCTTTGAGGGTGCCGGTAGAGCTTCGGGCATTGCTATTGCAGCCCGACGACTTGCTTGGCTCCAGGCCTCTGACCTAGAACCCTGGGTCCTGGATGGCTTACGGAATCTGCCCTGTACAGGTGAGAACTTATTTGGTAAGGACTGGCAAATTAAAGCCACTCAAATGGATGCAGAAAATGCTACCTTAGATAGACTTTCTAAGTCTACCTCTACTCCTGCCAAGAAAAAGTCTTTCAAGAGGCCTTACTACAAGAAGGCCAGATTTTCCACAAATACTGGCCAACAATCTTCTCAGCCTCGCTTTGCTGCTAAACGTCAGCAACCTAAACAGGCAAAGTCAAAGCCTGCAGCGTCTACCACTTCTCAGCAGGCTCAACCCCCTCAGGGGTTTTGACTTGCCCCTAGAGAACTTAACATTTCTGGCTCTAGAACAACCAGAGCCCCTCACCATTCCCGGAAGGTTAGCTCACTTTGCTCCCAGATGGGAGCAAATCACATCAGAGCAATGGACTCTCTCTATCATCAGAGAGTGCTACAAACTTCATTTTTCCAACCTTCCTCCATATACCATGGTGTGAGGCACTTCAATTCTCCCCCATTTCTCCTGGACCTGTTGGATCAGGAAGTCTCTTCTCTCCTTGCCCAAGGGGCAATAGAAGAGGTTCCTCTTCTTCAACATGGGACAGGATTATACTCCCCTTATTTTCTCATAACAAAGAAGACAGGGGGATTCAGACCTATCCTAGATCTGAGAGAATTGAACAAATTTCTGTACAAGGAGAAATTCAAAATGCTTTCTCTAGGCATTCTCCTTCCATACCTTCAGAGTCAGGATTGGCTTTGTTCTCTAGATCTCAAGGATGCGTACACACATATACTCATCCACCCATCCCACAGAAAATATCTAAGATTTCTGTTTCAGGGAAAACATTTCCAGTACAGAGTACTTCCCTTCGGTCTAGCCTCTGCTCCAAGAGTGTTCACCAAATGCATGGCAGTTGTTGCCGCATTTCTAAGAGGTCTGGGAATTTTTGTATTCCCATATCTGGACGACTGGCTCATCCGAGCTCCATCTCAGTCAGAGGCCCAGATTTCCCTGGACCGCACAAGGCACCTTCTGCAGTATCTGGGACTGGTGGTAAACCTTCCCAAGTCTCAACTTATCCCTACTCAGTCTCTGGAATTCATAGGGGCCCAGTTGGACACCACCACTGCAAGGGCCTACCTACCTCAAGTCCGGGGCCAACGTCTGCTGTGCTTGGCCTCCCAAGCTCAGTCCAGCAGTCACTTGACAGCCAGAGAAATGCTGCGACTTCTGGGCCACATGGCCTCCACGGTACACGTGGTGCCCTACGCTCGTCTTCATATGAGAGCAGCTCAATGGACCTTGGCCACCCAGTGGACTCAAGCATCAGGAGCGCTCTCCGACCAAATACTCACCTCAAAGCGTCTGTTTTGGTCCCTCCAATGGTGGATGTCCACCAAGAATCTGTTGTTGGGGGCCCCCTTCCAACCTTTGTTGCCCCAAGCAACCCTCACAACAGATGCCTCCCAAACAGGGTGGGGAGCCCATCTACAATCCCTCTCCACTCAGGGTACTTGGTCTCCGCAGGAGACCACCCTTCACATCAACCTCCTGGAACTGCGAGCAATCTTCTTTGCCCTCAAAGTCTTCCATACCCTCCTTGTCAACCTGACCGTCCTAGTTCAGACAGACAATCAGGTGGCCATGTTCTACGTAAACAAACAAGGAGGGACAGGCTCTCTGTCACTTTGCAACAAAGCTCTCAGATTATGGGCCTTCGCCAGAGAGCATCAAATTCATCTTCTGGCAGTATATCTTCCAGGGGTTCAAAACTCTCGGGCAGACAGACTCAGTCGAGTTCTGCTTCCACACGAATGGTCCCTACATATGGACCAGATAGGCAGAATCTTTCAGGAATGGGGAACCCCGGACATAGACCTCTTTGCAAGTCCGTGGAATGCCAAACTTCCCCGGTTCTGTTCCAGGACTCCGTGTCAGGGAGCTCAGGCCAACGACGCCTTTCTCCTGCATTGGGGTCAGGAATTCCTATATGCCTTTCCACCCATTCCTTTGATTCCCAAAACTCTGTTCAAACTCCAGAGGGATCACGGATCGATGATCCTCATAGCTCCACGCTGGCCACGCCAAGTGTGGTTCCCTCTACTTCTGCATCTCTCCCAGGGACCCTCCCTGGACCTGGGAGCTGCGCCAGACCTTCTCTCTCAGGAGAAAGGGACTTTGTGGCACCCAAACCCCAAGTCCCTACACCTCAGAGCTTGGTTACTGAAGGCCTAAGCCTTCATGACTTCAATCTTTCTCAACCAGTGAAAGATATCCTTCATGCCTCTAGGAAACCCTCCACGAGGCGTTCCTATGCTTTCAAATGGAAACGCTTTTCCATTTGGTGTGCTCAACAGGGTCTTGACCCTCTAGCGCTTTGTTTGAATTCTCTACTAGACTATCTCCTGCATCTTTCTAATGCAGGCCTTAAGACAAATTCAGTAAGAGTCCATTTGAGTGCTATTGCAGCATCCTTAAAACCTATAAATGGACAACCTGTCTCCTCTCATCCGCTTGTTGCAAGATTCATGAGAGGCCTGACTCTAACTAAGCCTCCCATCCGACCTCCTCCGGTAGCATGGGACTTGAACCTAGTTCTAGGTCAGCTTATGAAGCCACCTTTTGAACCGTTGGTTTCTACCTCCTTGAAATTTCTTTCCTGGAAGGTCCTTTTCCTTATTGCAGTCACTTCGGCTCGCCGCATCAGTGAACTACAGGCCTTAGTGGCTCATCCACCTTATACCAGGTTTCATCATGATAAGGTAGTCCTAAGGACGAATCCCCACTTTATGCCCAAAGTGGTCTCGCCTTTTCATCTTAATCAGGAGGTATATCTACCTGTCTTTTTTCCAGCTCCTCATGCATCCAGTGCAGAGAGGAACCTTCATACTTTAGATTGTAAAAGAGCTCTTGCCTTTTACCTTAACAGGACTCAGCCACATCGAAAGTCTTCCCAACTTTTCGTGGCTTTTGATCCTTCTCATTTGGGACTTCCAGTCTCCAAACGTACACTTTCCAATTGGATTGCTCAGTGTATTTCCTTTGCTTACCAGAGTAAAAATATTTCTCTGGAAGGCCATGTCACAGCTCACAATGTGAGGGCCATGGCTACGTCTATGGCTCATCTTCACTCTGTCTCCATAGATCAGATCTGTCGAGCCGCCACATGGGCCTCGGTTCATACCTTCACAGCCCATTACTGCTTGGACAAGGACTCCCGCCGGGATGCCTTGTTTGGTCAGGCTGTCCTCAAACACCTGTTCCATACTTGAACAACTCCTGCCCACCTTCCCAGGATGGATGCCTGAGATCCATACGAAGATGGCGAACCCTTGGAACGGGATCTCCCAGGCATCTTAGCTAGGGAGTCCCCATATGTGAGGACTTATTCCTGCTTGTTCCTGGAGATAGCACAGTTACTTACCTGTAACAGGTGATCTCTGGGAACAGCAGGAATTAGTCCTCACAACCCACCCACCTCCGCTAGGAGTTGTATCTTCTATCTATCTTCCTTTCCTCTCTCTATTGTCTCAGCTATAAACTCGAACTGAGGAGAGCTGGTCAGGAAGGCGGGAAGGCAGCGCACATGTGCAGTGGGAGGCCCCAAAAGCTTCCTTCTGGGAAGCTGGGGAGCTTTCCCGCGCAGGCTCCGTCGGTACCGACATACCCATATGTGAGGACTAATTCCTGCTGTTCCCAGAGATCACCTGTTACAGGTAAGTAACTGTGCTTTCCATGCTGTTAAAGTACTTTTCTTTGTTAGTTTTGGTTTTCTGTAGTCTTTGATATTTTCTTTCAGCAATTTATTTTGGATTGTTAAACCTATTTCTACACCTAGATATTTATATGCACCTGCCTGCTCAAGTTGTTTTAGGCTTATCTTCCTTAGATTTCAGAAAAGGAAAGTTGCTTTTGCCTATTTGTTTAGACCAGACATTATCCCTAAGTTACATGAAAAGCTATTTACTGCTAAGTTATTCTGTCAGATGACTATTACAAGAGTTGTGTAACTTCATATTATCCATAAAGTTATGATGGGCCCGATATTGAAAGTGATTAACTCGGTTAGCAGACCTGCTGTGTTAATCCCCCTAGCTGGGATATTCAGTGGCACTATCATGGTTGGAGACGTTAACCGGGCAGTAGCTGAATATTACCGCTGCCCGATTAGCTTCATGGCAGTCTGGGCAACCCGGATATTCAGTGCCAGGACCCAGATACGGCCCCGGCATTGAATATCTGAGTATAAAGTTAAGTGGAAACGGCTAGCAACTTTAGCAGCTCTAGCCACTGCTGCTGAATATTGGGCCCAATGTTACCTAAGGGTCCATTAGCGCCTCTGGGATTAAAACTAAAACTGTACTCCACTGAGTTAATAAAACTACTTGATGGATTTAATGCTAAATAAAATGAGCAGCGACACTGAATATCCCTGTAATATTCTTTGCTGGACCTTAAGAATAACAAATTGTCCTTTGAGATTCAGATGGAATGTAGTTTGACACATGTGATATATCTTCATTGATCCAGGATTCATTTCAAGGCACTTTATTATTCAAGAGTGTGGAATGCTGTCAAAGGTTTTCTTACTGTCAGTTCACATTATTCTGATATTTCCTTATCATCCCTCCAGTCCAGTCCCGTACCTCAGGGTAGTCAACCCCCACCAGCATCTTAGAGGCTGAGCAAGTCATGTTTTGATGACATCAGGATATTTAGGCAGCTGGCACCCCCACCAGCCAGAGTAAGCTCAGTCTCCAAGCAGCTGGAGCGTGTGATCCCAGTGATCTGGACTCACTGAAGGGACAAACCGAGAAGCCTGTTAGGTTAATTTTTTCCATGGGGTTTTTCTTTATTTTTTTCTAGTTTTACCCCCCCCCCCCTTCATTGGGTGGCATAGATCCCTCCTGTTGGGGCAGCTGTTGGGGTCCCCTTAATAGGGCCTGTGCTTTTTAGGCCCGAAGGATACACATTAAGTGTGTGGACGGAAAAAAAAAGAATCAAATCGGGGGCAAGGGCTCTGCTTCCCGGTGCGTTCAGTAAGGCTGCAGCGGCTTCCAAACCCAACATCGGGTGAGAAGCCGTGGGAGAAGCAGAGAGAGAAGTGAATCTTCAGCTCTCCTCCACACTTCTGCCTCAGCGCCAAAGCCGCTAAAAGGCTGAGCGTAAGGCAGGGAATTCAGCCGCAGACAGCCAGTGGACAGAGCGAGAGAAAGGAGCTGAAGTACACCTGTGCTTGGAAGGCTTTCTTAAACTGTGGCAGTTTTCAGGCCCGTGTTTTGCAACTGGCCTAAATTTGCATGGTAGGCAGTATGCTTCTGTCCATCTGAGCAGGAAGCCAAGCCATTTTGTTTAGCTGAGCGGGAAACTCGCGGGGTTCCTTTCCTGCTGCGCGGTTTAGTTTACCCCTGTTTTCTTTCTAGGTGTTAGAGCAACTGCAGTTTTGAAAAAAAAAAAACAGGTCAAAGGACTTAGTGCACTGAAGGTAGCAACTAGGTCTTGTCTGAGGAGTTGGAGGGGACATGCCAGCACGACCTCAGTGTGTGACCTGAGGAGCACAATTTCCACAGAGGGAGTTTGCCGCATGTATGCAACAGATGCATGGATGACAGAAAGAGACATGCAGGAAGTAGCAAGATCCTCCGAGGAGGCCAACTCACAGGCTCAGGGTTCACTGCTTGCTGCAGGGGTACCGACCCAGAAGGATGGAGCTGTAGGACCGCCTCCACTGCTGTTGAAACCTTTTCAGCAGGACATTGGTACTCCATGTCCCTCCACCTCCCATGGGCATGGGGAAGGGGTCCTGGAAGATTTTTCATCCGAGTTTGTTCTGCTTCTGCACAGGCGTTTTGCATGAGACAACTAGGAGTGGACATTATGGGGACATGGCAGAAAGAGAGTGGCATCTGACATGCAGCAGGAGTCCGTGGCATGAGATGTACCGGCCTAGCCAAGAGACGGCTCAAAAGCAACACAGGCGATGAGATCGGATCCCTTCACTCAGATGAGCAGGGATTTTTGGAGGCAGAAGCTGAGACAGAGTTAGAACCCGAGGAGCGGGAGGAAGGAGAAGATCCCGCAGGAAGAAAAATCTCGGATAGTCAGGGTCTTCCGTCGAGAGGAGCTTGCAACTCTCATTTCTTAGTCCCTCAAGACACTCAATATGCCAGCAGGGCCACCACCGAAGAAGATGCCCTGAAAGACCCGCTACTCCAAGCCGTACGTAAACCACAGCGAATATTTCCGTTACATAGGGTCATTAAACAGATGATCCAAGATGAGTGGGACCTTCTTGCAGCTGGGCTGAGAGGAACTCGAACCTTGTCCCGGCTACACCTCTTATCTGAACAAGAGAAAGAGATGTTCTGTTCATCAAAAGTCGACGCCGTGGTTTTGGTCATAACCAAGAAGACTACGATTCCCGTACAGCACTCAAGGATGTTCAGGATAGAAAGTTGGATGCCCTGTTAAAGCAAGCGTTTGATGTTAGTGCTCTGTCCTTACAGGCCTCAGTTTATGGGACGTTGGTGGCACAGGCGTGTCTTCAATGGGCACAAGGGATTCCTGAGCCAGCAGGAGAATCCCAGGAGCCTGTGGCAGAAGCAAGGCTTGGGTCAGGGGCTGTGTATTTGGCAGATGCCTTCTATGACCTCATCGGGGGACTCTCAGACAGCAAGACCTTGGTAGTGCCGGCCCGTCACTATCTCTGGCTGCGCAACGGGGCAGCAGATGTTTCCTCAAAGGCCTGTTTGAGTAAACTGCCATTCAAATGTAAGCTCTTGTTCAGGGAGGAGCTGGGAAAGTTGGTAGGAGAGTCCAAGGGAGGGCCGCCTTCCCGAGGACAAGCATTGGCAGGGGCCCAACTCAGTATCTGCGAGGAGACAGCCCCGTGAGTTCAGGTGGTTTCGAACGGTGCATTTTGTGCTGTACCAGAGGGGATGTTTTGCCCCTCAGGGACAGCTGTTTCAAGGGTTTCAGGGGGCAGGTAGGGGCTATTACTTGGCCGCCTCCTCTACCCAGAAGAAATAACAATGAAACGAGGAGGGCCCAGGCAGAGGGGAAGTCTGTGGGAGGCCGGCTGCGGGACCTCTACCCTGTCTGGGCCTAAATTACGTCAATCCAGTGGATCCTAGAGGTGGTCTGGGACAGCTACGTACTGGAGTTTGTTAGGCTGCTCACGCCTGCCTTCATTCGCTCCCCCTGCAAGGCGCGGCAAGAAGGCACAAGGGATGTGGGAAATGTTAGAAAGGCTCCTGGAGTTGGGGGCCATGGTACCAGTCCCCTCAGACCAGTGCGGCACTGGTCGATACTCCTTCTTTCGTGGACCCAAAAAAGGAAGGCTCTTTTTGGCCTATTCTCGATCTCAAGCAGTTGAACAGGTAACTGCGAGTACTATGGTTTCATATGGAGACCCTCAGGTCAGTCGTCATGGCCTTGCGAGAGGGGAAGTTCCTCACATCCTTCGACCTTACAGAAGCTTATCTTCATATGCCCATCCATCCAGAACATCACCAGTTTCTTCGCTTTGTCCATTTGGCCTCACCACTACCTTCCCCGCACGTTCACCATGGTGTGATTGTCGTGGTGGTGGCAGTGCTACATCAGGAAGGAATCTTAGCTCATTCGGGTGAAATCCAAACAAGAGAGTGACCAAGCAAGGGTCGTCAAAGTCCTGCAAAGTCTCGGTTGAGTCATCAACGTTGCCAAGAGCTGCTTGCTCCCATTCCAGGACCTAGAGTACCCCAGGGCTCACTTTGACACACACAGCTGCAGGGTTTTCCTGCTGCAGCAGCTGGTGCAACAGTTCCTCCGTATGACAGAGCTGACAGTGTGGCATTATCTTCAACTGTTGGGTACTATGGCAGCAGCAATTGAGCTGGTCCCGTGGGCTTGAGCCCACATGGGGCCATTGCAGAGAGCTCTATTGCGCCGATGGTCACATCAACAGCATTGCCTGTCACAGCTGTTGCCCTGTCTAAAAGCGACTCGGACAGCGCTCAAATGGTGGCTCTGCCCCAAGAATCTGGCAGCGGGTGTTCCATTGGAGTCACCGCACTGGATCCCTCTGACAATGGATGCCAGCCTCTCGGGCTGGGGAGCCCATTGCACAAGGTTGGTGGACCGTGGGGGAAAGTGCTTGGCCCATCAACAGGCTGGAAATGAGAGCAGTTCTCTTGGCCTTACAGGAGTTTCACCCTTTTCTGGCAGGAAAGGCGGTACAGGTCTTCTCCGACAATGCTACCACAATGGCCTACATCAGTCGTTAAGGGGGCACAAGCAGCGTGAGGATGGAAAGTGAGGCGGAGACATGGTCGGGATCGGCGGAGGCCCATCTTCAGGTTATCTCGGCAGTGCATGTTGCAGGAACAGAGAACGTGACTGCCGATTACCTCAGTCCAGTTTTCTTGGACCCAGGGAAATGGGAGCTAAACCACGCAGTCTTCACACAACTCGTGCACCAGTGGGGTGCACTAGTCATGGATTTGATGGTGACCTTTACATCGGCCAAAGCGAGCAGGTTCTTCAGCAGGAGAAGAGAGAATGTCAGAAGGTCTGGGCATGCTTGTTCAGCAATGGCCCAACCAGGGACTGCTCTGTCTGTCTTCCGTGGGCACTCATAGGGCGCATAGGTCAGAGAATCACGGCACACTGTGATCTCGTCATCCTGATTGCTCCGGATTGGCCGCAATGCCCATGGTATGCGGACCTGATCTGTCTGAAGGCAGACCAACCGTGGAGGCTCCCAGGTCGGCCAGACCAACTATTTCAGGGGCCAGTCTTAATGCCCCAGGTGGATCGATTCTGGCTTACGGCATGGCTCTTGAGAGGCTCGGTTAAGGAAGAGAGATTACACAGCCCCGGTGATATCCACCTTGTTATGGGCCAGGAAAAAGTCCACATCACTGTCCTATATTCGAGTGTGGAGGATCTTTGAGGCCTGGTGTGCCGAGAGAGATTGCAGGCCATTGTTGGTGTCTGTTCTAGAGGTGTAAGCTTTCCTTCAGTCGGGTCTCGATAAAGGCTTGGCATGTTGCTCCTTGCGGGTGCAAGTGGCAGCTCTAGCCTGTAACCAGGGCAGGATTCAGGGGGTTTCCTTGGGGGTGCACCTGGATGTGGCTTGCTTTCTGAGGGTGGTTAAGCAGCTCTGTACACCCTTAAGGTCCATGGTGCCTCCCTGGGATCTCAATTTCGTACTTTCGGCCCTTGCGGGGGAGCCATTTGAACCATTAGGTTCCTTTATCTTGAAGGACTTGATGCTTAAGACAGTATTTTTGGTGGCAATCTGTTTGGCCCGGAGAATTTCGGAGCTCCAAGCTTTGTCATATAGGGAGCCTTTTCTATCCTTCTCGAGGGAGAAAGTGGTTCTGTGTCCAATGCCCTCCATTTTTGCTGAAGGTGGTATTGGGTTTTCACCTGAATGAGCCGGTCACCTTGCTGATGCTGTCAGGGCTGGCCAAAGAATTGGTGGATCCGCAGTTGCGTCTCCTCGATGTCTGGCGAGCGATGAGGCGGTATCTGAAGAGAACAGCTTCTTTTTGGAAGTCGGATTGTCTGTTTGTCCTGTTTGGGAGGCCGTGTAAGGGGGAGTCAGCGGCGAAGGCCTTCATTCTAGATGGATTAAAGAGGCTATTGCATCAGCATATGTATTGCGAAGGAAAGTGGTTCTGCTGGGGTTACGGGCACATTCCACCAGGGCGCAGGCAGTTTCCTGGGCAGAGTGGGGACTAGTTCTGCCAGGAGATATCTTTCGGGCGGCCACTTGGTGGTCTCTTCATACGTTTGTGAAGCATTATCGGATGTGCAAGCAGTGGGAAATGCGAGATTTGGGACGGTGATGATTCAGGCTGGGCTCGCATGTCCCCCCCCCCCCACCCCCCAGCATTAGTACTGCTTTGTTAAATCCCTGAGGTACAGGACTGGACTGGAGGGACGATAAGGAAGGTAAAATTAGGTCTTACCTGCTAATTGACTTAACTTGAGGACCTCCAGTCCAGTCCCAGAACCCTCCTATTTGCATTTACGAGCGGTGTTTGCGACCCCAGACTTAATTGCGAGCTCTAGTGGGTTAGTTCTGCAACGCGGTGATTTTGGGAAGAGAGATGCATATTTATTTTTCTGTTTATATAAGGCTTATCCCAGCCTTTTTTGGGATGGCGTTTTTTGGACAGGTAAGCTGCTCTACTATTGGTGAAGGGCTCCTGATTGGGGGAGGAGCCCGGGTAGGAAGCTTAATGGGGGTGTTCTTTTGAGGGGACCCGATATAGCTATGTTTTCAATGTTAACTTCTTATTTGTTCCTGTGAGTCTGCTTTGTCAATAGGTTACTGGGGCTGGTGGGTGGTGCCAGCTGCCTAAGTATCCTGATGTCATCAAAACATGACATGCTCAGTCTCCAAGCTGCTGGTGGGGTTGACTATCCTGAGATATGAGACTTGACTGGAGGTCCTCAAGGAAAGCCAATTAGCAGGTAAGGCCTAATTTTACCTTCTGCTTTTCTTAAATCTGATCATTAGAGCTTTGATTAGCATGAGCTGATCTTTAGTTTAATATCATGACAATAAAAGAACAACTTATAAAGTGGATATGATATATTCTACTGCATTTATTGCAATGAGCAACTTGAAGATTGTAGGTAAGCAAGTTAGGATGTTAATTGGGTCTCCCTTTGGAATGGAATGGACTTGAACTGAATTTAGCGCATGCCATTTTCAAATTTCAAAGTGAGTTACATTACTACTACTAATAATCATTTGTATAGTGCTATAAGGCGTGCGCAGCACTGTACATATAGATGTAAGACAGTCCCTGCTCATCAGAACTTAGTCTAATCAAGCAAAACACATAGTGAAACTGGCGACTAGAGTATGGTAAAGATACACATAAGTAGTGGACAAGAGAGTGAGGAGCATCAGAATCCAAAAGCAGCTTCAAAGAGGTGGGTTTTCAGCCTGGATTTGAATAGGGCTAGAAAAGGAGCCCGATGCACAGACTCGGGTAGTTTTTTTCAGGCATATGGAGCAGCAAGATGGGATGAACAAAGTCTAGACTTGGCAATGGCAGAGAAGGGCACAGATTAAAGGGATCTGCCAGAGGAGCGGAGTTCCGGAGAAAGGGTGTAGAGTGAGATAAGAGAAGAAAGGTAGTGAGGATCCGCAGAATGAATGCACTTGTAGATCAGTAGCGGAAGTTTGAACTTGATGCGGAAACTGATAGGAAGCCAGTGAGAAGAGGGATTACATGAGCATTGCTTCACTGGTGGAAGGTAAGCCGTGCAGCTGAGTTTTGAACAGATTGAAGGGGAGAGAGATGATTCAGAGGGTGACCAGCGAGGAGCAGGTTACAATAATCAAGTCGGATGGTGACTAGTGAGTGGATAAGGGTTTTAGTAGTGTGAGTAGAAAAGAAAAACAAATTTTGCTTATGTTAGCTAAAACTGCTGCTTCTTTCTCTATATCTGTTGTATATGCACAGAGAAAGGGAGTAGAGTCAAAGATGATCCCAAGATTGCAAGCTGAGGAAATGGGGAGGAGTAGAGTATCATCCATAGAAATAGAGAAGGGATGTGGGTTTAGGGGGAAAGATAAGGAGCTCAGTTTTGGCTGTGTTCAATTTCTGATGGCATTGAGACATCCTGGCAAGAATGTCTGATAAGCAGGCAGAGATCTGGGAATAGCTTCCTGGAGAGATTTCAGGCACAGAGAGGTAGATTTGAGAGTCGTCAGCATAAAGAGGTACTGAAAACCTTGGGAGAAAATAAGTGCACCAAGGGACTTAATGTAGAGAGAGAAAAGTAGTGGTCCTGAGGTGTACTTCAACTGAAAGCGTAATGAAAGTAGAGGAGGTACTGTAAGTATTTTCCTGTCACAGGAGAGCTTGCAATCTTAAATTTGTAACTGAGGCAATGAAGGGTTAAGTGACTTGCCCAGGATCACAAGGAGCAGCAGTGAGATTCAAACCTGGCTTCCCTTGTCAGCCTACTTCTTTAACCATTAGGTTACTCCTCAAGAATGCTTCTTGTTAATCATTGTGAGGCTAGTTCTGGTTATGTCTGTAATTGATTTTTACAGTTTTTCAGATTTTGGTGGAGAGATGTTAAATATCTGAAAGTTGGGCACTCCATCAGGGCCAGGGTTCTTCTCAACGTAGTTTGCATATTTGGTTGCTGCTTCAGGCCATTCTGTAGTTTTGATGTTCGCATTTTCCATTACATTCGGTATATTGGGTAGCCGTTCTGTTTCTCTATTGTGCTCTTGTAGGATCCTAATATAAACTTCTCTAGACCTTTTATACTTAGGAACATTGGATATGCCATACCAGGTCAGACCAAAGGTCCATCAAGCCCACTACCCCATTTTCCAGCTTTGGCCAATCCCGTTCACATGTACCTTTCAGGTTCCCAAAAGGTAAGACAGATTCCATGCTGTTTATCCAGGCGTAAGCAGTGGATTTCCCCAATACATAGAAACATGATGGCTTATCTAGTCCGCCCTTCCATATCAACTACTATAGTCCCTTTTTTCCTTTAAAGATCATCTGTGTTTGTCCAGTGCTTTCTTGAATTCAGATACTGTCCTTGTCTCTGCCTCCTGTACTGGGAGATTATTCCACGCATCTGCCACTCTTTCCCGAAAGAAATTTCTGCATATTACTTCTGAGTCTATCCCATTTCACCCTCATTCTATGTTCCCTTGCTTTCAATTGAAAGAGGCTCTCCTCCCATGCGTTTTATGCCATGGAGGTATGTAAATGTCTCTATCATATCTCCTCTATCCCAGCTTTCCTCTAAAGCAGTGGTTCTCAACCCTGGGATCCCTAGTCCAGTCAGGTTTTCAGGATATCCACAATGAATATGCATATGAGAGGTCTGCATGCACTGCTTCCATTGTATGCATATCTATCTCATGCATATTCATTGTGGATACCCTGAAAACCTGACTGGACTTAGGAATCCCAGAGGACTGGGTTGAGAACCACTGCTCTAAAGTATACATATAGAGATTTTTAAGTCTGTCCCCATATGTTTTATAACAAAGCCCACTGACCATTTTGGTAGCCACCCTCTGAATCAACTCTATTCTGTTTATATCCTTTGAAGGTGCACACAATACTCTAAATGAGGGCTCATCAAAGACTTAAACAGAGACACTATCATCTCCTCATTCCTGCTGGCCATTCCTCTCCCTAACAAAACAGTGTGATGGCGTTCATTGAAACATGAAGGGAAAAACTTTAAAGCTAAGTATACTTGCAACTTCCTCCGGTTATATAATGTTCTACTATTAAAAAAACTGTAGCTAAGTATACTATATCCTTTATTTTCTTCTGTTTGTTCAATGGTGTTCTACTATCCACCAACAGTGCTCCCAATCAAAAAAAATTTCTTTTATTTTCTTAATTTTCTTTTTCTTATTTATACTATAATGAGAACCGCTGGTGCTTATATTTAAAATAGTGTCAGGAGGTCTCAGATTCCGTATTACTTCTCCTTTGGGCTCGACTCCCGTTTCTGAAATGAGTATAGAAATCACTTCAATGACCTCCACAATGATGGACTCTCTTATATCAGAGGTTACCAAAACACACAAAATGTCTCAATCTTCTATGGTAACTTCTATCAATATTTGTATGATCCCGGCGCGGCGTTCTTTCATTCTCCAGTTTGATTGCGCAAGTTAAGAGAAGGAGATACATTGAAGTTTCGGACGTGGGCAGCTTCTTTTTGGTTCATGATCCCCTGAAGAACCCGAACAGGAGAAACGCTACTGGCGCTGGGGGAGAGCGTCGGGATCATACAAATATTGATAGAAGTTACCATAGAAGATTGAGACATTTTGTGTGTTTTGGTAACCTCTGATATAAGAGAGTCCATCATTGTGGAGGTCATTGAAGTGATTTCTATACTCATTTCAGAAACGGGAGTCGAGCCCAAAGGAGTAGAAGTAATACGGGTCTGAGACCTCCTGACACTATTTTAAATATAAGCACCAGCGGTTCTCATTATAGTATAAATAAGAAAAAGAAAATTAAGAAAATAAAAGAAAATTTTTTTGATTGGGAGCACTGTTGGTGGATAGTAGAACACCATTGAACAAAAAGAAGAAAATAAAGGATATAGTATACTTAGCTACAGTTTTTTTAATAGTAGAACATTATATAACCGGAGGAAGTTGCAAGTATACTTAGCTTTAAAGTTTTTCCCTTCTTGTTTCAATGAACGCCATCACACTGTTTTGTTAGGAAGCTACGCGTTCAGGAAAAGAGACCAAATTATTTTACGTGCATTCCTCTCCCTATGCATCCAAACATCCTTCTGACTTTCACCCTTGCTTTTTCTAACTTTTTAGCCACTGTAAAATCATCAGAAGAGTCTGCACCAAATGCCAGGCAGTGGTGGCCGCCTACCTCCATCTCCAAGGGACCTTCCTCTTCCCATATCTGGATGACTGGCTCGTAAAGGGAGACATGGCCACCGAGGTGCAATAGGCCATGGCCCACACCATCTGTGTCCTTCAGTATCTGGGGTTTGTGATAAACCACCCCAAGTCCCACCTCACTCTGACACAGGGCTTGGAGTTAATAGGGGCTTGACTGGACACTCTTCAGGCCAAGGCCTTTCTTCCCTTGGATAGGGCAGGTTGCCCCGTGGCCCTAGCCGCCGAGGTGCAACACTGCCACACAGTGTCAGCAAGGTCCATGCTTTGCCTTCTGAACCACATGGCATTCACAGTCCATGTGGTCCCCAATGCCTGCCTGCATATGCGGGCAACCCATTGGTGCCTCTGCTCCCAGTGGACTCAGGCCACAGGCATGCTCTGGGACAAGTCTTAGTGTCCCGCAAGCTAGCGGAGTCACTCAACTGGTGGCAGGTCACATAGCATCCACAGAAGGACATGTGTTCCAGCCCCTTAAGACCCAGAGGGTCCTTGCCATGGACGCTTCCTTACTGGGTTAGGGTGCCCATTGTGAGGAACTCCACATGCAGGGCAACTGGTCCCTAGCGTAGAGCCAGCAGCAGATCAACTTGCTGGAGCTCAGGGCCATTTTTCTGGTGATAAGGGCCTTTCACCACCTCATGCAGCACCAGTTGGTTCTGGTCCAAACTGACAACCAGGTTGTGGTGATCTGTATGAACAAGCAAGGGGCACAGGGTCTTACTGCCTCTGCCAGGAGGCAGTAGCCCTCTGCTTGTACGCGATCAGTCAAGGAATGCTCCTCAGGGCTGTGTACCTTCCAGGCCAGAATAATGCCTTAGCGGATCCTCTAGCCATATGAATGGTGACTAGACCCCAGGGTGACACAGCGTCTGTTCCGACTCTGGGGTACCCCAAGTCTGGACCTCTTTGCCAGACTGACCAATGCTCAGCTGCCCCGCTTCTGCTGTCGCCAGCTGCACCTGTCTCAAGTAGCGGTGGACGCCTTCCTCATCTTGTGGTCGGAGGGCCTAAGTACGCCTTCCCTCCCAAGCCAATAGTCACTCGGACCCACTTCAAGGTCCTGCAGGACAAGGCTTCTATGATTCTAGTGGCCCCACAGTTGCCCAGGCAACCTTGGTTCCCCTTGTTGCTCCGCCTCTCGACAGAGCTCCCAGTCCCTCTGGGGAATGCCCTAGGGCTACTCAGAAGGAGGGCTCCCTTTTCCATCCCAACCTGGGGACCTTGACATTAACAGCCTGGCTGCTGAAAGGGTAGCCTTAGCTGCTTTCAATCTCCCAAGGGAGGTGAAGGAAGTCCTCCTGACCTCTCGTAAGACCTCCACAAGATGGGCCTATGCCTTCAAGTGGCGCAAATTCTTAGTGTGGTGTGAAGAGCAGCAAGTTGACCCGTTCTCTTGTCATGTGCACACAGTGCTGCAATGCTTCACCTCTCGCAAGTTGGACTCAATTAACTCTATTAGGGTGCACCTGAGTGTGCTTTCTGTGCATCACCATTCTATAGAGGGTAAACCCCTCTCTGCTCAGCCCCTCATTACTTGGTTCACGTGGGGCATCCTGCTCTCTAAGCCTCTCATCTGCGCGCCCCTGGCGGAATGGGACCTCAATGTGGTCTTGACGCCTCTCACCAAGCCACCATTTGAGCCTCTGGCTACCTGCCATAAGAACATACGATATGCCATACTGGGTCAGACCAAGGTCCATCAAGCCCAGTATCCTGTTTCCAACAGTGGCCAATCTAGGTCATACGTACCTAGCAGTTTCCCCAAAAGACACAGGTTTCGCAATGCTTGTACTGGGTCAAGCATTGATATCCTGGGTCCCTTCTTAATAATGGTTTATGGACCTTTCCTCCAGGAACTTGTTCAAACCTTTTTTAAACCCAGCTACACTAACAGCCTTTACTACATCCTCCGGTAACAAATTCCAGAGTTTGATTACACATTGAGTGAAAAAATATTTTCTTTTATTAGTCTTAAATAGTTTACCCTGTAGCTTCATTGCATGCCGCCTGGTCTTTCTATATTCTGATAACGTAAACAATCGATCTACGTTTACCCGTTCCACTCCGTTCATTAATTTATAGACTTCTATCATATCTCCCCTCAGCCGTCTCTTTTCCAGGTTAAAGAGCCCTAACCTTTTTATCCTTTCTTCATAGGAGTATCCTTCCATCCCCTTTACCATTTTGGTGGCTCTTCTCTGAACCTTTTCTAATAACGCTATATCCTTTTTAAGATACGGCGACCAGAATTGCACACAATATTCAAGGTGCAGTCTCACCATGGAACAGTATAGAGGCATTATAATATCTTTTGTTTTATTTTCATTCCTTTCCTTATGATACCTAGCATTCTATTTGCTCTTTTGACTGCCGCTGCACACTGGGCCGAGGGTTTTAACATGTTATCCACAGTGACGCCTATATCTTTTTCCTGGGTGGTGGTTCCTAATGTGGAACCTTGCATTGTGTAACCATAGTTTGGGTTGTTCTTCCCTAGGTGCATAACTTTGCACTTGTCCACATTAAATTTCATCTGCCATTTTGATGCCCAGTCTTCCAATTTATCAAGATCCTCTTGCAATTTTCCACAATCCTCTTGGGTTTAATAACTTTAAATAGTTTTGTGTCATCTGCAAATTTGATAACCTCACTCATTATTCCACTTTCCAGGTCATTTATGAATATGTCAAAAAGCAGCGGACCCAGCACAGATCCCTGGGGTACACCATTATTCACCTTTCTCCATTGGGAAAATTGGCCATTTAGCCCAACCCTCTGCTTTCTATCTTTTAACCAGTTCCTGATCCACAGTAGTACACTGCCTCCTATCCCATGACTCTTTAGTTTTGCCAAAAGTCTCTGATGAGGGACCTTGTCAAAAGCTTTCTGAAAGTCCAGATACATTATATCAACTGACTCACCTTTGTCCACCTGTTTATTCACACTTTCAAAAAAGCATAACAGATTAGTAAGACAAGATCTTCCTTGTCTAAAGCCATGTTGGCTGTCTCCCATTAAGCCATGACTATCTACATGTTCAGCAATTTTGTTCTTTATGATGGTTTCTACCATTTTTCCCGGTACTGACGTCAGGCTCACCGGTCTGTAGTTTCCCGGGTCACCCCTGGAACCCTTTTTAAAAATTGGCGTTACATTGGCGATCCTCCAATCTTCAGGTATTAGAGATGATTTTAATGAAAATTCACAGATTACTAATAGCAGATCTGCAATCTCATATTTCAGTTCTTTCAACACCCTTCGATGTATACCATCCAGCCCAGGTGATTTGCTACTCTTCAGTTTATCTAATAGTTGTAATACATCTTCCCGATGTATCAATATTTCCTTCAATTCTTCCTCACCTTTAAATACCACTTCAGTCATGGGTAACATCCCTACATCTTCCTCAGTTAAGACCGAAGCAAAGAATTCATTCAGTTTCTCCGCTATCGCCTTGTCGCCTCTTAGTGCCCCTTTAACTCCTCTATGATCTAATGGACCAACTGACTTTCTCACAGGTTTTTTGCTACGAATGTACTTGAAAAAATCTTTATTTCGCGTTTTTGCTTCTGCAGCAAGCTTCTTCTCAAATTCTCCCTTTGCCTGCTTTATCAATGCCTTGCATTTGACCTGCCACTGCTTGTGCTGTTTCCAGGTTTCGTCATTTGGCTCTTTTTTCCATTTCCTGAAAGATGCTTTTTTGGCAACAACAGCCTCTCTGACCTCACCTTTAAACCATGCTGGCAGTTTTTTGGACTTCCTTCCACTTAAAGCGTGGAATACAGCTGGTCTGGGCTTCCAAGATAGTATTTTTCAACAACACCTAAGCTTGATGTAAGTCTTTAACCTTTGCAACTGCTCCTTTTAGTTTTTTCTTAACTATTTTCCTTATTTTATCATAGTCTCCCTTTTGAAAGTTAAAAGGTAGTATTGTGGATTTCCTTACTATCCCTCCTCCACTAATTAAATCAAAGGCGATCATGCTATGATCACTATTGCCAAGTGGCCCCAACATCCTTATCTCTTGCACTAGATCTGGTGTTCCACTAAGGATTAGGTTTAATATGGCTTCACCTCTGGTCGGTTCATGAACCAGCTGCTCCAAGAAGCAGTCATTTATGTCATCTAGGAACTTTATCTCCCTAGCATGTCCTGCCGTGACACTGACCCAGTCGATTCCGGGGTAATTGAAGTCACCCATTATTAGTACCGCGCTGTAACTTTTGTTAGCTTCCTTGATTTCTTTGAGCATTTCATCATCCATTTGTTCATTCTGGCCAGGCGGTCGATAGTACACCCCACTGCCATCACCTTCCCCTTTTTAGATGGAATTTCAATCCATAGAGATTCTACAGCAAATTTAGTTTCCTGCAAAACTTTAATCCTTTCTGACTCAATGCCCTCTCTAACATAGAGCGCAACCCCTCCTCCAATTTGATCAGCTCTATCATTACGATATAGTTTGTACCCAGGTATAACAGTGTCCCACTGGTTGTCCTCCTTCCACCATGTCTCTGATATTCCAATCATATCTAATCTCTCATTTAGTGCTATATATTCTAACTCTCCCATCTTATTTTTTAGACTTCTAGCATTTGCATACAAGCATTTTAGAGACTGTATTTTAGTCATATTAATTTGGCTATTGGTAGACATGGGTAATTTGGGATCTTTAAGCTCTGTCTCCTCCATACTCGAGGGCATTTGGGCTACTTTACTCTTTTTTGGAACCTCTCTGCTTTTGGTAGTATCCTTCAAGGATACATTCTTCCGAACCATCCGCTCTTGGGCGACTGTCGGCTTTCCCCTATTATCTAGTTTAAAAGCTGCTCTATCTCCTTTTTAAAGGTTAATACCAGCAGCCTGGTTCCATCCCGGTTAAGGTGAAGTCCATCCCTTCGGAAGAGCCCCTCCTTTCCCCAGAATGTTCCCCAGTTCCTAACAAATCCAAACCCTTCATCTCTGCACCATTGTCTCATCCACGCATTGAGACTCCGGAGCACTGCCTGCCTTTTGGGTCCTGCACGTGGAACGGGAAGCATTTTGGAGAACGCTACCCTGGAAGTTCTGGATTTCAACTTCCTATCTAAAAGCCTAAATTTAGCCTCCGGAACCTCCCTACCACATTTTCCTATGTCATTGGTACCGACATGTACCAAGACAGCAGACTCCTCCCCAGCACTATCTAAGACCTTATCTAGGTGGCGTGTGAGGTCCGCTACCTTCGCACCAGGCAGGCATGTTACCAGGCTATCCTCACGTCCACCAGCCACCCAGCTATCTACATGCCTAATGATCGAATCACCAATTATAACGGCTGTCCTAACCCTTCCCTCATGGGCACATGGCCCTGGAGAAACTTCCTCGGTGCGAGAGGGTTTTACATCACCTGGAGGACAGGTCCTAGTTACCGGATCACTTCCTGCCACACCAGGGTGATGCTCTCCTGTCACGTGACCTCTCTCCTCCATGGCAACAGGGGTGCTGCCAGACTGGAGGTGGGACTTCAGGACTATATCCCTGTAGGTCTCGTCTATGTGCCTCTCTGTCTTTTTTATGTTTTCCAAATCTGCTACTCCAGCCTCTAGAGAACGGACTCCTTCCCTGAGAGCAAAGAGCTCCTTGCACCTAGTGCACACGTAAGACCTCTCACCAACTGGGAGAAAATCATACATGTGACACTCAATACAAAAGACTGGAAAGCCCCCATCTCGCTGCTGGACTGCTGTCTGCATCTTAGTTTTAAGTTTTTGTTTAGATCTTTAAGTTCTTTACTTACTAAGGGTTGCTATGGATATTTATACCAATAAAACTGTACCTAATACGTTTAATATACCTTGTTCACCTGAAGCTTAATTAATCTCAGGTCCTTAGTGTATGACTGATTTGGGTAACGAGCTTCACCTGAGAGCACCTCCTGTCTTTTAAGATGTATAAGTACCTATAAAGCTACGATTATCTCAAGGGTGGGTGGGTGTGGGGAGGGAGGGAGGGAAATAACACTTATTAAAAGAGGGCTGCTACAAAGTACCCTGTCCTGTGCTGCTGAGGTAAGCTATATTCTTATTCGATTTAAAATATAGCTCTTTGCTGCTGCTAGGCTCTAACTTATTATGACATTTATTTTTTTTTTATATTTATTGAATTTTGAGAATACATTCAATTCCAAAATTGAATAAAGGAAACATGGTAACAAAAAGAAATACAAATCCAAATATCATAAAACCATACTATTAATACATTACCATAATAAGCCCACAACATTGCTCAGGGGAGGCACCAGGAAATCAATTACATTGATAAGGAAAAGTGAAACAAAGCAGAGCAAGACTTACATATCAGCCGTACGAGAAGTTACAATCACAATACTATCCTCCCTAGCCACCAGGAAGTCCAGAAGCTGAGCGGGCTCAAAAAACACAAATATCTTCTCTTTGTACGAAACACAGCAACGAGCCGGAAATTTTAACAGAAAAGTGCCACCAAGGGAAAGGACTCTGGGCCTCAAGCCCAGAAATTCCTTCCTCCTCAGCTGAGTGTTTCTAGCCAAATCAGGAAAAATATGTACACATGAGCCCATAAACTGCTGACTGAAATTCCTGAAATACAACCGAAAGATTAATGCTTTATCTGACTCAAGGGCCAATGTAATTAGGAGAGTAGAGCGGGCTGTAACCAAATCCAGAGAACTCTCTAAGAAACCGGTTAGGTCTCCAGAGATTCCCGGAGGGTTGCTAGCAGCTCCAGGAGCTCCCCTGCCAGTATTTAAATATTGAACTCTGGTTAATGGCGGGAGATTATCCCCAGGAATCTTCAAGACCTCCTGGAAGTATCTCCGCACCATATCCAGAGGAGAACACACAGGAGACCTGGGAAAGTTAACCAGTCTTAAATTGTTCTTCCGGACTTGTTTTTCCAGGTATTCCAACTTTCTATTGGTCACATTCCGGTCCTTCACATGGGCAAGGTGTAGTTCACGGAGTTGACCTAGCTCCCCACTCAGCTGCGCCAGTTTCCCCTCCTGTTCCTTCTGGACACTTGAGACGTGAAGTAAATCCATTTTAAACAACTTAGTATCAGTACTTACAGATGCAACAAATGTTTCTAAGGAAGAATTCATTGTAGCAATAACATCCCATAGCACCTCTAACGTTACTTTCGCAGGCTTCACCAAACCGCCTCCTCCAGCATTCTCTCTCGGGGACACATCCTCCTGAGAAGGGCTAACCAAAAAACTTGGCCCAGCCTCTGATGTTACTACCACTCCAGGAGTCCCACACGGAGCGATCGCCTCGGCTAAGGAGCCCTCCAAAGCCTCCTGAATCGGCGTGCTAGTTAGCACACCAGCAAGAGGCTCTCCACTGCCGCGCACATCACTTCCGGGGCAAGGCGGGGGGGCCCGCTGCTCCGGGGACAGAAACACCCCGGACGTGCTCAGGTCCGATGAACCCACCGGACCTGCCAAAGATGCTGCTCGCTCACCCCCGCCCACGAAGCCACACATCTGGAGCGTCCGTTGACCTGCCACGCTGGAAGCAGCTTCACCCGGGGGTAGGTTTACTTGCTTCCGCTTCCTTGTGCCCATATCCACCGCAGAAGGAGTAAAGGTAGACAAGAAAAAACGCTCTCGACGCCAGACCTCTGAGCAGGGGCTTCAATCTGCTGCCATCTTGGATCGCCTCCCCTTTATTATGAAATTTAAACTACAAGCGCTCTGCTGGGTTCTAAATTTAACTAGAAAGCTCTCTTCTGTGTTTTAAATTTAAACTAAAAGTACTTTGCTGATGCTAGGCCCTGAGTGACTATTAAATTTAAACTACAGCTCTCTGCTGGGTATGAAATGTAACCAGAAAGTTCTCTTCTGTGTTTTAAATTTAAACTTAAACTGCTGCTACTAGGCCCTGACTGATTCAACAAAAAATAGTGGGTTCACAGATTAAATAGCTTTAATAGAAAGAATTCCTTTCAGAAAATTCCCATAAGTATATACTCACAATTGCAGATCTCTCTCCAGAAGTAACAGTCCCCTTTTCTAGTCCTTCAAGACTGAGGATCACAGAGCTGTGGTTGAGCTATTTATGCCTGTGCTGCTTAGGTAAGCTGTGACCAATTTCCTGGATGATTAACAGTCCTTGCTTGGATAGAAGGAGTCTTTCAAAGTGGCCTTTTGAACTGCCACCTGGTGTTAACACCTATTGAAAATGTTTCACAGCTCTCTTGCCCCCTAGGTAGAAGGCCTCTTTGTAAAGGTCTCTAGAAGACTTTATTTGCTGCTCAAAGAGTACTGACCCTGTTTTGCCTTTTGTGCTAATCTATATTCTTATTTGATTTAAATTATAGCTCTTTGCTGCTGCTAGGCTCTGACTTATTATGAAATTTAAACTACAAGCTCTCTGCTGCCATATGCGATACCTCTCATGGAAGGTCGCCTTCCTAGTTGTGGTCACCTCTGTGAGCAGAATCAACGATCTTCAGCCTTGGTGGCTGAGCCACCCTACACCAGGTTCTACAAGAACAGGTTGATACTTCACATCCACCCTAAATTCCCTCCGAAGGTGGTGTCCGCGTTCCACCTCAATCAGGATATGGTGCTACCCACCTTCTTCCCATGGCCCCATGCCGACAAGGCAGTGGCCATTCTCCATACTCTGGATTGTAAGAGGGCCCTATCCTACCTGCAACGTACCCAGAGACACCGTAAAACCTCATAGCTTTTAGTTTCCTGCAACCACAATCGCCTGGGGGAGGCTGTTACCAAGCGGACCCTGTCCGTCTGGGAGGTGGACTGCATCGTCTTTGCCCACAATCAGGCTGGATCACTAACTTTGAATAATTTTATGACATCTGCAAATTTTATCACCTTACTTGTTCCCATTTCCAGGTACGCTGTATCAACAGGCTCACCTCTGCAAAATATAACAGATTAGTGATCCAGCATCCCAAAGTAGATTTGGTGGCCATGTCACCTCTACGTGATCCTGCAAAAGGAGTTAGTAATGTTAAAGTACTAGAGAAGCACTCTGTGGACATCCACCAGGCAAAGGTACTTGGCCTTTCCTTGGCACTGCTCCTTAAAGAAGGAGGGCAAACAGACTACCTCATTCACGTCATCACGAAATCATCTTAAGCAAGAAGGAAGGAACAGGCCAAATGCACATGGCCTCCTCTGAGAATAAGTAAGGATCCCTGCATGACAAGGCTTGCAGCTTGGAAATATGTCTCGCAGAATAGATTGGAACCAGAAAGACAATCTTGAGGGTCAGACCTTTTGTTATATCCTGCTTCAAGGGCTCAAAGGGCTCTGACATCAAGACCCTGAGTACCAGGCAGAGATGAAGGAACAATTGAATGCGGGGGAGAAACACAGATGTCTTACCCCCTGGTGAAAATGGGAAACAGGCTGCGAGGCAATAGACCGCCCCACCATTGGTCCCCTTATGCAGGAAGGGGTTGCCATCTGAACTTTAAGGGACCTCAAAGTATGACCTTTGTCCAGACCCTCCTAAAGAAAAGTAAGCAAGGAAGGCAAGTCCCCGATGTATGAGGTCTGGTCTGATACAGAAGGCACCAATTCTCAGAGACACCAGGTGCATACATAGGCCAGGCTAGTAGAACTTTTCCCAGCCTTGAGAAGCATGGAAACTACATTGGGAGAGTAGTCCTTAGATGCTAAGCAGTGCCTCTCAAGAGCCAAGCTGTAAGTGAGAAGTGAGCCGGGTTGTTCTTGACATAATAGCTTCTGGGCTGGGGCAGTCACAGAGGAGGACCCTGCAGAAGTCTCTTCGGGTCCCCAAACCACGGCCTCTGCAGCCAATCCGGTGCCACCAGGATCACCCAGCCCAGATGTCACTGTATGAGTTTAAGCACATTACCCACTAGCGACCATGGAGGTAACACATACAGCAGGCCACCCTTCGGCCTGGGCTGAACTATGGCATCAATGCCCTCTGAACCTGTATCTCTGCGGTGACTGAAGAAGCGTTTGGCTTTGAAATTGGATTGAATCGCCATCAGATCCATTTCAGGACGGCCCCAGTGGAGCAGAATCTGCTAATAGGCTGTTTGACTCAGTTCCCATTCCCAGGGATTGAGAGATTAACGACTGAGGAAGTTCACTTCCACATTGTTGACTCCAGCGATGTGTTGTGCCGAAAGAGTGAGCAGGTTCCTTCCCACCTAGGAGAACAGGAGAGTCATCTCCAGGGCCACACCAGCACTCTTCATGCCCCTTTGCCGATTGACGTATGTCATAGCCATGGCATTTTCAGAGTAGACCTGGACTGCTTTGCCCTTGACCAGGGTTTAGAAGTGCAGAAAGGCCAACTGATTGGCTCTCACCTTATTTTTTTATTTTTTTTTTATTTAACTGCATTTATATACCGCTTTTCACCGGGTCAAAGCGGTGTAACATATAACAAAAGGGGGGGTCATCACCAGGGGGGCAACATTTATTGATTTGGGATGGACATAGACATGTACACTTTTGCTGTATCTAAATATTCATGCGGATAGGGTGGATTTTCTGTTCAGAGATGTTCACGGAATAGGATTGTTTTCAGCTGTTTCTTGAATGATGTGATGTCAGCGTTGTTCCTGATGTGGTTTGGCAGAGAGTTCCAGAGGGATGGAGCATAAAGTTCGAACGCTCTGTTGCAGGTCCGTTGTGTGGATTTGGTTCTTTTGTGGGGGACGACGATGGAGTTATTTGAGGATTGTCTGGTTGGTCTGCTGTGGGATGGGCGAGGCAGTAGGGGGTGGAGTGAGGTGTTCCGTGTTTGGTGGATAGTCTTGTGGGTGAGTAGGATAGCTTTGTATTTGATTCTTGCTTCAATTGGAAGGATGTGGAGGTCTCTTAGGATTGGGGTGATGTGATCCCGTTTTTTCGCGTTCTGAATAATCCTTGCTGTAGTATTTAAGGCAGTTCGGAGGGGGTTGGTTTGTGAGGCGGGAAGTCCATGGTAGATTATGTTGCAGAAGTCCAGATGAGGGAGTGTCACAGCTCGCATTACTGTCCTGAAGTCGTGAGGTTCTAGGAGGGGTCGGAGGCGTTGTACAGTTTTAGCTTTGTGGAATATCGTCCCGGCGGTCTTGTTGATTTGATGTTTAAAGGTGAGAGCTTGGTCAATGATAACGCCTAGATACCTTATTTGAGACTGGATTTGAATTTGCGTGGTTCCCATGTTGAGGTGGGTAGGTGGTTTGAAGTCTGGTTCTTTTGTCACTATAAGGGCTTCCGTTTTTTTTATGTTGATGGATAGGTTGTTCTCTTGTAGCCAGTTGGCCACATCGGTGAAGCAGGCTGATAGTTGGTCATTTGTTGGGTTGGTGGTTGTAATCGGTGCGTAGAGCATTATGTCGTCAGCGTATATGTGGAAGTTGATGTTGTGGGTGCGTATGATTGAGCATAGTGGACGGAGATATATATTGAACAGCATGGCTGATAGGGTGGATCCTTGAGGTACTCCTTGATGTTGCTGGTAGGGGGGCGAGGTTGTGGTGAAGGTGCGGATCCGTTGCTGTCTGTTAGTTAACTTGAGGCAGTTGATGAGCAATGCCAGCTTATGGCTGTCCCAATGGCTCTGAGCTGTGCAGGTCTCTCAATGAGCTTCCCAGCTAAACAGGCTGGCATCCGACACCATGAGTGATTGTCCAATTGCATATCCTTTTACAGGTACTGCAGCTGCTGCCTCCACCTCAGGTTGGAGAGGCAGCCTGACCTTCAACACCTGAGAGTTGTGAGACCACTGAGAAAAGGGGGATTGCTGAAGCAGCCACATGTGAGCTTGCACCCAAGGAACCATGTCAATTGCTGCTGCCATGAAGCCAAGAAGTGGAAGATAATCCCAAACTCTGGGAACTTGCTGAGACTGGAAGGCTTCCAATTGGGCCAGCAACTTCAGGCAAATAGACTCTGTCTACCCAAGTCTCCAAAGACGCTTCTAGGTATTCCAGTGATTGGGAAGGCACTAAGTGACTCTTACCTCGATTTATCACCCAACTGAAACTCTCTGGGAACTGCACCACCCAGGCCGAAATCCGAGACACTTGGGACTACGACTGGCCTCGAATGAGCTGTTTGTCCAGATATGGGTGTATACAGATCCCTTGGTGCCTCTGTGCAGCTGCTGCCATCACCATCACTTTTGAGAATGTGCTGGGGGTGGTGGAGCACTCCAAGAGGAGAGTGGCAAACTGAAAATGAGAGCCAAGAATGGAGAAACAAATAAAGCGCTGTTGATCCTCCTGAATAGGTTTGTTGAAGTAAGTCTCTGCTAGGTCCAGAGACGTGAGTTACTCTCTGCAGTGTACCACCTAAATCACTGACTGCAAAGTCTCCATATGGACGTGAAGGATGGGCAGGTGAGCTTTGACTCCCTTGAGGTTGAGGATTGGCCGAAATAAACCATCCTTTGTCATCACAGAGTAGATGGTGTAATGGCCCTGGATGGACAAGGGAACTGGGACCACTGCCCATAGATGGAGAAGCCTGTCCAAGGTACACTGAACTGCAGCTCTCTTGGCCATGGGACCACAAGGAGAGACAACGAAGGCATCCAGAATAGGCTCTCTGCATTCCAAAACACAGCTGTGCTGAATGTTGTCTAGCACCCAGCAATCCTCAGTGATTCGAGCCCACTCTTGGAAGAAAAGGCAGTGCCTTCCACCCACTGGGGGTGTCCCAGAATGGGTCTCCAAGCCATCATAGCCCCTGATGGGTGGAGGCACCTCTGGAGGTGTTGGAGTCCCAGGAACCTTGCAGCCCATGAAAGGGTTAAGCCCAAGATCGGAATCCAGAAGAGGAGGAAAAGGAAGGCTTCCCTGGGTTGTATTATGGGAGCCCTAGGAATCTGAATAGTGAATGCAAGGAATAAGGGCTTATGCAGAAGAAGAGGATGCACCCATATGCCTCCCGGGCCATTTTGACAATGAAGTTTGGACTTGACCAAATCCTTAACCAACTTCTCCAAGTTCTCCCTAAACCAGTGATGACAAAAAGGCCGTAGCTGACTCCAAGAGGGGCATAAAGTGGGAAAACACCAGCACCAAACTAATGGACACACTGCAAGGCCCCAAACTCAACTTAGCAAGACAGCAACGGATGACATCGGGAGCTCCCACAGACAAGATAAACAAAAAGGATTCGACTTTTCCCTCCACATAAGGCTGGTTGTGATATCCTCAATTTTTGCTCTTCAGAAATTCAGGGCAATCTACCATTTTCTAGAACCACAGGCACAGATTACGGTCTTAACTCAGTACTGTGAATTCCTGTCTTGATTACTGTAATATCATTCATTCAGAACTGCCATCTTATGAAAGTAAATGCCTTCACACCATCCAAAACACAGTTTTGCGTATCCTTACTCAGGCCTGAAAGTATGATCACATTACGCCTCTAATGATCCAACATCATTATCTTTCATACCTTATCACTTTACATGCCCCAGTTTGTTCACGCCATTCGTTACATAGTAACTGTCTATTAATCCTTTCACCTTCGAGAGCCAGGCTTGAGGCCACATGGCAATCTGCATTTTTCTTCACGGCCCCTATTTCTTGGAACTGCTTACAATCACATCTGTACCTTGAGATGATTTCTAAGCATTTTAAAGCAGGCCTTAAGACTTTTCTCTTTGAACAGGCTTTTGTGATTTCAAAATGCTGCCTTAAGGTCACATGCAGTACTGTCTTCTCCTTGTCCTCCCCTTTTTGCTTATACTATCCCTTGTTATTAATGTATCTTTTATTCTTTTAAGATTCAATGGAGTTCTGTTTCTTTTATGTGAATTATTATTTTATTGTAAATTACTTTGTTCCTGGGAAAGGTGGTATAGAAAATCTAATAAACCATAAACCATGCTGGGCTCAGTGTTTACTCCCCTGTTGCCAGATAGTCAAATACCTCTGAAGGAGAGAGATACCTTCTAATCTTTGGAGGCGAGCAGGGGGAAAGAAGAGGGAGGGGGCATTGAGGTCCTTAGCAAGATACGGGCAGGTTGCTGAACCATTTTCCCTCCTCCTATGGCATCTGAAAAGAGCAGCAGTTTTAAGGGTGATCCTAGTGGAGCCCTCCCGCCTTGCGATCTGAGAAGTCCACCCCCAGGAATGGTTGCTTGCGAGCAAAATCAATCTTTATTCGGAATCTTCCTTGTATCTTTTCAGATTCTCACAGTGCTGAAAACATGCATCTACCAACTGCTGGAGACAGAGAATTACCGAAAGCTCCCTATGATGGTTCTAGCTGATATAGCATGATGATGTCATAAAGAAGCCTATGGAAGTCTCCTGTCTCCACTTCTGCTGGTAGGGGGACATAACCCACTGGTCTAGCAGGACAATCTGGAACTCAGTTTAAAAACTGGCATTACATTGGCCATTCTCCAGCTCTCAGGTAGTACAAATGATTTTAATGATAGTTCACAGATTTCTAATAGTAGGTCTGCAATCTCATATTTCAGTTCTTTCAGCACCCTGGATGTATACCATCCAGTCCAGGTGATTTGCTACTCTTTATTTTATTAAACTACTATATTTCATCTTCTCAGTTTATCAAGATTTGTTTTAATTTCACCAATACATTACCCTTTAAATATCATTTCTGGCATGAGTAACTCCTGTTGTTTTCAGTAAAGACTGAAACAAACAATTCATTGTCATTCCACTATGGCCTTGTTCTCCCTTAGTGCCCCTTTCACCCCTCTATCATCTAATGGTCCAACTGATCCTTTTACAGGTTTTTGGCTATGAATGTACTTCAAAAAGTTTTTATTATGAGTTTTTCCTTCCACAGTAATTTCCTTTTCAAATGCTCTCATTGTCTGCCTTATCAAGGCCTTGCATCTAACTTGCCAGTGCTTATGTAGTTTCCTGATTTAGTCATTTGGCTCCTTTTTCCATTTTCTAAAGGATGCTTTTTTGGCTATGCCTCTCTGACCTCACCTTTACACCACGATGGCAGCAGTTTGGCCTTCCTTCCACCTTTCTTAAAGTATGGAATACATCTTGTGTGGATTTCCAAGATAGTATTTTTAAATAACACCCAGGCCTGATGTAAACACTTACTTCTGCAGTATCTTCTTTTAATTTTGTAACTATTTTCCTCATTTTATCAGTCTCCATTTTGAAAGTTGAATTCTAGTGCAGTGGATTTCCTTGCTGTCATCCATTTATTAAATCAAATGGCCCCAACACAGTTCTCTCTTGCACCAGATCCTGCATTCTACTAAGGACTAGGTCTAAAATAGCTTCCTCTCGTGTCTGTTCCGGAACCAGCTGCTCCTTAAAGCAGTCATTTATTCCATCTTGAAACTTTGTCCCTAGCATGTCCTGATGTAACATTGACCCAGTCAATAGCGGGGGTAATTGAAATCAGCAATTATTTCTGTGTTGTAACTTTTGTTAGCTTCCCTAATTTCTTTTAGCATTTCATCATCCATCTGTTCATTCTGGCCAGGCGCATTATAGTATACCGCCACTGCCATTGCCCTCCCCTTTTTACATGGGATTTCTATTCATAGAGATTCTACAGTATATTTTTCTTGCTGCAAAACTTTTATTGATAAGCCACCTATGAGGAACAGTATCAAAGGCTTTGCTGAAATATAGGTAGATCACATCCATCGCATGCCCTTGATCTAGTTCTCTAGTCACCCAGTCAAATAACTCAATCAGATTTGTTTGGCAAGATTGTACTTTGGTAAAACCATGTTGCCTCAGATCATGCAACCTGTTGGTTTCGAGGAATTCCACTATTCGCTCTTTCAGGAGCGCCTTCATTACTTTTCCCGCAGCAGAGGTAAGGCTTACTGGCCTGTAGTTTGTCCCTTCTTCCCAATTACCACTTTTGTGAAGAGGTGCCACATCAGCCATTCTCCAGTCCTGTGGAACTTCTCCTCTCTCCAAGGATCTGTTAAAAACGTCCTTTAACGGCCCTGCAATAACCTCTCTAAGCTCTTTCAGTATCCTTGGATGTACCCTATCTGGACCCACAGCCTTGTTCACTTTCAGTTTTGCAAGCTGTTCTAACGCATCTTTTGCCCTTGTTTTGATAGAGGGAGCCTATCAAGTTGCTCCTTTGATCTGTCACTTGGCTTTAACATCTATTTAAGCAATTTCATAGTTCTCCTCCCTTCTAACTAGAAAGCCTCTTTGTACAAAGTTTTTCATGCAAACAATTTATCTCTGTATATTCAAACAACATTTACCCTACTCTACTTTTTCTGTTTAAGCTATACCCTATCTCAGGCATGTCCAACAGGTAGATCACAATCTACCTGTAGATCGCGGAGGGGTCAGAGGTAGATCGCCAGCCCCACTTGGCTCCATCTCTCCAGCAGCTCACCCCGTCGCTAGGAGAGAGCTCGTGCCAGCAGATCGTCTGCCGAGGGCTTGCTGCCGCTGCTGATCCTTTGCCTGTCTTTTTTCCCTGCCTGCGGGAATCTTGCTGTGAGTGTTTTGGGGGCGCTTGTTGTTTTCGTACCAATAGTTTGTGGGTACCCCAGGGTCCGCCGCCCGCGCCCCGTGATGAGACCACAGGCCCGGCGTCATACCTGGTTGCCTGCCTCTCAGAATCACCCATTCCTGCCCCCGCCCCAACACCCCTTAGAAGTGTGTTATATACCGGGCGATATCCATTCGCCCGGGCTTTACCTGAATACACTTACCGTATTAGTTGTGTCGTGTGCTGGTCGTTGGTCGCTTTATAGTTCACTTTCATTAAACGTTTTCGGGCAGACACAACAAAGTGTCAAGAATTTGGTGATTTTGGCGGGCTTTTCCAATTTTGTTCTAACTTGCCTATGCCTTACTTCGAATTGGTTCAAACCACTGTGACCTTTGCTTGCCTCTGCAATTTTATTTTGCCAGCCTTTGCGTTGATTCTACACTGCAATTTTATTTTGCCTAGCCTTTGCGTTGATTCTACACTGCAATTTTATTTCGCCTTGCCTTTGCGTTGATTCTACACTGTATGCAGAATTTATTAAATCGCGTGTGGTGGTATTTGAACTTGTTTGGCAGTATTTGATTTTATCTGGTTTGCTGGACAGGTGTATGAGTTTTTTTGATGATTGTTTGGTGGTATTTGATTATTGGTGCCCAGCATGATGAATTCTTATTTTTACTTTTAGAACTGCATGTGTGGTTTTGGCATCTCCAGTCCTTGTATTGCACATCATCCAAAGGTCTTCAGTTCCTGTTGATCTTTAATACTTTGGGACAGTGACAGTTTTGGACCAGATTCAGTCAGTGTTTATACTAACTTAGCAGATTTGCCCTTCTTACATCCAGCCAACCCAGTATAACGAAGATGAGTGTTCCAAAGAAGAGAAAAACCTACCACTTTCATGATGAATGGGAAAGGGACTACTTCTTCATCATGGTGAAAGTCAAGTGGTGGTGTCCAATTTGTAACGCCCCAGTATCCTTGCCCAAAAAGGGTAACCTGGAACGTCATTATAAGGCTCTGCATAGCAATAAGTTTGATGCTGATTTTTTACCCAAAAGTGAAATTTGTAAACTGAAGCTCAAAGAACTTAAATCGAAATTGGCTACTCAGCAACAGTTGATGGAGAAGCCACGATCACATTCGATCAATGCAACCATAGCATCCTTTAAGGTCAGCAACCTGATTGCAAAGAAATGCAAACCTTTCACTGAAGGGGAATTTGTAAAAGATTGTTTTCTTGAAGCAGCTGACAATTTTTTTGAAGGATTTAAAAATAAGAAAGAGATCATAGCTGCTATTCAAGATGTACAATTGTCAAGAAACGCCTTCGTGCGGCGAATAGAAAAGATGTGTGGAGACACAACTGAACAATTGTTGGAGGATGTTTCAAATTGTGTTGCTTTCTCATTCCAACTGGATGAATCTACAGACATAAGAGACATAGCGCAGTTACTAGTCTTTATCCGAATGGTTTTTGAAGACTTCAGTGTTAAAGAAGAACTACTTGGAATGATTTCTTTAAAAGGGAGAACTACCAGTCAGGAAATATTCAGTTCTTTCCATTCTTTTGTGACAAATGTCACGGGGCTGCAGGCCTTCGCCTAGGGCCCAGAGGTTGCAGTTGCCTTACTATCTTCTGGTAACAAAAATAGTCTCAAACCGAGTGTTTAAGGCAAAACAAAACAGGGCTTTATTCCCCTTCCCCCGAGGATATCACGTGCACAACAAAAACATGGAAAACAAAACAGTTTTTCTCAAAGAAAAATAGCTTCTTTTTCTTTGGTGTCTTACAGGGCTTCAACACAAGGACTTAATATCATCTGCAAGACATAGGGTACAATCCATGGGAGTATATTCTGAAACACTGGAGTTACTTTCCCATTGCATATTTATTTATTTATTTATTGATATTTATTTATTTATGTAACTGTATTTATATCCCGCTTTTCACCGGGTCAAAGCGGTGGGACGTATAACGGGGGGGGGGGGGAATCAATAGTGGGGGGGGCCCATCACCGGGGGTTCAACATTGATGATTTTGGGGCGAACATAGAGACATTCCCTGGGTATTGAGTTTGGGTTTAAACCTCCACAGCTGACTTTGTGAAAACCCCTCTATGAGGATTCAGATACCTTACAGGGACACAGTTCTATGCAAGTGGGTTTAAAAATACTTGTAGGTGTGGTGTTTCCTCTCCAGCTCTCCTTTTCCACCCACCGGTTGTTAGGGATTAGTTTATATCTTCCTGCAGCTCTTCCTTGTCTTGTGCTCTGCTCTGGCCCTCAGTTCCACACAGAGCTTCTAGCTTTCCCTCTCACAACACTAGGCTCCCATCTGTGTAAATGCTGAGGTCTTTCCTCTGGCAGTGAGGACTGGGGACTTTCCTGCTCTCCTGGTCTGGGCAGCTTCCTAGCCACAGGTTGTGCCTTCCTTCTCCCTGGAGCACTGGCTTCTCTCCCTGGGCTGTAGTCAGGTTCCTTGTAGGACCTCCAGCTACCAACTGTCTGAGCACTTCTCTTGCCACGTTCCTCTGAAGCCTTGTCTCTGCTGCTTCCTGTTCCAGTGACATGTCCACTGCTTTCTCTGTTCAGCAGGCTTCCCTCTCTGTGACCTCTGCCTCTCTGGTTGCTGACGTCTGCTGGATCTCCGCCCTCTCTGACCTCTGTTGGATCTCTCCAGCAGCTTTTATCTCCCTGTTCTCTGCACGCTGACTGTACTCTCTGGGACAGGTGATCATAATCGGTTCCTAAGCTTTCTACTACGTCATAGCTTGGATGTGGCAGTTCCATTCCTCTGCTCCTTTGCTTCTCCTGAGCTGCATATGCTGGCTGCCTCACAGATTCTAAGGTAAATTCCTCTTTTTTATCTATTTGCATATGCTCTGTGTGAGCTTCTACGTCACACAAAGTGTAATCTTCCATTGCATAGACTTGTTTCCATCACTACTGATGGAGCAAGAGCAATAACACAGGGGCGGTTCTATCATTAGGCCAACTGAGGCATTGGCCTCAGGCGGCAGTTTCTAGGGGGTGGCACTGATTTGCCGCTCCCTAGAAACTGCCTGATAGAACCACCGAGCCGTCCAGCTGGATTTCCATTAAAATCAAATGAAAGCAGCTGCGGGAACATTTCTCCGTTCCCGCGGCTCTGCTTTCAAACTACTGGATCGCGTGGAGCCGGAGGGGTGGGGGGCCCCGGGGTCATCGCTTCCACCACCCTTCCCGCTTCTGCTCCTTCTGCAGCAGCGGAAGCGGAAGGGCAGTGGAATCGATGACCTCAGGGGCCCCCCACCCCTCTGGCTCCACGCGACCCAGCAGTTTGAAAAAATGTTCCCGCGGCTGCTTTCCTTTGATTTTAATGGATGAATCAGTGAGGTGAGAGGGAGGAGGGAAGGGAGCAGGCAAGGGGGGCCGGGAAGGGAGGGAGCAGGCAAGGGGGGCCGGGAAGGGAGCGAGCAGACAACGGAGGCTTGGAAGGGAGCAGACAAGGGGGGGGGGGTCTGGAAGGAAGCAGACAAGGGGGGGGGGCTTGGAAGGGAGCAGACAAGGGGGGGGGGCTTGGAAGGGAGCAGAGCAGAGCAGACATGGGGGGGTGAGCTGGAAGTGAGCTGACACCCGGAGATGGCACTGGAAGGCGGATGGACAGGGGGAAAAGGGGGAGCTGACATGGGAGGGGGCACTGGAACTGGAGGTTCACTGATACCTGGGATGGTATTTTAACTAGAAGGGGCTGTACGATGGGGAAGGAGGGGGACTGGAAGAGAATAGACACCAGTGGCGGCACTGGGAAGGCAAGGGGGATGGTACTGGGAGAGGAGGCTGTAAAGGTGGCTGATACTAGGGAGAGTTACTGGGACTGAAAAAAGGCTGATGGAAGGAAATGAAGAAAGCAAAAGGAGAGACAAGAAATGACAGATGGACTATAGACCATAGAAAAAGAGCTAAGAGAAGACAGAGGAAAACGGAAACCTCAGATCGGGACCAGCATGATCAAAAATCATCAAACAAAGGTAGAAAAAATAATTTTATTTTCAATTTAGTGATTGGACTTTGTGCTATCTATATTTCAAACAGTATGGGGAACTGCATCTCTTATCTGGTGTGGCACCACATGCGAAGTCTGACTTCTTGGGGTTTCATTTAAATTTTTGTCTACATATTTTTATTTTTGCTTTAGGTTGTGGTCACTTATTCTGTACTTGGTGAGAGTCTGTGTTCTGAGTGTGCGACCAAGGCCAGGTGTTCTGTTAACATGGAGTTTGTACGTAGTTATCTGTACTGTAGTAATTTGACTTATTCAGCTTTTTAAATAGGTGTATGGATGTTTTGGGGCCCATTGCAGTGTTTATAGTGCTGCTTTTTTCTTGGTAGGCCCCTTATTGTATGAGTTTTGGAAGTGTATGCTGGTATGGTATGGTAGATTTGGCCTTGCAGATCTTAGTGACTTTAGTAGGGTTTTATATTAGTTCCCAATATGCCTGTTACTGGAGAATGTTTGTTGTTGGTGAGATGACCAGAATCATATATATATTGAGTTCTGTGGGTGAATGTCCTACCTCTGCTCTAAACCCATTGTTGAGGAGGGGGTTCTGTGAATGCTAAATGTATGTTCAAAAAGAAAACGTAAGCACCATAACGCAGTTTATAACAAAATACAAATGAATTATAATTTGGAGTTATAAACTTCTGTGGTTCTCGCTCTTTCTTTTAGTTCCTTGGTGTGTGAACATCTTGCATTTGCTCCACATTATCTAATTGACTTTTTGATTTGGTTCATCTTCAGATAATGCAGTATAGTTAGGGTTTTTAATTTTACTCATCTTGGTATCCTTAGTCCATTGAGTATTTGTCTTTTAGGGACACCTTTGATTTTCTCTGTGAACAAGCAGGAAAAAGTCCTCACATATGGGTGACATCACTGATGGAGCCCCTCACGGAATGCTCCTAGCTTCCAAAGGAAGCTTTTGGGAGGTACATCATGCATGCATGCCTGCCTTCCTGCCCATCGGGGTGCCATATTCTCCAGTCTTCCTTTTACGATGGAGCCGCTAGGATGTGTTCCTGCAGTCCGGAAAAATGTTTTCTTTCTGGCCCTTGTGGCCAAGATGTTTTTGCTTATTTTCCGCCTGTCATCGGTTAGCTGTCCTCCCCCCCCCCCCTTTTTTTTAGGGTTTATTTTTGTTTTTCAATGCTTTTGTGTGGGGTTTTTTCCCCCTTCGGATGGTTTCTCGCTCACAGCACTTTTTCAGTTTGACTTTGCCAAGGTAGTCTTTTTCGGCATGTCTAAGCCAGCTAGTTGCTTTAAGAAATGCACCAAGTGTGGCAAAACTATTTCTGTTGCAGACCATCATAATTGCTGCTTACAATGCCTTAGTCCTGACCACGAGCTAGCATCTTGCAAATTTTGAAAGGTCAGGAAAAGTAGAAGGAATCCCTCTTCAGCTCATATGATTCAGCATCCTCAGCCTGGACCCCCCTCATCTATGCCCGCAAAAGGGGTGGAGGTGGCCAAGGGGAAGGAGCAGCATGTTCAATCGGAGCTGAAGGGTCCAAGTGGTGAGGGGAGGCTCCCTGCAGAGGCCCCATTGACATTGAAGGGTGAGCACTGGGAGTAATTCTGTGTGCAGCACCCCTGCATCCCTTCTCAGTGAGATGTGGACAGCAATGGCTGGGCATTTTCCCCAGCGGGAGGACTTGACCAGAATGGCAGATCCACTCCCAGTGCCCAGGAGGGCAGCTGGATGTCTCCCGATGCTTCTATCATCATGGAGTCCCCACCAGATGTGGCATTGCTGATGGCTGTGGCATTGGACCCCTTGCAGGTGGCAGTGCTGGAGAAATGCCTTCGAGCCTTGGAAGCAGTGGAAACCTTGAAAAATGCAGGTTTCATGATGCAGAATGCGTCGTCACTGCACTCCTTCCAGCCTATCCTGGAGACCCTTCCCTTGCCTCCAGAGGCTGGGACATTGGGTGGGTATTGTTATTGACTCCGGTCACAGGAGCCATCTCTCCCTCCAGTGTATTGTATTCAGAGCCCCAGAGACGATGACATCGGCATGCGAGGCAGTGTGAGAATCATCGACACCTTCCCTCTCCCAAGCCACAGAACTGGCAGGACGAGGAAACCCGGTACTATTTTGACTTCCTCTCATTATCCGAATTGGAATGGGAGATCAAGGCAGAATCAATGGCATCGGATATTCGATCCCGGGATTTTCCATCCGATCTATCGCCCCATCTGAGCAGCGCAAGTCACCCCCAGAAGACATGTCCTTCTAGGAGTTTGTTCGAGACATGTCCAAGGCCATTCCGTTCTCCCTGGAGTTGGAGGAGGAATCGAGGGCGGAGGGACTAGAACTCCTCCAGTGCTCCTCGGTCCCCCAGGAGGCGGTGACGGTTCCTGTCCACCATGTACTGCAGTGGCTGCTGCTGCGGCTCTGGGACATGCTGCTCACGCTGCCTGTTAGCCGTCTGCTCAGTTCCCTATCCTGGGCCCAGAAGGCCCCAGGGTTTGAAAAGCTGCAGTTGCCTCACAATTCCATCATGGTTGAATCAGCCCTGAAATGCGCAACGGGTGCTAAAGCGCACTCCTCTGTCCCACCAAGTCGCGAGGCACGGACCGTGGATTCCTTCAGGAGGAAGTGTTTCCAGGGATCCATGCAGATTATCCAGATCCTGGCCTACCAGACCTATATGAGCATGTTCCTCAGAGATGTCATGCTGGACCTGAGGATCATTGCAAGTCCTTTCAGAGCATAGTTGTTCATGGAAAGGACTGCTCAAAGTTCATGGTGTGTGGTTCTTATGATGCTTTTGAATCTGCCATCAGAGTGGTGGCAGTGACATCGCCCCCTGCTGGATGGCATGGTTGGAGATCTTGGACTTGGAGCAATGGGTCCAGGACAAAATTGCCAAGGTCCTTTGCTGGAGCGAGAACCTAGTCGGCAAGCCCATGGGGGAGAAAGCCGAGGAGCTGGAAAAAGAGCAGCTTACTCTCACCAAGCTTTCCAGAAAGAATGCAGACCCAGTGCAGAAGAAGCACCATGCCAAGAAGTCCTTCTATCTGTACCTGCACCGATACTTAACGACCCAACCACAGGTGCAAACCTCCCATGCTCAGTGGAGGGAGAAGACCCCAAAGTCCCAATCCGTTCCTAAGTGCAAGCCGGATGTGGGATTTTGAAGGGTTCCTTAGGAGCGTATCCAATCACCCATTGCCTGTCGAGGTGCTCCTGCAGGTCAGGTGGGCAGCTCATACACTTTTCCCACCAGTGGCCCCTTGGAAACCTGGATACTGCAGATTGCCCAAAGTGGATATTGGCCGCACTTCGCCCAGGTACCACCTCCATACAATTCCGGGGAGTACCCCATGGATCCCGCGGACCGGAGCCTCTTGCACACGGAGGTTGAGGCCCTACTCTCCGACCTTATCAAGTCTGTTACCCCGGCCCAGATCGAGCAGGGCTTTTACTCATGGTACTTCCTGGTACCCAAAAAGACTGGCAGGTTCTGTCTGATTCTAGATCTCTGAAACCTCAACTGGTTCCTGGTTTACGAAAATTTCAAAATGGTCTCATTAGGGATGCTACTCCCATATTATTTACAGGATGATTGGCTATGTTCCTTAGATCTGAAGGATGCGCACACACATATTCCGATCCATCCGCACCACAGACAATACCTGCGATTCTTGCTGGGTGGCCATCACTACCAATACTGGGTGCATGCCTTCAGGTTAGCTATGGCTCCTCTGATCTGGTGGTTGTGGCTGCTTTCCTCCAGACCAGGGAGAGTCTGTCTTCTCATATCTGGACTACTGGCTGATCAAGGCTACCAAGCCTACTAGCACCCGGCAGTCTGCTTCGCTCACAATTCGAGGGTCTCTGCTTTGTAGTCAGTCGAAGTCCCACTTCCAACCGATGCAGCAGCTGAAATTCATTGGGGCCCTCCTTGATATTTTGCGCACGCAAGCCTTTCTACCAACAGACCGCCTACAGCACCTTGTTGAGGTGATGGGTGCACTGCAATGCCAGCACCATACTACGGCCCTTGGGTGGTTGAAGCCCTTGGACACATGGCCGACATGGTGCATGCCCATTCCTCAGGCTCGCCTTTCCATGTTGCAGGCGCAGTGGACCCTGTCCACGCAATGAAAGCAAGCATCAGTCCATCTACAAGACAGAATAGTGGTCACCATACCGCTGGCGCAGTCCCTGACATGGTGGCTCGAGCCAGACAGTCTGCTATAGAGTCATCTGTTTCATCCGGCGGCTTCCTGAAAGCTACTTATGACAGACATGTTGAAGCTTGGCTAGGGTGCACACCCGGGCATTCTCAGCCTGCAGGGGCTGTGCACCGTGCAAGAGAGTCTCAATCAAATCAACTTCCTGGAGCTTCAGGCCATCACGAATGCCCTCCATGCTTTTTGTGTGCGTCTGGAGAACCAGGTGGTCCTGATTCAGACAGACAACCAAGTGGCAATGTTCTACGTGAACAATCGGAGAGGCACAAGATAGTACTTACTGTGCTAGGAGGCTGTTCACCTCTGGAAGTTCGCAATGCTCCACGGCACGGATCTCAGGGCGACCTATCTGCCTGGCGAGCTCAACAGCCTGACAGATCACCTCAGCCAGGTGCTCCAGCCTCACTAGCGGACTCTCAAGAGGGAAATGATAAATCAGATCTTCTGGGAGTGGAGCACTCTGGTAGTGGAACTCGTCGCCATAGAGCAGAATGCCCAAGTGGCTTAGTTTGGCTCTCGGAGCCCTGCTAGCGGTCTCTTGGCCATAGATGCTTTTCTCTTACACTTGGGGGAGGGTCTGCTGTATGCCTATCCTCCGATACCACTCATCGCGGACTCCAGGCTCGCTTCATACTGGCCTCAACAGCGCTGTTTCCCACTGCTGCTGCAGCTGTCGCTGAGGGAGCCTCTTTGCCTGGGCTCTAACCCAGACCTCATCTGGCAGGAGAGAGACTCCTTGTTGCACCCTAACGTCCGCTCCCTGGTTCTCACGGCGTGGATGTTGAGAAGGTAGTCCTCGCGGAGTTTGATCTCCCCGAGGGTGTCACAGATATCTTGCTGGCGTCCTGTAAGAACTCGATGCGCAAGGCTTGTGCGCTCAAGTGGCGGCGATTTGTCATCTGAAAGGGCCCTGGACCCTTTCTCCTGTCAGTGGAGCAGTTGCTTGAGTACCTCCTGCAACTCTCCAACTCCGGGCTGAAGTTTAACTTGGTGCAAGTCCACCTCAGCGCGATTGGGGCTTAGCATCATGGCTGAGAGGGAGAGCCTCAGTACAACCACTGGTGGCCCAATTCATTAGGGGCCTGCTCCTCTCGAAGCCTCTGCTCAAGCCCCCTACGGTTGCTTGGGACCTCGTTGTGATGCTTGGCCAGCCGATGCAGGCGCCCTTTGAGCCGCTAGGCTCGTGCTCGCTGTAGTTCTTAACCTGGAAAGTCCTCTTCCTGGTGGCTATCATGTCGGCACGATGCATCAGTGAGCTCAAAGCTCTGGTCGCTTACCCTCCGTATACCAGGTTTTATCAGAACTGGGTGATGCTCCACACGCATACCCACTTTCTGCCAAAGCTGGTCTCGGCGTTCCACTTCAACCAGTCCATTGTTCTTCCAACATTTTTGCCTGGCCTCATGCAAACCGTGGTGAGGCGGCCTTGCACACGGTGGACTGTAAACGTGCATTGGCCTTCTATCTGGAGCGCACAAAGGCACACTGTCAATCCACCCAGCTGTTCGTCTCCTTCAACCCCTATAGGCCAGATGTTGCTGTCTCGAAGCATACGCTATATCTGTGGCTAGCGGATTGCCTCGCTCATGCGTACTCTGGCTGGACTGAGCCTTGAAGGTCATGTTACAGCTTGCAATATCTGTGTGAAGACTGCATTGGTGGCCAACCTCCGCTCAGTGTCTGCAGAGGAAATCTGCAGGGCTGCGACATGGATGGGGATTCCTGAAAGGACAGCAATTTTGGCCAGGCCGTACTCTGGCATCTCTTTGGGTCTTATAGTCAACTTCTACCCACTGGCCCTTCTGTCCATCCAGGCTATCCGCTCAAATCCCCTCAGGTCGATGTCTGCGGAGGATACTGAATCAGATGAGTCCCTCAGTGGGACTACCTCTCTGGTCTTCCTGACCTCTCCATTTCTCGTTGCCCGGTTGGGCTGCTCATCCCCTCTGGTTCCGGTAGCCTGTAGCTTGGGAGTCCCATTAGTGAGGTCTTATTTCCTGCTTGTTCATGTAGAAAGCATAGTTACTCACCTGTAGCAGGTATTCTCCGTGAACAGCAGAAATAAGTCCTCACAACCTTCCCACCTCCCCGGGGAGTTGCCCTTTGGCTCCTGCTATGATATTTTACTGGAAAATATAGTACCGCGGCAGGAGGGAAGGCAGGTGCACATGTGCAGTGTACCTCCCAAAAACTTCCTTTGGAAGCTGGGGAGCATTCCATGCAGGGCTCCATTAGTGACATCACCCATATGTGAAGACTTATTTCTGCGTTCACAGGGAATACCTGCAACAGATGAGTAACTACGCTTTAATTCTTCTTCCACTATTTTTGACAAGGAGTTATCTATCTTCTTCTGGCTCTTTTCTCCTTGTTGGTAGGACTCTTTCAGCAATACTTTTTCACTGCACAAAGCGTATCTGATTTGATTTCCTTGATATAAGCTGGTAGTCACATTTATGCAAAATTAGATTATTATACTGGGGTCTAGGAGATGGAGAGACTACCTGTCTCCATATATGCCAGGAGCTTGACTGTTGTGAAATCCATCTCCTGCCTTTTCAGGGCAAAATCTCCAAATGGCTGAGTTTTGCGCATACTATGACAGTCAAGAACCTCACTTCTAAGCAAGGGTAAAAAAGGTTTGGACAAGTTCCTGGAGGAAAGGTCCATAAACCATTATTAAGAAGGGACCCAGGATATCAATGCTTGACCCAGTACAAGCATTGTGGAACCTGTGTCTTTTGGGGAAACTGCTAGGTACATATGACCTAGATTGGCCACTGTTGGAAACAGGATACTGGGCTTGATGGACCTTGGTCTGACCCAGTATGGCATATCTTATGTTCTTAAGGGTATGTGGAATATGATCTCAGTCTCTCAAATTTACTGCTAAGCTCGGCATAGTACTTGCATCGTGCCAAAGACGGCCTCCCTCTGGAGTTCATAAGATGTCATGTATATGGGTAATTTATCAAGTTGTGCTTGGAAATTCTGCTTAATTAGGCCTGTGGCACCAATACGATGGGAAATAACTATCTTTCTGCCACATTTTCTTGATCTCTGGCTACATTTCTTGGTACTTAAAGATTTTCTCCCTCTCAACGTGATTCAGAGTAGTCGCTTGGAACTGACACCTCTTTAATCAATGCTGTTCTGGTGTTTTTCTCCTTTACCACTATATCCGGCTTCCTCACATCAAGCTTTTTATTGGTCGGAATGGGAGTATCCCAGGTGATCTTAACCTCCTCATTCTCTGTAATTCTTTTAGGTGATGATCCCAGTGCTTTTCGGGCACAGTGATGTTGTAGTATTTGCAGAGTTTCCAGTGGATGAGGCATGCTACTTTGTGCCTTTCTGTATAGAAATGTTCTGCCATCAGAACTTTAAAGCCAGTTATGATGTGAGTCACTGTTTCCAGCTCTTTCCCACAGAATCAACATGTCTGTTTTGCCAGTTTTTTCAGTGCTCGCCGTAAACCACTCTATTTGGCTTCCTGACCTGTTGTATCTCACTCTTGCCCTTCTATGTTACAGGCTTATTTTTCATTGTTGCCTTCACATTTTACTTTTCCAAGTACCCTGGTTGTTCAGCACCATATTCTGGTGCTCTTCAGCAGTTTTAGTACTGTTCTTCTAGCTCTCTTTTCCAGATCTCCTGTTTTTCTTTGTTACTTTTTACCTCAGCCCTTCATCATCTGTAAGAATATGTAAGTTTTACTTTTCGACAATTAAATTGGATTTCATGCATTTTCAAGACAAACATCCTTTTTCCAAATGACAAGCTTTTAAAGTTCAATGTGCTTGTACCTTTTTGTCAGTCATTTGGCCTTGAAAGATGTGATTAAACCTTGCCCTCTGTAGTGTCCTCTGGTTTGTCATGAAGTTGTGATAGCTCAAGCTCTCACCAGTTAAAAATCTTTCATAACTCCCCCCTCCCACACTCCCCACTCTATTGTGGTGTTGCAGTGCTGGGCATGTTTGCTCTGGTTTATAGTTGCCACTAATAAGGATAGTAAGTGACACAGCCATAAAAAAATACTTTTTATTGTGAAAGTGTGACATTTTTTGAGTGGCAATTGTGGAAAAGGCTTCGTTCACTATCAGCAGTAAAGAGAGAAGATAAAAACATAAGTAAAGCAATAGTTTCTCTTTAGGGCAGTGCTGTGTACTCAGTTTCTCTTAGTAGAGGAATCAAAGAGAGGTCCTGTACTTCTCAGGCTGTGATGTGATAAACTGTGTTCTAAAATGTACACTAATTTTTAATGTACATTCTAGTTAGTGGGTTTTTTTAATGTGCGAGTTAATGCCCGATTTAATAAGTTAATGATATGTTTAATGCCTCAGGTGTTAAATCTGAACAAAGAAAAATATGCATGAAAAATAGAAAGGCATCCAGCACAGGGAGCGGATCGGTGATTCCTCCCACTCCATGCACCGAAGGCCAATCAGGTCCAAACTCCAGGACATTTAAAATCAAGACGCTGAAAGGCTCGAAGAACAAAGGAAGCAGCAGCACACTTCTCCACCTCCCGAGCCTGATCGGCATCCAGCACAGGGAGCAGATCGGTGGCTCCTCCCGCTCCCTGCACTGAAGGCCAATGAGGCCCGACCTCCAGGACATTTAAAATCAAGACGCCGAAAGGTGTGTCCGCGCCTGGCGGGCCCGTGCCTGACTGGAGGGGTGGACACAAGACATTTCAATTGTGACTAATACCGACCATCATCCTTCAGGTGAAGACTATTATAAGCATAACAGCCGCCCAGAAATGAGGTTGAAGACAGCATAAAGTAAGTACTGCACCCTAGTTCTATTGCACTCCGCCACTGATAATCTTACCAATTACTCCCTCGGCATACAACAAAGATGCACAGGCTCATATCAAACCAAAAATTACTGGCCCTCATTATCATACTTGGTGTTCTATGCAGACCCACTAAGGCCACATATTTCACCAGTACCTACTTACTCACCCTGCAAGCGCATCCTCCAGTCATACAACTTTACCTACCAGATTGCCAAGTCTCTCACAAGCAATCATTCAGGAGGACCTTCAGAGTGAAGAATTCAACCAGCTCCTCAAGCTACAATACACCACCTGCAAGCTGTCATCAGTACCCCCTCAAGATCCCCTCAAATCCCCATCCAACAATACTCACAAAATTTGTATTAACCCACAAATACTTGCTGATCATTTTGCAAATAAACTCAAACTTAACAGCCATTTCAACCCACCTAACCTATCTCTTTCAGATAATAACCAACTGGAATGGAAAGCCTTTCATCCTATTACCAACAAGCTCCTCCTTCAGACAATCTCCAACCTAAATACTACAACCTCTCTTCTCGATCCTTGTCCAGTGAATTGGATAAAATCAACAAAAACAGAACTTGCCTCAGACTTACTGAACATAGTAAACCAATCTCTACAACAAGGACGTATACCAGACGTCCTCAAAAGGTCAGCAATCCGACCGCTGTTAAAAAACAAAGCTCTAGACAGCAATGACCCAACTTCATATCGTCCCATTGCAAGTATTCCATTCCTTGCCAAGATTATTGAAAAGATTGTGCAAACACAGCTGCAAGATTATATAGACTCAACAGCTCCTTTAGATGATCATCAATATGGATTTCGCCCATATCATGGTGTAGAAACGCTCCTAACAGCATTATTTGATACAATCATCAGAGGTATCGATAATACCAAGCGAGCCTTCATTCTCATATTCATTGATATCTCCTTGGCCTTTGATACTGTAAACCATATCACGCTCATTTCAAGACTTTCTCAAATAGGCATCAAAGATAAAACCCTTGAATGGTTCATATCTTATTTTACTAACCGGACCCAATATGTGCAAATAGATCGAAATGCCTCATCCCCATTTCCACAAGAACAGGGCATCCCTCAAGGTTCTGCCCTTTCGGCTCTTTTGTTTAATCTCTATCTTCAACCCATCTGTTCCATATTTAAACGTTTCAAAATCAACTACCACATCTACGCGGATGACATCATGTTATACTCGCCATTTGATGTGTCCAACCCGGATTATAGCAACATCTGTCATTGCCTCACTGAAGCTGAGCTATGGCTGAAATCAATGAATATGAATATTAATTTTAAAAAAAACTGAAGCTTGCTTTATAACAAGAAACACAAGCTTCACTCCCCCACTTGAAATCAACATTGGAAAAACCTCTCTCACAGTCAAAGATGAGATCAAATATTTGGGAGTCACTCTGGATAAGACCCTTAGCCTCACCAAACATATAAAACAATCTGTAAAAACAATATATTTCAAATTAAGGACAATCCAACAACTTAGACCATTGCTAGATAACACTGATTTCAGAACCATAGTACAAACACTTATTACACCACATTTAGACTACTGTAACGGTATTCTTCAAGGGACCTCTAAGAAAAATATTCACACACTTCAATTAGCCCAAAATGTCACCGCAAGGATTATCTATAAAGCAAAACTTTCAGATCATATATCTCCAATTCTCTACACCCTCCATTGGTTACCAGTCTCATGTAGAATCATCTACAAGTCATTAATCAGTACATTTAAGATCTTTAATAATATAGCTCCTTCCTTCTTATCTACGCTCATCAACATCCCACATGAAAATAGATCAAGACGAAGAATAAACCTTCACATGCTACAAGTCCCTGATTCTATTCGAAAGACAAGTAAGAAGACAAGCAACACAGCCTTCTCATACTTTGCCCCTACGTTATGGAACAACCTCCCGGCTGAAATCAGAGCAATCAAGGACCTTCAATTATTTAAAAAAAATCTAAAAACTCATCTATTTACTCTACACTACAATAACCTCCACATTGAAGATAATCCTAACACAGAGACAACCACCGATCAGCAGTCACTCACTGACCCTACCTAGACAGGGCATAAAATCTTTCACACACATTCACATTGCTCACCTAGTAAAGCTTACTCTTTGAAAGCAATTTACTTGTCGCTAATGTGAATAACTGTAATTTAATGTAAATATATCCCATTACTGTTGATATACTGTTGGTAGCCTGTTATCTCATTGTATTTTTGAGTTACATTTAATAGTTGAATGTTCATTGTTCTAAATATGTTCTATGTAAAATAATAGTACTCTATTATTAAAGTTTATTACCTGTAAACTTTAACTACTGATCGCTGGAAGTGGCGGTATAGAAAAGATGTATGTATAAATAAATAAGATAGGTCTGATAAATGCGCGCTTCAATCGCAATAAGCTTAACACAATTACAGACCACATCCAATACCACCAATCAGACATCCTTTGCATCAGAGAATCATGGCTTAAGAGCACAGACCAAATTATTCTGAATCAAATCACTCCAACTACACATATCTCATACAACTGCCCCCGCACACACAAGAGGGGAGGGGGCGTTCTTATTCTAGCCCGAACGGATCTCAAATTTAAGACCACAAGCTCTTCAAGCTCAAAAGGCTGTGAGATAGCTAAGTGCCTATTTTTAATATTAATTATCTGCCTAACATATAGATCTCCTAGTGCAGTGGCTGAAGATAACTCCATAATACTTGAATCACTATGCGCTGCCAAGTCACCCTACAAACCACTGATCTCACTAGGTGACCTAAAACTCACCTCAGCATCTAAGAAAGATGAAATAGCATTCCACCAAGCTATGAATTCTCTTCAACTCTATCTTCCAACGCAACCTCCGCACCTTTCAGGATCCACGCCAGACCTTATATTCGTAGCTAAGAGCCTCATAAAACAGGACAGAATAAGCACTCCCATATTAACACCTATACCCTGGTCAGACCACCACGCCATAGATTTTAAGATCCAGCTCTCTCCCACACAAGAACCACAGAGGACAACCAACCCGACAAGAAAATTCAAGGGTTTTGACAAAGACAAGTTCCTCAGTGACATCCTGTATAAGCTCCCCGAGGACTGCTCCAATTTAGACACTGCAATAAACAAATGGAACACCACCATTCGCACAGCAGCCAGAGCACCCGACCAAGTCAACGCAAATCAAAGGACCAACAGAAGGAATCCTGCCCCCTGGTATTCTGAAATAGTTAGAACATCTAAAATAAATCTACGCAAGAAAGAATGGCAATGGAGACGCAATCGCTCAGATAGCACAATGCAAGAATACCAAATAATGCAAAAGAACTACAACAACTTGATCAATACTTAAAAGGAACAATATCATTCCAACCTCATCTTAAAAGCTAGCAACAAGCCTAGAGCACTCTTCGAGATAGTCTGGTCACTTATAAAGGAGCCATCACAAAATGATAAGATTCAACCACAAAAATTTGCAGATTTTCTCCTTGCCAAGAACAACCCCCCCCCCCCCCCCCGTGAGAACCCAAGACACAACCTATACCACCTCTTCTATGCAAGGCATGGGTACCACTTTATCAAATAAATGGAATCAATTTCACATTCCCACAATTGAACAAGTTACTCGTACAATCACTGACCTAAACTCCAGCACAGCTCCTTCAGATCCCTGCCCGGTGGCTTGGATAAAATCAACAAAGGAAGAGCTGGTCAAATTCGTCCAAAGATTAATAGCTGCCTCCCTAACCCAAGGCTACATGCCCACTGCACTAAAAGAAGCCACAATACAGTCAATCCTGAAGACAAATTCACCAGACTCCACAGACCCAGCTACATACAGACCTATATCCAACTTATTGAAAAGACAGTACAGAGACAGCTCCAAGATCACCTGGATACCCATGCTCCACTAGACCAGCACCAACATAGATTTCACCCTAACCACAGTGTTGAGACTCTACTCATCTACCTACTTGATACCATACTCGGAGGAATTGACAATATCAAAACCAGTTTCCTGCTAGTATTTATTAATATCTCCTCTGCTTTTGACATAGTATCCCACAACATCCTCTTATGCAGACTAAGAGACATTGGCCTATGTAACACCACCCACAAATGGTTCCAATCATACCTCAGTGCCAGACAGCAGAGAGTCAAAGTAGGTTCACACACCTCTGCTCCATTCCACACAACACAAGGAGTCCCCCAAGGATCTTCTCTCTCTGCCCTTCTTTTTAACATTTATATACAGCCAGTCTGCAATATCTTCAAGAAGCACAAGTTAAAATATGCTATCTATGCTGACGACATCATGGCATACACCCCTATCAACCTGCACTCTCTGGACGACTACTCCATGACAAATTGCCTGCAAGAGATACCCATGTGGCTTTCCAACAATAATCTAAACATAAATATGAAAAAAAACTGAGGCACTACTCATCACACGGAATACTCTGTCAAACCTCACTACCTCAATAGCTGTGGCAGACTCTATCATTCCAATTAAGGACGAAGTTCGATACTTTGGAATAACTCTTGACTGTTACCTAAGCCTAGTATTTTATTTTATGTTATTTACATTCTCTTATATACCGCGCTATTCTGCATCAATGCAGTTTACATTGAACAAACTGAAATTACATTGAACAGGGCATTATAACTTGGAGATAACTATTTTACAGGGAACATGGGCTATGGAGGGTTAAGTGGCTTGCCCAGGACCACAAGAAGCATCTGTGGGACTAGAAACCGCAATCCTTCCGGCCCAAGGTTGCAGTCCTCTAGTGGGATTTGAACCCCCGACCTTCCGGCCTGAAGTACCTTGCCCCAACCACTAGGCCACTCCTCCACTCCTACAACCTCATATCAATAAAATCACTAAGAATGCATTATACAAGCTTGCCACCATATGTAGACTTAAGCCCCTCCTCAAACAGGAACACTTCAGGTCAGTTTGTCAAGCAATCATAACTCCTATCCTGGACTATTGCAACACCATCTATCAAGGTTTACTTAAGAAAGTTACAAGATCTCTATTTCAAAATACTGCCGCCAGAATCATCACCAATACAAGTAAATAAGATCACATAACACCCCTCCTTCTTCAACTCCATTGGCTCCCAATGACCGTACGTGCCAGATACAAATCTGCCCTGACTGTGTTCAAAATAAGAAACAACATGTCAGCAGGAGTCCTAGAGGAGATGTTCTGCACCAGTCACAGCAACAGGCCTAAGAGACAAAGCACAAAAGACACCATTCCTACACCCTCTGCATACAAGGGATCAAGAGAATCAACCACAAACAGAGCATTCTCCTTTGCCGCACCTGCTATCTGGAACATTCTCCCTGGGAAATTGAGGTCCACCACTGACATGAAGGACTTCAGAAAACAGCTAAAGACCTTCCTCTTTGCTAACCAACTCAGTGAACCCACCTAATTCTTGAACAGTTGAACTACCACCAAATACTTTAGATTTCACAAAATACGTATATATATATATATATATATATATATATATATAGCTATAGATATATAGATATATATTGTCAGACGGTTGCCTGGGTGAGAATGTTCACAGTCTTGGCAAGTGCATATATCAATATGATTGGCAAGGGATTGTGGGCAATGCAGTCCATTCACACCAGACACAGCTGCTCACAATAAATAGTTGTGCTTGAGGGTAAAGCCAATAAGATATTTATTTATTGGGTTATTTCTCCCAACACAGATATGCTTGGTAGCACATAAATCAGGTTACTTGCTTTCAGTGTTAAACTTGGAAAAACAAAATCAGGAAAACATTTGAACTTGTCAGGCAATCAAAGCAAAAGAAATAAGACCTGGTTGGTAACAAACTGGTCTTTTCTGTAGGCTTTAGCTAATATTTTCTTAGCAGTGTATCAAACAACAAACAATATCCACAAAGAAGAGAAAAACTGTTCTTTTCAGGTTAACTTCTTATATCTTCCCACATAGATTCAGAAGTGATTCCCTCAGAGCTCACAAGCAATTAGGTAAGGCTCAATTGCTAGCAGTTACCCAGCTGAAACCCCTTAGCTGGCTTGCTTTCTACTGCGTGGCTAAAAATCCTACTCAGGAGCTTTTCTGAGCAGATTAAAGAACAAGTTTGTATTTCTTTGTGATGGCTGCTGTACTTTGTAACAGAAAATTACCAAAGGAGTTTAGACAGAGAGCAGTCCATGTAAACACATTCTTCATCTGCAACGTCTCCCCCTTCAACAATCATGGGCTCAATATCATGGATTGGCACAGATGAATTTCTCAATGGAGCACTTTCAGGAGAATACTTGTTTCCCTGCTGTCTTTCAAGGTGATAGCTAGGGCATAGATCAGTGTTCATACCTGAGCTTCCATTGCTGTTAGAGTTCCTCTCTATATAGCCTGGCCAGTATGTAGTCCAGTTCTTATGTCCAGCCTTCCAATCCAGATCCCTGGACACTGGATCTCTCTTCACATACCTTCTGGCACGGGTCTTAGGGTCCCTTCCATGTGCAGCCGTCTCCCTCACAGGTACCGTCTGGAGATTCCTAGCTCTGCAGCACCATTCCTCTGGCTTTCCCCAGTCCAATGGTGTATGCTGGCCCTTGGAATGCCTCCCAGTATACGTACTGCTCCAGACTCCTCTAGGCCTCCCAAAGGCTTTTCTCTTCTTTCTTCCAAAGGGTTTCTTGCCCTCTCTGTCCGTCCGGTTTGGCTTCTGCTTCTGATGATCCTCCAGATGAAACTGAGGATGAGGATATCCAAGTTGATCATGAAGATGATGATGATTCTGAGGATCATGATCTGTAGAATAAACTCTACCTTTATTCTGCTTAGATGAGTGCTCCACCCTAACACAGCGCAGCTGTGCTGAATCAGGCCCTGCCCTTTGAGATGAGTGCTTAGGGATTACCTCATAGCCCTCCTGATTGAACACACGTTTCCCCACTTCAGCTCCTCTAATGGCTATTGGAAACCTGGTGCATTCTGGGACTGGTAGTCTTTTATGGGAAAATTCTGTTTTCTTATTTCTACCAGAACTGACAGGTTGCTTGTTCAGAGTCACTTCACCTTTTCTATAGCTCCTTCCTGAGCTATGATAAGCTTCCTTATCACAATATATATATATATATATATGTTCTCTGTAAAATATATTCTCTGTAAATAAGTTATGCCTCAGTGCATCTCTCGCATGCCACCCCCTCCTCATGATAAGTTTTTTGTAAATGTGTGTTTTATAATAAGTTCCTTGTAAACATGTGTGTTATAATGTAAACTGCTTTGATTTAATGAGAAAGCGGTATAGAAAAACAGCTAAATAAATTAATTTACATTTTTGAACTGAAAAAAATTGGAGGTTTAGGTCTAGCACCTCTCCTCTTTCACCAAAGTCAGAGGAACTTTAGCTCAGTTAGGTGGGTGATGGGTTGGGGGGGGATCTCAGATACCAGATCCCTATCTTGGGGTCCCTGTTCTGGAGTCTCTAACCTGAGAGTCCAGGATTCAGGGTTTAGTTTTGTTTCAATTTCCTTTAACTTCCATTTATTTCAGTAGAATTACAACACTTACTTTTATGGCTGTGCTAACTTCACCTTAGCTTTGATTTCTAAAAAGTGTCTGTAAGCTCCGTGCACTTGCATGCATTCAAAGGGATTCATATGGAGGAATTTTCCATGCATACATAGAAAGTGTGCTAAATCTTAAAACCTTTTTAAAGTGTGCATTATTTTAGCGCTAGGACACACATTAAATACAGATGCAAAATTAGTGCTGAAAAACAAGCACTGAAACCAGAATAAAGCCCACTAAGGTTTGCTTGCTTTATTACATCAGCCTTGGGGTATTTGCATGATATTGCTTCAGCTTAACCTGTCGAGTTAGGTGATCACTTAAAGCAATGCCTTAAAATCAGACTAAATGAAGATGCACACCACAGCTTTCCTCTGCTGTGTCTAAAAAAAATGGTATGTGTAACACACAGAGGTTTAACAAAAGGGAAGTGATGTCACCGAGAAGAATGTGCTGTGATGCTGGCCCTCCGCTACCCCTAGTGCACCATTACAGAGAATCTCCCTTAGCACCCCTTCAATTTTGTGTTATGGTTGTGCGATTCAAGTTCTAAGATTCAGCTAAAGCTAATGACAGCAAAAAAACGCTCAGTGGACTTGCAAGAATTTGCTTACGATTGCACCCCAACTTCAAAGAAGGAGCAGGCCAAGATGGCACCTGCAGAGCTGCAAAGATGTAAAGTATGTAGTGAGTCATGGCGGAGAGACAGCAGTATGGACTTTTAGGAGGATGATCGGCTCACCGGTGGTTTCAGGAGCTTAAGGTTGAAATGGTTTTGGCACGTAGTGATATTGCAGTTTTGACCTCTGAGCTCCATGGAGAAATCATGGATCTTGAATAACATGTTGATCATGGAGACCCACGTGGAAGAGCAGAGTGAGTGCTTTGCTGAGATGGAAAAGCAGATGATGGATTTGGAGCAAGCAAATGTGGACTTAGCTGAAAAGCTGGAGGGTTTAGAGAACCGGAGTCGCTGGACCAACTTGCAGTTCCAGGGCATACCTGAGGAGGCAGAATACTTGGACTGTGGGCCATTGTGGAGAAAACTGTTCACCAGTTGCTCGAGGGTGGGGAAGAGACTGAGCGCCCTAAAGTACTGTTGGTACATGTCTGTAGAGCCCTGGGACTAGCATGATCTAATCTCCAGGAACAAGCAGGAATGTAGTCTTTACATATGGGTGACGTCGGTACCGACGGACCACGCGCGGGAATGCTCCCAGCATCCAATAGGAAATCTTTTGGGAGCATCTCACTGCGCCTGCATAGCTGCCTTTCCAGCTCTCCCTCCTCAGTTCTTCATTTTTCGCGAGCCGACAAGAGGCAAATCCTGTCAGCCCAGAAAATTCCTGTTTTTATATTTTTGTGGTTCGTGTCTGACTTCCCGTCAACGCTGGTACTGACTCACCATCGGTTCTTTCTTTTGAAAAAATAAATTTTGAATGTTCCACTTTCTTCAGGTGCATCAATGCCATCTTAGGCCTAGGCCTTCCATGTTGTCACCGACACAATGGAAAAACCATCCAGTGGTTTTAAGACATGTTCCAAGTGTGGCAGTACTATCTCGGCCACCGACACTTATGACTGGTGACCAAAATGCCTAGGACCTGATTACCAACAGTCAGAATGCCCTCTCTGCAGGAAGATGACGAAGAGAGGCCTGAAGAATTGAGCTGCAAAGTTGGGCACCCTCTTTGCCTCCGACGTTGTCTCTCTAGCATCAACATCATCGAGAGCTTCATCTTCTTCCCATGGATCTCAGATATCGAAACATAAGTCTTCATTGAAGACTGGCTGCCCCCCCCCCCCCCCCGCAAGGGTAGATCTCCTCCTAAGCATCAAGATGCCTCGATCGTTGCCCTGGAGGGGGGGACATACCGGCCAAACAACCCCAGCAAGAGGAACTTTCTTCCAAAGCCTTCTTGGGGTCCCAGGATGCTTCCGAGGCCTTTAATTCCAGAGAGCTCCTGGTGCCATGCTCAGAGATCGTGGCCTGCAATTCCAGTACCAATATCCAAGCATCAGTAAGTTCCATGGATCAATGCATCCTTGCCATCGAGCGGAGCTTAGTGGCCTTACTGATAGCCTCTGTTCCAGTGAAACCTTTACAGTCTGTTCTGCAGATGTCGGCACCATCACCGTTACCGATAGAGACAGCATAGACTTTCCTGCCGCTTAACACGCTACCGCCCATGCCAGCCGTCAAATCCATTTCTGGTACCGAGGTTCCAGCTACACAAATTCCAAGTACCGGCTTCGATGGGTACTGAGTTCACATGGAGCAGGGGCACCCTGCCCATTGATATTTCGAGTCTTCAGATTCCAATTCGTCTGACGACGAATCAGACGATACTTGAGACTTACAAACTCTACTGGAGGACCCGTCCCCATTTCCACAGCGTTGCATGTACCCACCAGAGGACATGTCTTTCCAAGACTTTATTTGCGATGTTGCAAGGGGCCTGTCCATAACAGTAACATCAGAGAAAGAGCCTAGGGCTGAAGAATTGGAAATTCTTCAGTACCCAATAGCTCCAAAAGAGGCGGCTACACTTCCTATTCACCATATACTCCATGACCTCATGCTTCATATGTGGAGACACCTCTTACTATTTCTCCCCATACCTGCCAGCTCGATATCATGTACCGAGTACCGGAATGTCCTGGTTTTCAAAAGAGACAATTGCCGCACCATTCCATGGTAGTGGAATCAGCAATTCGTCGGATCAAAAGCGCGAAGATACATTCCTCTAACCCTACAGGTAGGGAATCGAGAACCCTCTATGCTTTTGGTTGGCGTTGCTTCCAGGCTTCCATGCTTCCATGCTTTCAGCGAGAATCCGTTCTTACATACTCTACATGGGTATGTTCCTCAAGGAGATAACTAAGGATTTGGAGTCAATGGCTCCTCTTCTCCCAGATGACAAGAGAGCAGATTATCTTACCCTTGTAAAGCATGCTTAGAACGTCTCAAAGTTTGTCAAAAGGGCAACTTTTGATTGTTTTGAGTGCACCAGCAGAGCTACATCGATCTGCAATGGTGCATGCAGGATTGCATGGCTCCAAGCATCGTTTCTTGAACAATGGGTTCAAGATAAGCTAGGTAATATCCCTTGCACCGGTGAAAACCTTTTTGCAAGGATTGGCAGGACAAGACCTCTGTTAGAATCTGAGAACACTACCCTGAATAGGCTCTCAAGATCAGGAACACACGTAACAGGCGAGGGCCAGTAAAAGGTCACAGGTGCTAATTTTATTCAGAAAAACCACTACGTGTTTTGGCAGTATGCCTTCCTCGGGGGGTACGCATATAGGGCACCTTGTGAATAAGTTTTTTTATTTACATTCTCTTATATACCGCACTCTTCTGCATCAGTGCGGTTTACGTTGAACAAACTGAAATTACGTTGAACAGGGCATTATAACTTGGAGATAACTATTTTACAGGGAACATGGGCTATGGAGGGTTAAGTGGCTTTCCCAAGATCACAAGGAGCACCTGTGGGACTAGAAACCCCCAGTCCTTCTGGCCCAAGGTTGCTGTTCTCTAGTGGGATTTGAACCCCCAACCTTCCAGCCTGAAGTACCTTGCCCCAACCACTAGGCCACTCCTCCACTCCACTTTAAAAGGACACTATTCGGTCTGAAGATTGAGGGCCAGCGATTTTGAGGGATTTTCGTGCTAGCGTTGTCACCAAGTGTTTCTTAATTAAGCATGGGATCTGAATGTGGTCTTGGGTCAGTTGCTTTAAGCATTCTTCGAGCCATTCGTTTCCTGACCTCTGATGTTTCTGACCTGAAAAGTTGTCTTTCTGATGGCGCTCACTACAGCTCGCTGGGTCAGTGAGCTTCAGGCCCTGGTGGCCCACACACCATACATGAGGTCCCACTATAACCGGGTAGTGCTCCACATTCATCCATGTTTCCTGCCCAAGGTGGTCTTGACTTTCCATCTTAACCAGAAAGTGGTGCTGCCCACCTTCTTTCCTCAGCCTCATGCCAATAGGGCAGAGGCCCAGTTGTACATGCTGGTTTGCAAATGTGTGCTGGCCTTCTACTTTAAGGGACCAGTCTGCACCGGCGTAATATACAGCTGTTCATCTCCTATAACCCGAACAAGCTGGGCATGGCTGTCTCCAAATCATGCTGTCCATTTGGGTGGCGGTTTGCATATCCTTTGCCTGTGTTCAGGAAGGACTGAGCCTCGAAGGTCATGTCTCTGCCCACAATGTCTGGCCCATGGTTGCGTCCTTGGCCAATCTGCACTCAGTCTCCACAGAGGAGATTTGCAGGGCTGCTAAATGGTCCTCTGTCCACACCTTCACGGCTCACTACTGGTTGGATGGGGATTCCTGGCATGACACTATCTTCAGCCAAGCTGTACTCCGGCATCTGTTTGGGATTTAAATTCAACTCACTGGCCCTTCTGTCTGTCCAGGCTACTGAGAGCATAATCCTGATGTTGATGCCTGCTATGGACGTTGAATCGGTTGTGTCCTGAAGAGGGATCTCCACTGTTGTTTCTTTGGTTCTTATTGTCCAGGTTGGGTTCTTTTTCATGTTCGGTAGTCTGTCCCATACGTGATGACCAATGTTCCCTCTAATTTTCTGTAGGCTGTGTGCGCAAAAAAAAAAAAGCTGTGCAGCTTTTGAAGGAAGGTTAAATTTTTGTGCGCCACATAACGACACTCAGAGTTATATACTTTAAAATTTGACTACACGTCAGAATACAGTATGTACATCACATTGATTGCACTAGAAAATATTGTAGAACTTGTGAAAACCGTAAATACACAGCAACTTTTAAATTTTAAGATGTCTGTGTTGTTTTCTATCAGAATCAGAACCGTAATTTTTGTGCGCTCGGTTGAAAAGTATGTGCGCTCACTCGGCGAGGTGTGTGCGCGCGCACACGCGCACAGCTTAGAGGGAACAGTGGTGATGACGTCTTCCTGCTTGTTTATGGAGAACATGCATTTTATACAAATCTCTCCTAATCCACACTCCTAAATACATAATGCATTAGGATGCCCACTTAAAGGGGAAAACTCTCTGCAAATAAATTTCCTCTGGAGATAACATTACATTCAGTGCCTTTGCTTTATCTAGGTTAACTTTGAAACCAGAGGCTCTGTCATAGTGCTGAAGTTCCTCTTGCAAGCATTAAAGGAGAAATCTCTGGCTCAGTAAGCACCAACAAAACTTCATTAGCAAATAGTAAGATTTTGTATTGAGTTTCCCGCACTTGAAAACGTAGTAGCAGATGTTCTCAATGAACAGCAGGAATAAGTCCTCGCATATGGGATGATGTCCCCTGATAGAGCCATGTGCGGTAACACTCCCTAGCTTCCACCGGAAGCTTTCGAGAGCCTTCATCATGCATGCGCACCTACCTTCCCACCCACTGTGGCACCATCTTATCCTCAGTACATTTCAAAAGCTAGTAGCTAAAAACAACTCCATGGGGTGGTGGAAGGGTTGTGAGGACTTATTCTTGTTGTTCATGAAGAATACCTGCTACAGGTGAGTAACTATGCTATCTTAATTACCTACCCCCGTGGAAGGCCATCTTTGGTGAGCTGGAGAGTTGGACACGATTGTCCTTTTTGTGGCTAGGTCATATAGTGTGTTTTAAAATGGTCACCCTGCCACAGATACTATCTTTTTTCCCAGACGCTCCTGGTGGAAGTGTGTAGGGGAGAACTGGAGGTGGTACAGTGCAAATCGTCCAGTATATATGGAAAAAGCGGCCTTCAAGGGTAGGCAGAGGGATTTTATATAAAAATAAAAAGCAGGGAGGATAAGAATTCCAAACCTTTTTTGGTATTATGTCTTCCTCAGTTGTAGGGTGGAAATGGGTACAGATTGGAAACTTTTATACTAAGGGGATATTATTGAAATACTTACCTTGGGGAGACAGTAGAGGAGTTTGGATTGTTAATCCCTATGTTAAGTATGAGTACAGGATGTTGAAGAAGCTGTCCTGTTGTCAGCCAATACAGTATAATGCCGATTTTGGGCCAGGAATGGTTGACCCACTATTTCTCAGTTGAGAATGTTGTGGGTTAAGCTCCTTGATTCAGCTGTGTCCTGAGAGGGAGGTGTTATTGTTTACTGATTTACAGGAGGATTATGGTGTGGGACCTAGGAACTTCTAATTAGAGGCAAGGCACTGGGCCCAGGCAAAGGAAATAGGGTTGCATAACTTTGAGGGATTGTGCTGGTACCCAGCTGCAAGTAGGAGGGGAATATCAAAAATCTGTAAGATGCTTTTGGGCAAAGAGGATGTGAAAGTGAGTTTTCAGTGACAATGGAAAAAAGATCTAGGAAAGGAGTTAGATGACCAACAATGGGGAAGGATATTTAGGGGGGTGGGAAGGTGTCAGTTTCTAGTTGCATTGTGGAAAACAAATATAAAGTGTTGCATAGATGGTACCTAACTCCTTTTAAACTAAATAAGGTAGTGGTGGGGCTTCTGGCTGTGTGCTGGAGGGGGTGCGGGGGTGTGAGCGACTTCTTACACATGATGGTTATGTTCACAGGTTTCAGAGTTTTTGAAAGAAGTGAGTGTGATGGTAATAAAGCTCACTGGGTAAGAGGTGGCAAGATAATAAAAGCAAATTGGTACACATGTGTGCAACTGCAGTGAAATGTGAGACTGCATTCTATTGTAAGTGAGTGCAGGTACCTAATAGCCATTCCTAACAGTTAAAGATGAATAAAGTTTATTTGATGGAAAGATTGACAACAATTAAACTGAATAAGCTTCCAGATTTTGATTTGGGGAGTGTATGCTTCAATGTATAATTTGTAATTGTTTGAGCTCATAGCCTTTGGGACATATAAAGGAGGGTGGGGTTGGGTAGTTGTATACTGGTATTGGCTCTTGATGAAGAAGTGTATATTGGATGTGTAAACAAAAACCCGGATAAATATTATATTTTTAAAAAAAAGTTTAACAAAGAATTCTAATAAAAACAAATACAGCATCGGCTGCTAATCATAAGGAAACAAAGTGTTGGATTTGTTATGAGAGAGGAACAGTGGACCTAGAATGTTCATTTTTGGGTATGATGATGACCTACCTATCTGTGTTTTGTTTAACTTTAGATCCTGAGGATTTGGAAACTGAAACTCTGGATGAAGGTGAGACCTGGACCAGAGAAAGGCATGCAGAATGCCCCATCAGTGTTATCAGTGGATGGGAGGAGAGAACAAGGTAAAGAAACTGTGTGTTATCTGTCAGATTTAAAAAAATTGAGTTTGACAATTTGTAACACTCAAAATAAGTTAAACGGATAAAATTGCAAAGTAGTGCTGAGAGAGTCTGAGAGATCCATGGAGGATTCTGATGACACTGGTTTTCTCTCCGTGATGAGACAAAGGGTTTGAATTGATACACATTCTTTCTCTGATCAAATTCCTAAAACTTATAGTGGCATGATGATTTGTGCATATGTTGCCAGAAAAATACTTTCAATACCTGATTCATTAATATTTGCTCCATTTTTTGCCTTGGGGTGAGATAGGGGAAGCTTAGTGAATCACACTCTACTAGTGGAAATAGTTTCCTCCACTTATACAGAAATAGGTTTAGTTGTAAATTATTTTTTTTTCATATTCCTGGTTCTGTGTTAGCCCACAGGAGGGTACTGTCCTTCAAGAAGACAGCGAGAGAAAATCTCAGGAGGTAATGCTTCCACAGGAACAGCCACAAGATGATGATGGAAGAGGTCAGTAACTCGATGCTGCTTCTACTTCTGCAGCTCAGAAATGTGTGCTTAATTGCTGGTTATGAGAGCAGAGGTGAACTAGTGACTCATTTGACTTTTGCTACGCTCAGTTGTGGCATTGCTGCTTAGCAGGAATAGAGCAAGACTGTGCTGAAAGAGCTGGATAGACTGCAAATGAGCGGAAACCATTGGAAGGGGAAAGCTGTTGTGACTGGAGACTAGACCAGTACAGACAAGTGGGTTGTATTCTCTTACCAGAAGATTGGTGGAGACAAAGAACCAATGACATCACTCCCATGCCTCTATCCGCCTCAGCCACCACAGGTCTCCTCAGTATTTCTTTGTCTCCAGCAGATGGTGGATGGATTTTCTCATCTCTGAAGAAAGAGGAAAAGATTGATTAAATTCTCGTGAACCACCTCTTTGAGGGTGACTCTCACTTGAGCGCGATGTGGGAGGCTCCACTAAACTGCAATCTTTTCGGTAGCTATAAGAGGAGGGAAAATTTGTTCAGCTTATCAGCAGCCTCATACAACCTCAATGCCCCCTCCCTCCTGCTCTGTTCCCCCCCCCCCCCCCACTGCTCTCTCCTGAAGATTGCAGAAGGCTGTCAGAAGGATCTGTCTGTCATCTACCTTAAACGCAGTGCTGTAAAGCCAGTAAAACAGTTTCAGGGGAGTAGAACTGAGCCCAGCATGGATTCTCTTCCTGGAGCTCTCAGGGAATGAGTACCAGGCTTGATCTCATAATTTTCCTTTTTGGGACTCCCAATTCCGTCTGCCTTGGATGTAAATCAGGGTGAACTGTTGATGCATTGTAGGGGTTTCCTGCTGTTTTCTGTACGTGTTGGTAGCATTTTTACCTATTGTGTGCCTGGCGATTCTGCAGCCCTAGCATGTGTTTCGCCGAAGCGGCACAAATGCATGTTCCTATCTTAGCGCCTGTAACATGTGTTGCAGTAAAAGTGCAGTTAACACGTGCCTTTCAGGCTGCTGTGGTCTTAGCACACACTGTTGTGATACTTGCCTTAACTCTCTATCATCTTCCAGAAAATGTTGTTTGGCCTATGACAAGCAAGGTGCTTCATCTCCAGATTCTGGACTCTGCTCTTGCATGGCAGCTTCCCCTCTCTCAGCTGAGGGATGCAGTTAGTCCAGCCTTGCCTTCCTCAGGGCAGGAAGTGACGGATGGTGCTGTGGGTATGGATATCCAGCCGGCCAGAGGGTCTGGCGACTGTGCTGTTAGTCACCCTTCATCTTCTAGGGGGTCTGCAGTGGCTATGTCCCCTGGTGTTGGGGGTACGTTTCTGAGAGGAGAGCTTCCAGACTCCAGATTGCCCTCCCCAAAATTATTTTCTTTTTTGCAGCAGGCCTGGTTCTTCTGACATGGAAATTCACACCCTGCAGCCTATGGGTACTCCTGGGTGCAGTCTCGTGAGGGGCAGGCTGAGAGTGGAAGAAATGCCATACTGGGTCAGACCAAGGTCCATCAAACTCAGTATCTTGTTTCCAAGAATGGCCAATCCTGGTCACCAGGTTCACAAAAAGGTAGACCGGTTCCACAATGCTTGTCCTGGGGTAAGCAGTGGATTTCCTGGGTCCTCTTCAATAATGGTTTATGGACCTTTCCTCCAGGAACTTGTCCAAACCTTTTTTAAACCCAGTTACACTAACAGTTTTTACTACTTCCTCCGGCAACGAATCCCAGAGTTTGATTACACGTTGAGTGAAAAAATATTTTATCTTATTAGCCTTAAATGGGTTACATTGTAGCTTCATTGCGTGTCCTCAAGTCTTCCTACTTTTTGATTGTGTAAACAACTGATCTATGTTTACCCATTCCACTCCATTCATTCATTTGTAGACCTCAATCATATCTCCCTTCAGCCATATTTTTTCCAAGTTGAAGAGCCTAACTTTTTAAGCCCTTACTCATAGGGGTATCCTTCCATCTTCTTTACCATTTTGGTGGCTCTTTGTACCTTTTCTAATTCTGCTATATCATTTTTAAGATATGGCGACCAGAATTGCACACAATATTCAAGGTGCGGTTGCACTGTGGAACGATAGAGGCATTATAATATCCTTAGTTTTATTCTCCATGCCTTTCTTTATGATTCCTAGCATTCTACTGTATTTGCTTTATTGGCCGCTGCTGCACATTAGGCGGAGGGTTTCAACGTATCATCCACGATGACGCCTAAATCTTTATCCTGGGTGGTGGTCCCTAATGTGGAACCGTAGTTTAGGTTGTTCTTTCCTGGGTGCATAACTTTGCACTTGTCCACATTAAATTTCATCTGCCATTTGGACATCCAGTCTTCTAATTTATCAAGTTCCTCTTGCAATTTTTCACAGTCCTCTTGTGTTTTAACAACTTTGAATAATTTTGTGTCATCTGCAAATTTGATCACCTCACTCATTTTTCCTATTTTCATGTCATTTATAAATATGTTAAAAAGCAGCGGACCCACCACAGATCCCTGGGGTACACCACCTTTCTCCGTTGAGAAAATTGGCCATTTAGCCCTACTCTCTGCTTTCTATCTTTTTACCAGTGCCTGATCCTCAATAGTACACTGCCTCCTATTCCATGACTTTTTAGTTTCGCCAAGAGTCTCTCATGAGGGACCTTGTCAAAGGCTTTCTGAAAATCCAGTTACACTATATCAACTGGCTCACCCTTATCTACCTGTTTTTTCACACCTTCAAAAAAATATAACAGATTAGTAAGACAAGATTTTCCTTGACCAAATCCATACTGGCTTTCTCCCATTAAAACATGACTATACTGTATGTTGAGTAATTTTATTCTTTATAATGATTTCTATCAATTTGCCTGGTACTGATATTAGGCTCGCCGGTCTGTAGTTTCCCGGATCACCCCTGGAACCCTTCTTAAAAATTGGCGTTACATTGCCCATGCTCCAATCTCAGTTACTATAGATGATTTTAATGATAGTTCACAGATTACCAATAGTAGGTCTGCAATATCATATTTCAGTTCTTTCAGCACTCTTGGATGTATACCATCCGGTCCAGGTGATTTGGTACTCTTCAGTTTATCAAATAGTTGTAATATATCTTCCCGGTTCATCGATTTTTCTTTCAGTTCTTCCAATACATCAGCTTTAAATACCATTTCAGAAATGGGTAACTTACCTACAACATCTTCAGTAAAGACCGAAGCAAAGAATTAATTCAGTCTCTCCACTATGGCCTTGTCCTCTCTTAGCCACCCCTTTTACGTCTTTATCATCCAGTGGTCCAACTGACTCACAGGTTTTTTGCTACAAACATTCTTGAAAAAGTTTTTTTTATGTGTGTTTGCTTTTGCAACAAGCTTTTTTTCAAATTTTCTCTTTGCATTATCAGTGCCTTGCATCTAACTTGGCAGTGCTTACGTTGTTTCCCATTTTTGTCATTTGGCTCCTTTTTCCATTTCCTAAAGATGTATTTTTGGCTGCGTGCTGGCAGTTTTTTTGCCTTTCTTCCACTTTTCTTAAAGCACAGAATACATCTGGTCTGGGCTTCCAAGATAGGCTTTCCAGGCCGGTAGCAGCAAAAATACTTTCTTCCCCTCTGCTTATGGACTTTGGGCTATTTCTAAGTGTCTGCTTGAAGCGCTTGGGCCCAGGGACATGGTCCCATCCAGAGGAGGACCTTCCTGTGCTGCGCAATGAAATCTTGTGGGCCTATTCCCTAGGACCTCTGGTTAGGGGCAGGCTTTGCCTCTTCTTTCAGGAATGGGCCTGTTCACCATGGATTGCTAGATGTTAGTCCCAGTTTAGAACGGCTGTGTCCTTGAATGCAAAAAGCCTATTCCAGCCACTTTCATCTTTTTCTCTTGTGAGTTTGTGAACAGCAGGGCTGCTTTGTGGATCACCTTGGACAAGTTGCCACTCCTGAAGGCAGTGGTGCCTGCTCCCCCGGATAATCGGGGCAAGGGCAGTAATTTCATCTGTTTTGTGGTGCTGACATGAAAGGAACATTCTGGCCCGTTCTGGACCTCAAGTCCATTAAGTTTTCCATCTATGATTCAAGCAATGCGCCAAGGGGAATTCTGGCATCTCTAGATTTGGCCGAGGCATAATTTCATATCCCGATCCGGGGTATCAGCAAAGATGTTTGTTATTTCTGCACTGCTGGAGTTGCTTCAAGAGAGATCTGATGGTGTCCCGCTGTAATCCCAAAGTGTGCTGCTTCTTCAGTCTCTGCATGGAGATGGGGTCCGAGGGTGTCAGCACTTGCTGTATGTGTTTCCTTCGTGGCCCCTGGTGGGACATGTGATTCGGCATAAAGAGCGTAATCCAAGAAGGATTATTCTGGCAATGTTGGATTGGCCAAGGAGAGCATGATTCAGAGCTCTCATGCGGCTCCTGTAAACGCCACCTCTTCATTTGCCTCTGTCTTGGGGTCTTTTGAGTCGAGGGCCACTTGTCCTGGAGAACCTGGTTCCCTCCTTGCTTATGGGTTGGCTCCTTAAGAGACAGTGCATATGGGCTGCTCTCTTGCAGTGGCTTTCCACTCTGCTCAGAGCCCAGAGGAGGTCTACCAACCTGGCATAAGTGTGGGTCTAGTGCCTTGATTGCTGGTGCGGCGCACGGTCACTGGCTCCAGAAGTGCCAAGGTGCTGTCCTTCCCTAGAGAGCAGTGTTGGGAGAATGGTCAGGATCTTCACCTTTTGGATGTCCAGAGGGTGCTTCTCCGGTTCTTGGAAGTTACAGATTCTTTTCATAAGACTGACTATCTTTTGTGCAGTTTGTTGGCCCACGCAAGGTGACGTGCTGGCAAAGTGTACATTAGGGCACTGGGTTAAGGAGGCTGTTGCTTCGTCAAAATCTATTGCAGAACCGGTCGGTTTGGGAAGGTTTGTGTGTCCATTCTACCCAAGCACCAGCGTCTTCGTGAGTGGATCAGAGTTCGGTAGCCCCTGCAGTCATTTGTCAGCGGCAACGTGGGCATCACTTTCCTTTTTGATGAAGCATTTTCATTTGAATGTCCACACTTGGGCAGATATGGCATTTGGCTCTAAGGTTTTGTGAGCTGCTGTCATCTTCCCGCCCAGTGGAGTTATAGCTTTGGTACGTCCCACTTGTCTGGACTGGTCTAGCAGGACAATATGGAAGGTGACTTTTTACTTACCAAATAATGTCCTTTCCTTGAGTCCTGCTAGAGCAGTTCAAGTCCTGCCCCCTAGAATTGTGTTTGCTGTTTTCGTCTGCAGCAGTACTCTTGGGTCCACTATGATTTATATACTTGGCTCTGCAGGTTCATCTTCTACAGCCTGCCTTCTGTGTTTGCCTTACTGTATGTAGTTCTCTACTGTTAGATTACTCATTATTGCCCATGTTGAGTCTGTGTGAGGCTTGCTGTGTTTCTCCCATATGCTTTGGGACAAATACTGAGGAGACCTCTAGTGGCTGAGACGGACAGAGACATAAGAGTGATGTCACTGAAACCTGGGCTTTTCGTTGGTTCTTTGTCTCCAATTGGTTGGTAGGGAAACACAACCCACTTGTTTGGACTGGTCTAGCAAGACTGAAGAAAATGTCACTTTATATGGACTTTAGACAGTTAAAATCTTTTCTGAATTATGTGGTCTTAACATCTGCTGTTGGGGTATAATGAGCTTTATTAATCTGGTATTTCAGATGCTTTGAGGTTTCCGCCCTTTGGGATGTGCCATGTCATTGGAGATCTATTGATTTAAGATCATCTTATGTAGAAAGGCATAAAGCAACTTGTTCTATTGGTACCGTATTGGCAGCACTTTCCTATGACAAGATCAAAATGTTTTACATTTAAATAGTTAACAATAAAACATACATCAGGTAAAATATCAAAGCAATACATATAGTTAACCGTGCAAAGTTAGCTCCCCCACCCCCCAAATCTAACACTTCCCCATTATTCCAGAAAAATAAGCCATGTTGCGTAAGTATCCATCAAAACTTCTTATATTCCATGAAATCAGAAATAAGCCAGCTGAGCCATCTGAACCTAACCAAATGCTTTTACATCCTTCCACAAATGCTTTTACATCCTAACCAAATGCTTTTACATCCTTCCACAATTTCAGAAAACCTAGCTCCAATCTAATCCTCAGGGAAATAGCAGTCCAGAACACTGGAGCCGCACAACTAAAGGCCCTTTTGCCTAGTGTTTTCAAGACATTTTCTAGTAAATGATGGTACAGCAAAGAGGATTAAAGCAGAGATCTCTGTACATGCCCAGGCTGTTAGTATGACAAAAATTCCATCAGATATGCAAATCATATCCTAAAGCTCTGTAGACCATGATCAAAAGTTTAAAATGGACCCACAATTTCACTGGAAGTCGGTACAATTCCGGAAGAGGAGACAAGACATTACTGTAGGTTAGCAACCTGACTGCAGTCTTCTGCAAAAGTTGAAGTCTTTGCAAATTACAAAATAATCTGTTCTGTTAGTAAACTAGTTATGTGCAATGGAAGCCATATCTTTCCTAGACAAACTGGCACCAATCACAAATCAGTCTTCCAGAAGTGGCCCAAACAACTGAGGCTATATGCGACCCCAAAGTAGGTTCTGAATCTAGAACATCCTTAAATCATGTACTCTCTTTTCTGGAGCAAGTACCTCTCCCTCAATATAAGGGAAAGACAACATCACTCTGACCCTTCTAGCTACCCACAGACCACCTGAGTTTTTTCTGTTAAATTTGTGTCATCAGCCCCAACAAGTCTGCAGTAGCTGCCAAGCATGAATTCAAATTAGTCACTGCAGCAGTTTGATCAGTCCCCATAGCCATACCAAGTAGTAATAAGATTGTTTTGTTCTAATAAAATCTAGAAGAAGCTCAAGATTAATATGAATTAGGATTGGGGACAAAATTGATTCCTGGAGGATGCCACAGGCTATCTCCAGTGCACTTGATCAGTGCTGATTCCAAAGAACCTGCTACTTTCATCCCATCGGATGATCGTAACCCATCCCATGCCTTCTCAGTTAGTTCTGTATCACTTTAATAGTAACATACGATCAGCATTGTCAGAACTGTTCAACAGCTCCAGGAGGCCCACACAGTTCTACCCCATCCGTATAGAATTGTATTCAGAATAATCTCTGTAGATGGCCCCTTCCATAAGCCACTGATGGGGAGAAGATCCCGCTCATCCTCCAAAAAATGATAGCAACCAAGAATATACCACTTTTCCCACACTTTCACCAAAAAAGACAGGCTAGCAATTGGGCAGTAGTTTCGTATAAATAAGGTTCTACTTTGGCTTCTTCAATACAGGTTTGCCAGTGGTTCCCTTTAATATAGCCAGCATACAACTTTGAATTGGCAGGTTAGAAATTTATTATAAATAAAATAAATATACTTGTTGGGGATACTGCCTTAGCAAATCCAGAGATAAACCTGACAACTAAAATGAGCGAGTAAGGTAATTAACTGAGCCCAGTTCTAGTGATGTATAAATGTTTAAATATTTGTTATACAACGCGAGCTTCATAGTAACATTAGTGATAGTGGTGGGAATGTTATTTATAAATCATGTGCCAAGAAGAGCTTCCCTCCAAAGATGTGCATTTATCACCACGTAGCTTGCAATAATTGAGAAAATAGTTTCTGTTGGCCTCAGCCTACCGCCCTATTAATTCTTGAGCCAGTTTTTTGGGGCTCGAGATGAGGGGAGTTCATTTTTTTTTTAATTGAAAAAAAATCAGTTTTGTCTTGATCTTATTTCCAGGAACAAGCAGGAATATAGTCTTCATATATGGGTGAAGTTGGTACCGACGGATCCAGCGCGGGAACACTTCCCAACGTCCAATAGGAAAGCCTTTGGGATCATCTCACTGTGCCTGCGTAGCTGCCTTTCCAGCTCCCCCTCCTCAGTTCTTTGTTTTCCGCAGAGCCAACAGGAAGCGAATCCTGTCACTGCAGAAAATTCCTGTTTTTCATATTTTTGTGGTTCGCATCTGCCTTCCTGTCAACACTGGTACCGACTTCCGTTGGTACTTTTCTTTCTTCTTTCAAAAAAAAAAGAACTGTGAAGAAGAAAGTTCCACTTTCTTTAGGTGCATCGATGCCATCTTAGGCCTAGGCCTTCCATTTGCCTCTGACACAATGGAAAAACCATCCAGTAGTTTTAAGAAGTGTTCCAAGTGTGGCATTACTATCTCGGCCACCAATACCCATGACTGGTGTCTAAAATGCCTAGGGCCTGATCACCAACCGTCAGAATGTTCTCTCTGCAGAAAGATGCCGAAGAGAGGCCTGCATAGTCGAGCTGCAAAGCTGGGCACCGTCTTTGCCTCCGATGCTGTTTCTTTAGCATTGACGTCATCAAGAGCTTCATCTTCCTCCCATGGATCTTAAGTATCAAAACATAAGTCTTCATTGAAGACTGGCTGCCCCCCCCCACCCCCAAGGATAGATCTCCTCCTAAGCATCGAGATGCCTCGAGCGGTGCCCTTGAGGGGAACACACCGGCCAAACAACCACAGCGGGATGACATTCCCTCCAAAGCCTTAGTGGGGTCCCAGGATGCTCCTGAGGCCTCCACCTCTGGAGAGCTCCTGGTGCCATGCTCAGGGATCATGGCCCACATTTCCAGTACCAATACACAAACATTGGCAAGCTCAATGGATCAGCGCATCCTTGCTATCGAGCGGAGCTTAGCGGCCTTACTGGTGGCCTTTGTTCCAGTGAAACCCTTATAGTCTGTTCCGTGGACATTGGTACCGTCGTCGGTACCAATACAGACTACATCGACTTTCTTGCTGCTTTCCATGCTACCACCCATGCAGTTCCTTGAATTCGTTTCCGGTATCGAGGTTCCGACTACACAAATTCCAGGTACCGGCTTCGACTGGTACCGAGTTCATATGAAACGGGAGCACCCTGCCCGTCGTTACTTCGAGTCTTTAGACGATGAATTGGCTGATACCCGAGAAATGCAAACTCGACCGGAAGACCCGTCTCCATCTCCACAATGCCGCTTGTCATCACCAGAGGACATGTCTTTCCAAGACTTTATTCATGAGGTTGCCAAGGGCCTGTCCATAACAGTAACATTGGAGAAAGAGCCTAGGGATTGGAAATTCTTCAATACCCAACAGCTCCAAAAGAAGCGGCTACGTTTCCTATCCATTAGATACTTCACGACCTCGTGCTTCATATGTGGGAGACACCTCTTACTTTTTCTCACTATATCCGATGGCGTGATACCATGTACTGGGTACTGGAGTGTCCCGGTTTTCAAAAGACACTATTGCTGCACCATTCCATGGTAGTGGAATTGGCAATGTGTCGAATCAAGAGCGCAAAACCACATTTTTTTAACCCTCCGGGTAGGGAATCAAGAACCCTCGATGCTTTTGGTCGATGTTGATTTCAGGCCTCCATGCTATCAGCGTGAATCAGTTCCTACATACTCTATATGGGTATGTTCCTCAAACAGGTAACTAAGGATTTGGAGTTAATGACAAGAGAGCAGATTATCTCACCCTTGTAAAGCATGCTCAGAATGTCTCCAAATTTGTCAACAGAGCAACTTTGATTGCTTTGAGTGCATCAGCAAAACTACATCTATCTGCATTGGTGCACGCAGAATTGCTTGGCTCCAGGCATTGGATCTTGAACAGTGGGTTCAAGATAAGTTGGGTTATATTCTTTGCACCAGCGAAAACCTTTTTGGCAAAGATTGGCAAGACAAGGCCTTTCAGTTGGAGTCTGAGCACTACCCTGAATGAGCTCTCTAGATCTGCTGCCAACCCAGCTAAGAAGGCAGCAGCAGCAAAAAAGACCACCTTTAATAAAAAGAAGTAGTAGTATCATTCTTATACTCCTGCTGTTCAATGTCAGCATCATGCTCCTCAAAAGGGACAACAACCTCCAAAATATCAAAAGAAGACTCAGACTCCCAAGTCTCAGCCACCTCAGCAGCCTCAGGCTGCTCCAGATTTTTGACTCCTTTCTAGAGAACATAGCTGCCCTATCCCGACCCTATCCACATTCCCAGCAGACTCTGTCATTATGCCCACAGATGGCATCTCATCACCTCTGAGCAGTGGACATTAACAATAGTATGGGAGGGATACAGACTTCATCTACAAAGTCTACCCGCCCCCCCTCCCCCGCCCGGCTTCACCCAGAGAGTTCCATTCTCATCCCCCCTCTCACTGCTCTGTTACTACAAGGGGTCACCTCCCTTCTACAGGGTGCAATAGAGGAAGTTCCAACATTCCAGCAGGGAATGGGCTTCTATTCTCCCTATTTTCTTATTCCAAAGAAAACAGGGGGATACAGGCCCATTCTGGACCTCAGGGACCTAAACAAGTATCTCGTATCTGAGAAGTTCAAGATGATCTCCCTAAGGACCCCCCTTCCTTATCTCCAGAGTCAAAACTGGCTCTGTTCTCTAGATCTAAAGGAAGCGTACACTCATATTCTTATCCATCCAGAACACACAAAATTCCTGCGCTTCATGTTTCAGGGAAGACACTATCAATACAGAGTCCTACCTTTGGGCCTCGCCTCTCTATCCCAAGAGTCTTCACAAAATGCATCGCGGTAGTAGCCGCATTTCTAAGGACTCTAGGGATATTTGTCTTCCCTTACTTAAACGACTGGCTCATAAGAGCAAGCACCTCTTAAGAGGCCAGTCTATCCCTCTCATGCACCATGCAGATATTACAACACTTGGGATTTGTCATAAATCTTCCAAAGTCCCAACTCGTCCCCTCTCAAATGCTAGAGTTCATAGAGACCCTCTTAAATACTCAGCAGTCAAGGGCTCCACTGTGCCCATCTCAGTCAGTTAGCATCTTAGGCATGTCTCAAGAACTATCTTACTGCTCGAGAAATGCTACAACTTCTGGGTCATATGGCATCAGTGGTGCATGTAGTTCCATATAAGAACATAACATAAGAACATAAGATATGCCATACTGGGTCAGACCAAGGTCCATCAAGCCCAGTATTCTGTTTCCAACAGTGGCCAATCTAGGTCACATGTACCTAACAGTTTCCCCAAGAGACACAAGTTCTACAATGCTTGTACTGGGTCAAGCATTGATATCTACACATGCGCACAGCCCAATGGACATTGGCATCCCAGTGGTCTCAAGCCTCAGGTCGCTAGGGGACAAGATAAAAGTCTTTACCCTTCTGGTCTTGTCTCTCCAGTCGTGGTGTTCCCCAGAAAATCTCCTTGTAGGATCACTTTTTCAGATGTCTGCACATCAATGTACCATGATGACGGACACATCCAAACTAGGCTGGGGAGCCCATCTAGGATCTCTTTCCACTCAAGGCCTCTAGTCTCAGCAGGAGTCACTCCACATAAATCTGCTGCAGCTCAGAGCCATTCTCAATGCTCTCAAGGTGTTCCTGGACCATCTTTATTACCGCAGAGTCCTAGTCCAAACCGACAATCAAGTGGCCATGTTCTACGTGAACAAGCAGGGCGGAACAGATTCTTGGACCCTCTGCAGTGAGGCTCTACATCTCTGGTCCTTTGCCATACATCATCACATTCACCTCCAAGCGATTTATCTCCCAGGCAAGCACAATGCCTTAGTGGAAAGATTAAGTCAAATCCTTCTCCCCCACGAATGGTCTCTTCATGTAGACCCAGTCTCCTACAGTTTTCAGATCTGGGGGACTTCAGAGATAGACCTTTTCACAAGTCCTCAAAATGATGCAAAGCTCCCTCACTTCTGTACCAGGATTCCCGCATCAGACGGCCAACAGGTGAATGCTTTTCACCCTCACTGGGGACATGGCTTCCTGTATGCCTTCCCTCCCATTCCCCTAATTCCCAAGACACTTTTCAAACTCCAACTGGACAGGGGCTTTATGATTCTTATAGCAATCCATAGATCTGGGGTCTGCTCCAGATCTCCTCTCTCAGGAGGAGGGGACGCAGCTCCGTCCTAATCTGCAGTCTCCATCTCACAGCATGGTTGCTGAAGGCATAGCCTTCCAAGGTATTAACGTTCCCAGGAGGTTAAGGACATCCTCTTAGCTTCTAGAAAGCCATCCACCAGACAGTCCTACACTTTCAAGTGGCATAGGTTTTCTATCTGGGGTTCTCAGAAGAATCTTAATCCCTTCTCAGCTCCGGTGGAAGTGCTGCTTGAGTATTTCCTCCACTTATCTTCTTCTGGACTCAAAACCAATCCGTTAAGAGTACACCTAAGTACAATTGTGGCCTCTCATGTGCCCTTAGATGGCCAACCCATCTCATCTCAGCTGCTCGTAGCATGCTTCATAAGGAGTCTTCTATTAACCAAGCCTCCCATTAAGCCACCACCAATGGCATGGGACCTCAGTGTTGTTCTAGGACAGCTTCTCAAGCTGCCCTTTGAACCGCTAGCCACCACATCACTTATGTTTCTCACATGGAAGACCATCTTCCTCATTGCCCTCACTTCAGCAAGGCTTAGCTCCAGGCCTTGGTGGCCGACCCACCTTACACACGGTTCCACCATGATAAGGTAGTCCTTAGGACTCATCCTCACTTCATGCTGAAGGTGGTCTCGCCTTTCCATTTGAACCAGTCGGTCTATCTTGAGTTTTTCCCTAGACCACATTCATCTCGGCAGAAGCAACCCTCCACACTCTGGATTGTAAACATGCCTTAGCTTTTTATCTTCAGAGGACTCGAGAGCACTGAAAGGCTTCTCAGCTGTTCATCTCCTTTGACTTTAGTCACCTCGGATTGCAAGTCTCCAAACATACTCTCTCAAAGTGGATAGCAGACTGCATCACTTTTGCTTATGAGAAGGCAGGACTCTCCCTCATGGGTCATGTTACTGTGCATAATGTTTGAGCCATGGCTACCTCAATGGCAAATCTACCATCATACTGGGATGCTCCCAAAGTCTTTCCTATTGGATGCTGGGGAGCGTTCTCACGCCGGCTTCGTTGGTACCGATGTCGCCCATATGTGAAGACGAAATTCCTGCTGTTCCCAGAGATCACCTGTTTACAGGTAAGTAACTACGCTTTATCAGATCTTTCATGAGGGTATCCAGAACTGTGTTCCTTTTTTAAGATTGTATCTGTTCCACACTGTGTAAACTTGTCTATGCTTGGTTTTGTCCTTAGAGAAACTAAGGGGTGCCAGGACCAAATGCATCTCTCGGCATACTAGTCTCTTAAAACTGATCAAAGTTAGAGAGAAACCTTCATCAAGCCTAGTACTTATGTGAAGAAAATATAATCTTTCAAATAGCTTCTTCATTTCCCTGAGCATGGCAGTACTATTTTTTTTCCAGTTTTACAGACCTCAGACCTTTGTGGATTTTGTATGAATTTTGAGTTCCTCACAATGAACAAGCTGACCAGAAGTTATCTGACTGTACCCAAACTGTGCAGTGAGGTGGTGGCACATGTGTTTCTGCTGAACATATAGTCTGTGTATAGTCCTCTCATGCTCACGATGTGCTCACTTTGTAAATGAGAATCATCCATGAATCATAAGTACATGTTTTGTTTTGGTAATGGACACATTTTTCTTTCTCGTTAACTGCAGCAGAACATTGTACCAGCGAGTTGATGTCATCGATGCCCCTTTTCGAGAAGGTGGCACTGCCTCTGGGCGTGCAGGTCAGCGCTCCAGTCCTTTCTGCTCAGTCTTCACTGGAGGATTCGTTGCCCCTCCGCTCGCGCTCTGTCTCACCTGAGAAAAGTAAAGGCAAAACATCACTACTGATTGGGCTTTCTACCGGCCTCTTTGATGCAAACAACCCAAAAGTAAGTAATTTCCTAGCTCCTTGCTGCTCTATGTGTGTGTATATATAAGCTAATAGGACTCTGGTTTTAACATAGTCTGTCGTCACACCTTGCAAACCACAGGAGCCAGTGTTTCAATAGTGAGTTCAGGGCTGGTTTCTCTCAGCTAGGAGAAAAGTGCTCTATAAAGTACCAGTTAAAATATGTAGAGTGACTCCAAAGCAGTGCTTTATGCTGCCTGTGCTTTGATTCTGAGCCATCTCCAGGAACAAATGTTGAGGCACAGGGGTAGATTCCCTGTCAGTCATTCAGGTATGCCCCAATGGGCCACATTAATTTATCATATGACACCAGCTGGAAATCAGGTAGAGCAGACCAGCAGAACATCATTTGCACATCACAGAAAGCAGAGTCTGCAAACCCAACACTTATAATTTTTTAAAGGCCCACCCTGCGCTGTGCTCCAGGAATCAAGTCTAGGTAAAAGTCTCTATCTATTTCCCCAGGAATCATACATGGAAAAGCAGCTTCTGAATGAATGCAGCCATTCAGAGCTCTGTTGGGGTCCAACCCCTCCTTCAGCATAGGCTTATTTTTATTACAGGAAGCTTGTGCCAAGAGAGGGGGTAGGACCCAACAGGCTTTTGAACAGTTTTATTCATTCAGAGGCCCATCTGTGCTGCCTTTTCTGTTTGTTGCTTCTGCACTTAAGGACTCCTTGGGATCCTTCTGACTGAGGAGCATGAGGATGGGTACTGGATGGAAGAGGGAAAGAGAGAGAAAATAAGAGGACTGATGCTGGATGGGAAAGGGAAGGAAAGAAAGTGACAGGGCTGATTCTGGACAGGGGAGGGGAAAACAACGTGAGGGCAGATGCTGGATGAGGAGGGAAGAAAACAGAGGAATGAAGCTGAAAGAGAGAGGTCAGATGCTGGAAGGAAAGAATGAGGGTGGGTCTTGGATTTTTGACTGGGGATTGGAGAATAGCAGAAATTGTATATATTTGAAAGGTGAGTTGGGTGAGAATGATGGCAGAATTTGGGGGAGTACAAGCTGAAAAGGGGGCTGTGATGGGGGAGAGTGGTAGCAGGAGCTTCACTGTTGGGAGCTTGGAGAGGGGACGGGGAATTCAGGAACTCTGCTTTTGGGTGGAGACTAGAGAAGATACTTGGGGATTGCAGTGGAAATGCAGAGAGTGGAGATTATTAAGAGGGAGGGGGAAATGAGGACAGAAAAGGAACAAGAGCTGAGAGCAGTAATACAGTGAAAGATGGAAAGCCAATAAGTAAACTAAGAAGTGGGAAGTAAAAACAGAGGTAAGATATGAAGGGGTAGGATGGGAGAGGTGGAGGCATAAAATCAAAGTTGGGAAGGGTGGAAGGGAGGGCTGACAAGGAGGGGAGAGATAAATAGATGGTGATTAGGAATGACAAGAGATGAATGGAAGGGGAAGTAAGTGAAAAGCTAGATAATCAGTATGGGGATGACAAGGGCTAAGAATAGATAGGTGAGGAAGAGTCTGAAAAATGGAGCAAAATGAAATGAAAAGTGAAATATCAATGTCAAATTATGGGGAAGGAGAAGAAAGAAAAAATAATAAACAGTAGTCTATGGAAAAAAGAGTTTAAAAAGACAAACTAAGAAAAAGAGCAACCAAGACCAAAGTGATTAGAAAAAAAATGTCCAGGTAACAAAGGTAGAAAAAAATCTTTCTTTTTCATTTAGGCATCTTTGGCTCTCACATCTTTGTGTTTTGCTCGGTACTGGAGAGAATGCATATCTGTTTGTGTTTATCCACCTTTGCATAAAATCTGGCATCTTAAGTTCCCATTTCAGTTTTTATCTGTCCATTTCAAACTTGTGGCTTCTTATTCTATGTTCATCGAGGGTCTGTCTGAATTCTGAGGTGAGAGATTCTGCTAACATGTAGTTTGTGTGGTGATCTGTAGCAGTCTAGCTTAATCTCTTTTTTCCGATTGGTGTATGATGTCCTAGGCCTTGGAATATTATTTGCTATCCCGCCTTTCCTCTGTAAGGTTGGAGGTTTGTTGTTAGTCATGATTTGGTAGAGCAGTTTTTCTACAGATGTGTGTAGGGGTTTTTTTGTTTTTTTTACTGAGGGGTATATTTCAACATATGCATGGCAATGGAACAGGTTTGCTTATGCTCTTAACTTATTGTATCTTTCTGTATTTTTACCCTGTATTCCGCACATCTCCTCTAACCATGAGATGCAAAAAGGTTTATTGATGTAGACTGGGGCTGTTGTGGGATCTCTGTGTCATTTGATACCCGATGGGCTTTGTAAAGGCGGCAGTTAAAGACCTGGGTGAGATGAGAGCTCTGGACTTATGGCATTTGACAAGCAATCTTCTAATGAAAGCCCTTACTTTAGAAAGAAAAGAAAAACAGTAAGTTCCTTATCGGTCCTACAGTTCAGTCCTCCACCACTGGGTAGTGCACCTCCTCCTGCAACATGGAGACTGGACAAGTCAAACTTGTGACATCACCGGGTATATCCTGCTGGTCTTCTCCCATGATCCCCCAGTGTGTCCAGTCTCCATGCAGCATGAGGACGTAGTGAGCCTAGGTGCTGGGCTCACTTGAGAAGCAGTTTAGGAGCAGTTAGTCAGGATTTTATTTACCTTGCATTTCTTTTGCCCTTCTTTAGGTGTAATCCTGTAAATTGAATTCATTTAATTTAATTTACTTTTACTTTATTTATTTTCACCTAGTCTGCCTTAGTGTAAAGGGGGGTTCTGTCCCTTTTCAAAGTTCACGCTGCCATCTAGCCTCTCTGCTTGGGATTCTTCGGTCTCTGTGCCCGGTGATGATCTCTCCCCCAGGACTGTACGGGGGAGAGCTCTGTGGAACACCTGCATTTTGGCAGTGTCCATGCGGCAGATTCCCATCGCGGCGGGAGCCTCAGGCCATTCGAGGTTCTTTAGCCGGTGGGCCGGGGCTCGCAGCGTCTGCTACTTCTGGTGGCGCGAGGCAGCAGCGTGTCTGGACAGCTCTTCACCCCGCAGCTACAGCGGGGTAACTGCTGCATCCCGACGCCACAAGGGAGTCTCTCGAGTCCGCATGGAGGGGCTCTGAGCTCTTGCCGCCTCTGTGGTGTTTGGCGCCAAACGGGCCTGCTTCGGATTGGCGCCATTTTCTCGGCAGGGCTGAGGCCTCGTGGCAGAGAGCGGAGCAGCCCCGCGTTTGAGCAGACGACGCTGTTCCACGCGGCTACACCCAGATAAGGACTTCCTTTTGCTGTTACTTTTATTTTTAATTCTAATTTTAATTTCCTTTTAATTTCATGATAGTTTATAGTCTTTGAATGCAATGTGATTGGTTTGGGTTTTTACTTCTTGGGGGGTGCCTTTACCTTTGTCTGCATTCTGGCAGTTAGCGACGTCTGTCAGCAGCAGGTTTCCGTGCTAGGATTTGGCCATTCAGGGTCATCGGCGGCACAACCACCTACAAATTGAGCCCTTTCTGAAATTGTCATTTACATAAGGATGCTATTTCCATGTTTATACGCTTGGAAATTGTGCAGACAGCCTCTAAATGTCATTATGCCATCTGCAAATTTGATCGCCATGCTTGCTGATCTCTTTTCCAGATCATTTCAGTGCAGTAGATGTTACCAGATGCCAGTTCCAGTGCAGATCCCGAGACATTCCACTATTTACGGGTCTCCTGTGAGAAAACTGGCCATTTAGTCCTATTGTGTTCCTGTTTTTGATCTATTTCCCATTCTATAATAGCACATCATCTCCTTCCTCAGGAGAAGTTCATAAGGGGCTTTGTCAAGTACCTTCTAAAACATCCAGATACATATCATTTGGCTTACTCACATGTTTATTAACCCTTTGAAAAGACAGCTTGGTGCTGCTTTTCAGAACAAGTTCTATCATTTAACTGGCACTGAACTCAGATTCATTGGTCTGTAGTTTCCAAGATCGCCTTTGAAGCTCTTTAAAAAAAAAAAAACAATTAGTGTTACATTAGTAACTCTTCAATCTTTAGAGATCATTAATACTAATGTTATGATTGAGCCTGGCTGATATTATGAATGATCACTATTAGACAAACATTAGCTAGGTTAAGACACTTTGATTTGGTTTTCTGCACTATGTTATCAGAGCGCAGCTTGCCCATTTGGTGGGAACACTGCCCATCTGGGCCATCTGGGGAAAGGCCCCTGCTGGGGATCGTGAGAAGTGTTGCTGGATGGCACAGTCCGGGGCTTAGTGTTCCAGGGTCCTGGAAGGGTCGATAGCGGCAATCAGGCCTCCCTGTCTTTGCTATGACGGTCACCTAGGTTCAAGCGTCCTGTGTTTTGGGTGACAGGAGTGGGACACCTGAACATGTGGTGCTGGATGTTGGATAGGCTCATACTTCTTAGGTGCACTCTCATTGAGTGCATCTGCATGTCCGTGTTCCGTCTGTGATCTCATGCTCAGGTGATTGTTGCAGCAATGACAGAGATCGCTTGGGATATCGTGAGCGGGGTTGTCATGGTGTTGCATGGGGTTGCCAATGCAAGACGGGGCCATCCTGAGGAGTTTGGGCCTCAGTCATCAGCTTTCCCTTCGGTGGCCCGGCTGTCCAGGAGGCACCCCTCCAGATCCGCTGGTCCAGTTCTTCTCTGCCTCTTCTCAATGTGGGCAGGGGGGCTGGCAGATCTGGAAATTCACGTCCACTGCACGTTCTACTGTTTTACCTCTGTCTTGGGGTTCTGAGGTCATATATTCCCAATCATTTGTTTGGTGGGGTGCTTCTGTCTGTTGTGCAAGACAAGGTGGTCAACAGTCGGAGGCTGTCGTCTAGTCCCCTTACCCCTGAAGGTGCTCACAATTTAAGTTTTTTGTACCTGCGGAGGTGTATGTTGTTAAAGGCTAGCAGGCGCACCTGTGGGACCAGAATCCTCGGTTCTTCCGACCTTCCATTGAGGTGCGCGTGTGGGGTTTACTCCCTTGGTCGGCTAGCAACTTGCTTCACCCATTGGGCCTTCCCTTTCCTCAAGGCATCGTTGCATTCCACTTCTTCGTTGGGGCTCGCCGCAGGGCCTGGAGTTATGCTCAGCCGGTTCCAGCCAGGGCTGAGTCCTTGGGGGGAGGCTCCGATCCTAACGATACAGGGAGTGCTGGGATCCGTTAAACCAGGTTCCTTCGGGCCCAGAGTATGTCGTCTTTTGCTGGCCGGTTTAGGTCTTCGGGTCGTGGCGGTGCTCCGAGAAGACCAGTAGGCTGCACAGTGCTTGTCTTGGAGCAAGCGCGGGATATCTGTAGGTTCATATTCAAAGCCATCCGGTTACATGTCCCTCCATTGTGGAATGCTGTACTAGTAGGCATACTTCATATGCTGGGCTTACAAGTTGGCTTCCGCGCTGCTCGGCATCAGCCAAGGTGACTTCCGGTTTAGGCTGTGGAGTCAGCCTGGAGGAGGGGCCTTGCGTTCTCTGGACAATGCCCTGTTCGGTTGTGTGCCTTGTGGCCCTTATGGAGTTGTAAAAAGGAAAAACAAAACAAAAAAAAAAGAATAATCAAACAGGAAAGCCTTCCTAATTGTCCCCACTTCTTTTTTATAAGGTTCTGTCCCTTTCTTCCGGGAGCTTGGCCCGGAGCGTGGTTAGACTCAGCTACATTTTGGGGATCCTTTATGTACAAGGCGTTTTAGTGTACGCAGCACGCCCAGTGTTCCATCGTCTGACTGGAACGGTACGCGGTACGTCAGCCGTGGCAGGCGTTCTCGGACACGGTAGCGGATCGAGCGCTGTAGGTGCTGTCTGAGATCTCCGGGATGGTGGCCTATTTCGATCGGCAGGGTGGAGTCGGTCGGGTGGTCAGGGTGGCCCGAGCGAAGGGACAGCGTGCGCGGTTGAAGCCTTGGCAGCCTGCGTTTCGGTGGGGACACTGTGGTGGCGAATGTCCTTAGCGGGGTCCGAGTGTTTGCCGGAGGAGTGAGATTGCATCAGGCGGTGTGCGCGCCGTGTGTGCTCAGATGCGGTCAGCCCATATTGGACCTCATGGCGACCTGTCAGTCTGCGGCGACGGGTCGATGTTTAGCAGAGGACATATGAGGCTACTGGATAGCGTCGACGCATTGGTACGGGGCCGTGGCCCGGTCCATTCTATGCCTTTCAGAGGTCATAGTGAAAATGGCCGACTGTGTCTGGTTGCTAAGATATGTGCTCTTCATTAGTCAGTGGGGACCATTACCAGTGTATTCTGCAACATTTGCGTGAGCTTGCATAATCTTTACTTGCAACCAATCGAAATAACTGTCCAAGACCAGTTGATGCAGTCACTACTTAAATTTGCCTCGCTTGACAGTAAAAAAAAAGAAAAAAAAAAAAGACATATTTATTTTATACCGATAGGTCACTCACAGCATATTTGGCGATTCCTCGTCCTGGTGTTAATCATGCAGATAATTTCTGCTCTAGTTGTGGTGATGTGACTTTTACATCACAAAAATGGCATATGACTGTGGCGGTTCAGAAAGCCTACAATTTATATTTTGGCTGCAGAATAAAAGATCAGGATAAAAGCTAGGCGCCACACATATGCTGCAATACATGTGTAGCAGATCTCAGGCTGTGGATGGATGGGAAAAGACCATCAAAGTCTCTTGCGGTTCCAATGATCTGGAGAGGGCCCATGGATCACGTCGGCGATTGCTACTTCTGCATGGTTCCTCCAATTCCGGAGGGCATATCCAGGTGATGTTAGCGGTTGGCCTACTGGCATTGCGTTATGGGCGTGGCTACCAGAGTCTCCTTTCTTTTTTGTCACACCATGTAAGACTCCACATCTTCTGAAACAACGCTGGACTCTGGGGCACTTGACACCCTCTTATATGCCCTTGGTGGATCACGCTTGGTTTATTGCAACTCATTGCTTAGCTGCATTCCACATTCTCAATTAAAAAGACTCCAACTGGTCCAGGACATAGCTGTAGAGCTACTTTGTGTTGCAAAGAATAAAGCCCTTAAGAGGTGTGACAAATAGGGTGTTTGACGCTGGTGGTTTTTCCATTTCCCTCATTTTGCTTCCCACCTATGTCTGGATGGACCTCGGTTCCGTTCTCCCTCGTGGAATCCGGCTGTGCCTGTTTAGTTGTCGGTTTGGGACTTACGCAAGAACACTTTGCTTGTAACCTGCGTTCCTTGGACCTTAGGTGAGGTTCCGTCGCTTTCTGGGAGGTCTCTTCGCTGCCTGTCCCTCCGTGGAGGCGGGTTCTGCGGGAGAGCAGCGGTTGCTAACACTTGACACCCTGGTGGGGTCGAGAGCCAAGGGGGAGCTCAAGCGGATTTTTCAGGCGGAGCTCCGGTAGCCTTCTCAGTAGGTCTGTTTCTAGGGCGTTCAGTGTGTTTGCGATGGCGAGTTTGTCTTTCTGAAGCACTAGCGCTGCTTGGGGCAGAGTTCTGTGCTGTTTTCACCAGTGAAGAGGATCCAAGTGGGCTCTCGGTCGTGTCTTCCTGGTTGGCTTACCGCCTGTTGACGTGAGGAGCGGGCTGGGGTCGGTGCCTGCTCTGTTCGTTTAGGGGCTGAGCCGACTGGATAGGTCCCTCCCAATGATTACTGCTCTGGTACATCCCAGTGGTGGAGGACTGAACTGTAGGACCGTTAAGGAAATGGAAATTACACTTACCTGGTAATTGATGTTCCTTGAGGGAGTACAGTTCAGTCCTCATTCCCGCCCGGGGATGGATGTTTCAGACGCGAGGCGTCAGTTCCGAGTATGCTTTCGGATCCTAGAGTCGGCAACGGGCTCTGATTGGCAGGTAATCGCGAGAGCAACCTTTTCTGCCTATACTCTTCCTTAGTTCTCCTTCCTTCTAGCTCTCTGTCTTCCGCTGTTTGGTGCGCAGGGGGACAGGGGCACGGAGGAGGGTGTTTTTGGCCTTTCTTTTTGGGGCCCTGTGATTTTAAAGTTGAAGTTTGAGCATAGCTTTGTATTTAGTACTTTAACTGGTTGTTTGTTTGCTCCTTTGAGTCTGCTTTGACAGTAGGTCACTGGGGGATCATGGGAGAGGACCAGCAGGATATACCCGGTGATGTCACAAGTTTGACTTGTCCAGTCTCCATGTTGCAGGAGGAGGTGCACTACCCAGTGGTGGAGGACTGAACTGTACTCTCTCAAGGAACATCAATTACCAGGTAAGTGTAATTTCCATTTTCACAAAACAATCCTCCATCTCTTTATTCAAAAAGATTTTTTCTTCCAACTATCATTCTTCGTGGAAAAGCGGGAAGTAAATCCTCACATATGGGTGATATCCCCAATGGATCCTCTTGTGGGAACACTCCCCAGCTTCCATTGGAAGCTTTGAGAGATTCCATCATGCATGCGCCTTCCTGCCTGCCCCGGTGCTATCCCATCTCCAGTCTTTTTTTTCTATGGAGCCCCCTAGGACGTGTTCCTGCCATCGGTGGAAAAAGCTTGATTTTTTTTTTATGCCCTCTTAGGTACTTTTCTTTCTTAGTGCCTACCACCTGTTGTTGGTTTTCGGGTCAGCATCCTTTTTCTAAGTGTTTTTGTCCTTTTTCGGGTTTTTTCCTCTCTTGTCGTTTTTTCTGGCTGGCTACATTGAGCCGTTCGACATTGTTGTGGTCATGTTCCTGGACATGTGTAAGCCAGCCAGCGGCTTTAAGAAGGTGCACTAAGTGTACACGTACCATCTCGGTTACTGACCGGAACAGCTGGTGCCTGTAGTGCCTTGAGCCTGACCATGAGCCCGCCAATTTATTTTTATTTATTTATTTACAGTTTCTTTTATACCGCACTATTCGACATCAGCGCGGTTTACAATGAACAGAAACTACACTTACCAAATATTGATCAGTGCTTACAATGAACAGCTGGGTATACATTAAACAGGTTTACATTCAACAGGTTTCATAAACAGAGGAACATAATAACTATGTACAAAAAGCAACTATGTACAGAACAACTAGGCGCAGCTATATGCAATGCAATAAAATGGGGGGATAAGACATTTTTCAGATATATTAGTGAGAATAGGAAGGGCAAAAGTGGTATTGTCAGACTCAAGGGTGCAGGGGAGGAATATGTAGAAGCTGATAAGGATAAAGCGGAATTGCTTAACAAATATTTTTGTTCTGTGTTCACAGATGAAGAACCAGGAGCAGGACCTCAGAAAACACCCATAAATAGGAACGGAAGCGAGAGACATCTTGAACAATTTTCAGAAGACTGTGTTCGTGAGAAACTAGCTCAACTTAAAGTAGACAAAGCGATGGGACCGGATGGGATACCCCCTAGAATACTGAGGGAACTTGGGGACGTTCTAGCAGCTCCACTGACTGACCTTTTCAATGCCTCGTTGGAGTCGGGAGTGGTGCCAAAGGACTGGAGAGAGGCTCATGTGGTGCCTTTACACAAAAGCGGAAGTAAGGATGTGATTGAAAACTACAGGCCGGTTAGTTTAACTTCGGTGGTGAGTAAATTATTGGAAACGCTGCTGAAAGAGAAAATAGCGAGGTTTCTGGAGTCCAGCAGATTACAGGATCCGAGGCAGCATGGATTCACCAGAGGCAGGTCTTGTCAGACAAATCTGATTGATTTCTTTGACTGGGTGACCAGGGAGTTGGACCGAGGGAGAGCCCTAGATGTGGTGTTATTTAGATTTCAGTAAAGCCTTTGACACTGTTCCTCACAGGCGACTTATAAACAAACTGAGCACCCTAGGGATGGACCCTAAAGTTACTGCTTGGGTTAGAAATTGGTTGGGTGGGAGGTGACAAAGAGTACAGGTAAATGGAGCTCACTCTGAGGAGAGGGATGTTACCAGTGGTGTGCCCTAGGGATCTGTCCTTGGTCCGATTATTTTTAACATCTTTGTTAGTGATATAGCGGAAGGGCTGTCGGGTAAGGTTTGCCTCTTTGCGGACGATAGCAAAATCTGCAATAGAGTAGACACCCAGGAAGGTGTAGATAACATGAGGAGGGATCTAGCTAAGCTTGAAGAATGGTCTAGAATTTGGCAGCTGGGATTTAATGTTAAAAAATGTAAGGTCATGCATTTGGGCTGCAGCAATCCAAGGGAGCAATATAGTATAGGGGGTGAAGTACTTTTGTCCACTAAAGAAGAGTGGGACATACGCGTGGTTGTGTCTGATGATCTTAAAGTAGCTAAACAGGTAGAAAAGGCGACATCAAAAGCTAAAAGGATGCTTGGGTGCATACGGAGAGGAATGGCTAGCAGAAAAAAGGAGGTGATAGTGCCTCTGTATAAGTCTTTGGTGCGACCTCATTTGCAGTATAGTGTGCAATTCTGGAGACCACACCTTCAAAAGGATGTGAACAGGATGGAGTCTGTGCAGAGGGTGGCTACTAAAATGATTAGTGGTCTTCATTATAAAGCATATGAGGACAGACTTAGGGATCTTAATATGTACACCTTAGAGGAAAGGCGGGATAGAGGTGATATGATTGAGATATTTAAATACCTCCGTGGCATAAATGTTCAGGGAGAGAGCCTCGTTCAATTGAAAGCAAGTCCTGCTACAAGGGGACATGGGATGAGGGTGAAGGGAGATAGATTCAAGAGTGATATGCGGAAATATTTCTTTACGGAAAGAGTAGTGGATCCGTGGAATAGTCTCCCAGTGGAGGTGGTAGAGATGAGGACAGTAACTGAATTCAAAAAAGCATGGGACAAACACAGAGGATCTCTAAAGGTAAAAAGGGGACTGTTGTAGTTGTTGATATGGAAGGACAGACTAGATAGGCCATGTGGTCTTTTTCTGTCGTCATATTGCTATGTTTTTGTGTTTCTAATCTGTGCTTGCAGATGATGAGGAAGGGCCTGGAGGGCTGGGAGAAGTAGTCGGAGTCCTTCTTTGGGCTGTCTAATTCTGACCCAGCATTGACTTCAGCATCAACACCCTCATGGGGCTCCGCCAAGGCGTCAGCATTGTGCAGTGTCCATGCGCACTCTGAACTGAGGGGTGGTGGTGCCACGGAGTGGAGACTCTCCATCTATCTCAGGTCGGAACCAAGGAAGGAGCCGCCATCGACTCCATCAACATCAAAGGGAGCATCTGAGCACCTGGCCAGAAGCCATGTGCATCAACATCGGAGCCCTTCCCAACCCGATGTTGAGAGCGATGGCCAGGAGCAGCCGGCTAAGCTGCTCCAGCAGGAGGATTCGATCCCCAGGGCCTTGGAGGGCTGCTGGCAGTCTCCCAATGACCTGACCATCATGGAGTCCCCGAGGCAGGTGCTGGAGTTGGTGACCAAATTTGTTATCCCGGCCCCGACGCCTTCGGAGACAACTGTGCTGGATGAGCGCCTTTGGGCCCTTGAGGCTCACATGGCAATGGTCCTGGCCGCAGGGCTTTCTTGACCCTCCAATGCTCCCAGTATTATCGCTACACGCCATCCAGCTAACCCTGGAAACCCATGCACTCCCTGCCAAGGCAGATGCACCAGGTCGGCATTCAGAATCGACACAGGGTCCTGTCTCCCTGTCTGCTGTCTCGGGTTGCGATGTCCCGGTGCACCAGCGATCTCACTCGGTGAAACATCAGTCCCATCGACACCCGAGTTCTCTGCCCGATCAGAGGCAGCATCAGGAGGAGATGCAGTGCTACATTGCCTTCCTCTCAGAGTCTGACTCTGAGGGATGGGAAACTGAAGAGGAATCGGTTGTCTCCGAGTGAGGTGGACTGGATCTTTTGGGAGTGGGATACTCCATCGATAGACCTCTTTGCCATACCACACAATGCCCAGGTGGATCAGTTCTGCTTCAGGATGGCCTCCAGCGACTGGCTGGCCTCTGACGCCTTTCTCCTGCACTGGGGATTGGGGCTGTTTTACGTATATTCCCCTGATCCCACTCGTGAAGTTTCCAAAGCTTCAGGCTGACAGGGATACCATGATCCTCATAGCCCCTTACTGGCCCAGGCAGCTGTGGTTTCCCCTGCTGCTTCAACTCTCGTGGTGGGAGCCTCTCCATCTGGGTTGCTCCCCAGACCTCACCTCTCAGGAGGACGGGACCTTGCTGCACCTCGGCGTCTGGTCACTGGCCCTCATGGCTTGGATGCCTAGTGGGTAGTTCTCGCCAAACTAAACCTGCCCAGAGAAGTGATGGACATCCTCCTGGCTTCATGCAGGGATTCCACACACAGGTCCTATGCTTTTAAGTGGCGGAGGTTCTCCATCTAGTGTGCTGATAGGGTTCTGGATCCCATTCTCCTGCACTGTGAACAAGCTCCTAGAGTATCTCCTGTACCTCTCAAACTTGAGCCTCTACTCCACTTTGGTCAGAATCCACCTGAGGGCATTTAGGGGCCTACCATCGCAGCTCAGAGGGGATTACCGTCTTAGCTCAGCCCCTATTGGCTCGCTTCATGTGAAGCTTACTCCTCTCTAAACCTCCAGTCAAGCCCCTGCCAGTGGCTTAGGACATTCATTGTGGTTCTGGCACAGCTCCTGTCGGCTCCCTTTGAGCAGCTTGTGTCCTGTCCTCTGAAACTCCTAATCTGGAAGGTCTTGTTTTTCATGGCGGTCACTTTGGCATGCCGTGTCAGTAAGCTCAAAGCCTTGGTGGCTCACCCACCATACACCAGGTTCCACCAGAATAGGGTGGTGCTGTGAACACATTAATGTTTCTTGCCCAAAGTGGTCTCCTCTTTCCATCTTAATCAAATGGTGGTTCTGCCCACCTTCTTTCCCAGGCTTCATGCTAACTGTGGAGAGGCTACACTGTACATGCTGGACTGCAAGTGAGCCCTGGCCTTCTGTCTCGAGTGGATAAAGGTGCACCCACATTCCACCCAACTGTTAGTCTCTTTTGACCCCAGCAAACTGGGTGCCGCTGCCTCCAAATGCATGCTGTCCATTTGGTTGGCAGACTGCATCTTTTTTGCATATAACCAGGCAGTCTTGAGCCTTGATGGTCATGTCATGACTCACAATGTCAGGGTCATGGCTGCATCAGTGGCCAACTTATGCTCAGTCTCCATGGAGATTTTCAGGACTGTAACGTGGTCTTCTGTCCACACCTTTACAGCCCACTACTATCTGGATGTGGAGTCCCGATGTGACAGCAACTTCAGTCAAGCCGTACTCCAGCATCTGTTTGGGACTTAGGTTTGATTTCTTCCCACCGGCCCCTCTGTCCACCCAGGCTACCAAAAAGTGTCCCCTCATTTTCGATGTGTGCTAAGGATGCTAAATCTATTGAGTTCCGTAGGGGGGACTACCCTCACTGTTTCGTCTGGTTCTCCAGTTCTGTTGCCCCTGTTGGGCTTTTGGCCTTCTCGGTTTTGGCAACCTGTAGCTTGGGAGTCCCGTACATGAGAACTTACTTCCTGCTTGTCCACATAGAAAGTGTAGTTACTAACCTATAGCAGGAATAAGTCCTCACAACCCTCCCACCTTCCCAAAGAGGAGTTTTTTGCCTACTAGCTCTGTTATTGTACTGGATATAATATGGCGCAGGCAGGCAGGAAAGAGGAGCCCAGGTACAGTGGAGCCTCCTAAAAGCTTCTAATGGAAACAATGGAGTGTTCCTGTGTGGGGCTCCGTCGGGGATATCACCCATAGTGAGGACTTATTCCTGCTGTCCACAGAAAACACCTGCTACAGGTGAGTAACCACGATGTCTCCTAAACATTTGTATGCATAGAAAAATATATCAAGAGAGGTGTGTGGAAACATCAGAATAGAGCCAACTTTGCATTCTCGCTCCCCATTTTCAGTCATTTGCACATCCAAACTTATTAATTTGTTCTGGTCACATTTGGGTATGCAAAGGAACTCTATAACATCAACAAAATCCGCCCATTCCTTTTTGAATAAGATCCTTACCCACTCTTTAGTCACCTCCCGTCTTGACTATTGTAACCTACTCCTTGCTCGTCTCCCTCTGAATCATCTATCTCCCCTTCAATCTGTTCAAAACTCAGCTGCATGGCTAATCTTCTACCAGTGTAGTCATGCTCATATTATCCCTCTTCTCAAGTCACTTCGTTGGCTCCCTATCCGTTTCCGCATCCAGTTCAAACTTCTCCTGCTGACCTCTAAATGCATTCACTCTGCAGCTCCTCACTATCTTTCCTCTCTTATTCCCTCCTACACCCTTCCCCGGATACTCCGCTCTTCTAGCAAATTGCTTCTATCTGTGCCCTTTTCTTCTATTGCTAACTCCAGACTTCACTCCTTTCACCTTACTGCTCCTTATGCCTGGAACAAACTACTTGAGTCTGGACGTCAGGCGCCTTCTCTAGCCCTTTCCAAATCTAGGTTGAAAACTCACCTCTTTTATCTTTATCTTTACCTTTATCGAGGATTTAATATACCGCTCTTACCATAGGCAATAGAGCTGTTTACAAACAAATTATGAGTCTTCTGGGAAATAGAAAGGAACGCCAAATAAAATAGGAAAGTAAGAGCAGAGACAGATAGGGAAATTTAGGGAAACAGGGCGGAGGAGAGACAGCAAGTATCAACGAGGGGGCGGAGAGAGGGGAGAAGTAGGGGGAGGGAGGTCATAGGCGTTACAGAATAGGTGAGTTTTGAGCCTTGTTTTAAATGTTTTGTGGGAGGGTTCTAGGCGGAGGGCAAGGGGGAGCGAATTCAGATCTTGACTCACCTGGTCTCCTTACCATTCCCCCTAGATGTATCCTGTGTCTACAGCTACTGTGTTGTCTATCTTGACTAGATTGTAAGCTCTGAGCAAGGACCGTCGCTTACATGTGTCTGTGCAGCGCTGTGTATGTCTTGTAGCACTATACATATGCTCGGTATTTATTTTATTTATTTATTAGAACTTACATACCGCCACTTCCAAAGATCAGCGGCGGTTTACAGAGAACAAGCAGGAACTTTACATTATAACATTGGAGCAACTTATTTACAAGATAAATGCGATATGCAATTAGTAACTAGCATAACTATATACAATAATGATCTACTGTAATGAATACATATTGGTGCAGGGAAGGGAGAGATGGAGGAAATAGAGGGAATAGATTTTGTCAATGGAGATGAGAAGTTCGAGGCTGGCTGTTGGTGGAGGAGGAACCACAGTATTCAGCAAATAGGTGTGTTTTGAGCTCTTTCCTGAATATTTGATGAAGGTTTTTGATAAGTTGTTTGGTAATGCGTTCCAGATGGATGGGGCAACGTAAGTAAAGGTTCTATTGTTTATGATTTTATTGACATTGCGAATGTGGGTTGGAATTGTTAGGATATTTTGGGAACAAGCCTTCGAGGTTCTTGTAGTACTGGGTGAGTTGAGGAGGGAGCTGAGGAATGAAGGGACAATTTTGTTGTACAGTGTGAAGGTTATTATAATGTATTTGGTTTTAGCCCTTGTTGCGATGGGTAGCCAGTGGAGGGAATAGAGGAGTGGTGTGATGTGGTCGGAGTAGTGGGCCTTGTGTATAATGCAGGCCTCTAGGTTTTGTGCTAGTTGGAGTTGATGGGGTTTTTTTGTTAGACTGTACAGAATGCTATTACAGTAGTCGAGATGGGGTTGTTATCAAGGCTTGGAGAACTGATCTAAAATCTTGGCTTTCCAGTAAGGGTTGGAGATGCTATAGTATTTTTAGTTTGAAATATATGATTTTTGAGATAGCTTTAATATGGGGGACCATGGACAGGAATTAGTCTAGAATGATTCCTAAGTATTTGATTTCTTGTTTGACCTCCAGCTCTGAGTTACATAGGTGGAGTTTTGATGGGGGGGGGGTTGAAGTTTTGATTCCAGATGATGAATACCACATCTGTTTTCTTCATGTTGATTTTTAAGTTGTGTACGTTAAGCCAGTCTGATATGTCAGTCAGGCAGTTGTAGTAGTGGTAATTAATGACTGAAAATGGGTAGAGGGACTGCAAGGTTGATGCAGTAACCTCCATGGCTCCATTCTGATTGTTTCACACACCTCTCTTGATATATTTTTCTATGCATACAAATGTTTAGGAGACTGAATTTTATTTGTTTGGTGAGTCCTTACACATGATAGTTGCAAGAAGAAAAATCTTTATGAATGTAGAAGAGGATTTAATTTGAGGACCTTATTTGACAAGCAATGACAGCACATACTTGAAGCAGTGCTTAAAAGGGATCTGTGGTTCACTTTTCTTTGGAAACAAGCAGGAATGAAATCCTCACATATGGGTGATGTCACTGATGAAGCCCACGCGGGAATGCTCCCCAGCTTCCATAGGAAGCTTTTGATAGCTCCATCGTGCATGTGCGCATGACTTCTCCAGAAACAAGCAGGAAGTCAGTCCTCACATATGAATGACGTTGCACCAATGGAACATATCCCCAGCTTTTAAAGAAAGCCTTTGGGAATGCTACCACGCATGTGTGGTCCCTTCCCACCCAAAGGTGCCATTTTACTCAGTCTCCCTTTTTCCACGGAGCCCTTCAGATGTGCGTCTCATCCCCGGAAAAGGTTTTTCTGTTTCCTACCAGTTTTTACTATCTGGCCTTCGCTGGTCCTCTTCCTGCCTCTCGAGCACCTCTGCTTCGACCTTGGTCTCGGGGTTTTTCCCTTTTTGCCTTTTTTGTGTTTTACGGCATTTTTGCGCCCTTTTTAACCGCTGGCCGCATCGAGGATCTTAGACCTTGCAGGGGTCCTTTTTCCCCAATGGCCTCTGGTTTTAAGAAATGTGATCAGTGTTCAAAAAACATGTCGCTCACATACACCAATGGCTGTTGTCTAAGGTGTCTAGGAGCCGACCATGACCCGGAGCTGTGCTCCCTCTGTAAGAAGTCGTCCTCCAAGGCCATCCAGAGTCATAAGCAGAAGCTGATTGATCTCTTCTGTAAGGCAGTCCCAGTATCCCTGGTAGCCTCCCACTCTTCGGCTTCGCAACCTCTGGAGTCTCCCAAGGCTCCTCCCTGGGCCTGGCGGCACTCTGACCAGTGGTCACCTGAACGCGAGCGGAAGAGGAAGAAAGCCGTGAGGACTGTCGGGGCGCTAGACAAGCATGAGAGGTCATGTGCCCGGGGTCTCAGCCCCTCTCGACAGTCTCTGGAGTTGGAGAGGGAGCAGTCCAGTAAGCTACCTCAACCGATATGGAGACCTCCAGCGAAGGCATCTGGTCTCCCGAGGGTCGTCCCGGCGAGGACCTCCTCGATTCCCAACCCAGTCGCCCCGGCATCTGTGTCGCAGGGTCTCGCTCCCGAGTTGGAGGCCTGGATGCTGACCCTGGAGTGCAGCGTTTCTGCATTTCTCACTGCCCAGCAGGTGCTAGTGCCTGGCCCCGCTGACACGCGCCTCAAGACTACAGGGACCTCGACCTCGAGGACTCCCCGAGCTGCTGCAGTGACCCCTGAGAGCCAGAAACCTTGTGAGGATCCTCGGCATGGGTTTCGATCTCCATCCCGGTGCTAGGGCGTGAGATCTTCTCAGATGAGCACTTCCGGCTCCGGACAAGTTTTGTCTTCGGAGATCCAGCGTGGGTCACCGACCCATCTTGAGCCACCCGACCTCAAGTACGACAGGGAGACCTCCCCGGAGACTCGGTCCCACCGAGACCTCCCCTCGTACCCCTCCCCACCGACCCAGAGGCAGCAGTCACCTTCCGAGGATGCCTCCTTTCTGGAGTATGTCCGGGACATGGCACGGGCCCTAGCGCTTGCCATCGAGTCTGAGGAGGAGCTCGATATTCTGCAGTATGAAGCCCCTCTAAAAGAAGCTCTCTCGGTGCCGGTTCCTCCCATTATGAACCGACTCCTCTGTCCCTATCATGAGCAAGCTCCTGGATGCTATGTATAGGGTTCAGCGGGGCCCAGGGTTTCAGAAAGCACAGCTTCCCTACACCTCGATGGTGGTCAAATCGGCCATTTGGAAGCTAAAGAGCCAGAAGACTCATACATCGGTCCCGCCGCACAGAGTCTCTTGTATCCTCAACGCCCTCGGATGCAAGGCTTATCAGGGCTCCCTGCTGTCATGCCGCATCCAAGTTTACCAATTATACATTGGGATGTTACTCCGCGACCTTGCTAGAGAGCTCGGAGGCTTTAAGGTGGGCATTGACGGAGACCATCTCTGGCGTTTTCAGGCCCTCTCAAAGTCTATCGGAGAATGCTCGAAGTACCTCTCGCGAACAGTGTATGACAGCTTCGAGTCTTCCACCCGGGTGGCCATGGCTAGCATTGGAGCCTGCCAGCAGGAGAAGCTACTGGATGTCCCTTGCTTCGGGGAGCAACTATTCGGTAAGCCATGGAGGATAAGGCAGCGGATATTGAGACGGAGTATGTGACTCGCACTCGCCTCTCCTGGAAAACCTCCTCCCTCCCCAAGAAGAAGCAGCTGGGCAAGAAGCCTTTCTTCCATTCGTAAGGGGCTCCTGTACAGGGGCTACCTGGCCTATCCGCCGGCATCAACCCCCGTTTGAGGAGGTCAGGGCAAGACCACGGCCCACAACCCTTGTAAGCCGAAGGGTCCCAAGACCCGGCGCCCGCTCATCCATCGTCGGGTTTTGACACCATTGGCATAGCCTCTTGTCTTCTAGCAGGGTGGCTGTCCGTTGGGGGGCATCTGGTCCATTTCTCCCACAGGTGGGAGTCCATCTCCACCGACGCTTGGGTCCTCCAGGTCGTTCGGAAGAGCTGTTTCCTCCATCTGGACCAGGCCCCTCCTCCGTACTTCCCTGGGGAGCCAGGTCAGTTTCCCCTGCACCAGGCCCTCCTGAGTCAGGAGCTCGCAGGCCTCCTTGAGGATGGGGCGGTAGAACCAGTCCCACCACGCTTCCAAGGACGGGGATTTTACTCCCAATACTTCCTCGTCTCGAAGCAGACAGGAGGTCTTCAGCCCATCCTCGACCTGCGGAACCTAAACAAGTTCCTGGTGCGTGAGAAGTTCAAGATGCTGTCCCTTGGAACGTTACTGCCCAACCTCTTGCAGGGCAGTTGGCTATGCTCCTTGGACTTAAAGGATGCTTACGCTCATATCCTCATCCATCCCAAACACAGAAAGTACCTCCGCTTCATGGTTCAGGGAAACCATTACCAGTACATGGTGCTTCCCTTCGGCCTCGCGTCTGCTCCGTGGGTCTTCACGAAGTGCCTGGATGTGGCTGTGGCTCTGGCTCTGACTGCGGCCCACCTATGGCTGCAGGGTGCCTTTGTTTATCCATATCTAGATGACTGGCTCGAACCATTCGTCTCCTGGAGCATCTGGGGATCGTGATCAGTTACCCAAAGTCCCACCTCACTCCATTTCAGCCCCTGGAGTTCATCGCGGCTCACTTGGACACCCTATGGGCCATGGCTTTTCTTCCTCAGGACAGGGTGGACCGCATCGTGTCCCTGGCATCCGAAGTGCGGTGCCGCAGTGCAATCTCGGCCCGGATGATACTTTGCCTTCTCGGCCACATGGCCTCCACGGTTCATGTCATGCCCAATTCCCATCTCAACATGCGGGCAGCGCAGTGGTGCCTCCGAGCACAGTGGGTGCAGTCGACCGGCCGCCTCCAAGACCCCATCTTGGTCTCTCCCAGCGCGGCGGACTCTCTTGCTTGGTGGCAGGTCTTGGAACCTGCTTTGAGGTATGCCCTTCCAAGCCCCAGCCCATCAAGTGGTCTTAATGACGGACACCTTCCTGGCGGGCTGTGGAGCCCAATGCGAGGGGCGGCGCGCTCAAGAAACCTGGTCCCTCGAGGAGTCCTGGCAGCAGATCAACCTGCTAGAACTCCGGGCCATCCACCTCGCTCTCAAGTTTTTCAGGGATCGCCTGCAGCACTGAGCGATGCTGGTCTAGATAAACTACCAGGTCACGATGTTCTGTGTGAACAAGCAAGGAGATACCGGCTCCTACAGCCTCTGTTCAGAGGCGACAGCCCTATGCTCCTTTGTGGTGAGCCAGGGCATGACCATCTGGGCCAATTAACTCCCGGGTCAGGACAATACATTAGCGGACCAGCTCAGCCGAGTCCTCCAGCCATGCGAGTGGCGCCTGTGTCCCCGGGTGACACAGTGGCTCTTCCAGCATTGGAGGACTCCAGACCTGGACCTCTTTGCAGGTCCTGTGATTTCACAGCTTCCCTGGTTCTGCAGTCCCCTCCTGCAGCCTGGCATGCCCCGGATGCCTTTCTCATTTTGTGGTAAACGGGCCTGCTATATGCCTTCCCCCCCCCCCCCCCACACCCCTCATTGCCTGGACCCTTCTCAAGGTCCAGCAAGGCAGGGCCTCAATGATTCTCATAGCCCCGAGGTGGCCCAGGAAGCCTTGGTTTCTCCTGCTGCTTCGTCTTTCGATAGAGCCCCCGATCCCTCTTGGGTTCTCACCGGAGCTGCTGATGCAGGAGGAGGGTCTGCTTCTTCTCCCCAATCTGATGTCCCTATCCCTCACAGCTTGGCAGCTGAGCGGGTCGCTCTAGCCTCCTACCATCTTCCTGTGGCGATTGAGGACATTCATTTGGCCTCACAAAAGGACTTGACCAGTGTCACAGCAGGACATGCTAGGGAGATAAAGTTTCCAGATAAAATAAATGATTGCTTCTTGGAGCAGCTGGTTCATGAACCGACCAGAGGAGAAGCCATTTTGGACCTAGTCCTTAGTGGGAAACCAGATCTGGTGCAAGAGATAAAGGTGTTGGGGCCACTTAGCAATAATGATCATAGCATCATCGCGTTTGATTTAATTAATGGAGGAGGGATGATAAAGAAATTCACAGTACTATCTTTTAATTTTCAAAAGGGAGACTATGATAAAATGAGGAAAAAAGTTAAGAAAAAACTAAAAGGAGCAGTTGCAAAGGTTAAAGACTTACATCAAGCATGGGTGTTTAAAAATACTATCTTGGAAGCCCAGACCAGTTGTATTCCACACTTTAAGAAAAGTGTAAGGAAGTCCAAAAAACTGCCAGCATGGTTTCAAGGTGAGGTCAGAGAGGCTGTTAACAAAAAAGCATCTTTCAGGAAATGGAAAAAAGAGCCAAATATCGAAAACTGGAAATAGCACAAGCGCTGGCAGTCAAATGCAAGGCATTGATAAGGCAAGTAAAGAGAGAATTTGAGAAGAAGCTTGCTGTGGAAGCAAAAACACATAATAAAGACGACTTAAAGTACATTCATAGCAAAAAACCTGTGAGTCAGTTGGATCATTAGATGATAGAGGGGTAAAAGGGGCACTAAGAGGGGACAAGGCCATAGTGGAGAGACTGAATGAATTCTTTGCTTCGGTCTTTAGTGAGTAAGATGTAGGAAAGTTACCCAAGACTGAAGTGATATTTAAAGGTGATACTGTGGAAGAATTGAAAGAAATATCGATACACCTGGAAAATGCATTACAACTATTTGATAAACTGAAGAGTAGCAAATCACCTGGCCCAGATGGTATACATTCAAGGGTGTCGAAAGAACTGAAATATGAGATAGTTTACAGATTAATAATAGCAGGTCAGCAATCATTAAAATCATCTATAATACTTGAAGATTGGAGGATGGCCAATGTAACGCCAATTTTTATAAAGGGTTCCAAACCAGACCAGTGAGCCTGACGTCACTACTGGAAAAAATGGTAGAAACCATAATAAAGAACAAAATGACTGAACATATAGATAGTCATGGCTTAATGGGAGACGGCAAACATGGCTTTAAACAAGGAAGATCTTGTCTTACTAATCTGTTATGTTTTTTTTGAAGGTGTGAATAAACATATAGACAAAGGTGAGTCGGTTAATATAGTGTATCTGGACTTTCAGAAAGCCTTTGACAAGGTCCCTCATCAGAGACTTTTGGCAAAACTAAAATGTCATGGGATAGGAGGCAGTGTACTATTGTGGATCAGGAACTGGTTAAAAGATAGAAAGCAGAGGGTAGGGCTAAATGGCCAATTTTCCCTATGGAGAAAGGTGAATAGTGGAGTACCCCAGGGATCTGTGTTGGGTCCGTTGCTTTTTGACATATTCATAAATGACCTGGAAAAGGGAATAACGAGTGAGGTTATCAAATTTGCAGATGAGACAAACTAAAGTTGTTAAAACCCATGAGAATTGTGGAAAATTGCAAGAGGATCTTGATAAATTGGAAGACTGGGCATCCATATGTCAGATGAAATTTAATGTGGACAAGTGCAAAGTTATGCACCTAGGAAAGAACAACTCAAACTATGGTTACACGATGCAAAGTTCCACATTAGGAACCACCACCCAGGAAAAAGATTTAGGCATCATCGTGGATGACATGTTAAAACCCTCTGCCCAGTGTGCAGCGGCAGCCAAGAGAGCAAATAGAATGCTAGGTATCATAAGGAAAGGAATGGAAAATAAAACAAATTATATTATAATGCCTCTGTATCATTCTATGGTGTGACCACACCTTGAATATTGTGTGCAATTCTGGTTGCCATATCTTATAAAGGATATATAAGATATATATATAAGGAGTGGAGGAGTGGCCTAGTGGTTGGGGCAAGGTACTTCAGGCCGGAAGGTCGGGGGTTCAAATCCCACTAGAGGACAGCAACCTTGGGCCGGAAGGATTGGGGTTTCTAGTCCCACAGGTGCTCCTTGTGGTCTTGGGCAAGCCACTTAACCCTCCATAGCCCATTTTCCCTGTAAAATAGTTATCTCCAAGTTATAATGCCCTGTTCAATGTAATTTCAGTTTGTTCAATGTAAACCACACTGATGCAGAATAGTGCGGTATATAAGAGAATGAAAATAAATAAATAAATATAGTGGAATTAGAAAAGGTACAGAGAAGAGCCACCAAAATGATAAAGGGGATGGAAGGATAACCCTATGAACAGAGGCTAAAAAGGTTAGGGCTCTTCAACCTGGAAAAGAGACGGCTGAGGGGAGATATGATAGGGGTCTAGAAATTAATGAATGGAGTGGAACGGATAAACGTAGATTGAATGTTTACATCATCAGAATATAGAAAAACTAGGGGGCATGAAATGAAGCTACAGGATAACCTATTTAAGACTAATAAGAAAAAATATTTTTTCACTCAATGTGTAATCAACTCTGGAATTTGTTACCAGAGGATTTAGTAAAAGCTGTTAGTGTAGCTGGGTTTAAAAAGGATTTGGAGGAAAGGTCCATATACCTTTATTAAAAGGGACCCAGGATATCACTGCTTGAGCCATTACAAGCATTGTAGAACCTGTGTCTTTTGAGGAAACTGCTAGGTACGTATGACCTAGATTGGCCACTATTGGAAGCAGGATACTGGGCTTGATGGACCTTGGTCTGACCCAGTATGGCAAATCTTATGTTCTTATGACCAGACGGGCTTACTCCTTCAAGTGGTGTCTGTTCTTGGTGTGGTGCTCAGAGCTCCGTGTGAACCCATTTTCATGCCCTACCAGTTTGGTTTTGCAGTACCTGCTCCACCTCTCGCAGTCTGGGCTGAAGTCTAACTTGGTCAGGGTTCACCTGAGTGCCATCTCAGCAAACCACCACCCCTTCGAGGGCAAACCTCTTTAAGGGCAACCGCTTCTCTCATTTCATGTGAGGCCTGCTCCTTTCCAGGCCCCCTACCTGCCGCTGTCCTCCTGTGGAATGGGACCTCAATGTCCTCACACAGCTGACCAAGCCGCCCTTTGAACCCATTGCTACCTGCCCTCTTTGGCATCTATCGTGGAAGGTGGCCTTGTTGGCTCTCACGTCCGCCCGGAGGGTCAGCGAACTCCAGGCGCTGATGACCGAGGCACCATACACGAAGTTATATAGGAACAGGGTGGTCCTGCGGACTCAAGCCAAGTTCCTCCCAAAGGTTGGCTCATATTTTCATCTCAGTCAAGAGATATTGCTGCCCACCTTCTTCCTGAAGCCCCATGCTGACCGGGCATCGGTGATTCTCCACAGCATGGATTGTAAGAGGGGTGCTCTCTTTCTACGTGCAACAGACCCAGGACCACTGCATATTCGGGCAGCTCTTTGTCTCCTTCGATCCCAGCCGTATGGGATTGGCGGTCACCAAACTTACCTTGTCTGTCTGGGTGGCGGACTGCATCATCTTTTCCCAGGCCCAAGCCGGGTTTCCCCTGGACTGCCGAGTCACGGCTCACAATGTCTGAGCGATGGCGACGTCAGTCGCTAGCCTGCACTCGGTGCCACTGGCAAACATCTGCCAGGCCACCTCCTGGTCTTCCACTCACACCTTTGCGGTGCTTTACTGCCTGGAGAGGGAGTCCCATCGGGACGCCGTCTTCAGCCAGGCTGTACTCCATAATCTGTTCGGGGTTTAAGCAACTCCTGCCCTCCGACCCTTTTTGTTATGGCTACTAGAAGCATGGCCATTGTCCAGGGGTCCTCTGGCTGCCTTTGGCTTTCATTGGCGACTACTCATTTCCTACAGCTCCTCGGTAGCCTGTAGCTAGGGAGACCCATATGTGAGGACTGTCCTGCTTGTTCCTGGAGAAAGCGTAGTTACCTGTAACAGGTGTTCTCCAGGAACAGCAGGAATCAGTCCTCACTACACTCTCTCCTTCCCTTAGAGTTGCTCTATATTTTTGCCATCTTCTTGAAGGGGCTATAGCTATGGCACCTCTCTGAGTAAGATGGCACCTTTGTGCGGAAAGGGGACCAAGCATGCATTGTGGCATTCCCAAAGGCTTTCTTTGAAAGCTGGAGATATGCTCCGCACGGGCTCCGTCTGTACCGACGTCACCTATATGTGAGTATTGATTCTTGCTGTCCCTGGAGAACACCTGCTACAGGTGAGTAACTACGCTTTCCCTCTCATCACAGTGCCATCTTATCTTCAGTCTTCTCTTTTCCATGGAGCTCACGGGATGTCTGTTCTTCACCTCAGAAAAGCATGATCTTTTTTGGCCACATCCTGTGGTATTTTTTGCTGTAATTGATCAGTTTTTTCGTGCCTTCCCACCTGTCATCGCGGTGCATTGTGCTGCTCAACGCTGCTTATTTCTCTCTTAATTTTTCTCAGCTTTTTCAGTGCATGTCCCTTTTTCCCCGCGCACTTCTGGCCAATTGGGATATTGAAGACTTTTGATTTGGCAGAGGCTGTTTTTCCCAACATGTCCAAACTGGCCATTGGCTTCAAGAAATGGAACCGGTGTGCCCGCACCATCCTGGTGATGTACATTTCCTTGGACCGGAACATAAGCCATCCTTTTGCACTCTTTGCAGATGACCAAGGAAGGCCCTGAAGAACCAAGAAAAACAGCATGAGTTGCTTTTCAGGTCATTGGAGTCGGTGCCCTCAGCACCGGCAAAGACATCGGTGTTGACACCCTCGAGGGGCTCTGCCAAGGCTTCAGCACTGCGCAGCTTTCGAGCTCATTCCAAGTCCAAGGGCCTTGGTGCTATGGACTGGAGGCTATCCTTTGACCTAGGGGCCGACTCCCAGAAGGGTCAGTCTTCCGCCCTGTCAATGTCAAAGGCCAATGCCAAGGGCCGGGGAAAACCACTTTGGGGCTCATCCCAAGGATGCTTAGTTTGTTTATAAGTCGCCTTTGCGGAACAGTGTCAAATGTTTTACTGAAATCTAAATACATCACATCTAGGGCTCGCCCTCAATCCAATGCCCTGGTCTCCCAGTCAAAGAAATCAATTGGATTTGTCTGACAAGACCTGCCCCTGGTGAATCCATGCTGCCTCGCATCCTGCAATCCGTTGCACTCCAGAAACCTCACTATTTTCTCTTTCAGCAGCGCTTCCAATAATTTACTCACCAAGTTAAACTAACCAGCCTGTAGTTTTCAACCACATCCTTCCGCTTTTGTGTAAAGGGACCACATGTGTCTCTCTCCAGTCCTCTGGCACCACCCCCGACTCCAACGAGGCATTGGAAAGGTCAGTCAATTGAGCTGCTAGAATGTCCTCAAGTTCCTTCAGTGATCTTGGATGTATCTCATCTGGTCCCATCACTTTGTCCACTTTTAGTTTAGCTAGTTCCTCATGAACACTGTCCTCTGAAAATCGTTTGAGATGCCCCTCGCTTTTGCTTCCGTTTGTGTGTGTGTTGTCTGACATTCTCCTCCTGGCACTTCATATGTGAACACAGAACAGAAATATTCGTTAAGCAATTTCAGTTTATCCTCATCAGCTTCTACATATTACTCTCCTTCATCCTTGAGTCTGACAACACCACTTTTGCCCTTTTTTTCTCTCACTAACATAACTGAAAAATGTCTTATCCCCCCATTTTATTGTATTGGCTATTTCTTCTTCTTTTTGTACCTTTGCTTTCTTATTTTGCCATCCTCTTTGTTTTTCCAAATATAGATGCCTGTCTTCCTCTCTCTGTGATCTCTTGTATTTCATGAAGGCCTCCCTCTTCACCTTTTCAGCTACCTCTTTTGAGAACCATAGCGGCCTCCTTTTCCTTTTATTTACCATTCTGACAAGAAGTTTGGTTGCCCTTAAAATATCTCCTTTCAGTTTCGCCCACTATTCTTCTACGTTCCCCAGCTGTTCCCATCATTAGGAAATACCTTTTCACTGAAAGGGTGGTGGATACTTGGAATGCCCTTCCGATGGAAGTGGTGGGGGCAAATGCAGTGACAGAATTCAAAATGGCATCGGACAGACACCGTGGATCCCTTTACAGCAACAGGATAAAATCAAACTAAGCTTATCTAATTTTACAACATACAGGGGTGTCCCACACGGAGCGTTGGGTTTACCCCCTAAAACAGACATGAAGAGGGGTGTCCTGCACGGAGCGGCAGGTGCACCTACTCTTGCCATCTTACTGGGCAGAGTAGATGGACCATACTGGTCTTTATCTGCTGTCATTTCATTTACTATGTTACCTCAAAGAGTTGTTAGCAGGATGGGAACTCATCAATGTACCTCTTACTGTCTTGAATGTTCCTCAGCCTTGCCACCTCTTCTCTGAGCTCCTCCACCTGTTTCCTGAAAGCTTCAGCATGTAGGTATCCTGCACATGGAACCGGTCCTTCAGGTGGCATTGGGATTTCTGTCTGGACAGAGGTAGAAGCTGTAATGGTAGCAACAGCTTTGGAAATACGATTTTTCCCAGCCATTGTTCAGTTGGTGGAGCTTTGGTACCCTGCTTTGAAATGGAGAGACCCTGTTAGGGAATGCCTTGGAAGATTCTGAAGAATTTGATGCAGTCTTCAGTTCTTTCAAAGGTTAATCAGGCCCACTAACCCCTGATGAGGCTTCAAAGAGCTGAGAGAAAGAGAAACTAACAGCAGAGTTTTAAACGTACACCACTAAATAAAACCCCAAGTATTTCCCCTTTTAAAATAAAGCAGCAAAAAGACTACTTTTCTAAAAATGAAGATCAAAACCCTTTTAAGAGCTCTCGGGCAGAGAGCTAGTAATTAAAAGCCACACACTCTTACCTTGCTTTGAAATGGAGAGACTCTTTGTTCTTTGTTTTATTCTCCATTCCTTTCCTTATGATTCCTAGCATTTTATTTGCCTTTTTGGCACTGCTGCACACTGAGCAGAGGGTTTCAGCATGTTATCCACAATGACACCTAAATCTTTCTCCTGGGTAGTGGTTCCTAATGTGGAACCATGCATCGTGTGACCATAGTTTGCGTTGTTCTTTCCTAGGTACATGACTTTGCATTTGTCCACATTCAATTTCATCTGCCATTTCAATGTCCAGCCTTCCAATTTATCAAGGTCCTCTTGTAGTTTTTCACAATCCTCTTGGCTTTTATGAATATCTTTGTCTCATCTGAAAATTTGCTTACCTCACTCGCTATTCCCATTTCCCCGTCATTTACGAATATGTTAAAAAGCAGCGGATTCAGCACAGATCCCTGGGATACTCCACTATTCACCTTTCTCCATTGGGGAAATTGGCCTTCTGGACCTACTCGCTGCTTTCTATCTTTTAACCAGTTCCTGAACCACAATAGTACACTGCCTCCTATCCCATGACTTTTTAATTTTGCCAAGAGTCTCATGAGAGAACTTGTCAAAGGCTGTTTGAAAATTCCGATATCAACTGGCTCACCTTTGTCTACCTGTTTATTCACACCTTCAAAAAAAACCATAACAGATTAGTAAGACAAGACCTTCCTTGGCTAAAGCCATGTTGGCTTTCTCCCATTAAACCATGACTATCTACATGTTGAGTCATTTTGTTCTTTATAATAGTTTCTGTGATTGACCAATATACAAATGGGAATGAAGTAGATGCTACACCATTCACTGAAGATGTGTTAGAACAGCTTGCAAAACTGAAAGTGGACAAGGCCATGGGACCAGATGGGATACATCTCAGGATACTGAAAGAACTCAGAGGTTCTGGCAGAACCGTTAAAGGATGTTTTAATAGATCCTTGGAGATAGGAGGCGTTCCACAGGACTGGAGAAGGGCTGATGTGGTATCTCTTCACAAAAGTGGCAATAGGGAAGAAGTGACAAACTACAGGCCAGTAAGCCTTACATCGGTTGCGGGAAAAGTAATGGAGGCGCTCCTGAAAGAGCGAATATTGGACATTCTCGGAACCAACAGGTTGCATGATCAGAGGCAACATGGTTTTACCAAAGGAAGATCTTGCCAAACAAATCTGATTGAGTTCTTTGACTAGGTGACCAGAGAACTAGATCAGGAATGAGTCTTCACATATGGGTACGTCGGTACCGACGGAGCCTGCGCGGGAACGCTCCCCAGCGTCCAATCAGAAAGCTTTTGGGAGCATCCCTCAGCGCCTGCGTGCTGCCTTCCCGCCTTTCCAACTGTCTCTCCTCAGTTTTTGTTTTTCCGCGGAGCCGGCAGGACGTCCTCCTGTCACCGCAGAAACTTTTTTCTTTAATTATTTTAATTCTTGTTTTCTTGTGGTCGCGGCTGTTTTCCCGCCGCCACCGGTACCGCCGGAGGGTTTTTTTCTTTTCTTTTTCTCAAACTGAGGGAGAGTTTCCCTCAGTTTTTGTTTTAACATTTTTGGGCCTATAAGGCCTCTCCATCATGGAGCCGCCTTCTCCTAAGAAGTGCCTTCACTGTGGAAATACTGTTTTCTTTTTAGACTCCAATGACTGGTGTCTAACCTGTTTGGGCCCTGACCCCTTTTTCCCTGAACCGTCAAGCTACAATGCTGTGAGAAGAGATTCTCTATTTCGAGTTTCCCTCGATACCGTTTTCCCTCCCTGTGTCAGGGCACCGGCCATTTCTTCTCTACAGGATCAGGTAACCCACAAACAGTCTGTTAAGACTAGCCAATCCTTGAGTGGTATGTCTCATGCTAAGCAAGCTGACGGCCCCGGCCTTGCCCTCAAGAACCCATTGGCATTAAAACCCCGGCGGGAGTCTTCGGGCTCCAAAGCATTTCAGGGGTTTCAGGTTGTTCCTGGGGCTCACCCCTCACAGAACATACCTGAGCCATGCTCGGGGGTGGCATCCGCTTTGAGCGGTACCAATAACCCGGCATCAGCACTGGTGTTGAGCGATTCACTCCTCACCAGGGATCGTCATCTGGTGTACTCGGTGCCTTCGGGACCGATCGATACCCAGGTTGACTTTCCAGTATCGGCAGCTCCGTCGATACGATCCCTGACGCCGGTACCATTTAGACATGCATCGATAGATTCGCTTCCTTCGATGCCAAGTCTAGAATCGATATCTAGTCTGGAAGACTGGGTACCGACGCGTCTCGGAACCGACACGCACCGATTCCGGATGCACGGTACCGAGGATATTCACCGAGACTTTCGAGTTTCCTCGGTACCGTTTGAGCAGCCTCCGCTGACTGCTTCGGCGATTCCGGCACAGCTACCGGTATCGGTATCAATGTCGGTACCGGCAGTATCATCAGGACCAGCTCCTTCCATGCTTTTGTCACCTGGATCGTTCCTTTCTATACCTAGTTTGGAATCGATACCTGGCATGGATGATGCACTACTGACTGTCTCAACTCATAACTGCCAGTTCCAGTGTCCATCCATTCCAAATCCTGTTCTGCACCGGACAGGTACATCCTCCGGTGCCCAGGCTGCCTTTTCAGGTTTAACCTGTCCAGGGATGGTTCCCATCGGAGATCCTTCTTTTCAGAAATTTCTTCTTGAAATGGCAACCTTCCTTAATATTCCTATCCCTGGCTATGAGTTTTCTCAAGATTTTCCTGCAGAAAAGGAAAATATAATGCTTCCTTTACATCACTCTCTGCAGAATCTTCTTCTGAGGGTATGGGAAAAACCTTTAAGGGTTTCTTCACCTCCTACAGCAACTGATCTTCTGAATCAGGTGCCCCCCCCTCTCCAGGATTTCAAAAGCCTCAACTTCCCCATCATTCCATTGTAGTGGAATCAGCAATGAGGAAGGTAAAAAGCAAGAAAAAACATTCTTCTTTCCCGCCAGGGCGTGCATCTAGAACACTAGATGCCTTTGGACGTCAAACCTTCCAAACATCTATGCTGGCAACAAGGATTCTCTCATATATTTTCTATATGAGTCTATCCCTTCAGGAGATCACAAAGAAATTATCTCTTTTGACTCCTTTTCTATCAGAGCCCAAGGCTGCAGACTATTCCTTACTTCTTAGTCATAGCCAAAATATCTCTTGGTTTCTTTCTCGTGCTTCCCTAGACTCTTTTGAGTCTGTTAGCAGAACTTCTGCTATAGCCATAGGAGCACGTCGTAAAGCCTGGCTCCAAGCCTCAGACTTGAGTAGATGGGCACAACAAAGACTGAGTAATACTCCTTGTACTGGAGAAAATCTCTTCAATAAGGAGTCTTTACGTCAGGTTGCTCATTGCTCCACTGACTTTCCTGTTTCTGAGGGCCATCCTAAGCCCTCTCCCTACTCAGCAGGTAGGGAATGCCCTACCAAACCTTCTTTCCCTAAAAGAAAGAGGTTTTCCTCTTCTCCTGCCCATCATTCGGTTGTTCCCAAGCAGGGGAAGTCTCGCCCTAGTCTGAGGAATCCAAACTCTAGCCAGGCTGAATAAACACAGTAACCATAGGTTTCTGATTAATCTTTTTATAACTACACTTAATTCCTTTTCAGCAGAAGTTTTTCACTGTTTTTCCATTCAAAACTCTGCTCAGGGATTCCTATTCTCAGGAAATCCATTTACTCTTCACTATGCTGAACTGTCAGGCTATTCATGTCTATAAGTTACAGAGTTTTCCACCTCTTCCTGACTAGAAGAGAGGTTTCAAAATGTAAAGATGTGCTATTTGCTCGAATATTCACCACTTGAAACTAGTAGGACATATTGTAGTTATGTACCAAGGTCTCAGTTAAAACGTCTGCAGCTGTTTGTAAAAGGGCTTCTTTCAAAATTCACCACCCTTACTAGCGCTGCTGTTCACATCAATGACCTTCAATGTACACTTCGACAATTGTCTTGTTGTTTTTCTTTTTTGATATATTTTTATATTTTTAATTTATCTTATTTGTGCTTATTTATTATTTATAGTCCTTCATATTAAAAATTCAAAATATTCTTCAAAAAACAAGCTCCCTCAGCTCCAATGAGTAAAGTTATTTGTTACGACACAATATAGAAGAGAGGTTTAGCAACTATCACATGATAGTTTCTCTGTACCAGCATGAATTTTTTCCTTCCAGGGACTTACCATGTGGTAAGTCCTTCTTCAGCTTCTATCTCTACCCTCTTTGCCAGGGTTTCCCCTGTAAGAGTGGTACCATACCATTGAAAGACTTTTCTTGTCTTTCTTTTCACTGTAGAGTTTCTTCTCTTGAGTAAACTCCCTTCTTTATCTAGGCAGCTCTGCAGACAGAGACAGCTTGCTCTCTTTGTTCAGTCTGTTCTCTCTGTTTGACACAGACCGACTCTCGCTGTTGTCCTATTCAGTAGCTGCCCATGCAGGAGTCCAGTGCTTGACTACTGTTACTTTTCCACAAGTCCCAGTCTTGTCTTCCACCACTCCTGTCTGGCCTTAGTAGTGATTCCAAGAAAGTTTTCTACATCTTTCTTGGATAATCTTTTTCACTACAGGCTTCTTACACTATCTTCTACCCTTGCCATCTCCAATCTCTGGATTTGGCAACGTAGTGGACGTGGCTGTCAGTTTTCTCCATCAGCCAGTTCTACATCCCAGTTCTCCTGCATAATGCTCTCTGCAATCCTACTGAGAAGCTTTCCACTATGGGCCCTTGCTAGAGAGCATAGAGTTTCTCTAATGGCTATCCATCATGGTTGAAAAATGCTTCCTCAGTCATCCCCTATGACTGTGAGGGTTCTTCATACCCTGCTATCTTCTTTTAAAAAAAAAAAAAAAAAAGAAAAGAGGGAAAAGGACATAAGCCTTCTCCACGTGAAAGTCTAAGAGTTATCCCATTCCTTAGGGAATATACTCTTTTTTTTTTTCTTGCAGCTTGTCCTCATGGTATCCTAACACTTCAAGGACAGCACATATTAATCTGAAAAATGCATGATACCTCCTTTGTCCCTCACGTAGGTCAACCTGGTATCTCATTCTATGCGTTTCTGTCCTTTTACCATGCTGGAGTTCCACAGGACTCCGGACTTGCTGTTTACAGACTGATATTATCTTCTGTTTTTTCACGTAACCATCCTGGTAATTCACTGGATAGCATTCCTTTACCATCATCTCTGGGGGAATAGATTCTCTATATATCTTCTCAAGTAGGTTTCACCTCCTTGTTCTTAGATGAATCTTTTCCCTTCACATCTCCATGTGAATGTCCTGATATGCATAGCTCTGTCTGCTTACTGCAGGCATCTATCTTTAGACCTATATATTCAGGTATATATATCTATATATCTATATCTATCTATCTATATATATATATATACCTGTAGATGTATCTGTCTGTCAGCTAAGTGTGCATATGCTATGCCCTTTAGATCTTATTATAGATATATATATATCTATATACCCGTGTATATATATATACACATATCTCTACATATATGTGTGTATCTGTCCAGATACTTATTATAGGTAGATATGTATTTCCATACTTATCTCCTGACTGTCTATGCTCATAAAGGTTTTTACCTTCCTGTATGTTTCTGACAGTGGGCTTGCACAGCTTCATACTGTTCCACAGTATGTTTCGGATATTTTGCACACAACCACTGCTGTGGAACTGACAGCCCTACCGTATCCTAGGTTTACGTATCCCTGAAGCTCCATGCCCCAATGTCTTCCTACCTCTCACCAGTTAGGAAAGACATGGTGGATCTTCAGTGGTTTTCAGATTCAATTCCTCAAACATCTGTCCTTTCTTGGGAGTATGGGGTTCTTCTCATACCCTTTCCTCCCTCAAGAACTAGGTCTGTTTGTCCAGATCGGTCAGTCTTCCTCTTTTGCTCCTACCTCTGAATACCTCTGTAGCTAAAAGAGTTTTCAGCTTTCCATGAAGCTTCCCACTGAAGACCTGCCATGTTTGTGTTACCCTAATTGAATCCTGGGGTCACCTCTCACTTCCAGATGTTGACCTCCACCTTCACTCCAGTGAGGTCACCTTGAACATTATTCTACTGGATCCCCAGTAGACTCCATCAGCCTCTCTACTTCCTGCAATCCAGTAGGTGAGCGTCATATGGTGATTGTTCATTTCAATATATCTTTTGATAATGATCATACATACATGGACTCCTTGAGGGTAGTCCTTTCTTAGGTTAGCTGTTTTTTCTGCAGCTCCTCTCTATGCAACTCCTGCCCTCCATCCTCAGGATGCCTGGCCATATGAGATGTAGCATGTTTTCAATCTTCAACATGTTATGGCCCAGGCATCTTTGCTTGGGAGTCCCCATATGTGAAGACTCATTCCTGCTTGTTCCTGGAGATAGCACAGTTACTTACCTGTAACGGGTGATCTCTGGGAACAGCAGGAATAAGTCTTCACAACCCGCCCACCTCCCCTAGGAGTTGTATTTTTATATCTATCTTTCCTTTCCTCTTCCTCTCTCTTTGTCTCAGCTATGAAACTCAACTGAGGAGAGACAGTTGGAAAGGCGGGAAGGCAGCACGCAGGCGCTGAGGGATGCTCCCAAAATCTTTCTGATTGGACGCTGGGGAGCGTTCCCGCGCAGGCTCCGTCGGTACCGACGTACCCATATGTGAAGACTTATTCCTGCTGTTCCCAGAGATCACCTGTTACAGGTAAGTAACTGTGCTTTCACTGAAAAGGGTGCTGGATGCTTGGAATATGCCCTCCCGATGGAAGTGTTGGGGGCTAACACCCAGTCAATAACATGTGGTGGTAAAACCAAAAGGATACTTTTATTCTCTATTTCAAAAAAACCTGAGAGCCCGACACAGGCCGTGTTTCGTTTTTTCACTTCCTCAGGGGATTCAGGTTTAACCTGAATCCCCTGAGGAAGTGAAAATAACCTGAATCCCCTGAGGAAGTGAAAAAATGAAACACGGCCTGTGTCGGGCTCTCAGGTTTTTTTGAAATAGAGAATAAAAGTATCCTTTTGGTTTTACCACCACGTGTTATTGACTGGGTGTTTGTCATACGACGTGGTGAGGTGCTCCTTTGGTGGACCTGATCCGCAAGTGTTGGGGGCTAATACAGTGACAGAATTCAAAATGGCATGGGACAGACACAGTGGATCCCTTTATAGCAACAGGATAAAATCAAAATAAACATAATTCCTGTGCGGATATCCAGTTTAGTCCTCCACAATCGGGTAGTGCACCTTCTACTGCAGCCTGGAGACTGGACCAATCAAATCTTCTGTAGTACATATCCAGCAGGAGCTCCCAGAAGCCCCCCAGTGTGTCCAGTCTCTTGCAGCTTGAAGACGTAAAAGTGTGTCCTCCTGGGCACACTGAGTGACTTTTGCAGGAGCAACACTTGTTAGTTAGTCTTTTAGGGTTTGTTTTTGGGACATTTACTTACTATTTATTTAATAGCTAGCTGTATCTTTAAAAGGAAAAGGAAAAGAAGCCTGGCTCCCTGGAGCATTGTCACAGGAGACTAGGGGGAAGTCAGACCTGCAGGCTCCTGCCTTCCTGCCTGGCAAATTTTAACAGCCCTGGGTGAGCTTCCCCTGGACAGTACGGGGAATTGCCATACCTGATACAGCAGTGACTGGCACTGGGAGATGTTGACTGTGTCCTTGCTGTTCCTGAGCTGGTAGGAGTTTTCACTTCTTTATTTGTGAGCAGTGCTCTATCAGAGCTGCCAGCGTTTCTGTAGGCTCTCCTGAGCCCATTTGGCAATTTTTCTTCAAATTGGTCGTTTGCCCTGCATTACAGGGTCGTTTTATTTATTTTCCATATTATTTGTTTGCCGTTGTATTTTCGCGCCGTTTTAATCCGCGGGTGAAACAGTGCGGCGGCCATTTTGGATTTTTAAAGTGTGCTTTTAAGGCACTTTTGATCACTTGTGCAGGTTCCCCTAGCGTTTTTTGGGGTCCCTTTTGCTGGCGATTTTGCTCAGGGCACCCCAGGGAGTCTGGGGAGTATTTTATTTCTTGTAAAAAAAAAAAAAAAAAAAAAGTTTTAATTTTAATCCGGGGCTGATTTGCATAGGATTGCCCCTGGGCTGTGGGTTTCCCTGTGACTGTTCCATTCTATCCCGTTGGGCGGAGGTGGCCTTGGGATGGCTTCCATACCCCAATGTGTGATTTGTGGGTCCCGCAGAGCGGCAGGGACTGACTCTGGCATCTGCAAGGGCTGTGCTGCAGTGCCCGCAGAGATAGAGCAATCTGTGAATGTTCAGGAGCAGGCTACCCCTGGGGATGCTTCTACTTCAGGGGACAGTATTCTTTCTCCGAGCATCCCTCAGTCTGGGTCGGTGGCTGCGCTGCAGCAGGCGGCTACAGTTGTCCCACCTATGGAATTCTCCCCTGATTTTGTTCTCCTCATGCATCAGGCTTTCCACTTGAGCATGTCCGGTCAGTGGCCGGAGGTTGGGCCCCCCTCTCTCCCCTCGGGGTCACTGGGGTGGCTCAGCGCTCCTCTCCACCCGGGGTCAAGCGGCTCCGGTTGGGGGAACAGGAGCAGGACGCCCTGGGGCTTCTGGAGTCCGAGGCGGAGGGCGATCCTGAGACTGAAGCGGAGGAATTGGAGGATGGGGAGATCCCCGAGCCGGAGGATCAGGCTCGGATCATTCGGGTGTTTCGGAAGGACGAGCTGGTTCCTCTGGTTACGGAGTCCCTTCAGGCACTTAACCTTTCGGCAGTGCGGTCCCTGGAGGAAGAGGGTCTGGAGGATCCTCTCATTCAGGCCGTCAGGGATGCTCAGGTGGTTTTTCCCGTCCACCGCGTGGTGGAACAGATGATACAGGCGGAGTGGGAGCACCCGGAATCCGGTTTGAAGGGGATTCGGACCATGAATCGGCTTTATCCCCTCGCCGACAAGGATAGGGACTTGTTTAAGTCTCCGCGAGTAGATGCGGCGGTTTCCGCGGTGACCAAGAAAACCACCATCCCGGTTGAGGGGGCGGCGGCCCTCAAGGACGGGCAGGATAAGAAGATTGATAATTTGCTGAAGCTAACCTTCGATACGGAGCCGTGTCATTGCAAGCCTCTATTTGCGGGGCTTGGGTGGCTCGGGCGTGTCTGCGGTGGTCGCAGCGCTTGCGCTCGAGCCCCGGCTTAGACCAGCTAGGCCTGTTGGAGGTTACCCGGCTGGAGTCCGGCTCGGCCTACTTGGCGGATCTGTTTTATGGTTTAATCCGCGCATTGGCTAATAGTATGGCGTCCGCGGTGGCAGCGCGCCGGTCCCTATGGTTGCGCAACTGGGCGGCTGACGGTTCTTCCAAGTCCCGCCTCGGTAAACTGCCCTTTAAGGGCAGATTGTTATTTGGGGAGGCTCTCGAGAAACTGGTAAAGGAGCTCGGTGAGTCCAAGGGGGGCCGGCTTCCGGAGGATAGGCCAAGGGCCAACAGGTCCTCCACCTCGGCGCGGGGGTCCTTTCGGGATCAGCGCAGGTTTCGGTCCTCCCGCCTGTGGGCCTCGCAGCGGGGCCGGTTTGGAGCCCGTAATCAGGGATTTCGTGGTTTCAGAGGGGCCGGCAGAGGCTTCTCCGGAGCCGCCTCTCCCTCGGCGTCTTCCTTTGGGCGCAAGCCGCAATGACGGGAGGCGGGCTCTGGAGGGAGGCCCGATTATCGGGGGTCGTTTGCACGACTTTCTTCTGTCTTGGGCCCAAATTACGTCAGATCGCTGGGTGCTACAGATTATAGAAGAGGGTTATGCTCTAGAATTTGCATCCCCGCTTCCGGATGCCTTGTTCTGTCGCCCAGCAGGGGTGAACAAAAGACGCGGGACATCCGCGTGACCCTGGCTCGGTTGTTAGCACTGGGAGCGGTGGTCCCGGTTCCTCTCTTGGAAAGAGGCGCCGGTCGTTACTCCATCTATTTTGTGGTCCCCAAAAAGGGCGATTCTCTGCGTCCGATCTTGGATCTCAAAGGCGTCAATCGCGCACTCAGGGTACCGCACTTCCGTATGGAAACTCTGCGGTCAGTCATTGTAGCAGTACGACAGGGGGAGTTTTTGACGTCCCTCGATCTTACAGAGGCCTATTTGCACATCCCGATACATCCATCTCATCAGCGGTTTCTCCGCTTTGCGTTTCCGTGGGGCCAGTTCCGGGCCATGCCGTTCGGCTTAGCCACGGCTCCGCGCACCTTCACAAAGGTGATGGTGGTCATTGCGGCGGCCTTGCGCAAGGAGGGCATCTTGGTCCATCCATATCTCGACGACTGGTTGATTCGGGCAAAGTCCAGTCGGGAGTGCTTGCGAGTCACGAGCAGGGTAGTGGCTCTGCTGCGGTCTCTCGGCTGGGTGGTGAACGAACGAAAAAGTTGTCTGCGTCCCACGCAGGACCTCAAGTATCTGGGGGTGCGCTTCGACACCGCCCGGGGGCTGGTGTGCCTCCCCGAGCGCCGCGTCCGGGCGTTGCGGGCTCTTGTCCGACTCTTTCGGGGCATGCCCGCTCCGTCGGCGTGGTGGTACCTGAGGCTTCTCGGAACAATGGCGGCGACCTTGGAGGTGGTACCGTGGGCGCGGTTCCACATGCGCCCGCTGCAGAGGGCGCTCCTTCGCCGGTGGTCCAACCAGTGCGACTCCTTGAACAAGAGACTGCCCTGCCCGAAGGCGGTGCGTCTTTCGCTCCGTTGGTGGCTCTCTCCCGAGAATCTGACGCGGGGGGTTCCCTTGGAGCCTCCTCTGTGGGTTCCCCTCACGACGGATGCGAGCTTTGCCGGTTGGGGAGCGCACTGCGAGACCCGCTTCACTCAGGGGGTGTGGTCCTCCCAGGAAGCGTCTTGGTCGATCAACCGTCTCGAGCTTCGGGCGGTGCGACTAGCACTAGTGGCCCTGGAACCACTGGTCCGGGGTCGACCTGTCCGGGTCTGGTCGGACAATGCGGCCACGGTGGCTTACATCAATCGCCAAGGGGGCACAGGGAGTGTGGCCCTGGAAACAGAGGCGACAGCCTTGTTCAGTTGGGTGGAGACTCGTCTGCCGGCAATATCAGCGGCGCACATAGCGGGCGCGGAAAATGTCCAGGCCGACTTTCTCAGCAGAGTGCGAGTGGACCCCGGAGAGTGGGAGTTAAATCCACAGGTGTATGCGCAAATAGTGCGGCGGTGGGGTCCGCCCATCATGGATCTCATGGCGACCTTCCAGACGGCCAAGACGAGTCGCTTCTTCAGCAGACGGCGGGAGCGAATGTCCGAAGGGCTCGACGCTCTCATTCAGCCGTGGCCGACGTCCGGGCTTCTGTATGTCTTCCCTCCGTGGGCGCTGATCGGCCGGGTCGTCCAGCGCATCGAGGGTCATCAGGGCAGAGTGCTGCTGGTGGCTCCGGATTGGCCCCGGAGGCCCTGGTATGCCGAGCTAGTCAGACTTCGAGACGGCGTGCCTTGGCGCCTGCCCGTGCTGCCGGACCTTCTTCTTCAGGGCCCCCTGCGGATGCCCCAGGTGGCTCGATTCTCGCTTACGGTTTGGCCATTGAGAGGGCTCGGCTGAAAAAGAAGGGTTATTCGCCCGCGGTGATTTCCACCCTACTGCGGGCAAGAAAGTCATCCACTTCTCTTACTTATGTTCGAATCTGGAGGATTTTTGGGGACTGGTGCTCCCGGCGGGGAGTCCGGGCGGCGACGGTCTCTGTGCCCGTCGTGTTAAGCTTCCTTCAGGATGGGTTCGAGAAAGGCCTCGCGGCCAGTTCCCTGAAGGTTCAGTTGGCAGCGATCTCCTGCTATAGAGGCAATGTTTTAGGCCACATTCTCAGCGCTCATGCGGATGTGCGGCGTTTCTTGACCGCTGTTTTTCATTTGCGGCCTTCCCGCAGAGCACCGATTCCCCCGTGGGATTTGAATTTAGTCCTGCGGGCTCTGGTGCGGGAACCTTTTGAGCCCTTGCGGAGGGCGTCCCTGAAGGATCTAACTTTGAAGACGGTCTTTCTTGTAGCCATTTGCTCGGCTCGGCGCATTTCGGATCTTCAGGCCTTGTCCTGCCGAGAGCCTTTCTTGTCGTTTTCCGCGGACCGGATTGTGATCCGGCCGGTGCCTTCTTTTCTTCCACAGGTGGTGTCTCCCTTTCACTTGAATCAGGCAGTGTTTCTGCCGGTTCTTTCGGCGAACTCGGTCGAGTCGGTGGACAAGGGTCTTCACCGGCTCGATGTGGGTCGCACGCTGCGTCGGTATTTGCAGTCTACGGAGTCCTTTCGTAAGACCGATCGGCTTTTTGTGCTCTTTGGGGGCGCAAGAAGAGGGGAGGCGGCGGCCAAGGCCTCCATTGCTAGATGGATCAAGGAAGCGATCGCATCTGCGTATCTGTTGCAGCAGCGGCCAGTTCCGGAGGGGCTTCGAGCTCATTCTACTCGAGCTCAGGCGACCTCTTGGGCGGAGCATTGCCTGGTTCCGCCAGCGGATATCTGTAGGGCGGCCACTTGGTCGTCTCTGCACGCTTTCAGCAGGCACTATCGCCTGGATGTATTGGCGGCTCGGGATTCCTGTTTTGGATCGGCGGTTCTGCGCGCCGGCTGGCAAGGTCCCGCCCGGTCTTAACTGCTCTGTTACATCCCGATTGTGGAGGACTAAACTGGATATCCGCACAGGAAATGGAAATTACACTAACCTGGTAATTGTAGTTCCTGTAGGATCCAGTTTAGTCCTCCTTCCCTCCCAACTCTCTGTGTAGTCTTGCGGCGCGCTGTTCCGAGCGGTTGACTGTAGGATGGTTCTTCGTCCCGTTCGGGTTCTGTTGACAGTCGTGCTTATCGCTATGGCTCTTCCCTTTCTTGGAGTTCAGTCAGCTCCCCAGATTTCTGTGAAGGGGAGCTCTGTGTAAATTGGAAGGCGTCGGTTTCGGCGCCAGGCGCTGTTCTGACTTCCTCGTTTGGGGAGGGAGTTGGTTATTACAGGGGGGGAAGATAAGGGTTTACTGATAATGTAATGATAATTTAATGATTATTTAATGTGTTGCTTCGTTAAGTATGCTTTATTACTAGTACACTGGGGGGCTTCTGGGAGCTCCTGCTGGATATGTACTACAGAAGATTTGATTGGTCCAGTCTCCAGGCTGCAGTAGAAGGTGCACTACCCGATTGTGGAGGACTAAACTGGATCCTACAGGAACTACAATTACCAGGTTAGTGTAATTTCCATTTCTCTCTTATATCTGAACAAATAGTGGTGACCTACATGGAATGGTGGGTACACCCCCTAAACAAAGGCATGGGGAAAGGTGACATGCACGGAGCGGCAGGTTCACCTGCTCTTGCTATCTTGCTGGGCAGACTAGATAGACCATACTGGTCTTTATCTGCCATCATATACTATGTTACTACCATTTTGCCCAGTATTGATGTCGGGCTCACCAGTCTCTAGTTTCCCGGATCACCCCTGGAACCCTTTTTAAAAATTGGCTTTACATTGGCCATTCGCCAATCTGTAGTTGTTACAGATGATTTTTATGATAGTTCACAGGTCTGCAATCCCATATTTCAGTTTTTTCAACACCCTCTGATGTATACCATCTGGTCCAGGTGATTTGCTACTTTTTAGTTTATCAAATAGTTGTAATACATGTTCCCGGTTTATCAATATTTCTTTTTTTTTTTTCAAAGAAATGTTTATTAGAAGCACATAATAAAATACAACAGCAAATAAAAAGAGTTGCTTCAAGTTTTTCCAATATACAGTCAGAAAACATATGCCTACATACCCCGGGCAGGGTTGTGTCTTATCCTCCGCCCCAGGGTGTTGCAACAATACAAACCAAATTTTTGTTTTTTCCCCCCATCTACCAACCCCTCCCCTCTTCCCCCACCCCCCCTCTCCCCCCACCCACCCCTCCCTCCTGGGATCTAAGGGGTCATCGGGCCTTCTCACCTCTATTAACTATAAACCTCCACGAAGTCTACCCCAAGCATAGAATCTCACTACGAATTTTGGGCCCCAAGTTTTGAATATATGGTGTCCACACCATAAGAAAGGAGGCCCAGCTTCGGGGGTGTCTTTGTGCACTCCTCCTCTCCAAAAGCATATACTGGTGAAACCCATTTCGCCATTCCCAGAAGGAGGGGGCTACAGGCTCCAACCACCGCCGCAGCACGGGGCCTTTCCCCACCAGACATGCCTTCCGTATCAACAGTTTCTGCCACCTACCCTTCGGGTGGAGTGGTCCCAGCTAATCCAGCACTACAAGCCGCCCCGTCCAGCAAACCTGTTGCTGCAATATATCGCTCAGGAAGTTTGCTATTTTTAACCAATAGCGGCGGATGTGTGGACAACCCCACCACATATGGCCTAAATTTGCTAACGGACACGCACATTTCGGGCACCCCCCATAATCCGTGAGATGACTACGCAGTGCCCGTCTCGGAGAGAAATGAGCTCGTACAATACTCTTAAACTGGATTTCCCGCCATCGAGCTCCCTCCGCCAGACGGGCAACCCGGCGCTACCTCACAACTCAGTTCCCGCGCCCAGGAGGCCTCCTCTGCCGAGTAGTCTACTGGCTTCCCATAGGGCTCCAATGCTTTTTTAAAATGTGTAATAGTGAGTACGTTCCCCGTTTCAAGGGCAAAGAACTCTAAGATCCGCGCGGAACGGTCACCCTGTAGTTCCCGTCTCGCCACAGAGTTCACATAATGTGATAACTGCAGGTATGGGAACAAGGAAGCTTTGGGGCACAAGTCATATTCTTGACATAACGCTTCCAAAGATTTACACCGCCCATCTAAATCAACTACGTGCCCCAACAACCGTATCCCAAAGGGGGCCGACTCTGATCCCGGTGGAAACTGGGCATTCCCTTGCAGCGGCAGCCAACTCGAAGTCTCCGATGAACTCCCCCACAGTGCATTCAGCCTTTGCCAAGTACGCCGCGCTGTCTGTATCAACACACTTTTCACTACGTGACTCGGCAAAACCGCCCGGGGGAGGTGAAGAACCGCCAGCAATGAGTGCGGTGCTACCAAGGCCTCTTCCACCTCCCTCGGGGTATACACCTCCGTATTACCAAGCCAGTCCCCCAGGTGTCTAGCCTGGCAAGCCAAAGCATAGGTCCAGAGATCGGGTACTCCAATCCCTCCAGATCTCCAGCCCCCCCTCAAACGGCACAACGGTATGCATGCCCTAGCTCCCCGCCAAAGAAACCCACGAAACTCCCGTTCAATACGCAGAAGGTCTCGACGGAGCAGCCAGACCGGTAGAGTTTGTAACCAATAAAGGATATCAATATTTCTTTAAATTCTTCTGATGCATCATCTTTAAATACCATTTCAGTCATGAGTAACTTACATCATCTTCAGGAAAGACCAAAGCAAAGAATTCATTCAGTTTCTCCACTATGGCTTTGTCCCCTCTTTGTGCCCCTTTTACCCCTCTATCATCTAATGGTCCAACTGACTCTGAGATTTTTTGCTACCACTGTACTTGAAAAGATTTTTATTATGTATCTTTGTTTATTTTATTTATTTATTTACATTCTCTTATATTCTCCAGGGCCAAGCAGGAAGTCAGTCCTCACATATGGGTGCCGTCGGCGCCCCCATGCGGAGCATTTCCCCAGCTTTCAAAGAAAGCCTTTGGGAATTGCAGCGCGCATGCGCGGTCCCCTTCCCACCCAAGGGTGCCATCTTGCTCAGTCTTCTTTTTTCCGCGGAGCCCGACAGACGTAGTTCATTTTTCGCCGAGGAAAAAGTTGATTTCCCTGTTTTTTGTTCTTCTCCTTTGGTTCGATGCCGGATCCTTTTCCCGCCTGGGCCCGATATGTCGGTATCGAGCCCACTCTCTCTTTTTCGGTTTCTGTCCTTTGTGACTAGCGTTCATGCCATTTTTCTTTTTTCACTGGCAGCCCTGTCTTTTGACCTCGCAGGGGCACTTTTTCCCCCGATGGCTGTTAGCGGGTTTAAAAGTGTGATCGGTGTAAGAAACTTATGTCTCTTACCGACACACTTGACTGCTGCCTCCGCTGCCTCGGACCCGATCATGACCCGATGATCTGTGGTCCGTGTGGCAAAATGTCCTCGAAGGCGTTGAGTCGGCAGCACCAGAAGGATAGGATCTTCTCTGATTCCGCGTCCGGACGGGCCCGGACCTCGTCAGAGGCCTCGACGTCTCGGGACTCCGGCCCCGAGCAGCGTCGGGGTCCCTCTGAGCAGGGGTCTCCTTCGCGGGAACAGCGCAGGAAGAAGAAACCCGCAAGGGCGGCGTCGGTGGACACTCCTGGTTCCTCGAGGGCCAGGTCGCATAGCCCCGATAGCCGTCCCGGGTCTTCGGAGTCGGAGAGGCCTGCCAAGCAACCTCGTATCGAGATGGAGTCTCCTGGACACGTGAGTGCTGTAGTCCTCGTGGACTCTCCTCCAGGGGAGCCGACGTCGGGCCCGACTCTGTGGGGGCCCGAGTCGGGGGCTGCTGGGTCTCCTGAGCTCGGACTCAGGTTGACGGCCTTGGAGAGCAGCCTCACTGCCTTCATGGAACAGCAGCAGGCATTGATCGCCGGTCTCACCGGTGCATCTGTCCCGACCACCGGGACATCGACATCCAAGTCAACCCTGGAGGCCGAGCCGATCCTCGAGTCCATGCGGGCTCGAGTCGATCCTCGGCCACGGTCTCCCTCGGCCTCCCGTTCAGGACCGAGGTCGTCGACGCCGGTACCCTCGGCGTCGGGGCGGATGGCATCGGTGCCCGCCCGACCGGAGCCGCTCGATTCCTCCTCCGAGGAGTCGGGCTGGGAGACTGAGGACGAAGAGTCACCCAACACCTATCGGACTCGGTGTGTCCCATCGGACTCGCCGGAGTCCGAACCTCGGAGACGATCCCCACCGGAGGATACCCAGTTCTCGGACTTCGTGCAGGATATGGCCAAGGCCTTGGCATTCCCTGCGGATCCCGAGGAGGAGCCTCGAGCCGAGGAGCTCGAGGCCCTCCAGTATGACTCTCCCCCGAAGGAGGCCTTTACTGTACCAGTTCCTCCGATGCTGGAGCGGCTACTCTTCCGCATGTAGGAGACCCCGGCCTCGACGCCTGTGTTAAGCAATTCCATCTATCGAGTCCGCAAGAGCCCCAGGTTCCAAAAGGCACAATTACCGCACCACTCCATGGTTGTGGAATCGGCCATGCATCGACTGAAAAGTCAGAAGATGCACTCCTCGGTGCCTCCCGGCCGGGAGGCCCGGAACCTGGATGCCCTCGGTAAGAAGTGCTTCCAGGGCTCTATGCTTGCTTGCCGTGTCCAGACATACCAGCTCTACATGGGCATGTATCTCCGAGACCTGGCAAAGGAGATTGCCGGGTTCTCTGCTGGTCTTTCCGAGGAACCTTTGCAGAGGTTCCAGGCCTTGTCCACTGGTATTCGAGAGTGCTCGAAGTTTATCTCTCGAGCAGCCTACGATGGCTTCGAGGCTTCGGCCCGAGTAGCCGGGGCCGGCATCGGTGCCCGTCGACAGTCTTGGCTACAGTCATCCGACCTCGAGCAATGGGTACAGGACAAGTTGGTCGATGTCCCCTGCCGGGGTGAAAACCTCTTTGGCAAGCCCATGGCTGAAAAGGCTGCAGAACTTGAGACCGAGACTCTGACCCGGACTAGGCTGTCCAGAAAAACTTCTGCCCCTTCTCAGAAAAAGAAGGGCTCGGGAGAAAAGACCTTTTACCCGAGGAAGTCATCTGCCTATAAACAATACCCTCATTATCAGGCCTCTGCAGCTCCCCAACAGGGTCAGCAGGCCAAGGGGCAGGGTCATGGGCCCCATAGGCAGAAGGCCCCCAAGCCACCAACACCAGCCCCTGCTCAGCAGTGTGGGGGTTTTTGACTCAGAAGGCATAGCCTCTTCTCCTCAGCTGGCTCACATCAGCACAGGAGGCTGGCTGGCCCACTTTGCCCACAGGTGGTCAGCCGTCACATCAGATGCCTGGGTGCTCCATATAGTCCAAAAGGGCTATCTTCTCCATTTTCACCAGGTACCTCCCTCCTATTTTCCAGGGGAGCCTCCAAGACTCCCTCTGCACAGGGACCTACTCCTTCAGGAGTTAGCAAGTCTGCTAAAGGACCAGGCTGTGGAACCGGTGCCCCACCACCTGAGAGGTCACAGCTTTTATTCCAGGTACTTTCTGGAACCAAAAAGAACGGGAGGCCTCAGACCCATCCTAGACTTGCGCAATCTCAACAAGTTCCTGGAGAGGGAAAAGTTCAAGATGCTTACCCTTGGAATCCTGCTGCCCTACTTCCAGCAGGGAGATTGGCTGTGCTCCTTAGATCTAAAGGATGCTTATACTCACATCCTTATTCATCCAGACCACAGACAATATCTCCGGTTTGTTGTGGGGGGAAACCACTACCAGTACAGAGTGCTACCCTTTGGCCTAACCTCCGCTCCCAGGGTGTTCACCAAGTGCCTGGCGGTGGTGGCAGCCTACCTGAGGCTTCAAGGTCTTTTTGTGTTTCCATACCTGGACGACTGGCTCATAAGGGGCCAGTCTTCCCAGGAGGCCAGTCAAGCCACCCTTTGCACTGTGGCTCTGCTTCATTACTTGGGGTTTGTCATAAACTTCGCAAAGTCCACTTTGCTCCCGTCCCAGAACTTAGAATTCATAGGTGCAAGGCTGGACACTCTTCAGGCGAAGGCTTTTCTGCCAGTGGACAGAGCCCACAGGTTGATGGATCTAGCCAGGCAGTTTCACAGCAATTCCCTGGTCTCCGCCAGGCAATTCCTGAGACTTCTTGGCCATATGGCTTCCACGGTTCATGTAACCCCCAATTGCCCGTCTGCACATGCGGCCTGCTCAGTGGAGCCTTCGAACTCAGTGGCATCAAGCCACAGGGAGCCTTGCAGACTCAGTAAGAATATCCACCCTGCTCGTCTCCTCTCTGCAATGGTGGCTTCATCTTCCGAATCTGGTACTCGGAGTGGGTTTTCAATCCCCTCTGCATTCTCAAGTGCTGACGACAGATGCTTCTCTTCTAGGTTGGGGAGCACATTGCCAAGGGGCATGTACTCAGGGTCTCTGGACCCCTTGGGAGGCTGCTCAGCAGATAAACTTCCTGGAGCTACGGGCGATACGCCTAGCTCAGAGAGCCTTCTCCCACCTCACATCTCACCAGTCTGTACTGGTCCAGATGGACAATCAAGTTGCCATGTTCTACATGAACAAACAAGGAAGCACAGGCTCCTTCCTTCTCTGTCAGGAGGCACAACGGCTGTGCTCTTGGGCCGTCAATCACGGAATCCTCCTCAAGGCTGTCTACCTCCCAGGTCAAGAAAATTACCTGGCGGACAGACTGAGCAGGATCCTGCAACCATACGAATGGAGATTGAATCCATTGGTGGTTCAGCAGATCTTTCTCAGGTGGGGCCTCCCCACCATGGATCTTTTCGCCAGTCCTCTGAACCGGCAACTCCCGAGATTCTGTTCCAGACAACCGCATCCTCTCAGAGTAGCAGCGGATGCGTTTCTGATTCCGTGGCCCCAAGGCCTACTGTATGCGTTTCCTCCCACGCCACTGGTGTCCCGAACACTGTTCAAAGTTCTCAAGGACGGGGCCTCAGTGATTCTGATAGCCCCCAGGTGGCCGCGGCAACCGTGGTTCCCACTTCTGCTGCAACTGGCGGTGGACACTCCTCTTCCTCTGAGGATTCAACACGATCTCCTGTCTCAGGAACAGGGATCTCTCTTGCACCCCAACCTCCAGTCCCTTCATCTGATGGCCTGGCTGCTGAAAGGGTAGTCCTGGCTCCCCTACTACTGCCTAGAGAGGTGGAAGACGTAGTCTTAGCCTCTAGACGGCAATCCACCAGGAAATCCTACGCTCTTAAGTGGCGTAGATTCTCCGCATGGTGTGCTCAGCACAGCGAGAATCCCTTCTCGTGCTTGGTAGCGGTAGTATTGCAATATTTGCTTTTCCTCTCCAATCTAGGCCTTAAGTCCAACTCTGTCAGGGTTCACCTCAGTGCTCTCTCAGCGCACCACTCGCCGGTGGACGGCAGGCCTCTTTCCAACCACCCTTTGGTGGCTTGTTTTCTCAGAGGCCTCCTCCTGCTTAAGCCTCCTTTACGTCCACCAGCCCCTGAGTGGGATTTGAATGTGGTCTTACAGCGGCTTACGTGTCCGCCATTTGAACCTATGGCTACCTGCCCTCTCCGTTTTCTCTCCTGGAAAACCTTGTTTCTGGTAGCTCTTACCTCTGCTAGGCGAGTAAGTGAACTTCAGGCACTAGCGTCTGATCCCTCTTACACTAGGTTCTACAGGAATAGGGTAGTCTTATGGACTCACCTGAAGTTTCTCCCTAAGGTTGTGTCTCCTTTTCACCTCAATCAGGAGGTGGTTCTTCCGACCTTCTTTCCCAGGCCGCATGCCAACCGGGCTGAGATGGTCCTGCATACCCTGGATTGTAGGAGGGCGTTATCCTTCTACCTTGACCGTACGCGGGAGCATCGGAGGGCTGTTCAGCTCTTCGTTTCTTTTGACCCCAATAGGTTGGGGTTACCTGTCTCCAAGCGTACTTTGTCCATATGGGTCGCTGACTTATCGCCTGGGCTTATGGGGCAGCCGGCCTCTCGTTGGAGGGTCAAGTCACGGCTCATCGTGTTAGGGCGAAGGCTGCGTCAGTGGCTCATCTCCGCTCTGTTCCGTTGGCAGACATCTGCCGGGCCACTACTTGGTCTTCAAGCCAGACTTTTGCGGCCCATTACTGCCTTGAGAGGGAGTCCTGCAGGGACAGTGCTTTCGGACAGGCAGTACTCCACAATCTCTTTGGGGTTTAGGCAACTCCTACCCTCTGGCCCTGGTGTTGGGCTACCGGTCGGGGGCGTTCTCAGAGAAGATTCCTTCCTTACGTACTGACGAGCTAGAGGGAGCTCATTTTTTGGCTTGAGGTCTCCGGTAGCCTTAAGCTGGGGAGTCCCATATGTGAGGACTGACTTCCTGCTTGGTCCTGGAGAAAGAGTAGTTACTCACCTGTAACAGGTGTTCTCCAGGAGCAGCAGGAATCAGTCCTCACAACCCTCCCTCCTCCCCTTGGAGTTGCAGTCATATGATTTATTTTTGCTAATTTTTTTGCTGTCTTTTAGCTATGTCATCAGACTGAGCAAGATGGCACCCTTGGGCGGGAAGGGGACCGCGCATTCGCGCTGCAATTCCCAAAGGCTTTCTTTGAAAGCTGGGGAAATGCTCCGCACGGGGGCTCCGTCGGCGCCGACGTCACCCATATGTGAGGACTGATTCCTGCTGCTCCTGGAGAACACCTGTTACAGGTGAGTAACTACTCTTACCGCGCTATTCTGCATCAGTGCGGTTTACATTGAACAAACTGAAATTACATTGAACAGGGCATTATAACTTGGAGATAACTATTTCACAGGGAACATGGGCTATGGAGGGTTAAGTGGCTTGCCCAAGACCACAAGGAGCACCTGTGGGATTAGAAGCCCCAGTCCTTGCAGCCCAAGGTTGCTGTCCTCTAGTGGGATTTGAACCCCCGACCTTCCGGCCTGAAGTACCTTGCCCCAACCACTAGGCCATTCCACTCCACTCCACTTGCTTCTATGGCAAGCTTTTTTTCATATTCTTTGTTTGCCTGCCTTATCAATGCCTTACATCTAACTTGTCAGTGCTTATGTTGTATCCAGTTTTTGTCATATGGCTCTTTTTCCATTTCCCGAAAAATTCTTTTTTGGCTACAACAGCTTCTCTGATCTCACCTTTAAAACATGCTGGCAGTTTTTTGGCCTTTCTTCCAGTTTTCTTAAAGCATGGAATACAGCAGGTCTGGGCTTCCAAGATAGTATTTTGAATAGCAGCCATGCTTGATGTAAATCTTTAACCTTTGCAGCTGCTCCTTTTAGTTTTTTCTTAATTATTTTTCTCATTTTATCATAGTCTCCCTTTTGAAAGTTAAAAGAGGTAGTACTGTGGATTTCCTTTCCGTCCTTACTCCATTTATTAAATCAAACACAATCATGCTATGATCACTATTGCCAAGTGGCCCCAACACCCTTATCTCTTGCACCAGATTTTGTATTCCACTAAGGACTAGGTCCAAAATGGTTTCCCCTGTTGTCTGATCATGAACCTGCTGCTCAAAGAAGCAGTCATTTATTTCATTTAGAAACTTTATCTTCCTAGCATGTCCTGTCGTGACCTGAGTCAGTCGATAGGGGTGTAATTGAAAACTGTGTTGTAACATTTGTTAGCTTCCCTGATTTCTTTGAGCATTTGAACATCATTTGTTCATTCTGGCCAGGCAGTCGGTAGTACACTCCCACTGTTATCGCCTTCCCCTTTTTACATGGAATTTCAATCCATAGAGATTTTACTGTGTAGTTTGTTTCCTGCAAAGCTTTAATCCTGTGTGACTCAATGCTTTCTCTAACATAGAGTACAACCCCCTCCACCAATTTGATCTACTCTATCATTGCGATATAATTTGTACCCAGGTATCGCAGTGTCCCAGCGGTTGTCCTCTTTCCACCAGATCTTTGAGATACCAATCATATCTAACCTTTGATTTAGTGCTATATATTCTAACTCTCCTATCTTATTTTTTAGACTTCTAGCATTCGCATATAATAATTTTAGAGGTTGCATTTGAAATCTTTAAGCTCTTTTAATGGAATTTGGTTTACTTTTTGTCTTTATTGGAACCTCAATGTTGATATGCCCTAACTTATTCATTCTGGTTCATTCAAATTCAAATCACTACCATTGCTGTCAAAGATGAGATGAAAATATCTTGGTGTAATACTAGATTGCACCCTGAATGTCTTCATTCATAAAAAACACTACAAGAAAAATTTACTATAAACTGAGACTGCTAAAACAACTCCACCCTCTGCTCCACCCCAGTGACTTTAAATCAGTACTCAAGGCAATTGTGACCCCACACTTCGACTATGCAAATGCATTACTCCAAGGACTGCCTAAGCAAACAATTTGTCCACTACAAATTGCATAACATATTGCTGCCAGAACAACAAACTCCAACCCATTAGACCATATTACCCCTATACTATGTAATTTACACTGGCTTCTGATACATTCCCGCACCCAATACAAAATAATTGTAACCTCCTTCAAGTTAATCAATGACATATCCCCATCCTACCTATCTTCCCTTATCTCTAATGATAATACCTCTCGTAATCAAAGAAACTGCAATAAAAACAAACTGATGATAACACCAGACTACATTAAAACTAAAAAGATCACAAATAACAGAGCATTTTCACACTGCGCACCCACTCTTTGGAGCACACTTCCAGAAAGCCTAAGAGTGATAAAAGACCTCTCCTCCTTTAAGAAAAAACTCAAAACAAATCTATTCTCCCAACACTTAGGCTCTATAACATAACCTCAGAACCCTAACTAGACACTCATCAGATCCACATCCCCAAGAAGAATTCACCATGAACACAATGACACACATCCTATGTATATGGCTATTGGTTAGATTGCTTAATTGTTATTGTACATAATTAACAATGTTTCTTGTAAACTGAACTTGTACCTCTGCAATTCATTGTTGTTCATTGTGAACCGCAATTGATCTTTAGGAAATCGCGGTATAGAAATGTAAAATAAATAAATAAACTTCAGTCTTTTGCTAGTATCCTTCAAGGAGTCATCCTTCCAAACCATGCGCTCTTGGGCAACTGTCAGCTTTCCCCTATTACCTAGTTTAAAAGCTGCTCTATCTCCTTTTTAAGGTTAATGCCAGCAGCCTGGTTCCATCCCGGTTAAGGTGAAGCCCATCCTTTCAGAAAGCCCCTCTTTTTCCCAGAATGTTGTCCAGTTCCTAACAAAGCCAAAACCCTCTTCCTTGCACCATTGTCTCATCCATGCATTGAGATTCAGGAGCTCTGCCTTCCTTTTGGGTCCTGGAACGGGAAGCATTTTTGAGAATGCTACCCTGGAAGTTCTGGATTTCATCTTCCTACTTAAAAGCTTAAATTTGGCCTCCAGAAATTCCCTTCCACACTTTCCTATGTCATTGGTACCAATATGTACCACGACAGCAGACTCCTCCCCAGTGCTTTCTAAAATATTGCCTAGGTTGCACATGAAGTCCACTACCTTCGCACCAGGCAGGCGTGTTACCAGGCGATCCTCATGTCTACCAGCCACTCAGCTTTCATGCCCAATGATGAAATCCCCAACTATAAGGCTGTCCTAACCTTTCCCTCATGGTCACACGGCCCTGGAGAAACCACCTTGTTGCGAGAGGGTTTTGCATCACCTGGAGGACAGGTCCTAGCTACAGGATCAATTCCTGCCACACCAGGGTGATGCTCTCCTTTCATGTGACCTCTGTACTCCATGGCAACAGAGAGGCTGCCAGACTGGAGGTGGGACTTAATTACCACGTCCCTGTAGATTTTGTCTATATTACCTCTCTGTCTTTTTATGTCCTCCAAGTTTGGTACTTTAGCTTCCAGAGATCGGATTCGTTCCCTGAGAGCAAAGAGCTCATTGCACCTCATGCACATGTAAGACCCCTCACCAACTGGGAGAAAATTATACATGTGACACTCAGTGAAAAAGACTGGAAAGCCCCCATCTTGCTGCTGGACTGCTATCTGCATCTTATTTTTAAGGTTTTGTTTAGGTATTTAAATTGTTTACTTGGATACTTATACTAAAACAACTATACCTAGTACATTTAACAGACTTTGTTCATATCAAGATTAATTAATCTCAGGTACTTAATTAATCTATTCCTAATGAGGATAACCAGCTGCAGCTGAACGTGAATATGTATTTTTTTTTAGCTAGGCATATACCACTTTTCTATCAGTCAAAGCAGGGTTCATTCAGGTACTGTATATATATTTTTCCCTTGTTCCCAAAGGGCTCACAATCTGTTTTTGTACCTGAGGCAACAGAAGGTTAAGTGGCTTGGGATTTGAACCTCTGGCCCTCCGGCCTGAAATAACTTGCCCCAACCACTAGGCCACTCCTCTCCTCATTTGGCACCTCCTTCCCTTTAATAAGTTAAGAGCCTATAAGGCTCTTAAACCTATTAAATATGGGCACCTCCTTTCCTTTGATAGGTTTAAGAGCCTATAAAGCTAAGAATCTCCAGGAACAAGCAGGAATGAGTCTTCACATATGGGTACGTCGGCGCCGACGGAGCCCACACGGAAATGCTCCCCAGCATCCAATCAGAAGCCTTTGGGAGCATCCCTCGCGCCTGCGCGGTGACTTCCCGCCTTTCCCACTGCCTCTCCTCAGTTTTCGTTTTTCCGCGGAGCCAACAGGACGTACCTCCTGTCACCGCAGAAACTTTTTTCTTTAAAATCTTTGTTTTCTTGTTTTGTGTGGTCGCGGCTGTCTTCCCCGCCGATACCGGTACCGCCGGTGCTTTATTCTTCTCTTTTCCTTTAGAGAAATAATTTCCTCGTCAGTTTTTTCTTTTATCTTTTGAGGCCTACTAGGCCTTTCCAACATGGAGCCTTCTTCCCCTAAGAAGTGCCCTCACTGTGGAGACTTGGTTTTCTTTTTAGACTCCGATGCCTGGTGTCTAACCTGTTTGGGCCCTGACCCTTTTTCTCCGGGTCCATGGGGCTTTAGCATCGGGAGAAGACCTTCTCTTTTTCGGGTATCCCTCGATGCCGTTTTTCCTCTTCGGGTGAGGTCCTCGGTTTACTCTTCTCTCCAGGATCAGGTAACCCACAAACAGTCTGTTAAGACTAGCCAATTCTTGAAGGGCAAGTCTCATGCCCAGCATGATGACGGCTCCAGCCTTGCCCTCAAGACCCCATTGGCAATAAGACCCCGGCGGGAGTCTTCGGGCTCCAAAGCATTTACGGGGTTTCAGGTTGTTCCTGGGGTTCACTCCTCACAGAACATACCTGAGCCATGCTCGGGTGTGGTATCCGCTTTGGGCGGTACCGATTCCCCGGCATCGGCACCGGTGTCTAGTGCCCCACTCTTCACCAAGGATCATCAGCTGGTGTCCTCGGTGCCTTCAGGGCCGATCGATACGACCCAGACTGGCTTTCCTGCATCCCAGCCATGCACGGGGTTGGTACCAGCTTCGAGCGGTACCACTCCCCCGGCATCGGCTCCGATGTCGAGTGCTCCACTCTTCACCAGGGCTCGTCGTCTGGTATCCTCGGTACCTTCGGGACTGATCGACCCGACCCAGACTGGTTTTCCTGCTTCCCAGCCATGCGCGGGGTTGGTACCGGCTTCGAGCGGTGCCGATCCCCCGGCATCGGCACCGGTGTCGAGTGCTCCGCTCCTCACCAGGGATCGTCGTCTGGAGTCCTCGGTGCCTTCGGGGCCGCTCGATACGACCCGGTCTAGCTTTCCTGTATCCCAGCCAACCGCGGGGTCGATACCGGCGTCGAGCGGTAACGATGCCTCGGCATCGGTGTCGAGTGTTCCACTCTTCACCGGGGATCGTCATCGGGTGTCCTGGGCGCCATGCTTAGGGGGGGTACCGGCTTCGTGTGGTGCCGATACCCCGACATTGGCGCCGGTGTCGGGTGTTCCTCTCTTCACCGGGCGTCGTCCTCGGACGTCCTCGGTGCCTTCGGTGCCGATCAATACGGTTCCGATTGACCTTCATGTGGCGGCTTCGCCGATTCCACCATCGACACTCGTCTCGATGCCCAGTCTGGAATCCATATCCAGTCTAGATGACTTGGTTCCGACGCGTTTCGGAGCCGATTCTTGTCGCCTCTGACTACGCAGTATCGGGGATAATCACCAAAGCTCTCTGGTTACCGCGGTACCGCTTCGGCAACCTCCGATGCCTGCTACGAGGGCATTACCATCCCCGATGCCGGTATCGGTGTCGTTTCCTGCAGTTCCATCGGTGCCATCGATCTTTTCCATGCCTAGCTTGGAATCGATACCGGGAACCGACGATGCAGTACTAACTGCCTCGAATCAGAACTGTCAGGATCGTTTTCCATCTAGCAGGATTCCTTTTATGCACCAGTCCAGTAGGTCTTCTGCTCATTCAACCTCAACCTACCCAGGAATAGTTCCTCTGGGAGATCCTTCTTTTCAGGAATTTCTCCTTGACATGGCAACCTTTCTTGCCATCCCTATTCCTGGTCCTACTCTTGGCCAAGATCCTGCAGAAAAGGAAACCATAATGCTTCCTTTGCATCAGTCTTTGCAGGACCTTCTTCTGAGGATTTGGGAATCACCTTTAAAGGTTCCTGCGCCTTCTACAGCCATGAATGTTCTGTACCAGGTGCCTCCCTCTCCGGGGTTTCAGAAAGACCAACTTCCGCATCATTCCATTGTAGTGGAATCAGCAATGAGGAAGGTCAGAAGTAAGAAGAAGCATTCTTCTTTCCCACCAGGTCGTGCATCTAAAGCACTTGATGCCTTTGGACGTCAGACCTTCCAAACTTCTATGTTGGCTTCAAGAATTATTTTATATATTTTTTATATGAGTCTCACGCTTCAGGAGGTCACAGAGAAGTTATCTCTTTTGTCTCCCTTTTTGTCGGAACCTAAGGCCTCTGACTATTCCTTGCTTATTAATCATAGCAGGAATATCTCTTGGTTTCTTTCCCGGGCTTCTCTAGACTCTTTTGAGTCTGTTAGCAGGTCCTCTGCTATTGCCATTGGAGCACGCCGTACAGCGTGGCTGCAGGCTTCAGACTTGAGCAGATGGGCGCAACACACACTGGGTAATTCTCTTTGTACTGGAGAGCATCTCTTCAATAAAGAGGCTTTACGTCAGGTTGCTCATTGCTCCACTGACTTCCCTGGTTCTGGAAAACATCCTAAGCCTTCTTTTTCCCCAGGACGTAGGCAATGTCCTACCAAACTGTCTATCCCGAAGAAGAGAAAATTTCATCCTTCTTCTACCCATCCTCCCGGTGTACCCAAGCAAGGGACATCTCATCCTAGTCTGAAGTCTCCAGACTCTACCCAGTAACCAGCACCCATAGGTTCCTGTGTATTGCACTCTTCAGTTAACTTCTCCTCAGCGGAAGTTTATTCTTCAAACTCTACACTGTTTTTTTCTTTTCCAGTATGCTGTGCTCTTGGGGTATTTTTGTCCATGGGTTACTGAATTCTCCCATTCTATTACAACGAAGGGAGGTTGCAACTATCCCATGATAGTTCTGCCCCATATGGACATTTTTTCCCTCAGCTGACCTTCCATAGGGTAAGCCACTTTCCGACCCTCTCTTTCCAGGGTCTCCCCTGCTTGAGTTGGTGCCATACTGAAACACAGTGTAGACTGTTGTTTTTCCTTCAATGTGTGCTCTGAACACCTCATCAGACAGGAACGGAAATCTTCTCCGCTGTCTTTGTCTGTTTTCTCTCTGTTTTCATACAGGAGAATCCCCCTGTTTGGTTCAGTTGCTGTATGTGCAGGAGTTCCAGTGTTTACCTTAGTGCTCATTGCAAGCTACTTGCAACTAGCTTGCTTAATACTCTTCGCTGCAGCTTATCTTCTTCTAACCATATCTTTTCCTAGGATATGGCAACACACCTGACCTCGGTCAGTTTTATCTCTAATTCTCCTGCACAATGCTCTCTGCAATCCTCAGAGAAGCTTTCTGCTATGGGCCCTTGCTACAGAGCATTGAACTCTGTCTCTGAGGGTCTTTCATATCCAGCGGACAAGTTTTTTTTTTCTACGTGTGTGTCCACGGGGTTTCCAATCTGACCGGAATATACTCCTGTTCCTTCCAGCTTGGCATTATGCTTCTACTCCGCTTGGACAACGCATACTCTTTACCGTACGTGATACCCCTGAACCCCTTGGCTGGGTCACTTGGTATCTTCGTCTCTGCGTTCTTCTTGTCCTTCAGACATATCAGAGTCCTAAGGTACTGCTGAGGTACTCTTACCAGACTGCTGTTATCCTCTGGTTTTCACACAACCATGCTGGTTCTTCCACTGACCTACAGAAATAGATCCTCTATATTTCTTCAGGTGGATTTCACCCCCTATTATGGGATGGATTTTTTTCCCTTCACATTCCCCATGTGAATGTTTCTGTGGCTCAGTTGCAGGCATGCATTCTTAAAATTGTTTTTCCTGTGCATACATGGTTTTGTACCCTGGGTGGGCATCAGCCATCCCGCCTCTATCTGTACATATGTCTATCTGCATTTCTATATGTAGATTTATATGTATCACACTTGTCTAGACATATATCTTCTCATACGTATAGATATGTATGTCTTCCTTATATATATACTTATATATATAGGTATGCGCATATTGGGAGATGTCCATAGCGCCCTATGTCTAACCTATCTCCCTGACTGTTGGTGCTTAGGTTTTTATTTTCTTATGGGGTCCAGACAGTCAACTTGCCTATTATAATACGGCTCAGTAACTGGGTCTGGTTATACTAACAATTACTGCTGTGACGTCAACAGCTTCTATTTTTGTTATGCATTTCTTTTTCTATGCAGTCTCAAACTTCAATGTCTTCCTATCTCCTACCAGCTAGGAAAGGCAGTGTACATTTTCAGTATTCCTGCGTACACTTCTGTTCTCCTTGGGAATGGGGCTTTTTTCCATACCCTCTCTTCCCCTCCGGACTGGGCTACTTTCCAGATCGGTCAGTTTTCTTTTGTTAGTCCTCAATGTTTATGACTCTGTACCTACCAGAGTTCTCAGCTTCTCCCATAAAGCTTTTCATTGGAGGCCTGCCGATCTTCTCCTGCCCCGGTTGACACCTGGGTCACCTGCCCATTCCAGATTGGAACTTCTTCCTCACTGCAGTGGAGTTACCTTGAAGATTCCGCTACTGGATCTCCTGTCTACTTCCTACAATCCAGTAGGTAAGCTTTGTATTGTGCTAGTTCATTAAATATCTACTGCTACTTGACATACATTCTAAAGACTCTCTTTCCCTGTAGTCTTTAGATTCGCTGTTCCTCTGCAGCTCTGCTTTATTCAACTCCTACCCCCCATCCCCCAGGGGATGCCGGAGATCCAGGTTGGGATATGCCACCCTGTTCCAGGGATACGCATTTTATGGGATCTCCCCTGGCACCCGCAGCTAGGGAGTCCCCATATGTGAAGACTCATTCCTGCTTGTTCCTGGAGATAGCACAGTTACTTACCTGTAACAGGTGATCTCTGGAACAGCAGGAATTAGTCTTCACAACCCACCCACCTCCCCTAGGAGTTGTATCTATTTCCTTTCCTCTTGCTCTCCTTCTGTCTCAGCTATGAAACTCAACTGAGGAGAAGCAGTGGGAAAGGCGGGAAGTCACCGCGCAGGCGCGAGGGATGCTCCCAAAGGCTTCTGATTGGGTGCTGGGGAGCATTTCCGTGCGGGCTCTGTCGGCGCCGACGTACCCATATGTGAAGACTAATTCCTGCTGTTCCGGAGATCACCTGTTACAGGTAAGTAACTGTGCTTTATCCCTGGGATCGGTGGGAGGAAAAGAAGACTTTGTAAAAGCTGGCTTGCTACACAATGCCCTGAGCTGTGCTTCTAAGGTAAAGTCCTACCAATTTCCTGGGTGATTCACACAGCCCTTCCAAATTGCGCCTTTGATCTGTTGGAGCACATGGTCTCCACAATACATGTCACACCACTGGCCCGTCTCCATATGTGCCAAACACAATTGTCTTTGTGCACCCAATGGCGTTAAGTCACAGGCTGCATCAAGGACAGGGTGGCGGTCACCACGCCTCATGCCCTCTCTCTGCACTTGTGGCTCCAGCAGCAGAACCTACTCAAGGGTCTTCCCTTTAAGTCCCCCCACCTCACGGGACGCTGATTACAGAAGCATCCAAACTAGCTGGGAGTGCATTTCAATGGCCTGCAAATGCAGGGCCTCTGGTCGCAGCAGGAAATCCTGCATCAGATCTCTTTCTGGAACCCCAAGCCATTGAAAATGCCCTCCAGGCCCTCAGACTGCAGTTGACTGATAAGATTGTCTGTCTGAATGAGGACAATCAGGTAATGATGTTCTATCTCCAGGAACAAGCAGGAATGTAGACTTCACATATGGGTATCGTCGGTACCGACGGAGCCTGCATGGGAACGCTCCCCAGCGTCCAATTAGAAAGCTTTTGGGAGCATCCCACAGCGCCTGTGTGTGCTGCCTTCCCACCTTTCCAAACTGCCTCTCTCCAGTTCTTCGTTTTCCGCGGAGCCGGCAGGTCATGTTCCTGTCACCGCAGAAAACTTTCCTTATTGCCCTTCTTTTTTGTGGTCGTGTCTGCCTTTCTCGATGCTTTACCGGTACCGCCGGTTCTTCTTTCTTTCTTTCTTTTCTTTAAAAAAAAAAAAATATATATATACTTAATACTTTTTTTCCCATTTTTTCCAGGTGCACGCACCATTTTGGGCCTTAGGCCCAAACTTTTTTCCACAATGGAAAAACTCGCTTCGGGTTCTATAAAGTGCACCAAGTGTGGCGGTACCATCTCCGTCACCGACACTCATGACTGGTGTCTTAAATGTTTAGGTCCTGACCACTCCATCACAGAATATATGGCCTGTGCCATGATGTCCAAGAGAGGTCGACAGAACCAAGCTGCCAAGCTCAGTACCCTGTTTCCCTCTGATGCAGCCTCGGTGGCATCGACGTCTTCCAGGGCTTCATCTTCCTCCCGTGGATCTCAGGTAACTAAACATAAGTCTAGCTGGTCCTCAAAGGGTAGATTTCCCTCTAAGCATCGAGATGCCTCTGGCGTTGTCCTTGAGGATTCTGCACCGGCTAAATTGCCCCGGCAGGAGGCTTCGGCTTCCAAAGCATTATCGGGGCTCCAGGACATTCTCGAGGCCTCGACCTCGGCAGAACTACTGGTGCCATGCTCTGGGGTACCGGCTGTTTTCTCCGGTACCGACACCCAGTCATCGGCAGCGTCGATAGACCAGAGGTTCCTGGCTATTGAACGCAGTCTGGCGGCTCTCCTTGCGGCATCGACACCCTCGGAACTGCGTCAGACAGTTCAACCGGTATCGGCATCGACTCCGGCACCGGTGTCGATACCGATACTGACAGCATCGACATCGACATTGGTGTCCGCATTGCCGGCACCCAGTCATGCGATGCCTTCCGGTACCGATACACCAGTACCGATTCCCCCCGGTACCGACTTCGGTTGGTACGGGTATCGGGCTCTTCAAGAGCATCCAGACAGAAGTTACTTCGAGTCCTCAGAGGAATCAGAGGATTCTGACAGTTCTGTCGATGCGGGAATACTTCTCCCAGAGGAGCCTTACTCCCCTAAACGCAGGATGTCTCCTCCAGAGGACATTTCCTTTCAGGATTTCATCAGGGAGGTGGCTCGAGGTCTGTCCATTACTGTGGCTCCTGAAACAGAGCCCAGAGCAAAGGAGTTGGAAATTTTACAATATCCCAAGGCTCCTAAGGAGGCAGCTACTTTGCCCATCCATGAGATCTTGTATGATCTCATGCTAAGAATGTGGGAGACGCCTCTTACCACCTCTCCTCATTCTCGTAGACTGGATACTATGCATCGAGTCCCTCCTTGTCCTGGTTTCCAGAAAACTCAGCTTCCTCACCACTCTATTGTAGTGGAATCAGCTATGAGAAGGATCAGGAGTGCAAAGAGGCATGCCTCTAATCCTCCAGGACGTGAGTGCAGAACTTTAGATGCTTTTGGACGTCGTATCTTCCATGCTTTCTGCCAGGATCAGTTCCTATATTTTATATAAGGGAATGTTCCTGAAGGAAGTCACAGGAGATTTAGAGGCTTTGAGCCCTCTTCTTCCTGAGGATAGAAGGCCGGACTTTCTCACATTGGTCAAACATGCCCAGGATGTTTCTAAATTAGTCAACCGTGCAGCTTTTGACTGTTTTGAGTGCATAAGCAGAACCTCTGCCATTGCCTTAGGTGCACGTAGAATTGCTTGGCTCCAGGCATCTGATCTGGAGCTCTGGGTACAAGACGAACTAGGAAATTTTCCTTGTACTGGTGAGAATCTGTTTGGCAAAGATTGGCAAGAAAAAGCCAGTGAGTTGGATGCTGACAACTCCACCTTGGATAGATTATCCAAGGCCACAGCTGATCCTGCAAGAAAGAAATCTTTCAAGAAACCATTCTTTTCCAAAAAGAAAAGGTTTTATCGTGCTTATTCTCAGCAGGGACGTTCTGCAGGTCAACCTGTCCGGAAAGGTCAGCAACCACCCAAAGGAAAGCAAAGACTGCTAAGCCTCAACGGTCCCAGCAGTCTCAGCCTCCACAAGGCCTTTGACTTTCAGCTAGAGAACTTAGCCTTCCTGGCTCTCAATGGACCAGAGCCTTCCACCATTCCAGGAAGGTTGTGTCACTTTGCCCCCAGTTGGGGGTAGATAACAGCAGAGCACTAGACACTTTCCATCATAAAAGAGGGGTACAAGCTTCATTTTTTGAGCATGCCCCCTCCCACAATGATAAGACAGTTCAACTCTCACACCTCTCTCATCAACCTGTTAGATCAAGAGGTCACCATGCTTCTTGCCCAAGGGGCAATAGAAGAAGTACCCATCCATCAACAGGGTATAGGGTTTTACTCCCCCTGTTTCCTTATCCCAAAGAAAACAGGGGGATACAGACCTATCTTGGACCTCAAAGAATTGAACAAATTCCCGTTCAAAGAGAAATTTAAAAATGATTTCTCTAGGAGCTCTGCTGCGATACCTTCAGAGTCAGGACTGGCTTTGTTCTCTAGATCTCAAGGATGCGTACACCCATGTTCTCATCCATCCAACTCACAGAAAGTTCCTTCGGTTCCTTTTTCAAGGAAAGCACTTCCAATACAGGGTGCTTTCTTTTGGCCTGGCCTCAGCACCAAGAGTATTCACGAAATGCATAGCTGTGGTAGCAGTATTTCTCTGCACTCTAGGAATATTCGTCTTCCCCTACTTAGACGACTGGCTCATTCGAGCCCCAACAGAGTCAGAGGCCAGGACTTCTCTGTCCTGCACAATGTGTATCCTTCAGTATTTGGGTCTGGTCATAAACATCCCAAAATCCAGTCTAACTCCCACTCAGTCTCTAGAGTTAATAGGAGCTTTGTTGGATACCAGAAAAGCAAGGGCCTATCTCCCCCAGGCCCGTTGCCTTCGCATGGTGCAGTTAGCTTCTCGGGCAGTGCTAAAGCCTCATCTCACTGCCCGAGAAATGCTACAATTACTACCGTGCATGTGGTTCCCTATGCTCGCCTCCATATGAGAGCAACCCAGTGGACTTTATCCACTCAGTGGACCCAGGCATCAGGATGCCTGTCAGACAAAATAGCAAACACAAATCGCCTTATTTTGTCTCTCCAATGGTGGAAATCCACTCAAAACCTGTTGCTGGGGTCCCCATTTCAACGACCCTTACCCCAGGCAACTCTCACAACAGATGCTTCTCCGATGGGTTGGGGAGCTCATCTGCAAGACCTCTCCACCCAAGGCACCTGGCCTCCAAAGGAGACTCATCTACATATCAATCTCCTGGAGCTCAGAGCAATCTTCTTTGCTCTTCGAGTGTTCCACACCCTGCTCAGCTCCAAGACAGTCCTCATTCATATGGACCATCAAGTAGCCATGTTCTACGTGAACAAGCAGGAGGGAACAGGCTCTCTGTCGCTTGGCAACGAAGCTTTGCGACTATGGGCCTTCGCCAGAGAGCATCAGATTCATCTCCTGGCAGTGTATCTTCCAGGCATACAAAACTCTTGGGCAGACAGACTCAGTCGAGTTCTGCTTCCACATGAGTGGTCTCTGCATGCAGACCAGGTGGGCAAGATTTTTCAAGTTTGGGGAACCCTGGACATAGATCTCTTTGCAAGTCTGTGGAATGCCAATCTTCCCCGGTTCTGTTCCAGAATTCCAGCTCAGGGAGCTCAGGCCAAGGATGCTTTCCTCCTTTACTGGGATCAAGACTTCCTGTATGCCTTTCCACCCATTCCCCTAATTCCCAAAACCCTGTTCAAGCTTCAGAGAGACAGAGGCCATATGATCCTCATAGCTCCATTGGCCACGGCAAGTGTGGTACCCTCTGCTTCTACATCTCTCTCAAGCTCCTTCCCTGGAGTTAGGGTCTGCTCCAGATCTCCTATCTCAGGAGGACGGAATGTTATGGCATCCCAATCCCCAGTCTCTGCATCTCAGGGCTTGGTTGCTGAAGGCCTAGATCTCCATGATCTTAACCTCCCTCAGCAGGTAAAGGATATCCTTTATGCTTCCAGGAAGCCTTCCACAAGACGCTCTTATGCTTTCAAGTGGAAAAGGTTTACCATATGGTGTTCGCAGAAGGGTCTTAACCCCCTTGCGGTACCTCTGGAATCATTGCTGGAGTATCTCCTTCATTTGTCCAATGCAGGACTTAAGACTAACTCAGCGAGGGTCCATTTGAGTACCATTGCAGCTTCTTTCAAGCCCCTAAATGGACAACCTATTTCCTCCCATCCTCTTATAGCAAGATTTATGAGAGGCCTTCTTCTTACTAAACCTCCCATTAGGCCACCACCGGTGGCATGGGACTTAAACCTGGTTCTTGGTCAGCTCATGAAGCCACTTTTCAAACCCTTAGCTACTACCTCATTGAAATTCCTTTCTTGGAAAGTTATCTTTCTCATTGCAATCACATCAGCACGTCGCATCGGTGAGTTGCAAGCACTAGTGGCTGATCCATCTTATACAAGGTTCCATCATGACAAGGTAGTCCTTAGGACTCATCCACACTTTATGCTAAAGGTGATCTCGCCTTTTCATCTTAACCAAGCGGTCTACCTGCCTGTGTTCTTTCCAAGGCCTCATGCATCAAATGCAGAAAGGAATCTTCATACTTTGGACTGTAAAAGAGCTTTAGCCTTTTACTTACAAAGAACACAGCAACATAGAAAGTCCTCTCAGCTCTTTGTTGCTTTTGATCCTTCTCATTTAGGACTTCTAGTCCCCAAGAGAACACTGTCTAACTGGATTGCTCAGTGTATTTCCTTTGCCTATCAGAGTAAGAATCTTCCTCTGGAGGGCCATGTCACAGCTCACAATGTGAGAGCCATGGCAGCTTCAATGGCTCATCTGCACTCTGTGTCTATCGACGACATCTGTCGAGCAGCTACTTGGGCCTCAGTTCATACCTTCACAGCCCATTACTGCTTGGACAAGGACTCCCTCCGGGATGCCTTGTTTGGTCAGGCTGTTCTCCAACACCTGTTCCATACCTAATCAACTCCTACCCACCATCCAGAGATCCATGGGGGGAAGTGGAGCCCTTTCACAAGGGCACACAACTTCTGGGGTCTCTCCCTGGCATCTAAAGCTAAGGAGTCCCCATATGTGAAGACTACATTCCTGCTTGTTCCTGGAGATAGCATAGTTACTCACCTGTAACAGGTGATCTCCGGGAACAGCAGGAATTTATTTATTTATTTTAGCTTTTCTATACCGCGCTATTTGACATCAGGGCGGTTTACAGTTAGCAATTTTGCACAGGACAGGGGGAGATGCCTTGTGCTTACATCGAACAGGACATAATAACTTGGATTAATAACATTGAACTATTTACATCTAGTAAATATTTACATTTAGTCTTCACAACCCACCCACCTCCCCTAGGAGTTGTATCTCTCTATCTCTTTCTCTTTCCCTCTCTCTCTCTCTCAGCTTTAAAACTCAAGTGGAGAGAGGCAGTTGGGAAAGGCGAGAAGGCAGCACACAAGTGCTGTGGGATGCCCCCAAAAGCTTTCTAATTGGACGCTGGGGAGCGTTCCTGCGCAGGCTCCATCGGTACCGACGATACCCATATATGAAGACTAAATTCCTGCTGTTCCCGGAGATCACCTGTTACAGGTGAGTAACTATGCTATATTAACAAGCAGGGTGGCACAGGGTTGTACTTGCTCTGTTGGGAGGCGGCGTGGATATGGCAGTTCTCAGCCACCCATGACATGGACCTTAGAGCAACATACTTATCGAAAGAGCTCAGTGCATTCGCAGACCATCTCAGCAGGGTCCTTCAGCCACATGAATGGATCTTCAACAAGACGATAGTGACTCGCATCTTCCAGAAGTGAAGCAGGCCGGAAATTGACCTGTTTGCTGCCCCACACAATGCCCAGATGACTTGCTTCTGCTCCAGAATAGCATCCAGCAACCGACTGGCTCTCAATGCATTTCTCCTGAACTGGAGCACTGAGCCGCTTTATGCTTGCCCCCCGATTCCGCTGGTTGCGAAGACCTTATTCAAGCTTCAGGCTGACAGGGGCACCATTATTTTAATTGCCCCATACTTGCCTGGGAGCCATGTTTCCCCTACTGCTCCGGCTCTCCGAGCACGAGCGGTTAGGCTGTGCCTTGGACAATATATTCCAGGATGAGAGGACCTTGCTTCACCCCACTGTCTGGTCCCTAGCCCTCACCCCACTGTCTGGTCCCTAGCCCTCACAGCGTGGATGTTGAGCAGTTCTCTCAGAACTCATTTTTCAGATGGAAATTAAGAACATCTTTCTAGCATCTCGCAAAGACTCTTCACGCCGGTCCTACTCCTTCAAATTGTCAATGCTTCTAGGTCTGGTGTGCTGAAAGGAACTTGGAACCCTTCTCTTGCACTGTTGAGGTATTGTTCACGTATTTCCTGCATCTCAGTGACTCGGTCTTAAATCCAGCTCCATCCGAGCTTTTGAAGCATACCATCATTGGTTGGGTAGTAAGCAAATCTCCACACAGCCACCGGTGACCTGCTTCATGCGGGGCCGCCTCCTTTCTAAGCCTTTGTTCAAGCCCTCTCCAGTAGCATGGGATCTCAGTGGTGGTGCTGGAGCAACTCCTCTTGGGCCCCCTTTGAGCCATTGGCCTCCTGTCTGCTTAAATTCTTCACCTGGAAGGTGGTTTTTCTAGTGGCAGTCACCTCTGCCTGCCGTATTAATGAGGTGCCAGCCTTGGTGTGGCGCATGCGCCCTACACCAGATTTCATCATAACAGGATGGTCCTGTGCACACACCCATGGTTCCTACCCAAGATGGTTTCTGCCTTCCATCTTAACCAGTCTGTGGTTCTCCCCACTTTCTTTCCCCACCCTCATACCAACAGGGCGGAGGCCGCGTCGCACACACTGGATTGTAAATGGGCCTTGGCTTTCTGCCTTGAAAGGACAAAGACTTATCGGCGATCTACTCAGCAGTTCATCTCTTTTGATCCTAACAGGCTAGGTGTAGCTGTCTCCAAGCAAACGATGTCCCTCTGGGTAGCAGACTACATTTCCTTCATTTACACGCAAGCTGGATTAACCCTTGAATGTCATGTCACCGCCCATAATGTCTGTGCTATGGCCGCTTGGTGGCAAGCGTGCGCTTGGTCTCCAAATTTGCAGGGCTGCTAAGTGGTCCTCGGGCCACACCTTTATAGCCCACTACTGTCTGGAGGGAGATTCTGGCACGAAAGTAACTTCAGCCAAGCCATACTTTGGCATCTGTTTAGGACTTAGGCTCAACTCCTCCCACCGACTCTTCTGTCTGTCCAGGCCTACCGTAAAGCGTCTTACTGATGTTGATGTCTGCCATGAACACTGAGTTGGCAAGTCACTTAGAGGGACTACTCATGCTGTTCTGATTCTTGAGTTGGTTGCCCCATTGGCTTGTTTTGCCAGTTTTTCAGTAGCCTATAGCTAGGAAGTCCCATATGTGAGGACTTCATTCCTGCTTGTTACCGGAGAAAGCATAGTTACTCACCTGTAGGAGTTATTGCCTGGGAACAGCAGGAATAAGTCCTCACAACCCTCCCTCCTATGGAAGGTGGGGAGCATTCCTGTGTGGGTTCTGTCGGTGATGTCATCCATATGTGAGGACTTATTCTTGCTGTTCCCGGAGAATACCTGCTACAGGTGAGTAACTACACTTTCCTGTTTATTAAGATCCCTAAGTCTGTCCTCATATGCTTTATAATGTTTCTGAAACACCTAAATAAGGAGAGCCTCGGAGTGGTGAAGAGACCATCAACTGCCATCTGTTTTGGGGCAGCAGATTCAGAATTCACTGGTATCATTGGCAAAGTGAGGTTGAATCAGGTTCTGTTTGGGTTAAAAGCCCATGAGCCAGAAAAAGTTGGCCTCCTTCACTCCCCCAAAAATGACAGTTTGGCAGAGTTGATGTAAGCATTCTTAAATTACGAACGTCTTTTGAAATATTTCTGGTAGCATTTATTTCCGCACAAAATGGAAACAAGTATGTTAACTTTTTTTTATTGAACTAACTTAATTCCCAAATACTAGACAAGAAATGTATTAACACGTCCTTCCTCAAGTTTAAATAGAATAAGCAGGTGAGAGAAGGAGGTGAGACTAATCTGTGATTCACTGAATTTTTCTGTCAGATTACAATTGTAGTGTGAATGGAAAAAAGAAGGGGGGGGGGGGGGCGGTGGTAGATTGATACGAAGGTGGCAGCCAGCAGAACTATTTCTGGTAGTGAGTCTCTGGTCTTTCATGTTGGTTCCAAAGTGTTTTATCAATTTAATTTCAAATGTTTTATATCCTGGATAATTCTGAATTTAGTACTTTTATTTATAGTGGGCTGGTTCCAAAAAATGTCCCCATACAGTGATGTTGCTTGCTCTTTGTGACAAGTAATTTTTTAGTGTGTGTATAAGTATAAAGTATTTTTGTCAAATTTTCACCTGCTTTACCAATGTATCATCCTTCTTCACATTTTCTGCATTGAATAAATGTATACTCTATTGATTTTTTTTTCTGGATTAATGGTTGAAACCACTGTTCCCTCTAAGCTGTGCGCGTATGTGCGCGCACATACCTCGCCGAGAGAGCGCACATACTTTACAACAGAGCGCACAAAAATTACGGCTCTGATTCAGATAGAAAACAACACAGACATCTTAAAATTTAAAAGTTATGATTGTAATTACTAGAAATTTCCCGCTTCATTTAGTAATCGTCTATTTTCATTTAATTTGATTAAAATCAATGTGGTGTACATACTGTATTCTGATGTGTAGTCAAATTTTAAAGTATATAACTCTAAGTGTTGTTATGTGGCGCACAAAAATTTAACCTTCCTTCAAAAGTTGAAACATAGAAACATAGAAATATGACAACAGAAAAAGACCACATGGCCTATCTAGTCTGTCCTTCCATAACAACTACAACAGTCCCTTTTTTTCCTTTAGAGATACTCTGTGTTTGTCCCATGCTTTTCTGAAATCAGTTACTGTCCTCATCTCTACCACCTCCACTGGGAGACTATTCCATGGATCCACAACTCTTTCTGTAAAGGAATATTTCCGCATATCACTCCTGAATCTATCCCCCTTCACCCTCATCCCATGTCCCCTCGTAGCAGAACTTGCTTTCAATTGAAAGAGGCTCTCTCCCTGAACATTTATGCCACGGAGGTATTTAAACATCTCAATCATATCACCTCTATCCCGCCTTTCCTCTAAGGTGTACATATTAAGATCCTTAAGTCTGTCCTCATATGCTTTATAATGAAGATCACTAACCATTTTAGTAGCCACCCTCTGCACCGACTCCATCCTGTTCACATCCTTTTGAAGGTGTGGTCTCCAGAATTGCACACTATACTCCAAATGAGGTCGCACCAAAGACTTATACAGAGGCACTATCACCTCCTTTTTTCTGCTAGCCATTCCTCTCCGTATGCACCCAAGCATCCTTTTAGCTTTTGCCATCGCTTTTTCTACCTGTTTAGCTACTTTAAGCTGTTTAGCTACTTTAAGATCATCAGACAACCACGCGTATGTCCCGCTCTTCTTTAGTGGACAAAAGTACTTCACCCCCTATACTATATTGCTCCCTTGGATTGCTGCAGCCCAAATGCATGACCTTACATATTTTAACATTAAATCCCAGCTGCCAAATTCTAGACCATTCTTCAAGCTTAGCTAGATCCCTCCTCATGTTCTCTACACCTTCCTGGGTGTCTACTCTATTGCAGATTTTGGTATCATCCGCAAAAAGGCAAACCTTACCAGACAGCCCTTCCGCTATATCACTAACAAAGATGTTAAAAAGAATCGGACCAAGGACAGATCCCTGGGGCACACCACTGGTAACATCCTTCTCCTCAGAGTGAGATCCATTTACCTGTACTCTGTCGCCTCCCACCCAACACATTTCTAACCCAAGCAGTAACTTTAGGGTCCATCCCTAGGGTGCTCAGTTTATTTTTAAGTCGCCTGTGAGGAACAGTGTCAAAGGCTTTACTGAAATCTAAATACACCACATCTAGGGCTCTCTCTTGGTCCAACTCCCTGGTCACCCAGTCAAAGAAATCAATCAGATTTATCTGACAAGACCTGCCTCTGGTGAATCCATGCTGCTTCGGATCCTGTAATCTGCTGGACTCCAGAAACCTTATTATTTTTTCTTTTCAGCAGCGTTTCCAATAATTTACTCACCACCAAAGTTAAACTAACAGGTCTGTAGTTTTCAATCACATCCTTACTTCCGCTTTTGTGTAAAGGCACCACATGAGCCTCTCTCCAGTCCTTTGGCACCACTCCCAAATCCAATGAGGTATTGAAAAGGTCAGTCAGTGGAGCTGCTAGAACGTCCCCAAGTTCCCTCAGTATTCTAGGGGGTATCCCATCCGGTCCCATCGCTTTGTCTACTTTAAGTTGAGCTAGTTTCTCACGAACATAGTCTTCTGAAAATTGTTCAAGATGTCTCTTGCTTCTGTTCCTGTTTGTGGGTGTTTTTTGAGGTCCTGGTCCTGGTTCTTTATCTGTGAACACAGAAATATTTGTTAAGCAATTCCGCTTTAACCTCATCAGCTTCTACATATTTCTCCCCTTCACCCTTAAGTCTGACAATAACACTTTTGCCCTTCCTCTTCTCACAAACATATCTGAAAAATGTCTTATCCCCCCCCCCCCTTTTATTGTATTGGCTATTTCCTCCTCTTTTTGAATCTTTGCTTTCCTGACTACTTTGCTAGCTTCTCTAAGTTTTTCCAAATATAGATATCTGTCTTCCTCTCTCTGTGATCTCTTGTATTTCATTTATTTATTTACATTCTCTTATATACCGCGCTATTCTGCATCAGTTCGGTTTACATTGAACAAACTAAAATTACATTGAACAGGGCATTATAACTTGGAGATAACTATTTTACAGGGAACATGGGCTATTGAGGGTTAAGTGGCTTGCCCAAGACCACAAGGAGCACCAGTGGGACTAGAAACCCCAGTCCTTCCGGCCCAAGGTTGCTGTCCTCTAGTGGGATTTGAACCCCTGACCTTCCGGCCTGAAGTACCGTGCCCCAACCACTAGGCCACTCCTCCACTCCATTTCATGAAGTCTTCCCTCTTTTTCTTCACTTTTTCAGCTACTTCTTTCGAAAGCCATAGCGGTCTCCCTTTCCTTTTACCTTTATTTACCATTTTTTTTTTTCAAAACTTTATTTATAACCATCAAACATAAACAGCAAGTACACAACTGATAACAGTCGCTCCCTAGGGTGGACTCCGATCCCCAGGGGGCGGAACACATGGATGGTTACAGGGTTTTTGAAAGATTGCCCCATTCGCCCTCCCCCGCCCAGCCTCCCCCTAAGAAACCCCTCCCCCCACCGCCCCCAAGCATTACCAACAGGACCAGTGTGTACACCATTACGAAGCAGCAATTAGTCTCCCCATACAGGTAAGTCCATCAACAGCCTAGTTGCAGGATTACATTACGAGTCCGAGGACTCAGATTTTGAATATAGGGCTCCCACAGTAGCCAGAAAGTGGCCCATCGCTTAACATGGCCTCGAGCAGCCCTACACTCCAGGAGCATGAGTTGGTGGAAGGAGTTCCGCCACTCCTAAAAGGAGGGAGGGTGGCCGTCCCTCCACCCACGTAGAATTGGCCCTTTACCCACCAGACATGCCTTCCGCACCAGCCAGCGGCTCCATTTCCCCTTCGGAGTGGTAAGGCCCATGAGGTCTAGAACGATCAAGGCAGCGTTCCAGTCAACAGGTTGTCCAAGGAGGTCGGCCATAAATAAGGCGATTCTCTGCCAATAGGGGCGTATCCGTCGGCATCCCCACCACATATGGTACAGTGTCGCCATAGGCTCTGCACACCTCGGGCAGCTACCATCCGTAGTCAAGTGGCAGCGAAGGGCCCGCCGCGGGGAGAAATGAACCCGAGTCAAGCACTTAAGCTGGATTTCCCGCCAGCGGGCGCCATCCGCCAGGCTCGCCACTCTCCGAAGGGCCACCAGAATCGTGTCAGGGGGGATCTCCCGACCCATTTCCGCCCCCCAAGCCCGTTCCACACCGCGGTAGTCCAGCTGCGGTCGAAACTGCTCCAACCTGAGGTGAAAGGTCCGAATAGACGGCCTTTCGGCTTCAGTGAAACCAAAGAATGCTATTATCTGGGCCGAGCGATCGCTACATAGTTCCGTCCTCGAAAGGGAAGCCACGTAGTGGGCCACTTGCATGTATGCAAAAAACTGCAGGGGCCCCAACTCATACTCGCGTGTAATGCGAGGAAGGGCTTAGGTTTGCCGGTCAAGTCCACCACATGGCCCAAACTATGTATACCTCTCTCCCCCCATAGACGGAACACGGCGGTTTCGGTGCCCAGGGTGAAATTGGCGTTGCCCCAAATGGGTAGCCAGCTCGACACCTGCCAACGACGACCCCAGTAGGCATTCAATTGCCGCCAAGTCTTACAAACCGGGGCCAATAACACGCTGTCCGCCAAATGCGGGGGCCACCTACGTACCTCCAAATGCAAAAGGGCTCTTAGGGAGTGGGGTGCCACGTATGCCTCCTCAAGGGCCCTAAGGGTATAAAGATCGGTGTCACCTAGCCAGTCCCCCAGGTGACGTGCCTGGCAAGCCAGTGCATAGGCACCAAGATCTGGGAGCCCCCACCCCGCACCTTCCCCACTAGTCGACGATAGGAGATACGAGCTCTCGACCCCCCCCAGAGAAGGCCCCGAAACTCCGCCTCAAAACGCCGAATGTCCCGCCGGAGGATCCAAACAGGGAGGGTCTGTAGCCAGTATAATATCCGCGGCAGAAGGACCAATTTAATCGCCGCGATTCTCCCCATAAGGGACAGGGGGAGAGGCAGCCAGGCCTGCAACTGAGTTCTCACCTTGTTCAACATCCGTCGCAAGTTACTCCCATACAGTTGACCCGGCTGACAGGACAGTACAATCCCCAGGTATATGAACTGGCGCTCAGCCCATCGAAGGGGGAACTCACCCAACCAGCTGCTCCGGAGTCGGCCAGATACATCCAGGGCTTCAGATTTATCCCTATTAATACTAAACCCCGCAAACTGCCCAAAGGCTCGAAACTCCTTCAAAAGAAGAGACAGGGAGTCCCCAGGGGAAAGCAAGTGCACCAATAAATCGTCGGCAAAGGCTGAAATCTTAAATTCTTGATTACCAATGCCTACTCCCTGAATGGTTCGCATACCCGCCACTCGCCGCAGGAGAGGATCCAGCGAAAGAACAAAAAGGAGAGGAGAGAGGGGGCAGCCCTGGCGAGTCCCTCTCTGCAGCGGAAAGTTCTCTGATAATACCCCATTACAAAGTATCGCTGCAGTCGGATTGGCATACAAACTCGCGACCATGTTACAAAACAGTGGCCCTATACCCTATTGTGGGAGGATAAATCTCAGATATTGCCAGTCCACCCTGTCGAAGGCTTTTTCTGCATCGACGCTAACCAATAGAGAGGACAGATGTCTATGCTGGACCCACTCTAAGGACGCGATGATCTTGCGTAAGTTACGGACCGCATATCGCCCCTTAACGAAACCGACTTGTGACTCGTGAACCAGCTGCCCCAAAAAATCCGCCAGGCGATCTGCCAAGATCTTAGCCATTAATTTGAGGTCGAAATTAAGTAGGGAAATAGGACGATACGAGGCCGCAGAAAGAGGGTCCTTTGCCGGTTTGGGGATAAGGACAATATGAGCATGGTTAGCCCCCCACCGAAAATAACCCTGCTGTGCTCTCCGGTTATGTACAGCGGCCAACGTTGGGGAAATCTGTTCATTAAGAATTTTATAGAGTTCGGCGCCCAGGCCATCGGATCCAGGGGATTTGTAGCAACTGGCTTTTGATATAGCCCCTTGCAGCTCAGCCACCGTAATCGGCCGGTCCAACTGTGCTCTTTGCTCTATTGATAGGCGGGGCAGGTCCAGTCCCCTCACATAATCCGCCATCTGCGTGAGGGAGGTCGCCTCCGCAGCATAGAGTTTCTGAAAAAAGGAGCGAAAAATACGCACTATCTCCGGGCTCTCCCTATGTAAGGTCCCCAAATCATCTCGCAAGGCTGGTACCAGTTTGGAACCCCTGGGCCCGCGAAGGCACCGAGCCAATAACTTCCCGGGCTTGTCCCCATAACGGTACAATTGATAGCGATAATATAATACTGACTTCTTAGCCCGCTGGTGTAGAAGTTCGTTTAATTCCATTTGAGAGTCCCACAACTGCTTTTTAAGCCCTGCAGTGGGAGTTTGGGCCCATCGACGTCTCAGCTTCGTCACCAATCTCTCTAAGTCCATGATACGTTCGGCCCTCAATCTTCTTTTCCTGGCAAGGAACCCAATTATATCTCCCCGCAGTACGACTTTCGCCGTTTCCCAGAACAGCTCTGGGTCATCCTGATGACCCCTATGATCAGCTTCAAATTCCTGCCACCGCCTCCGAATAAAGGAACGAAATTGCGCATCTCGATAGAGTTCCAGTGGAAAACGCCATTGAAAGGCTCGAGGAGTATTCCCACTCCAAAAGACCTCCAGCCAAACAAAGGCATGATCGGATATCTCTACGGGTCCTATCTGGGCATCCCCGACGTTGGAAAACAGCCCGGCAGACAGCAACAGATAGTCTATACGTGCGCTAGTGCCATGAGGAGGAGGAGGGAGAGGGAGGGAGTGGGAGGAGGAGCAGAGGCACTATCAAAGCAACCTGCCTCCGGCAGGCCCGCGCCTGTCGGGCCCGCGCCTGAGGGCCTCGCCAGAGGGCCCTTAGGCGTGGCCCTTTGGCAGTGGCCTTCGGCAAGAGCACAAACAAGACTCAGGAGCGTCCACCATCTTTGACACGAACCGGAAGATAGTCGCAACGGCGTCTTGAGATTCAAACTTTCCGTCTGTCCACTACCTACATATATGCTACAATCTCGACGGGACATCCAGCCATCCGGGAGAGCTCCCCAGTCGGGGTAGAGCTAAAGTGAGTGTGTTCCCGCTCCTGCAGCTCCGGCCCAATCTGGGCCGTGGGAGGTCCCTGCGGCTCATAATCTACAAGCAATTGAATACCAGCCTTCCAACAATCTTTTCACTCTCACATCAAATCATCGTCTGCAAGCCCACCCAAGATCAAGCAGCTGGAGCTCCCTTAGGGTTGAGCTCGCTCCCTCTCTCAACTGAGACCTACATAATTGCAGCAAGTATATTACACAGAACCAAGCTAACCTGAACTGAATTCTTGCACACTCATTCATTTTAAAGTCATGTATACTGTTGTCAGTAATCATTAAGTATTTCATGAGATATATATCATACACTGCTGTCAGTAGATAGATTTACCGTTGCCGGTATTCTTTAATTACAAACATTGTTTTGAGTAGCCAGACATACTGTTGTCAGTACCCCTACCTTCAAATACTGTTCCAGTAGCTAGATATACTGTTGTCAGTACTGTTTAACTGCAATTACTGTTCCAGTAGCTAGATATACTGTTGTCAGTACTCTTTAACTACATTTACTGTTCCATTAGCTAGATATATTGCTGGTACACTGCTATTTTCACCACAGACAAGGTCCCATCACTGTTTCACCTATAAAATCCCAACATCAACAGTCCCCAGGCATTTACAGCCAGCAATATACCACTCTTCGAACACACAATGTCCCCTCTAAGGATACACACATTAGTAACCCTCACCATTACGTACCTCCTTACCGCATTAGCCGGTCAATCAAACGCCTTTAATGGTGACCAAAACTACATACCAATATTACGTAATGACTGGAAGAGATGGTCAAACAAAACTCAAACAAACCAAACAAGCTCTACTTATAACCACCACTCACATCTACTTCATGTTGCTCTTCACGTTACCAAAAAATCTCAACCTAAACAACAGTATCAGCCACCTCTGCATTGCGCCCTTATCAACATTAGATCCATTCGCACAAAGTGGCCTTTGATACCCAACCTCATAACAACATATAACCTTGACATTCTGATGATCACAGAAACTTGGCTATCTGACTCTGATAATGTCATTATCAACCAGATGCTACCCCCAGGCTTCTCAATCCACACATGCCATAGGAACCAACAAAGAGGAGGTGGAGTACTCATTATTTCTAAAAACCAACTACAATTTAAGATGGTCAATAGTGTCAGCTCAACACATCTAAACATACTAAACATATCAAACAATGAGCTCTCAATTAACCTCGTATATAGAGCTCCAACAACATCAGCTGATGATCTACCAACGATAGTTGACCGCGCCTGCAACACAGAAAATCCACGACTATCTAATTGGATATTAGGAGATTTCAACCTCCCCTCCCTACATGACTCTCAAACCGCAGCATTTATAGAAGCGATTGACAACCTTGGATACAACCAAATAGTCAAAGTTCCCACTCATACTATGGGAAATACACTCGATCTTATATTCGCTCCACAAGTTTCCACAGCAACCAGTCACAATTACAATCTTTCCGTATTACCAGTACCATGGTCTGACCACAGCCTCATTTTATTCCAAATCCCCAACTCAGCCAACCCCACTAACTCCAAAGCCACTAGTGCCAAGCCAACAACTAGGAGGTTCCGCCCCTTCGACAAAGAGGAAGTACTCAAGAATCTTCTCCCAACTCTACACTCCTCTAAACCTGATCTGGACAGTCTAATCAGTACCTGGAATCAAACTCTCAGAGCCAACTCTCAACCTTCAAACATAACAAGAAAGACTAACCACCGCACACATGTAGCTTGGTATTCCAATGAGCTAAGAACATCCCTCCTCCATCTTCGTAGACTGGAAAAGCGCTGGAGACGATCACGCTCTACTGAAGCCTACACAGTCTACTGCAAATACCTAGAAAAGCATCGTCAGGAAATAGCAGATCGAAGAAAACAATTCCATACTAATCTCCTAAAGCAATCATTGAACAAACATCATGACCTCTTCAACATTGTAAAAACAATGGCAAAGGATCCAACTCCTCAACATACTCAGACAATACACCCACAAGACTATGCCAACTATCTAAAGTCAAAGATGACAAAAACATCCAACATCTGCACTATTGGGTCAACAAACACAGACATGCCATTACAGTCAATCACATTAACCAAATTTAACACATTATCAATAAAAGAAATTGAAAACACTATCACATCAATAAATGCTACCACCGCAGCAAATGATCCATGTCCAGCAGCCTGGGTGAAAGACCTCAGATACGAAGTAAGCTTCTTCTTACATGATATCATTGAACAATCCTTCTCAACTGGAACCTTTCCTCAATGCCTCAAACAAACCTCAATTAGACCACTATTGAAAAACAGCAAATTAGACCCCCTAAAAGTAGAGTCCTACAGGCCTATATCTAGCATCCCTCTCCTAGCTAAAATAATAGAGAAAGTGGTCCAACGTCAAGTACAACAACACATAGATACCGAAGCCCCACTTGACCCTGCACAACATGGCTTTAGAGAAGCTCATGGAGTGGAGACCCTCCTTATCACTTTATTCAACACACTAACCACAGGAATAGATAATATACAACAAGGATTCATCCTCATATTCATGGACATCTCAGCTGCTTTCGATTCAGTAAGTCACCATATACTCATCGATCGCCTGAAGGAGAAAGGAATTCTTGGAGCCGCACTCGACTGGTGCATATCCTATCTAACGAACCGTTGGCAACAAGTACGAATTGGAGAAACAACATCAGAACCATTTCTTCAAGATCAAGGGGTACCACAAGGATCCTCCCTGTCAGCATTATTATTTAATATATACATGCAACCCATCTGTGACCTCATCCGTTCCTTTAACGTTACCTGTTTAGCATATGCAGATGACATTCTCCTATACATGCCGTTCTCCATCAACCACCCTGATTTTACACCATTGACGAACTGCTTCGAATCAGTTGAAGACTGGCTCCTCTCCCAGAATCTGAGAATTAACCACAGCAAGACCGATGTGATGTTTATCACAAAGAACCGAGACTTCACACCTCCTACTACCTTAAAGATAAAAGACAAGGAATTAACAGTAAAACCTACAATACGATACCTAGGTATCACTCTTGACCAGCGCCTCAATATGAAAACCCACATAAAGAACATAACGAAACTAATATACCATAAAATACGCACACTACGTCACTTACGACCCTTACTGGAACCCACAGACTTCAGAACCGTCTACCAAGCCTTGGTAATGCCTCACCTCGACTTCGCAAATGCAATTCTATATGGTCTCCCTCAGTCAATATTGAACCCCCTCCAACTGGCGATGAACACCGCTGCCAGAGTACTTGAAGGAATATCAAAGTCTGATCACATAACTCCTATCCTAAAAAGGCTCCACTGGTTACCAAGCAACGCGAGAATCCACTACAAGATCCTGATCACCACATTCAAGGCCCTAAACAACCAAGCACCAATAACTGTCACCAACCTTATACACTTGCAGACTCTCAATAGATCCAGAAGATCAGCAGCTATAAATACACTAACTATCCCGAAACAAGCTATCAGATACACTAAGGAAACAAATAAGAGAGCCTTCAGTATCCACGCCCCTTCAGCCTGGAATGCCCTACCACCAGAATTGAGAGCTGTAACCAACTTAACACAATTCAGAAAAAGTCTAAAGCATCATCTCTTCTTAAGCTATTTTCCAATCTAATCGTTCACAAGGAAAATACTAATGCCACACTCCCTGACCACGACTACCTCAAATGATAACCAAATGTAACCAATGCATATAGATTACTGTAGATAGTTTTCCTAGTTGATATAGCTTACCTTCTTTATTCCAAGTTCAATAACCCCTGTTATTTGTAAAATGCATAACAGTTATCTGTATGTATATGTTTGTTTCATGTAAACCGCGCTGATGACAATAGTGCGGTATATAAGAGATGTTAAATAAATAAATAAATAAATAAATAAATAAAATGAGCCCGGGAGTGATGCGTGTAATCCCGCTCGGCCGGGTGCAGTAGTCGCCACGAGTCCACCAGCCCCAGCCTGGAGCATAAACGTCGTAATGCCCGAACCGTCGCTATCCTGTCTCTTTGCTCCCCCCTTTTGGAGGTGTCGAGGTCAACATCCATGACCCCATTGAAGTCCCCCCCCCAAAATAACGGGGATCTCCGGCAACGTCTCAATTTTAGAGGCAAGGCGCGCATAGAGGGACAGATCTAGCACATTGGGACAATACACATTGCTGAGAATTACTGGCCTCCCCTCAAGGACTCCCTGCACCAGCACGAATCTGCCCGATGGATCGACCAAGTCCTTCACCACCTCCATCCTTATACGTTTATGTATCAAAAGCGCTACCCCTCCCTTCTTACCAAGGGCCGGGGCCCCCCAGACCTGTCCCACCCACTCCCGGCAGAGTTTACGGTGCTCTTCGGCAGTCTGATGGGTCTCCTGGAGCATAGCGATGTCCGCCCCCTGCCTTGCCAGGGCCTGCAAAATTTTAGCCCGTTTAATCGGGCTGCCCAGGCCACACACATTCCAAGAGATGATCTTAAGCGGCATGTATTACTAGACTTGGCCCAACTGTGTCTATTATGTACCATACAGAATATAGGGAAGACACCCCCCAGCCTGAGGTCCTCCCCCATTTCCCTCCCAATATGATCCTCGCACCTTCTCCTCCTCAACTGGCCCTCTAAGATACAGCTCGCTTTCTCCTCCCCCTCCCCCTTTCTCCCACCCCCCCTCTCTTCCCCCCTAGCCCCCCCTCCTATCCCTCCCCCTCCCCCTCTCCTCACCACTCCCCCTCCCCCTCTCCTCACCACTCCAATTCCTTATTTCTACTACCATCCTCCTCATCTCCTCCAAGTATTCCTAGATGCGTGAGGTACCCCCCCCACCCCTCCATTGTACCAGCTCTGCTACGGGCCGTCCGGGGTCCCCCCCGGCGCTTCCCCCCCTCCAGGCTCATTCCCCCTCCCCACTCCCCCCCCCGCCATACATCCCCAACTACTCATGTCGCCCCCCGCCCGCCTCCCGCATCCAAAGGAAACAGCCAGCATCCCTACTTAAAGGTAGGTTAAGCAGACCCCTTACCCCCCCCCTCCCTCAACCTAGTTACCATCACCATCTCTTTACAGTCCATAGTAGAAAACTCCTGTCTTGTTCCTCACAGCAACGGTCCTCTCCTCCGGCCTTCAGGACTCGGCCGCCACGGCAGCCCTCCGCCGTATCTCCTCCACATAGGGCGTTGCTGCTGTCGCAGACTCAAAAGACCAGCGGGTCCCACCATGAGTGAAGATCAACCGGGCGGGATACTGCACCATAAATTTGATATTGTTATCTATTAGGGTCTGGCACAGGGGACCATACTCTCGTCGTCGCTGTCCCAGGGCCGCTGAGTAATCCTGGACAATACGCAGCCGGACATTGTCCTTTTGAATGGTCCCTCGCTTTCGCGCAGCACGCAAGACCGCTTCTTTCTGTGGGAATCTCAGGAACCGTGCTAAGACCACCCTGGGTCGGCCGTCACTGGTTCTCCTAGGCCCGACCCGGTGCACCCTCTCTATTTGCACTAGGGTGCCTTCGGGGTCGGTCGCCAGGATTTGTTTCACCAGGTCCTCTACGTAGGATTGTAAGTCCCGATCCTCTATGGCATCCGGGATCCCAAGAAATCTCAGATTGTTACGGCGGGACCTGTTTTCAAGGTCATCTAGCTTGGCTTCCTGCCCCTGGAGTAACTTTTTCACCCGGGCCATCTCCTGCTGTAGCTCCAACACATGCTCCTCCGATCTCTCTATCCGGTGCTCCGCCTCCTGCAGTCGGCCGCCCAGGGCCCCCACCGAGGTTTGGATTAGGTCCATGCAGCCCCGCAGGTCCTCGAACTGCGCAGACAGCGCCCCTGCCACGGCCATGGAGATTTCATCCACCATTCCCGCCGTGGCCTTAGCCTCCCCCTTCAGCGGCGAGGATTGCTCCCCCCCCTTGGCGGCAGGGGGGTCTTCTCCTTCTCCACCCGGCGGCCTCCCTTTGCCGCCATCGCTAGAGCCGCTGCAGTGATCTGCACTGGAGGGGGGGTCCCAACCCCCCCGTCCCCTTTACTCACTGTCAGGCGACGAAGGCCCTGGTTGCCTTCCTCCAAGGTGGTGCTGTACAGGCCCCGTCTGAAGTCCCAGGCGCCGCCAATTCTTCTCAGGCTCCCGTGCACTGGAGGTGGGGTGCAGGTCTCGGGCCGCCGCACGCCAGGGGGAGGGCACGTGTCTCAGGCGTCCGTGCGCTGGAGGAAGGGCAGGAGTCTTCAGTTCTTGTGGGCCGAGGGCAGGGGCGGGCAGGACCCAGCCCCCCGAGAGCCAAGGGTAGGGCACTGGTCCCAGGCTTCTGAACGCCCCTATCCGTTGGCCGCAAGGTCCAGGTCTCGGACTCCGGTGCACCGGATGCAGGGCGCTGGGTGCGGGTCACAGGCTTCCACGTGCCGGCGGCAGGGCGCCGGTCAAAGGCTCCAATACGCCGGAGGCAGGGGGTACGGTCCAGGCTCCCATAGGTTCAAGATAAGGCGCAGGTCAAAGGCCCCCGCGTGCCAAAGGCAGGACACAGGTCTCAGTCATCCATGTGCTGAATATGAGGCACTTTCCTGGCTGTTCGGCCCTCAAAGATCTCCCGGGAGGGCTGGCAAAGCAGACGGTGGCCCAGACCGAGGCCCATCAACAGTTCTCGGCCCCCCCCCAGTAGCTGCCGCATCAGCCCCCCTCTCAAGGCCCGCACTATAGACATGCAGGGGGGAGGCGGGGAGAGGCGAAGTGCTCCAGCCGGAGAGCCGCCGCTGCCGCGGGACCCCGCACCACCCGCCGCTGAAATCCTCGATCGGCCGGCTCACCTCTCAGCGCGGCTTCTCCCACGACGCGGTGTCTGCTGCCCGGGTCTAGGCCGCCTCCATATTTCGTCGGGTGGGGGTGATAGGGGAGCACCGGGGCACCATTCCTTGCAGCGGTCCGGTCGGGAGAGCCCGGGGGGGGGGGTGGAGAGCCCCGAAGTCAGCCCCGGCTACAGCTTTCTCTTCGTTGGGGGGGCGAGGGGGCCCAGAGCTCGAGCAGCGTGCGACTGCTCTGGCTCACCGCATCACCGGAAGTCCTTTATTTACCATTTTAACAAAAAGGTTGGTTGCCCTTAAAATATCCCCTTTCAGTTTTTCCACTGTTTTTCTACATCCCCCAGCTGTTCCCATCCCGCTAACGACTCCCTGAGGTATTGGCCCATCTTGACAAAGTTGGTCTTCCTAAAGTCTAAGACCCTTACTTTTGAATGGATTCTAACAGCCCTAGTCCTAATACTGAACCACACCATCTGGTGATCACTGGATGCAAAATGATCATCCACTATAACATCAGAAACACTTTCACCATTGGTAAACACCAAGTCCAGTATGGCACCTTCACGTGTGGGGTCTGTTACCAATTGCTTGAATAGTTCTCCCTGTAGAGAATCCAGGATCTCTTTACTTCTAGATGATACTGCAGCAGGAATGTGCCAATCAACATCTGACATATTGAAATCCCCTATCAGTAGCACTTCAGCTTTCCTAGCAATGCTGCGTATGTCTTCAATTAACTCTCTGTCCACCTCTTCCTCTTGTGAGGGAGGTCTGTATATCACGTCAATGCAGATAGATTTCTCTTTCCCTTTTTCTAGTTTAACCCACAATGCCTCCTCTCTCCCTTTTCAGCTCTGTAATTCCAAAGCTTTAATAGTATTTTTTACATATAGTTCCACTCCTCCTCCCCTTCTTCCTACCCTGTCCTTTCTGAATAAAGTATAGCCAGGTATAATTACATCCCAGTCATGGTTTTCTGTGAACTATGTTTCTGTAACTGCCACTGAATCCAAGTTGGCCACTCCCACCAAAGCTTCAACATCAGGGATCTTATTTCCCATGCTATGGGCATTTATACACACTGCTTTCCATATGTTACCCCTGTTACCCATTTCCATAAAGGTATTTAATGTATCACTTACCTGGAGGCTTTCACTTACCTGGGGGCTTTCTTCACCAATCACCAACGAGTCTAGTTTAAAGCCCTCTTCAGTAGATTAGCCAGTCTGCTACTGAAGACACTTTGACCTTTCTTGGACAGATGGATGTCATCTCTGCTCTGCAACCCTTGGAACAGCATCCCATGGTCTAGAAAACCAAAACGCTCTCGATGACACCATCCACGCAGCCATGCATTCATCTCATGATTCGAGCCTCTTTGCCTTGGCCTTTACCCTCAACAGGGAGGATTGAAGAGAACACCACCTGTGTACCTAACTGCTTCACCCTCTGTCCCAGAGCCATGATGTCACTTTTGATACGCTCAGAGGGATACCTGGCAGTATCATTTGTTCCGACATGGATTAGCAACATTGGGTAATAGTCAACGGGCTTGATGAGTCTTGGCAAACTTTCTGTAACATCTTGGATTTTGGCACCAGGCAGACAGCAAACCTCTCTGAACATCAAGTCTGGTCGGCAGATGGACGCCTCAGTCCCACTCAGAAGAGAGTCACCAACCACCACTACCCTTTGCTTCCTTGTGGTCATTGATTCTGCAACTTTGGGGTACTTGAGCTCTGGTTCTTCCCTTTCCAGAGATGTTTTCACCTCCTCCACTTCCAGGGCTGCATAATGGTTCTCCAACTCAAGGGCTGAACAAGCATAATAAACTAAACTTGACAAATCACAGATGCAGGTCACCATGGCACCAAAGATGTTTGTGCCTTTAATAGTTTTCTTCCAGTCATTACCACTGCTGCCATTGAAGAAGAACTTCCTTCCTTGTCTGCACTGCACTGTTTCAGTGAATTTGAGCCACATAGTGTGGGAACTCCTGCACTGGGCTCACAAGACTTTCAACCTTTCCCAAACATCAACATACACACTATGGGAATTATTTTAGTATTCGTGTTTTGGATGTCTGAAAATGGGCAAAGCACAGAGACATCCCTGAAGCCATTTTGAAAAGTGATTTTGAGGACGTTTAATGCGGAACGGGGGTGTGATGTAGGTGTGTCCAGGGCGTTCCCAAGGATTGGATGTCTTCTCCTAATTTTAGAAATGCTCTGGATATCCTGAGCCACATCAAAGTTTATAACTGTAAAGGCCAAAATAGGCATCAGAAATGTGTCCCTTTTGTCAGCCAACCATCTGGAGAGTGTGGAGAAGGAAATATAGTTTTCAGGGTGACAGCGAACACTGACAGGGACTGAGGGCTCATGCTTTCATTTTGCCATGTGAATGGATGTCTCGCTATGCAGCCTTCCATGAGATGGACGTCCCTGTCCATAGTTTTGTAGTGGGGCGGATCTATGTGGGCGCTGGCACGGGTGTCCATGTTGCGAACATCTGTTTTTAAAACCTGGCCAAAACAGACGTGTGTGGCATTTTTCTGCACATTTTGTCCTGGACATCTCAGATTGCACTGGGATGCCATTTCTAAAATATCACGTCACATCTCACATTGCATAGTGTGGTAGCTTTTCCATTAGGCCAGTGGGGTCCAGCCTACCCTTCAATTGGGCCATAGTTGGCACCACCAGTTTCTTCCATTTGCCTGCAATCTGACACTTGGCAACTACTCTCTCCATCCTTACTTTTCTTTGCCCCTGTGAAATCCCCTGTGGGAGCACTTCAAGAAGATAACAGGGTTTAATTGAAACTTAAACCCTATTAAATCCTTTAGTACCTCATCCATCCCTCCCAAAGAGTCTTTATTTGAGGACATGTCCACGAAATGTACAGAAAGGACTCTGCACCTAAATACTCCTTCCAACATAAATCTGAAATCCCTGAATACAAAAGGCTTTAATCCTGGTTAGGGTCATATACCATCTTCATTCATACTCTGAAGTAATTGATAATGGGCGCTCAGCCTTTCTTAGGTCTCTAAAGACACTCCTAGCAAAGTTACCTCCTATATCTTCTACCTTAACATTTCCTTCTTGGGCATAAAACTGCTCATTAAGTTGGGCAAACTGGGCTCCTATCTCTATGAATATTCACTAAGGAATCTTCCTTCCCCTTTATTTTCTGCACCCTGGTGGACAATACCCTTCCTTTTAATTTTCTTGCCAAAGGCCTACTTGGTTTGTTGCCAGATTTAAAAGAATCAATGTTTCTTAATCAGTGTCCTCCTAAATGATACTGTATTCTTTTTTAAATTTCATTCTCACCTGCTTCAGTTTATAGTTTTATTAATAATTAGATATACCGCTCTTTGCTTTCACATCAGGGTAGTTTACAAAAGTTAAAATGTAAGTGAGGTAGGATAAGTTTTAGCGAATAGTAGATCAAAGATAAGAGGGTAGGTCAGATATTCATGATAATGGCTCTGTCCCAGTGGTCAGGTACAACTATCATTCATCAAATGCCAGTTCGAAAAAGTAGCCAAGTTCTTTCTTACATTTTTTTTCTAAGAAGATTCCATTCAAATGTAAAGTGAGAGGGTGCTCCAAAGAGCCAGGGCCAGAAAGAAAAACTCTGCTTGGTGTGTTGATTCGTGAAGAGTTAAGGATTTAGGCAGAATTACTAATCTGTTTTGACCTAGTGAGTGAAGTGTTCTAGATGGAGATAAGTGGTGGAAATAAGTGTATCCAGTAAGTCAATGGGAAGACCAGTGTAAAAAGCCTTGTGGGCTAATAAAATTATCTTGAATTTATTCTGTAAGAGATGGGAAGCCAGTGGTGGATTGTCTTGGAGCGGAGAAAAACGATCAAATTTCTTTCAGTGCTGCTAGATCCTCATTAGAGGGTTTTCCTTGTGTTATTTTTTCTGTGTACCAGTTTTTTCTGTCTCCTTTAATGCTTTTTGAGCTTGTTCTTTTTTTCTCATCCCCCTGTTTTTAGGACATCTCAAAGCACTCCCAATCCCACTTCTCCCTTATTAATCTATATATATTCTGCTATATTATCTTTAATATCCTGCACAATCATATTGTCCCACAACAGTGAATCATTGAGTCTCTAGAATATCTGCCCCTTCTCTCTCTCTCATACCCCTGTAACTATAACCAGATCAGAGAATGGTCTGAAAAGATATTTCCCACCTTTAACCCAGCCAGCTTAGAAAAAAATGTTCTGGTTTATTAGCATAATCAGTACAAGCATAAACCTTATGAAAATAGGAGTAAAAAGAATAGTTTCTGTGTGTTGGATGCTGTAGCTTCTATATAGCCACTAAATTAAGCAAGCTTAACAGATGCTTCAGACTTCTTCTGTGCCCTACACTGTACTATGCCTCTCCCTCAGAAGAGTCAAGATTATCATCAGTCAGTATATTGAAATCCCCTCTCATAACAATTTCTCCTTGTACAAAATCCCACTTTATATATATCCCCTGCATTGACATACCGGTAGTTTGGGATGGACATGGCAGTGTTCAAAAATATTGTGGGTGTTAATGCTGGATTTTTCCCTCTACTCAACTACCTGTATAAATTCCTTATCCTTTTCCACTTCGCTTAAAACATGAAATCCTTTCTTAATAAGGTAAATAAAGATAGGAAATGAAGGTGTTTGGGTTTAAAGTTGAGATACCAGGGGGAAAAGTCACTTTTATTAATATATACACTCCTAAAGCAAGTGTAAAGCACATAGATACTTTATAGCCATGTTCCACACTGGCCAGGGTTTCAAAAAGGAAATTGTAGAAGGCGTTTCCATTGGAAAATTAGCTTGCAAGTTCATTATTGCCCTTGTAATGTCTTTCTTTTTTTGCTAAAAGATACCAATGCTGTTCACTGCTGTTGAGTCGATGTTGACTCCTGGCAACCCTGTGAATAGTTGTCTATTGTGACTGTTCCCAGTGTTTTCTTGGCAACCAGGAGTAGATTGCAAACCTTTCTTCTGTGCAGTAAGTCCCTTGTTTCCAAGGTGATCTTCCATCCAAATAATAACTAGACCTGACCCCACTTAGCTTCTGAGATTAGACAAAATCAGGCACACTCAGGATGGTGTGTCCAAAGTAAAAGGCACTATTCCATATCGTCCTGCTAGATCAATCCAGACAAGTGGATTGTGTTCCCCTACCAGCAGATATGGAGACAGAGAAAATTCCAGAGGCTTCTTATGTCATCATCGTGCCATAACATCCTTTGCCTTAGGAGCATAATCCAGTATGTCTCTGTCTTCAGCAGATGGTGGATACAAGTTTTTCAGCTCTAATGAAATCTGGAAAAACAAAGAAATATTGAAGAAGGAAAGATTGATTTCACTCATGAGGGACCACCTTTGATGAATTTCTCACTGGAGTGCAAAGAAGGAGGCTCCACTAGAGACTTCCTTAAAACCAGTGCTCTTTTCAGATGCCATAAAGAGAAGGGGAATTGGTTTATTTCCAAGTCCTTATGTTAAGGACCTGTTGAGCAGCCAGAAGATTGGAAAAAGAGTTTGGAAAGTCTTCAAAGCCTTACAAAACTTCGGTAGTCCCCTCCCTCCTCCTTCTCTCCCTCTACTCTCCCTTGAAGATTTGAAGAAGGCTCTTCAGAGATATGTGACTAAGTCTGGCAACAGGGGAATAGCACTGAGTCTGCTACGTTTTTTACCTGCCTTGGGGCTCCCTGGAGGGGTGAGTACCAAAACTAAGTCTCTGTTTAACTTGTTTGTGGAACTCCTGACTTCGTCCGCTGGTGGGTATGTAAGTTGGGTTGGGCCGCTTGGGGTGTCTATTGATTCAGTGCTAGGGTTTTCCTGCCTTGTCCATCTACCTGCAAGCGTTTGTTGCGCTTCCCACGCCTGCATTACCCTGCTGTCCATGGTGGTGAAGATTCATATGCTGGCTTTCTAAGAAGCACTACATGGTCTGCTAAAAGCAGAGAACCTTGTTGCTGGATTCTAGTGTCTGTACTTCTTGTATCAAAGTTTCTGATGCTTCCTTGGAGGGCCCATCTCTCCTTTCACAGCAAGGAGACATGGGTACCCTGGCCTAATCTTTGCTGCAGGAGGCAGTGGACAGTGCTATGAAAAAGGATGATCAACAGGCTTTGAGTTCCAGTGCTCGTTCCTCTGGCCACTCCCTTTCTCATAAGGATCCGGTGACTATTTCCCCCGAAGATTGGGGCATATGCCTAGCAGGGAGCTCCCGGTCCCTAGGTGGTTGTCCTCCAGAATTTTTCTCATTTCTACAGCAAGCTTGGTCTTTCTAGCATGGCAACTCAGACCTTGGAGCCTCCAGGTCCTCTTGAATTCCTTCTGCTCTCTTAGAAGAGGGGCAGGTTGTTGTTGTTAAGTGCCGTCGAGTCGGAGTCGACTCATGGCGACCCTCTGGATAGCTATCCTAAATTGTGTTCGGTCTTCAGTCAGGTGGCTCATTGTTGACAGACTGGTACCCGTAGCTGCTGTTATTGTATCAGTCCATCTCATTGCTGGCCTGCCTCTTTTGCGTTGACCTTCTATCTTGCCAAGCATGATGTCTTTCTCTAATGATCTCTCTCTTCGCATGATGTGTCCAGAGTATGAAAGTCGAAGTCTTGTCATCTGAGCTTCTAAAGAAAGCTTAGGTTTGATCTCCTCTAGTACCGACTGGTTTGTTCTTCGGGCAGTCCATGGTATACACAGTATTTGCCGCCAGCACCATAATTCAAAGGCATCAATTTTCTTCCTGTCTATCTTTTTCACTGTCCAGCTTTCACATCCATATGATGTTATTGAAAATACCATGGCTTGAACAAGTCGAATCTTTGTATGGAGAGCGACATCTCTGCTCTTGAGAATCTTATCTAGGTCTTTCATAGCCATTCTGCCAAGAGCAATGCGTCGTTTGATTTCTTGACTGCTTGTTGCTTCTTTATTGATAGTTGATCCAAGTAGGTTAAAGTTGTTCAAAATTTCAATTTCTTCTCCTTCAACGATGAACCTGTTGATTATGCCAGTTGTCATGATCTTTGTCTTCTTTACATTAAGGTGCAGGCCCATTTTGAGACTATGTTCTTTGATTGTGAGAAGCAAATGTTTCAGATCATCTTCACTTTCAGACAGTAATGTAGTATCATCAGCATAGCGAAGGTTGTTGATGAGTCTTCCACCAATCTTCATACCTATGTTGTCTTCATACAATCCTGCTTCTCTGATGATTTGTTCTGCATATAAATTAAACAGGTAGGGGGAAAGTATGCAGCCTTGTCTTACACCTTTGCTTATTTTAAACCATTCTGTTTCTCCTTGTTCCGTTCGAACTGTTCGAAATCCAGCTCGGATGCCACCTTTTAAGCAATCTCGGCAAAGATTGGAGTCTGGAGATTCGGATCAACTGTCTTTGTCTGACCCAGAGCGCAGTTCTGATGCCTCAAGTGATGATTCAACCTGGAGGCAGAACTGGCAGTACTATTAGGTAAACTAGGAAGTCTACATCAGTGAGGGGGTGGAAGCAAACAGCCCCACGGTGCTGATGTTTGAAGGTAAACTCCACAGGGCTGTTTGCGGCCATTGCCAATGCTGCGGTAGTGGCATTGGGTGCCAGAGGCAGATGCAAGTGATGAGGTTCACCTAGGGTGTCTCATCTCCTTGCACTGGCCCAGCCTGGAAGATGAGATGTCTTCTCCTTCAGAAGATCACGACTAATCTGTTATCCGACTGTTCAGGAAGGATGAACTGGCAGCTCTGATTGCTCGAGTGTCGTCCACTCTGCATTTGACTGAGCTTCCAGTGGCAGAACAAAAGCCAGAGATCCATCCCCTCCTGGAAGGGGTTCAGAGGTTTACGATGACCTTTCCTTTTTTGAAGGTTATCAAAAGCATGATCCACTCAGAGTGGAACTTGCCTGACTCCCCAGTAAAGGGGCTAAGGGTTTGTAAAAAGCTTTATGCCTGCCACAGGAGGACTGCACTACATGGTTCAGCATGCTGAGAGTGAATGCACATGTCACAGGAGTCGCAAAGCAAACCAGCAATCCCAGTGGAGGGTGGAACGGCCCTAAAAGACCCCCTGGATTGTAAGATGGACTCTCTCTCCTGAGGAATCAGTTTGCAGCTTCTGCTGTTATCTTCCAGTTGGCTGTGTTTGCGGGCCTGACAACTCAAGATCATCTCCAGTGGATTCAGTCTCTCGCCCCAGAGGATATTGCATCTCTCTTGGAGTTTTCAACAGCCTTTCTGTCAGACGCAATGTATGATCTTTTTCGCTTGATGGATGAGGACATTGCTTTGTCAACAGTAACGCAACGTTGGATTTGGCTTCACCACTGGGCATCGGATATATCCTCCAGTCCCAATTGAACCAACTAGCTTTTAAAGGGAAGCTTTTGTTTGGGGCAGACTTGGAGAAACTGGTTAAGGATTTGGTTGAGTCCAAACCTCATCGCCTCCCAGAAGATAGGCCAAAGTGGCCTGGGAAACGTCTGCATTGTCGTCCTTGAAGTATGCCCATTATCCCCATTCATGCTACTCAGACACCTAGGTTTCCTGGGACTCTCATAAGTACCGCCCTCCTTATCCTTTTCTGGCTTTCGGTCTCGGACTCAGTCCATTCGTGGAACTTGCAGGCACTGGAATGCCTCCAGTGGACATCACAAGCAGTTTGGGTCATGTTATAGAGTAATAAATTACTAATACATCAGGCTGTGCCTTTTCTACCAGGAGTGGGCCCGGATTACCAGTGATCGCTGAGCGCTAGAATCCATTCAGCACGGCTATGTTCTGGAATGCAGAGAGCCTATCCTGGATGCCTTTATAATCTCCCCATGTGGTTCTGTGGCCAAGAGAACTGCTGTTCATATCACACTGGAAAGGTTTCCCTGTCTGTGGGTGATGGTCCCGGTTTCCCCGTCTGTGGGTGGTGGTCCCAGTTTCCCCTGCCAAGCAGGGCAAGGGCTGATAATCCTTTCAATCAATTCTCTACCTCACCTGCACATCTTTCACTTCCGAATGGAGACACTGCGGTTAGTGATCCAGGCAGTATTTCCTGGGAGTTCCTTGCATCTCTGGATTTAACAGAAGTTTATTTCTACATCTTGTCCAGGAGGATCAACAGCGCTTTCTGCATCTGGTTCTTTCTCTAGCCCTATTCAAATCCAGGCTAAAAACCCACCTCTTTGAAGTTGATTTTGGATCCTAATGCTCCTCACTTGTCTCCACTGCTTTTGTATATCTTACCATACTCTGGTTCCCAGTTTCGCTATGTGTTTTGTCTTTATTAGATTGTAAGCTCTGATGACAGGGACTCTCTCTTGCATCTATATGTACAGTGCTACATATGCCTTATAGTGCTATACAAATGATTAGAGTAGCTTGCCATGCTTGGCTCTCATTTTCCTGGAAAGTCTCGGCTGGGTGATCAGTCAAGAAAAGAGCCACTTGGAGCCTTCTCAATCACTGGAGTACCTAGGAGTGCTTTTCAACACTCGAATAGGCAAAATCTTCCTACCCAAGGAAAGAGTGAAAAAGTTGTTGGCCCAGCTGGCAGTCTTTCAATCTCAGCAGGCTCCAGGGTTTGGGATTAACTACAGCTTTTCGGCTTGGTGGCGGCGATCAAAATGGTGCCTGGGCACAAGCTCAAATGAGGCTGCTTTAGAGGTCCTTGCTGACTCAGTATTCTTCATGCTCTCAGGAGTTCAAGATCAGGCTTCCCCTTCAACTGGAAGTGGTTTCCAGCCTTCGGTGGAGGCAGCAGCCACCACATCTGAGGAAGGGTATACCACTGGATGATCACTTTTGTTTTTTTCCTGTCGATGGATGCTAGCCTGCTTGGCTGGGGAACCAATTGCAAGAACCGGACAGTTCAGGGCTGTTGGAGCAGCCAGGATTTGGCATGACCCATCACCCATCTCAAGGCAAGGGCCATTTGTCTGGCCCTTTTGCACTTCTGAACCCTAGTCAAGAGCAAAGCGATCCAGGTATACTTGGACAGTGCCATGGTATGTTGTATGTTAGTCAGCAAGGGGCCTTAAAGGGGGTACTGGAGTGGCCCTGGAGATGACTCTCCTGTTCTCCTGGGCAGAAAGGAACCTCCTTTGAGACAGAGTTCTTCAGTCATTGCTCTCTCGATCCTGGGGAGTGGGAAAAAAGTCAGACGGCATTTCAGTGAATTCTGCGCCTCTGGGGATGTCCCAAGATGGATCTGATGGCGACCCAATTAAGTGCCAAAGTGCACAGATTCTTCAGTCACCACAGAGAAGCAGGCTCTGAAAGCATTAATGCCTTAGTTCAGTCCTGGCCAAAGCACTGTCCATGATGTATGTGTTTTCTCTGTGGCCGCTCGTGGATCATATGATTAAACATATAGAGTGGCATCCTGGCTGGGTTGTCCTGGTGGCGCTGGCTTGGCCACAGAGGCCATGTTTTAGGGATCTGATGCAGCTCCTGCAGAGGAACCTTCTTTGTGACTGCCCCCAATCCAGTGCTTTTGGAAGACCTGGCTCCTGTCTTGCTTACGACTTGGCTCTTGAGAGACATCATTTAGCGCATAAGGGATATTCTCCTGCCATGGTTTCCATGCTCTTCGAGGTGAGGAGAGGATCTACCAGCTAGGCCTACATGTGCATCTGGTGTCTTTTCCAGCATTGGTGCCATGAGCATCAGACTAAACCTTGCTTACTTTTCTTCAGGATGTCCTGGACAAAGGTCTTTCCCTTAGTTCCCAAAAAGTTCAGGTTGCAGCCTTATCCTGCTTCAGAGGACCAATGGAGTGGTCCATTATCTTGCACCCAGATGTTTCCCATTTCCTTCAGTGGGTGTGGCACCTGCATCCTCCCCTGCATTCAATCGTTTCCTCATGGGATCTTTGCCTGGTGCTCCGGGCTTTGATGTCAGAGCCCTTTGAGCCCTTGAAGTGGGCTTCACTTAAAGATCTGACCCTTAAGACTTTCTTCCTGGTCACAATCTGATCAGTGAGACATATCTCTGAGCTGCAGGCATTATCATGGAGGTATTCTTACTTTTCCTTCTCAGAAGAGGCTGTGTGCATTCGGCCTGTCCTTTCCTCATTACTCAAGATGGTATCTTCTTTATATGTGAATCAGCTAGTTTGTCTGCCCTCCTTTTCTAAGGAGTAGTGTCAAGAAAAGAACAAGGCCTGGTGAATGTCCGGAGAATGCTTCTCCGGTACTTGAAGGTTACTAATTCTTTTCGCAAGTCAGACCATATATTTGTGCTGTTGCGGATCCATGTAAGGGTGATGTGATGGCAAAGTCTACTTTGGGGTGCTAGATCAAGGAGGCCATTGCCTCAGCGTATCTGTTGAAGAACCGATCAGGTGCAGGCATCCTTGTGGGCACAGCATAGCTCGGTTACCCCCTCAATCATTTCCAGGGGCAATGTGGGCATCACTTTCCACTTTTGTCAAGCATTACCGCTTGGATGTCCATGTTTGGGTGGACACAGCCTTTGTCTCAGAGATCTGGAAAGCTTGCCGTGTCTTCTTCCCACCCATTGGAGTCATAGCTTTGGCACGTCCCACTTGGCTGAACTGGTCTAGCCAGGACGATATGGAAGGTGGCATTTTACTTACCAGATAATGTCCTTTCCTTGAGTCCTGCTAGACCAGTCCGGGACTCATCCCTGGAACCAGTTCTTGGCTGCTATACTCTCAATGGTTGACCCTATGGGTTCATAACCTTCTGACAAATCTTCTATTGAAGCTTATCCTGTACACAGTTATGCTTGCTGTTCTGTGGAATCTTATCTTCACTGAGGTTGTGTGAAGTCAGAGTTTCCTTATAGTATGCTTGGGTATGAATACTGGATTATGCTCCTAGGGGCATAAGCTGTTCATGGGACTGTGATGTCATAAGAAGCTTCTGGAACTTTTCTCTGCCTCCATCTGCTGGTAGGGGAATGCAACGCAGTTGTCTGGGCTGGTCTAGGAGGACTCAAGAAAAGTACATTATCTGGTAAGGAAAATGTCATCGTACTTCATATCTGTTTAGGTTTATAATTTTGTTAATAAAAATACACAAGTAGGCATTTGTTCCCTTTGCATCTTTGTCTCCTTGATTACTCATTTATGTTTTCTTGTCCTCTTAGATGTTGCGAACATGTTCACTCCCAGACCTTTCAAAACTCTTCAGGACCTTTGTTGTTGATCCCAGTGTGCCAGATGTGAATGAAGACAATCTTGAAATAGATGATTTAGAAGATGAACAAGTTAAAGAAGAAAGGCATTCAGATTCTGAAGACACGTGTGTATACATATTAGTGGTAATTTCTTAACTGTAAATGTGGATGCGTTAGGGAACTCTATCCTTGGGGGGATCCCAAACCAGCCAGGTTTATAGGATATACGTAATGGTAGATATTCAGACATGGATGAGCAGCGCATGGTTTGTTGCATAACTGAATCTTGGCATCCCACAGGACTAGCAGCTTCCTATTCAGTTGAGGCAGATCTGTATACTCTGAATCTTATTGCCCCTAAAGGTGAGTTGGAAATGATCATTATACTGTAGCAAGAGCATATGTCATTTAAAAAGATTTTAGCACTACTTGATTAGGGAGGTGAAGGTCTCTTATTCTCCAGGACCAAGCAGGAAGTCAGTCCTCACATATGGGTGTCATCGGCGCCGATGAAGCCCCAGCGGAGCATTTCCTCAGCTTTCTATGAAAACCTTTGGGAATGCAGGCACGCATGCGCGGTTCCCTTCCCGCCTAAAGGTGCCATCTTACCTCAGTCTCTCTTTTTCCGAGAAGCCCACCGGACGTGTGTCCTGTTCTCCCTGATAAAAGTGATTTTTTTCTTCGGCGATTTTTCCCTATTTTTCTCCAGTTCGACGCCGGTTCCCCTCCCGCCGGGTTCGGTACACCGGTATCGAGCCCGCTTATTTCTTTTTCGGTTTTTGCCCTTCGTGGCTGGCGTTTGCTCCCCTTTTTTCATTTTTCCCTGGAAGGTCGGTCTTTTGACCTCGCAGGGGCTCTTTTTTCCCCAATGGCTTCCAGTGGTTTCAAAAAGTGTGATCGGTGTAAGAAACTTGTGTCTCTCACCGACACACACGACTGCTGCCTTCGGTGCCTCGGCCCTGACCACGACCCCAAGTCGTGTGTGCCATGTGAGAAGATGTCTTCCAAGGCACTCAAAAGTCGACAGCATCAGAAGGAGAGGTTTTTCTCAGACTCTGCCTCCGGCCGGGCCCGGACCTCGTCTGAGACCTCGACATCTCGGGATTCCGATCCCGAGCGCCGTCGAAGCTCCTCGGACAGGGGGTCCCCCGACCGGGAACGCAAGAGGGAGAAGCGGCTCGCAAGGGCAGCGTCGGAGGAGGTCCCTGGTCCCTCGAGGGCCAGGTCTAAGACCCCCGACCGCCGTCCCGGGCCCGTGGACCAAGAGAAGCCTGCCAAAGTTCCTCGCGTGGAGCCGGAGTCTGCTGGACACGTAAGCCCCTCAGTCCTTGTGGACTCTCCTCCCAGAGAGCCGGTGCCGGGCCCGAGTCAGTGGCTGCTGCGTCTCCCAAGCTGAGTCTCAGGATGACAGCCTTGGAGTGCAGATTGTCTGCCTTCATGGAGCAGCAGCGGGCACTGATGGCCAGCCTGTCTGGTGCATCTGCCCTGACCACCGGGACGTCGACTTCGAAGTCAACCCCGGAGACCGAGCCGATAATCGAGACCCTCGTGGCTCGAAGTCGTCCTCGGTCGAGGTCTCCCTTGACCTCCCGTTTGGGACCGAGGGTGTCGACGCCGGTGCCCCCGGCGTCGGGGCAGGTGCCTCGGGGCCCCGTGGGGTCGGACCCTGACTCCTCCTTGGATGAGTCTGCCTGGGAGACGGAGGACGAGGAGTCTCCCGTTACTTTTAAGACTCGGTGCGTCCTGTCAGACTCACCGCAGTCTGAGCCCCGGAGTAGATCCCCTCTAGAGGACACTAGGTTCTCGGAGTTCGTCCGGGATATGGCCGCCGCCTTGGCTATCCCTGCCGATCCCGAGGAAGAGCCTCGAGCCGAGGAGCTCGATGCTCTACAGTACGACTCTCCTCCGAAGGAGGCCTTTACTGTCCCGGTTCCTCCGATGCTGGAACGGCTCCTCTTCCGGATGTGGGAGGCACCGGCCTCGGCGCCGGTTTTGAGCAAGCGAGTCGATTCCATCTATCGACTCTGCAAAAGCCCTGCTTTCCAGAAAGCACAGCTACCACACCATTCCATGGTTGTGGAATCGGCCATGCATCGTCTGAAGAGCCAGAAGATGCACTCTGCGGTGCCCCCCAGCAGGGAGGCCCGCAACCTCGATGGCGTCGGTAGAAAGTGCTTCCAGGGGTCTATGCTTGCTTGCCATGTCCAGTCTTACCAGCTGTACATGGGCATGTACTTGCGAGACCTGGCCAAGGAATTGGCCGGATTCTCTGCTGGTCTCTCCGGGGAACCCTTGCAGAGATTTAAGACCTTGTCCTCGGGGATTCGGGAATGCTCAAAGTTCATTTCCTGCGCCGCCTACGATGGCTTCGAGGCTTCAGCCCGAGTTGCGGCTGCCGGCATCGCGGCTCGACGCCAGGCATGGCTGCAGTCATCGGACCTCAAGCCATGGGTTCAGGACAAGTTGGTTGATGTCCCCTGCCGAGGTGAGAACCTTTTTGGCAAACCCGTGACCGAGAAGGCCGCTCAGCTCGAGACTGAGCACCTTACCCGGACAAGGCTGTCGAGGAAGACCTCTGCCCCTTCACATAAAAAGAAGGGCTCGGGTAAAAAGTCCTTTTACCTGAGGAAGGGCACTGCCTACAAACAATACCCTCAGTATCAGGCTGCCCAAGCTGCCCCCCAGGGTCAGCAAGCCAAGGGCCAGGTAATGGGCCCCGTAGGCAGAGGACCCCCAAGCCTTCTGCCCCTGCTTCCACTCAGCAGGGTGGGGGTTTTTGACTCCTTGAGCGTAGCCACTCTGTCCCTGCTTTCCCAGCCCTGCAGAGGCGGTCGCCTTGTACTCTTTGCCCACCAGTGGCCTCTCATTACCACCGACAGTTGGGTGCTGGACATAGTCCAAAAGGGCTATGCCCTGCATTTTCATCAACTGCCGCCTCCTTACTTCCCAGGGGAGCCCTTGAGGCCTCCCCTGCACACAGGTTGTGTCCTTGAAAAGCTTTTCTTTGATGCTGTGACTAGAGGGAGTTCTCTTGTTCAGCCTGGGTTCCTGGTAGCCCAGAGCTAGGGAGTCACCCATATGTGAGGACTGACTTCCTGCTTGGTCCTGGAGAAAGAGTAGTTACTCACCTGTAATAGGTGTTCTCCAGGAGCAGCAGGAATCAGTCCTCACAACCCTCCCTCCTCCCCTTGGAGTTGCAGTTGTACATAGTTTGTTTTACATTTTTGTGTGCTGTTCTTAGATATGTCATTTGACTGAGGTAAGATGGCACCTTTAGGGGGGAAGGGAACCGCGCATGCGTGCCAGCATTCCCAAAGGCTTTTATGGAAAGCTGGGGAAATGCTCCGCTGGGGCTTCATCGGCACCGATGACACCCATATGTGAGGACTGATTCCTGCTGCTCCTGGAGAACACCTGTTACAGGTGAGTAACTACTCTTTCTTTCAGCAGTGGTTCTTCTCTTTGGGTTTTCCCCCACCTGGCCTATCAAACCTGGATCCTTTCCTGCTTGTTAAATTACTGGTTATTTGGGTGGGGATTCTAGTTTTCTACAGGAACAAGCAGGAAGGAAGTCCTCATATATGGGTAACATCACTGTTGGAGCCCGCATGGGAATGCTCCCTAACTTCCATAGGAAGCTTTTGGGAGCTCCATTGCGCATGTACGCCCGACTTCCCACCCACTGGAGCCATCTTCTCCTCAGTCTTCTCTTTTCCACAGAGCCCAGTAGACGTGCATCTAGTCCTTGGAAAAGCGTGATTCATTTTGTCCCCTTGTGGGTCATTTTCTTACCAGTGATCATAGCGTTTTCTTCTGCCAGCCCTCCTGCCTTCATTGGGGGTGTCGATCCATTGATGCCGCTTCCTTTTTCCTTTTTCTTTTGCAGTGTGGGGGTCTCTTTTCCGCGCATTCCCTGCTGGCTGAGACGTTGGAGTCCCCAATATGTCTAAGCCAGCCCGCACTATTTCAGTGATGGACCACCATAACTGGTGTATTCAATGCCTCGTGTCTGACCATGAGCCCTCTTCTTGTACTCTGTGCTTACAGATGGCAAGGAAGGGCTTGAAGAACCGCGAGAAACAGCGTGAGTCTCCCTTTGGGTCGTTGGAGTCTGTGTCTTCGTTGCTGGCATTGGCATTGACATTGGCATAGATGCTCTCAGGGTCCTCTGATGGGGCTTTGGCATCGCACTGTGCCCAAGCTCATTCCAAGCCAATGGGTCGTGATGCCATTGACCGAAGACTGTCCTTTGATCTTGGGATGGACTCCCAGAAGGACTGATCTTCTGCCTCGTCGATGCTGAGGGCTGGAGGAAGCCCCATGGGCACTGTCACCGAAGCTGGGAGTAGCCTGCTAAGCTGCCCTGGCAGAAGGAGTCGCCTCACAAGGCCCCGGAGGGCCTCCGGCAGTCTCCCGATGACCTCACCATTGAGGAGTCTCCGATGCAGGTGCTGGAGTTGGTGTCTGAGGCGGCTGACCCAGCTCTGATAGTTTCTGAGACAGTAGTGTTGGCCGAGCGAATACAGGCCCTCGAGTGGAGCCTGACAGCATTCTTAGCAGCCCAGGCTCCCTCGATGCTGGTGGAGGCCTGCCATCCACAGCGGATCCACTGATGGTAGTGCAGCCATTTTTGGAAAACAACGCCGTACCCAGTCTGGGGGGGGGGGCAGTTGGGTATGTGCTCAGATTCCAACTCTGCACTGATTGTCATAATGTCTACCAGCGCCTCCAGATTTCGCAGTGCCGGAGGTTTTAGGAGGAGGCCCAGCGCTATTTTGATTTCCTGACAGACTCTGAGTCTGATAAGTGGGAGACTGTCCTCGGACCGGCACCAGGACAATTCCCTAGGATCTGTCGCCTCCCTTTGAGTCGTTCAGTAATTAGACCAACAGAGAGAGTGTGAACGCCTCCCTTTGAGAGGCACAAGTCCCAACCAGAGGACATCTAATTTCATGAGCTTGTCCGGGATATAGTAAGACTCTTCCTTTCACCCTCGAGGCCAAAGAGGATCCGAGAGCTGAACAGCTGAAAATCTTGCAATATCCATTGCCACTGAAGGGGAGGCAGTCATAGTGCCGGTACGCCACATCCTCAAGTGCCTTCTCTTTAGAATGTGGGAGAACCCACTCACGGTGCCTGCTTTTAACCAACGCCTGGACTCCATGTACAGATTTCAAAAGAGCCCAGGATTCAAGAAGCCACAAGTGCCCCATAACTTGATGGTTGTGGAATCAGCCATGCATAGAATCAAGACTTCAAGACCCAGTCTTCTGTCCCATCCTTGATGGGTTTGGCAGACTGTACTACCAGGGATCCATGCTGGTAGCCTGGATCCTCTCATATCAACTATACATGTTCCTTGAGGAATTATGGGGGACATCCGTGAATTTTCTGCCCTGTTACTCCCAGAGCACCTTGAAATGTTCTGCAGCCTGGTCAACCAGGGCAAAGACTGCTATGGTTTAAATGATCAGGATCGCTTATGACTCTTACAGATCCATCAGTCATCCGATCTTGAACAATGGGTTCAGAAGAAGCTAGCCAATGTCTGCTGCCAGGGCGAGAATTTGTTCGGCAAGCCTATGGAGGACAACCCAGGCAAAATTGAGAAAGCAGCTCATGATGAAGCACCTTTCTAGAAAAACTGCAGACCTTGCCAAGAACAAGACAGCAGGGAAGACGACATACTACCCACGGAAGCACAGGTACTATCCTCCCTACCAGGATACTCAACAGACCCAGCAGAAAGGGCCTGTGCCAACAGCACCGCCCAAAGCCACTGAAGGCTCAGCCCGCCCCGCAGCTACAGCCGGGAGCATTTTTTTTTTAACTCTTCCTTGAGAAACATGGTCAATCTTCCTCTGCTCAACCTTAGAAAATGGGAGGGGGAGGGTGGTTGATCCACTTTGCCAATAGATAGCCCATAGTAACAACAGACACCTAGGCGCTGAGGATTGTCCAGTACAGGCACCTGTTGCATTTTGCCCAACAACCTCCCCTTTTCTTCCTTGGGGAGCATCCCCTCAACCAGTATCACGGGGATCTCCTCCAGCAGGAGGTCAATGCCCTCCTGGCTGACCTAGCTGTTGAGCTGGTACCACCAGATCAGGAAAGGAGAGCGTTCTACTCGTGTTACTTCCTGGTCCTCGAGAAGACCAGAGGTTTTCAGCCCATCTTGGATCTCCGAAATCTCAATTGCTTCTTGGTTTGGGAGAAGTTCAAAATGGTCTCCCTGGAGAAACTGCTCCCATATCTCCAAAAGGAAAACTGGTTTTGTTCCTTGAATCTAAAGGATGCCTACACACACACATCTCGATCTGTCCCCTTCACAGATAATACCTTCACTTCATGCTCAAAGGGCAGCGCGTCCAATGCCGTGTACTGCTGTTTGGGCTGTCGTCAGCTCTGAGGGTCTTCAAAAAATGTCTGGCGGTGGTTGCCACCTTCCTTCGGACCCTGGCATCTTAGTCTTCCCTTACATAGACAATTAGCTCGTAAAGGGCACCACACCAGACGAGGTTCAACAGTCCAGCTATCTCACCAAGTGCTCGAGCTTTTGGGCTTCATCATCAGCTACCCAAAGTTGCACGTCTAGCCCTCTCAACAACTCGAGTTCATTGGGGTTCTTCAAGATACAACTTAAGCTTGAGCCTTCTTGCCAATGGACTGCGCACAGTGGCTCACCACGGTGGTCAGTGGTATCCAAAGCAATCATTACACCTTGGCCCAGGAAATGCTGCAATTGTTGGGCCACATAGCCTCTACGGTGCATGTCAGCCTGTCTTCAAATTGCCCAGACACAATGGACCTTGTGCAACCAATGGCATCAATTCACAGGCCACCTCAGGGATAGAATGGCAGTCACCACACCCCTCATCAACTCTCTACACTGGTAACTCCAGCCACAGAACCTGCTCAAGGGACTTCCCTTCCGGTCCCCTCCGCCACAGTGAACACTAACCACGGATGCTTCCAAATTAGGCTGGGGGGCTCATCTCAATGGCCAGCACATGCAGAGCCTCTGGTCGGAGCAGGAGGGTCTGCATCAGATCAACTTCCTGGCACTCCGGGCCATTGTGAATGCCCTCCATGCTTTCCAGACACAATTAACCAACCAGACAGTCCTCATTCGGACAGACAATCAAGTGGCAATGTTCTGTTTCAACAGACAGGAGGCACAGGGTCGTATCTCCTGTGTTGGGAGGCAGTTCAGCTCTGGAAGTTCGCACTCCTCCACAGCATGGATTTCAGGGCAACGTATCTGCCGGGGAAAAACAGTATTCTAACGGACCATCTGTATTGAGTCCTTCAGACCCACGAGTGGACCCTCAACAGGAAGGTGGCGATTGGCATCTTTGGGAGGTGGGGCATTTCCCAAATCAACCTCTTTGCCTCTCCGAACAATGCTCAGGTGCCTTGCTTCTGCTCTGGCATCTGGCAACTGGCTGGCCTCCAATGCATTCCTTCTGGACTGAGGCATAGGGTTGCTCTATACCTATCTCCTGATCCCGTTGGTTGCGAAGACCCTGTTCAAGTTCCAAGCCGACAAGGGCACCATGATACTCATTGCCCCAACCGTGGTTTCCTCTGCTCCTCCTGCTCTCTCAAGGGGAGCCTCTCTTTCTGGGCTCTGCTCCAGACCTCATCTCTCAGGATGGCAGGGCCCTCTTTCATCCCAGTGTGCAGTCCCTGGCCCTAACGCCATTGCTGCTAAGCGGTTAGTCCTCTCAGAGTTTCACCTCCCTGCAGAAGTTGAGAACATCCTCCTGGCATCTCGCAGGGACTCCAGACACTATTCCTACACCTTTAAGTGATGCAGGTTTTCTCTCTGGTGTGCTGACAAGGCTCTGGACCCATTCTCTTGTACTTTGGTGGGCTTGCTGACATCTCCACCTTTCTGACTCTGACCTCATCCAATTCAGTCTGAGTGCACTTGAGTGCGATCGGGGTGTACCATTACTGGTCAGGTGGCAAACCCTTCATGCGGGGCCACCTCCTCTCTAAAACTCCAATCCAACACCCATCTGTAGTGTGGGATCTTAATGTGATCCTGGGGCAACTCCTTTCTGCCCCTTTTGAGCTGTTGGCCTCTTGTCCACTAAAGTTCCTACCTAGAAAGTTGTGTTTGTGGTGGCGATCACTTCAACCCACCTAGTTAGCGAGCTGCAAGCATTGGTGGCGAATGCGCCCTACACCAGGTTCCACCAGAACAGAGTGGTTCTGCGGATGCATCTGTATTTCCTGCCCAAGGTGGTCTCATCGTTCTGCTTGAACCAGTCAGTTGTTCTACCCACTTTTCCTTCTCCAGCATCAGGCCACATTGCACACATTGGATTGCAAAAGAGCCTTGGCTTTCTACCTGATAAGGACAAAAACCCATTGGTGCTCTACTCAACTCTGCCTCCTTTGACCCTAATAGGTTGTGCATGGCTGTTTCTAAGTGCACACTATCTGGCTGTGTAGCCGATTGCATCTCTTTCTCTTATGCGCAGGCTAGGCTAAGCCTTGAGCGTCATCTCACGGCCCATTACGTTCGAGCTGTGACTGCTTCTGTGGCCAATTTAGGCTATGTCTCCACGGTGGAGATTTGCAGGGCTGCTATGTAGTCCTCAGTCCACACTTTCACCACCCACTACTGTCTGGATGCAGATTCTCAGCGTGACAGTAACTTTGGCCAAACTGTACTTCGACACCTGTTTGGGGCTTAGGTTGATGTCAGCAGGGGACTCTGACTGACTTAGCAAGTTCACTTCATTCCTGCTGTTCCTGGAGAAAGCATAGTTTCTCCAGGACCAAGCAGGAAGTCAGTCCTCACATATGGGTGTCATCGGCGCCGATGAAGCCCCAGCGGAGCATTTCCCCAGCTTTCTATGAAAACCTTTGGGAATGCAGGCACGCATGCGCGGTTCCCTTCCCGCCTAAAGGTGCCATCTTAGCTCAGTCTCTTTTTTTCCGTGAAGCCCACCGAACGTGTGTCCAGTTTTCCCGGTTAAAAGTAGATTTTTCAGCGATTTTTTTTGCTCTTCCGGTTCGACGCCGGTTCCCTTCCCGCTGGGTTCGGTACACCGGTATCAAGCCCGATTCCTCTTTTTCGTTTTTTGCCCTTCGTGGCTGGCGTTCGCGCCCTTTTTTCTATTTTTCCCTGGAAGGCCGGTCTTTTGACCTCGCGGGGACTCTTTTTTTTCCCTGATGGCTTCCAGTGGTTTTAAGAAGTGTGATCGGTGTAAGAAACTAATGTCTCTCACCGACACACACAACTGCTGCCTTCGGTGCCTCGGCCCCGACCACAATTCTAAGTCATGCGGGGCCTGTGGAAAAATGTCTTCCAAGGCACTACGAAGTCGCCAGCAGCAAAAGGAAAGGCTTTTCTCGGACTCAGCCTCCGGCCGGGCCCGGACCTCGTCTGAGGCCTCGACATCTCGGGATTCCGATCCCGAGCGCCATCGAAGCTCCTCGGACAGGGGGTCCCCCGACCGGGAACGCAAGAGGAAGAAACGGCTCACGAGGGCGTCGTCAGAAGAGGTCCTTGGCTCCTCGAGGGCCAGGTCTAAGACCCACGACCGTCGCCCCGGGCCTGTGGAACCGGAGAAGCCTGCCAAAGTTCCTCGTGTGGAGCCGGAGTCTGCTGGACACGTAAGCCCCGTAGTCCTCATGGACTCTTCTCCCAGGGAGCCGACGTCAGGCCCAGCGCCGCCGGGGCCCGAGTTGGTGGCTGCTGCGTCTCCCGAGCTGAGTCTCAGGATGACAGCCTTGGAGAGCAGAATGTCTGCCTTCATGGAGCAGCAGCGGGCACTGATGGCCAGCCTGTCTGGCGCATCTGCCCCGACCACCGGGACATCGACATCAAAGTCGAGCCCGGAGACCAAGCCGATACTCGAGTCCATCGTGGCTCGGAGTCGACCTCGGTCGTGGTCCCCTTCGACCTCCCGTTCGGGACCGAGGGTGTCGACGCCAGTGCTTCCGGCATCAGGGCGGGTGCTCCAGGGCCCCGCGGGGTCGGATCCCAACTCTTCCTCGGATGAGTCGGCTTGGGAGGCGGAGGACGAGGAGTCTCCTGACACCTTTAAGACTCGGTGCGTCCCTTCGGACTCACCGCAGTCTGAGCCCCAGAGTAGGTCCCCCCTGGAGGACACCCGGTTCTCGGAGTTCGTCCGGGATATGGCCGCTGCCTTGGCTATTCCGGCGGATCCTGAGGAAGAGCCTCGAGCTGAAGAGCTCGAGGCGCTGCAGTATGACTCTCCTCCGAAGGAGGCCTTTACTGTCCCAGTTCCTCCGATGCTGGAACAGCTCCTCTTCCGTATGTGGGAGGCACCGGCCTCGGCGCCAGTTCTTAGCAAGCGGGTCGATTCGATCTATCGGCTCCGTAAGAGCCCTGATTTTCAGAAAGCACAGCTACCACACCATTCCATGGTTGTGGAATCGGCCATGCATCGTCTGAAGAGTCAGAAGATGCACTCCGCGGTGCCTCCTGGCAGGGAGGCCCAAAACCTAGATGGCGTCGGTAGAAAGTGTTTTCAGGGCTCGATGCTTGCTTGCTGTGTCCAGTCTTACCAGCTGTACATGGGCATGTACTTGCGGGATCTGGCCAAGGAGTTGGCCGGATTCTCTGCTGGTCTCTCCGGGGAACCCTTGCAGAGATTTAAGTCCTTGTCCTCGGGGATTCGGGACTGCTCGAAGTTAATGTCCCGCGCTGCCTACGAGTTGCTGCAACCGGCATCGCGGCTCGATGTCAGGCATGGTTGCAGTCATCGAACCTCGAGCAATGGGTTCAGGACAAGTTGGTCGATGTCCCTTGCCGAGGTGAAAACCTGTTTGGCAAGCCCATGACCGAGAAGGCCACTCAGCTTGAGACCGAGCACCTCACCCGGACAAGGCTGTCGAGGAAGACCTCTGCCCCTTCTCATAAAAAGAAGGGCTCGGGTAAAAAGCCCTTTTATCCGAGGAAGGGCACTGCCTACAAACAGTACCCACAATATCAGGCTGCCCAAGCTGCCCCCCAGGGTCAGCAAGACAAGGGCCAGGGTAATGGGCCCCGTAGGCAGAGTACCCCCAAGCCTCAGGCCCCTGCTACCTCTCAGCAGGGTGGGGGCTTTTGACTCCTTGAGCATAGCCTCTCCTCCACTGCTCTCCCAACCCTGCACAGGAGGTCGTCTCGCCCTCTTTGCCCACGAGTGGCCCCTTATCACCAGGGACAGTTGGGTGCTGGACATCATCCACAGGGGATATGCCCTCCATTTCCACCAACTGCCACCCCCATATTTTCAAGGGGAGCCTCCAAGGCCTCCTCTGCACACAGACCTTCTCCGTCAGGAGTTTCAGGGTCTGTTGGTGGACCGGGCGGTGGAGCCTGTGCCTCCCCACTTGCAAGGTCATGGATTCTACTCCAGGTATTTCCTGGTGCCCAAAAGAACCGGTGGCCTTCGTCCCATTTTGGACCTCAGGAAGCTCAACAAGTTTCTAGTGAAGGAAAAGTTCAAGATGCTTACTCTTGGAACCCTTCTGCCCTACCTCCAGCAGGGAGTTTGGCTATGCTCCTTAGATCTAAAGGATGCGTACACTCGCATCCTCATTCATCCAGACCACAGAAAGTACCTCAGGTTCATTGTGGGAGGAAACCATTATCAGTACAGAGTGCTGCCTTTCGGCCTCACCACCGCCCCCAGAGTCTTTACAAAGTGCTTAGCAGTGGTGGCGGCCTACCTGAGAAATCAGGGCATCTTTTTCTTCCCCTATCTGGACGACTGGCTCATCAGGAGTCAGACAGGTCAGGAGGCTAATCAAGCCACCCTCAGGACCATTGCTCTTCTACAACGCCTGGGGTTTGTCATAAACTTCGCAAAGTCCACTTTGCTCCCTTCCCAGAACTTGGAGTTCATAGGGGCCTGGTTGGACTCTCTCCTGGCAAAGGCATTCTTGCCAGAAAACAGAGCCCGGAGGTTGATGGCCTTGGCAAGTCAGTTTCTCAGCAGGTCCCTGGTCTCCGCCAGACTCTGCCTGCGGCTTCTAGGCCACATGGCTTCCACAGTACATGTGACCCCCAATGCCAGGCTCCATATGAGGCCTGCACAGTGGTGCCTTTGGACTCAGTGGTCACAGGCCACTGGCAGCCTCAGAGACATGATAAGGGTGTCCAGACCATTTCTGCACTCCCTCAACTGGTGGCTACACCCACCCAATCTGCTGAAAGGGGTGCCCTTTCAGATTCCAGGTTACACAGTGATTCTAACAGATGCCTCCCTGCAAGGCTGGGGAGCGCATTGTCTGGGCAAGTGCACCCAGGGTCTGTGGTCTCCCTGGGAGGCTGCACAGCAGATCAATCTCCTAGAACTCAGAGCTATTCGATTAGCACTCAAAGCTTTCACTCCTACCCTGGCTCAACAGTCTGTCCTGATTCAGACAGACAACCAAGTTGCCATGTTTTATGTGAACAAACAGGGCGGAACTGGGTCCAGGATCCTTTGTCGGGAAGCTCAGGACCTTTGTTCTTTTGCCCTCAAGCACAACATGCTCCTCAGAGCTGTGTACCTTCCGGCCAGGACAACTACCTGGCAGACAGATTGAGCAGGATACTGCAGCCCCATGAGTGGCAGCTGCATCCTTCAGTAGTTCAGAAGATCTTCCTGAAATGGGGTCTCCCTTTGATGGATCTCTTTGCCAGCCCCATCAACAAGCAACTGCCAAGGTTCTGCTCCAGACAACCACAGCAGCGGATGCTTTTCTGATATCTTGGTCTCAGGGCCTCCTCTATGCGTTTTCTTCCACGCCCTTGGTGTCCCGAACCCTATTCAAGATTCTCCAGGACAAGGCCTCGGTCCTGCTGGTAGCTCCCAGGTGGCCGAGACAGCCTTGGTTTCCTCTTCTGCTTCAACTGGCGGTGGATCCTCTACTGCCTCTGGAGTTGCAACCTGACCTTCTCACACAGGACCAGGGTTCCCTTCTGCACCCCAATCTTAAGTCTCTCAATTTGATGGCCTGGAGGCTGCAAGGGTAGTTTGGGCTCCCTGGGGCCTACTCAGGAAGTTGAAGTTGTCCTAGCCTCTAGGAAACAGTCCACTAGGAAAACCTATGCTCTCAAATGGAAGAGGTTTTCTGTGTGGTGTCACCTACGTACAGAGGATCCTTTCTCCTGTGCTGTGCCAGTAGTTCTTCAGTACTTACTGCACTTATCCAATCAGGGACTTAAGTCCAATTCTGTTCTGGTCCACCTCTCAGCTCTAGCAGCTCACCACTCATTGGTAGAGGGACAATCTCTGTCTGGTCACCCCTTGGTGTGCCGCTTTCTCAGGGGCTTGCTTTTGTTCAAGCCTCCCATCCGTCGTCCTGCCCCTGAGTGGGAGCTGAATGTGGTCTTGCAGCAACTGACTCACCCTCCTTTTGAGCCAATGGCTACTTGTCCACTACGCTTCCTCTCCTGGAAGACACTCTTCCTGATAGCCCTTACCTTGGCTAGGCAAGTAAGTGAGCTTCAGGCCCTGGTCTGTGACAGGCCTTATACCAGGATTTATAGGAACAGGGTAGTCCTCAGGACTCACCCAAAGTTCCTCCCAAAAGTTGTCTCCTCTTTCCACCTCAATCAGGAGGTGGTCCTTCCAGCATTCTTCCCTAGGCCTCATGCAAGCCAGGCTGCAGCAGTTCTGCATACCCTGGACTATAGGAGGGCCTCAACCTTCTACCTTGACCGTACGCAGGGGCATAGAAGGGCTACTCAGCTCTTCGTATCCTTTGACCCCAATAAGTTGGGGTTGGCTGTGTCCAAGCGAACCTTGTCCATCTGGGTGGCTGACTGTATCACCTGGGCTTACAAGGCGGCTGACCTTCCTTTGCAGGGTAGGGTCACGGCCCATCGTGTCAGGGCAGTGGCTGCCTCAGTGGCTCATTTCCGCTCTGTGCCCTTGGTAGACATCTGCAGGGCTGCAACTTGGTCTTCAAGCCAGACCTTTGCGGCCCATTACTGCCTGGAGAGGGAGTCCCGTAGGGACAGTGCTTTTGGCCAGGCAGTACTCCGGAATCTCTTTGAGGTTTAGGCAACTCCTGCCCTCTGTTGGGCTACCGGTGGAGGTTGTGTCCTTGAAAAGCCTTTCTTTGCAGCTGGGACTAGAGGGAGTTCTCTTGTTCAGCCTGGGTTCCTCGGTAGCCCAGAGCTAGGGAGTCACCCATATGTGAGGACTGACTTCCTGCTTGGTCCTGGAGAAAGAGCAGTTACTCACCTGTAACAGGTGTTCTCCAGGAGCAGCAGGAATCAGTCCTCACAACCCTCCCTCCTCCCCTGGGAGTTGCAGTTGTACATAGTTTATTTTTTCATTTTTGTGTGCTGTTCTCAGCTATGTCATTTGACTGAGGTAAGATGGCACCTTTAGGTGGGAAGGGAACTGCGTATGCGTGCCTGCATTCCCAAAGGTTTTCATAGAAAGCTGGGGAAATGCTCCGCTGGGGCTTCATCGGTGCCGATGACACCCATATGTGAGGACTGATTCCTGCTGCTCCTGGAGAACACCCTGTTACAGGTGAGTAACTACTCTTAGTCACCTGTAGCAGGTGTTCTCCAGGAACAGCAGGAATACGTCCTCACATATGGGACTCCCCAGCTACAGGCTACCGAAAAAAAGTCAGAAAAACAAGTACAACGGGATAACTAAGGGGAGAACTGGAAAAAACAGCATGAACAGTCTTGCTAAGGGACTTGCTAAGTAAGTCAGAGTCCCTTGCTGACATCAACCTAAGTCCCAAACAGGTGTCGAAGTACTGCTTGTTTTTTTTCTCTAAGCTTTGTCATCTTACTGAGGAGAACATGACTCTGGCGGGTGAAAAGACAGGCACACATGGGTGATGGAGCTCCCAAAAATTTCCTATGGAAGCTGGGGAACGTCCCGTGCAGGCTGCATCAATGACGTCAACTATATATGAGGACTTATTTCTGCTCTTCCTGGAGAACACCTGCTACAGGTAAGTAACTATGCTTTATCCAGAAACAAGCAGGAATGAAGTCCTCACATATAGGACTCCCCAGCTACAGGCTAACTAAAAAAAACAGCAGTAGAGTGGAGGATTAGCCTAACGGTTAGAGCACTGGCTTAGGAATCAAGCAACCAGAGTTTGATTCCCACTAGCACTCCTTGTGGCCTTGGGCAAGTCACTTAACCCTCCATTATCTCAGAAAAAATTCCAAGTTATCAGGACATGATTATTTGGCACCCTTATAAACAATTCAAATTGGTTTGAACAGAAGAACCACATTCCCTTTGCAGTAAAATTAGAGACACACTTGTGATAAATTGTCAGTACTCACATGATTTTAATCAACCAATGAATGATGGCTCTAATGTTTAAAATGGCCATATTCACTCTCTGTTCCATTTTCACAATGGTGAAGACAAAGAGCAGCCTGAGACCATCAGAAAAAACATTTTTGTCAAACTTCAAAGGGATATGAGACTATCTCCAAAGACCTTGGGATTTCTGTCTCTGCAGTTCGCAATGTTATTTAGATGTTTTCTGCTCATTGAACTGTCAAGAACCTCCCAGGTGGGAAGAGGAAAATTAATTCAAGAAGTCTTCGAAGGTTAGTTCAAACTGCTGGAAAAACACTATGTACAACTTCCAAAGAGCTTCAGGCTGACCTGGAGTAATCTGGAGTAGTAGTTTCAACCCACACCATACGCCACACACTAAACAAAGAAAGTTTTCATGGGCAAGGGCCAAGGAGGACCCCACTGCTCAAAAACAGACATAAAAAGGCATGCCTGATCTTTGCTCAAACCCACCTTAAGAAAGCACAATCCTTCTGGGAAAATGTTCTGTGGAGAAATGAAACCAAACTTGAGTATTTTGGCACTGCAAGCCAGCGATATGTTTACAAGCCAAAAAACACCCTTTCTCCAGCTAAATATGGTGGAGGTTCCATAATGTGGGGCTGTTTTGCTGCCTCAGGAGCTGGAGGCCTGGTACGTGTTAAAGGAATCATGAAATCAGAGGACTACCAAGGTGTTTTGGAGTAAAATGTGCTACCTAGGGGTATGTTTACTAAACTGCGGTAACGCGCAATAGCGCACGCTATTGCGCGTTAACGATCGTAAAGTTCCGCGGCACGGTAAAACACCGCAAAAGGTGGAGAGAGGGCGGAGAGAAGGGGTCAATGGGCGGAGAGTGGGCGGGCAGAGGCTCCCTTCACACCAACGCGCTGATTTTCAGAGCTGAATTCCAACGCGAATGAAAACCTGCTGTTAAATGCACATTACAGGGGAGAGAAACCATTTCAGTGTCAGCAATGTATAGCCCAAGCAGGGAAACCAAAAAAAAGTGATAAGTGTGATACATGTGCACAGAACAAAAGGGCACAGAAACACTGAAAATGACCTCAACAAACAGGAAAAAAACCATAACCAAGCTGGCCAATAGTGGTAGTAATGAGAAAAATAAACCCCCCCCCCCCCCCCCCGAGAAAGCTCCATAGAAAAGATATAAATCGTGGAAGGGTCTATACTCCGTCCCCATACAAGGTGAATGAGCCCCCAGTGAAATAGCGCTGCTCAGGGTTTTCCCCTCCATCGGACAGGGTTCCTATGGCGTGCACATGTCCCGCAACATCAGGGCGGGCATGTTGGAACGGCAACTGGACAGATGCTGGAAAAGGGGATACAGAGGGCCGCAGGCGACACATGCTGTGGTGCAGCTGGGCCACAGTGCGGACTAGGGTGATGCCTAGGTGGCCCATACGAATGCTGAAACAGCAGAGCAGCCAGACAGCAACTGCTGAAGGCCCAACATGGGCACGACTGTGTTTCCCACAGTGTCACAGGGGATAGTACCCAACAGCTACCCCCAAGGGCACGGAACATTGGCAGGCGGGGCTGGGGGGGAGCGTGGATGTCTATGCAGGCACCCCTACCCCAGAACCCGCACCATAGGCAGCCGCCTACATGCACACTGGATGGCCTGAAATTGCGCACCACCAGCAGAAGGGCATGTCAGCATAGTGGCTGAGGGATACTGGTGGTGGAGGGGGCAGTGGCAGCTGCCCAGAGCAGACCGTGGCCTAGCCCTGTGTAGGTGGGTGCCGTGTACTGCAACAGACGGGCCCTGTCTGACGAACAGTCATGGTATCACCAAGGAATGTACTGACTCTGTGACAACAAGGTGGTGCAGTGCACAAAATCAGTGTATTCAGAAGCAGAAGGTCACAGGTTCAAGTCCCAGCTGTGCTTCCTGCCAACCCAGTCCCATATTTTACCCACTACTACAACGTGCTAATACAGACAGCACCTTTATTGCAGATGACATAAACATGCCCAAGACACCTACATTTTACCCTACAGAGCACAGACACCATAAACATGCACATTACCTAGAGCAGAGTCTCCCAAATGCAGTCCTGGAGGGCCAAACACCATTCCGGCTCCATGCTGCCTCTAATAAAGATGCCTGTGCTGCATTTCTATGCACCGCCCCCATGGTATGCAGATGTATCTCATGCATATTCATGAGGGACAGCATGAAAACCCGAACAGTGTTTGGCACCGCAGGACTGGAGTTGGGAACCTCTGCCGTAAAGCAGCAGCCAACAGGGGCAGACACACCCGCACCCACAGGCCCCATTATCCACAGCCTCTTGGAGAGGCAGGACTTTGGGCTCTGCGTGCATCTCCCAATACTAGCACATGCATACCGTAGTAATGCCACCCTAAACCTGGGAATATGGTACACATCTATCAAAAGGTTGCTATGAATCTCCAGGAACAAGCAGGAATGAGTCCTCACATATGGGTACGTCGGTACCGACGGAGCCTGCGCGGGAAAGCTCCCCAGCTTCCCAAAAGGAAAGCTTTTGGAGCTTCCCACAGCGCATGCGCGCTGCCTTCCCGCCTTCCTGACCAACTCTCCTCAGTTCTTCTTTTTCCGCGGAGCCAGCAGGTCGTGTTCCTGTCACCGCTGAAGAATTTCTTGTTTTTAAAAGTTGTTCTGACCGCGTATCTGCCTTCCCCGATTCCGAACCGGTACCGCCGGTCTTTACTTCTTTATTTCTTTAAAAATATATATATATTTTTTTTTCTTTTTCCACACTTGGTGTATTTCTTTTTGTAAGGCCTACCGGCCTTTACAAATTCTCCCTCATGGAGAAACCATCTTCTGGTTTTAAAAAATGCACCAAGTGCTCTGGTACTATTTCAGTCACAGACACCCATGAGTGGTGTCTTAAATGTTTGGGCCCTGACCATTCGGTTCCGGATTGTCCATCCTGCTCTCTGATGTCCAAACGGGGCTTACAGAACCGAGCAGCTAAATTTCATGTGCTGTTTTCTGCAGATAATCCAGCATCAGCATCATCCAGGTCTTCATCTCCGGATGGATCTCAGGTAACCAAACATTCCTCGGGCAAGTCTTCAAGGGGCAAATCTCCCTCAAAGCAGAGAGAGGCCCTTGGGTTCGACCCTGAAGACCCTGCCCCAGCCAAACAACCCCGGCGGGAAGCTCCGGCTTCCAAAGCTCCTCCTATGGGGTTACAGGTTGACATCGATGGCACGGCCTCGACCGATCACCTGTTAGACTGCTCTGGGGTACCGGCTCAAACCGATACCGACATCCAGGCAGTTGTGGTGTCAATGGGTACTACGGTACAATCCATGCAGCAGGCCATAATGGCTTTTATTAATGCTGCGACGCCCTCGGTACCGCAACCGTCGGTTCTGACCCCGGTTCCGGTACCACAACCGATACTGGTACCCAGAGCATCTACTTCCAGTAGAAGGCCGGTACCGGTTTTTGCTTCCCGCGATATTCTCGGTACCGACCCGGCTCCCGGTACGCCCGAGGTCGATACCGGTCGGTACCCGTATCAATCTCTGGAAGCAAGTAGGCGATACTTCGAGTCTTCTGAGGATGCCGATACCTCAGATGATTCTGATGAAGCATCCCTTATTCTTCCTGAGGAGCCTTCTTCCCCAAAGAGAAGAATGTCTCCTCCAGAGGACTTGTTCTTTTAGGACTTCATCTTGGAAGTTGCCAAAGGACTTTCCATTACAGTATCCTCTGAAAAGGAACCTAGAGCTCAAAAATTAGACATTTTAGGATACTCTAAGGTTCACAAAGAGGCAGTCACCTTACCCATTCATAATATTCTCCAAGAACATATGATGGATTTATGGGAGGCTCCTCTTACACTATCTCCACATTCTCATCGGTTGGATACCATGTATCGGGTCCCTCCTTCTCCTGGTTTTCAAAAAACCCAGCTTCCTCACCATTCTATTGTGGTGAAGTCTGCTATGAAAAAGATTAAGAATACCAAAAGGCACTCTTCTACTCCTCCAGGAAGAGAATGTAGAACTTTGGATGCTTTTGGCAGGAAAATCTTTCAAGCTAGTATGCTTATTGCCAGAATCAACTCCTACAGCCTCTATATGGGCATGTTTCTAAAGGAGCTTGCTCTTAAAGTACAAGATTTTCTCCCCTTTATTCCAGAGGATAGAAAAGAGGAGTTCCTGCTTCTGTTAAAGCATATCCAAGATGTGTCAAAGTTCTCCAATAGGGCTGCCTTTGACTCTTTTGAGGGTGCTAGTAGAGCATCTGGCATAGCCATCGCTGCTCGTCGAATTGCTTGGCTCCAGGCCTCTGACCTGGAATCCTGGGTGCAAGATGGCCTAGGCAATTTACCTTGTACAGGTGAAAATCTCTTTGGCAAAGAGTGGCAAGTCAAAGCCATTCAAATGGATGCAGAGAATGCTGCTTTGGATAGACTCTCTAAGTCTACTTCACTCCCTGCCAAAAAGAAGTCTTTTAAGAAGTCTTTCTACAAAAAGCCTAGATTTGGTTCCAATGCTGGCCAGTCATCTGCTCAAGCTCGCTTTGTTCCTAAGCGACAGCAGACTAAACAGGCCAGAACAAAGCCTGCAGGAGCTGCTACGCTTCAACAGTCCCAACCCCCTCAGGGTTTTTGACTTACTTCTAGAGAACATACCCTTTCTGGCTCTGCAGCAACCAGAGCCTCTCACCATTCCAGGAAGGCTAACTCATTTTGCTCCCAGATGGGAACAGATTACATCAGAGCAGTGGACCCTCTCTATCATCAGAGAGGGATACCAACTGCATTTTTACAGCCTTCCTATCCATCCCAGGGTGAGACATTTCGTCTCTCCCCCATCTCTCCTACACCTGTTGGATCAGGAGGTGAATACCCTGCTTGCCCAAGGGGCCATAGAACAGGTTCCCCTCCTCCAACAGGGCTCAGGGTTCTACTCCCCCTATTTTCTGATACCAAAGAAAACAGGAGGACACAGACCCATCCTAGATCTGAGAGAATTAAACAAATTCCTGTGCAAGGAAAAATTCAAAATGCTCTCTCTGGGTATTCTCCTTTCTTACCTTCAGAGTCAGGACTGGCTTTGTTCTCTAGACCTAAAGGATGCGTACACACATATACTCATCCATCCATCCCACAGAAAATTCCTTCGATTTCTGTTCCAGGGAAAACATTTCCAGTACAGAGTACTCCCCTTCGGTCTAGCCTCTGCTCCAAGAGTGTTCACAAAATGCATGTCAGTAGTGGCTGCATTTCTACGCTCTCAGGGAATCTTTGTCTTCCCATACCTAGACGACTGGCTCATCCGAGCTCCATCTCAGTCTCAGGCTCAGACTTCCCTGGACCACACCATCTGCATTCTGCAGTATCTGGGACTTGTCATCAATCTGCCAAAGTCTCAACTCACCCCTACTCAATCCCTAGAATTCATAGGGGCCTGGTTAGATACCACCACAGCAAAGGCCTATCTTCCCCAGGCACGTTGCCACCGACTAGTGCACCTGGCCTCTCAGATTCAGTCCAGAACTCACTTGACTGCCCGAGAGATGTTACAATTGCTAGGCCACATGGCCTCCACAGTTCATGTGGTGCCTTATGCTCGCCTGCATATGAGAGCAGCTCAATGGACTCTGTCCACTCAGTGGACCAAGCATCAGGAGCTCTCTCCGACCAAATAGAAACCTCCAAACGTCTCTTTGGGTCTCTCCAGTGGTGGATGTCCATTCAAAACCTGTTGCTGGGGTCCCCCTTCCAACCGCTACCACCCCAGGCAACCCTCACTACAGATGCCTCCCAGACAGGCTGGGGAGCTCATCTTCAAGACCTCTCCACTCAAGGCCTTTGGTCTCCGCAGGAGACTGCCCTTCATATCAACCTTCTGGAGCTTCGAGCAATTTTTCTTGCTCTCAAGGTCTTTCCTACCCTCCTTTACAACATGACAGTGCTTGTTCATACCGACAATCAAGTAGCCATGTTCTACGTAAACAAACAAGGAGGGACTGGCTCTCTGTCGCTTTGCAACGAAGCTCTCAGACTGTGGGCCTTCGCCAGAGAGCATCAAATCCATCTCCTGGCAGTATATCTCCCAGGAATTCAAAACTCTTGGGCAGACAGACTCAGCCGAGTTCTGCTTCCACACGAGTGGTCCCTGCACATGGATCAGGTACTCAGAATCTTTCAGAAATGGGGAACCCCGGACATAGACCTCTTTGCAAGTCCGTGAAATGCCAAACTTCCCCGGTTCTGTTCCAGAACTCCATGTCAGGGGGGTTCAGGCCAGGGATGCCTTCCTCCTTCATTGGGGTCAGGGCCTCCTATATGCCTTTCCACCCATTCCTTTGATTCCCAAGACTCTGTTCAAACTGCAGAGGGATCACGGATCTATGATCCTCATAGCTCCACGCTGGCCACGCCAAGTGTGGTTCCCTCTACTTCTGCATCTCTCCCAGGGTCCCTCCCTAGACCTGTTTGCTGCTCCAGACCTTCTGTCTCAGGAGGAGGGGACTTTGTGGCACCCAAACCCCAAGTCCCTCCACCTCAGAGCATGGTTACTGAAGGCCTAGACCTTCAAGACTTAAATGTCTCTCAACAAGTGCAAGATATCCTCCATGCTTCCAGAAAACCTTCCACAAGGCGTTCTTATGCTTTTAAATGGAAAAGATTTTCCATTTCGTGTGCTCAAAAGGATCTTGATCCTTTTGCTCTTCCTATCAATTCTCTATTGGAATATCTCCTGCATCTCTCCAATGCAGGCCTTAAAACGAATTCAGTAAGGGTCCATTTGAGTGCTATTGCAGCATCCCTCAAGCCTTTCAATGGACAATCTATTTCCTCTCATCCTCTTATTGCAAGATTCATGAGAGGCCTAACTTTAACTAAACCTCCCATTAGGCCTCCTCCGGTGGCATGGGACTTAAACTTGGTTCTTGGTCAGCTTATGAAGCAACCTTTTGAACCCTTAGCCATTACCTCCTTGAAATTTCTTTCCTGGAAGGTTATTTTCCTCATTGCAGTCACTTCAGCTTGTCGCATCAGTGAGCTGCAAGCCTTAGTGGCGAATCCACCCTATACAAGGTTCCATCATGATAAGGTAGTCCTTCGGACAAATCCACACTTTATGCCTAAAGTGCTTTCACCTTTTCATCTTAATCAAGAGGTATACCTACCTGTCTTCTTTCCAGCTCCTCATGCATCCAGTGCAGAGCGGAACCTTCATACTCTAGATTGTAAAAGAGCTCTTGCCTTTTACCTCCATAGGACTCAGCCACATCGAAAGTCTTCCCAACTTTTTGTTGCTTTCGATCCGTCTCATTTGGGACTTCCAGTCTCAAAACGAACACTTTCCAATTGGATTGCTCAGTGTATTTCGTTTGCTTACCAGAGTAAAAACATTTCTCTGGAGGGCCATGTCACAGCTCACAATGTGAGAGCCATGGCCACCTCTATGGCTCATCTTCACTCTGTATCCATAGATCAGATCTGTCGAGCAGCCACCTGGGCCTCGGTTCATACCTTCACAGCCCATTACTGCTTGGATAAGGACTCCCGCCGGGATGCCTTATTTGGTCAGGCTGTCCTCAAACACCTGTTCCATTCTTAAACAACTCCTGCCCACCTTCCCTTAATGGATGCCTGAGATCCATCGGAAGATGAAATACCTACGGAGGGGATCTCCCAGGCATCTCAGCTAGGGAGTCCCCATATGTGAGGACTCATTCCTGCTTGTTCCTGGAGATAGCACAGTTACTTACCTGTAACAGGTGATCTCTGGGAACAGCAGGAATAGTCCTCACAACCCACCCACCTCCCCTAGGAGTTGTATCTCTTTCTCTTCCTTTCCTCTCTCTATTGTCTCAGCTTTAAACTCGAACTGAGGAGAGTTGGTCAGGAAGGCGGGAAGGCAGCGCACATGCGCTGTGGGAAGCCCCAAAAGCTTTCCTTTTGGGAAGCTGGGGAGCTTTCCCCCGCAGGCTCCGTCGGTACCGACGTACCCATATGTGAGGACTATTCCTGCTGTTCCCAGAGATCACCTGTTACAGGTAAGTAACTGTGCTTTACTGGCAGATAGCAATTCCTAGGTTAAGTACAATTTCCTGAGTGAGCTGCATCATAGCAACCTTTCTTTTTTATAACTTAAAAGTTTTTATTAGCACTCAACACAACAGGCAATACAGAACATACTTCGGGAACCCCCCCGACTCAAATACAACAAAAAATAAAAAAAAACATTCTTTACATTGTCATCAGCAGGTGTGGTAGATCCCCGCCCATAGTGCTTCTCCATTTTCTGTTAACCCCCATACTCTGTTTCACACTTTATACATTGTACCTTGTACATTTTATACATTCTACTGGTTATACAGGCAGAAATTTGTCTCTTGTGGACCATACAAGCATAAAGACCCCATACCACACACTAATAATAATAGACCCCCCCCACCCAATAGTATCCTCCCCCCCCTACTCCCGCTAGCCCTAAACCCCCCCAACCCAAACCTGACCCCCTCCCCTAACGCAGAAGAACCCCTTTCCGCCGTACAAACAGCGGTGAGCTAACTAAAAGTAACCAAGGCAAATCTTAACACAAGGTGCAGGAGTACAGAGGTGCATACAGGAAACAACCCACCCAGCCCCCCTACAGGTGAAGGGGACAGTGATTGTATGCTACAACCCTGGCCGGGGCACAGTATACTAACCCCCCCCCCCCCCTCTGCCCTCCAATGCTCATATCGTTCCCACACCTTCTTGTACCTGTGGACAGTATGTTTGTGATGAGCTTCTATTGCACAATACCCCCTAAGCTGCTCCATACGCCCCACCACCTCCGCTATCGGGGGAACATCCTGTTTCTTCCACCAATGCAGCAGACCCATCCGCCCTGCAATGACACAATACCCCTGTAGTCTATCCAATTCTCTCCCTCCCCCTCCGTGCTCACTTTCATTCAGAATCACCACACTAGGGGTAAAACTCACCTGCACCCCTGTGATGGCTGCCGTAAGACTTTCCACCGCCCGCCAATAATCCCGAACTACCATACAGCCCCACACCATATGCAGCAAATCACCTCTATCTCCACACCCTTTCCAGCATCTATCCGAACTATCAGGGTAGAGGGCATGCAGCCACACCGGGGTCCAATACATTCTTAAAACGGAGCTTATAGCTATTTTCCAGCATAGCTGTTCCCGGAGCCAATTTATGGGTTCTAATATAAATTCTGTCCCACCGCTCAGCATCCCACTGCCCCCCCAGCTCCTCCTCCCATTGCAACTGACCCCGTAGCGGTCCCTGTTGATATTCCCCCAAAAGTTTGTATAACTTTGAGATAATCCGAGTAGGCATCCCAGCACTCCCCATCATCTCCTCAAACGCCGTGCACTTCGCCATCCAGTCTTGCTTCACCTCCCGCTGCTGAAGCCAATACCACAAACTTACATAGGCAAATCTATCGGACTCCTCCAAGCCATATTGCTGTTGCAACACCTCAAATCCCCGAATGTGCCCCCCTTCCCCCACCAATTGGCCCACTTTCCTTAACCCTTTCTCCCCCCACCCCCTAAAAACCCTTGCTGCCTCCCCCATCCTGCCTTTCATTAAGGTCTGAATTGGAGTTGCGCGGGAGAATTGTTTCCCCCCTAGCAAGAACCGCTTCCATTTCACCCAAACCTGTCTTGTCAGTTCACGATAGGGATTCCCATCTCCTTTCTCCGTCCCCCCCCCACCAGGGTCCATATCCAGGCCCCCACCTCTGCCCCCTCCCCGTCCTCCATCTCCACCCATCCAGGTCGCTCCACCCCCTCCTTCCAAGCGAACAGCGCCCGAAGTTGCGCCGCTTCATAATACCGGAGCAACGACGGGACCCCCAATCCTCCCTCCGCTTTTAACCTATACATTGTCGCCCGGGCGACCTTCGGGCGCTTACCATCCCAAATAAATTGCAGCAGAAGATTTTGCATCTTATCAATTTCCTTTCTAACCAGCCTACACGGCAGAGACATATACACAAATAATAACCGTGGGAGTACATTCATTTTAACCACCGCAATGCGGCCCAGCCAAGACAAATACAACCCCCGCCACCGGGATAGATCCTGTCGGATACTCTCAACCAAGCCTTGATAATTCCATTGCTTAAGCTGAGATAGGGGGGTCCCTAACTGGATCCCCAAATACCGAAATCTCCCCTCCACCCACCGAAACTTAAAGTGGTGCCGGAGATTCTCTTCCACCCTGGGCGCCAAATTAAATCCCAACAGCTCCGTCTTCCCCTGATTCATTTTATATCCCGCGAGGCGGCTGTACCTTTGTATAGCCGTCAAGAGCACTGGTAAGGTTGTAAGGGGCTGGGTCAGGGTAAAGACAACATCATCTGCAAACAGCCCAATCTTTTCCTCCCTCCCACAGATCGTCACTCCTTTAATATCCCCCGCCCGTCTGATATAGGCTGCCAGCGGCTCTATAGCCAATGCAAACAAGAGGGGTGACAAGGGGCACCCCTGTCGAGTACCTCTATGGAGATCAAAGCTCTCAGAATATCCACCATTCACCCTAACTCTAGCACGCGGTCCCTGGTAAAGCGCTTTTATCCAACTAATATACCTCCCTCCAAACCCCATGGTCTCCAAAACCTGAAACATAAAAGACCACTCCACCCGGTCAAAGGCCTTCTCGGCGTCTACTGTGATTAACACTGCCTCCTCGGTGGCACGCTGAAGATGCCACATAACATTCAAAACTTTTCTCACATTATCACTACCCTGACGCCCCTTCACAAAACCCGTCTGATCCGGATGAATCAGGTGCGGAACCACATCTTGAATTCTATTCGCCAAAATCTTTGCCAACAACTTTGCGTCCAAATTTATCAAGGAGATAGGTCGGTATGAGCCGCATACCCCCTTATCTTTGCCTGGTTTCGGCAGGACTGTTATACCCGCCTCCGCCATTGTGCGCGGAAGGCCCTCCCCCTGCAGCACCCTATTAACTACCTTAGTAAAGAGGGGCGTGATCTGTTCGGAAAGGACCTTATAGAACTTTGCCGTGTACCCATCCAACCCCGGCGCCTTCCCCAATTTCAGCGTGGTTATAGCCCTCCTCACCTCCTCCTCCCGGATTTCCTGCCCGAGATATTCCCTTTCCTCCTCAGTCACTTGCGACAGACCACATTCCTCCAAAAATTCGGCCGTGTCCTGCCCTCCCACCTCCAATTCACTTTCATACAATTTCTGATAGTACTCCCGAAACACCCCCCTAATACCCTTTGAGGTGTGGATCCATTCCCCTTTAGTATTCCGAATACCATCAACATGCGCTGCTTGCCGCCGCCCCTTCAGGCGACTGGCCAGTATCTTCCCCGCCCGATTACCGCCTTCAAAATGGGCCTGCTTCAGTACCGCGAGCTGGAATGCTATCTCTTGGGCCCGCAGTGTACTCAGCTCCGCTCTTACCCTAATAAGCTCCGCAAGGATGCTCGGATCCGACACCTTCTGATGTACCCCCTCTAAACGCCGCAGCTGTTGCAATAATTTACTTTCCGCTGCCCCTTTGTCCTGCTTCACCCGCGCCCCTAGGCTAACCAGTTGTCCACGAATCACCGCTTTTAAGCCATCCCAGAGTACCCCCATAGACACCTCCCCTGTATCGTTGAATTGGAGGTAGTCCTGTATCTGGACCCTAATCTTCCCCACATGCTTCTCCTCTTCTAACAGAGAGTTGTTGAGTCTCCAAAATTTTAGACTGTCCTCTTTCCGACCCAGATCAAAACATACACTCACCGGGGCATGGTCGGACCAAGTGATTGAACCATGTTCTACATCCTGTACTCTGTCTAACCAGATTCCACCCCCCCATATCATATCCAACCTACTGTAGGAGCTATGCACTGGGGAATAGTATGTGTATTGCCGTTCTCCCGGATGCCAGCTCCTCCAAACATCCACCAAACCCAGGCTTTCTCTCAATTTATGCAGGCTTTGTCTATCCCTTCGCCCCCCACCCCCCTGCCCCCCGCTGGTGTCTAGTCTGGGGTTACATGTCAGATTGAAATCTCCTCCCATTATTATTGGAATACTCCCCACGCCCTCCAACTCCTTCAAAAGTTGCTCATAGGCCTCCCCCTGCTTCTCATTAGGGCCATACAGACTGATCACCCAAACCTCCTCCCTTTCGATTTGTAGCAACACCCCCACCCATCTACCTCCTTTTCCTCGTCGAACCTCCTTCACCATGTTATGATACTCCCCCCCTATCAAGATGCCCACCGCCCCCTTCCGAGAATTTAGTCTCTGGCCCGCCAGAACCACTGTAGGGTACAGCCGAGATTCTAACATATATTCCTGCCCCACCCGCAGATGAGTTTCCTGTATGCACATAATATCAGCACCTGTTCGTTTACCCTCCATCTCCACCAACCGTCGTTTCTGTCTTGAACGCAGCCCTTTGACATTCAAGGTCATAATCCGCAACTTCCTCTGCTTCCCACACCCCCCTCCCCCAAACCCTCCACCCACCCTCCCTGCCCCATACCTCCCCCCTCCCCCTCCCCCTCCCCTCGCCCATCGAACCCCTTTTAACCCCTTCAAGGCCTTCCCCCCCATATCCTCCATCACTTCCAGAGGATAACTCAGGAGTAGTGCGTCCCCTACCTTCCCCAGCCTAACGCTTACTCTCATCCCTACCCCCCCCGACTACCAACCCGCTGACCCGCCTCCTTCTATCACCTACTCATCCCCTCAGCCCCCCTATTCCGCTCCACATACCCCTCCCACACCCTCTGTACCCCTTCCTCCATCCCCCCTCTCCCCCGTTCCCTAAGTCCTCCCGCCCTGTACACTACTGCATCTCCATCTTCCTCCCCCTCCCATCCTCTTACTCCTTCCCCTTCACCACCCGCTCTCCAACTCCCCTCCCTTCTATTCCCCAAATTACCTTACACAAAACCTATATGCTACCAAGAGGGTCAGACAGAAACATAGCACTCCACCTGTACCCTGCAACAATTAAACCAGCATGCTATCAGTCTACACAGTCTTTCAGGTGTTTTCCGGCAGCTGGGCGGCTTGCAGCTCCCGCCCTGGGTTTGCAGTTCGTGTACGCCGGTGCTGCTGGCTGCCCCCACGCTGCCCCCGCCACCCGCCAGTTGCAGTACCTGCCCCCACACCTTCTGCCGTGGTGCTCAGTCCTGCCTCCCGGAGGGCCTGCATTGCCTCCTCCGGAGTCTGTAGCCGCCATGTCTGCCCTTTAACTGTAAACGAGAGTCCAAATGGATGAAGCCAACGATATTTAATGTCTTCCCTACGCAGGATTTGTGTAACTGGTTGCAGAGCCCTCCTCCGCTGCAACGTGCCCGCAGAAAGGTCCTCATATATGTGCACTGGGTACCCTTGCCACATGAGGGGTCCCGCTCGCCGTATTTTATGCACAATTTTCTCTTTAATTTTATACCGTGCTAGGCATATGATGATGTCTCGTGGTTTATTCCCAACTGGTTTGCCCAATGCACGGTGCGCTCTTTCCAACTGTATGTCCATAGCTGTCACCTCCTCTCCACCATGTCGGAGAGCTTCCAGGCACACTGAACGCGCAACCTTTTCACTGTCCATAAACTCCTTTTCCTCTGGGATCCCACGGAGTCTCAGGTTGTTGCGTCGCGAACGGTTCTCCAGATCCTCCAGCTTATATAACAGAGCTTCGTATTGAGATCCTAACTTCGCATGCCGTTGGGTCTCTCCTTCCTGTTGCTGTTCAAGCTCCTGTAACCTGTTCTCATGGTCTCCCATTCGACACACCAACTCTCCGACTTCCTCCTTCAGGGGTCCCAGCACCTCGTTCAACTCATTCTTCACGGACTGCACCTCATTTTTAATTTCAAGGAACCAGTCTCGAAGCTCCGCTCTGGTGATAGGTTGCGGAGTTTCCTGTCCAGGAGCTGTTACATTTTCCCTCTCCGCTTCTTCACCCTGCTCTCCTTGCCCATCCGGTGGCTTTTTATTCCCTGTTGGGCCTGCTTCTCCCTTCCCTCCATGCGATCCAGGGTAGGCAAACTCTTTGAGATCCGCCGCTTTTCTTCTGGTGGTCATCTCTGCCCCAGAGTGCGCTGCCTGGCTCTGCACTGGTCTGTCACTCTTCACCCTTGCTAGCACTAAGGGCAGCAGTACACAGCACTGTCACTCTGCTCTGTGCTGCAGATTCCTGCTACTGCCCAGCCTCCACCAGGTCCTCCCAGTGCCCTCTGACTCTAGCACTGCAGACTCCCGATTGTGCGGCTGTCTCCGGTCCTGTGGGCTCCCTCTTCAGCCTCTGCTCACCTCCAGGTCCAGTGCCTCGCGATTTTGGCCTCCTCCAGCACTCCTGTGCCCCGCAGTTTCCTCCCTCCGAGGGGCTGCAAAACGGCAGAGATTCGCCCGTCCGGGGCTGCCGCCGGCCACTCACGCCTCCTCCTTTAAACCTCCGGGCGCCATTTCTGCCCACCGCGTGGCTGTACAGGCCTCCCGCACACGCGGCTCTCCGCCGCTGAATTATGCTGCCGCCGGCGTTCCAACCGTCGCGGTCAGCTCCGGCCGCTTCCCGCACCCGGGACCACCGCTTTCCACCTCCGGGGGGTCGCAAGCTGCCTATTACCGGCCGGATCGGTGCCGGAGCAGCTCGTTCAGGCCGCCATTGGCTCCGGTGACGTCACTTCCTCCTCATATAGCAACCTTTCTGATGTCTGTGGAGTGTGCTACAGGTCTTGTGTCTGACAGTGTTTACCAACCTGGGGAGTGACTCCTACAGTATTGCGTACCATAGCCATGCCTACACTGTGCCCAGGACTGGTGTGGTGGCCTGGGCTGCCCAACACCTCTATAGTTGCACAATGCTGGCATAGGTGTGGGGAGTGTGTGTCTGTCTATCCAGTGTGTGGTGGCTTCCAACACCCTCCACAGCCCACACTGCTAGCACTGTTCCCAGTATTGGCCTGCCAATGTGCATAATGAGGAGCAAGGTACCGTGGGAATAGCCTGGATAGGGTGGCCTGGCCTTGCCGCATCTGCGCAGGGCATAGGGCAATAGTTCGGATATTGTAGTGCCTGGTACCACCTGCACGGACAGAGTGGCCACAGCATGTCCTGCTGGGAGGTCACTCTCACCCTGACTGAGCAGTGACCACGGCATGGCTAGGTTCCCCCATAGTGCTATATAGCATTTCTCTCCTGTGATACATGTGGGTTTCCTTTTGGGGCCCAATCACTGACTTATCTGCTTGGTGTGTATGCTGACATCCCCGTTCCGGGTACATGCATCTCCTCCAGGACCATGCACTATGGAGTAGCTGGCGGACTGTCTGCAGCTAGTATGTGTCTTGCTGGAACACCTTGCAGGGTGCAGCGGCTGGAGGCTTGCTGCTGGAGAATGTCAGATAATGGTGGGGGGTAGCTGAGCATTTCCAGGCCTGCCGTCCGTCCGCTATTGTGTTATGGATGTGTTCCGCTCTGTCTGTTCCCCAGCAGGACTGCTGTTGCTGGTCCCCTCTACCGCTGCCATTGCAGGGAGGTAGACTGTGGGTCTATTGGTGGGTGATCCTGTTTCCCACCCTGAGCCCCAGAGGGTGGGTTGTATGGTGGTACATAATCTGCCTATGGGTCCATACACCCCCCCCCCTTCACCTACAGCAGGTAACGATGGCACCAACACAGGATATGCACTAGTCTGGGTGCAACAGTGCCCATAGGGACTAGACATGACCGGGACATACAGCAGGACACAGATGTATCCTAGGTGTGTCTAACGGACCTACCTATCACACACTGATGGGGACTTGCAGCATGGCGTATTTCAGCCATAAAAGGTGCTGTGAACCTGGTGCTGGGCGCCCCACCTCAACCTCAGGGTGGGCACTGTACCCGCACAATGTGACTGTGGCTACTCTGTGGCAGTGCCACACATGGTCTGTTCCCCCTACAAGGCCGAGGTGCTGTGGGGGTGCATACCCGATCTTGTGCCCATCTCTCGACTGCTGATTTGCATGTGCAGTGCATCATGGGTACGGGTGGGTTACCCCTATCCTGGTAACCACAGCAGAATGTGGATGTGGTGCCGTGCAGACCTCATGTAGCCAGCCAGTTGTTTGTTAGCAGCTCTAGCCTACTGGTTACTTCACTGCCTGTGGAGCCAGAGGTCATGGGTTCAAAACCTACAGTGGGGATCATCAATAGGGCTGTCTTAGGCATTGTCTATTTTTATTGTATATTAGTTCTGCCAGCAGGACCACCCTCAGGGCACTGTCCCCTTAGGCTGGCTCATAAGGCGCCCTATAGGGCGCTTTATACGGCGCCCTATAAAGCGCCTTATAGGGTGCCTTATATGCTGTCCTATAGGGGACATTATAGGGTGCCTTGGCAGACAGCGCACTTTATAATGTGCCCTATGGAGTGCCCTCTAGGGTGCCCTATGTGGCACCTTAGGTTACGCCACTGTGAGGGTGTGTTTGCTGGCAGCACTATTCAGGTACAACTAAACGTCCTCACAGCCCACTACTTAACCCTTTCCAGGCCAAGCCCAGTGCTTTCGGGATCCCAACTTCTGCCTATATATCCCTATCAAATGGTATATAATACATGACCATGCCAGAGGGAACGTCACTATTGGGACATATTGGATACGACGGGTACAATTTTCCTGACATGTGCAAACATTAACCCGGCTGCAGAATGTGGATTAAAATATTATAGTAGGCCTTCAAAGGATTACACATGATGCCTCAGCCAGCCTTATTCATTAGGCACACTGGGGAATCGAACCCATGACCCTTGTACCATCAGTCTGTGTAGTAACCATTGTGCTACAGCTCTGTTTCTGTATTTGGGTGTCTGCGCGCTGTCTTAAGCTTGCGTGCAGTAGCACGCGCGCTGTAGCGATTGTTGCGCGGCACGTAATAACGCGCGCAACTGCGCGTTATCGGTTACGATGTACCGCCCATGTCCTTTTTTGGCTTTCCTTCCACTAACGCAGCTCCTAACGCGAATTGCACTTACGCAGTTTAGTAAACATACCCCCTAGTGTCAGAAAGCTAGGTCTGGATCGAAGGTTATGGGTCCTCCAACAGGACAATGACTAAAACATACATTCAGAAGTACAAAAGAATGGTTAAAAAGGAAAAAAAGGACTGTTTTAAGCTTGCCGGCAATGAATCCTGATCTTAATCCATTCGAGAATCATGAAGTCAGAGGACTACCAAGGTATTTTGGACTGAAATGTGCTACAGCAGGAATTTAGTCTTCACATATGGGTATCGTTGGTACCGACGGAGCCTGCGCAGGAATGCTCCCCAGCCTCCAATAGGAACGCTTTTGGGAGCATCTTCAGCACATGCGCGCTGCCTTCCCGCCTTTCCAACTGTCCCTCTTCAGTTAAGTTTGTAGCTGAGTGAAAGAATAGAGGGAGAGAGGAAAGAGACAAAGAGAGAGAGAGAGAGAGAGACAACTCCTAGGGGAGGTGGGTGGGTTGTGAAGACTAAATTCCTGCTGTTCCCGGAGATCAGCTGTTACAGGTGAGTAACTACGCTATCTCCAGGAACAAGCAGGAATGTAGTCTTCACATATGCGGACTCCCTAGCTGAAGATGCCAGGGAGATAGCCCCAGGAAGCTGCCACCCAAGTAAGGTGGGCCATGCTTCCTGCCATGTTTGGTGGGTAGGAGTTGAATTAGGTCTGGAAGAGATTTTGAAGAACAGCTTGGCCAAAGAAGACATCCCGACGGGAGGCTTTATCTAGGCAGTAGTGGGCTGTAAAAGTGTGTACCAAAGCCCAGGTGGCTGCTCGACAAATGTCATCAATAGACACAGTGAAGGTTAGCCATAGAGGCTGCCATGGCTCTCACATTATGAGCTGTGACATGGCCTTGAAGAGGAAGACTCTTTCTCTCATAAGCAGAGGATATGTATTGTGCAATCCATTTGGACAGAGTTCTCTTGGAGACTAGAAGTCCCAAATGACTAGAATCAAAAGCAATAAAAAGCTGAGAAGACTTCTATGTTGCTGTGTTTTTGGTAGGTAAAAAGCCAAGGCTCTTTTACAATCCAAAGTATGAAGGTTCCTTTCTGCATTAGAGGCATGAGGCCTCGGAAGGAATACAGGAAGATTGATTTAAATGCAAAGGCGAAACCACCTTTGGCATAAAGTGTGGATGAATTCTAAGAACAACCTTATCATGGTGAAACCTAGTATAAGGAGGATCAGCCACTAAAGCTTGCAATTCACTAATGCGACGTGCAGAGTTGATTGCAATTAGGAAGATGACCTTCCAGGACAAATGCTTTAGGGTTCTAGTGGCTAAAGGTTCAAAAGGCAGTTTAATGAGCTGCCTGAGAACTAGGTTTAAATCACATGCCACCGGTGGTGGCCTGATGGGAGGCTTTGTTAATAGAAGACCTCTCATAAATCTTGTTTTGAGTGGATGAGAGGAAATTGGTTGTCCATTTAGAGCAGGGGTTCTCAACCCTGTCCTCGGGTCCCTCCTAGCCAGTCGGGTTTTCAGGATAACCACAATGAATATGTAGGAGAGAGCTTTGCATACACTGCCTCCATTATACGCAAATGTCTCTCATGCATATTCATTGTGGTTATCCTGAAAACCCGACTAGCTAGGTGGGTCCCAAGGACTGGGTTGAGATCCCCTGATTTAGAGGCTTATAGGAAGCTGCAATTGCATTAAGATGGACTCTTACTGAATTGGTCTTTAGACCAGAATTTGATAAAAGAAATAGATACTCTAGTATCGATTCCAAAGGTATCATAATGTGGTTTAACCCCTTCTGTGAACACCATATAGTAAAACGTTTCCACTTGAAGGCGTAAGAGCGTCTTGTGGAAGGTTTTCTAGAAGCCTGAAGGATATCCTTTACTTGTTGGGAAAGGTTAAGATCCTGAAGGTCTAAGCTTTGAGCAACCAGGCCCTGAGATGCAGGGACTGGGGATTCGGGTGCCATAGCATCCCATTCTCTTGGGAGAGGAGATCTGGAGCATAGCCTAACTCTAGAGGTGCAGCTTGAGAGAGATGTAGAAGCAGGGGATACCACGTTTGGCGTGGCCACCGTGGCACTATGAGGATCATACAACCTCTGTCTCTCTGAAGCTTGAAGAGTGTTTTGGGGATGAGGGGAATGGGTGGGAAGGCATAGAGGAAGTCGTGACCCCAGTGAAGAAGGAAGGCGTCCCTTGCCTGGCAATTTTGAGCCGGAATCCTGGAACAGAACCTGGGAAGTTTGGCATTGAGTGGACTTGCAAATAGGTCTATGTCTGGAGTTCCGCAGATCTGAAATATCTTGGCCACCTGGTCTAGGTGGAGAGACCATTCATGAGGCAGCAGTACTCAGCTGACTTTGTCTGCCCAAAGGTTTTGAATGCCTGGAAGATATATCACGAGAAGGTGAATTTGATGCTCTCTAGCGAGGGCCCATAGTCGTAAAGCTTCATTGCATAACGACAGAGAGCCTGTTCCGCCCTGCTTGTTCACGTAGAACATAGCTACTTGATTGTCCGTTTGGACTAGGACTGTCTTGTAGCTGACATGGAATACTCGAAGAGCTAGATAGATTGCTCTGAGTTCCAGGAGGTTTATGTGAAGACAAGCCTCCTGTGGAGTCCAGGTACCCTGGGTAGAGAGATGATGCAGGTGTGCTCCCCATCCCACCTGTGATGCATCTGTTGTTAGGGTGGCCTGGAATAGGGGTTGCTGGAAAGGAGACCCCACTAGAAGATTTTCCAGTGATTGCCACCATTGTAGGGACAAAATCAGTCGTGAGTTTGATATCTTGTCCGACAGACGTCCTGTGGCCTGTGTCCACTGTGTGGATAGGGTCCACTGGGCTGCTCGCATATGAATGCGAGCGTAGGGAACCACAAGAACCGTGGATGCCATATGTCCCAATAGTTGCAGTAGTTCTCGAGCAGTTAGGGAGAACTTCACTGCTGCTTGAGAAGCTAGCTGTATTATACTAAGACAGAGGGGCTGTGGGAGAAAAGTCCTTGACTGTCTGGTATCTAGACGAGCTCCTATGAACTCTAGGGACTGAGACGGAGCAAGTTGGGATTTTGGGAGGTTTATGACCAATCCCAAGTATTGAAGGATTCGCATTGTGCGAGACAGTGCAGATCTGGCTTCTGGAACCGTGGGGGCTCGAATGAGCCAGTCCAAGTAAGGGAAGATAAATATCCCCAGGGTTCGCAGAAATGCAGCTACTACTGCCATGCATTTCGTGAATACTCTTGGTGCCGAAGCCAGACCAAAGGGAAAAACCCTGTATTGGAAATGTTTTCCCTTGAAAAGGAATCATAAGAATTTCCTGTGATCTGGATGGATCAGAATGTGAGTATATTCATCTTTTAGATCTAGAGAACAAAGCCAATCCTGACTGTGAAGGTATGGCAGAAGAGTTCCCAGAGAGATCATTTTGAGCTTTTCTCGGAACAGATATTTGTTCAATTCTCTGAGGTCTAGAATGGGTCTGTGTCCCCCTGTTTTCTTTGGAATAAGAAAATAGGGGGAGTAGAACCCTGCACCGTGCTGAAGAATGGGCACCTCCTCTATTGCTCCTTGAGCAAGGAGTGTTGAGACCTCTTGAAACAGTAGATTGCCTGTAGAGGTTTGGGAATTGAACTGTCTTACAATTGTAGGAGGGGGCATACTGCGAAAATGAAGCTTGTACCCCTCTCCCACAATGGACAGAGTCCAGCTTTCTGTTATTTGGTGCCATCTGTTGGCAAAATGACACAACCTTCCTGGAATGTTTAGGGGTTCTGGCCCCTTCAGAGGCAGGAAGGCTACATTCTCTATGAAGGAGTCAAAGCCTTTGAGGGGCTGGGCCTGTGGAGCTGGTTGAGCTCTAAAGCCTTTTGGCTTCTTTTGTCTGGATTGTTGTTGTTGACTCTTCTGGGCAACTTGACCCTGAGCTTGCCCTTGATGGGTATAGGATGGATAAAACTTCCTCTTTTTGCTGAAAAAGGTTTTTTTTATAGGGCGTTTTTTTGGCTGGAGTGGCTGTAGATTTTGACAATCTGTCTAAAGTGAGATTGTCAGTATCTATCTCATTAGTCTTTTCCTGCCAATTCTTGCCAAAGAGGTTTTCTCCTGTGCAAGGGATGTTTCCCAATTTATTCTGTATCCAAATCTCCAAGTCTGATGCCTGAAGCCAGGCAATCCGACGTACACCAATGGCAATAGCAGAGGTTCTGCTGTTGCATTCAAAACAGTCAAAGGCTGCACGGTTTACAAACTTGGAGACATCTTGAGCATGCTTGACCAGAGTGAGAAAGTCCTATCATTTGTCCTCAGGGAGAAGGGGGCTTATAAGCTCCAAATCTCCTGTGACCTCTTTGAGGAACATTTCCATACATAAAATATATGAGCTGATCCTAACTGAAAGCATGGAAGCCTGTAAAGTTCGATGACCAAAAGCGTCAAGAGTCCTGCATTCACGACCTGGAGGATTGGATGCATGTCTCTTTGCACTTTTCATCCTACGCATGACTGATTCCACTACCATTGAATGGTGTGGCAGCTGAGTCTTTTGAAAACCAGGACATGGTGGAACTCGATACATGGTATTGAGTCTCCTAGAATGAGGAGATTTAGTCAAAGGTGTCTCCCACATTCTGAGCATCAAATCATGAAGAATTTCATGAATGGGCAGAGTGGCTGCTTCCTTGGGAGCCTTAGGGTATTGGAGAATTTCCAATTCCTTTGCTCTAGGTTCTTTTTCAGGAGCTACCGTGATTGAAAGGCCTTGGGCCACATCACAAATAAAATCCTAAAAAGACATGCCTTCTGGAGGAGACATTCTGCGTTGGGGAGAAGAGGAGTCTTCCGGGAGAAACACTCTGGTACCGGCAGAATAATTGGAGGATTTAAAGTATCTCTGATCCTGATGTTCATGCAAAGCACGGTCTCGGTATCGATCGAAGTCGGTACCGAATTGGTCTGGTACCGATCTGTCGATGCCAGAAAAAGTCTGCATGGGAAGGATTCCCACCAGGGCCGGTACCGTGGGTGCTGGTACCGATATCTGTACCGGTGCTGGTACCGATATCTGTACCGGTGCTGGTACCGGCATCGGTACTGGTGCTGGTACCGGCATCGGTACCGTTGACGGTACCAGTGCCCATTGAACCACTGGTGTCAACGGTACCGCAGCTGTAAGGAGAGCTGCAAGACTGCGTTCGATAGCGAGGAATCTCTGGTCTATTCACGCTGCCGATGCCTGGGTATCGGTACCGGTAAAAGCAGCCGGAACCTCTGAGCATGGCACCAGTAGTTCTGCCGAGGTCGAAGCCTCGAACATCCTGGAACCCCGTTGATGCTTTGGAGGCCGAAGCCTCCCGCCGGGGCTGTTTTGCCGGTGTAGTTTCCTCAAGAGCAATGCCAATGGCCTCTTGATGCTTTGAAGGAGAGCTACCCTTTGAGGACCAGCTCTTATGTTTAGTTACCTGAGATCCATGGGAGGAAAACGAGGCTCTTGAAGATGTCGATGCAATGGACCAGCTCAGTTCTGTCTTTCTCTTTTAGTCATCCCCATACAGGAGGAACACTCAGATGGAGAATGGTCAGGGCCTAAACATTTTAGACACCAGCCATGGGTGTCGGTGACGGAGATGGTACCGCCACATTTAGTACATTTTTTAAAACCACTAGCTGGTTTTTCCATCTTTTGGGAAAAATGGGGCCTAATGCCCAAAATGGCGCGTAGCACCAAAAGAAAAAGTTTCTGAAGAGAAACAGTTTAAAAATAGATATATATATTTTTGTTTTTAAAGAAGAAAGAAAGAAAGAACCGGCGGTACCAGTAGGTGTCGTGCGGAGGCAGGCGCGACCACAAGAAAACAAGTTTAAAGAAGAAATTTTCTGCAGTAACAGGGTATGTGTCCTGTCTGCTCCGCAGAAAATAAAGAACTGAAGAGGGACAGTTGGAAAGGCGGGAAGGCAGCGTGCATATGCTGAGGGATGCTCCCAAAAACGTTCCTATTGGACGCTGGGGAGCGTTCCCACGCAGGCTCCGTCGGTACCGACGATACCCATATGTGAAGACTACATTCCTACTTGTTTCTGGAGATAAAGTCCTCACTTATGAGTAACATCATCCGATAGAGACCCTGCATGAGAGCATTCCCAGTTCCTTCTGGATGTTTTTGGAATCCCACTGCGCATGCATGCACTTTCCTGCTTGCTACTACAGTGACATCTTATCCTCAGTCTGTTTTTTTTCTGCGGAGTCCTTTGGATGCTTTTATGTGTGGCCTATAAGTATTTATCAATATGGTTCTTCAGTTGTTTTTTTCTTAATGTCTGTTTCTCACCTGCCATCACAATATTCCCTCTTGCCCCTTCTAGTTTTACAGCACTTAACTAATGTTTTCGGTCTTTTAAAGTTTCCTTTTATTTTCCACAGTGCCTCAGCCCCCTTAGGCATTGGCGCTCCAGCCGCTTTCTTATTCTTCTCTTTTTGTGTGTAAAAATCAAGTGGTTTGACTATTTTTCCAGACAACATGTCCCACAAGCTTGCTGCGGGTTTAAGAAGTGTTACAAGTGCTCAAGGACCATATCCATAACGGGCATGCATAATTGATGCCTCCAGTGCTTGGGACCTGATCATGAGCCCTCTACTTGCAATTGTGCTTGCAATGACAAAAAGAGCTAAAGAGTCGAGAAAAACAGTGCAATATCCTTTTTGGTGCATCTAAGTCCAAACTATCTGCATTGGTTTCTGTGGCTACAAAGGCTGCATCGGACGCTGGCAGCACATCAAGGAGCCCTATTACTACTAGTCATACAAGGCATAGGCAGCACTGTACATATAGATATAAGACAAAGTCGCTGCTCACCAGAGTTTACAATCTAATCAAGATGAAAAAACATCACAAAACTGGGGACTAGAGTATGACAAAGTACACATAAGTAGTGGGCAAGAGAATGAGGATCATCAGGATCCTAAAGCAACCTCAAAGAGGTGGGTCTTCAACTTGGACTTGAATAGAGCCAGAGAAGGAACCCATTTGGAGCAGAGCACCCATAGGTCGCTGGAGCATCGACCATCTCTTAATGTTTGCCTAAAAGTGAAGAAGGATTCGTCTTCAACACCAAAGGGAAAGAATGTCAAATTTTGGACAGAGGCCTTGATGCATTGACATGAAAGCCCTCTGAGGCATGGTGTCTACAGAATTAAGGGTTCGCAAGAGTGCCCCTCTAAGTTGCCCCAAAGGGAGAACATAAGATATGCCATACTGGGACAGACCAAGGTCTGTCAAGCCCAGTATCCTGTTTCCAACAGTGGTCAATCCAGGCCATGAGTACCTAGCAGGTTCCCAAAAAGGCACACAGGTTCCACAATGATCGTCCCAGAAAAAGCAGTGGATTTTCCAGGTTCTCTTTAATAATGGTTTATAGACCTTTCCTCCAGGAACTTGTCCAAACCTTGTTTAAACCTAGTTACACTAACAGCTTTTACTACATCCTCCGGTAACTAATTCCAGAATTTGATTACGTATTGAGTGAAAAAAATATTTTCTTTTTTTAGTCTTAAATGGATTACATAGTTGCTTTGTTGCATGTCCCCTAGTCTTTCTACTTTTTGATAGTGTAAACAACCGATCTGTTTACCCGTTCCACTCCATTCGTTAATTTATAGACCTTTATCATATCTCCCCTCAGCCATCTCTTTTCCAAGTTGAAGAGCCCTAATCTTTTTAGCTCTCCTCATAGGGTTATCCTTCCATTCCCTTTACCATTTTGGTGGCTGCTCTTTGTACCTTTTCTAATTCCACTATATCCTTTTTAAGATACGGCAAGCAGAATTGCACACAATATTCAAGGTGCGGTCGCACCGTGGAATGATACAGAGGCATTATAATATCCTTTGTTTTATTCTCAGTTCCTTTTCTTATGATTCCTAGTATTCTATTTGCTTTCTAGGATGTTTTCAATGTGTTATCCACGATGACGCCTAAATCTTTTTCCTGGGTGGTGGTTCCTAATGTGGAACCTTGCATCATGTAACCATAGTTTGTGTTGTTGTTTCCTCAGTGCATAAGTTTGCTCTTGTCCACATTAAATTTCATCTGCCATTTGAACATCTAGTCTTCCAATTTATCAAGCTCAGCTTGCAATTTTTCACAATCTTCTTGTGTTTTAACAACTTTGAATAATTTTCTGTCATCTGCAAATTTGATCATCTCACTCGTTATTCCCATTTCCAGATCATTTATGAATATGTTAAAAAGCAGTGGACCCAGCACAGATCCCTGGGGGACTCCACTATTCACCTTTCTCCATTTGGAAAATTCACCTTTCTCCATTTGGAAATTTCACCTTTCTCCATTTGGAAAATTGGCCATTTAGCCCTACCCTCTGCTTTCTATCTTTTAACCAGTTCCTGATCCACAATACTGCCTCAAATCCCATGACTTTTTAATTTTGCAAAGAGTCTCTCATGGGGGACCTTGTCAAAGGCTTTCTGAAAATCCAGTTACGCTTTATCTCAACCAGCTCATCTTTGTCTACCTGTTTGTTCACACCTTCAAAAAAATATAACAAATTAGTAAGACAAGACTTTCCTTAGTTAAATCCATGTTGGCTATCTCCCATTAAACTATGACTCTCTATATGTTCAGAAATTTTAACCTTTATAATGGTTTCTACCATTCTGCCCAGTACTGACATCAGGTTAGTCTGTAGTTTCTCGTATCACCCCTGGAGCCCTTTTTAAAAATTGCTGTTACATTTATTTATTTATTTACATTCTCTTATATACCGCGCTATTCTGCATCAGTGCGGTTTACATTGAACAAACTGAAATTACATTGAACAGGGCATTATAACTTGGAGATAACTATTTTACAGGGAACATGGGCTATGGAGGGTTAAGTAGCTTGCCCAAGACCACAAGGAGCACCTGTGGGACTAGAAACCCCAGTCCTTCCGGCCCAAGGTTGCTGTCCCCTCTAGTGGGATTTGAACCCCCGACCTTCTGGCCTGAAGTACCTTGCCCCAACCACTAGGCCGCTCCTCCACTCCACATTGCCCATTCTCCAATCTTCAGGTACTACAAATGATTTTAATGATAGTTCACAGATTACTAATGGTAGGTCTGCAATCTCATATTTCAGTTCTTTCAACACCCTTGGATGTATACCATCTGGTCCAAGTGATTTACTACTCTTCAGTTTATCAAATACTTGTAATACATCTTCCTGGGTTAGTGATATTTCTTTCAATTTTTCTGATATGTCACCTTTAAATACTATTTCAGGCATGGGTAACTTTCCTACATCTTCTTCAGTAAAGACCAAAGCAAAGAATTTATTCAGTATCTCCTCTATGGCCTTGTCCTTCCTTAGCACCACTTTTACCCCTCTATCATCCAGTTGTCCAAATGACTCACACAGGTCTTTGCTACAAATGTACTTGAAAACCATTTTTTATTTTGGGTTTTTGCTTCCACAGCAAGCTTTTTTTTCAAATTCTCTTTACTTGTCTTGCATCTAACCGCCCAGTGCTTATGTTGTTTCCCATTTTCATCATTTAACCCCTTTATCTATTTCCTGAAAGATGCTTTTTTGTCTACAACAGCCTTTCTGACTTTGCCTTTAAACCATGCTGGCAGTCTTCTGGCCTTTTGTTAATTCTTCTTAAAACATGGAATATATCTTGTCTGGGCTTCCAAGATAGTATTTTTAAACAACGCACATGCTTGATTTTAATCTTTAAATTTTGCAGCCTGCTCCTTTTAGTTTTTTCTTAACTATGTTCCTCATTTTATTCTAGTCTCCCTTTTGAAAATTATACGATAGTACTCTGGATTTCCTTGCCATCCTGCTTCCATTTATTAAACCAAATGATCACTATTGCCAAGTGGCCCCAGTACCATTATCTCTTGCACCAGATCCTGTGTTCCACTAAGGGCTAGATCCAAAATAGCTTCCGCTCTTGTCTATTCATGAACCAGGTGCTTCAAGAAGCAATCATTTATTTCATCTAGAAACTATCTCCCTAGCATGTCCTGCTGTGACACTGACCCACTTGATACGGGGTAATTGAAGTCACCCATTATTACTCTGTTGTAACTTTCGTTAGCTTCCTTGATTTCTCTTACTAGTTCATCATCTATGTGTTCATTCTAGCCAAGCGGTCTGTAGTACACCCTCATTGCCATTACCTTCCCCTTTTTACATGGGATTTCTATCCACAGAGATTCTACTGTGTATTTTGTTTCATGCAAAACTTTAATCTAGTGTGACTCAATGCATTCTCTAACCTGGAGCACAACCCCTCTAACAATTTAATCTACACTATCATTGTGATACAGTTTGTCCCCAGGTATTAGTGTATCCCATTAGTTGTCCTTCTTCCACCAGGTCTCTGAGATGCTAATCATATCTAACCTTTCATTTAGTGCTATATATTTCTAACTCTCCCATCTTATTTTTTTAGACATCTAGCATTTGCATACAGACATTTTAAAGGTTGTATTTTATTTATATTACTCTGGTTATCAGTTGATAGGGGTCATTTGGAATCTTTCAGCTTTGTACTTAAGAGCATCTGGGTTACTTTTATTTTTACTGGAACCTCTTTCGGGATGGGTGACTGTCGGCTTTCTCCTATTATCTAATTTAAAACTGGTCTATCTCCTTTTAGGAGTGGAGTAGCAGCCTAGTGGTTAGAACACTGGCTTGGTAACCAAGCAACCAGGGTTCAATTCCCACTAGCACTCCTTGTGGCCTTGAGCAAGTCACTTAACCCTCCATTGCCTCGGAAGAAAGGCCTGGCAATCTACTTCCGGTGACACTGCCAAGAAAACCCAGGAGCTTCTGGGTCGCCAGGAGTCAGGACTGACTCGAAGGCACACATTGCATTTTGCAATGCATCTCCTTTTTAAAGGTTAATGCCAGCAGCCTGGTTCCATCCCGGTTAAGATGGCGTGCATTCCTTTAGAAAAGATACTCCCTTACTCGGAATGTTGCCCAGTTCCTAACGAATCCAAAACCCCCTTCTTTGCACCATCGTCTCATCCATACATTGAGACTCCAGAGCTCTGCCTGCCCTTTGGGTCCTGCGTGTGGAACAAAGTATTTTGTAGAATGCTACTTTGGAACTTCTGGATTTAACTTCCTATATAAAAATCCTAAATTTGGCCTCCAGAACCTCCCTCCATACTTTCCTATGTCGGTGGTACCAATATGTACCAAGACAGCAAACATCTCCCCAGCACGATCTAAAACCTTGTCTATGTGGCGCATGAGGTTTGCTACCTTCGCACCAGGCAGGCATGTTACCAGGCGATTCTCACTTCCACGAGCCACCTAGCTATCTACATGCCTAATGATCAAATCGCGAGCTATAACTGCCGTTCTAACCCTTCACTCATGGGCACATGGCCCTGGAGAAACCACCTCGGTGCAAGAGGGTTTTACATCACCTGGAGGACAGGTCCTAGCTACAGGATCTCTTCCTGCCACACCAAGGTTATGCTCTCTATCATGTGTAGCCTTGATGATATGTCCTAGTATCTTCCCCTAGAGAAATTGGAACAGTATCATTCACTAGTGAAGCGTGACAAAAACTGTTAAATGTTTATGATCTGGGTGACCTATGATAACTTTGATATGGTATCAAGTGTTTCTGTAGCAGGTATTGGTGCCCGGAGACTCACCTGACTCTGGTTTTCAGACCTCCAACAGTCTGTGCAGGACAAGCTTGCTGACATACTGTGCCATGGAGAGAATCTCTTCAGAGATATAAAGTCTTGGAGAAGGTTTGCTTTATTAAAAAGCAGCGTCTCACTCTATGAAATCTTTCAAGGTGCACATCTGAGCCAGCCTCCTACCGCAGGAGGTATCAAGGAAGTAACCAGAGAAAGACATGCCACTCTCAAAAGTGCAGGTATTTCCCTTGTTCTCATTATTCCCAATCTAAGCAGACCTTGAGCACTGCCAAAGTAAGAGAGCTCTCAGAAGGCCCAAGCTGCTCCTCAGCCAAAACCTGGAAGTGGGATTTTGGCTGATTTCTGCAGAGTGTAGCCACTCTTCCTGTAGCCTCAGTGGAGGAGTCTTCTGTAGGAGGTAGACTCACTCTTTTTGCCCAAAGGTGGCCTCTTGTAACCTCCGACATATGGGTCTTACAAATTATCCAAAGTGGCTACAGTTTACATCCACTGTTCTCTCTAAGCTGCTTGAAGCATGATCGCTTTGCACCTCCCCCATCGGCGGGAATGCCGGCGGAGCACCCAGCGCAGCTTCAAGCTGCTTAGAGGGAACATTGATTGCATCTATTCGATCTTCTTCTAAATTTCCCACCAAGGGTTCAATTCCTAAGCCCTCGGCATTAAGAACTGCTTCTGCAAAAGGTCACTGCCCTTCAGAGAGATCTAGAAATCAAACCTATTCCACTAGGACAAGAAGGGCACAGAGTTTTTTCAAGGTATTTCCTTGTCACCAAGAAAATGGGGGGGGGGGGGGGAATATTGTCCCATCCTAGACCTAAGAGATCTGAACAAATATTTGGTCAAAGAAAAGTTCAGAATTATTTCTCTAGGCACCCTACTCCCTTATCTTCAAAGCGAAGATTGGCTATGCTCTCTGGATCTAAAGGATGTGTATATCCACATACAGATAAATCCTAGTCACAGGAGATATCTCAGACTTATGGTAGGGCAACAGCACTACCAGTATCGAGTTACGCCTTTTGGCCTTATGTCAGCCCCATGAGGCTTTAGCAAATGCCTAGCTGTGGTAGCTGCATTCCTGTGCAAGCTGGAAGTGCACGTTTTCCCCTACTTGGACAATTGGCTGCCCAAGTGTAACACTCTAGAGGGGGTTTTAGAATCAGCATGAATCACTATTCAGTTGCTGGAACTACTAGGGTTCATAGTAAAGTATCCCAAATCCCACATTTCTTCCACCCAACAATTGAAATTCATTGGAGCTCTGCTCGACACAACTAAGGTCAGAGCTTTTCTCCTCCACAACAGACTATCCAGATTGGCAGCGAAAGTGTCAGAAATTCAAATGAATCAGCAGCTATTAGCTCATGCCATGTTAACAATATTAGGCCACATGGCCTTGGCAGCACATGTAACACCCTTGGCACATCTCAGTGTGAGACAAACTCAGTGGATCCTGAGTACCTAGTGGTCGCAAGTCACAGGAAACCTCAGAAAAATTCTTTCAATCACTGCTCCACTAATTCAGTCACTGTCCTGGTGGACAAGTCATAACAGTTTGGCAAAAGGTCTTCCCTTCCAAATTCCTATCCCACAAAAAATGACAACAGATAAATCCAAACTGGGTTGTGGAGCTCACCTCGATAGGTTCCATATTCGGGGAACTTATTCCCTTCAAAAACATCTTGGAAATAAGAGCAATAGAAAATGTTCTAAGGGCTTTCAAAGATCAGTTGTCCAACCAGATTGTTCTGATTCAAACCGATAATCAGGTTGCTATGTTTTATATCAAGTAGGAGAAATGGAGTCAGACTTCCTGTATTGGGAAAGGGTCAGACTGTGGAATTTCACCGTCTCTCATGAGATGGAGTTGAGAGCCATTTACCTGCCTGGCGAATAGAAAACACTGGCAGACAGACTGAGCGGGGTCCTCCAGCCTCACAAATGGACCATAGATAGGGATGTAGCGCAGCACATCTTTCAGGAGTGGAGCACCCCCTCAGAATGCCCAGGTGCCTTAGTTCTGCTCCAGGGTAGGGTCACACAGCAAACTAGTCTCTGATGCTTTCTTCCTCAACTGGGGTAAGTGTCTTCTGTACATGTATCCTCCAATACCTCTCATTGCCAAGACCCTTCTAATGTTCAAAACAGACAAGGGTACAATGATTCTCATAACTTCTTATGGCCCAGACAGCTGTGGTTCACTCTACTTCTCAAACTCTCCATTCAAGAACTAAAGCATCTCGGACAAGCACCAGATCTCATATCACAGGAGAACGAAGCAATGTTAAATCTCAGCATCATATCCCTAATACTCACAGCTTGGAGTTTGAGAGGCTTAACACTAGCCACTCTCAGTCTGCAAGCTGGTGTCACTAATGTCCTTTTGGCCTCCAGGAAGGCCTCAATGAGAGAATCTTATTCTTTCAAATGGAAGTGGTTTGCTGTCTGGTGTGAGGAACCCTCCGTAGATCCTTTCATCTGTCCAGTCCAAACACTGCTTGAACACCACCTACACCTCTGAGTCTGGACTCAAGTCCGTAAAGATACACCTCAGTACAATTGGAACATATCATGTGGTGTAGAGAGTAAACCCATCTCTGTTCAGCCCTTAATTGTTTGCTTTATGTAGGGCTTATTTCTTTTATAAGCTCCCTAGAAGCTGCCCACAGTATCTTGGGACCTCAATGTAGTTCTCACGCAGCTGATGAAAGCTACTTTAAAGCCGCTCAATACCTGTCCTGACCTGGAAGGTACTATTTCTGGTGGCTGTGACTTCAGTGCAGGGTGAGTACATTTCAGGCTCTAGTGGTTCATCCACCTTACACTCAATTTTACCACAACAGAGGAGTGATGCTTCATACTCATCCCAAATTTCTGCCGAATGTGGTTATGGAATTTCATCCTAACCAATCAGACATCCTTACAACATTCTTCCCAAAACCTCATTCTCACAAAGCGGAAGCTGCATTTCACATGTTGGACTGCAAGCGAGTCATAGCTTTCTACTTGGAGTGAACAAATGCCCATAGAAAGTCCATCCAGTTTTTTGTTCTTTTGACCCCAACAAGCTAGGGGTTGCTATCTCCATATGTGCATTGTCATTTTGACACTCAGACTGCATCTCTTTCACTTATGCCTGGGCAAGCCTGAGCCTTGAGGGTCATGTTAAAATTCATCATGTCTGAGCCATGGCTGTCTCAGTGTCCCATTTGCACTCTGTATCCATGGAAGAAATTTGCAAGGCTGCAACATGGACTTCAGTCCACATCTTCACATCCTACTACTGCCTGAAATGACTTTCCCGATGCCAACAGCAGTTTTGGCCATTCAGTGCTTAGATATCTGTTTGGGCAGTAGAATCAAACTCCTCCTCTCCTAGGCCCATTTCCTTCAGTTCTGGATACCTTTAAAAAATAGAAGGAAAGAAAATAAAATATATAAAAGGTATCTTGCCACAAAAAACAGTTATGTTGTTCCAGCTGAGTGCTGTATTACCCCTTTTGTTTAAGGGAGCCTTGTAACTAGGGAGTCCACAAGTGAGGACTTTTTTCCTGTGGTCCACAGAGAAAAGGTAGCCACTCATTTGTAGTAGGTATTCTCCGTGAACAGCAGGAAAAGTCCTCACAATTCACCCACCTCCCTAGGAGTTGAATTCTCCCCAACCTTTTGATTATGCTGAGGATAAGTTGGTGCTGCCACGGCAGGTGGGAAGGTGCACACGTGTGGTGGGCTTCCAAAAGCATCTAGAAGGAGCTGGGAATGCTCCTGTACAGGGGCTCCATCCTATGATGTCACTCATAAATGAGAACATTTCTTGCTCTCCACAGAAAAATTAGACAGATTTGGCAGGATCTGGAAGAGTGCAGCAGCCTCTCACAACTTCAATCGTCCCTCTTCCTCTATACCTCGCTGCTCTCTCCCAAAGATTGCAGAAGGCTGTCAGAGAGATCTGCCTGCCATCCACCTTAAACACAGTGCTGCAAAGCCATTGAAACAGTTTCAGGAGAGTAGAGCTGAGCCCAGCACAGATTCTCTTCCTGGGGTTCTCAGGGAGTGAATACCAAGGCTTGACCTCATTATTGTCCTTGTTGGAGTGCCATCTTCTCTTCACCCTCTGGATGTTTTACGGCCAAAACTAGCACTTGTTGGCGGCTCCTGATTCAGTCTGCCTGGGACACAATTCGGGGTAGACTTCTGGTGATTGTTGGCGCATTGTGGGGGTTTCCTGCCATTTTCATGCGTTAGTTGCATTTTTGCCTATTGTGTGCCTGGCAGTTGCAGAATCCTAGCACGCGTTCCGCTCAAGCAGTTCCAATGCGCATTCCTATCCTAGCTTCTGTAGCACAGATTGCAATAAAAGCACAGCTTCTCCAGGACCAAGAAGGAAGTCAGTCTTCACATATGGGTGACGTCGGCGCCGACGGAGCCCTCGTGAGGAGCATTTCCCCAGCTTTCAAGGAAAGCCTTTGGGAATGCAGCGCGCATGCGCGGTCCCCTTCCCGCCCAAGGGTGCCATCTTGCTCAGTCTTTCTTTTTCCACAGAGCCCAACAGACATGGGTTTGTGTCACCTGGGAAAAGTAGATTTTTTTTCGGCTATTTTGTCTTTTTCTGGTCCGGTTCGACGCCGGTTCCCCTTCCTGCCTGGGCTCGGTACACCGGTATCGAGTTCGGAATTTTGATTTTTGGTTTTTGTCCTTCGTGACTAGCGTTCGCGCCTTTTTTGTGTTTTCACTGGCAGCCCGGTCTTTTGACCTTGCAGGGGCCCTTTTTCCCCCGATGGCTGCCAGCGGGTTCAAAAAGTGTGATCGGTGCAAGAAACGTATGTCTTTCACCGACACACATGACTGCTGCCTCGGGCCCGACCATGACCCGCTGGTCTGTGGCCCGTGCGGCAAAATGTCGTCAAAGGCACTTCAGAGCCGTCAGCATCAACGTGAGAGAATTTTCTCAGAGTCCGTGTCCGCCCGGGCCCGGACTTCGTCAGAGGCCTTGACATCTTGGGAGTCTGAACCCGAGCGCCATCGGGGTTCCTCTGAGAGGGAGTTTCCCGCCCGGGAACACAAAAGAAAGAAGAATCTCGCAAGGGCGGCGTCGGTAGAGGCAGCTGGGTCCTCGAGGGCCAGGTCGAATAGCCCTGACCGCCACCCTGGGCTCTCGAAGTCGGAGAGGCTGTCCAAGTTACCTCGCGTGGAGCCGGAGTCCCCGAGTCACGTAAGTGCTGTTGTCCTCGTGGACTCTCCTCCGAGAGAACTGATGTCATAGGGGCCCGAGTCGGAGGCTGCTGAGTCTCCTGAGCTTGGACTCGGGCTGACAGCCTTGGAGAGCAGCTTGGCTGCCTTCATGGAACAGCAGCGGGTGCTGATCACCGGTCTGACCAGTGCATCTGCCCCGACCACTGGGACCTCGATGTCTAAGTTGACCCTGGAGACCGAGCTGATCCTCGAGTCAATGAAGTCTCGAGTCGATCCTTGTTCAAGGTCCCCCTCAACCTCCCGTGCAGGGCCGAGATCGTCGACGCCGATACCCTCAGCGTCGGGGCAGGTGGCACCGAGGCCCACACGGCAGGAGCCGCTCGATTCCTCCTTGGGGAGTCGGCATGGGAGATGGAGGACGAGGAGTCCCCGGACACCTTCCGGACCCAGTGCGTCCCTTCGGACTCACTGGAGTCTGAGCCTCGGAGGTGGTCCCCCCCCTCGGAGGATACCCGGTTCTCGGACTTCGTGAGGGACATGGCCAAAGCGTTGGCTTTCACTGTGGACGCCAAGGAGGAGCCTGGAGCCAAGGAGCTTGATACCCTCCAAGTATGACTTTCCTCCGAAGGAAGCCTTTACTGTACCAGTTCCTCCAATGCTGGAACGGCTGGTCTTCTGTATGTGGGAGGCACCAGCCTCGGCGCCGGTTCTTAGCAAACGGGTCGATTCCATTTATCGAGTCCGTAAGAGCCCTGGGTTCCAAAAGGCGCCGCTACCGCACAACTCCATGGTTGTGGAATCGGCCATGCACCGCCTGAAGAGTCAAAAGATGCACTCCTTGGTGCTCCCCCGGCCGGGAGGCCTGGAACCTGGATGCCCTCGGTAGAAAGTGCTTCCAGGGCTCTATGCTATCTTGCCGTGTTCAGACCTACCAGCTGTACATGGGCATGTACCTCCGAGACCTGGAAAAGGAGATTGCCGGGTTCTCAGCTGGCCTCTCCGAGGAACCTTTGCAGAGGTTCAAGGCTTTGTCAACAGGGATCCGAGAGTGCTCGAAGTTTCTCTTTCGAGCAGCCTATGATGGCTTCAAGGCTTCGGCCCGGGTAGCCGCAGCCGGCATCGGTGCATGCCGTCAGGCCTGGCTGCAGTCATCAGACCTGAAGTTATGGGTGCAGGACAAGTTGGTCGATGTCCCCTGCCGAGGTGAAAACCTTTTCGGTAAGCCCATGACTGAAAAGGCTGCAGAAATCGAGACTGAGACTCTCACCAGGACAAGGCTGTCCAGGAAGACTTCTGCCCCTCCTCAGAAAAAGAAGGGCTCGGGAAAGAAGCCCTTTTTCCCGAGGAAGGGTGCTGCCTACAAATCCTACCCTCAATATCAGGCCTCTTCAGCTCCCCAACAGAGCCAGCAGGCCAAGTGGCAGGGGCATGGGCCCCATAGGAGAAGACCCTCCAAGCCTCCAGCTCCAGCTCCTGGGGCAGGGGCATGGGCCCCATAGGCAGAAGACCCCCAAGCCGCCAGCTCCGGCTCCTGCACAGCAGGGAGCAGGGTTTTGACTCCTACAGCATAGCCTCTCCTCCACTGGTGGATCCACTCAGCACAGGGGGTCAGCTGACCCTGTATGCCTACAGGTGGCAAGCCATCACAGGGGATACCTGGGTACTGAGCATAGTCCAGCAGGGCTACATGCTCCACTTCCACCAGCTACCCCCCGCCTATTTTCCAGGGGAGCCTCCCAGACTCCCTCTACACAGGAACCTCCTCCTTCAGGAGTTTGCAAGTCTTCTAAAGGAACAGGTGGTGGAACCGGTGCCTCACCACCTGGAAGGACAAGGCTTCTACTCCAGGTACTTCCTGGTACCAAAAAGGACAGGAGGCCTCCGGCCTATCCTAGATTTGCAAAACCTAAACAAGTTTCTGGAGAGGGAAAAGTTCAAGATGCTTACCCTTGGGATACTGCTGCCCTACCTCCAGCAGGGAGACTGGCTTTGCTCCTTAGACCTGAAGGATGCTTATACTCACATTCTCCTTCATCCAAACCACAGACAATATGTCAGATTTGTGTGGGAGGAAACCATTTTTCAGTACAGGGTACTTCCTTTTGGCCTAACCTCTGCCCCCAGGGTTTTCACCAAATGCCTGGCGGTGGTGGCGGCTTATCTCAGGAATCTGGAATTTTCGTCTTCCCATACCTGGACGACTGGCTTATCAGGGGCCAGTCTCCCCAGGAGGCCAGACAAGCCACTCTTCACACTGTCTCACTTCTTCAGCATCTGGGCTTTGTCATAAACTAGGCAAAGTCCACTTTGCACCCCTCTCAGAACCTAGAGTTTATAGGGGCAAGATTAGACACCCTTCAGGCAAGAGCCTACTTGCCCGAGGACAGGGCTCACAGGCTGATGGACTTGGCCAACCAGTTCCACAGCAGTTCTCATGTGTCCGCCGGACACTACCTGCGGCTCCTGGGCCACATGGCCTCTATGGTGCATGTGACTCCCAACGCCCGCCTGCACATGCGGGCTCTCAATGGTGCCTCAGAGCTCGGTGGACACAGGCCACAGGCGACCTCCGAGACAGAGTAGAGGTGTCCAAACCACTTTTGGACTCCTTACAGTGGTGGCTACATCTCCCAAACCTTCTCAGGGGGGTACCTTTTCAGGTCCAGCACACGATGCTTCCTTAAAGGGCTGGGGTGCACAATGCCAGGGCATGTGCATTCAAGGCCTGTGGTCTCCTCGGGAGGTTACGCAGCAAATCAATCTTTTGGAGCTGCGAGCAATCCACTTAGCTATGCAAACATTTTCTCATGCTCTGTCTCAGCAGTCTGTCCTTGTTCAGACGGACAATCAAGTGGCAATGTTCTACGTGAACAAACAAGGGGGCAAGGGGTCCAGGCTCCTATGTTGGGAGGCACTGGCCCTGTGTTCCTTTGCAGTCAATCAAGACATGTTTCTCAAACCAGTTTATCTACCTGGTCAGGAGAATTTCCTAGCAGACAAGCTAAGCAGGATTTTCCAGCCTCACGAATGGCAGTTGAATCCATTGGTGGTCTAGCAGATCTTCCTCCGCTGGGGACTTCCATCCATCGATCTCTTTGCAAGTCCACAGAATAGTCAGCTGCCCAGGTTCTGCTCCAGACGGCCACATCCCCTGCGGATAGCAGCGGATGCTTTTCTGATCTCTTGGTCTATGGGCCTCCTGTATGCATTTCCTCCCACGCCCCTGGTGGCTCGAACTCTGTTCAAGATTCTCCGGGACAAAGCCTCGGTGATTCTGGTAGCTCCCAGATGGCCGAGGCAGCCGTTGTTTCCACTTCTGCTGCAGTTGGCGGTGGAAACTCCATTCCCTCTGGGGTTGCAACACGATCTCTTCTCTCAAGATCAGGGTTCTCTTCTGCACCCCAATCTCAGGTCCCTCAATCTGATGGCCTGGCTTCTGAAAGGATAGTGCTAGCTCCCTTATGTCTACCTAAGGAGGTTGAGGAGGTGGTCTTGGCCTCTAGGAGGCAGTCCACCAGAAAATCCTATGCCCTCAAGTGGCGTAGGTTTACGGTGTGGTGTGCTCAGCGCAATGAAGATCCTTTCTCTTGCCTTGTGCCAGTAGTACTGCAGTATCTACTTCACCTGTCAGACCTAGGCCTTAAGTCTAACTCTGTTCGGGTCCACCTCACTGCCCTATCAGCACACCACTCACCAGTGGAAGGACAGTCTCTGTCGACTCACCCTTTGGTGTCCAGATTTCTCAGAGGCCTGCTTCTGCTCAAGCCTCCGGTTCGTCCACCGGCAGCTGAGTGGGATTTGAACGTGGTCTTGCAGCAACTTACTCGCCCAACGTTTGAGCCGATGGCTACTTGCCATTTGCGCTTCCTCTCTTGGAAAGCGCTCTTCCTGGTGGCTCTTACCTCGGCCAGACGTGTGAGTGAACTACAAGCTCTGGTTTCTGATAGGCCGTACACACGGTTCTATAGGAACAGGGTGGTTGTATGGACCCATCCCAAGTTCCTTCCAAAAGTGGTCTCCTCTTTCCACCTCAACCAGGAGGTGGTTCTTCCGACCTTCTTTCCCAGGCCGCATACTAGCTGGGCTGAAACAGTCTTGCATACCCTGGACTGTAAAAGGGCCTTGTCTTTTTACATAGAACGTACGCGGGGGCATCGAAGGGCTACTCAGCTCTTCGTCTCTCTTGACCCTAATAAGATGGGGTTGCCTGTCTCCAAGCGTATACGTTGTCCATTTGGGTAGCAGATTGTATCGCCTGGGCGTACAAGGCAGCCGACCTCCCCTTGCAGGGTCGAGTCACGGCCCACCGTGTCAGGGCGAAAGCCGCGTCAGTAGCTCTTCTCCGCTCTGTTCCATTGGCAGACATCTGCTGGGCCGCAACTTGGTCTTCAAGCCAGTCTTTTGCAGCCCATTACTGCCTGGAGAGAGAGTCCAGAAGGGACAGTGCTTTCGGACAGGCAGTACTCCGTAATCTCTGAGGTTTAGGCAACTCCTACCCTCATGCCCTTGTGTTGGGCTACCGTACGGGGGCGTTCTCGGAGGATATTCTTATCACGAATGCTGAGGCTCTTGAGAGGGAGCCATTTTTTCAGCTTAGGGTTCTGGGTAGCCTAGAGCTGGGGAGTCCCATATGTGAGGACTGACTTCCTGCTTGGTCCTGGAGAAAGAGTAGTTACTCACCTGTAACAGGTGTTCTCCAGGAGCAGCAGGAATCAGTCCTCACGACCCTCTCTCCTCCCCTGGAGTTGTAGTCATATACTTCATTTTGATTTTTTGCTGTCTTTTAGCTATGTCATCAAACTGAGCAAGATGGCACCCTTGGGCGGGAAGGGGACCGCGCATGCGCGTTGCATTCCCAAAGGCTTTCCTTGAAAGCTGGGGAAATGCTCCGCACGAGGGCTCCGTCGGCGCCGACGTCATCCATATGTGAGGACTGATTCCTGCTGCTCCTGGAGAACACCTGTTATAGGTGAGTAACTACTCTTAACAAGCACCTTTCAGGACACTGCAGCCTTAGTGCTTGCTGTTGTGATACTTGTCTAAACACTCTGTCTTCTTCCTGGAATAGTTGTTTGGTCTGTGGCAAGCAAGATGCCTAATCTCTAGATTCTCGATTCTGTTCTTCTTGCATGGCAGCTTCTAGGTCATCCCTGGAGAACTTGCTCCCTCTCTCTCAATTGGGGGATGCAGTTAGTCCAACCTTGTCTGCCTCAGGATTGGAGATGACAGATGGCACTGTGGGTAAGGATTTCTATCTGGCCAGAGGATCTGGCGAATATGCTGTGAGCCGCTCCTCATCCTCTAGGGGGTCTGCAGCAGCTATACTCCCCTGGTGTTGGGTGTCATTTCCTAGAGGAGAGCTTCCGGACTCTGGATTGCCCTCCCCGGTTTTCTTTTCTTTTTTGCAGCAGGTCTGGTCCTTCTAGCATGGAAATTCAGACCCTGTGGCCTCTGGGTGTCCCCGGCACAGTCTCATGAGGGGCAGGCTGAGTGTGGAAGCCCTTTTTGATCATCTTTAGCTAAGTGTCCCCTGCATGGTGCACCCTCTGGAGATGGGGAGCAGCAGGGATCTGTTCGAGATTTGGAACTGGGCTCTAATGTGGACAAAGAAGTACACTCTCATCTTCAAAGAATTATGAAGAGGCTGATGTGATCCGCCTATTCCAGGAGGAGCTTGTGGCGTTGATTGTAAGGGTTTCATCCACCTTTTAACTTGGCGGATGCTCCAGACACAGAGCAGGTACTGAAGGTGCATCCATTCCTGCAAAGGGTACAGAAATCCATTACTGTTTTCCTGTTCCCGGAGGTACTCAAGGGGCCTGTTCCAGTCGGAGTAGGATTCCACTGACTCCCGCTTAAGGGGCTAAGGGTATATAAGAAGGAGTGCATTGTGTGTTTGATATTCCCAAGGGGGATGGTCACGACGGTTGCCAGATGGATCACCATTACTTTCTGATGCCATGTATGGCCTTGTAAGGTGAGAGGCCAGGGATTGTGCCTTGTTGATGGGTGACATGGTGTTTTCTTGGCTCTGACACGGGTCAACAATGTCATCTTCCAAAGCCCAGTTGTCCATCTGTCCTTAGATGGATGCTTCTGTCCGGTCCAATTTGGAGAAGTTTGTGACGAACCTGGGGGAGACAAAATTTTTCCACCTTCCTGGGGACAGGTCTAAGGGGCCTGTGTAGTGGGCAGGAGCCTCTTTTCCATAAGTCTCCATCTGCTCCTCGAGGACACGCTTGTCAGACTCCCGGGGACCTTAGGCTTTTCTGGCCAGTAGCGATGGGAGTCCTTCTCTTCTGCTTATGGACTTAGGGCTCGTTCTCAGTCCCTTCATGGACCACGTGGGCCCAGGGACCTGGTCCCATCCAGAGGAGGACCCTCTTGGGATGCACAGTGAGGTTTTGGGAGCCCATTCTCTGAGAACACCAGTTGGGAGCAGGCTTTGCCTTTTCCTTCAGGAATGAGCCCGGTTCACCAAGGATCGCTGGGTGCTAGCCCATTCAGTACAGCTATGTCCTGAAATGCAAAGAGCCGATCCTGGCCACTTTCATCTTCTCTCTTTGTGGATCTGCAAACAGCAGGGCCTCTATGTTTATCACCCTGGACAAGTTGCTTCTCCTGAAGGCAGTGGTGCCTGTTCCCCCAGACAGTTGGGACAAGGGCAGGAATTCCATCTGTTTCATGGTGCCAACATGGAAGGAACATTCCGGCCCATTCTGGACCTCAAGTGTGTCAGTGAGCTCTTGCGCGCCTTCTGCTTGTGGATGAAAACTTTGTGATCTATGATTCAAGCAGTGCGTAGAGAGGAATTCTGGCATCTCTGGATTTGGCTGAGGCATGTTTTCATATCCCAATCCAGGGGATCAGCAAAGTATCTGCGTTTTGCCGTGCTTGGCTCTCACCTTCAGTTTGCCACCCTCCTATTCAGACTCTCCACTGCCGCAAGGTTGTTCTCCAAAGTCATAGTGATGGCTGCTGCAGTGCTATGGTGCCAAAGGATTTGTGTGCACCCATATCTGGACTACTGACTCATCCATGCCCATTCTTTCTGTTCCTCGAATGGTGTCCTTTCTGATGAGCCTCGGCTGGGTGATTCAATGTGCAGAGTCTAACTGCCAGAGGAGAAAGTCATCGGTCGTTAGATTGCTCCCAGAACACTCTAACAATACCTACCCACATCCGCAGTACCAATAAAACTACAAGCTCCAGAGCCTTCACTTATTTTGCCCCTACACTTTGGAATGCCCTGCCTGACAATTTAAGGATGATAAAGGACCTACAAACCTTCCGTAAAGAACTTAAAACTCACCTTTTTATCGAACACTATGGTTATTTCACTAATTGTCAGCAGTCATAAACAACCTAATTTCTCCTGTGTCCCTATGACTATTGTACTTAACTCCCACATATCAAAATACGTAAGAATAAGTGAATCGCTTTTTGTAAATAGTTCTGGTAACATCATCTCTGTTACCTTCCTTAACTTGTAAATGAGTTCAGTTAATGGTATAATGTAAAGTTACTTGTTATTTTCATTGTAAATGAGTTCTACCGATCTTATAATGTAAAGTTATTTTGTTTTTGTTCATTGTAAACTGCCACTGATCTCTGGAAGTGGCGGTATATAAAAACTTATTAATAAATACATTAATTAATTAATTAATTGGCTAGCGCTGTTCTATTCTCAGCAGGCTCTCAGAGTCCGGGTTGCTCTCCAGCTCCTCGGAGTAATGGCGGTGACAGTCGAGATGGTGCCTTGGGAGTATGCTCATATGTGTCCTCTCCAATGGTCCTTACTGACTCTGTTTTTCCCGAATTCACAGCGGTTAGAACTCAGGCTCTCACTCCCAATGATGCTGATGGCCAGCCTGCTGTGGTGGCAGCAGCCCAATCTTCTGAGGAAGAGCATAATGCTGGACGATTGTTCATGGATCCTTCTGACAATGGATGCTAGTCTCTCGGGATGGGGAGCACATTGCTAAGGCTGAACAGTCCAGGGCCCTCTGAACCGCAGGGAGGCGGTGTGGTCCATCAACTATATTGAGACAAGGGCCATTAGGTTGACTATTCAACATTTCCAGCCCTCAGTCGAGGGCCAGGCGGTTCAAGTGTTCTCGGTAGTTGCTTAGGTCAGTCGTCAGGGAGGTATGAGGAGTGCCGGGGTAGCCCTGGAGGTGACTCACCTGTTTGCCTATGCAGCGATGAACCTCCTAGTTTGTTTCCTCTGCACATTGCCGGGGTGGATACTGTGGAAACAGATTTTCTCAGCCAGCGCTCTCTGGTTCCAGGAAAGTGAGAGTTGAGTCGGCAGGTGTTTGTTGTTTCTGCGTCGCAGATATTGCCCCGAGAGGGATCTGATGGCAATCTGCTCTAATGTCAAAGAGTGCCACTTCGTCAGTCTCCGCACGGAGATGGTGTCCAAGGGCATTGACACCCTGGCTCAGCCTTGACCGAGTCAACACCTGCTGTATGGGATTTCCTCGGTGGTCCCTGGTGGGGCATGTGATTCAGCATATGGAGTGCCACCAGAGAAGTATTATTCTGGCGGCATCAGACTGGCCAAGGAGAGTGTGATTTGGAGCTCTGAGGCAGCTCCTGCAAGCGCTGCCTCTTCATTTGTCTCCATTTCGTGGCCTATTGTTTCGGGGGCTGCTTGTCTTGGAGGACCTGGCTTCCTCCTCGCTTACGGCTTGGCTCCTGTAAGAGATGGTTAGCATGCACGGGCTACTTGCTCTGCTGGTAGTTTTACACTCTGCTCAGAGCCCGGAGGAGGTCTACCAACCTGGCATAAGTGCGGGTCTAGTGCCTTGAGCTCTGGTGCAGCACCTGGCCACTGGCTTTTGAGGTGGCCAAGATGCCATCTCTCTTGGCCTTTCCTGCAGGGTGTTCTGGAGAAGGGCCTGTTTTCTTACCTCCCTGAAGGTTCAGGTGGCAGCTTTGGCCTGTTTCAGAGGTTCATTGGGTGGTGAAATGCCTTCTTCAGGTGGGTCTGCATCTGTATCCTCCCCTCTGATCTGTGCTCCCTTCCTGGGAACTGTGTCTGGTGTTGGGGGCCCTGATGTTGGAGCCCTTTGAGCCATTGAAGTGCGCTACTTTGAAGGATTGATGTTATAGATGGTCTTCTTGGTTCGATTTGTTCCGCAAGGTGGATTCTGAGCTGCCTGCTCCGTCTTGCCAAAATCCTTACCTGTTTTTTCTGAGGAGGCAGTTTCCTTTTGGCCTGTGCCTTTCTTCTTCCCTGAAGTGATTTCTCCTTTTTGTGTGAACCAGGAGGTTTGCCTTTCCTCCTTCTCTAAGTAACAGGGTTGGGGGAATAATTAGGATCTTGGCCTTGTGGATGTCTGGACCATCCTTTTGTGCTGTTTGTTGATCTGCGCAAGGTGATGTGATGGCTAAGCTTGCATTGGGGTGCTGGGTTAAGGAGGCTGTTGCCTCGGTGGATCTGTTGCAGAACTGGCTGGTTCCATAGGGTTTGAGAACCCATTCTACCTGAGCGCTAGCATCACCGTGAGCAGAGCAGAGCTTGGTAGCCCCTGCAGACATTTGTTGGGCAGCAACGTGAGCATCACTTTCCATTTTGTTCAAGCATTTCTGCTTAGATGTCCACACTCAGGCAGACATGGCCTTTGGCTGTAAAGTTTTACAAGTTGCTGTGTCTTCTTCCCACCCAGTGGGGTCATAGCTTTGGTATGTCCCACTTATCTGTACTAGTCTAGCAGGATGGATACGGAAGGTGGCATTTTACTTATCAGATAATGTCCTTTCCTTGAGTCTTGCTAGATCAGTCCAGGGCCCGCCCCCTGGAATTGTGTTTACTCTATTCTTCTGCAACAGAACCTTTGGGTCCACTGATTTTTATATACTTGGCTCCACAGGTTCATCTTCTATGGACGGCTGTCTGTTTGTTTTCCTGTACATAGTTCTCTACTATTTGATTACTCTTTGTTTCCTACATTGAGATTTTGTGGGGCTAGCCATGTTCTCCCATATACTTTGGGATGAATACTGAGGAGACATCTGGTGGCTGAAGCCGATAGAGACATGGGAGTGATGTCTTTGAAACCTGGGCTTTTCATTGTTTTTTTTGTCTCTACCAATCTGTTGGTAGGAGAACACATCCCACTTGAAAGGACTGGTCTGGCAGGACTCAAGGAAAGGACATGATCTGATATGTAAAATGTCAAGATGGAGAAGAGGCTTTGTTCCATGTCTGCCATGTGGACCTCGAGGCCTGAAGACTGTGCAGCTCTGTCAGACACCGGCACTCTGGAGAGTGCGTCCTCAGAGGATATAGGCTCACGGGTCCTGGCACAGTCTCCGCCGGCCGAGGACTCTTGACTCAAGACCTTCTGAGGGCGCTGCTCGGAGTTGCCCGAGTCCCGGCGAGGGACTTTGCCAGGTTTCATTAGAGGCACCTCCTTCAGAACCTCCTCCTTTTTAGGAGGGTCTGGGGCCACGCTGGAGGAGTCGCTGCTGCGGGACTCTGAGGACGCCTGGACCTCTCATGAAGGGCTGGCTTCGGGGTCTGGCGATGGGGAAGCTGGGGCAGAATCAGATCTTGATAACAGCTTTCCCTGCAACTCAGGCCACCTTCTGTTTGTTTTAGGGGTCATGGCCTGGCACCGGACGCAGATGGAACTGTCGTGGTCCAGACCCAGGCAGCGAATGCAGCAGTTATGCGTGTCAGTGACTGAGATAGTCTGACTGCAATGGTTGCATTTCTTGAACCCACCGGGGGACATGGTGGGAGAACACCCGGCCGGGGTTGACAACCCCCAGGCAAAAAATGTCGCGAAGGCCGGTCGAGGGAAGACCTTGAGAAAAAGGAAAAAAGGGGAGAGCTGAGGCAGGAAGGAGACTGGTGCAGCACCGGAGAAAGAGAGAGAAGTTTGGAGCTTTTTCCGGGGAAGTAGAGGACTACATCTGTTGGACTCCGCAGAAAAAAGGAGACTGAGCAAGATGGCATGCATGATAGCATTCCCAAAAGCTTTCCTTTGAAAGCTGGGAAAATATTCCGCGGGCTCTGTCGGTGCTTATCTGTTAAGAGTTTCCTGAACCTGACCATCTTTGCACTCCTTCCTCAGCTACTTCTGACATGGATCCTTCTATAGCTATATTTGAAACCGTAAAAGAGTCCTAGCTATCTCAAGTACAGTGCACTTTACAAGCAAAGGGGGAGGGGGAGAGGCAGTTTGCATCCCCAGAGACTGAGCTATGTGCCCAAACTCTGCCAGATCAAGAAGAAACAAGCTGCTGGTTCTTTCATACCAAGTTTGCATGAAAATTTTCAAAGGAGGTAAAGAAAGGTGCTGCTATAATACTGAGACTTGCTGGAAGGTTTACCAAAGAGAGGGTACAGGAATTTCATTTTGACTTCCCCCTAGCAATAAAATAATCACTTTCATCCTCAACCTATAGTGATTTATGTGCTTTCTACTTAGAAAAGTGCTGATTATGACAGAACCCTTTCCAAGCTTCAGTTGTTTCTCCTAATAGGAACCTGTAGAAATACAGTAAGAGAGGGTGCCGGATATGACTTGTTGATATGTTAAAGAAACCTGTTTTACAAGATTTAACCTCATGCTGAGATTTGCAAAATTGCTTGCCATATGCAGCAAGTGCCCTTCCCAGGGCCAAACGGAACTTAATGAAGAGAGGACCTCCATCTTGTGTCCTGGAATATTTTCAGCCTCTGGTTTGTGCCATTATTACTTCACTCTGCCTCCCTAAAATATGGTAGTAACTACTGAATGTGTAACTCTTGAAATCTTTTCAAAGATGTCAGTCTAAAATTATCTTTCAGGATCTAGAAGGAAGAATTTGATCCAGCCTTGTATTTTGCTTAATTTCATTATATGGTGAATATTATTTTGTATTTTCACTAAGATTATAATGTTTCTTGTGACTAGCATTTGCTGTGGTTGTAAAGTTGTTCTTTTGTACTGCCAACTAAAGGTTGTAATTGTAGCTAGCTTCCTGTTTTTACATGATTATCCCTCGATGGAGCATACATTAGAAAATGCCATATGGGTCAGACCCAAGGTCCATCAAGCCCAGTATCCTGTTTCCAGCAGTGGCCAATCCAAGTCACAAGTACCTGGTCAAGTTCCCAAAAAGGTACATAGGTTCCACAATGCTTGTCCCGGCATAAGCAATGGATTTCTCGGGTCCTCTTTGGTTTATAGACATTTCCTCCAGGAACACGTCTAAAGCTTTTTTTAAACCCAGCTTTTACTACATCCTCTGGTAACGAATTCCAGAGTTTGATTTCACATAAAATGAAAAAATATTTTCTCTTATTAGTCTACAGAACCCCACATAGCAATGCTGATGAAGCATCCACGCTACTCGATACTGCATGCTCTCTCCCCTCTAAACATCAAAACCTTATCCTCCTCAGAGACCTGAATCTGGCTTCTGCATCCAGTAGGCTGGCAGACTTCTTTCTAGAAGCCATGGAGTCTTTACTATACCCAACTTATCACAGACCCTACCCACGTGAGAGGAGGAACCCTTGCACTTATCTTCCTGCCCGATCTATCACCCCCCATCATTTTGCCATTCGACCACAGCCTAATGCACTTCTCCTTACCACACACCGAGTTCCTAGCACCACCTAGCCTAAACACGACGAACCGCAGGTTTTTCCCATTCAACAACCAAGCCTTCCTTGAGGCAGTGCTCCCAGAGCTTACAACAATTCACCCAGGGGACAACATGGAGGATTTCATTAACAGATGGAACAACACCATAACTTCAGCAGCCCTAATGCCACATAGTAAGATTAACCCCAAGCAACGCCATCTCACTCCATGGTACTCATCAGCACTAAAAGAATTAAAGCGCAAGCTACGGAGGTTTGAGCGCAAATGGAGAAGATCTAGAGACCCACACATCCAGAGCATGTATGTGGAGAAACAAAAGGAATACTGTGCTGCCACAACAGAGTCAAAATAGAGTACCACTCCTACATTATTATGAGCACCATTAACAAGCCAAGGTAGCTCTGTGACATAGTCAAAACACTGACAAAGGAACCCGCCCACCACGAACACAGAGCCCCACACATGTTGACACACCACCTTCGTTTGAAACACAATCCGACCAACACCTAAAGGTGGCTCATCTCCTCAACCATTCCACAAGATACCTCCCGGAACACATGGTCTTCATTTGACACAGTCACCTCTGAGTTACTCAATATCATAATAACCAACCTAAACACAATGACTTCCTCTCTCGACCCATATCCAGTCTCTTGGATAAAGATAACAAAAGAACACTTCATAACACTCATACAAAAGATTGTCCAGACCTCACTAACACAGGTTTACTTGCCCCCCACACTAAAAACAGACCTCAATTAGGCTTCTACTGAAGAACTCCAATCTGGACCCCAGCACTCCAGCCTCCTACAGGCCCATCTTTAGCATTCCGTTTATCACAGTGATAATCGAAAAAGCCATTCAAACCCAGCTACAAGATTACATAAATGATCACGCTCCCCTCGATCAACATCAACACGGCTTCAGAGCGAATCACAGTGTGGGGACCCTCCTCAACTCGCTACTAGACAGTCTTCTCACCAGAATACAAAATATCAAGCAAGACTTCATCCTCCTGTTCCTAAGAAATCACACCCCTTCACTCAACAGCAAGGTGTACTGCAAGGATCCTCCCTCTCAGCCCTCCTTTCAACATCTACCTTCAGATGCTATATTCCCTAGTCCAAGTTTACAATATTCAATACAAGATCTATGCTGACAATATTATGATCTATGCACCATTCTTCACAATTATTCCAAACCACTTAAGATTATAACACTGCTTTGGGGCAGTAGTACGATGGCTAAATCTTCACAACCTTGCCATTATCGACACGTAATAATTACTCCATTAGCAACATATAAAAAATGAAGATTCTTGAGAAAGGAACTAAGACTTAATGTTTCAAGGCTCAGGGATGTCTCAGACCAGCGGTAAAACAAAGGCACCAAAGTGTCTTATAACGTCGTCATAGCATCAATGACTGTCCCTCTGCCAACGATGTATCTCAGCAATTTTTATATTAGTGATGAAATAATTCTAAAGCTCCTCTCTTGTCAGAAATATTCAACAAAATACTGACAATAGTTTGAAATGTAGTACTTAGCTTAAAAATGCCCCAACGCCAGCTATCACAGCGCCATTCAATGCGTTTCACTCAAACTAATGAGTTTCTTCAGGGGGATTTCAAACTTCAGGTATACACTGCTGCTGCCCACGTTTCATACAAAAAGCCAAGCTGAATCAAACAAGAGTCCAGTATTTTTGGCGAGCACCTTGTTTGATTCAGCTTGGCTTTTTGTATGAAACGTGGGCAGCAGCAGTGTATACCTGAAGTGTGAAATCCCCCTGAAGAAACTCATTAGTTTGAGTGAAACGCATTGAATGGCGCTGTGCTAGCTGGCGTTGGGGCATTTTTAAGCTAAGTACTACATTTCAAACTATTGTCAGTATTTTGTTGAATATTTCTGACAAGAGAGGAGCTTTAGAATTATTTCATCACTAATATAAAAATTGCTGAGATACATCGTTGGCAGAGGGACAGTCATTGATGCTATGATGGCGTTATAAGACACTTTGGTGCCTTTGTTTTACCGCTGGTCTGAGACATCCCTGAGCCTTGAAACATTAAGTCTTAGTTCCTTTCTCAAGAATCTTCATTTTTTATATGTTGCTAATGGAGTAATTATTACATTTGGGATCACTTTCGATTGCTCTATAATTTGACCCATATATATTTTTGTATTATCGACATGTAGACAGAGGTTCTCTTTGTAACACAAGACCAACCCACCGCAAAGTCAGGTTGGCAGACAAGGAGCTACAAGTCAAAAGTGAGGCCAAATACTTGGGCATCACTTTTGACTGAGATCTGAACCTACATTCACAGATTAAAAATACTGCTAGGTGAACAAACCTCAAGCTACGGACTCTGAAGAATCTACGCCTACTGCTAAAACCAGATAACTAAAGAACAGTTTGCCAAGGAATAAGAAGTACAAAAATGCAATGTGTGCCTTCGAGTCAGTCCTGACTCCTGGCGACCCAGAAGCTCCTGGGTTTTCTTGGCAGTGTCACCGGAAGTAGATTGCCAGGCCTTTCTTCCGAGGCAAAGTATGTGATTTACCCACTTCGACTAGCTCAGAACACTGCAGCTTGAATCATCTTCGGTACTCCATGGCACGCCCACATCACCTCCATATTAAAACAATTACACTGGCTCCCCATTCACACAGAATCAAATTCAAGGTGATGCTCACCACTTTTAAAGTAATTCACAAGCAGTCAGCAGAATGCCTACTTCCGCTAATAACACTAATCAGAAGTGACAGGTTAAGAAGGCACACTATCCAGAATCTCCTTCCATACCAGACGAACTAAGGACCATAGATGACTCTCTTCTGAGGGGTATTGAGGAATCCATCTGCTGACCACACTTGATGTCCAGAGAGGTGTGCTGTCTACGAGGTGCCAAAATCCAAGATGTTATGGAGAGTTTGCTGAGACTCATCAAGCCTATTGATAGCTATTATTCGATGTTGCTCATCCATGTCGGCACAAGTTGTGATTGTTTCTGAGGATCTCAAAGTGGCAAAACAGTGTGACCAGGCGGTGGCCAAAGGCAGAAGGATGCTGGGTTGCATACAGAAAGGAATTACCAGCAGAACAGAGGTCTGGTGAGGCCTCACTTGGAATATTGTGTTCAGTTTTGGAGACCATATCTTACAAAGGATTTAAAAAGACTGGAAACGGTTCAGAGGAAGGCAACCAAAATATTTTGGAGCATGTGCCAGAAGATGTATGAAAAGAGACTCTCAAGACCTAAATACGAGGGGTGTCCGATATTAAAGGTACAGGCCAAAATTACACTAACATTTGTATTTAAAGAAATTATTCAATACATTCCACCAAAAACTACATACTTTTGTTTATTTCTCCACATAATCGCCGTAAACATTGAGACATTTATCTCAGCGTGACACTAGTTTGAACATCCCTTCATGGTAGAGTTGCGTGTCAAGTTGCTTGAAGTAGTCCATAACGGTGTCTTGCAATTCCTCCTGATCTTGCGGAAGTTGAGATTGCATATGATTTCATGAACAGAACTCTTAGGAATGCCAGTCATTTCAGCAATTTCACAAACTTTAATGCGACGATCCTCCCTAATCAGACGTTCGACAATTGCGCAGTTGTCATCCGTGTGTGAGGTCCTTGGTCTGCCTCTTTTCTTTTCCAGATCATCATTCAACTCCGTTCGGCCATCTTTAAACTTGTGACACCAAATGCTGACTTCTTTTAGGCTTAAAACGTTTGGGCCATATACGCCCTCTAATCTGCGATGAATTTCGCTCTGCTTAATTCCTTCGGCTTGCAAAAATCTGATAACTCCACGAACCTCAAACTTCGAATACTCTGCGATTACACACACCATGTTTGTTTGCTTCCCGAAAACTACTCGTAATTTGAGTGTTTAAAAAAACAGCGCTACAGACTCTCCTACTAAGAGTACAAGTAGTCCTGCATATGATGGCACTATTGCGCATGCGGTGCCGGTATGATTACCACCTGTACCTTTAATATCAGACACCACTCATATGTGTACTCTTCAGGAGAGGAGGGACAGGGGAGATCTGAAGCAGACCTTTAAATCCTTAAGGAGTATTCCTTCACGGCCCTCCAGTCTAGTCACGATCTTGGAGTTTATGCACCTCCTCCAGCAGCTATGGAGACTGAGAAACGTCAATCTTCTGGTGACCCTGGTATAAATACCCCCGGGACCGCCTCCTCTGTCCAGTATTCTCAAGTCTCCATAGCAGCTGGAGGTTGAGAAGCCTGGAGTGGAGGCTCCCAGGAGGAACACTTTAGGAAGTAGCTAGTGTAAATTTGGATAATTGGATTTAAAAAAAAAAAAGGAAGAGGAACTGGAGGAGAGTGACTTTTGCAAGTCCGGCTGTGCGGAGGCCCCCTTCCTAGCTCCCTCCCGCTCGTGCTATTGCGGGCAGGGGAGGAAGCAGCTGATTGGGTGTCAAAGGGCCAGGCTCCGGTTCCCGAACCCACTGCTTGGGTGAGGAACTGGCAGCTCAGAGTGAGGAGTGCAGTCGGGGCTAGGTGCGGAGGCCCTCTGCAAGGCCGCTAAGCCCCGCAGTACCGGGTCCTCAATAGAAGATTCCCTCCCGTCGCGGAAGCCGCGGTCCGGCTGAGCGTGGGGGGGATCGATTGCCGTCGGCGCTCTCAGGCAGCGGAGGTAAGCTGCCTATATTTTCTCCTTTCCTTTGTGGGGGTCGCAGGCAGAACAGTGCGGCAGCGAGTAGATAATTTTTGTTTTGGGAGCGTGGCCGCGTGGCTGGAGCGCAGGAAAGCCGCGGCAGCAACGGGCCCCCAGGAAACTTGGCGGGAAGGTTTTTCCTTACGGCTAGCAGTGGGGGGGACAGCTTCTAGGGGGAGGATTGTTCAGTCCCTTCGGTATAACGCTAGTAAAGCATTTGTTTTTAGGCAGTAAGCACAGGAGCTGGTAGCTTCACCGCAGGATATTTCCCTGTTGGAAGGGGTTAGAAAGGACAGTCCAGAGGGTTAGTGAGCAAAGGCAGGGATGCCTTCTAAACATGTGTGTTTGCTGTGTGGGCTTCGCAAGGGACCTGTATCCGAGGCAGGAGCCTGTAAGAGCTGTTTTCAAGAATCCCTTACTATGGACCCGGGACTAGAAGGTTCCTGTGAGGGACAAAAGGTTCTGAGGTCAGCCCCTGGTTCTCCTTCAGTGCCGCGGTTGGAGCAGGCGGCAGGGCCTTCCTTGGCCCCGGACAAGCCAGCTTTTCAGACGGCGTTGCCAGAGGGGTTGGCTGCGATTTTCTCGCAGGAGTTTGTGGCTTTGTTGCAACAAGCCTTCAGGGGCACTCATGCTGATGCTGGGTCAGCGCCATTGGGAGGGGACCAGGGCATGAAGCGTGCAGGTACGCCTCTGGGCTTAACAGGGGCGGATGTTCCCGCCAAAAGGCCTAGGAAGGAGAAGCATTTGCAGGAGCTGTCAGTGGCTTCTGAAGGTCCCTTCTCAGAGGAAGGAGAGCAGGAGTTGGATTTAGAAGATGAGTTAGAAGAAGGGGAGTTAACAGGTCAAGAGGATCAAGCGAGAGTGGTCAGGGTGTTTAGGCGAGACGAGTTGCCCGCCCTTATAGATGAGACTTTGAAAGCATTGAATGTGTCGGCTGCAGGGCCGGGGGAGGATACTTCTTTGGAAGATCCCTTGCTACAGGCATTTCGTAAGTCACAGAGGGTGTTCCCAGTGCACAGAATGATGCGGGAAATGATTCAGGAAGAATGGGACATGCCAGAAGCAGGTCTTAAGGGTTCCAGGATTCTGTCCCGTCTTTACCCTCTGGTAGACCAGGATCGGGAGTTGTTTAAGTCACCAAAGGTGGATGCGGCGGTCTCGGCAGTGACCAAGAAGACTACAATCCCGGTGGAAGGTAGTGCAGCGCTCAAGGATGTGCAAGATAGGAGGCTAGATACCTTGTTAAAGCAGGTATTTGATGTTACTGCCCTTTCCTTACAGGCATCAGTGTGTGGGGCGTGGGTGGCGCGAGCCTGTCTCCGATGGTCTCAGCATATTCGGGGAGATCAGTTGGAGGAGAGTGAAGGGGATGCGTCCCGGTTAGAGTCGGGGACGGCATACCTTGCGGATATTCATTATGACCTCATTAGGAGTCTGTCAAAGAGCATGGCGTCGGTGGTAGCGGCTAGGCGTGTGATAAGGAAGCTTATCATAGCTCAGGTAGGAGCTATAGAAAAGATGATGTGACTCTGAACAAGCAACCTGTCAGTTTTGGTAGAAGTAAGAAAACAGAGTTTTCACATAAAAGACTACCAGTCCCAGAATGCACCAGGTTTCCAGCAGCCATGAGGGGGGCTGAAGTGAGAAAACGTGTGTGCAATCAAGAGAGCTATGAGGTAATCCCTAAGCACTCATCTCAAAGGGCAGGGCATGATTCAACACAGCTGCGCTGTGTTAGGGAGGAGCACACATTAGGACAGAATAAGAATAGAGCTTATTCTACAGATAACAGCTTCAGGAAAGGAGACAGCTTCAGACACAGATACAGCAACAGCTTCAAGCTCAAGCACCAACATCATCTCGAGAAGCAGAAGCCAAGCCAAGCGGATAGAGAGAGAAGGAAACTCTCTGGAAGGAAGAGAAGAAAGGCCATTGGAAGGTCTGGGAGATTCCAAGGCAGTACCTATACTGGGAGGTATTCCAAATGCCAGCAGAGTCCATTGGACTGGAGTCAGCCAGAGGAATGGAATGGCAGAGATAGGAATCACCAGTGGCTACCTGGAAGAGAGAAGACTGCACGTGGAAGGGACTTTCAGACCAAGGCCAGAAGGTATGTGAGAGGAGATCCAGGGTCCAGGGATCAAGATTGGAAGGCTGGACATCAGAATTGGATTACATACTGGCCAGGCTATACAGAGAGGAATTATGATAGCAGGAGAGGCTCAGGTATGAACACTGATCCAGACCCTATCTATAATAGTGAATGGCAGCAAGGGAATAAGCATTCTCATGATAGTGCCTTATTGAAAGACTCATCTGTGCCAATGTATGATAGTGACCCTATGCTGATTGATGAAGGGGAAATTACAGCAGATGAGACTATTAATTACATGGACTGTTCTCTATCCCAATGCTATTGCTAGCTTCCTGTAAGCAAACACATAAGCCATCACAAAGAAACCTAACTTTGTTCTTATGTCCACTGCAAACAGCTCTTAAAGCAGGATTTTGGGTTCACACAGTAGCAGCCAGCCAGCTAAAGGGTTTCAGCTGGACAATTGATAGTAATTAAAGCTGCACCTGATTGTGTGTGAGCAAGGGAAAATCACTGCTGGATCTGAGTGGAAAATAAGCAGAAGTTAACCTAACAAGCAAAGTTCATTTATTTCTTTGTGCCTTTTTATTTGGTAATTATTTGCTAAGAAAACATTAGCTAATTGCCTGACAAGCTGAAGGTTGTTTTCTGATTTGCTTTGTGACTTTGTTATCCATTTAAACACTGCAAGCAAGTAACCTCATTTATATTGCTACCAAGCATATTTGTGCCGGGTGAATTAAACCCCATCAATAAAAGAAGTATTTTATTGGCCTTACCACTGGTTTCACAACTCAATTATTGTCTTCAGCTGTGTTTGGGAGTGAAAGAACTACATTACCCACAATACCTTGCAAGAATCATATGAATATATGCATCGTCAAGATTGTGTAAGTTCTCACCCTAGGCAGCCGTCTGACAGGCGCTATGTGTGGCTGCGTAATTGGGCGGGCGATGGCTCTTCTAAAGCGAGGTTGAGTAAGCTGCCCTTTAGGGGTAAGCTGTTTGGAGAGGATTTGGATTTTAATTTTAATTTAATTAGCGAGTTTTTATATACCGCACCTTCCATTGATCAGTTGCGGTTTACATGGAACAACAGTAAACAGGCAAAGCTGCTTTTACAGATAACAATGTGAAACTACAAAGAAATTCAATTTTACAATTAACAGTTGTAAACTATATACAAAGAACCAGATTTTAACTATGTACAGGTATGTATGTTTTCGAGATCGTCGGTTTGGGGTTTTCTCATTTATTCCAGTTCAAAGATGGGATATGTCAGCTGGTGAAGCTATCCTTTTTCTTGTTGAAAAGGTGAGTTCAACAAGGATCCGTAGTATGTTGAGAATAAGTGAGTTTTGAGTTTTTTCCTGAACTCCATGATTTGAGGTAAGGATCTTAATTCCGATGGAGTGTTGTTCCAAGTTATAGGGGCAGCATGGGAGAATGCTTTCTTGTTTGTTGATTTTTTGGCCTTTATAAGTTGGTTAAGGCCTGGATAAGTTGGTTAAGGAGTTGGGAGCTTCTAAAGGAGGGCGCCTCCCTGAGGACAAGCAAAAGATAGGAAGGCCGTTGCCGTCTTGCAAGAGCCAGCAGAGAGAGTTTCATCATTTTCGACCGGCTCGGTTTGCACAGTTTCAAAGGGGACGTTCCTCCTATAGAAATCAGGGGTTTCGAGGCTTTGGGGGGGCAAACAGAGGATTTACGGCTCCCTCGCCCTCGAACCTTAGAAAGACGCAATGAAGCCAGGGGGGCCCAGGGAGGAGTGGTACCGGTGGGAGAAAGATTACAGGACTTTTTTCCTGCCTGGGCCCAGATTACCACCAACCAGTGGATGTTGGAGATTATTCCAGAAGGCTATGCTCTCGAGTTTCAACATCCAGTGGCCGACGCTTACGTTCAGTCCCCTTGCAAAACGTCTCTGAAGGTCCGAGCGGTGCGAGAGACGCTGGAGAGGCTACTAAGGCTCAACACGGTGGTCACAGTGCCAAAGGAGCAGTGCGGGTTCGGTCGATACTCCATTTATTTTGTGGTGCCAAAGAAGGAGGGGCTTTTCGCCCGATCTTAGATCTCAAACACGTAAATCGCTGTCTCCGCGTCTCGCACTTTCGTATGGAGACTTTGCGGTCGGTGATTGTAGCAGTAAGAGCAGGGGAGTTCTTGACGGCTCTGGATTTGTCGGAGGCTTATCTTCACATTCCCATTCGTCAGGAGCATCAGAGGTTCCTCAAGTTTGCGCTTCCGATGGGGCATTTCCAGTTCTGAGCGTTACCGTTCGGGTTAGTGTCGGCTCCGTGGACTTTCACCAAGGTTATGGTGGTGGTGGTGGCGGCGGCAGCGCTGAGGAAGGAAGGGATTCTGGTGCACCCTTACTTGGACGATTGGTTAATACGAGCGAAGTCCAGGGGAGAGAGCGCGTTAGCAACGGCCAGGTGGTAGAGTTCCTTCAGAGTCTAGGCTGGGTGGTCAACAGGGCAAAGAGCAGTCTCATGCCTTCACGGAGCCTCGAGTACCTTGGAGCACGTTTCGACATTCAGGGAAGGTGTTTCTGCCTCGGGGGAGGGCTCGGTGCTTGCGAAGTTTAGTCTGCACCTTCCTAAGCCGAAAGTCACCCACGGTGTGACATTATCTGCAGCTGCTAGGTACAATGGCTGCGACTCTCGAGTTGGTACCATGGGCGAGGGCGAATATGCGTCCATTGCCGAGGGCATTGCTCAGGAAGTGGTCGCATCAGAACGATGCGCTGTCACAGAGACTGCCTTGTCGACCGGAGATGAAGCAGGAGTTGCAGTGGTGGTTGAGACCGGGGGTGCTGGAAGAGGGGATGCCTCTGGAAGCTCACACCTGGACCGCCCTCACGACGGACGCCAGTCTGGTAGGATAGGGGGCGCACGTCGAAGGCAACTTTGCCCAAGGTCAGTGGACGGAAGTGGAAAGGACATGATCCATCAACAAGTTAGAACTCAAAGCGGTGGCTCTAGCGCTGCGAGCCCTTCAGACGTCGCTACAGGGAAAGGCGGTGTGCGTATTCTCTGACAATGCGACCGCGGTGGTCTACATCAATCGACAGGGCGGCACCGGCAGTGGCAGTGCGCCACTGGAGGGCGAGGCCGCTCATCTTTTGGAGTGGGCCGAAGAGCATCTACTGGCGCTGTCAGCGGCACATGTAGCAGGGGTAGACATTGTGACAGCCGATTTTTTGAGTCGAGTCAAGGTGGACCCAGCGGAGTGGGTGCTGCACCCGGAGGTCTTCACAATGATAGTGCGCCGCTGGGGGGAACCAGTGATGGACCTAATGGTGACGTTGGAGTCAGCAAAGGCAAGCAGATTCTTCAGCAGAAGAAGGGAAAGGATGTCAGGGGCTCGATGCTCTCATTCAAAGGTGGCCGGAGCGACAACTTCTGTATGTTTTTCCCCCCTGGGTGCTAATAGGTCGGGTGCTGCAAAGAATAGAGCTCCACAAGGGTCAGGTGATTCTGATAGGTCCGGACTGGCCCAGAAGGCCATGGTATGTGGATCTGGTCAGGCTGCTGGCGGATAGTCCCTGGCGGCTCCCGGTTTGGGAGGACTTGTTGTTCCAGGGTCCCATACTCATGCCGCAGGTGGATCGATTCTCGCTTATGGCTTGGCCCTTGAGCAGGCGAGGCTGAAAGCAAGAGGATATTCTTCAGCAGTCATTTCCACCATGCTGAAAGCTAGCAGGAAATCCACATCCTTGGCGTATGTTCGGGTGTGGCGTGTGTTTGAGGCGTGGTGCGTGGACAGGAGTCTCCAGGCGTTGGGGGCTTCTGTGTCGCACGTGCTAGCCTTCTTGCAGGATGCTTTTGACAAGGGTTTGACGGCAGCTTCTTTACGAGTGCAGGTGGCAGCGCTTGCATGTTATCGAGGGAAGATAAGGGGGGAGACGCTGGGCTCGCACCCGGATATTAAGCGTTTTTTGCGAGCAGTGTCTCTTCTGCGGCCTCCTTTTCGTTCTCCGGTTCCACGGTGGGACCTCATGTTGGTGTTGGACGCCTTATCCCACAAACCTTTTGAGCCTTTGGCACAGGCATCAGATAAGGATCTCACTCTCAAGACGCTGATTTGTTCAGCACGGAGGATTTCCAATCTTCAGGCTCTGTCATGCCGAGAGCCTTTTTTGTCCTTTTTTGAGGACAAGGTAGTCTTGAGGCCAGTACCGTCGTTCTTACCGAAGGTGGTGTCGGCGTTTCATGTGAATCAGGTACTTTTGATACCAGTGTTTGAGGATCCGGGGGGTGCGCCAGGCTCCGGTTCCTTACGTTCTCTAGACGTCCGACAGTCTTTGAAACGGTATCTTCGGAAGACGGCGGGTTTCCGAAGGACGGATAGGCTGTTTGTCCTGTTTGGAGGACCGCGGAAGGGGGGAAGCGGCTAGTAAAGCTTCCATTGCGTGGTGGCTTAAGGAGGCTATAGCGTCGACTTACATTTTAAAAGGTAAGGTGGTGCCAGAGGGCATTAGGGCTCATTCGACCAGGGCACAAGCGGCGTCATGGGCGGAGTATAGTTTAGTGCCGACGGTTGAGATTTGTAGAGCGGCGGCTTGGTTGTCGTTTTTATACGTTTGTTAATCATTACCGTCTCGATGTGCAAGCTGAACGGGATACTTGTTTTGGTGCAGCGGTGCTTCAGGCTGGCCGAGCGGGTCTCTCCCGGTGAGAAATGGTTGTACTGCTCTGTTACATCCTCCAAGGTCAGGACTAGACTGGAGGGCCGTGAAGGAAGGTGAAATTAGACTTACCTGCTAATTGTAGTTCCTTTAGGAACTCCAGTCTAGTCCCGTATCCCTCCCTTGTTGGTTTTGTGGTGTTGGCCTGAAGCACGTCTTTAGGGCTCAAGCGGAGAGTATAGCGGTTGATATGCATGTGCGGGCCATACTTAGCGGGGGGTTGGGGGAGTACAGGAGGAGTTACGGAAGGCCTGTTTTCTTCAGGGAGCAAGGAGGGGCGATCTTCTTTGGCACAGTTTTACATGCGTAAGTAAAGTTACGGTTATCTTCCAGTTATTGTAAAGTTCAGGTAGTAATGTGCTGGCTACTTCCTAATTGTTTGGGTGAGTCTGCTTTGTCAATAGGTTACTGGACAGAGGAGGCGATCCGGGGGTATTTATACCAGGGTCACCAGAAGATTGACGTTTCTGTCTCCATAGCTGCTGGAGGAGGTGCATAAACTCCAAGGTCGGGACTAGACTGGAGTTCCTAAAGGAACTACAATTAGCAGGTAAGTCTAATTTCACCTTAATGAACAAACAAACCTTATTCAAAGACGGAGAAGCTGTAATACTAGAGGGCATAACATGAAGCTGCAAGTGGCAAACTGAAAGGCAACATCAGCAAATACGTTTTCACTGAAAGGGTGGTGGATACTTGGAATGCTGTCTTGATGGAAGTGGTGGGGCAAATATAGTGACAGAATTCAAAATGGCATGGGACAGACACAGTGGATCCCTTTATAGAAACAGGATAAAATCAAAATAAACTTAACTGTCTCTGATATCTCAACAAGTAGAGGTGAACTGCATGGAGCGGTGGGTACACCCCTAGACAGAGTCATGGGAAGGGGTGACCTGAGCGGAGTGGCAGGCGCACCTACTCTTGCCACCTTGCTGAGCAGACTAGATGGACCATGCTGGTCTTTATCTGCCAAAACAAAAAAGAAAAAAAACTCCAAACCAGGCTCAGAAGATAAACAAAAAGAACAAAAACAGAATGTGAGTCACTTAAGAAATACCTTTATCTGCCTTCATATACTGTTACTATGTTAAATGATACTGCTAGGTGTACCGCCGAGCATATCAAAAGTGACTTCATGGCTCTGGACAGTGGGTGAAGCAGATAGATGCACGGGTGGTGTTCTCTTCACTCCTCCCTGTTGAAGGTAAAGGCCAAGGCAGAGAAGCTCGCATCCTGGAGATGAATGCATGAATGCATGACTGTGTGGATGGTGTCATCGAGAGCGTTTTGGTTTCCTGGACCATGGGATGATCCCAAGGGCTGCAGAGCAGAGATGATGTTCATCTGGCCAGGAAGGGTCGAAATGTCTTCAGCAGCAGACTGGCTAACCTACTGAAGAGGGCTTTAAACTAGATTCATTGGCGATGCGTGAAGAAACCCCCCAGGTAAGTGAAACATTAAATATATCTCTGTAGAAAAGGATAGAAGGGGAACAACTGGAAAGCGGCGTGTAGAAATGCCTGTAGCATGGGAAATAAGATCCCAGATGTTGAGGCTTTAATGGAAGAGGCTGACTTGGATTTAGTGACAGTTACAGGGACATTGTTAATGGAAAATCCTGACTGGGATGTAATTATACCGGGCTATACTTTGTTCAGGAAGGACAGGGTAGGAAAAAGGGGAGGTGAAGTGGCACTATATGTAAAAAAAAAATAATATTAAAGCTATAGAATTGCAGGGCTTGGAGGCACTCTGGTTAAACTAGAAAGGGGGAAAGGGAAATCAATTTGCATTGATGTTATATACAGGTCCCTCTCAGAGGGAGTAGACGTGGACGAAGATTTAATAGAAGACATACGCAGTATTGCCATGAAAGGAAAAGTGCTACTGATAGGTGATTTCAGTATGCCTGATGTGGATTGGCACTTCCAGTGTCATCTAGAAGTAAGAAGATCCTGGATTCTCTACAGGGAGGACTATTCAGGCAACTGGTAACAGAACCCACATGTGATGGGGCCATACTGGACTTTGTGCTTACCAATGGGGAAAGTGTTTCTGATATTATAGTGGGAGATCAACTCACATTCAGTGATTACCAGATGGTATGGTTCAGTATTAGTACTAGGGCTGATAAAATACATTCAAAAGTGAGGGTCATAGACTTTAGGAAGACTAACTTTGCCAAGATGGGACAATACCTCAAGGAGTCGTTAGCAGGATGGGAACAGCTGAGTGATGTAGAATACAGTGAGCAAAACTGAAAAGGGATATTTTAAGGGTAACAAACCTTTTTGTTAGAAAGATAAATAAATGTAAAAGGAGGCCGCTATGGGTCTCAAAAGAAGTAGCTGAAAAGGTGAAGAAGAAGAGGGAGGCCTTCAGGAAATACAAGAGATCACAGAGAGATGAAGATAGGAATCTATATTTGGAAGAATTTAAAAAAGCTAGCAAAGTAGTCAAGAAAGCAAAGATACAAAAAGAAGAAATAGCCAATACAATAAAATGCTGCGGGTGTAAGACTTTTTTCAGATATGTTAGTGAGAGGAGGAAGGCAAAGTGGTATTGTCAGATTCAAGGGTGAAGGGGGAGGAATATGTAGAAACGAATGAGGATAAAGCGGAATTGCCACCGATGAAGGGCCAAGAACAGGACCTCGGAAAACACCCACAAATAGGAACAGAAGCGACAGGAATCTTGAATGATTTTCAGAAGACTGTGTTCATGAGGAACTAGCTAAATTAAAAGTAGACAAAGCAATGGGTCCAGATGGGATACATCCAAGAATACTGAGTGAACTTGGGGATGTTCTAGCGGCTCCGCTGTTTGGCCTTTTCATTGCATCTTTGGAGTCAGGAGTGGTGCCAGAGGAGTGGAGAAAGGCACATGTGGTCCCTTTACACCAAAGCTTTACCTTACATGGCCAAAATAATAGAGAAAACAGTTCAGTTGCAACTACAGGACCGCATCAACTCATATGCATCCTTGGACCCACATCAACATGGATTCAGGCAACACTGTGGGATAGAAACCTTACTAACGGCTCTCTTTGACCAAATCATCAGAGAAATTGACAATATAAAAAACAGCATGATCCTAATATTTCTCGAGATATCAGCCACCTTCGATTCAGTGTCATACTCCATACTTCTAAGACACCTACAAGAAATTGGTTTCTACAATAACACTTTGAAATGGTTCCAATCATACCTAAAGGATAGACAACAGTACATCAGATGTGGGAGACACACATCCTCTCCATTCACACTAACACAAGGAGTCCCCCAGGGGTCAGCATTATTATCCATGCTTTTTTAACATATATATTCAGCCACTTTGTGAAGTTATACGGAAATATAATATTCACTACAAAATCTGTGCTGATGACGACATGGTATTCACGCCATTTGATGTTGAAATCCTGGATTACATAACTATAACTTAATGCACCACAGAAATTTCCGATTGGCTAAACTCCTGTAATCTTAGCCTAAACTATAGCAAAATGGAAACACAATAAAAAGAAACAAGACCTTCAACCATTCCTCTACAATAGATACAAAGGACAGATACATTGCTGTCAGAAGTGAAGTTAAATACCTTGGGGTCATCTTCGATCAGAACTTAAACTTACAAGTCCATATTAACAGGACAACACAGAGTGCTTACCACAAAATGAAAATCATTCAAAAACTAAAGCCCCTACTAAGTTACAGTGACTTCAGAACAGTCCTACAGGCCATAATCACACCAGTACTGGACTTTTGCAGCTCAGTTTACCAAGGCCTGCCAGCAACAACTGGAGGAGTAGCCTAGTGGTTAGAGCACTGGCTTGGTAACCAAGCAACCAGGGTTTGATTCCCGCTAGTACTCCTTGTGGCCTTGGGCAAGTCACTTAACCCTCCATTGCCTCGGAAGAAAGGCCTGGCAATCTACTTCCAGTGACACTACCAAGAAAACCCAGGAGCTTCTGGGTCGCCAGGAGTCAGGACTGACTCGAAGGCACACATTGCATTGCCAGCAACAACAATCCATTCACTACAGATGGTACAGAAAACTGCTGCTCACATTCTCACAGGAACAAACAAATGTGAACACACAAAACCAATCTTGGCACAACTTCATTGACTCCCGATCAGGAATTGTGCAAGATTCAAGGCTATCACAATATATTCAAAATACTCCAGAATAAAACAGTTTGAATCATTCCAAGACCTAATATGTTTGTTTATTTTATTTGATATACCGCCCTTTGGAAAAACAGAGCGGTTTACAATATACAAAACTTCATAAGAAAAAGACATGAGGCCAGAAGGAAGAAAGGAAGTTACAATTATTGATAGGTAAACAGGAAAGAAAAAGAGAGTAGGACGAGACTGGAGGTCGGGTTACACAAAGGGGGAGGGAAGGTCAAAGGCGAGGGAGAAGAGGTGGGTCTTTAGATCCCGCTTAAAGGTGAGGTGGTGGGGCTCTATACGAAGGGAGGTGGGGAGTGAATTCCAGAGGGCAGGGCCTGTGAAAAAAAAGGCTGAGGAGCGGGTGGACTGAAGGTGTGCAAGGGAGGGGGAGGGAAGTTGGAGGCGATTGAGGTGAAATGAGCGAGGAGAGTGTCTGGGGGTATGGAAGATGATGAGATCTGCCAGGTATTGCGGGGTGTTGGTGTGAAGTGCCCTATGAACAAGAGTGAGCAGCTTAAACTGAAAGCGAAAGGGGACAGGTAGCCCGTAAAGATGAGCAAGTAGGGGAGCAGCGTGGTCACGTGGAGAGGAGTGAGTGATGATGCGAGCAGCAGTATTTTGAATCCTCTGTAGTCTGTTGAGTTGGGATTTGGGAAGGCCAGTGAAGATGGAATTAGAGAAGTCTAGGCGTGACATGACTAGTGACAGTAACAGCGTGGTGAGGGAGGGCGGGGTGAAAAAAGGGCGAATTGCGCGAACTTGATGCAGAAAGAAGAAAGAGGTCTTGGTGATATGTGCCCCGCAAATCGCCCTTCAAGAACAAACAATAAAAACACTTCAACCATGCCAAAGAAATTCTCCAAAGCTAAGCAGTGCACTTCAAATAGAGCCTTTTCACTATATGCGTCAAATCTATGGAACTCCCTATTGAACAATATTGGATGCACGAATGCCGCCAAAGAATGCAGGAAAATCCTGAAGACATTCCTATTCATTGAACATTTTCAGCAACAGCACACCAGACCTGGACAATGACTACTGAACAATGTACACAATCATACAACATTGACCACAAACTGTAGTAAATAAGTTCTCCAGGAACAAGTAGGAAGTCGGTCCTCACATTTGGGTGATGTCAGCACCGACGGAGCCTGCGGAATATTTCCCCAGCTTTCAAAAGAAAGCTTTTGGGAATGCTACCATGCATGACATCTTGCTCGGTCTCCTTTTTTCCGCGGAGTCCAACGGATGTAGTCCTCTACTTCCCCAGAAAAAGCTCCAAACTTCTCTCTCTTTCTCCGGTGCTGCACCAGTCTCCTTCCTGCCTCGAGACGGCGCCTTCGGCGCCAGTCTCAGCTCTCTCCTTTTTTCCTTTTTCTCAAGGTCTTCCCTCGATCGGCCTTCGTGCCATTTTTTGCCCGGGGGTTGTTGACCCCGGCTGGGTGTTCTCCCACCATGTCCCCCGGTGGGTTCAAGAAATGCAACCGTTGCAGTCTATCTGTCACTGACATGCATAACTGCTGCATTCGCTACCTGGGTCTGGACCACGACAGTTCCATCTGCGACTGGTGCTAGGCCATGACCCTTAAAACAAATAGAAGGTGGTCTGAGTTGCAGGGAAAGCTGTTACCAAGATCTGATTCTGCCCCAGCTTCCCTATTGCCAAGCCCCGAAGCCGGCCCTTCATGAGAGGTCCAGGCGTCCTCGGAGTCCCGCAGCAGGGGCTCCTCCAGCGCGGCCCCAGACCCTCCTAATAAGAAGGAGGTTCTGAAGGAGGTGCCTCTAATGAAACCTGGCAAAGTCCTTCTCCCGGGACTCAGGCAACTCCGAGCAGCACCCTCAGAAGGTCTCGAGACACGAGTCCTTGGCCAACGGAGACTGTGCCAGGACCCGTGAGCTTATATCCTCCGAGGACGCACTCTCCAGAGTGCCGGTGTCTGACCGAGCTACACAGTATTTGGGCCTCAAGGTCCGCATGGTGGACATGGAACAGAGCCTCTCCCCCATCTTGGCCTTGCAGCGGGCATTGTTGCTGGGCCCCCTGGCATCATCGGCCCCAACAGCAGGCTCCCTGACCTTGGGGGAACCTTCGGGCATTGAACTTGGCACCAAGCGCCACCGGCCTCAGGTAAGTCCTCAGCGTTGATCGAGGTTTTGATCACGCTCCTCTGGGATCCGGTCCTCCCCGGCGAGTTTCTGGGAGTCCGACTCCAGGTCCTCCGAGGGGGCCCGGTTCCTCGGAGCTGCCCATGGGGCTGACTCCTCGACTCCCTCAGAGTTCGATTGGGAAACCGAGGACGAGGCCTCGCCAGAGACCTCCCGATACCGGGACATCCCTTCCGAGCCGAGAGAGCCCGGGCCATTTCATTTGCGAAATGGCCTGGGCTCTCTCAATCCAGATGGAGTCGGAGGAGGACCTGCGCACCAAGGAGCTCAAGATCCTACAATATGAGTTCCCTCCCAAGGAGACTCTCACAGTGCCAGTTCCACCCATCCTCGAAAGGCTGCTACTCAGGATGTGGGAGTCCCCAGCCTCAGTGCCGGTGGTCAGTCCGCATCTGGACACCATCAATCGTGTCCAGAAGGGCTCCGGGTTCCATAAGCCACAACTTCCCCACAATTCGATGGTGGTAGACTCCTCCAGCAAAAACTAGAGTCAAAAGACCTACTACTCAGTTTCCCCTGGTAGGAAAACTCGGGCCCTCGATGCCATGGGACACAAGTGCTACCAGGGCACCATGCTCATGTGCCAAATACAGTCATCCGAGTTGTATATAGATATGTACCTTAAGGGCCTGATACAGGAGCTTTCGGGGTTCTCAGTGGGCCTCGCCGGGGAACATCTGCAAAGGTTGCAGTCCCTAGTGGCAGGCATTCCGGGACTGTTCCAAATTCCTCTCCTGAGCTGCCTACGATGGGTTCGAGATTGCAGCCAGGGTAGCAGCCACTGGCATTTGCGCCCAGCACCAGGCATGGTTACAGACCTCAGACCTGGAGCAGTGGGTACAGAAAAAGCTGTTGGATGTCCCCTACAATGGTGAGAACCTGTTCGGGAAACCGATGTCTGATAAGGCTACGGAAATTGAGGCTGAGATATTGACTTGACAGAGGCTGTCCAAAAAGACCTTGATCCTCCCCAGGAAAAAATCCTTGGGGGAAAAAGCCCTTTTTCCCCAAGGAAAAAAGGCTACTTCCAGACTGGCCACTACCAGCCTTACCCGGGGCAGCCTCACCAGGCCTCACAACTGAAAAGCCAGGGACACATGCCCAGGAAGTCCAAGGCTCCCAGGCACCAGCTCCTGCCCAACCGGGGAGAAGCTTTTGACTCCTTGGGCTGGGCCTTCCTTCCCCAGGAGTCCCAAATCAGCCCTCAGGGGGTTGACTGGCCTCTTTTGCCCACAGATGGGCCAGCATCACCACAGACTAGTGGGTCCTGCAGGTGGTGAGAGAGGGGTACTTCATAGTAACATAGTATATGACGGCAGATATAGACCACAGTATGGTCCATCTACAGCCAAACCCTCCAAACCTCTTCCTCGGAGAGCCATCACAGCCTCTCGTCCACCAGGCCTTGCTCACACAGAACTCGCAGGCTTGCTTAGGGACAGGGCGGTGGAACCTGTATCCCTGCACCTCTGGGGGCAGGAGTTCTACTCAAGGTATTTCCTTGTCCCAAAAAGAACAGGGGGCCTCCAGCCCATCCTGGACCTGCACAACTTGAACAGGTTCCTGGTGAGGGAGTTCAAGATGCTCTCACTTGGAACACTGCTGCCTTACCTCCGCCAGGGAGACTGGCTCTGCTCCTTGGATCTCAAGAATGCTTATACCCACATCCTGATCCACCCCTCCCACAGGCATTACCTGAGATTTGTGATGAGGGGGCAGCACTACCAGTACAGGGTGCTATCGTTCGACCTCGCCTCCTCTCCAAGGGTCTTCACAAAACGCCTGGTGGTCGTTGCCACCCATGTGCGCCTCCAAGGGGCCCACGTCTTAACTTACCAGGTTACAGCTCATTCAAAACACCACTGCTCGGCTCATCACACACGCTTCCCGCTACAACCATGTCACTCCTCTCCTCATCAGTCTCCATTGGCTTCCCATTCCCTATCGGATCCAGTTCAAAGTCGTCACTTTTGTCCACAAGGTCCTGCACACTGGTGTCCCTCACTATCTCTCCGACCTGGTCTGTTGGTCTGTCTTCATGCCCCCCAATGCTCCCTCCGTTCCATCCACGCCAACCGCATGTTCCTCCCGTCTCCCGCCTCTGCCCATCTTGAGTCCACTCGTTCTGCCTCTTTTTTCTTCCTTGGCCCCAGGCTCTGGAATTCGCACCCCCCGCCCTCCGCCTTCCGCCTTGAACCATCTTTCATCAAATTCAAGACCGGCTTAAAATCCCATCTTTTCTGTTCCGTCTTTGACCTCCCCCCCCCATGGCCCCCCTTAAGTCCTCTGTCTTGTTTTGTCTGCCCCAGTCTGTCTGCCCCTTTTTTCAGTCTGCTCTTTACCCTTTCTTTATCTTTGATTCTGTCCCTTTCCTATCATACCAATGCTGTTCTGTTTCCTCTCTTTCTCTTTTTTCAACAGCTATTCTATGTTTTTTGTCTGTTGTAAACTGTTCTGGTGCCCATGGTGTGGGCGGTATATAAAGAAACAAATAAAGATAAAGCACACCCCTCGAGGCTAGTCGGGCCAGAGGGCTCACTATCCACACCCTGCAGCATTTGTGGTTCATCATCAACTACTCCAAGTCCAGCTGTCCCCAGTTCAAGACCTGGAATTCATAAGGGCCCAGCTGGAGACACTGTGGGTCAGGGCCTTTCTCCTGTGGCAAGAGCCTGCTGCAACTGGCAAAGGAAGTGCAGGGTTGCAGGTTGGTTTCAGCCTGCCTACTCCTCCGTCTGCTAGGCCACATGGCCTCAACGGTTCACGTTACGCCTCTGGCTTACCTGCACATGCGAGCAGCCCAGTGGTGCCTCAGTTCCCAGTGGACACAAGCAACAGGCAGGCTGAGGGACCAGGTGGCAGTCCCCACACCACCTCAGGGCAGGGATGCCCTTCCAGGCACTGACTCCTCAGAGGGTCCTGACAACAAATGCCTCCCTCATGGGTTTAGGGCGCACATTGCAAGGGTCAGTGCACCCAGGACACCTGGTCCCTAGAGGAATCCCTCCTGCAAATCAATCTTCTCGAGCTCAGGGCCATCTTCCTGGCCCTTCAGGCCTTCCGCCACCTCCTGAGCAACCTCCCAATCCTCACACAGACAGACAATCAGGTTGCCATGTTCTATATAAACAAGCAAGGAGGCACAAGCTCATACTCCCTCTGTCAGGAAGCAGTGGCCCTCCACTCCTTTGCAGTGCACAACCATATGCTCCTGAGGGCGGTGTACTTACCAGGCCAGGACAGCCGCCTGGTGGACAACCTCAGCAGGGTTCTTCAGCCACAAGAGTGGCGCCTAAACCCCAGGGTGACCCAGAGGCTTTTCCACCTCTGGAGCAGACCCTGGCTGGACCTATTTGCTTCCCCGGACAACTCATAGCTGCCAAAATTTTGCTCTCTTCAGTCACACCACAGGAGGGTGGCGGCGGATGCATTCCTAATCTCCTGGTCACAGGGCCTGCTTTATGCATTCCTGCCAACCCCTCTGATAGCCAAGTGCCTGGTCAAGATCCAGAGCAAACACACTTCAGTAATCCTGATTGCTCCCAAGTGGCCCAGGCAGCCCTGGTTCCTCCTGCTCCTCTCCATGTCAGTGGCAATCCCAGTACCACTGGGCTGGGACCCAGATCTCCTGTTTCAGGAGAGGGGTTCCTTGCTGCACCCCAACCTGGGGTCCCTAACACTGACAGCGTGGCTGCTGAAAGGGTAGCTCTGGCCCCTTTCAACCTCCCAGGTGAGGTTAAGGAAATTCTCCTGGCCTCCCGGAAGCCATCCACCAGAAGGGTTTTTGCCTTCAGATGGAGAAGATTCTCAATCTGGTGTGCAGAAAGGAATGAGAATCCATTCTCCTGTCAGGTAAAGCTCTCATACTTGGGCTTTGAAGTCTAATTCGGTGAAGGCGCATCTCAGCGCCATAACAGCTAACCATCACCCTATAGAGGGGAAACCCCTCTCATGCCAGCCTTTGGTCTCCAGGTTCCTCAGGTGTCTTCTGCTATCCAAGCCCCCTCTCCATCCTCCAGCAGCAGCATGGGACCTCAGTGTGGTGCTTTCCCAGCTCACCAGGCCACTGTTCGAGCCCTTGGCCACCTGCTACCTGAGATACCTTTCATGGAAGGTGGCTTTCTTGGTGGCTTTGACGTCCACTCACAGAGTAAGTGAGCTGCAGGCCCTGGTGGCAGACCTGCCCTATACCAGGTTCTATACGAACAGAGTGGTGCTTTGTACGGACCCCAAATTTCTCCCAAAGGTGGTGTCTGCTTTTCACCTCAATCAGGAGGTGGTTCTCCCCACCTTCTTCCCACGGCTGCACGCCGGCAGAGAGGAGGTCATCTTGCATACCTTATCTTCAGAGGACTGCGGGCCGTTGCAAAGCTCTTCAGCTTTTTATCTCTTATGACCCCAGGAGACTGGGGCTACCTGTGATCAGGCAAACCCTGTCCACTTGGGTGGCGGACTGCATTGCCCTTGCTTTTGAGCGGGCTGGTCTCTCTCTGGAGCACCAGATCACTGCTCACCATGTGAGGGCTGTGGCCACATTGGTGGCCAACCTACGCAGTGCCGGTACAAGAAATCTGTAAGGCCGCCATGTGGTCTTCAGTTCATACATTCACAGCTCACTACTGCCGAGAAAGTGAGTCCTGCAGGGATATTGCCTTTGGCCAGGCAGTAATCAGAAGCATTCTCGGTGTATAGGCAAATCCTGCCCTCCAACACTTCTGTGTTCAGGCTACTGGTGTTATGATGATACTGGACACTGGGGTCTGCAGAGTCTCTTGGTAGGGACTCACCTTCTGCAACTCACGGTCTCCCTTTGGTCGCCGTTGGTGCTGTCGTGGTTCAGTCCCCGGCAGCCTGGCGCTAGGGAGTCCCATATGTGAGGACTGACTTCCTGCTTGTTCCTGGAGAAAGCGTAGTTACTCACCTGTAACAGGTATTCTCCAGGGACAGCAGGAATCCATCCTCACAACCCTCCCTCCTCCCCTTGGAGTTGCCTCCTTTACCTTCTTTTCACCTTTGCCTAAGCTATGTCATCTGACTGAGCAAGATGGCATCCTTGGTTGGGAAAGGGACCATGCACGCATGGTAGCATTCCCAAAGGCTTTCTTTTGAAAGCTGGGGAAATGCTCCACGCGAGCTCCATTGGTGCCGACGTCGCCCATATGTGAGGACTGATTCCTACTGTCCCTGGAGAACACCTGTTACAGGTGAGTAACTGCTTTATGGAAACAGACTGTTATGACACAATGATGTCTTCAAGTTATAGAGTTTTAAAACACCTTGTTACAAGGTAAATAGTTGAGTTCAGTGATGGCGTTTAATGTAAACAACCTTGTTTCACAAGGTAAAATTGAGTTTAATGTATAAATGTATAAATAAAAGCAAACGTAAGGATGACATTAAGAACTACAGGCTGGTTAGTTTAACCTCTGTGGTTAGTAAATTATTGGAAAGGCTTTTGAAAGAGAGAATTGTGAGGTTTCTGGAGTCCAGTGGATTGCAGGATCTGAGGCAGCAGGGATTCACCAGAGGCAGGTCTTATCAGACAAATCTGATTGATTTCTTTGACTGGGTGACCAGGGAATTGGACAGAGGGAGAACCCTAGATGTTGTGTACTTAGATTTCAGTAAAGCCTTTGACACCGTTCTGCACAGGCGACTTATAAACAAACTGAGCACCCTAGGAATGGACCCTAAAGTTACTGATTGGGTTAGAAATTGATTGTGTGGGAGACGACAAAGGGTACAGGTAAATGGAGTTCACCCTGAGGAGAAGGAGGTTACCAATGGTGTGCCACAGGGATCTTTCCTTGTTTTGATTCTTTTTAACATCTTTCTTAATGATATTGCGGAAGGGCTGTCAGGTAAGGTTTGCTTGTTTGTGGATGATACCAAAATCTGCAATAGAGTAGACACCCAGGAAGGAGTAGATAACAATGAGGAGGGATCTAACTAAACTTGAAGAATGGTCTAGAATTTGGCAGCTGAAATTTAATGCTAAAAAATGCAGGGCTGCAAAAATCCAAAGGAGCAGTACAGTGTAGGGGGTGAGGTACTTCTGTCCACGAAAGAAGAGCGGGACCTAGGCATAATTGTGCCTGACAATCTTAAAGTAGCTAAAGAGGTAGAAAAGGTGATTTCAAGAGCCAAAAGTATGCTTGGGTGTATAGGGAGAGGAATGGCCAGCAGAAAAGGTGGTGATAATGCCTCTGTATAAGTCTCTGGTTAGACCTCATTTGGAGTATTGTGTGCAATTCTGGAGACGACACCCTCCAAAGGATATAAGCAGGTTGGAGTCTGTGCATAGGGTTGCTACTAAAATGGTTAGCGGTCTTCGTTATGAAGCATATGAGGACAGATTTAAAGATCTTAATATGTATACTTTAGAGGAAAGGCGGGATGGAGGGAGTTATGATAAAGATGTTTAAATACCTCCATGGCATAAATGCACAGGAGATGTGTCTCTTCTGATTGAAAGCAAGCTCTGCTACGAGGGGGCATAGGATGTGGGTGAAAGGGGATAGGTTGAGGAGTAATATGCGGAACTACTTCTTTACGGAAAGAGTCATTAGATAAGTGGAATAGTCTCCCAGTGGAGGTGGCAGAGACGAGGACAGTATCTGAATTCAAAAAAAGCATCGGATAAACACAGGAGATCTCTAAAGGAAAAAAGGGCACTATTGTAGTTGATGGAACGATAGACTAGAAAGTCCATGTGGGCTTTTTCTGCCGTCATGTTTCTATGTTTCACAGACATCCAGAAAAGGTTAAAGACTACCTGTTCACCAAATGTTTTGGCCTAGCCCCACACCATGAGTAAGCTCTACCCACTCAGGCCTGATAAATCGCCATCACATGATATCAGACTTCCAAACAGCACACTCAACACCCTCACGAGACACTGGCCTGATTAAAATAAGCTACTGGATCTTTGTGTAAATAATTCTCACTTGCTGTAAACTAACCACAGAGGACCTGTAAATAGCCCACCTGTAAATAATTATGTAAGAAGTTGTTGCGTTTCTTGTGCCTTTATAAATGTACTTGATTGCTACCATAAGTTACGTGTAAAACTTGCAATGTACTCAAGGAGCTGTTCAGTTGTGCAGTGCTTATTGTAAACTGCCTTGACTCTTAGAAAGGCAGTATTAAAAAAAAGCATTAAATAAGTAAGTAAATAAATGGCTTGCATTTTAGCCTTCTTGCATGTCCCCTAGTTTTTCTACTTTTTGATGGAGTAAACAACCAATCTGTTTACCTGTTCTACTCCATTCATTAATTTATAGACATCTGTCATATCTTCCCTCAGTCGTCTCTTTTCCAACTCAAAAAGCTCTAACTTTTTAAGCCTTTTCTCAAAGGGATGTCCTTCCACCCCCTTTACCATTTTGGTGGGCATAAACTGGTCAATGGTAAAACACAATCCTGGTTCCCTTTACCTTGATTCCCATCTGCTGCAAGTGTTTTCTCGTCCCTACTTTGTTCTGATTGCGAAGACGTACAACATATACTTGACTAGATGAAGCAGGGCTACAATGATCTGGGCAGATCATCACTCTATTTGGCACAGAAAATATTATTTTCTGTATGATTATATATAGAATGAGTTTCATTTCATATTTCATTGCCTGTCCCTATCACATGGATATATCGCACTGTGGAGAGAGTTTACATATTGTGACATGGCAGTCTGACACAGCTGCTGGGCTATTGACATACATTTATCTTATGGAGGAAAAAGTTGTTTTTCTAGAGGAAGGAGGAGGCCATGTTGGAGTTGGGAACTAAAGGGATTTGGCCAATCAAAAAATTTTATTCATAATAATGTGTGTGTGATATGTACATATTGTACATACTGTACATACATATATGTTAACAATAATTCTTTCCCTTGATAAATCTCTCTATATTTGTGGCGCTCCAATCCCCGTGGGCATACAGCAACCACCCCTGCCAGGCCCACATGGTGCATCCAGCACGGCAAACCTACCTTAACTTGGTGGATGGCTTGCCCTGCTGCCTCTGTATATATATATGCCACTGATATATATATATATATATATATTTATATATATTTATATATATATATATATAGCAGTGGCATACCAAGGGGAGGGCAGTGGGTGCAGCCTGCCTTGGGTGCTTGCCAGCATGGCAAACCTACCTTAACATACTGGGTGGCTTACCGCATTGCCTCCACTCCTGGCCCTGCGGCTCTAGGAGGAAAGATCCGCCAGGCCTGGAACAGAGCCTGGCGGATATATATAGCAGTGGCACACATACACGCACACACAGATATATATATCTGTGTGTGTGCGCATACACACATACATTTCAGTAGACCAAAGGGGCTGCCATCCAACAGATGTAACGGTAATAAAATTGTTTTTTTCCCTTAGGCAAGAACTTGACTGTTCTAATATAATTACTTTGTGGGGGGGGGGGGAGGAGACAGAATCTCACTGTTACTGTGAGCCTTCTATTGGAAGAGGATGCACTGTAATGTGATTTGCTGGAAATCATGAAGCGCCTTGAGCAGTTGCTTGGATGTAAGATGCTGCATAAATCTAATGTGGCTCCTTTTTTATTCCTACTGGAATTCTGCAAACAAAATTCAAACTTCTGTGTCAAAAGGTCTGATTTTTGCAAAATTCTGCATGCTTTGTTTGTCAAAATAACAAAGCATATTGTTTTTGAGTGATTCTTAATTTAAAATACAATACAGAAAGAAAAATCACAAAAAAGTGCTATATTTTGAATTATTGTGTGTAGAATTACTGCACAGGAGTACTGTTTATAAACACTGTTGTCAACTACCACTGGAAGTAGAAGTCTTTTTGGCAGCTGATGCACCCAGCATGATGTAAGTATTTGTGCAGTTTACACTGAGGTGATGTGCTTGGCTGGAAACCATGACTTGGTTTTAGAACATCCAGTTTATACGCTTGCATTTAGAATTCAGTTAGAGCTGGTTACATAATAACGGTCATATCATATAATATTTATTATATATTATTAATTTTTTTGTGTTGTATTTTTAATGGCAGCATGTTTGGGGAAACAGACCGGGACTTGCAGGAGCTCCAGGCCTCCATGGAGCAGTTATTGAGGGAGCAGCCTAGTGAGGAGTACAGTGAGGAGGAGGGCAGCTTGAACCCGGCACCAGCAGAAAAGGACAGGGCGGAGTGCATGGAACACGTGACAAATGGATCTGAGGAAGAGGACCCACCTAGCAGTGAAAGTGCACTTAACGAAGAATGGCATTCAGGTATACTGACCAGGGTTCAAAATTTCAGTATTCTCTATGAACTCTTGATGTCTTTAAAAGAAATTGTTCTACTTAATGCCAGTTCAAAGGGAGGCTTTTTCTTAAAGAGCCAATAGCTCTGTCATGCAGAAGGGCTGTAGTTGGTTCCCAAACCTAGCATCTTCTCCTTCTGCTGAATGGAGATGCTGAAGAGGCAATGTTCATAGCCTCCCAGGAGGACAGGAATTGCTTCCAGCCATTGCACAATAGCTACACCTATTGATTATCTGAGGTGCCAGACCAAGACAAACCACCCATCTGGGCAGCAGCAGAATGGGATAGTGTTGACGGCGGAGGATCACATTTCTGTGACAACGGCAACAACACCAAACTTAAACTGCGTGGAAGAAAGGCCTGGCAATCTACTTCTGTATCTTGCCATGAAAACCCAATGGATAGTTACAACAAAACAAATTGAGCTATAGTGCAGGAAGATGAGACTCCCAGGTCAGAAGGCACTCATCTAGCTACTGGGGAAGAGCTGAAGACTTCTCAGAGTAAAGCCAGCATTTATGATGTGGTTAGATCAAAGCCCTCAGGACGTCTGACTGCTGATGTAGCTGCGCATGAAATGAGAGTCAGAAGCTGTAAAGATGTCTTGCGCATTGGAACATGGAACGTACGAAGCATGAACCAAGGGAAGTTGGAGGTGGTCAAGAATGAAATGGAACGTGTACAACTTGATCTGTTGGGTGTCAGCGAACTGAAATGGACTGGCATCGGGCACTTTGCATCAGATGATCACATGGTCTACTATGCTGGAAATGAAAGACAAAGAAGAAATGGTGTTGCATTTATAATAAAGAAGAAACTTGCAAGAACTGTAATGAAATACAATGCAGTCAGCGAACGCTTAATCTCTATTCGTCTACGAGAAATGCCTATCAACACAGCTATAATTCAAGTATATGCCCCAACAACAGTTGCAGAAGAGAATGAAATTGAAGAGTTCTATGAACAAGTACAAGCTGAAATTGACAGAACATGCAAACAGGATATCCTGATAGTCATGGGTGACTGGAATGCAAAAGTTGGCAACAAAGAAGAAGGCAAAGTAGTTGGAAAATATGGACTTGGCAACAGAAATGAAGCTGGAGAAAGACTGATAGAATTCTGCAAGACCAACAATCTATTCATCTCAAACACCTTCCATCAACACAAGCGGCGACTGTACACATGGACTTCACCCAATGGATTGTATAAAAATCAAATTACATCTGTGGAAGTCAAGGGTGGAAAGGTTCTATAACATCAACAAAGACAAAACCTGGAGCTGACTGTGGTACAGATCATCAACTACTAGTATGCAAACTCAAGCTAAAGTTGAAAAAGAGCAAACCACTCATGAATGCAGCAAAATATGACCTTGAGAATATACCACTGGAATTTAAAGACTGCCTGCAAAATCGATTTGCTGCTTTAGATACAAATGACAGAGCTCCAGAAGAGTTATGGAATGACATGAAGGTTGCGTTGGAAGAAAGCGAGAAGTCTCTACAAAAGGTGAAAAAGCAAAAACGGCCAAAATGGATGATGGAAGAAACTCTGAAAATTGCCCAGAAACGCAGAGAAGCTAAAGTCAGAGGAGAAAGAAAGACAATAACAGAACTCAACAGAGATTTCCAACGTGCAGCAAGACAGGACGAAGAAAAGTACTACAATGACGCATGCAAGGAAATAGAAGCAGAAACTACTAGAGGAAGAACAAGATCGGCTTTCCTAAAGCTAAGAGAGTTAAAGAAAAAGTTCCAGCCTCGAATTGGAATGTTACAAGATGCTCAAGGTTCTATGTTGAATGATGCTGAGAAGATCAATAAAAGGTGGAAGGAATATACAGAGTTTTTATATGATAAAGATCAAGTGGACCAACAGCCGTTTCAACCTGTACCTTATGATCGGGAACCATTGGTGATGAAAGAAGAAGTTAAAGCAGCATTGAAAGCCTTATCAAAGAACAAAGCACCAGGCATTGATAGCATTCCCATAGAAGTATTACAGCAATCTGATGCAGCTGTTACTGTACTTACAAGGCTCTGCCAAGAAATATGGAAGACAGCATCAGGGCCAACTGACTGGAAAAGATCTGTGTTTATACCAATGCTAAAGAAAGGTAATCCAACTGACTGTGGAAATTATCGCACAATCGCTTTGATCCCACATGCCAGCAAGATTCTACTGAAGATTATTCAAAAGAGACTATAACCATACCTGGAACAAGAACTACCTGAAGTGCAAGCAGGGTTCAGGAAATGGCGAGGAACGAGAGACATAATTGCGGATGTGAGATGGATCCTTGAAAAGACTAAAGAATACCAAAAGGATATCTATTTGTGCTTTATCGACTATAGCAAGGCTTTTGACTGTGTAAACCATGAGAAATTCTGGGTCACATTAAGAAGCATGGGTATACCAGAACAACTGATCGTACTCTTGCACAATCTGTACATTGATCAAGAAGCAGCAGTTTGAATGGAACAAGGAGAAACAAAATGGTTTAAAATAAGCAAAGGTGTAAGACAAGGCTGCATACTTTCCCCCTACCAGTTTAATTTATATGCAGAACAAATCATCAGAGAAGCAAGATTGTATGAAGACAACAGAGGTGTGAAGATTGGTGGAAGACTCAACAACCTTCGCTATGCTGATGATACCACATTAGTGGCTGAAAGTGAAGATGATCTGAAACATTTTCTTCTCACAATCAAAGAACATAGTCTCAAAATGGGCCTGCACCTTAATGTAAAGAAGACAAAGATCATGACAACTGGCATAATCAACAGGTTCATCGTTGAACGAGAAGAAATTGAAATCGTGAACAACTTTAACCTACTTGGATCAACTATCAATAAAGAAGCAACAAGCAGTCAAGAAATCAGACGACACATTGCTCTTGGCAGAATGGCTATGAAAGACCTAGATAAGATTCTCAAGAGCAGAGATGTCTCTCTCCATACAAAGATTCGACTTGTTCAAGCCATGGTATTTTCAGTAACATCATATGGATGTGAAAGCTGGACAGTGAAAAAGATAGACAGGAAGAAAATTGATGCCTTTGAATTATGGTGCTGGCAGCGAATACTGTGTATACCATGGACTGCCCGAAGAACAAACCAGTCGGTACTAGAGGAGATCAAACCTAAGCTTTCTTTAGAAGCTCAGATGACAAGACTTCGACTTTCATACTTTGGACACATCATGCGAAGAGAGAGATCATTAGAGAAAGACATCATGCTTGGCAAGATAGGTCAGCGCAAAAGAGGAAGGCTAGCAATGAGTTGGAACAATACAATAACAGCAGCTACGGGTACCAGTCTGTCAACAATGAGCCGCCTGACTGAAGACCGAACACAATTTATAATAGCTATCCAGAGGGTCGCCATAAGTCGACTCCGACTCGACGGCACTTAACAACAACAACAACAACATTGATTATCTGGAAGGAACACTTTTGTATTTAGTCTTTTGTGGGACAGTTGTCTTTGCTTCACTGTCAAAATGTCACTGCAGTGACTGAAGTAAGGGAGAAAGAATAGAAAATGAGGAGTGGGAAGAAACTAGGTATGAGCAGACAGTGGATCATGGTAATGCAGCTTAATTAGAAGCTGGTTGAGATCACCAGGAAGCCCAAAACACTGCTGAAAAAAATTCATTCATCGTAGAAAAATGGACACAGTATTCCTGTGACAAGACAAGAAAAAACTGCCCATGGAGTAAAAAAACACCATATAATATCAGTGTCTTTAATATCACCAATCAAGCTCAACTCAAACTTCACGATTATTTTCAGATACTCGCTAAATAAGAAAAAGATTTTCTTCTAAAAATGTTAAAATGATCTTTTTCCCTGACAAATAATACTTTGTTTTTCTGTCTAGATGTGGCTTTCAGCCCAAGCAGTGAAAGACTAGAATATGACTTATAAAGTTTCTTGTCTTGATAGTTAATGGCTGCTCTTGAGATAATCTCTTGTACCCATTCTATGAATTTTTAGTATCTGTTCTTCCCATTCATTCAATGGACATAAGAGAGCCACTGCAATTGAACTGTACAGCAATCAAATAGGAGGGGATTGGGTAGGTGATGATCAGAAGAGAATCGCATGCTGATGCAGGAAGACAGTATCTTAATAATTCAAAATATTATTTTCTCCAAAGTTTTGTTATGCTTATTTATTAATGTAATCTCTGATTTAAGTGAAACCAGGAAAAGGGGGAAGGAAAAAACAACGCCAGGAAGTTGTGAAGTGATTGTGCTGGTGCAGCTCCAATAGCAACTGGGTCTGGTTGAACTGGAAGCTTACTGGATCAGGAAAAGAAACCTTTAAATTTTCTGCCATATGGGTTTATGGGCTGTTTCTGAAATGCAGTTCCTTGGGTTTTTGTTCCATCTTTTAATTATTGGTGTCTCTTCACTGACACAGTAGTTCTCTTCTACGTGGTCTCTCCCTATGCTTTTTACTGAATCAACGGGGCACTCCATTCAACATAACCTTCCTTAGCAGTGAGCCTCCTTGTCTTTATAGTGTTAAATAGAAGGATCTGTGCAGTTCCATTCTATTTATAAACACACGCATTTCAAAAATATGAAAGAGTGGTGCTGTGTTCTGATCCTTTTCTTGTAACTTAAGCGTCACTCTGTATATTCCAGCAGATGACAATACCTTATTGTCATTAAGTATTGGTCCCAGCATTCCCTTTTGATAGAAACCCCGTTCATGCTGTGATTAAACATTAGCTTTCATGTTCCCTATAAGAAAGTGCTTCCTCTCCCTCTTTGCAGATAACAGTGATGCTGATGCTGCCAGTGAATTTGAAGACTGTGACAGTATTTTTGGCCACTTGGAAGAGCTACGATATGTGCTGGAACAAGAAATAGGCTTTGAAAAATTCATTGAGGTGTACAGTAAAATCAAGGTCTGTTGGAGTAGCACCTTATGACTTTCCTGTATATAAATGGTATTAATGCATTTATTTCCATGTCGTAATATGTTCCCTAGAGGTTGTACTATATCTGTGGGTAGAAAGTGCTCTTGGCAAGTCCTCGTGTTAATTCATTGCAATCTTACTCTGTAAAGTAGGACTACATGTCCATGGATGCATTGAGGCAAGAACAGTATAGGCTGAGCTTACCAGAGTTGATGCAGGTCAGGTTGAAAACTTAGTGGCAATTAACTCAGATACGGAGAAGCACAAGAGCTGTTGTGCTTCATGTATAAAAGATGTCTTTAAAAGAAATAGTTATACTTTGCCAGAGACGCAGTGGGGTCAATATTCAGCAACACTTATCCAGATTGCAGCATCTGCTATCTCTATAGTGCCACTGAAAATCTTCCTAGCCACCTCTGCACTATGGTTATGGTTATATTTTATTTGATATATTGCAAATCTGTAAACAAATGGTTCAGAATAAAAAGTGAAATACATTAAAAATAAAATAAAAACTATAAAAGTAAACTTATAAATATTATAACACAAAATAAAAACAAAGGGAGAAACACCATTATATTTGACAGGAAAGGGATGAAAAAACCAACCCAAACAAAACTCCAATGACTCATAAGGGAAAAGAAGATAGGGTAGGATTAGGACCAAACATAAGAAGGGACTGTAGGTCGAGAACTACCAACACCTAATGACTGACTGCACGGTCTACCAAGGAGACGTGGTAATTCCAAATGCTATCTCATAAAGGTACGTCTTTAATGTCTTTTTGAACTATTGAAAGCTCAGTTCTGTACATAGATTAGCTGGAAACAAGTTCCATGGGGCTGGAGCCGTGGCAAAGAAATCCAATTTTCTGGTTGTCTCATACTTAATTAACGACGGTGATGGTATGTGAAGACGAAAAACATGGAGCGATCATAGTGCCCAGGCGGGGTCATAAAGAGTAACCAAAGATGCTAAGTATTCTGGTGCCACGTCATGAATAGCTTTGAATATAAAAGTTATCACCTTGAACAAAACTCGATGCGCTACAGGAAGCCAGTGGTGCTGCATAAGTAGTTACGTGGTCAAATTGTTGAATAGTGCCAGAACAGTCAATAGGTAGAGTAGAGTGAGAGTGGAGCCGATAGTCATTAAGTTAGTGGTGATATTCAGATTGCTATCAGCATAAAGGTAGGGCAGCAAAAGCAGCCGTAGCTGTTCAGAAAGACTGTCCTAGCTCTGTCTGGCTAGCAGACTTTTAAATATCACTAACTAGATGGTGGCATAAAACACTGCTCTATATAGCTATTCAGTGTTGCAGATTTTTTTGGGGGGGGCTGACGCAGCTGGCATTTAAAAAAAAAAAAAAAAACCCCATTCGCTGTGGCTGATTGACCCATATGTTATCTGATGTGGGGTTCAGTGGGTTTTAGCAACACAATGGAAACCCACTGGAATGGGGAAACACAAATGTGAAAAAACAAGGATTATGATGCAAAATATTAGTACTATGCTGTGTCATGCTATTTAAAATAAACTTCCTTATCATCCTGCTAGACTAATCCAGACAAATGGGTTGTGTTCCGATACCAGCAGATTGATGGAGACAAAGAACTAATCTAAAGCCCAGGTTTCAGTGACATCCCTCCCATGCCTCTCTTCGCCTCAGCCACCAGAGATCCCTTATTTATTTGTCTCCAACAGATGGTGGATGGATTTTCTCGTCTCTGAAGAAAATTCTGAAGATTTGAAAGGGAAAGATTGATTTGAAATGCACGTGAACAACAGCCTGCAGGTTGATCTCTCTAGAGTGTGATGTGGAAGACTCCACTAGACTGCGGACGTTTCGGTAGCCATAGGAGGAGGGAAATTGGTTCAGTTTCGCACTCTTACCCTGGATAAGAGCCTGTTGAGAGGCCAGAAATTGGAAGGATTTGGAAAGATCTGGAAGAGTACAACTGCTTCACACAACCTCGACGCCCCTCCCTCCTCTGTTCAGGGGGAATCTTTGGGAGAGAGCAGGGGGGCTGCTCTCTCCCAAAGATTGCAGAAGGCTCTGAGGGATCTGCTTGCTAGCTACCTTAAACACTGTGCTGTAGAGCCAGAGAAACAAGTTCCTGGGGAGTAGAGCTCAGCCTGGCACAGGTTTTCGGCTTGGGGCTTTCTGGGGGTGAGTACTAAGGCTTGACCTTTTCCCTATCCTTGTTGTGGGTTCCTGATTCTGTCTTCCTGAGACGCATTCCTTATCGCTTCTCCGGGCCAGTCCAGGGAAAGGTAGGGTTGTCAATCCTCTATAGCAACTGAGGACTGAAGACTCCAAGCTTTTCCTGTGATGTGAAGCCACTCCCCCTGAGGGTAATCCGGCAGTCTTTCAGTCCTCAGCAACTATAGAGGATCGAATCTGCCTTCTCCCTCAGCAATATACCTACGGGTTGCTTATTTTTATTATTTGTTTTCAAGAATAATTTGATTAGCTCTAGCAGAGCTGATCTTTCTATAGTCCTAGGATAATTTTGTTTCTGGCAGCACTATACCTTTAAGAACGTGAAGAGACGTTGAGAACATTACCCATACAGTGTGAGGTAGAGCCTGCCTCTCTCACTGTCTCCGTCTCAGATAACAGAGTGATACTGGGGGCCCCAGTTCTCTCCTCTGTCTCAAGAACGGTAGCTTTCTCGGTATGTCCCGCTAGCAGCGGAACAGCATTGCCGGCTCAGCTTTTATTTTCGGGTGAGTTCTTTTCATTTTTCTTGCTGTCTCGGGACCGCGGGCTTCGTCGCGCTTCCAGCGTCGTTTCCACAGTGTTTTCTTCTGAACGTCTTCTTGTACTTCTTTTTCTTCGGTTTTTCGGGGTTATTTTTACCATGTCAGAGAAGCCGCTAATTACTTTACCAGAGCCATCTTTACACGCCGAAAAGGCGGGAAAGGCGGCCATTTTGGCGGCGCCGGGAAGTGCTCTGGCAGAGCAACAGAAGCCACATAAACGCAAGGCAAAGTCCTCTAAGGATGCGTTTTCGCCAGACAAGCCCTCTCACTCTATGCCTAAGGAAGATATGGCTTCATTTTTTTCTCCAGAATTCATTCTGGCAATGCACAAAGCATTTCTTCTGCGATCTGCTCAGCCTCCAGAGATTCCTTCGGGTCCTAGTCCTTTGCCTCTTCCCCTTCCTATTCCAGTACCTGATGATCCAGGAGAGGGATCTTCTAATTTTAAAGAGGTGGTTAAGGACCCCGTGGATCCTTTGTTGTCTCAGTCTTCTCTGTTACTGGAGCAGGGTGATCCAGAGGTTCTGACAGAACCAGCTCTGGATTTGGAAGCAGATGACTTGGAGGAAGGGGAGATAGCGCCCGGAGAGGATCCTAACATTTTCAGAGTGTTCCGTAAGGAAGAGCTCTCTGCTCTCATTTCCCATTCTTTGGCAGCGCTACACCTGCTTCTTCCGGCGGCTTCTCAGGAGCCATTGGAGGATCCGTTACTGCAGGGCTTTAAAACTGAGCAGCGCTGTTTTCCCTTGCACCGAGTGATAAAACAGATGATTGACTCGGAATGGGAGTGTCCGGAAGCATCGCTGCGTGGCAGCCGCGCTTTGGCTCGCTTATACCCCCTTCCTCAGGAGATAAAGGACCTCTTTCGCATGCCGAAGGTGGATGCCATTATTTCCGCAGTAACCAAAAAAACTACTATCCCTGTAGAGGGTGCGGCGGCGCTTAAAGACCTTCAGGATAGGAAATTGGAAATTCTCCTCAAACAGGCTTTTTATTCTAGTGCCTTGGCTCTACAGTCGGCTGTTTGTGGGGCTTATGTATCTCGAGCGTCCATTCGTTGGTTGCAAGGGGATGCTTCATCTGAGGCTACGGCAAAGTTAGAATCGGCCGCTGCTTATATGGCGGATGCTTTTTATGATTTGCTGCGGATTGCGGCTAAGACCATGGCCTCTCTAGTAGCTGCTAGGCGTTTTCTTTGGTTGCGCAACTGGTCGGCGGATGTCTCATCCAAGTTGCGGCTCAGTAAGTTGCCCTATCAGGGAAAGTTGCTCTTTGGGGAAGCTTTAGAGAAAATTGTTAAAGATTTGGGCGACTCTAAAGGAGGCCGTTTGCCTGAAGACAAACCCAAGCCGACACGAACGGTTCCTAGTTTCCGAGGCTCCGGCCGGGACTCCCGTAGATTTCGCGGTGCGCGCTTTGCACCCTATTCCAGGGGCCGTTCCAACTTTCGAGGGCATTCCTTTCGTGGGGCCAGAGGCTTTGGCAAATCCTACTTTAGTGCATCACAGCCCTCAGTTAAAAAGCCGCAATGAAGGTCTGCTGGTCCAGTCGCTGGTTCCTGTGGGAGGACGCCTGCAGGACTTTCTGGCGGCCTGGACCAACATTACTTCCGACAAATGGGTTTTAGAGATCATTCGGAAGGGATACGCACTCGATTTCGCCTACCCGTTGTTACCCGCCTTTGTGATGTCTCCCTGTGCTCCCGGTCGGAAGACTCAGGCCATTCGGGACACGTTGTTTTGCCTGTTACAACTGAAAGCGATAGTTCCCGTACCTCGAGACCAATACGGCTGCGGTCGATACTCGATCTATTTTGTGGTTCCCAAAAAGGAAGATTCTTTTCGGCCCGTCTTAGATCTCAAAAGCGTCAACTGTACTTTGCGGGTGCCTCACTTTCGCATGGAAACGCTGCGTACTGTGATTCGAGCGGTACGGCCGGGAGAGTTTCTCTCGTCCATCGATCTCACGGAAGCCTATCTGCATATTCCCATCAGGCCCTCGCATCAGCGTTTTTTACGTTTCGCCCTTCCCATGGGACATTTTCCGTTTCGAGCGTTGCCATTCGGTCTCGCTACGGCTCCGCGTACTTTCACAAAACTGATGGTGGTTGTTGCAGCGGCACTTCGAAAGGAAGGTATCAGAGTGCATCCTTATCGCGACGATTGGTTGATCAGAGCCGACTCGCGGGAAGCGTCCGTCCAGGCGACGGCTCGAGTGGTTCAGCTTCTCGAACAGCTCGGATGGGTACTCAATCAAGCCAAGAGTCACTTACAACCGCTGCAGCAGCTGACTTATCTCGGAGCATTTTTCGACACCGCACAGGGGAAAGTCTTTTTGCCCGAAGCTCGCGTAGAGAAGCTGGTACAACAGGTCCAAGCGTTTCTAAGCTTGACAGCGCCGTCGGCGTGGACGTATTTACAACTTTTGGGATCCATGGCGGCGGCACTGGATCTCGTCCCGTGGGCCAAGGCTCACATGCGACCCTTGCAGCAAGTATTGCTCTCCCGCTGCTCACCGCAGCTTCATCCGCTCTCTCAACTTCTTCCATATCCAGAGCTCGTGCGTCACAGTCTGCAGTGGTGGTTGATTCGGGATCACCTCACGGCGGGTGTTCCCTTACAGGAACCCTCCTGGGTGTTAGTCACCACGGATGCCAGTCTCTCGGGCTGGGGAGCCCATTGTCAGTCTCACCTTGCACAGGGTGCTTGGACCCCAGAGGAAAGCTCTTGGTCAATCAACAGGCTAGAGCTTCGAGCGGCTCGGTTAGCTCTGCTTCACTTCGCATCTTGGCTCAAAGGGACAGCGGTCAAGATTTTCTCCGACAATGCCGTTACAGTTGCGTATATCAATCGTCAAGGCGGGACAAAGATTCCTTCTCTCCTCTCTGAATGTCAGCAGTTGATGGAATGGGCGGAGAGCAATCTCGTGGCCATATCGGCAGCTCACGTCGCTGGCAAGGAAAATGTGCAGGCGGACTATCTCAGCCGCCATCTCCTCGATCCAGGGGAATGGGAATTGAATGCGGCGATATTTCACCAGTTAACATTGCGTTGGGGACAGCCAGTGATGGATCTCAGGGCCTCCTGCAGCAATGCCAAAGCCAGCCGTTTCTTCAGCAGGCGCAGAGAACACATGTCAGAAGGTCTCGATGCCCTCGTTCAGCCATGGCCTCTCGACGCTCTCCTGTACATTTTTCCGCCTTGGCCGATGTTGAGTCGAGTTATCCAGCGCATAACGCAGCACCAGGGGCTGGTAATTCTCATTGCTCCGGATTGGCCTCGTCGTCCTTGGTATGCCGATCTCGTTCGCCTCCTAGTAGCTCTGCCGTGGCCTCTTCCAGTCCGCGTCAACCAGTTGCATCAGGGTCCGATCCTCATGCCGCGGGTGGATCGCTTCTTGCTTACGGCTTGGCTCTTGAAAGGTCTCGCTTGAGAGGCAAAGGATATGCGAGTTCCGTGGTGGCCACTTTGCTACAATCTAAACGGCCAGGGACTTCTTTGGTATATGTTCGAGTCTGGCGTCTTTTTGAGTCTTGGTGTTCTCAGCGCAATGTGGTGCCCATGGCTTCTACCGTGCCTCATCTTCTCCTATTTCTGCAGCATGGTTTGGATAAGGGCTTGGCTCTGAGTACCCTTAAAGTGCATGTAGCGGCGCTGACTTGTTTTCGGGGGTTGATTCAACATCGCCGTCTTTCGGCCCATCCGGATGTTCAGCGTTTTCTGCGGGCAGCAAAAATTATCCATCCGCCACGGCGTCCCATCGTACCTCCGTGGGATTTGAATATTGTCTTAGAAGGTTTTTCTCGGTCGCCCTTAACTTCCATCTGCGCTCAGCAGATCCGAGAGTGTTCTTGGAAAACGGCTTTTCTCGTGGCCTTATGTTCGGCAAGGCGAATTTCCGATTTGCAGGCCTTATCTTGTCAGGAGCCTTACCTGCAATTTCTGCCCGAACGAGTTTTACTACGACCTGTTCCCTCTTTTTTGCCTAAGGTGCTATCGGTTTTTCATATTAACCAATCCGTGGCATTGCCCGTATTTTCTGAGCGCGACGGTTCACCTATGGACCGGGCTCTTAAGCATTTAGATCTTAGCCGAGTGTTATGAACGTACCTTAAGGTTTCACAACCGTTTCGGAAGACGGACAGGCTTTTTATTCAGTGGGCAGGCCCACGTAAGGGACAAGCTGCGTCAAAGTCTACGATCGCTCGCTGGGTTTGCTCTGCTATTGCAGCAGCTTACGCTGCCTGGGGAGTTTCGCCACCTGTGGGTCTCAAAGCTCATTCGACACGAGCTCTAGTGATTCCTGGGCGGAGTTTGCCTTTGTTCCTCCGGTGGATATCTGCAGAGCGGCGACGTGGTCTTCATTGCATTCGTTCACTAAACATTACCGCTTAGATGTGCAGGCCAGAGACGATGCAAAAGTCAGAGCATCGGCGCTTATCGCCGGTCTAGCGGGTCCCTCCCATTCTTAGGTACTGCTTTGGTACTGCCCTACCTTTCCCTGGACTGGCCCGGAGAAGCGATAAGGAAGATGAAATTAGTTCTTACCTGCTAATTGTCTTTACTTGAGCTTTCTCCGGGCCAGTCCAGGGTCCCACCCTGTTTGCTATTTCGGCTACTTTGCATACATGCCTCTACAGTATTACATCGTATGTTCTCGAAGGAGACGTCTTGGGGCTTCTAGTATTCATTCCAGATCATTCTAAGCTATTCTAGTTTAAAAAAAAAAAAACCATCAATCACAACATTGTTATGGATGTTTTCAAGGACTATAGAACGTTATCAGTTTTTCATGGGTTAATCTGCTGTGTTTAGTTTTCTTTCTGTTTAGTTGCTTTGTCACAAGGAGACTGCCGGATTACCCTCAGGGGGAGTGGCTTCACATCACAGGAAAAGCTTGGACAGTCCTCAGTTGCTATAGAGGATTGACAACCCTACCTTTCCCTGGACTGGCCCGGAGAAAGCTCAAGGAAAGACAATTAGCAGGTAAGAACTAATTTCATCATTTGGGGTGGACCGCCGGTGACCGTTAGAGCAATATGGTGGTTTCCCACTGTTTTTTGCACACGTTAGTAGCATTTCTTACCTTACTCCGCTTTGACCCGGTGAAAAGCGGGATATAAATACAGTTAAATAAATAAATAAATTGTGCACCTGGTGGTCACACGATCCTAACGCACGTTCTGCCCAAGTGGCTACAACGCACGTTACTTCCCTAGTGCCTGTAATGCACGTTGCTCATAAAAGCGCAGTTAATGTATGCCACAGTTAACGTGCGCCCTTGGGCTGCCACAGCTTAAGCGTGCATTGTTGTCATACTTGCCTTAACTCAGTCTTCTTCCAGGAAACATTGTTTGACCTGTGGCAAGCAAGGTGCCTCATCTCTGGATTCTGGACTCTGTTCTTCTGGCATTGTAGTTTCTGAATCGTCCCTGGTGGGCCTATTCCCTCTCTTTCAGCTGGGGAATGCGATTGGCCTGGCTTTACCTGCCTCAGGGCAGGAGGTGATAGATATCCAGTTGACTGGGTAAGGATATCCAGTTGACTGGAGGATCTTGTGACCATACTGTGAGACACTTAATCTCTTTAGGAAGTCTGTGGCAGCTGTGCTCCCTGGTGTTGGGGGGTAATTTCTGAGAGAAGAGATTCCAGGCTCCGAATTGACCTCCCCAGAGTTGTTTCATTTTTGTAGCAGGCCTGGTCCTTCTGGTGTGGAAATTCAGGTCCTGTGGCCTCTGGGTGCCCCTGGTCACAGTCTTGTGTGGGGCAGGGGGAGAGTGGAAGCCCTGTTCAATTGCCTTTGACTAAATGTCCTCAGCGTGGTGTGCCCCCTGGAGATGTGGAACAGCTAGGAGCTGTCCATAATTTTGACTATGACTTGGTTTTAGATGGTTCGGTACTGAGCTCTGACTTGGAAGTAGAAGTACTCTTGCCATCAGAAGATTATGAGGAGGCCAGTGTGATTCACCTATTCCAGAAGGAGGAGCTGGCAGCGTTGATTGCCAAGGTCTCATTCACTTTCAACTTGATGGATGCTTCCGGCACGGAGCAGGAGCCAAAAGTCCATCTGCTCCTTCCAGCAGTGCGAAAGTCCACTACTGTCTTCCTTTTTCCGGATGTGATCAAGGATATGATCTGGCCAGAGTGGGATTCTGCTGCCTGCCTGCCTGCCTAAAGGGTTAAGGGTGTATAAGAAAATCTCCGCTCTCCCAGAGGAGAAGTGTGATGAGTGGTTTGGCATTCATAAGGCGGATGCACAGGTCATGGCGGTTACCAGACAGACCATCATTCCTATGAAAGGCAGATCGGCCTTAAAGGAGTTTCTGGACTGTACGATAGATTTGTGGTTGAAGAGCCAGTTTCGCCATGGTGGCAGCTGTTCTGCAGCTGGCAGTATACACTAGCCTGACATCTTGAGCCCTGATCTAGTGGATTCAGTCTTCCACCGGATGATACTACCCCTTTTTTGGAGTCTGCTAGGCCTTTCTTCCTAATGCCATGTATGAACTGGTGCGTTTGGTGACCACGGATGGTGCACTGATGACGGTGTCACGGTGTTGGATTTGGCTCTGTCATTGGGCAGCGGACACATCTGCTAAAGGTAAAGAGGGGACTGTTGTAGTTGTTGATATGGAAGGACAGACTAGATAGGCCATGTGGTCTTTTTCTGTCGTTATATTTCTATGTTTCTATAGCCCGGTTGGCCCAGCTGATTTTTATGAAGGAAGCTTCTGTTTGGAGCTGATTTGGAAAAGTTGGTGAAGGACCTGGTGAGACAAAATCTACCACTTTCTGGAAGATGGGTTCAAAGGGCCTATGAAGTGGGCTGGTGCCCCTTCTCATCAGCCTTAGATGCCTATTCATGGCTTGAAGCAAGTATAAAATTTGATGAAGGTGGAGATGTGCCATCTGTTTCTGAAATCAGCATGCTCATCTAAGGTCTTTTGAATGCACCGGACATGCCCTCTTGCTATAAATGTTTTGTAAAATGGCTCTCGGCACATCTCCATGATTTGGACATCTGCATACCCAGTTTCAGACATCAAAAGCAAAAATGGAGCTTCTAAAATGACCCTCATAATGAATAAGTATAGAAACCTGAAAAACTGAGCAATGTAGAATTATTTTTTGAGCAATGGGCTAAATTCAAAGAGCAACATAATAAACTAATTAGTACTGTAAAAGGCATGCGGGAACATTCCCCAGCTACTAATCAAAACTTTTGGGAGGTTCCTTGTGCATGCGCACCATCTTCTTGCCTGCCGCCATGACACCATTTTAGATAAGTCTTTGTTTTTCCATGGAGCCCAACAGATATGTCTATTCTTGCTTATACCTTTTGGTAAATTTCTGCCCCTACAGGGGGACTCTTTTGCCTTTTCAGCTATTTTGGAACATATTCCCACCTGCACATCATGTTTCGTTTTTTTCTTTATTCACTTTAGTAAGTTTTTCAGCCATTTTGAGTTTTCTTTCTTTTTCGCGGCACCTCTTCCCCTTTAGGTGACAGTGCTTCGGCAGTGAGTAAATCTTCATTTTTCAAAATAAAGTCATTTTGATTATCTCCAGGAACAAGCAGGAATATAGTCTTCACATAAGGGTGACATTGGTACCGATGGAGCCCGCACGGGAATGCTCCCAGTGTCTAATAGGAAAGCTTTTGGAGCATCCCACTGCACCTGCATTGCTGCCTTCCTGACTTTCCAGCTCTCCCTCAGTTCGTTTTCCGTGGAGCAGACAAGAAGCAATTCCTGTCACCGCAGAAAATTTGTCCTTTCTTATTTTTTGTGGACACGTCTGCCTTCCCGTCGATGCTGGTACCGACCCCCGTCGGTGCTTTCTTTCTTTCTTTCTTAAAAAAAAAATCTTCTGTGAGGGAAAGAATTATTTCTTTCCTTCAGGCGCATTTATTTATTTATTTATTTATTTAACATTTCTTCTATACCGCGCTATTAAAATCAGTGCGGTGTACATCGAACAAAACATACAACAATGCATACAAGTAACATTGAGTTTTACATAGAACAGGGAAGAAACATAGGACAACCGGGGTAACTATTCACAGAGTAACTATTTACAGGTTAATTAGTGTTATCACCAGTACTCTAAGCTAATTTAGTATCATCTTCATTTTGCATGGGAGGGACGGGCGTAAAAGTGGTGTGTGGGCAATAGTATAGGCTAGCCATTTTCTGGTTTGTAATAAGGAGCTGTGGTAGCTGAGACATGAGGGAAGTTTACCTGATGTGTGGGTGTCAGGTTTGGTGTCAGGGTAGCATATGGAGAATAGGTAGTGTTTCAAGGCTTTACGGAATAGGATTAAGCTTTTGATGCCACGGATTTCATGTGGAAGGGCATTCCAATTTAGGGGAGCAAATATAGAGAAAGCCCTGTTGGAAGTGGTCTTGGTACATGACGTCATCATCTTGGGGACTATTAAGGTGTTCATTGCAGTGGATCTCCTGTCTCTGTTTTCCAGGGTGCTGTGAATTAGTTTGCTAATCGGTGTAGGTGGGTAGTTATTCAGGGCTTTGAAAGTAAGGACTAATGACTTATATTGGAATCTGGCGTGTAATGGTAGCCAATGCAGATTTTTCAAGATTGGTGTTATGTGGTCAGTTCTTGATGATCCAGAGAGAACTCTTGCGGCTGCATTCATAGCCAGGCGGAGCGGATTTAAAGTTGATTGAGGCAGGCCGTGGAGGACAATGTTCGCAAAGTCCAGGTGAGGGAGGACTAATGCCTGAAAGGTTGTCCGGTAGTCATTGGATTCTAGTAGGGGGCGGAGGTGACGTAATGTTCTGATCTTGTGATATACAGACTTTGTAACGTTCTTCACATGTGTGGTCATATCTAGGTGCTGATCCAATGTGATGCCAAGATATCTGATTGTAGGTTTGGACTTCAGTTCTATATCGTTGACAAGTAGCGATGGGAGTGGTGTGAATTTACGGTTCTTTGTAACAAATAGGACGTCAGTTTTACTATGATTGATCCGAAGGTTTTGTGTCAGCAGCCAATCAGCTACTGCTCCAAAACAGTTGATTATTGGGGAGAACATCGGCTGGTCAATTTTGAACGGCATGTAGAGGAGGATGTCGTCAGCGTAAGCCAGGCATCGTACGTTGAAAGATCGGATCAAATCACATATCGGTTGCATGTATATGTTGAACATTAATGCCGATAGGGACGATCCTTGAGGTACCCCCTGGGACTGCAGGAATGGTTCAGAGGATGTATGACCTCTTTTTACTTGTTGCCACCTGTTGGATAGGTAGGATTTACACCATTCAAGTGCTGTGCCTTGAATCCCCTTTTCCTTCAGGCGTTGTAGGAGTATGTCATGATTCACGGAGTCAAAGGCGGCGGAGATGTCCAGGAAGATGAGGACAAATCCTTGTTGAATGCTGTCTATTCCAGTGACCAATTCGTTAAATAGGGTTGTGAGGACTGTGTCGACGCCATGCGCTTCCCTGAAGCCGTGTTGTGACGGGTCTAGTGGAGCTTCATTGTCAATATGTAGCTGGAGTTGTTGTTGAGCAGCTTTTTCTAAGATTTTTGCAAGTTGGGGAATGCTCGAGATTGGTCTAAAAGATTCGACTTTGGATGGGTCAAGTCTGCTATTTTTTAGTAGAGGTTTGATGGAGGTGTTTTTCAGTCGCTGTGGGAACAAGCCTGTTAGAAAAGACTGGTTCAATATGTTGCACAGGATTTGGCTTAGGTCATGACGCAGCTCTTTGATCAATTGGCTGGACAGGGGTCGTTGGGTGCTGTGCTGGGATTGATAGAAGCGACAATGTTCTCCATCTCTCTATTTGAGACCACAGTGAAATTACATAGTGGAGTTGCTGGGGGTGCCTTAGACGGTATGGGTGAGGTACTGTTACTCGTGTTTATTTTGGTCTGAATCATCTTTGACTGCAAGTAGTTTGCAAAGTCCTGTGGTTGAGGCATTGAGGGTTGGGCGGAGACCGGTTCGCCTGTTATGGATTTTACCAGTCTGAATAGGGCGTGTGGCTTATTGATGGAACGTTTCAATAAATTTGTGTGGTAGAGTTTCCTGCTCTGTGTTATCTTTTGACGGTGGGTTATTAGGTAAGAGTTGTATGTATCAAGTGACTCTGAGGAGTGTGATCGTCGCCACCGTCTCTCAAGTTTGCGCAAGTGGTGGAGAGATGAGCGAAGGTCAGAGGAGAACCATGGTGCATGTTCCCGTTTCCTTGTTCTCTTTTCAGTGTGGGATGGACAGGAGGCAGCTCGAAGGTTCTCGTCCCATTTGGAGATGAGATCATCTAAGTTTAGAGACGTGTTGGTCATAAGTGGCAGAAGATTTTCCAGGACTACGCTCCGGTTGAATGGTCGAAAGCGGGCAGTATGGGTATCAGAAATGTTTGATGACATTTGGCTCTTGTAGGATGTATTAAAGGGTATAATGAATCTAAGGAGTTTGTGATCTGACCAAGGCACCGATGATATATACAGTGCAAGGTCTTGGGCTGTTGGGTCGTTGAAATGGGGGGCAAAGATGAGGTCCAGTTTACCTCCCTTAGAGTGAGTGGGGGAGTCAACATGTTGTTTGTAGCCTAGGTCCTCTAAGGCGTCTAGGAACGCTGATGAGTGGCTATCATGCAGAGATGGGAGGTTGAAATCGCCTACCAACCAAGTTGGGGAGCGTGAGGTGGATGACATGCAGGCAAGTTCAATTATTGTGGGAAGGTCATCTGGTAAAGGGGTGGGTGCCCGATAGAACAGGTTAATTGTGCATAGCTCATTAGCTATGGTGAGGGAATCAAGGTGTGCTGAGCTAGAGGAGTTGCATAGTTTGAAGCGTAGATCAGCTTTTACAAGGATGAGCGTCCCGCCTCCTCTCTGGATGGTCCTGTGGCATGTGTATAAATCAAATCCAGGTGGCAGCATCTGGTTCAGTAGAGCGTTGTCGCAGTCAGATAGCCATGTCTCCGTGATCATTAAGATGTCAAGATTGTATAGCGGAATCAAGTCAATGGTAGCAGGCCATTTTGATTTTACTGATCTGGCATTTATCAGTAAATGCCAGATCAGGCTTAGACCTCCCCTTATCAGTAAATGCCATCTTAGGCTTAGACCTCCCCTTTTGTCACTGACAAAATGGAAAAACCATCCAGTGGTTTTAAGAAGTGTTCCAAATGTGGCAGTACCATTTCGGCCACAGACACCCATGACTGGTGCTTAGGAACAGATCATCAACCGTCAGAATGTCCTCTTTGTAGGAAGATGACAAAGAGAGGCCTACAGAATCAAGCTGCAAAGCTGGGCACCCTCTTTGCCTCTGATGCACTGTCTTTAGCATCGACGTCATTGAGAGCTTCATCTTCCTCCCAAGTATCTCAGGTATCGAAATCTAGGTCTTCATTGAAGACTGGCCAGCCCTCCAAGGGTAGATCTCCTTCTAAGCATCGAGATGCCTTGGGCGTTGCGCTGGAGAGGAACACATCGGCCAAACAATACCGGCGGGAGGGCCTCCCCTCCAAAGCCTTAGTAGGATCCCAGGATGCTCCCGAGGCCTCCACCTCCGGAGAGCTCCTGGAGCCATACTCAGGGATCGTGGCCTGCAATTCCAGTACTGATACCCAAGCATCGGCAAGCTCCATGGATCAGTGCATCCTAGCCATTGAGTGGAGCTTAGTGGCCTTACTGGCAGCCTCGGTACCAGTAAAATCCTTACAGTCGATTCCGCAGGCATCGGTACTAGCTCCGGTACCGACACAACTTGCATCAACCTTTTTGCCGCTCACCACGCTACCGCCCATGCCGGCCCTCAAATTCGTTTCCGGTATCAAGGTTCCGGCACTGTAAGCCTCAGCTACCGGTTTTGTTCAGTACCGAGTACGTGCAGAGCGGGAACACCCTGGCCGTCGATACTTCGAGTCTTCGGATTCTGACTCATCGGATGATGAGTCAGCCGATACCCAGGACATGCAAGCTATCCCGAAAGACCCATCTCCGTTTCCACAACGTCACATGTCCCCTCCAGAGGGCATGTCTTTCCAAGACTTTATTCGCGATGTTGCTCGGGGTCTGTCCATGACAGTGACATTGGAGAAAGAGCCTAGGGCTGAAGAACTTGAAATTCTTCAATGCCCTATAGCCCCTAAGGATCCATTGCATACTTAACAACCTTATGCTTCATATGTGAGAGACACCCCTTACCATCTCTCCACATACCTGATGACTCGATTCCATGTACCGGGTACCAGAGTGTCCCAGTTTTCAAAAGACGCAATTGCCACACCATTCCATGGTGGTGGAATCGGCAATGCATCGAATAAAGAGTGCTAAGACACATTCCTCGAACCCTCCAGGTAGGGAATCGAGAACCCTCGATGCCTTTAGTCAAAGTTGTTTTCAGGCCTCCATGTTATCGGCCAGGATCAGTTCCTACATACTGTATGTGGGTATGTTCCTTAGAGAGGAGGTGGCTAAGGATTTGGAGTTAATGGCTCCTCTTCTCCTCAGTGGCAAAAGAGCAGATTATCTTACCCTTGTAAAACATGCTCAGAATGTTTCAAAGTTTAACAGGGCAACTTTTGACTGTTTTGAGTGCCTCAGCAGAACTTCATCCATCTGCATCAGTGCACACAGGATAGCTTAGCTCCAAGCATCGGATCTTGAACAATGAGTTCAAGATAAGCTGGGTAATATCCCTTGCACCGGTGAAAACCTTTTTGGCAAGGATTGACAGGACCTCGCAATTAGAATCCAAGAACACCACTCTTAATAGGCTATCTAGATCTACTGAAATTTTGGTCTTTCTCTGAGCAATTAATAATGCAAAAATGAACTCAAATGCCCAATTGTATCAATACGGAACCAAAGTTTGCTATTATCCCTTGTGGTTATTCTGAAACGTTTGAGACCTTCAACGAAAGTAAGACTAGCAACAGACTTTTTCTGGCACTCTTTTTTAGACTTGTAGCATATCCAACTATAGTGCCTATTAGCATCCACGACTTTCAGTAAACTTTTTCAAGTGATTAAGAAAACGGATGGGGCTCTTTTCTCATTCCATACTATTGTACCATATAAGCTGCTATTAAGATCTAATCGTAACACTACTGATATTATCTTCAATCTTCGGCAAACACTTAGCTTATATTTAAATGCTCTTCAATAAGCTCCCATCACGCTCTCTGATCCCAACGCCTTCCTCAGGAGCCTCCGTTGCGTTTCACTATCGTTTCTTCAGGGGATTTGTGTTCACTGTTATCTCTATAAATTAAAACCCAATTTTATAACCACTGCAATTTACTGCTATCATATTCTAAGTTCCTCCACCATGTTACTTATTTATCTCACTAGCTATGCAGGTATAAATCACTTACCAAAGAAATATACATGATGCTGCACACGTCTCTTTTTATTTTCATAGGAGCGGTGTAAATACTCTTTAAACTTCCTTCATCCCGCTCTTTAAAAACGCCGCGCATGTGGACTGCCGATCACGAATCCTTATTTAAAGACCCTCCTCTATTGTTTCATTGGAGGCTCTAGTTACTCCCCCAAATGACGTTCTTATCGCCATCAACACAAAAGATATTTCCTCCACATCTATATTATTTAAGGATTTTCTCCTATCATAACTACCGGCAAAATATTTCTACAATTAACGTCTAATACGTTTTACTTTCTCCCTACATGTAAACGTGAAACTTCTTCTCTAACATTAATTTCCCCGACCCAAAAAAACAATTACTGGTTAAAAACCCCCAACGTTGCACCTGACTCTACTCAGTTGCTACCTGGCAGCACAACCGTAATCTAAAGGAGCAACTGAGTCCAGCGGTATTGAAATCTTCCGCTGGCTTAATGAGTACTTCTGACATAGAGAAAGGCCATAAAAATGTGGGTGGTGCAACATTTGTGATATCACCATGGAGTTGGATGTCTTTACACATCAGGGATCCACTTATCCACTGAAGACTTATGCAACATGTAATTCTACTAGTGTAGTATATGTTATTCAGTGCCCTTGTGAGTTAATTTACGTGGACAAGACGATCCGCTCTCTTAAAACAAGAATAGGAGAACACAGGAGCCGGCTGAATTTCAAAGTTAGAGATGCACCGCTGGTTCAACATTATATAACTAAGAGACATGTTTTTGAACAACTAAGATGCTTCTGCATAGATAAAGTAGAGTCAGGTGCAGTTGGGAAGTCACAAGAACAAACCCTGTTAGAGAACAAAAATGGATTTTTACCCTGAAATCGGTAATACCCTCAGGTCTCAATGCTACTATAGATTGGTCGTCTTGTATATAGAAACTGTAGACATTAGGACACCATTAGATATTCAAGAGAAATAACTTAAGTACATCCAGAAATTTGTCAAATACGCAGTTGCGACGTTGGGGGTTTTTAACCAGTAACCACCAGACAGCCACCAGGTCCACTGGGGACAAGGTTTCCTATATGCCTTCCCCCCCCCCCCCCCCAATTCCCCTCATTCCCAAGTCTTTTCAAACTCCAGAGAGACAGGGGCTACATGATATAGCCCCACGCTGGCCACAACAACTGTGTTATCCTCTCCTTCTACGTCTGTCTTGGGCTCAACCCATAGATCTGGGATCTGCTCCAGATCTCCTCTCTCAGGAGGAGGGGACGTTACTCCATCCCAATCTGCAATCCCTCCATCTCACAGCACGGCTGCTGAGGGCTTAGCCTTCCAGAACGTTAACCTTTCCCAGGAGATTAAGGACATTCTCTTGGCTTCTAGGAAGCCATCCACCAGGCGCTCCTACACCTTTAAGTGGCATAGATTCGCTCTCTGGTGTTCTGGGAGGGATCTTAACCCCTTCTCAGCTCTGGTGGAGGCATTACTTGAGTATCTCCTCCACCTATCTTCTTCTGGACTCAAAACCAATTCGGTAAGAGTACACCTAAGTGCAATTGCGGCCTCTCACATGCCCTTAGATGGCCAGCACATCTCTTCTCAGCTGCTTGTAGCACGCATCATGAGTGGTCTTCTTTTAACCAAACCTATTAAGCCCCCTCCAGTGGCATGGGACCTTAATGTTGTTTTTAGGACAGCTTCTCCAGCTACCTTTTGAACCTCTAGCCACTACCTCACTGGAGTTTCTCATGTGGAAAGTCACCTTACTTATTGCCCTCACTTCAGCAAGACGCATTAGTGAGCTCCAGGCTTTGGTGGCTGACCCTTCTTATATATGATTCCACCATGATAAGGTAGTCCTTAGGTCTCATCCTCACTTTATGCCGAAGGTGGTTTCGCCCTTCCATTTAAACCAGTCAGTCTACCTTCCTATCTTTTTCCTTAGACCCCATTCCTCTAGGGCAGAGGCAACCCTTCACACTCTGGATTGCAAACGTGCCTTGGCTTTTTATCTCCAGAGAACTCGGGAGCACAGAAAAGCTTCCCAATTTTTCATTTCCTTTGACTCTAGTCACCTGGGATTGCCATTATCCAAACAAACTCTTTCCAGGTGGATAACAGACTGCATCTCCTTTGCTTATGAAATGGCAGGTCACGTCACTGCACATAATGTTCGTGCCATTTTATTTATTTATTTATTTCTCTTATATACCGCGCTATTTGACATCAGTGCGGTTTACATGGAACATTATATTGAACATTACATTGAACAGGGCATTATAACTTGGAGATAACTATTTTACAGGGAACATGGGCAATGGAGGGTTAAGTGGCTTGCCCAAGACCACAAGGAGCACCTGTGGGACTAGGAACCCCAGTCCTTCCGGCCCAAGGTTGCTGTCCTCTAGTGGGATTTGAACCCCCGACCTTCCGGCCTGAAGTACATTGCCCCAACCACTAGGCCACTCCTCCACTCCATGGCTGCCTCTATGGAAAATCTACTTTCTGTAGCGATTGATGAGATATGCAAAGCAGCAACTTGGTCTTCTGTCCACACTTTTGCTGCTCACTATTGCCTGGACAAGGACTCCCGCCAGGATGCCTTGTTTGGCCAAGCTGTTCTCCAACATCTCTTTCAGAATTAGATCAACTCCTACCCTCCGTCCTGGGTTTCGATATCAGACATCCTTGGAGGATGCATGACCTCCTTAGTTATACCTGTGATTCTACAGCCGACTCTGAGGTCATCTTTCGGGCATCTCCGAGCTAGGGAGTCCCATATGTGAAGACTACATACCTGCTTATTCCTGGAGATAGCGTAGTTACTCACCTGTAACAGGTGATTTCCAGGAACACCAGAAATTTAGTCTTCACAACTCACTTCTCCTCCCTTAGGAGTTGTAGGTCTTCTCTTCTTCTCCTCTCCTTTTATCTCAGCTACAAGCTCAACTGTGGAGGGAGAGTTGGAAAGGTGGGAAGGCAGCTATGCAGGTGCAGTGGAATGCTCCCAAAAGCTTTCCTGTTGGATGCTGGGGAGCGTTCCCACACGGGCTCCATCGGTACCGATGTCACCCATATGTGAAGACTAAATTCCTGCTATTCTCAGAGATCACCCATTAAAGGTGAGTGACTACGCTTTACTGCGGCTGTTTTTCTGGCCAATATGTCCCAAAAATTTGCCAGCAGATTTAAAGAGTGTTCCATGTGCTCAAGGACCATATCGGTCACTGATGCTCATAATTGGTGTCTGGGACCTGATCATCAGCCCTTTTCTTGTAAAACAAGCCAGACCAGCATGTCTACTTCGTACGGAGCACCCCACCCAACCCCTTCACCCACCTTGACACCATCCACGAAGGACACCCAGCACATCATCACCGCCTTCTCTGCCCCAACTGAAAAAGGCATCCAAGACGACATCACCGCCATAAATACCACCACAGCACCTAACGACCCTTGTCCAGTATTTTGGATAAAATCCCTGCGTGCTGACCTCAGCCCTTTTCTGTCCAAACTCATAGGGCTATCATTCTCGACTGGGACCTTCCCCCAAAGCCTGAAGCAAACAGCCATCAGACCCAGCAAAGATGGACTCCTACAGGCCAATTTCAAGCATCCCTCTTCTGGCAAAAATTGAGGTGGTCGTACAGCGCCAACTTCACTACCACATTGAGTCTGTCCGCACCCCTCGACCCCTGCCAGCACGGATTCCTGGAGTCGCATGGTGTGGAGACGCTGTTGACCACACTATTCAGCACATTAACCATTGGGTTGGACAACATCAGACAAGGGTTTGCCCTGATCTTCTTGGACATTGCAGCAGCCTTTGACTCTGTGAGCCACGAAATACTCCTGACATGCCTCAGGGAGAAGGGCGTCCATGGCACTGCACTAACCTGGTGTGTGTCGTACTTGACAGATGGCAGCATGTTCGTACCCACCCCTCCACCTCCACACCTTTCCCGCAAGAGAAAGGCATGCCACAGGGATCCTCGCTCTCAGCCCTACTGTTCAACGTTTACATGCAGCCCATTTGCGACCTCATCTGCTCTTTCAATATCAATTGCCTGATCTATGCCGACGACATTTTGCTATATATGCCTATCTCGACAGATTATCCAGACCTCTCACCGCTATCCACCTGCTTCGATGCTGTCACGGATTGGCTACACACGCAGAGACTCAGAATAAATTTTAACAAAACGGAGGTCCTCTTTATCACCAGGAACCCAGCATTGACTCCACCCACCTCGCTGAAGGTACGTGATGCAGAGCACCTCAGCAAGCCCACGGTTCGGTACCTAGGAGTTACGCTGGACCAACAGCTCAATATGAAGGCCCAGATAAGCAACATGGTCAAGGCGATCTATCACAAAATTTGGACGCTTCGCTACCTATGACAGCTGCTTGATCCAGAAGACTTCCGGACAGTCTACCAAGCACTAGTAATTCCACATTTTGACTATGTGAACGCAATACTACATGGTCTCCCAAAACACGCTGAATCCTCTGCAGCTGGCAATGAATGCAGCTGCCAGAATCCTGCACAGAGCCTCCAGGAGGGAACATATAACCCCAATTATGAAGCATCTTCACTGGCTGCCGGTCCACTGCAGGATCTCCTTTAAAATTCTAACGATGACCTACAAAACCATCAACAAGTGCTCCTCCACCTCCCTCACAGATCTTATCCAGATCACCCCTCAACAGAGTAAGGAGATCAGCCGCCGCCAATACTCTGAAACTCCCGTAGGCGATCACAAAATGCTCTCAGTCAACTAGAAACAGAGCTTTCGCGCTATATGCACCCACATGCTGGAACGCCCTGCCACCTGCCATCCGTGCCATCAATGACCTTGCCCAGTTTAGGAAGGCATTAAAGCACTATCTGTTCCTCCAGCACTATACCGAACCAGATGGCAACCCACAGCCAGTCACACTCAGGACCCAGGTTGACACCCCCAATGCAGCCACTCCACGAGTCTGCAGCCCGGCCCGCTAGATCCCGGGCCCCTCGACAGGTGGAGGTATACACCCCTACCTTGTCACCCTGTATATAGCTGAGCCAATATGTAAATAGTATCGAGCTGTCCACATAGCATGTGACAGCCAGTTATTTTGTACATAGTTACCCTGTTAGCCCTGTATATAATCCCCTGTTTATTGTAAGTCCAGTGTAGACCTGCCTGCACTGCACAAATCTGTTACCTGTAAACCGCACTGATTTTAAAGAGCGCAGTATAAAAGAGACATTAAATAAATAAATAATTTGTGTTTTCAGATGACAAAAAGAGGACTCAAAGGTCAAGAGAAGCAGTGTGCATCACATTTTGTCTCTCATAAGTCCGATCCATCAACATTGGCAGTATCGATTTCAATAGCATCAAAGGCTGCATTGGACACACTGGTAGTGCATCGACATCAAGGAGTTCTCAAGCCCACTTGAAGCCAAGTACCCATAGTGCCCTGGAGCATCAGCCATCGATGTCCGCCAGAGGATGAGGAAGGATTCGTCTTCGATGCCAAAGGGTGATCACACAGAGCATCAAGTGTAGACTGCGGTGTATCAACATTGCAGCCCCTCAAGGCGCAGTGTCAAGAGCTATGAGGGTCTTTTAGAGTGCCCCTCTAAGCTGCCCCAAAGAGAGGAGAGCTCATCCTCCAAGGCATCGGAGGGGCAGCAACGGCCTACTGTATGCCAATACCAAGTCACCAATACCCCCTCTCAGCCGATGTTGCTGCGGCCCTGCAGCCTTCGTAGATGGCAGCCAAGGAGAAGCGCCTTCTGAGAACTCTCGAGGAACGAATCACGATGCTGTTTGCCATGCAGCATATCAGTGCCTCTTTGTCTGCTATATTGTCATAGTCACGCATCTAGCCAGTTCTTTAGATGCATAGTTTGCAGACAGGAGAGGCATCAACATCGGGGCATTGAAGGGCCTCAACACCAGAGCCTGCCCAGCCAATCTCACTCTCTAGTGTATTGGGTCTGATGCTCCCTCGAAAACTAGAAGAGCCATCTGTGCATCGTCGCTCCGGGAGGAGCTCCCGATCCCCAAGGGTCAGGAGAGAGATCCAGGCAGAGACCAGAGTACTTTGACTTCCTCTCTGAGTCTGACTCAGAAGACTGGGTCACTGATGTCAAATTGGGAAACATGTCAGAGGACAGATCTCTAGAGCTACCATCAGACTCTTTGCCTTCTCATGAGCAATGCAAGTCACCACCTGAGGATATGACCTCCAGAAATTTGTGAGGAATTTGGCCAAGGCCATACCATACCATTTTCTTTGGAGACTGAGGGCAGAAGAATTGGAGATCCTTCAGTATTCTTCAGCCCCTAAGGAAGCAGTGAATGTGCCCATGCACCTCATCCTTCAGAGAGTGTAGATGAGAATGTGGGAGAAATCCCCTCACTGTACCTCCAGTTAGTAAAAAGTTTGACACCATGTGCAGAGTTTAGAAAGCTCCTGGATTCGGGAAGCCCCAGCTTTCCTTACCATTCCTTGGTGGTCGAATCTGCCCTTAAGAGGTCTAAAAGTTCCAAGACTCACTCCTTGGCGTCCCCGGGGAGGAGGGCTCAAACATTAGACTCTTTTGGGAGAAGCTTTTTTCCCCAGAGTTCCATGCTTATGGCCCACAAGGCATTTTTTGGTTAATTATTTATTTATTTGCATTTCCAAGAATGTACAAAGAAATACACAACTTGATTCAACATCAGAAACATCTCAAAAAGGAAAAATATACATCAACTACTTAGACCACAATAATTGAGAGAGAGGCTCCAAGAAAAAAACAAAGGAAAAAAAAAGAATTCTATACAATAAGCAGGCAGAGACTTAAACGTCAGCCATACAGGAAATCACAGAAACTTCAGTATCCTCCCTAGCGATAAGGAATTCCGAGAGCTGCTTGGGCTCAAAGAAAAGAAAATTATTACCTTGATAAGAAACATAACATCAAGAAGGAAATTTTAACAAAAATGTCCCCCAAGGACAGGGTCCTAGCCCTATAGGACAGGAACTCCTTCCTCCTAGCCTAAGTAATCCTAGACAAGTCAGAAAAAATACGAACTTGAGAGCCCAAGAATTGCTCCTTTAAATTCCTAAAATACAAACGAAGAATTAAAGCCTTATCAGATTCAAACACCAAGGTTACAAGCGTGGTAGTTCTTTCAGTAATTACTTCCAGGGAACTTTCCAGAAACCCGGTTAGCTCCCCAGCCCCAAAGGACACATTACTGGCCTGATCCTTTACCTAGAGCCCCAACACCCAAGGACAAATACTGAACTCTGGTCAGGGGAGGCAAATGCTCCTGCGAGATTTTAAGCACCTCACAGAAGTATTATCTCACCATTTACAGGGGGGACAAAACAGGAGACTTAGGAAAGTTCAGTAACCGAAGTTCCTCCGGGTTTGATTCTCAAGATATTCCATCTTCCTGGCTACCAGAATTCTGTCCTTGATTAGGGTCCCCTGGGCCTCTCGAAGGTGTCCAATTTCTGCTGTAAACTGAGAAATAAAACCAGCCTGCTGATCTTGAATCATGCAAGCCACAGAAACAGACTCTTCCACAGACAATAATTCAGTATTCACAGTACCCACAACTGTTGATAGGGAAGAAGTTAAGGTAGCTATGACTTCTCACAATGCATCCAAAGTAATTACAGCAGGTTTTTTCAGCCCCTGAATAGCCGTAAAATGCCCTCCTCCCATCCCCACAAGCTGTTGCCCAGCCACGGGGATAGTCTCACCAATACCAGGAGCCACAACCAACTGCTGCTGGGATCCGGAGGGCACAGTTGGAAACGCCAGCAAGGAGCCTTCTTCACTTCCCCGCACCGGGATACACTTTGGAAGACCGGGGGGAAGCACTCTATCCGGTGAAGAAGAACATCTGGTTTGAAACGGGGGGGGAGAGGGGGGGCACGCTCCTCTGGGGAAAGAACACCCCCGATGCGCTCAGCAACGCCGAAATCTCCCCCGGTATTGCCGCCGAAGACGCTGCTCCAGGATCAGGAGGAAGAAAACTGCACGAATCAAGGGTCCTCTGGCCAGTAACAGAAGAAAACGCCAAACCCGAGGATAGGTCAGTTTGTTTCCTCTTCCTCCGCCCATCGCAAGAACGAGCACAGAAGACCACTTGCAAGACAACGAACTTGATCAGAGCAGAGCTGCTCCACTGACACTAGCTCGTGCCGCCATCTTGCCCTCTCTCTCTATGACATGTTTTTAAAAGACGACATGTGTGGTTTAGCTGATCTGTCCCAGTATCTCCTTCCAGAGAAACTGGAACAGTATCGTTTCCAAAGACTGCTGAAAGTTCATGGTTCGGGAGACCTATGATATCTTCAATGTGATATTGAGAGCTATCCGCCATTGGTAATGGTATCCAGAGACTCGCCTAGCTCCAGTCCTCAGATCTAGAACAATCAGTGCAGGATAAGCTTGCTGCCGTGCCATGCCGTGCCGTGCAGAGAATCTCTTCAGAGAAAAAGTCGAAGAGAAGACTGGCTTCATCAAAAAGCAGCATGTCACCGTTAAAAATCTCTCAAGTCGGCCCAGGGTATCCAAGATGGCGCGAGTCAGGCTTTATTGAGTGGCATGGAACTTACATGGGGAAGAAGCGTAAGGCTAAAGGGGCTAAGCAGCCATCCCTTGCCCCGGCGACCTTGATGCCATTACCTTCAGTAGTCATTGAACCCCTTTGGATTCCTTTGTCTTCTGATTGCCACAGCAACTGTCGTCCCTGGGGGAGGTTAGCCCAGCTTTGCAGATACCTGAGTTGGAGTGCTCGGCATCTGCTTCGGGTATAGATTCATTCTCCCCCAGCTCCCGGCATTCACCAAAGGAAGTGTGTCGTCAGGAGGTTCCTGGTTTGACGGGGCAGGAAGCTTGCCCTGTTGGGGTGGACTTACCATGTCTTTGAGGGTCGGACCCAGGACTACGATTGGTTGGAGCTCAGGCTTCCTCAGAACAGCTTCTACACACTGCTTCTTTGACAATGACGACAGCAGATGATCAAGCATCAAGTATGGCTGCCTTGCGTGATCCTGGCAAAGTGAGGAGCAGAATGCAAGGCATGGTATCAGTGATGGGGCGCTCCCCCTCCTCATTTCCAGTACGCTCAGAAGTGTTTATGCTTAAGTCCATCTGGTCAGCAATTATGCAGTTGGGGAGGCCCTGATATCGCAGGTCTCAAGTCTTTCACTGCAGGTACAAAGCAACTGCTCTGCCATTCAGGCGACTGTATTAGAAGTCATTTGGACTCCACATATAACTTGACTTAGGCCTCCTATCCTTCAGATGCTCCCAAATTTCCTATTTAACTGCCTGGCATCTTACTCCACCTGACCCTTCCCTGTCCACAAACCCTTATTCCCCTCCCCCCACTCTAGTTCTTTTCCCTCTCCCTCCCTGCCCCACAACAAGTTTAATGTTACCTTAAAGCTATTTATAGCTCCATGTACATAGCTATTCTATATTAAGTTGTGATGTTCTATGTTATGTTTAGCTCCTAATTGTTCCATGTAAGTTCTATGTAATGTTTAGTTCAGTTCCATATAAACAACCTTGATCTTTGGAAATGTGGTATATAAAACCTGCTAAATAATTAAATAAAAGATTTTACTGCTATGAAAGCTAAGTTAGAATCATTGGAAAATACAATCAAAGTTGGGAATTTAAGACTGGTTAACTTTCCCGGAGTATCAACTGTTTCTGCTAGGGACATGTTTCATTCCTATCTGACAGATACCTTGGGTATTCCCCCCCCCCCCCCCCGAGTCCCACCCCCCTATGGTGAAGGTATACTGTCTTCTTACCTTGAAAAAAGATATAGGTGCCAGGGTGGTTGCTGGGTTGCATTGCAGCAAATAGATGCTTTAAATATATCTGCCCTGCTTGAAAGTTCCTAGGAGGAGCCTGTAAATTCCCTCTACATTGTTGATTTCATTTGCATTACCCTCTGATTTCATTTACATTACTCACTTGGTTTGCAGCTTGTCATGCTGTAAGGGCTTGTGTGCATCAGTGATGCTGAGAGCTAAGCTACCAGTAACTTAGCTACTGGCAGGGTCTCCCAAGATAGACAGGTTTCAGCTGAGGTGCCAGACTAAGACAAATCACGCATCTGGGCAGCAGCAGAATGGGACGGTGTTATAAGCGGAGGATCACATTTCTGTGACAAATGCAATAACACTGGAATTAACTGCGCGGAAGAAAGGCCTGGCAAATCTACTGCTGTATCTTGCCACGAAAACCCAATAGATAGTCACAAAACAAATTCATTCTAGTGCTGGAAGATGACATCCCCAGGTTGGAAAATGGCTACTGGGGATGACCTGAAGACTTTTCAGAGTAAAGCTAGCATTTATGATGTGGTTGGATCGTAGCTGCATATGAAATGAGAGTCAGAAGTTGCAAAGATGTCTTCCTTGTTGTCCCTCCAGTCCAGTCCCACACCTTTCGGAAAGAAAGTCGGCAGCATTATCTCCTGGTTGAGGTGGAAATCCGCCATCTGGGTTAGCCGCGTGAGGATGACATTGAGATCCCACTCCGCCGGAGGTCACCGAATAGGGGGCTTGGAAAGAAGCAGCCCGCGCATGAAGCGGGAAACCAGCGGCTGACCTGAGAGGGGTCTGCCCCCAACTGGGTGGTGGTTGGCCATGGTCGCACTCAGGTGGACCCTGACCAAGTTGGACGTCAGGCCTGCCTGCGAGAGATGGAGCAAGTACTGCAGGACCACGTGGGTGGGGCAAGAAAATGGGTCGGCTCGTACCCCCGAGCACCACACCAAGAACCTACGCCATTTAAAGGCGTAAGCCCTCCTAATCGAGTCCTTGCGCGAGACCAGCAATATGTCATCTGTCTCCATCAGGAGATGAAGAGGGGCTAGAGCAACCGTGAGGGATAAGGACCTCATTCGGGTGAAATAGCAGCCCCTCCTCCTGCCATCAACAAGCTGGCGTGCTGCCAAGGGGAACCGGAGGCTCCGATGCGAGGTGGAGCAGCAGTGGGAACCAGGGCTGCCGAGGCCACCACAGGGCCACGAAAATCACCGAGGCTCCGTCCCGCTGTATCTTGAGGAGAGCTTGTGCTATGAGCAGAGTGGGGGGGAACGCATACAGGAGGCCGTGCTTCCACGACAGCAGGAAGGCATCGGAGGTTTCCCTGTTCAGGTGGGAAACTGGGCTGCAGAACCGCGGGAGCTGCGAATTCTCTGGGCTGGCGAAGAGGTCCAGGACTGGAGTCCCCCAGTGCCAGAACAGCCACTGTGCCATCTGAGGGCAGAGGCGCCACTCTTGTGGCTGGAGGATGTAGCTCAACCTGTCTGCCAGGACATTGTCCTGGCCTGGGAGATAGGTGGCCCCTAGGGCTATGCCTCGGCGAATCACAAAGGACCACAAAGCTACCGCCTCCAGGCAGAGACTGTAAGAGCTAGTGTCCCCGTGCTTGTTCATATAGAACATTGCCACTCGGTTGTCCATCTGGACAAGCACCGCCCGGTAGTGAATGCAGTGCCTGATTGCCCAGAGGGCGAAGAGGACCGCCTGGAGTTCGAGAAGGTTGATCAGCTGTCAGGACGCCTCCAGAGACCGAGTTCCCTGTGTGCGGAGCTCGCTGCAGTGTGCTCCCCAGCCCGTGAGGGAGGCATCCATGGTCAAGACCACGTCATGTTGTGGAGCCTGGAATGGCATGCCTCAAAGCAGATTCCGGGCATCCTGCCAACAGTCAAGGGGCTCAGACAGCTGGGGAGTGACCAAGATGGTGTCTCGGAGATGGCCCATCACTTGAGCCCACTGAGCTTGAAGGCACCACTGCGCCGCCCACATGTGCATTCGGGCATCGGGGATGACGTGGACTGTCGAGGCCATATGGCCGAGGAGACAGAGTATTGCTTGGGCCGATACTGTGTCACAGCGCTGAACCGCGGATGCCAGAGCGATGAAGTGGTCTGCCCTGTCCTGGGGAAGGAAGGCTGTTGCCCGCTGCGTGTCGAGGCACATGCTAATGAACTCCAGGGATTGGACTGGAGTAAGGTGAGTCTTCGGGCAATTGACCACGAAGCCAAGGTGCTCGAGGAGGTGGACGGTGTGGGCCATGGCCTGCTGCACCTCGTCGGCCGTCTCTCCTGTAACGAGCCAGTCGTCTAGATAAGGGTAGACAAAGGTGCCCTGCAATCGAAGTGGGCTGTAGCCACTGCGAGGCATTTGGTGAAAACTTGCAGGGTGGACGCAAGGCCGAAGGGAAGCACCCTGTATTGGTAGTGGTTCCCTTGTACCCTGAAGTGCAAGTATTTCCCGTGTTTGGGGTGGATGAGGATATGAGCATATGCATCCCGAAGATCCAAGGAGCATAGCCAGTCACCCTGCCAGAGGAAGGGCAGCAAGGCGCCAAGGGAGAGCATTTTGAATTTCTCCCGCACCAGATATTTGTTGAGATTTCTTAAATCGAGGATGGGTTGGAAACCACTTGTCCACTTTGGCACAAGGAAGTAACGGGAGTAGTACCCGCGACCTTTGAGGTGCAGTGGAACCACTTCCACTGCTCGTTCCTCAAGGAGGGGGTGGCAAGCTCCTGTCCAAGAAGACCTGTTGCGCGGGGAGCCGAGGAGGCTCCGCGGGGCAGAAGGGTGAAGGAGGTAACCCTCTCGGACGACCTGGAGAGGGAAGCTACCAGGGACACCGGGGCCGTCTTGCGGAAAATATTGTCCAGCTTCTGCTTATGGCTCTGGATGGTCTTGGAGGACATCTTTTTACAGAGGGAGCAGAGTTCCGGGTTGTGGTCAGCTCCTAGGCACCTCTAAGACCACAGTCATGTGTGTCTCTGTGAGTGACATATTTTTGGAGCATCTGTCACACTTTTTGAAACCAGAGGGCATGGGGCAAAAAGAATCCCGACAAGGTCGAAGACCTTCTGCTTGGCCAGCGGTTGAAAAGGGCGCAAAACACGCTAGTGACGAACTCACAAAGAAAATAATGAAAAACAGCAATGTCCCGGGGCCCACTGCCGAGGCAGGGCACTGGGGATGGCAGGAAGAGGACTGGAAAACCAGAATTAGAGAGACAATTATGAGACTTTTTCCGAGGTAAAGGGACGTGCGTCCCAAGGCCTCTGCGGAAAAAGGGAGACTGATCAAGATGGCACCCTTGGGTGGGAAGGGGACCATGCATGCATAGTGGCATTACCAAAGGCTTTCTTTGAAACCTGGGGAAATGCTCCGCGTGGGCTCCATCGGTGCCAACGTCTCCCAAATGTGAGGACTGACTTCCTTCTTGTTCCCGGAAAAAAAAGTCCTAACAAACCTCCCACTTCCCCTGTGAGTTGTATTCTACTATAGCTATAGTATCAGGCTGATCTAAAATAGCGGCAGGTGGGAAGATGGTGCGCATGTGCAGAGGAACCTCCCAAAATCTTCGATTAGTAGCTGGGGGGTGTTCCTGCATAGGCTTTGTCAGATGATGGCACCTGTACGGGACAACATTTAGCTGCTGTTCATGGAGAACACCTGCTGCAGGTGAGTTAACTACCTTTTATGTTTTATTTGAAGTGATAATAAGGCAAGAGTTTGTAAAAGCTATACCTTTCCTATAAATTTAACATTCCATCTTCATTAAGGACATGCAGGGTACATGAAGAGACATGATCACTCTATTGAAAAGTCTGTAATTTAAAAAAGGGTTTTGGTCCTAGGTCTTGAATCATTATCCTTTTCGTCTTCATCTTCTGGGTCCTCTCTTTGTTTTATTTCCTTCCTTGCACACTTTCATATATTTAAACACATCCATCCTAAAAAAAAAAAAAAAAAAATTCCAAAAGGCTTCTTACTGGATCTGTTACTACTATTACTACTACTGAACATTTGTATAGCAATACAAGACATACACAGCACTGCACAGACACATATAAAAGACGGTCCCTGCTCATTAGAGCTTACAACCTAGTCAAGACAGACAACACAGTAGCTGAGACATAGGATACATCTAGGGGGAATGGTAAGGAAACACAAGGGAGATCAGATGAGTCAAGATTTGAAAGCGGCAGCGAAGAGATGAGATTTTAGCCTGGATATGAAAAGGGTCAGAGAAGGTGCCTGATGTACAGGGTAGTTAAGAGGTCCTAAAAGCAACATTTCAGAATTAGGAAATAGTAAAATCTGCAGTACCTGTCATGAGGCTTTGAGAAGTCGACCACTTTTTGATTCAGAAGAAACCCATTTGCTCTAGCAAGACAAGCACCGATTAAGAAACATAGAAATGTTCCAGCTGAAAAGGACCATATGGCCTATCTAGTCTGCCCTTCCATATCAAATACTATAATCCCTTTTTTTCCTTTAGAGATCTTCAATGTTTGTCCATGCTTTCTTGAATTCAGATACTCTCCTTGTCTCTACTACCTCCACTGGGAAACTATTCCACGCATCTACCACTCTTTCCATAAAGAAATATTTCCGCATATTATTCCTGAATCTATCCCCTTTCACCTTCATCCTATGCCCCTTTGTTACAGAGCTTACTGTCAATCAAAAGAGACGCTCCTCTTGTGCATTTATGCCACGGAGGTATTTAAGTGTCTCTATCATATCTCCTCTATCCCGCCTTTCCTGTAATGTATACATATCAAGATATTTAAGGCTGTCCCCATATAGTTTATAGTGAACACCACTGGCCATCTTAGTAGCCACCCTCTGCACCGACTCCATCCTGTTTATATTCTTTTGAAGGTATGGTCTCCAGAATTACTAATTTGTACTGTGCTATAGCATAGGTGAACATTATTTACTCTATACCTTGCTGATGCATAAAGAGAACTCTTCCTTTAAATCTACACACCACTCTTTTGTCCAATTTCATTGATAGAGCCTTAAATATAGCACAAATCCTTTAAAGTCATTTTATGCATGGGAAGTTCGTATCAAGCCTATTATGTATTTCTAGAGACTTTCCATCCCCTATCTCCCCTAGCAGACAAACGGAAGTTTGTATGAAAATAACCTATTCTGAATTAAGAATTATATGAGGAATAAGCTAGGGAAGGCTTCAGTTCAATTTTTGGATTTGAGCCATTCACATAATAGAAACACAAGATACAGTTGTGGTCAACATTATTGGCACCCTTGCAGTTCAACCCCTTAATGTCCAATGTCTCCTTAAAAAAAAAAAAGATCAATGAATTGGCTTTGGACTATATATGCACACATATTTGACACACAAAAGAATCAAATAAAACAAGACCAATTAAAAAAGGAAATAGTAGGAAATAGAATAAAAACTGGGGCATCGAAGGAAGTGATGTCATCCGATAAGATGGCAGCCTAATTGTTGGGCTCCCGTTGGGACACTATTGTTATAGCGAAAAAGCAATTTTATCCTCCTCCCTGGTGTATGAACGGGGCACCCGGGGGAGTTGAAGGAATGGTGATATCGGCAAAGAAGAAGTTGGCCCGATTCAAATCTCCTTATGCAGGAGATGGAGAGCAGACTGGTCGCGATCCCCAGGAGCACGTGGGGTCGGGTGCAGACTCTGAGGAGGAACCTGACCAGGCGGATGAAGGCTGTATGCGTGGCGGCATCTGGGGGTGGATGCGCTCCTTGAAACGGGAGATTGTTGCCACCAGAGGAGAAATCAAGGAGACGCTAACGGTGATCCGGGAGGACGTGCGGGATCTGGGGCATCGTGTGGAGAAATTGGAGGAGCAGGCAGACCTGATGACAGAGAGTGATCTAGCAACAGAGGCCCGACTACGGAAGCTGCAAGGCGAACAAGACCTGTTAAAAGATAAGATTGAGGACCTGGAGAACCGCTCCCGACGCAACAATGTAAGGATTCTGGGCCTGCCGGAGTCGGCGGCGTATTCTGATGCGCGGGAGGTGGTTCGGAAGGTCTGTCAGTTTTTACTACGTGCCGATCAGGGCCCGGAGGAGGAGGTGCCGATACAGCTGGAGAGGGCCCATAGGGCGTTGGGACCGCCGAGACCTGGGCAGCCCCGAGACATTGTGGCCTGTTTAACCTCCTATAAGGTGAAGGAGAAGGTGATGCGTGAGGCCAGTAGTCGCAGGAGTTTTGTTTGGGACGGTCAGACTGTGGAGATCTATCATGACCTTTCAGCGGTCACTTTGCAAAAGCGGCGAGAAATGCGGCCAGTTACAATATATCTCTGGGCCGAGAAGGTGAAGTATCGCTGGCTTTTTCCTTTTGCCCTATTAATGGATGTGAATGGGCGGGGCCTTCGAGTGAGGACGACTGAGGAGGCCTGGAGGATCTTGCGACAGGAGGGGATGCCTCATTTACCTGACAATGCTAAAGCTAAGGCACCCTCAGTGAATGCAGGAGCCAGATCAAGATGGGAGCGGGTTCCGGTGCCCGGCCAACGACTGCGGAGGAAGGCGGGTCCAGCACAGAGTTCAGCGTCGAGTGCAGTGTCGAGTGGAGGGGGAGAGGAAGCACTGCTTCAAACAGCAGACACCTGAACATTGGGACTGGAGGCTGTGAGGGTTTGTCTTTTGGGGATGGTTATCTTTCTCGTTTGAATGCTTTATAATGTGTTTTAGGTCTGTGAACGTCCGAGTTAGAGTTTGGGAGGGGGAAGACAATGCGGTGTCCTCGGGGAGGTCTCTTCCTTGATGGTAGGCGGAGGTACGCTCCGCGGGCAGAAGGGGGGATGGGGAGGGGGGGAGAGGCATAAAATGTGAGGGGGAGGGGGTGATCCACTGTTTATAATGGCTTCAGCATTAAAAGTGGGATGTTTGAATGTGCGGGGGCTTAATACGCCCCAGAAACGGAAATTGCTGTGGAGGGAGGTGAGGGAGCGGAGGTGGCAGGTGGCCTTTCTCCAGGGCCATGTGCCCATGAGGGAAGGGTTAGGACAGCCGTTATAGTTGGTGATTCGATCATTAGGCATGTAGATAGCTGGGTGGCTGGTGGACGTGAGGATCGCCTGGTAACATGCCTGCCGGGTGCGAAGGTAGCGGACCTCATGCGCCACCTAGATAAGGTCTTAGATAGTGCTGGGGAGGAGTCTGCTGTCTTGGTACATGTTGGTACCAATGACATAGGAAAATGTTGTAGGGAGGTTCTGGAGGCAAAATTTAGGCTTTTAGGTAGGAAGTTGAAATCCAGAACTTCCAGGGTAGATTCTCCGAAATGCTTCCTGTTCCATGCGCAGGACCCAAAAGGCAGGCAGAGCTCCGGAGTCTCAATGCGTGGATGAGACAATGGTGCAGAGATGAGGGTTTTGGATTTGTTAGGAACTGGGGAACATTCTGGGGAAAGGAGGGGCTCTTCCGAAGGGATGGGCTTCACCTTAACCGGGATGGAACCAGGCTGCTGGCATTAACCTTTAAAAAGGAGATAGAGCAGCTTTTAAACTAGATATTAGGGGAAAGCCGACAGTTGCCCAAGAGCGGATGGTTCGGAAGAATGTATCCTTGAAGGATACTACCAAAAGCAGAGAGGTTCCACAAAAGAGTAAAGTAGCCCAAATGCCCTCAAGTATGGAGCAGACAGAGCTTAAAGATCCCAATTTACCCATGTCTAACAATAGCCAAATTAACATGAATAAAATACATTCTCTAAAATGCTTGTATGCAAATGCTAGAAGTCTAAAGAATAAGATGGGAGAGTTAGAATATATAGCACTAAATGAAAGGTTAGATATGATTGGAATATCAGAGACATGGTGGAAGGAGGACAACCAGTGGGATACTGTGATACCTGGGTACAAACTATATCGTAATGATAGAGCTGATCAAATTGGTGGAGGGGTTGCGCTCTATGTTAGAGAGGGCATTGACTCAGAAAGGATTAAAGTTTTGCAGGAAACAAAATCTGCTGTAGAATCTATATGGATTGAAATTCCATATAAAAGGGGGAAGGCAATGGCAGTGGGGGTGTACTATCGAGCACCTGGCCAGAATGACCAAATGGATGATGAAATGCTCAAAGAAATCAAAGAAGCTAACAAAAGTTACAGCGCAGTAATAATAATGGGTGATTTCAATTACCCCGGTATCGACTGGGTCCGTGTCACGTCAGGACATGCTAGGGGAGATAAAGTTCCTAGATGAAATAAATGACTGCTTCTTGGATCAGCTGGTTCATGAACCGACCAGAGGGGAAGCCATATTAGACCTAGTCCTTAGTGCAAGATCTAGTGCAAGAGATAAGGGTGTTGGGGCCACTTGGCAATAGTGATCATAGCATGATCGCCTTTGATTTAATTAGTGGAGGAGGGATAGTAAGGAAATCCACAGTACTACCTTTTAACTTTCGAAAGGGAGACTATGATAAAATGAGGAAAACAGTTAAGAAAAAACTAAAAGGAGCAGTTGCAAAGGTTAAAGACGTACATCAAGCTTGGGTATTGTTGAAAAATGCTATCTTGGAAGCCCAGACCAGCTGTATTCCACGCTTTAAGAAAAGTGGAAGGAAGTCCAAAAAACTGCCAGCATGGTTTAAAGGTGAGGTCAGAGAGGCGGTTGTTGCCAAAAAAGCATCTTTCAGGAAATGGAAAAAAGAGCCAAACGACGAAACCTGGAAACAGCACAAGCACTGGCAAGTCAAATGCAAGGCATTGATAAGGCAGGCAAAGAGAATTTGAGAAGAAGCTTGCTGCGGAAGCAAAAACGCGAAATAAAGACCTTTTCAAGTACATTTGTAGCAAAAAACCTGTGAGAGAGTCAGTTGGTCCATTAGATGATAAATGGGTTAAAGGAGCACTAAGAGGCGACAAGGCGATAGCGGAGAGACTGAATGAATTCTTTGCTTCGGTCTTTACTGAGGAAGATGTAGGGATGTTACCCATGACTGAAGTGGTATTTAAAGGTGCGGAAGAATTGAAGGATATATCGATACATCGGGAAGATGTCTTACAACTGTTAGATAAACTGAAGAGTAGCAAATCACCTGGGCTGGATGGTATACATCCAAGGGTGTTGAAAGAACTGAAATATGAGATTGCAGACCTGCTATCAGTAATCTGTGAACTATCATTAAAATCATCTCTAATACCTGAAGATTGGAGGATCGCCAATGTAACACCAATTTTTAAAAAGGGTTCCAGGGGTGATCCGGGAAACTACAGACTGGTGAGCCTGACGTCAGTACCGGGAAAAATGGTAGAAACCATCATAAAGAATAAAATTACTCAGCATGTAGATAGTCACGACCTAATGGGAGACAGCCAACATGGCTTTAGATAAGGAAGATCTTGTTTTACTAATCTGTTATGTTTTTTTGAAGGAGTGAATAAACAGGTGGACAAAGGTGAGTCGGTTGATATTGTATATCTGGACTTTCAGAAAGCCTTTGACAAGGTCCCTCATCAGAGACTTTTGACAAAACTAAAGAGTCATGGGATAGGAGGCAGTGTACTATTGTGGATCAGGAACTGGTTAAAAGATAGAAAGCAGAGGGTAGGGCTAAATGGCCAATTTTCCCAATGGAGAAAGGTGAATAGTGGTGTACCCCAGGGATCTGTGCTGGGTCCGCTGCTTTTTGACATATTCATAAATGACCTGGAAAGTGGAATAACGAGTGAGGTTATCAGATTTGCAGATGACACAAAACTATTTAAAGTTGTTAAAACCCAAGAGGATTGTGAAAAATTGCAAGAGGATCTTGATAAATTGGAAGACTGGGCATCAAAATGGCAGATGAAATTTAATGTGGACAAGTGCAAGGTTATGCACCTAGGGAAGAACATCCCAAACTATGGTTACACGATGCAAGGTTCCACATTAGGAACCACCACCCAGGAAAAAGATTTAGGCGTCATTGTGGATGCCATGTTAAAATCCTCGGCCCAGTGTTCAGCGGCGGCCAAGAGAGCAATTAGAATGCTAGGTATGATAAGGAAAGGAATGGAAAATAAAACAAAAGATATTATAATGCCTCTATATCGTTCCATGGTGAGACCGCACCTTGAATATTGTGTGCAATTCTGGTTGCCGTATCTTAAAAAGGATATAGCGATTTTAGAAAAGGTTCAGAGAAGAGCCACCAAAATGGTAAAGGGGATGGAAGGATACTCCTATGAAGAAAGGCTAAAAAGGTTAGGGCTCTTTAACCTGGAAAAGAGACGGCTGAGGGGAGATATGATAGAAGTCTATAAATTAATGAACGGAGTGGAACGGGTAAACGTAGATCGATTGTTTACCTTATCAGAATATAGAAAGACTAGGGGACATACAATGAAGCTACAGGGTAAACTATTTAAGACTAATAAAAGAAAATATTTTTTCACTCAACGTGTAATCAAACTCTGGAATTTGTTACCGGAGGATGTAGTAAAGGCTGTTAGTGTAGCTGGGTTTAAAAAAGGTTTAGACAAGTTCCTGGAGGAAAGGTCCATAAACCATTATTAAGAAGTGACCGAAGATATCAATGCTTGACCCAGTACAAGCATTGTGGAACTTGTGTCTCTTGGGGAAACTGCTAGGTACATATGACCTAGATTGGCTACTGTTGGAAACAGAATACTGGGCTTGATGGACCTTGGCCTGACCCAGTATGGCATATCTTATGTTCTTATGTTATGTTCTTCATTCAGGAGACCTACCTGCGTCGTAGGGACGAGCGATTATTGCAGTCGAGCGCGTATCAGTGCTTCTTCGCTGCGGGGGAGGGAGATCATAGGAAGGGAGTGGTTGCCATCCTGATTAGGCATGATGTTCCCTTTACGGTGGGGCAGGATTTTAGGAAACCTGATGGTAGAGTTGTGGGGGTGGTGGGGGACATAGGGGGCGAAATGATGACCCTGATTTCCATCTATGGTCCGAATAGTTTCCAGGGGAACTTTTGGGCGGAGCTGGGGGGGGGGGTGGTTGGAAGGGAAGATCCAAGGAGCTTGTTTGATGGGGGGGGGACTGTAATTTAGTGCTTGATGGGAGGCCCAGGCATAGAGGGGGTGGGCCCCGGGTTTGCGGGAGTTTCAGAACAGGTTGCAGGACTTGGGTTTAGAGGATTTGTGGAGGTTGGCACACCCTAAGGAGAGGGACTATACTTTTTATTCGCCTGTACATGGCACGTATAGTTGGGTAGATTATCTCTTAGGTGATGCGTATTGGCGGGAAAAATTGGAAGGGGTTCAGATCGGCACGGCCACATGGTCTGATCATGCGCCGGTGGAGGCGGGATTTGGCTCTTCTGGGGAAGTGGGGAGGCGGACTTTCTGGAGGCTGAATGAGTATCTTCTTCAGGGGGAGGAGGTGGTGAAGCGAATGAAACGAGTGGTTGGGGAGTATATGGACTTGAATGATACTGGGGACGTGACCATGGGGGTCCTTTGGGATGGGTTGAAAGCAGTGGTTCGGGGCCATCTCGTGCAGGAGGGGGCGTGGAGGAAGAGGAAGAGGGAATTCAGCGGCTCACCAGACATTTGGAAGAGTTGGAAGGGGCTCATAAACAGAGAGGGGGAGGGCGGCTGAGGGGTCAAGTTGAGGAGGCCGGCGCCAGTTGAATGCGCTACAAATTGAGCGCATTTCATATCAGTTGGAGAGGGTTCGTCAGCGCTATTATGAATTTGATAATAAAGCGGGTCGTCTATTGAGTACTAAATTAAAAGCTCAGAGACGACGACAAGAGGTGGCAGAAATTAAGGGACCCCAGGATATGATGATGTATAAAGGTAAGGACATCCGAGATAGGTTTTGAGAGTATTATAAGGATTTATATGCTACGGAGTCGGAGGGGGGAGTGGATGCTGTAAAGGAATACTTGCAGAATGCTGGGGAGGGGAGTGGGCAGTTGGCCGTGTCCAAAGGCGAGGAGCTTGAAGGTGAGATTGGCCTTGAGGAGGTCCAGAGGGTTATCAAAGGCTTGGTGCAGGGCAAAGCTCCAGGCATAGATGGGTTTACGAGCTTGTTTTATAAAACATTTTTAGTGGAGTTGGGGCCGATACTGATAAGGGTTTTCAATGCGGTTTTGCGGGGAGAGACCTTACCGGCATCGATGAATCAAGCCGCTATAGTGGTTATTCCGAAACCCTGTAGAGACCCGACCATGTGTGGCTCTTTTAGACCCATCTCTTTACTCAATCTTGATGTAAAGATTTTAGCTAAGGTGTTGGCACTGCGACTAGGGCTGCGTATGCCGAGCTTGATCCATCCTGATCAATCGGGTTTTATTGAGGGACGACAGCCAGCAGATGGGGTGAGGCGTGTTTTGCAATTGGGGTGGTTAGCCAAGAAGGAACAACAACAGGCTATGTTTTTAGGTATTGATGCGGAAAAGGCCTTCGATAGGGTTGATTTTAATTTTCTGTTGGCGACTTTGGAGTATGTTGGACTTGGTCCCCATTTTAGATCCTGGATTAAGGCTTTATATGCAGCGCCGGAAGCAGCGGTCTTTGTTAATGGGGGATATTCAGAGTTTTTTCCCTTGGGGCAGGGTACGCGGCAGGGGTGTCCGCTGTCCCCACTTCTATTCGCGTTGGTCATGGAACCCTTGGCAGCTAGGGTCTGGTCGCTTCAGGATATTAGGGGGATTGAGGTGGGGTCTCGGCAACATAAGATCGTCTTATTTGCGGACGATTTGCTTTTCACTTTGACACAACCGCTTGTCTCCTTACCGATTTTGATGCGGGAACTACGGGAATATGGGAGGCTATCGGGCTTTAAGGTTAACTGGGATAAGACGGAGGCGTTGTCGATTTCCCTGCAGCCCCAGTTGGTGGTATCTTTACAGGCCTTGTTTCCCTTTCGATGGGCTAAGGGGACTATAAAATATTTGGGAGTTCAGGTCACGGTGGATCAGGGGGATCTTTATGGGGCAAACTATCTGCCCCTTTATGGTCAGTTAAGGCGGGATTTGGCCAGGTGGGGTGGGCAGGACCTGTCCTGGCTGGGGAGAATTGCGTCTGTGAAGATGAATGTGTTGCCCCGTTTGCTATATTTGTTTCAGACGCTCCCAGTTCCGCTTAGGCAGAAGGATCTCAGGCAATTGCAGAGTCAAGTGTGTATGCCTTTGTATGGAGAAATAGTAGGCCACGGCTGAGTAGGAGGGTATTATATGCTACAAGGTCCAGGGGGGGGATTGGGGGTTCCAGAATTGGCAAGGTATTATGAGGCGGCTCAGTTACGTATGGTGTTTGAATGGAGGGATAGGGGGAGTCGTCCTAAAGGATTTTGGGAAGTGGAGCAATATTGGGCGGAGGGGATTTTGTTGCAGTATTTGCCTTGGCTGATGGGCCCTCTGCCTGGGGGTCGGTGGCGGGAAAATCCATTTATGTGGCATCTGCTGATGCAGTGGCGTAAGGCTCGCAGGAAATTTGGCCCAGGGGTGACCTTCTCTAAATTGGCTCCGATAAGGGCGACTTCGGGGTTTCTCCTGGGAAGGGAGGGGGCTTTCCAGCGGTGGGAGAGGGAGGGTCTAGATACGTTTGTTAAACTCATGGATGGTGGGGAATTGATTCCGTTTTCGGATCTTAGGGTGAAATATAATTTGCTCTGTGGCGACTTCTTTCTCTATATGCAGGTAGCTCACTTCCTTAATCAAAAGGAGATCCGGGCGAGTTGGCAAGAGGGGGGTGACGATCGAGAAGGGTTGTGGATAGTATGGGAGAAATCAAGGGGACTGATTTCTGCTCTCTATAGGGGGCTAGGGATTGACCCTTCTGTGAAGTTCCCCCACCAGCAAGAGTGGGAGAGGGACTTGGGCCGTGGGATGGATGAGCAGGAGTAGAAGAGGGTGCATGTTAATATTGGGTGACAGGCCCTGTCAGTGGCAATTAGGGAGACCTCCTATAAGATACTTTTCGGTGGTATTATACGCCGGTTAGATTGCATAAAATGTTCCCTGGGGTGTCAGATTTATGTTGGAGGGAGTGTGGGGGAAGGGGGACCTTTTTGCATGTCTGGTGGGAGTGCCCGTGGGTAGTTGAGTACTGGGGGGAGGTGGGGAGGTGGATATCGGAGATTTTTGGAGAGGGAGGAGGTTTGGACATGGGGTTCTGCTTGTTGGGGATTAGTCCTGAGGTGGGTCCCAGGAAGTATGGGTGGCCCATTCAGGCTTGTATTCAAGCAGCCCATAGTGAAATTGCTCGGGTGTGGAGACAACCCTTGCTTCCTGGGATGGATCAGTGGATGAGCCGCCTGCGTCGTATTGTTCTGATGGAGCAGTTAACTGCTGTGAGGAGGCAGAAGCAGGAGAAATTCAACAGTCTATGATCACCTTTGCTAGCTTATATGCGACGGAGGGAGGCTTCTGGGGGGGGGGTATTTAGAAGGGGGGGGTAGGTGGGAGGGGGGAATTGGGGGGGAAAAAACAAATGGGATTTGGTGTTGCTGTTTTGGAATTGTTGAATTGCACATGTTGTATTTCTGTGGTTTTACCAAATTCAATAAAAATAAATATTAAAAAAAAAAAAAACTGGGGCATCGCCAGGACATGATTATCACTTTAAACAATTTTCTCAACACTAGAGAAGTACTAATATAGCATCATACATCAAAAATACTCACGCATACCACTTTAACATCTAACCATTGTTCTAAGAAGCCATAATATATAAAACACAGATGTTCGCTATAGGACTGTACTGAAGGAACAAGCCTCCAGTCAATGAATCTCAGTATTCTCATTCATTAAAACGGCTGATATAGTTAATACAACACTATATTTTAGTGAACAAAGCTTTCAAAAACACTTAACTGAATCTGAAATAGCCTGATACATAATGTCATGCCAGGTTATTATGTTATCTAGAGCTTTCATCAAGGGAATCCTTACAAATGACAAGCCATTCTAACATAACAATCAGCTGTTTTAACAGACCCAGAACTGATGTCTACGAGATTTTGCTGCCTAGCTTAATGTGCAAAACCAATTTTTAAAATGTTCCATGAAATAATAAATAAAAATAAATGTTCCAATAAATAATAAATAAAAATAAATAAATATTCGGACAGCCAGACTGAATTTCTAGATGTCTTGGTCACACTTATTGCTGATATGTTCTCCACCTCTTGGTATCAAAAATTTGTTGAGAGGAATACACTGTTGTGCTTCCAGAGCAATTGTCCTAGGCACTTCAAAGCCTGCCTATTGGGCAGTTCTTGCACTTGCAACGCATTTGTTCTTCCTTTAGTAATTTTTGGACAGGATCTTCAACAATGCTTACTGATTCGGGATTACCTTTTATCAGCTATTAAGCGAGTTCTGACCAGTCTTTGGACAGTCGTCTGACCTGTGTCCTCCCTTATTCTAACATGTTCCCCCCTGCATAACAAGAGTGATCAGACAGCGTTGGTGCACCCTGCAGACATTAGACAGCATATTAACAACTATCTTCCAATGAGAGTTCCAATGCCTGCTGAAGGGATTCATATGGGCTGTGGTCACTGTTTGTGGTGTGCCAACATGTTAGTAGGACCTTGTTGGTCTCATCCGATCACATTGGAGCAGTTTAACTCGCAGTTTAACACCTCTTGTACGTCATGTAATGTTTGCCTTAACATTTGTCCGTGTCCTAAATTATATGTAGGTCAGACGATTCAGCCGGTTCACTAGCACTTGAATGAACATTTTGTAGTCTTTCTAATGGCATAATATGTGTCCCGATGGTTTCACGTTTTATTGAATATAAGCACCAAGCTTCTCAATTTAGCTGGAGGGTGATTGGTCAGGTGCTTTTGGATTGATGGGGAGGTGAGCATATTTTGTTGTTTGGAGCAAAAATAGATATACCGCTTGTGCTCGTTGGAGCCTTTTGGGCTTAACAGTGAGATAAAATGGACCTCTTTAGCTTAGGTAATTGTTTTAGTATTATGTGAAGGGATAAATTAGACACTTATTGATATTTTAATGTGTGTTATGATGGAGTTCCCTGTGGTGATTGAGTTCCTTGTTAAGGGAATTTCTATATATTCTAACATCAGTTCTGGGTTTGTTAAAACAGCTGATTGTGCGATGCAACAATCTTAATGTAACAATCAACTTTAATACATGGCTCCAAATCTGGTGCTAATAAGAAGGATTTTAGATATAGGTGACTGAGGAAATAGATGGAACAACAAGAGGCTGCATCTCTCTGTCAGAGGGAAAAGGATTTTAAGTAAATAAATTCAGACATTATGTGGACAGGCACTTAAACTAGGGAAAGGCGGTGACGGATGGAGATGAATCATTCTCCAGGACCAAGCAGGAAGTCAGTCCTCACATATGGGTGACATCAACGTCAATGGAGCCCCCATGCGGAGCATTTCCCCAGCTTTCTAAGAAAGCCTTTGGGAATACACCCACGCATACGCAGTCCCCTTCCCGCCCAAAGGTGCCATCTTGCTCAGTCTTTCTTTTTCCGTGGAGCCCAACGGACGTGAGTCCGTGTCACCCAGAAAAGTTTGGGGGCTTTTTCTGCGATTTTCGCTCTCTTTTTGTCCGGTTCGACGCCGGTTCCCCTTCCCACCTGGGTTCGGTACACCGGTATCGACCTGATCTCTATTTTTTGTTTTTTTGCTCTTCGTGGCACGCATTTGCACGCTTTTTCTTTTTCTCTGGAGGGCCGGTCTTTTGACCTCGCGGGGGCCCTGTTTTCCCCGATGGCCTCCAGTGGTTTTAAAAAGTGTGATCATTGTAAGAAGCTCATGTCTCTTACCGACACACACGACTGCTGCCTGCGTTGCCTCGGGCCGGAACATGATCCCAAGGTCTGTGTCCCGTGTGGAAAGATGTCCACTAAGGCACGCAGAAGCCAACAGCATCAGAAGGAGAGAATGTTTTCTGACTCTGCCTCCAGTCGAGCCCGGACCTCGTCAGAGGCCTCGACGTCTCGGGAGTCTGACCCCGAGCTTCGTCGGGGTTCCTCTGAAAGGGGGCCCCCCAGTCGAGAGCATAAGAGGAAGAGAAAGCTCGTGAGGGCGGGGTCGGAAGATGCCCCCTGGTTCCTCGAGGGCCAGGTCTCGGACCCCTGACCGCCGCCCCGGGCCTTTGGAGCCGGAGAAGCCAACTGAGGTGTCTCGTGTAGAGTCGCAGTCCGTCGAGCACGTAAGTCCTGTTGTCCTCGACGACTCTCCTCCCAGGGAGCCGACGTCGAGCCCGGTGCTGCCGGGGCCCAAGTCGGTAGCTGCTGAATCTCCTGAGCTTGGACTCAGGCTGACAGACTTGGAGTGCAGACTGTCTGCCTTCATGGATCAGCAGCGGGTGCTGATGGCCAGCCTGACTGGTGCATCTGGTCCAGCCACCGGGACGTCGATGTCTAAGTCGACCCCGGAGACCAAGCCTGTTCTCAAAGCCATGAAGGCCCGAGTCTGGACTCGGTCACGGTCTCCCTCGACCTCCCGTTCGGGACCGAGGGCATCGACGCCGATGGCCCCAGCGTCGGGGCGGGTGTTACCGGAGCCCACACGGTCGGAGCCCCTCGACTCTTCCTCGGATGAATCTATGTGGGAGATGGAGGACGAGGAGTCCCCCGATACCTTTTGGACTCAACGCAGTCTGAGCCCTGGAGTTAGGTCCCCACCGGAGGACACCCGGTTCTCGGAGTTTGTCAGGGACATGGCCAAGGCGTTGAATGTTCCTGCGGATCCCGAGGAGGAGCCTCGAGCCGAGGAGCTCGATGCCCTGCAGTACGACTCTCCCCCGAGGGAGGCCTTTACTGTGCCGGTTCCTCTGATACTGGAACAGCTCCTCTTCTGAATGTGGGAGGCACCGGCCTCGGCGCCGGTTTTGAGCAAGCGGATCGATTCCATGTATCGAGTCCGAAAGAGCCCTGGGTTCCAGAAGGCGCAGCTGCCACACCATCTATGGTTGTGGAATCGGCCATGCATCGTCTGAAGAGCCAGAAGATGCACTCTGCGGTGCCCCCCGGTAGGGAGGCCCGAAGCCTAGATGCCATCGGCAGAAAGTGCTTCCAGGGCTCAATGCTTGCTTGCTGTGTCCAGGCCTACCAGCTGTACATGGGCATGTACTTGCGGGACCTGGCTAAGGAAATAGCCGGGTTCTCGGCTGGCTTCTCCGGGGAAACTTTGCAGAGGTTCAAGTCCTTGTCTTCGGGGATCCGGGAATGCTCAAAATTCATCTCCCGGGCGGCCTACGATGGCTTTGAGACTTTGGCCTGAGTAGCGGCGGCCGGCATCATTGCTCGATGCCAGGCATGGCTACAGTCATCGGACCTCGAGCCATGGGTACAGGACAAGTTGGTCGATGTCCCATGCCGGGGTGAGAACCTCTTCGGCAAGCCATGGCCAAAAAGGCCACTGAGCTTGAGACCGAGACTCTGACAAGGACAAGGTTGTCCAGAAAAACTTCTGCCCCTTCTCATAAGAAGAAGGGCTCAGCGAAAAAGACCTTTTACCCGAGGAAGGCGTCTGCCTACAAACCTTTCCCTCATTATCAGGCCTCCCCAGCAGGGTCAGCAGGCCAAAGGGCAGGGACATGGGCCCCGTAGGCAAAAAAACCCCAAGCCTTCAGCTCCTGCTCCTACTCAGCAGGGAGGGGTTTTTTGACTCTCACTGCATAGCCTCTCCACCTCTGCTGGCCCATCTCAGCACAGGAGGTCGGTTGGCCCTGTTTGCCCACCAGTGGCCACCCATCACAAGAGATGCTTGGGTACTGAGCATAGTCCAGAAGGGCTATTTGCTCCATTTCAATCAGGTACCCCCCTCCTACTTCCCAGGGGAGCCTCCAAGGCCTACTCTGCATCAGGAACTGCTTCTCCTTCTGCATCAGGAACTGCAAGATCTTCTTCAAGACAGGGCGGTGGAGCCTGTACCTCCCCACCAGCTGGGGCAGGGCTTCTACTCCAGGTACTTTTCTTGTGCCAAAGAGAACTGGAGGTCTCTGGCCCATTTTGGACTTGAGAAATCTCAACAAATTCTTGGAAAAGGAAAAGTTCAAGATGCTTACTCTTGGAACAGTGTTGCCCTACTTCCAGCAGGGAGATTGGCTATGCTCCTTAGATCTGAAGGATGCGTACATTCACATCCTCATTCATCCAGACCACAGAAAATACCTAAGGTTCGTGGTAGGAGGAAACCATTTTCAGTACCGGGTACTGCCCTTTGGCCTAACCTCCGCCCCACGGGTCTTTACAAAGTGCCTGGCGATGGTGGTGGCCTACTTGAGAAACCAGGGCATTTTTGTCTTCCCCTATCTGGACGACTGGCTCATCAAGGGTCAGACTCTCCAGGAGGCCTGGCAAGCCACCCTCCGTACTGTCACTCTCCTTCAGCAACTAGGCTTTGTCATAAACTCCGCAAAGTCCACTTTGCTCCCCTCCCAGAACCTGGAGTTCATAGGAGCACGGTTAGACTCCCTGCAAGCAAAAGCTTACTTGCCAGCAGACAGAGCGGGCAGGCTGATGGACTTGGCCAGCCAGTTTCTAGACAACCCATTGGTATCCGCCAGACTTTGTCTAAGGCTCCTGAGCCACATGGCTTCAACAGTGCATGTGACCCCCAATGCCCGCCTGCATATGAGGCCTGCAAGTGGTGTCTCAGGACTCAGTGGAAGCAGGCTACAGGAAACCTGAGAGACACAGTAAGGGTGTCCAAACCCTTCCTGAACTCCCTGCAGTGGTGGCTACACTCCCCTAACCTTCTACAGGGCATTCCTTTTCAGGTACCTGTTTCCACTGTGGTACTCACAACCGATGCCTCCTTGCAGGGCTGGGGGGCACATTGTCTGGACAAGTGCACACAGGGCCTGTGGTCTCCTTGGGAGGCCACACAACAAATCAATCTCCTGGAACTCAGGGTGATACGCTTAGCCCTCAAAGCCTTCTCTCACACCCTGGCCCACCAATCTGTCTTGGTGCAGACAGACAACCAGGTGGCGATGTTCTCTGTGAACAAACAAGGGGGCACGGGGTCCAGACTCCTATGTCAGGAGGCACAGGCCGTATGCTCTTTTGCACTTCAACACAATATGCTGCTCAGGGCAGTCTATCTTCCTGGCCAGGAAAATTTCCTGGCAGACAGATTGAGAAGGGTTCTACAGCCTCACGAATGGCGACTGCACCCTTTGGTGGTTCAGAATATCTTCCTGAAGTGGGGACTTCCATCCATAGACCTCTTTGCTAGTCCTCTGAACCGGCAGCTGCCTCAGTTCTGCTCCAGGCAACCGCATCCCACGAGATTCGCAGCGGATGCCTTCCTGATATCATGGTTCAAGGGCCTCCTGTATGCATTTCCTTCCACGCCCCTGGTGGCCCGAACCTTGTTCAAGATTCTAGGGGACAGGGCTTCGGTCATATTGGTAGCCCCCAGATGGCCGAGGCAGCCTTGGTTCCCGCTTCTGTTACAGCTGGCGGTGAATACCCCACTTCCTCTGGGGTTGCAACTTGATCTTCTTTCTCAGGATCAGGGTTTGCTTCTGCACCCCAATCTCAAAACTCTCAATTTGATGGCCTGGAGGCTGCAAGGGTAGTGCTGGCTCCCTGGGGCCTGCCTCAGGAAGTCGAAGAGGTGGTCTTGGCCTCTAGGAAGCAATCCACCAGAAAACCCTAGGCCCTGAAGTGGAAGCGGTTCTCCTTGTGGTGTGATAAATGCCAGGAGAACCCTTTCTCCTGTTCTGTGCCAGTGGTGCTTCAGTACCTGCTATACTTGTCTAATCAGGGTCTTAAGTCCAATTCTGTTCGGGTGCACCTTTCTGCTCTGGCAGCCCACCAATCACAGGTGGAAGGGCACTCTTTATCAGTTCACCCCTTGGTGTCCAGGTTCCTCAGAGGCTTGCTCTTGCTAAAGCCTCCTCTCCGTCCACCATCCCCTGAGTGGGAGCTGAATGTGGTCTTGCAGCAGCTTACTCGCCCTACCTTTGAGCCAATGGCTACGTGTTCTCTCCGCTTCCTTTCTTGGAAGGCTCTTTTCCTAGTGGCACTGACCTCGGCCAGATGAGTGAGTGAACTTCAAGCCCTGGTCTGTGACAGGCCATACACTCGTTTCTGTAGGAACAGGGTAGTCCTTAGGACTCACCCTAAGTTCCTTCCGAAGGTAGTCTCCTCTTTCTACCTCAATCAGGAGGTGGTTCTTCCAACATTCTTCCCTAGGCCCCATGCCAGCCGGGCTGAGGAAGTCCTGCATACCCTGGACTGTAGAAGGGCCTTGTCTTTCTACATTGAATGTACTAAGGGTCATAGAAGAGCTACTCAGCTCTTTGTCTCCTGTGACCCAAACAACTTGGGGTTACCTGTCTCCCAAGCGTACCTTGTCCATATGGGTGGCGGACTGTATCACCTGGGCTTACAGGGCGGCAGACCTTCCCTTGCAGGGTCGAGTCACAGCCCACCGTGTCCGGGCCATGGCTGCATCAGTAGCTCATCTCCGTTCTGTACCGTTGGCAGACATCTGTAGGGCTGCAACTTGGTCCTCAAGCCAGATTTTTGCAGCCCATTACTGCCTGGAGAGGGAGTCCCGTAGGGACAGTGCTTTTGATCAGGCAGTACTCCGGAATCTCTTTGAGGTTTAGGCAACTCCTGCGCTCCAGTCCTCTTGTTGGGCTACCGGTGGGATTTTTTCTCAGTAAAATTCTTTCCCTGATGCTGAGGCTTCACAGAGGGAGCTCTATTTTTTCAGCCTGGGTTCCTGGTAGACCAGAGCTAGGGAGTCACCCATATGTGAGGACTGACTTCCAGCTTGGTCCTGGAGAAAGAGTAGTTACTCACCTGTAACAGGTGTTCTCCAGGAGCAGCAGGAATCAGTCCTCACAACCCTTCCTCCTCCCCTGGGAGTTGCAGTTGTACATAGTTCATTTGTTCTTTGTGCTGTCTTTTAGCTATGTCATTTGACTGAGCAAGATGGCACCTTTGGGCGGGAAGGGGACCGCGCATGCGTGGGTGTATTCCCAAAGGCTTTCTTAGAAAGCTGGGGAAATGCTCCGCATGGGGGCTCCATCGACGTCAATGTCACCCATATGTGAGGACTGATTCCTGCTGCTCCTGGAGAACACCTGTTACAGGTGAGTAACTACTCTTTCAGTCCCTCATAAAGGACATGACTAAACAACATACTGCAGGCACCCCCCACCTGCAGGAATTCGCTACCCACTTCCAAAACAACCAATGGGAATTCTCCTAAACCAGGGAATCCTCTCTTCGATAATCCTCCTAGGGAAAACACTGTTATATTCCCAAGCTAAATTCCTTCTACCCATGCTCCATTGAGCACATCAAGGACATCATAAGGGGGCTCAACACCACCACCTTCCCAAACGATCCATATCCCTCACACTGGATCAAGTCAGCTTGCTCTGACCCTAAGTGCTTTCATTATGAGAATCATACACCTTTCCTTTAGCAAAGGTCTGGTACTTTCTCCTCTAAAAACCGCCACTGTCAGACCCCTACTAAAAAATGCCAAGCTGGACCCACTTGACATAAATTCTTATAGGCCGATATATCTAGCCTCCCTTTCTTAGCTAAGATAACGGAGAAGATAGTCCAATAGCAGATCCAAGATCACATCGATTCCTACGCTCTCCTAGACCAACAACAGCATGGGTTCCGTCAACAACATGGTATTGAAACCCTCCTGGCCCTCTCCTAAACAATCTTGTTATGGGCATGAACAAAGCGAAACAGGGATTCATCCTAATATTCCTGGATATTGCATCGACCTTTGACACGGTCTGTCACAATCTCCTGCTTGCTCGATTACAACAGAAAGACATACAGAACGTAGCCCTAAACTGGTGCAGATCCTACTTAACAGACCGCCAACAGATAGTACACATAGGCGCTCAAACATCATCTGCTTACCAGCAAACACAAGGAGTGCCGCAGGGTTCATCCTTAACTGCCTTGCTCTTCAGCATCTATATCTAGCCAATTTGCGCTATAATCCAATCATACAGCATACTATACCACATCTATGCCAATGATGTACTACTTTATACCCCATTCTCCACGGACAGTCCCAATTGCACCAGAATTACAGAATGCTTTAATGCAGTCTTAGACTGGCTCTGTACACACAACCTGAGAGTGAATTATAAGAAGACTGAAGTGTTTATCACAAAATACCACCATATTCCCTACAGGTAAAAGATGCAGAGCTGAAGACGAAGCAAGAGGTGCATTGCCTAAAAATCACCCTGGACCAGTGCCTGAGTATGGAAACACACATAAATAATATTACCAAGGCAGTATACCACAAAGTAAGGACCCTCCATCATCTACATCCACTGCTGGAGGCTGCCGACTTCTGCACCTTATTCCAGGCACTTATCTTTCCACACATTGACTATGCAAGTATCATTCTCCATGGCTTGCCAGGCTGCGCACTTCATCTCTGCAAATGGCCATGAACACTGCAACCCGAACCCTGTAAGGAGCCTCCAGATCTGAACACGTGATGCCCATCCTAAGATAATTGCATTGGCTCCCAATAGCTAGCCGCCTAAATTACAAAGCCCTCTTGATGACATTTAAAATCCTGCATAGCCTCTCCGCAATCTCCCTGGAGGAAATCATACATTGGACACCAAACAATAGAATGAGAAGAACAAACATGACAAACACTCTCACCATCCCATTAGCAATAAGAAAGAGTTCCCAAGCTGCTAAGAACCGAGCCTTCTCATTATACGCACCAACTCTCTGGAACTCCCTCCCCTGCCCGAATCCGTTCCAGTTCTGACCTGTCAACCTTCAGGAAAGTGATAAAGATGCATCTTTTCCAACTTTATTATGACCATATACCATAGCTATGCTATGGATCCTGCCTGCCAGCCTTATCTCAGAGCACCTACGCCTCACAGTCCACTAGCCAGCCTGTAGATAGTTCTCCCTATTACTACCCAAGTTGACACCCCTGTTTAATGTAAAGATGTTTCTCCAGGAACAAGCAGGAAGTCAGTCCTCAGATACGAGTGATGTCGACACCGATGGAGCCTGCGTGGAGCATTTCCCCAGCTTTCAGAGAAAGCCTTTGGGTATATTACCATGCATGCCTGGTCCCCTTGCCGCCCAAGGGTGCCATCTTGCTCAGTCTCCTTTCCACTGAGCCCAATGGATGCACATCCCATTTCCCTGTAAAAAATCCTTGCTAAATCCTTAAAATTTAGCTGCTCCTGGTTTGCATACCGGTTCCTCTTCCCGCCTCGAGTCAGCACTGGGCCCGGCGCTGTTCTCGGCTCTTTCCCATTTTTTTTTTTTATCAACCAGTGTTCGTGCCATTTTTCGCCCGGGGATCGTCGACCCCAGCCAGATGTCTCCCAGTGGGTTCAAAAATTGTGACCGCTGCAGTCAAACCATGTCTGTCACAGACGCCCATAACTGTTGCTTACACTTGATTGGGACAAGACCATGATAGCACCTCTTGGGACCTGTGCCAGGCCATGATGCCTAAAACTAATAAAAAGAGGTCGGAATTGCTGAGTTCCAAGCCCAGCACTTCTCGTGAGGCCCGAGCGTTCTCTGAGTCCCATGGCAGCAGCTGTTCTGGAAAGGCCTCTGGCCCCAAAGTCCTCAAAGCCTGTTGAAGTTACGCTGGGGAAACCTGGGACTCGGTTGACTCTGAGAAGCGTCCCACTAAGGGACTATGCGAGGTTCCTCGAGGCCTTATTCCTCATTGAGGATGCACTCGCGAGAATGCCGGGCCCAAAATCCTTGGTGCCCGCGCCGAAAGCTGTGGAGCCTTCTGGCTTGGAAACTAGAATGGCAGTCATAGAGCAGAACATCACTGCTATCCTGGCCATGCAGCAGGCAATGATGTCAGGTTCATCCGATTGATCTGCCCCGCGACCGGGCCCCCGACTGTGTGGGAGTCCCCAGTTGTCGAGCCAAGTTCCGAGTGCCACAGGCTTCGGGTAAGTCCTTGGCCCCGGTCGAGATCCCGGTCCTCCCTGGTGAGTTTCCGAGACTCAGACCCCAGGTCCTCGGGGGCCCTCAGCCTTTTGGCCCAGGCCTCAAGGTACGGAGCCGCAAGGCCTTGGACTCGTCTCCCCTTGACTCCGAGTGGGAAACAGACAATGAGGCCTCCCCGGAAACCAGATTGAATCGAGACATCCCCTTGAACCCATCTCCCCCAGTGCCCCAGCACCATGGCCTTCCATGACTTTGTCAGAGTTTTGGCCCTATCGGTGCAAACCGAAGCAGAGGAAGACACCTGCACTGAGGAAATGGAGATCCTCTAGTTTGAGTCTCCACCCAAGGAAACTCTCATGGTTCCGGTGCAGCCGATCCTCGAGCAGCTCCTTTTGAGAATGTGGGAGACCCCGGCGTCTGTGCTGGTGGTCAGCCAACACCTCGACGCCATATACCGCGTCAGGAAGGGGCCGGGGTTCCATAAGCCACAACTCCCACATAACTCCATGGCTGTCGAGTCAACCATGCAGAAACTCAAGAGCCAGAAGAGTTATGCTTATGTCCCCCCTGGAAGGGATGCTAGAGTCCTCGATGCCCTTGGGTGCAAGTGCTTTCAGGGCTCGATGCTGGGGTGTTGAATCCAGGACTATGAGTTGTACATAGGCATGTACTTGAAGGCCTTAACCCAGGAGTTGTCCAGGTTCTCAGCGGGGCTGTTCGGAGAACCTCTCCAATGGTTCCAAGCCCTGATCTCTGGGGTCAAGGACTATTTAAAGTTCCTCTCCTGAGCAGCCTACAATGGATTCGAGTCAGCAGCTCGAATAGCAGCAACAGGCATCGGGGCTCAATGCCAAGCCTGGCTACAGTCATTGGACCTCGAACAGTGGGTCCAGGACAAGCTGCTCGACGTCCCCTGCACCAGGCAGAATCTGTTCAGCAAACCCATGGCTGGCAAGGCAGCAGAGATAGAGGCCGAGGTGGTGACCCGATAAGAGGCTCTCAAAAAAGACTCCTTCCTTTCCCCGCAAGAAACCCTCTAGGAAAAGGCCCCTGTTCCAAGGGAAAAAGGGGCACGTCCAGCAGGTAACCGCTACCAGCCCTTCTCGAGCCAGCAATAGGGTTCTCACCTCAAGGGACAGGGAGCTCAGAAGCCCCAAGCCCCAGCTCCGGCCCAACCAGACGGGAGCTTTTGACTCTCAAGGCAGGTTTTCCCCTCCTCTGGGAGCTCTTCATCAGCCCACAGGGGCCCCCTGGTACTCTTTGCCCACATATGGGCCGAAGTCACTTGAGACCAGTAGGTGCTGCAGGTGGTAAGGGAGGGATACCACCTCCGCTTGCATCAGTTACCACCCAAGTTCTTCCCAGGAGAGCCTATGCGACCTCTTCTTCACCAGACTCTCCTGCTCTCAGAGCTTACAGGTCTGCTCAGCGATAAGGCAGTGGGCCTGTACTCACACACCTATGGGGGAAAGGCTTCTACTCAGGGTTCTTCCTTGTCCCAGAAAGGACTGGGGGCCTCAGGCCCATACTAGACCTGAGAACTGGTGAGAGAGAAGTACAAGATGCTCTCCCTTGGAACATTGCTGCCTTACCTCCACCAGGAAGATTGACTGTGCTCCTTGGATCTAAAGGATGCATACACATACATCCTAATCCACCTCTCTCACAGGTAGTACCTATGGTTCATCGAGAGTGGAGGGCACTACCAGTACAGAGTGCTGCCCTTCGGCCTGGCCTCCTCGCCAAGGGGTTTACCAAATGCTTGGCAGTGGTAGCCGCCCACCTGCACCTACAAGGGGCCCTTTTATTCCCCTACCTGGATGACTGGCTAATCAGAGGGGGTTTGGCCTCAGTCAGACCGTGGAGCGAACAACCTTAAGAACATAAGATATGCCTTGGTCAGACCAAGGTCCATTAAGCCCAGTATCCTGTTTCCAACACTGGCCAATCTAGGTCATAAGTGCCTAATAGTATCCCCAAAAGACACAGATTCCTCAATGCTTGTATTGGATCAAGCAGTGATATCCTGGGTCCCTTTTAATAATGGTTTATGGACCTTTCCTCCAGGAACTTGTCCAAACCTTTTTTAAACCCAGCTCCACTAACAACTTTTACTACATCTTCCGGTAACAAATTCCAGAGTTTGATTACACGTTGAGTGAAAAAACATTTTCTCCTATTAGTCTTAAATAGGTTACCTTGTAGCTTTGTTGCATGTCCCCTAGATCCCTAACATTTTTAGCCTCTCTTCATAGGAGTATCCTTCCATCCCCTTTACCATTTTGGTGGCTCTTCTCTATACCTCTTCTAATAATGCTTTATCCTTTTTAAAGATACGGCGACCAGAATTGCATACAATATTCAAGGTGTGGTCGCACCATGGAACGATAGAGAGGCATTATAATATCCTTTGTTTTATTTTCCATTCCTTTCCTTATGATACCTAGCATTCTGTTTCCTCTGTTGGCTGCCGCTGCACACTGGGCGGAGGGTTTTAACATGTTATCCACAAAGACGCTTAAATCTTTTCCTGGGTGGTGGTTCCCAATATGGAACCTTGCATCGTGTAGCCATAGTTTGGGTTGTTCTTTCCTAGGTGCATAACTTTGCACTTGTCCACATTAAATTTCATTTGCCATTTGGATGCCCAGTCTTCCAATTTATCAAGATCCTCTTGCAATTTTCCACAATCCTCTTGGGTTTTAACAATTTTAAATAGTTTGTGTCATCTGCAAATTTGATAACCTCATTCGTTATTCCCTTTTCCAGGTCATTTATAAATATGTCAAAAAGCAGCGGACCCAGCACAGATCCCTGCGATACTCTGCTATTCACCTTTTTCCATTGGGAAAATTGGCCATTTAGCCCTTCCCTCTACTTTCTATCTTTTAACCAGTTCCTGTTCCACAATAGTACACTGCCTCCTATCCCATGACTTTTTAGTTTTTGCCAAAAGTCTCTGATGAGGGACCTTGTCAAAGGCTTTCTGAAAGTCCAGATACACTATATCAACCGACTCACCTTTGTCTACTTGTTTATTCACACCTTCAAAAAAACATAACAAATTAGTAAGACAAGATCTTCCTTGTCTAAAGACATGTTGGCTGTCTCCCATTAAGCCATAACTATCTACATGTTCAGTAAGTTTGTTCTTTATGATGGTTTCTACCATTTTTCCCGGTACTGACATCAGACTCACCGGTCTGTAGTTTCCCCGATCACCCTTGGAACCCTTTTTAAAAATTGGCGTTACATTGGCCATACTCCAATCTTCAGGTATTATGGATGATTTTAATGATGGTTCACAGACTAATTAATAGCAGGTCTGAAATCTCATATTTCAACACCCTTGGATGTATACCATCCGGTCAGGTGATTTGTTACTCTTCAGTTTCTCAAATAGTTGTAATACATCTTCCCGGTGTATAAATATTTCTTTCAATTCTTCTGCAGTATCACCTTTAAATACCACTTCAGTCATGGGTAACACCCCTACATCTTCCTCAGTAAAGACCAAAGCAAAGAATTCATTCAGTCTCTCCGCTATAGCCTTGTCCCTTTTTACAGCCCCTTTTACCCCTCTATAATCTAATGGTCCAACTGACTCACAGGTTTTTTGCTATGAATTTACTTGAAAAAGTCTTTATTACACGTTTTTGCTTCCACGGCAAGCTTCTTCTCAAATTCTCTCTTTGCCTGCCTTATCAATGCCTTGCATTTAACTTGCCAGTGCTTGTGCTGTTTCCAGTTTTTGTCATTTGGCTCTTTTTTTCCATTTGCTGAAAGATGCTTTTTTGGCAGCAACAGCCTCTCTGACCTCACCTTTAAACCATGCTGGCAGGTTTTTTTGACTTCCTTCCACTTTTGTTAAAGCGTGAAATACAACTGGTCTGGGCTTCCAAGATAGTATTTTTTTTTTTTTTTTTTTATTGAAAGGCAACACAAAATTACAAAGAACAATAGCCTCATGAACTATATGCAGAATCCAAGATAGTATTTTTAAACAACACCCAAGCTTGATGTAAGTCTTTTTAACCTTTGCCAACTACTCCTTTTATTTTTTTCTTAACTATTTTCCTCATTTTATCATAGTCTCCATTTCGAACGTTAAAAGGTAGTACTGTGGATTTCCTTACCATCCCTCCTCCATTAATTAAATCAAACGCGATCATGCTATGATCAGTATTGCCAAGTGGCCCCAACACTATTATCTCTTGCACCAAATCTGGAGTTCCACTAAGGACTAGGTCCAAAATGGCTTCTCCTCTGGTCGGTTCATGAACCAGCAGCTCCAAGAAACAGTCATTTATTTCATCTAGAAACTTTATCTCCCTAGCATGTCCTGCCATAACACTGACCCAGTCAATACCAGGGTATTTGAAATCACCCATTATTATTACTGCTCTGTAACTTTTGTTAGCTTCCTGTTAGCTTCTATGATTTCTTTGAGTATTTCATTATCCATTAGTTCATTCTGACCAGGCGGTTGATAGTACACCCCCACTGCCATCGCCTTCCGCTTTTTACATGGAAATTCAATCCATAGAGATTCTACAGTGAATTTTGTTTCCTGCAAAACTTTAATCCTTTGTGACTCAATGCCCTCTCTGACATAGAGCGCAACCCCTCCACCAATTTGATCAGCTCTATCATTACGATATAGTTTGTACCCGGGTATCACAGTGTCCCACTGGTTGTCCTCCTTCCACCATGTCTCTGAGATACCAACTTCTCATTTAGTGCTATATATTCTAACTCTCCCATCTTATTTTTTAGACTTCTACAATTTGCATACAAGCATTTTAGAGTCTGTATTTTATTCATATTAATCTTGTTATCAGTAAGCAGGGGTAATTTGGAATCTTTAAGCTCTGTCTGCTCTGTGCTCAAGGGCATTTGGGCTACCTTTGTCTTTATTGGAACTTCTCTGTTGATGTGTCCTAACTTCATTTTTTTGGTAGTATCCTTCAAGGATACATTGCTCCGAACCATGCGCTCTTGGGTGACTGTCGGCTCTCCCCTATTATCTAGTTTAAAAGCTCCTCTATCTCCTTTTTAAAGGTTAATGTTATCAACCTGGTTCCTTCCTGGTTAAAATGAAGCCCATCCCTTCGGAAGAGCCCCTCTTTTCCCCAGAATGTTACCTAGTTCCTATCAAATCCAAAACCCTCATCCTTGCACCATTGTCTCATCCACGCATTGAGACTCCGGAGCTCTGTCTGCCTTTTGGATCCTGCACATGGAACGGGAAGTATTTTGGAGAATGCTACCTTGGAAGTTCTGGATTTCAACTTCCTACTTAAAAGCCTTCCTGCTGCAGCACTTGGGGTTCGTCATCAACTACCCCAAATCCCATCTCTCTCCAGTCCAAAATCTGGAGTTCCTAGGGGCTCAGTTGGACACGTTGCAAGTCAAGGCTGTCCTCCCAAGGGAAAGGGCAGACCTCCTCATACAACTGGGAAGGGAGGTACAACACTGCTGATTGGTACCGGCTCGCTTCCTCCTCCGCCTGTTATGCCATATGGCCTCCATGGTCTGTGTCACCCCATTAGCCCATTTGCACATGCGGACAGCCCAATTTTGCCTCCGCTCGCAGTGTATTCAAGCCACAGGCAAGCTATGGGACAGAATCACAGTCAACACACCACATGGCGGAGTCCCTCACCTGGTGGCAAAGCCTGTGCCACTTACAGTTGGGAATGCCATTTCAGGCTCCAGCACTGCAGAGGACCTTGACAACTCATGCCTCCCTCCTGGGGTGGGGGTGCACATTGCAGGGACCACATGCAAGGCAGCTGGTCCCAAGAGAAGTCACTCTTGCAGATCAGCCTACTGGAACACAGGGCAATCTTCCTGGCCCTGCGAGTGTTCCGCCATCGCCTGCAGCACCGACCTGTGCTGATCTAGATGGACAACCAGGTTGCCATGTTTTACATCAACAAACAGGGAGGCATGGATTCGTATGCCTTATGCCAGGAGGCAGTGGCCTTCCACTTCTTTGCAGTGTGCAATGGCATGCTGCTACGAGCAGTATACCTGCCAAGCTAGGACATCTGCTTAGCAGACAGGCTGAACAGAGTCCTTATTTGAACCCCAGGGTACGAAGCAACTCTTCCACCATTGGGACAGGCCTGTGATAGACCTCTTCACCTCCCCAGACAATGCACAGTAACTGCACTTTTGCTCACACCAGCTGCACCCAGGGAGGGTGGCAACAGATGCCTTCCTGATTCCATGGTCAGAAGGCCTACTTTATGCATTCCTACCGACCCCCTCCCCCAGTCGCCAGGATCCTCTTCAAGGTCCAGAGCAAGAGGGCATCAATGATTCTGATGGCCCCCAGGTGGCCCAGGCAACCGTGGTTCCCCTTGCTGCTTTCTCTGTCGGTGGTATTCCCAGTTTCACTGGGCTGGGACCCCAGACCTCCTGTCTAGGAGGAGGGCCCCCTCTTGCTCCTCATTCTGGGGTTGCTAACACTAACAGCATGGCTGCTGAAAGGGTAGCATTGGCCCCTTTCAATCTTTCTAAGGAAGTCAAGGAGGTCCTACTGGCCTCCTGAAAACCCTTCATCAGAAGGATATATGCTTTTAAGTAGAGAAGGTTCTCTGTCTGGTGTGCGAAGAAGGAGAATCCCTTTTCCTGCCAGGTGCAGTTCATTTTTTAGTACCCTCCTACACCTGTCACACACCAGACTAAAATCAAACTCAGTGAGGGTGCAGCTTAGCACTATAGCAGCGTACCACTACCCTATAGAGGGAAAACCCTTCTCAAGCCAGCCCCTGGTCTCCAGGTTCCTCTGGGGCCTCCTGTTATCCAAGTCCCCTCTCTGCCTGCCAGCAGCGGAATGGGACTTCAACGTGGTGCGCTCTCAGCTCATCAAACCACCGTTCGAGCCTTACATCCTCTTATAGAGTAAGCTAACTCCAGGCTTTGGTGGCAGATCCACCATACACGCGGTTCTACAAGAACAGGGTAGTGCTCCACACACACCCCAAATTCCTCCAGAAGGTGGTATCCCCTTTTCACCTCAACCAAGAGGTGGCCCTCCCCACCATCTTCCCGTGGCCTCATGCCAGCAGGGAGGAACTAGTGCTTCTTACACTGGATTGTAAATGGGCCCTGTCCTTCTATTTACAGTGGACTCGGACCCATCGCAAAGCTCCTTAGGTTTTCGTATCATATGACCCCAGTAGACTGGGGTTCCCTGTGACTAAGCGAACTCTGTCCACTTGGGTGATGGACTGTTTTGCTCTCTCCCTTGAGCAAGCTGGCCTCTCCCTTGGAGCACTGAATCACAGCGCATCGTGTGAGGGCGATGGCCGCATTGGTGGCCATCCTCTGCTCAGTGCCGGTGACGGAGATTTGCAAAGCTGCCACATGGTCTTCAATGCATACATTTGCAGCTCACTACTGCCTGGAGAGCGAGTCATGCAGGGACAGTGCCTTTGGCTAGGCAGTACTCTGTAATATTCTCAGGATGTAGGCAACTCCTGCCCTCCAACTCTTCTGTGTTCAGGCTACCGAAGTGATAGTGTTGCTGGATGCTAAGGTCTGCAGAATTTCTCACTGGGGACTCACCTTCTGTAACTCCGGCTAACTGATTGGTTGCCAATGGTGCTGTTGTGGTTCGGTCCTCCGCAGCCTGCAGCTAGGGAGTTTCCATATGTGAGGACTGATTTTCTGCTTGTTCCTGGATAAAATGTAGTTACTCACCTGTAACAGGTGTTCTCCAGGGACAGCAGGAATCAGTCCTCACAACCCTCCCTCCTCCCCTGGGAGTTGCCTCCCTACCTTGTTTGTTTTTACTGCCGTCCTAGCTATGTCATCTGACTGAGTAAGATGGCACCCTTGGGTGGTAAGGGAACCACGCATGTGTGGTAACATGTCCCAAAGGCTTTCTTTGAAAGCTGGGGAAATGCTCCACACAGGCTCCATCGGTGCCGACGTCACCCATATGTGAGGACTGATTTCTGCTATCCCTTGAGAACACCTGTTACAAGTGAGTAACCGCTTTATTGTTTATAGTGCGATACCTGACATTTATTGTTATGTTCTTTTAATAACTGTTCTATGTAAAGCGTTGATTCTTGTTCTCTGTAAAACGTGCTGATTTCGAAATAGTGGAGTATACAAAATCAAATAAATAAGTACTTTCAGGTCGTCGCTGTCAGCAAAAATATAACAACATTGGGAACAGCCACACTAGTAATCCACACATCAGTGGCAAATGGGAAGAGACATATAGAACAAAATCCATGCAAACTACAGGCAAATCAGTCAATAAATGCTGGAAAGCGATGAGCACAAATGCTCAAATCTTAGCCAACAAAGTTCCTGTCCTTGAAGCCTTAACGGTGGAAATGGACATTGTGGCCATTACAGAAACATGGCTTAATGAGTCGCATGAATGGGATATTGCCTTAGCTGGCTATAATTTATTTAGAAGAGATAGAGAAGGCAGAAAAGGAAGAGGAGTAGCCCTATATGTCAAAAGCAATATTAAAGTTGTTGAAATGCAGGGGATGTGGGGAAAAGAAAAAACGCTGTGGATTATGTTGGAAAGAGGAGATGTCACTATCATCCATACTAGTGTAATCTACAAGCCTCCCAACTCAGACCAAAGAAATGGATAGAGACTTGATTATTGATATCGCAAAGGTTTGCCATGAAGGGGGACTTTAATCTACCTGATGTGGATTGGAGTATTCCTTCTGCAAATCTGGAAAGAAGTGAAAAAACTGTGGATGCCTTACAAGAAGCATTGCTTAGACAAATGGTGATAGAACTGACCAGGGAAAGTTCGATGCTGGATTTAGTACTCACTAGCAGAGATAGCATGTCAAATGTCTAGGTTGGGTGCCCATGTGAGCAGCAGCTGGTGTGGTTTGAAATAAGACAAGGCAGAGTCCGTTCACAGCAAGCTCAAAGTCCTAAAAAACACTGACTTCAGTAAAATGGCCAAGTGCCTGAAGGAGGACTTGGCAGGGTGGGAGGAGGTAAGGGAAGTGGAATTGCAGTGGGTTAAACTGAAGGAGGCAATAAAAGGAGCAACAGATACATATGTAAGGAAAGTAAATAAAAACAAGAGGAAAAGGAAAGACCTATTAGGACAGATAGACAAATGGGAATGGAGTAGATACTACACCATTCATAGAAGATGGTGTGTTTGAACAGCGTGCAAAACTGAAAGTGGACAAGGCCATGGGACCAGATAGGATACATCACAGGATACTGAAAGAGCTTAGAGAGGTTCTTGCAGGGCCTTTAAAGGATGTTTTTAATAGATCCTTGGAGACAGGAGAAGGTCCACAGGACTGGAGAAGGGCTGATGTGGTACCTCTTCACAAACATGATAATAGGGAAGAAGTGACAAACTACAGGCCAGTAAGCCTTACCTCGGTGGCAGGAAAAGTAATGGAGGCGCTCGTGACAGAGAGAATAGTGGACGTTCTCGAAACCAATAGGTTGCATGATTCGAGGCAACATGACTTTACCAAAGGACGATCAAGCCAAACAAATGTGATTAATTTCTTTGACTGGTTACCCAGAGAACTAGATCAAGGACATGCAATGGATGTGATCTACCTAGAGTACAGCAAAGCCTTTGATAATGTTCCTCATAGGAGGCTTATCAATAAACTTAACAGCCTAGGGATTTGTCCCAAGGTGGTGAACTGGATCAAAAATTGGTTGACCGACAGACAACAGAAGGTGATGGTAAATGGAACTCTATTGGAAGAAAGAAGGTGATTAGGTGCGTGCCCCAGGGATTGGTCCTGAGGCCGGTACTATTCAATATATTTGTGAGTGATATTGCTGATGGACTGAATGGAAAAGTCTGTCTTTTTGCAGATGACAAGAAAATTTGCAAAAAAGTGGACTCCCCTGAGGGAGTGGATAACATGAGGAAAGATCTACAAAAGCTGGAAAAATGGTCTAATGCTTGGCAGTTAAGATTTAATGTGAAGAAGTACAGCGTCATGCATTTGGAATGCAGAAATCCAAGGGAATTGTATGCGATAGGGGACGAAAGGTTGGTGTGCACGGTTCAGGAGAAGGGCCTCAGAGTGATTGTTTCTGAGGATCTCAAGGTGGCACAACAGTGTGACATGGTGGTGACCAAAGCTAGAATGATGCTGGGTTGCATACAGAGTGGAATTACCAGCAGAAAGGAAGATGTTCTAATGCCACTGTACAAGTCGCTGGTGAGGCCTCGTTTGAAATATTGTGTTCAGTTTTGGAGACCATATCTCGCAAAGGATATAAAAAGACTGGAAACTGTTCAGAGGAAGGTGACAAAAATAATTTGGAGCTTGCGCCAGAAAACGTATGAGAAGAGACTTGAAGACCTAGATATGTACTCTCTGGAGGAGAAGAGGGACAGTGGTGGTATGATTCAGATTTTTAAATACTTAGAGTATTAATGAACAAACAAACCTTTTTCAGAGATGGGGAAACTGCAAAACTAGAGGCAAAACATATGTTACAAGGGGGTAAACTGAAAGGCAACGTCAGGAAATACTTTTTCACCGAAAGGGTGGTGGATGCTTGGAATGCCCTCCTGATAGAAGTGATGGGGGCAAATACAGTGACAGAATTCAAAATGGCATGGGACAGACACAGTGATCCCTTTATAGCAACAGGATAAAATAAAAATAAACTTAACTAACTCTTATGTCTCCACAAATAGGGGTGACCTGCATGGAGCAGTGGGTACACCCTTAAACAAAGCATGGGAGGGGTGACCTGCACGGAGCGGCGTGTGTACCTACTCGAGCCACCTTGCTGGGCAGACTAGATGGACCATGCTGCTCTGTATCTGCCGTCATATGCTATACGTTACTATTTATAAGAACTCCCATGATGCAGTGCTCTAGATAGCCTGAAACATGATGTCATGTTGGATTATTATGTTTCAGATTCAGTTAAGTGTTTTTGAAAGCTTAGTTCACTAAAGTATATTGCTAAGTGTTGTATTAAATATATCAGCCAATTTCACGAATGAGACTAGTGAATGAGAACGCTGAGATTCATTGACTGGAAGCTTGTTCCTTCAGTACAGTCCTATAGCAAACATCTAAAGGTTTCTCTTTGTTTTTTATATTGTTAGCTATATAGCTTCTTAGAACAATGGTTAGAATTTAGTGGTATGAATGAGTATTTATGATGTATGAGGACATGATTATTGGCACCCTTATAAACAATTCAAATCAGTTTGAATAGAATCACCACATTCCCACTTGCAGTAAAATTAGACGCACCTGTGATCAATTGGTAGTACTCTCATGACTTGAATTAACCAATGAATGATGGCTCTAATGTTTAAAATGGCCACATTCACTCCCTGTTCCATTTTTACAATGGTGAAGACGAGAGCTGCTTGAGACCGTCAGAAAAGCCATTATCATCAAATTTCAAAGGGGTATAAGGCCTTCTCGAAAGACCTTGGGATTCCTGTGTCTACAGTTCGCAATGTTTTAAAGAAGTTTTCTGCTCATGGAACTGTCAAGACATGGTGGGAAGAGGAAAATTAATCCATGAAGTCTTCAAAGGTTAGTGCGAACCTTTGGAAAAACACCACGTACAACATCCAAAGAGCTTAAGGCTTACTTGAAGCAATCTGGTGGTTTCAACCCGTACCATACACTGCGCCCTAAACAAAGAAGGGCTTCATAGGCAAAGGCTAAGGAAGACCCCCCTGTTCAAAGACAGTCATAAAAGACCTGGTGATCTTTGCCAGACCCACCTTGAGAAACCACAATTCTTCTGGGAAAATATTCTGTGGACAGATGAAACCAACATTCAGCTCTTTGGCAATACATTTACAGGTGAAGAAATGAAGCTTATAAGGAAAAATACACCCTTCCTATAGTTAAATATGGTGGAGGTTCCATAATGTTGTGGGGCTGTTTTGCTGCCTCAGGAACTGGAGGTCTGGAACGGATTAAAGGAATCATGAAGTCAGAGGACTACCAAGGAATTTTGGAGCAAAATGTGCTGCTACCTAGTGTCAGAAAGCTAGGTCTGGATCGAAGGTCATGGGTCCTTCAGCAGAACAATGACCCAAAATATACATCCAAAAGTACAAAAGAATGGTTAAAAAGGAACAAATAGACCATTTTAAATGGGTCAGCAATGAGTCCTGATCTCAGTCCATTAATGTTGACCACAACTGTGTAGCATGCATCTCCAGCCTGTGATGTGTCGTCCTCATTGTATCTCTTCCATAGGTTGGTTATTCTGAAAGCCTTGTCTCCATCTCTTCTATCAAGCATACAAATCTGTAAGAGCAATGTGATTTATCTAAGTTGGATTGGGCAGCAGGTAGGTGGGTGGGTGGGCAGGCTAGGTTCAATCTCATGTACATGTCCATGAGCAAACAAGAGCCATATCTTGGTTCTTGGGGGTGCAGCAACTCATGTGAACTATGTTCCTTGCGCCTTGATATCTCCCACATTCCAGCACCAGTTTCCTATACAATATTAGATTTGAAGAATGGCACAGGTACATTTTTTACAAGTGCATAATGCTGGACAATATCTTTCTTGAAATAAATATCAAGAGCAGTTGTGCTAATCAGATTTTTGAGACTAACTGCTTATGCAGGATTTTTGTTTTATTGTCTCTTTTTTTTTTTTTTTTTATAATTCTCAGGTCTAGTCTCAGGCCTAGTTTGTTCCTCATTTTAACACGTGTATAAAATGGAGAGGGTGGGGTTTTATATTTAATTACTTGTATTTCCAAATCCAAGCCAAAGGCAGGTTAAAAGTCTGGTATTTTTTCACAACTTTGTGATATCTTTGGAACCAAGAGACCAAGGTTTGATTCTCACTATAGAATGCCTTGTGTCCTTAGGCAAGTCACTTAACCTTCCATTGCCTCAAAAAAATCCGTTATCGCTGTCCCTGCTTAATGTACATTAGCAGATTTAAGTTACAATATAAACCGCTTTGACTGAAATGATAAAGCAGGATAAAAAATCCTGTTAAATCAATTAATTAAATTAGATATCTGCATTAGATGCTGAGAACTGTATTAATAATGTCCTCAACACCACTGCTCTGCCATTCTCAAATTACTTAATGGCAAAGAGAAGGAGTTTTTGAAAGCTTTTTACCTTAAAAATTCCCCAGGAATTAAAAATTAATATCTCGATGGCATCACAGATTGCAGTTTGCTCATCACTTAGCTTTAAATACCTTTAAGACTTCATCTTCCTTGTATTTGTGGTTGTTCTGTGCTTTGCTTCTTCTAGTTTTCTTCTTCAGTCACCTTTAAATTACCTGTTGCCCTGCAGTTATAATAGTTGCTGTGTCACTAGGGAAGAGTTGAGCACACTGTTAGCAGGTTTCAACAATCAGGTTTTTTTTCTTGCTCGAAGAGCTGCTTATAAAAGGAGGCTCCTTAATGGCAATGATAAATGAACTCTATTGGAAAAAGCTATCTGCACAAACAGGCCCTTGGTAACATGGCAAAAAGAGAGAAAATTGAGTCATTCTCATGATCAGAGCATGGGATACTAAAGTGGAATTATCCAGCTATCCACCGTGTGTGGAAAGGAGATGAAAATGACCCCAAGGTTGCAGGCTAAGGGGACTGAGAGGAAGACCATATTGTCCACGAAGAGAGAGAAGAGGGAGAGTGGTTTTGGGAGTAAAGATAAGATGTTCTGTTTTGGCCCTGTTAAGTTTAAGGTGATAGTGTTACAGGCTGCTCACCAGATGCTGTCATTTGGATGAGATTTGGAGCTAGATTCTGGATGAAAGAGAAATGTGGCAAATCTGAGAGTCATTGGAGTTGATCACTAGCTTTTCCAAACCCAAACTTAAGATAAGTTAGAATTATTTATTATTTATTTATACACATTTATATACCGCATCTTCCAGAGTTCAGTTGCGGTTTACAGTGAACAACAATTAACAAAGCAAGTTTGTTTTACAAGGAACGTCATATTATAAGTATACTGATTAACAGAATATAATTTACAAGGAACGTCTTATTATAAATATATAATGCTTAACAAAACAGTATATGTATTGAGGAGCAAAGAAATTAACTAGAGAGAATATATTGTCTAAACAATGTGAGATAATTCAGAACAGAATAAACTACAGTCAAACCTCGGTTTTCATTTGCCCCGGTTTTCATACGCTTCGGTTTTCAACGTCTTTTCTGACTGAGATTTTGTCCCGGTTTTCATGCATTGCTTCGGTTTTCAACGTCTTTTGACTGAGATTTTGTCCCGGTAGCAGGGAAGAAAAGCTGTCAACGTAAGCAGGAGATGTTGCATGAATGTGGGAGGCAGTTCTTTCTCTTGCAGGGTACGTCTGAAGCTATATCATTAAGATTTTCTGCCATTCTGAAGCATTGAGCAGATAATGTAAAGGTATTTTAATGGACTGAATTTAATGTGATTCCGAAGAGAGCTGGGCACAGCAGCTTGTCAGGGGTGGCTAAGGCCAGATGTTAACATACTGTACTGTACAGTACTGTACTTAGCTTGCTTTCAGTGATGTTAAATGTTCATTTATCCATTTCATTAGTCATTTATATTTATTTCTCATTGTTTTCTGTATGTAAAAATATAGTTATTCTCTATAAAATGTATTTTTTGTGAATATTTTTGGGTGTCTGGAACGGATTAATTGGATTTACATTATTTCTTATGGGAAATATTGCTTCAGTTTTCATACGTTTCGGTTTTAGTCAGACTTTTTCGAACGGATTAATCATGAAAACCGAGGTTTGACTGTATATACAAGTATATGTATATGTATATATATATATATATATATGGAAGTGTAAGGACCTAAGATGTGGGGTCATCGAAAGTGTTTAACTAAATGTGCTATCTGAGTGAGTTGAAGGATTTTTATTTGAAGCAGTCGTATATCTGTTTAGCCTTTGTCTAAAGCGGGTGGGGGATTATCTATGTTATAGTGTTTGGTGAACAGATAAGTTTTCAATTTTTTGCGGAATTCCATGATCTCAGTTAGTGTTCGTAATTCTTCTGGGAGGGAATTCCAGATGGTTGGGGCTATGTGAGAAAAGGCTCTGTTTGTTGATTTATGGGCTCTTGTGTAATCTTTCGGAATCTTTAATTTGTTTAATTGTCCTTTTCTGTGTATAGGCTTAGATGGTTCTTTGTGTATTAAGTTACATAGCGTAGTTGGAGCCATATCATATAAGGCTTTGAATGAGGTTATAATTGTTTTGTAAATTATCCTGCTTTGAATTGGTAGCCAATGGAGGGAAGCTAGTATTGGTGTTATGTGTTGGAGTGAGTTAACTTTCAATATAATTCTAGCAGCTGTGTTTTGTGCTAATTGCATTCGTTTGGTGTTTTGTTTTGATATGCCTATTAGTATTAGATTGACAAAGTCAAAATGAGGAGTTATGGTGGCCTGAATTATGTTGATAAAGTCTTGTGCGAATACTAGAGGACGTAGTTGTTTGAGGGTTTTGAGTTTGAAGTAAATTTTCTTTATAGTATTGCTAATGTGAGTTTCCATCGTAAGGTGTGTGTCAATTATAACGCCTAGATATCGTATTTCATTTTTTATTTTAATTTCTTGGTTTTGAAGTCTTGTGTGTTGGGGGCATATAAGATTTGTTCTTGATCACGATTAGAACTTCAGTTTTAGCGTGATTTATGTGGAGGTTTTGTGCTTTTAGCCAAGTTGTGATTTCATTATAGCAGTCTGATAGGAGTTGAAGTGGTAGATTGGGTATCGTGAATGGTATATACATCATAATATCATCTGCATATAGGTGATATTTTACTCCAAATTTTTTGAAAATGTTGCAGATTGGTTTTATGTAAATATTGAAAAGTAGGGCCGATAACGCTGAGCCTTGTGGTAATCCAATTTCTTGTTTATATGTAGTTGAGGTTTTATTTCCAATTCTTACATTTTGCGTTCTATTATTTAGGTAGGACGAGAACCATTTATGTACGGTGGAGTTTAAGCCTATTTGTCTCAAGTTATTGAGCATTATTGTGTGGTGTACGCTATCAAACGCAGCTGATATATCAATGAAAAGTAGAATGAAGGCCTGTTTGTGATTGTCAATCCCTCTTAGGAGCGCATCTATTAAAACTGTAAGGAGTGTTTCAACTCCGTGGCGGGGCCGAAAGCCATATTGTTGCTCATCAAGTGGGTAAGATAAGTCTAGAAAATCCTGTGTCTGTAATTGAACCACTTTTTCAATTATTTTAGCCATGAAGGGTATGCTAGAGATGGGTCTATATGATACAGGCGAAGTTTTATCTAGTTTGCTGTTCTTAAGGATTGGGCGTATTTGTGCGTGTTTGAGTGATGGTGGGAGGTAACCTTGGGTTAGTGAGAGGTTAACTATTGGGAGAATATAGGGTAATAAAATTGGAAGTGTGTTTTTTATCCATGTTACTGGACATGGATCTAGATAAGAAGTTGTGGTGTTGAGGCTGGTGATGATATTTTTTAGTGTCTCTTTAGTTATGAGATGAAACTCTGACCATTCGTCTGAAGGCTGGTGTGAAATGTTAATAGTGTCTATAGACATTGACGGCATTTTTGCTTTGTTTTGATAATGGTGGGCTAAGGTTTGAACGGAGATGTCAGTAATTTCATTGTCAGAAGTTTGAGGGTTGGTTAGATTTCTGACAATGGAGAATAACTCTCTTGGTCTGTTATATGATTTTGAAAGTATTTCAGCATAGTATTTTTTCTTTGTGCTGTCCAGGGTTTCTTTGTATTTAGTAAGGTGGTTATTGTATATTTTTTTGTGTATTGTCAATTTAGATTTGCGCCAGTTGAGTTCTAGTTTTCTAAGATTCCTTTTCATTTGTTTTAGAGTAGTGTTGAACCATGGTTTGGTATTAGTCTTAGAGTAGGTACTCTTTTTGTTTGTGTGTTTAATTTTGGCTGCATTATTAATGGTTTCATGCCAGTTTGACAGTATCATCCAAATTCGTTGCAGGTGATAAGAGGTGGGGGATTGTTAAGTCAATGAATTCTGCATTGTTAAATTTTTTAAATCTTGTAGTTGGGACACTTCTAGTGTGGTTGTTAATGCTGGTAAAGGGATATGTAAGAAGGGATATGTAAGATTTAATTTGATAATATAGTGATCAGACCAGGGTATCTGTGTACATTCTACGGAGTTTGGATTGATTAGTTGGAAGAGTGTATTAGGGAGAAGGACAAGATCGAGAGTTCCACCTTTGATGTGTGTAGATGTGTTTATTATTTGATGATAGTCCATGTCTGATATAGTATTGAAGATCCAGAAGGTCAACAACCCTAAATCTACTAATAACCCCGAAGTCCTTAACTAAATGCAACAACACAACGGCAAATAGGGCTTTCAGTCTCTACGTCCCCAAATACTGGAATGCACTACCACCAGACATTCGAGCTATTGTAGACCTATCTCAATTCAGGAAGGCAATCAAATTTCACCTCTTCCTCCAATACTACCCAGCCAACAACTGAGTCTAAGTAACCCTACCTAAGAAACAATCCTTCCCTAGTGTTCGTATATTCCAGCCTCCTTCCTGCAGATCAGGCGCATACCGTCGTAAAGTGATCACTGGATTTCATTTGGATCCTTGTAATTATTATTTCATTCATTCACCCCAACCCTGTTGTTGCAATTTATTATCTCTTGTATATAGTACAACCCTGTTGTTGTAATTATTATCTCTGTATATAGTTCAACCCTGTTAGCCAAGTTGGTACTCCTGTTCCTTGTAAAACCAAACAGAATGTTGTCTTGGTCGTTTTGTTATATTGTAAACCGCGCTGATACCGAATAGTGCGGTATATAAGCAAATGTAATAATAATAATAGTTTAGAGTCCAGTGTTGGTAGTGAAGGAAGGTTAAAGTCTCCTAGCATTATTATAGGATGTTGTTCAGTGGAAGAGCTGAGGAGTTCAATAAAAGAGTCGAGGCAGTCTGATTTTTGGTCTGGGGGTCTATATACTAAGCAGAGTTTCATGAGGCCAATTTTTATTAATAATGTGTCTGTTAGAGATGTTTGATTGGATTGTTTTGGCACCTAATGCCTTTTTTGTCATCAGTAATACACCTCCGCCCTTTCTATTAGTTATATGTTTGTAGAAAATGTCATAGTTTTCATTATTAAGTTGATTTAGGTAGACTGTGTCGGTATCAGAGAGCCAGGTTTCGGTGACACATAATATGTCTGGCTTTAAGTCAGATATTAAGTCATTAAATATGGGAAGCTTGTTTTTCATCGAGCGTGCATTAATGAGGATGTATATGAGGGATGTTGAGTTATTAGTGCATGTTCCCTTGGTTGTTTGATGTGAGTTTGTTTGTTTTATATGGATTAGTCTATGGAAATTTATTCTAGGATGGTTGTTTGAGTAAGTGTGTCCAATATGGTAGTTGTTATGAGTATGTGTGTGAATTATAGGAATTGTTTTATGATTTTTGCTGTTTAAGCTTAGTGTTAGGTCAATGATTAGTATTGCTAAAACTATGCAGGTGTAAGAAAGTCTCATTAGCATGATGTTTGTACGTGGCATTTTAAATGAGTTGCTGTTAGTATAGCTAAGCAGCTATATACCAGGGTAGGATGATATGAGAAAAGATAAATTACTGAGAAGTGGTGATATGCAGAAAGTTGATACTGACAACAGTACTGGTTGAAGATATGCTATGATAAGATAAGATAAGATATGCACCATGTGATGATCATTGCTGCTCAAATGGACAGGCACCCGGACGTTCAACACACTTTCTCCGTTAGTGAGTGCTAAATCCAGCATCGAACTTTCCCTAGTCTTTTCCATCACTATTTGTCTAAGCAATGCATCTTGGAAGGCATTCGGTCCATCCGGCAGGGAGGCCTGAACCCTCGATGCCCTTGGCCAGAAGGCCTTTCAGGGTTCGATGCTAACTTGCCGGATCCAGTCCTATCAGCTCTATATCAGCCTATACCTGAAGGAACTGTCGAAGGAGCTTGGTGTGGATTCTCATCAGTTCTCCATGGGGAACCCTTACAGAGATTTAAGACCCTGACCACGACAGTAAAAGAATGCTCAAAGTTTTTGTCCCGAGCAGCCTACAATAGCTTCAGGTCATTGCACAGGTTGGCCCCGCAGACATCGGAGCACGATGCCAAGCATGGCTGCAGTTGTCTGACCTGGAGCAATGGTGCAGGACAAACTGATGTCCCCTGTATAGGAGAGAACCTATTTGGGAAACCCATGGCAGATAAGGCAGTAGAGATAGAAACCGAGTTCATGATTGGAACCAGGCTCTCAAAGAAGACCTCTGTGCAAACCCATTAGAAGGCCCTGGGGAACAAAACCCTCTTCCTGAGAAAGAAGGTGGGCTTTAGCGGTACACTGCATTTCCAGGTCTTCTCTTCCCCTCAACAGGGCCAGCAGCAAAAAGGCCAGGGACATGGTCCCAGAAAACAAAAGACCCTGAAGTCCCAGGCACCAGCTCCGGCCCAGCCTGGGGGGAGCTTTTGACTGCCTGGGCATGACCTACCACCCCCAGGGGCCCTCTGCTGCCCACAGGGGGGCGCCTAGCCCTGTTTGCCCACAGGTGGATAGCCATCACCACCGATACCTGGGTGCTACCAGTGGTCAAGATGGGCTACCTCCTTTATCTACAGCGGGCACTATTCTTCTACTTCCTAATTCATCCCAGCCACAGAAAATACCTCCAGTTCATGGTGGAGGGGACAGCACTACCAATACAGGGTACTGCCCTTTGGTCTGCCCTCATCTTCACAAAGTGCCTCATGGTGATCGCAGTCCACCTTAGGCTCCAAGGGGCCTTCATCTTCACGTACCTGGATGACTGGCTCATAAAGGGGGGCATGGCTGCACAGGCACAATGCTCCACGAGGCGCGCCATCAACACCCTACAGCACCTGGGGTTTGTCATAAACTACCCCAAGTCCCACCTCACTCCGGCCCAGTGCCTAGAATTCATAGGGGCACAACTAGATACCCTCCGGGCAAAAGCCTTCCTCTGTCAGGAGAGGTCAGAACGCCTCAGGGAACTAGCCACAGAGGTACGCCAGCACCGGCCACTACCGACCCAGCTTCTACTCCGCCTGTTGGGACACATGGCCTCCATGGTTCATGTGACCCCATATGCCTGTCTGCACATGAGCGCAGCCCAGTGGTGCCTCTGCTCTCAGTGGGTGGACACAAGCTACAGGCAGGCTCAAGGATAGAGTGAAGCTGACTCATCAGTTGGCAGTCTCTCTCGGATGGTGGCAGATTCCACGTCACCTTCAGGCTGGGATGCCCTTCCAGGAACCCAACCCCCAGAAAGTCCTCACCACGAATGCCTCTCTAATGGGCTGGGAAGCACATTGCAAGAGCCTCCAGATGCAAGGCGCATGGTCCCAGAGGGAATCCCGGATGCAAATCAACCTGCTAGAGTTCCGGGCAATATACTTAGCTCTCCGAACCTTCAGCCACCAGCTGCAGCATCACTCGGTGCTGATCCAGACCGACAATCAGGTTGCAATGTTCTCCGTGAACAAACGGGGGAACAGGGTCAGGTACACATAGATTGTGAGCCCTTTGGGGACAAGGGAATGTATCCAGTACCTGCTTGTAGTAATTACATAAGTAAACCGCTTATCTCCAGGAAGAAGCAGGAATGAGTCTTCACACATGGGTATTGTCGGTACCGACGGAGCCTGCGCGGGATCGCTCCCCAGCGTCCAAAAGGAAAGCTTCTGGGAGCATCCCACAGCGCCTGCGCGCTGCCTTCCCGCCTTTCCTAACCGCCTCTCTCCAGTTCTTCTTTTCCGCGGAGCCAGCAGGTCGTGTTTCCTGTCACCGCTGAAGAATTTCTTATTTTCTTTAGTCGCGTGTCTGCCTTCTTGACTCTGGACCGGTACCACCGGTCTGTTTTCTTTCTTTCAAAAAAAAAAAAAAAACTACTCTTCTTACTTCAGTGCATTTTTTCTTCTGAGGCCTTAGGCCTACAGATATATTTTTCCTCATGGAAAAACCCGCCTCCGGGTTTAAAAAGTGCACTAAGTGCAGTGGCACTATTTCTGTCACTGACACCCATGACTGGTGTCTAAAATGTTTAGGTCCTGACCACTCCATTGCGGATTGTGAGTCCTGTTCCATGATGTCTAAAAGAGGGTTACAAAATCGGGCAGCCAAGCTCAGTACCCTGTTTCCCTCCGATGCAGCTTCTGTGGCATCGACGTCTTCCAGGGCTGCTTCTTCATCCGGCCGGTCCTCAAAGAGTACATCTCCCTTTAAGTATCGAGATGCCCCCGGGCTTAGTCTTGAGGAATCCACACCGGCAAAATTACCCCGGCGGGAGGCTCCGGCTTCCAAAGCTCTATCTATGGGGTCACAGGTTGACATCGATGGCTCGGCCTCGACCGATCACCTGTTACAATGTTCTGGAGTACCGGCGGTTTCCACCGGTACCGACATCCAGACATTGGTGGCGTCGATGGATCAGAATATTCTGACCATGCAGCGTGCCATCACGGCATTCATACAAGCTGCGACGCCTACGGTACCGCAACAAACCCCGTTGTCGGTACCGGATCCGATACCGGTACCACTTGCATCGACATCAGCGTCGACGGCAGCGGTACGCTATCCAGTGATGCCCATCAGTACCGACCCGGTACCGATGGCTCCCGATGTCGATACCCCCCGGTACGCGTATCGGGCTCTCCGAGAGCATCCAGACAGTGGATACTTCGATTCCTCTGAAGACTCTGATGCATCAGAGGCCTCTATTGAAGCATCGGGGATCCTTCCTCAGGAACCCTCTTCTCCAAAGAGGAGAATGTCTCCTCCTGAAGACTTGTCTTTTCAGGACTTCATCAGGGAGGTGGCCAGAGGCCTGTCCATTTCAGTGGCCTCTGAAACTGAACCTAGAGCCAAAAAATTAGATATCCTTCAATATCCTAAGGCTCCTAAAGAGGCAGCCACCTTACCAGTACATGAGATTCTTTATGATCACATGTTAGGCATATGGGAGACTCCTCTTTCCACCTCCCCTCATTCTCGAAGGTTGGACACCATGTATCGTGTTCCTCCTTGTCCTGGTTTTCATAAGACTCAGCTTCCTCACCACTCCATTGTGGTAGAGTCTGCTATGAAAAAAATCAAGAGTACAAAAAGGCACTCCTCTGCTCCTCCAGGAAGAGAATGCAGAACCTTAGATGCCTTTGGCAGGAAGATCTTCTAGGCCAGTATGCTTGTGGCCAGAATCAACTCCTATAGTCTCTATATGGGGATGTTTCTGAAAGAGGTTACAGATCATCTGCAAACCTTATCTCCTTTTATGTCAGAAGATAAGAGAGAAGAATATATCACCTGGCTTAAACATGCAGAGGATGTATCCAAGTTTTCCAACCGTGCAGCCTTTGACTCTTTTGAGGGTGCCAGTAGAGCCTCGGCTATTGCCATAGGTGCACGCAGAGTTGCTTGGTTGCAAGCCTCTGATTTGGAATCCTGGGTACAGGATGGTCTAGGTAACCTTCCCTGTACAGGGGACAACCTGTTTGGCAAAGATTGGCAAGCAAAGGCCAACCAGATGGATGCTGAAAACTCTGCTTTAGATAGACTTTCAAAGTCTACTACTGCTCCTTTTAAAAAAAGGTTGTTCAAAAAAGGATCTTTCCCAAAAAAAGGGAAATTTTCTTCTGGTTATGGTCAGGCCTCTTCTCAAGGTCGTTTTGCTACAAAGAGACAGCAATAACCAAAACAGACCAAGCCTCAGGCTGCGAGGACTGCTACGGCCCAACAGCCTCAGTCTCCTCAGGGTCTTTGACTTTCCACTAGGGAACTTAGCCTTTCTGGCTCTAGAACATCCAGAGCCTCTCACCATCCCAGGAAGGTTAGCTCACTTTGCTCCCAGATGGGAACAAATCACAGCAGAGCAATGGACCCTCTCCATCATACGGGATGGGTACAAGCTTCATTTCTTAAACCTTCCCTCTCACACCATGGTGAAACAGTTCAACTCTCCAACATCTCTCCTCAACCTTCTGGGTCAAGAGATTGCTACCCTTCTTGCCCAAGGGGCAATAGAAGAAGTACCTCTTCTTCAACAGGGCTCAGGGTTCTACTCCCCTTATTTTCTCATCCCAAAGAAAACGGGGGGCTACAGACCTATATTAGATCTCAGAGAGTTGAACAACTTTCTATTCAAGGAGAAATTCAAGATGACTTCTCTCGGAACTCTCCTTCCATACCTCCAGAGTCAGGACTGGCTTTGTTCTCTAGATCTCAAGGATGCGTACACCCATGTACTCATCCATCCAACACACAGAAGGTTCCTTCGGTTCCTTTACCAAGGAAAGCACTACCAATACAAGGTGCTTCCTTTCGGTCTGGCCTCTGCTCCAAGAGTGTTCATAAAATGCATGGCAGTAGTAGCTGCATTTCTGCGCATTCTAGGGATATTTGTATTCCCATATCTGGACGACTGGCTCATCCGAGCTTCATCCCAGTCAGAGGCCCAGGCTTCCCTGGCCTGCACAAAGCGTGTTCTTCAGTATCTGGGACTGGTAATCAACATTCCAAAATCCCATCTCACCCCTACTCAGTCTCTAGAGTTCATAGGGGCCTTACTGGATACCACAACTGCAAGGGCCTATCTTCCCCAGGCCCGTTGCCTACGCTTGGTGCAGTTAGCCTCCCAGATTCAGTTAAAATCCCGTTTAACTGCTCGAGAGATGTTGCAACTCTTAGGCCACATGGCATCCACGGTGCATGTGGTTCCTTACGCTCGCCTTCACATGAGGGCAGCTCAGTGGACCCTATCCACCCAATGGACCCAGGCATCAGGCTGCCTGTCAGACAAAATAGCAACCTCCAGTCGCCTCTTTTGGTCCCTCCACTGGTGGATGTCCACTCAAAATCTGTTGCTGGGGTCCCCCTTTCAACAGGTGTTACCCCCAAGCAACCCTTACAACAGATGTCTTTCCAAAGGTTTGGGGAGCTCATCTACAAGATTTCTCGACCCAAGGCATCTGGTCTCCACAGGAGACATCTCTACATATCAACCTCTTAGAGCTCAGAGCAATCTTTCTGGCTCTGAGTCTTCCACACCCTGCTCAGCTACAAGACAGTCCTCATCCACACGGACAACCAGGTATCCATGTTCTACGTGAACAAGCAGGGAGGGACTGACTCTCTGTCGCTTTGCAACGAAGCTCTGAGATTGTGGGCCTTGGCCAGAGAGCATCAAATCCATCTCATGGCAGTGTATCTTCCAGGGGTTCAAAACTCTTGGGCAGACAGACTCAGTCGAGTTCTGCTTCCACACGAATGGACCCTCCATGGGGACCAGATAGCCAGAATCTTTTGGATTTGGGGTACCCCAGACATAGACCTGTTTGCAAGTCCGTGGAATGCCAAACTTCCCTGGTTTTGTTCCAGGATTCCATGTCAGGGAGTTCAGGCCAGAGATGCCTTCCTCCTTCATTGGGGGCAAGACTTCTCTATGCCTTTCCACCTATTCCCCTCATCCCCAAGACTCTGTTCAAGCTTCAGAGAGACAAGGGGTCTATGATCCTCATAGCACCACATTGGCCACGCCAAGTGTGGTACCCTCTACTTCTGCATCTCTCTCAAGCTCCCTCCCTGAACCTGGGGTCTTCTCCAGATCTCCTCTCCCAGGAGGAGGGAACCTTGTGGCACCCAAATCCTCAGTCTCTTCATCTCAGGGCCTGGATGCTGAAGGCCTAGACCTTCAGGATTTACACATTTCTCAGCAAGTGAAGGATATCCTTCATGCTTCCAGAAAGCCTTCCACCAGACTTTCATATACTTTTAAATGGAAAAGGTTTTCCATTTGGTGTGCAGAGAAGGGTCTCAACCCTCTTGCAATACCTTTGAATTCTTTACTAGACTATTTGCTGCATTTATCCCATGCAGGACTTAAAACAAATTCAATCAGAGTCCATTTGAGTGCTATTGCAGCATCCCTTAAGCCTCTCAATGGACAACCTATTTCCTCTCATCCTCTTATAGCAAGATTCATGAGAGGCCTTCTTTTAACTAAACCTCCCATTAGACCACCTCCAGTGGCATGGGACTTGAATCTGGTTCTTGGCCAGCTTATGAAGCCACCCTTTGAACCCTTAGCCACTACCTCTTTGAAATTCCTTTCCTGGAAGGTTATTTTTCTCATTGCAGTCACCTCAGCTCGCCGTATCAGTGAGTTGCAAGCTTTAGTGGCTAATCCTCCTTATACAAGGTTCCATCATGACAAGGTAGTCCTCAGAACTAATCCACACTTTATGCCTAAAGTGATCTCACCTTTTCATCTGAACCAGGAGGTGTATTTACCTGTCTTTTTTCCAGGACCTCATGCATCAAGTGCAGAGAGGAATCTTCATACCCTGGATTGTAAAAGAGCACTTGCTTTCTACTTACAAAGGACACAGCAACATAGAAAGTCCTCTCAACTTTTTGTTGCTTTTGATCCTTCTCATTTAGGACTTCCAGTCTCTAAGAGAACTCTGTCCAATTGGATTGCTCAGTGTATTTCCTTCGCCTACCAGAGTAAGAACCTTTCTCTGGAGGGCCATGTCACAGCTCACAATGTGAGGGCCATGGCAACCTCTATGGCTCATCTAAACTCTGTGTCCATCGACCAAATCTGTCGAGCGGCCACCTGGGCATCGGTTCATATCTTCACAGCCCATTACTGCTTGGACAAGGACTCCCGACGGGATGCCTTGTTTGGTCAGGCTGTTCTTAAACACCTGTTCCATACCTAATCAACTCCTACCCTCCATCCCTGACTGGATGCCTGAGATTCATGAGTGGAGGTGGAGTCCTCCCAGGGACTCACAATCTGGGTGATCTCCCAGGCATCTCTAGCTGGGGAGTCCCCATATGTGAAGACTCATTCCTGCTTGTTCCTGGAGATAGCATAGTTACTTACCTGTAACAGGTGATCTCTGGGAACAGCAGGAATAAGTCTTCACAACCCACCCACCTCCCCTAGGAGTTGTATCTCTCTGTCTATCTTTCCTTTCCTCTCTCTCTCTTTGTCTCAGCTTTAAAACTCGAACTGGAGAGAGGCGGTTAGGAAAGGCGGGAAGGCAGCATGCAGGCGCTGTGGGATGCTCCAAAAAGCTTTCCTTTTGGACGCTGGGGAGCGTTCCCGCGCAGGCTCCGTCGGTACCGACGATACCCATATGTGAAGACTTATTCCTGCTGTTCCTAGAGATCACCTGTTACAGGTAAGTAACTGTGCTTGATTGAAGGATAAGGCGGTATAGGAAACTGGTTAAATAAATAAAATTAATATCCACTCTGCCAGGAGGCGGTAGCCCTCTGCTCCTATGCTTCACGCAGAGGGATGCTCCTAAGGGTGGTATACATCCTGGGCCAGGACAATGCCCTGGCGGACATGCTGAGCCAGGTCCTCCAGCACGAATTGCGCCTGGATCCAGTAGTAGTCTTATGGCTGTTTCGTCTTTGGGGCATCCCCTTGATGGACCTTTTCGCCAGTCCAGACAACACAGTTGCCCTTGCCCCGATACTGCTCCCATCAGCCGCATCCGTGATCATATTCAACAAACTACCATCATCCTCTTCTTATAATCACTGTTCCCTATACCAGTGTTTTACAAAGCTCTTTCCATTAGGCCAACTTCACTTCACCAGTCCTTTTCCTCTTGCAAAAAGAAACGCCCTATAGAAAATAATTCAGCAGATTTACTCAGCGCAGATCTGATTTTATGTAATATAATTCTTTTTGACTGCTTCTAGTTTTGCTTTATAATCACAAGGTTAATTATGAATCATTCAAACAATGTTTATGCCAATAATGTTTGTTTCAACACAATTAATGCTTTAATTTGCATAAAGCTTCATTAAACTAAGAAACATATGTAACTCTTTCAAATGATTTTTTAATGTGCTGCAAATTGGTAGCCGCAGTTGATTAAGTATTTTGAATTTGGAATGAATTTGAGAGAAAGTCCAACGGGGCCATTATCCACAAAATTCCAATTAGTCTTAAATTTCTCAACCTGAAATTCTGGTCACATTTCCCTTCATGTATGTGCGATATGCTTCACAGAATAATTGTGGACCTCAATATAGAACTGAACTAAATAGTTGTTAGTCCAAGGGAACTCATGGTTTATAAAAGTTAGAACTGGTTAATTTATCTTGTATTGAAGGATGAATCACTAGATCTTCCCCCAGGAAGTCCAACCCAGCAGCCTGCAGGGGAGTGTCTGGTTCTCTTTGCCCACCGGTGGCCATCCATCACCAACTCCTGGGCCCTGCAGATAGTGAAGGAGGGTTACCTCCTCCACCTGATGCAGGCACCCCCCCTCAATTCTTCCCGGGAGAGCCCACCAGGGCTCCCCTCCACCAGACCTTACTGCTGCAAGAGCTTGCAGGCCTTCTCAAAGACAAGGCAGTGTAACCGGTGCCTGCACACCTCGAGGGCAAGGGGTTCTACTTCCTCGTACCAAAGAGGATAGGGGGGCTTCCAGCCTATTCTGGACCTGTGGGACCTAAACAGGTTTCTGGTGAGGGAGAAGTTCAAAATGCTCTCCTTTGGAATACTGCTGCCATACCTCCAGCCAGGAGACTGGCTATGCTCCTTGGACCTAAAGGATGTGTACACACACATCCTCATCCATCCCAACCACAGGAAATACCTCAAATTCGTGGTGGGAGGCGGCCACTACCAGTACAGGGTGCTACCCTTCGGGCTGGCCACTGTACCCAGAGTGTTTACCAAGTGCCTAACAGTGGTCGTGGCGTACCTTCTTCTCCAGGGAGTCTTCGTCTTTCCCTAACTGGACGACTGGCTCACGCAACACGCAACAGCACTCACCATCCTCATCCTACAACGCTTGGAGTTCGTAATAAACCACCCAAAGTCCCATCTCCTCCCAGCACAGTGCCTGAGGTTCATAGGGGCAAGACTGGACACCGTCCAGGCCAAGGCCTCATCCCTTGGGACAAGGCCATTTGCCTCAGAGTGCTAACCGCTGCCATGCCACACTGACGCTCGGTGTCCGTCCACCTTCTGCTCTGCCTTTTGGGTCACATGGCATCCACCGTTCGTTACTCCAGATGTCCGTCTTCACATTTATTTATTTATTTAACGTCTCTTCTATACCGCACTATTCATATCAGTGCGGTGTACATTCAACAGAACCTTATACCATGCAGACGGACCGCATTGTATTTACAGTGAACAGGAACTAAAACTTGGACATAACTGGGGTAACTTTCTACAAATTTACACTAATGGTTATTTACTAATGGTTATTTACACGAATACACATGAGGGTGGCTCAACAGGGCCTCCGCTCTCAGTAGACCCAGGCCACGGGCCATCTGCAGGGTGACCCGCCAACTGGCCGACTCTGTCGCCAGGTGGAAAGCTCCCCAGCACCTCCTGGCTGGGATGCCTTTTCAGGTCGCCACCCCCCATAGGGTCCTAATCATGGATGCCTGCCTCTTAGGCTGGGTAGCCCACTGCGACGGCCTCTGAATTCAGGACAGTTGGTCGCAGACAGACAGTCTGCAGCAAATCAACCTTTTGGAGCTTTGAGCCATATTCCTGGCCCTCCAAGCCTTTCATCTCCACCTGCAACACCATTCAGTGCTGGTCCAGACAGACAATCAAGTGGCAATATTCTACATCAACAAGCAGGGGGACACGGGATTGTACACCCTCTGCCAAAAGGCAGTAGCTCTCTGCTCTTATGCGAACTGCCACAGGATGCTCCTATGGGTGATGTATCTGCCAGGCCAGGACAACGCCTTAGCGGACAGGCTGAGCAGGGTCCTCCAGCTACATGAATGATGGCTAGACCCCAGAGTGGCCTGTTGGCTTTTCCAGACCTGGGGAACTCCACGGATGGACCTCTTTGGCAGTCCAGCCAACACCCAGCTGCCCCAAGCAGCCACATCCATCCCGGGTTGCAGCGGATGCCTTCCTCATCCTGTGGATGGACAGCCATCTCTACACCTTCCCGCCCACACCACTGATTGCCAAGATCCTGTTGAAGGTTCAACACGAAGGGGCATCTCTGATACTATAGCCCCTCAGTGGCCCAGGGAAACATGGTTCCCACTGCTCCTTTGCTTATTCACAGCGGCCCCTTTCCCCCTGGGGAATGCCCCAGAGCTGTTGTCGCAGAAGGAGGGCTCCCTCCTAAACCCCAGCTTGGGGTCTCTGATGCTAATGGCCTGGCTGCTGAAAGGGTAGCCTTGGCTCTCTTCTACCTTTCAGGAGAGGTGAAGGAGGTTCTCCTGGCCTCCCATAAAACCTCTACAAGATGGGCTTACACCTTCAAATGGCGCAGATTCTCAGTGTGGTGCACAGAGCGATGGGTAAACCTGTTCTCCTGCTCTGTGCAGCTTGTGCTGCAATATTTGCTTTACCTATCCCAGGCAGGACTGAAATCCAACTCCATATGGGTCCACCTGAGTGCACACGCAGTGCACCACCACCTTATTGAGGGCAAGTCCCTTGCCATCCAACATCTTGTGATCCACTTCCTGTGGGGTCTCTTGCTGTCCAAGCCTACTGTCTGCCCACCAGCAGCGGAGTGGAACCTCAATGTGGTGCTGGTCCACCGTTTGAGCCCTTGGCTACTTGCCAGCTTCAGTACCTTTCCTGGAAGGTCATCATCTTGGTGGCACTCATGTCAGCTCGCAGGGTGAGCGAGCTCCAGGAGTTGGTGGCAGATCCACCTTATATGAGGTTCTATAAGAACAGGGTCGAGCTCCACAAGCACCCCAAGTTCTTTCCCAAGGTGATATCCCCTTTCCACCTCAATCAGTAGGTGGTGGTCCCCACCTTCTTTATGCAGTCTCACGACAGCAGGGCAGAGATCGTCCTTCATACTCTGTACTGTAAGAGGGCCCTGTCTTTCTACCTCTAACATACCCAGGGCCACCGCAAAGCCTTACAACTTTTCATCTCCTGTGACTGCAGTCAGCTCGGGGCAGCGGTGACCAAGCAGACTCTGTCCACCTCGGTGGCGGACTACACTGCCTTCGCCTGTGAGCAGGCTGGGCTCTCGCTGGAGCACCTGGTCGTGGCGCAGAGCGCCAGGGCCATGGCGGCATCTGTAGCAAACCTCCATTCTGTTCCTCTGTTGGAAATCTGCCAGTCTGACACCTGGTCCTCAGTCCATACCTTCGCAGCCCATTACTGCTTGGAGAGGGAGTCCCGTAGGGACAGCGCCTTTGGTCAGGCGGTACTCCATCATCTGTTCAGGATGTAGGCTACTGGAGTGCTGGTTTTCTCGCTGGACATTTGGGCCACATGGGAGTCTGTTTTCTCAAAGACTCATTGTTACTGCTCATGGCTTACCTTTTTCTGGTCACCCGTTGCTTTTTACAGGTTCTCGGTAGCCTGTAGCTAGGGAGTCCCATATGCGAGGACTTCCTGCTTGTTCCCAGACAAAGTGTAGTAACTAACCGGTAACAGGAGTTCAACGGGGACAGAAGGAATCAGTCCTTAATAACCCTCCCTCCTCCCCGTGAAGTTACTTTTTGTGTCATTTTTGCCTTGAGCTATATCATCCTACTGAGGCAAGATGGCACCCTTGGGCGGGAAGGGGGCCACGCATGTGTGGTGCATCTCCCAAAGGCTTTCTTTGGAAGCTGGGGAGAAGCTACCACTCAGGTTTCTTTGGCGCCAATATCACCCATATGTGAGGACTGATTCCTGCTGTCCCCGGAGAATACTTGTTACAGGTGAGTAGCTATGCTATTTGGCTGTCTGCAAAGCACTGATGAATAATCTTGGCACTGATGAGAGCCAAAAGGAAGGACCTTATACTGATAATGGTCTATCTGGTAAATGAATTGGAGGTATCTCCTGCAGTGGAGATCAATCAGAATAAGTATCTTTGAGATCAAGAGTGCACAGCTAGCCTCCCCTATTTAAGTAGGGAAAGAATGAAAGGAGTGCCGATTTTGAACTGTTTTCTTTTGTAGAGGAAAGCATTGAGGTTCCCATGGCCTAGGTAGCAGATTAGAAAATACCTGAAGTAGCCTTGATTTTTTTTTCCTTGAGAGGACCTGGCTGTTATTGCATTGGATTGCCGAAGGAAAGCAACTTCTTCCCAGAGCAGACGCATATAGGGTTGAAGCAGGTGAGACCATAGAAGACATTGATCTGATAGGGAAGGTCAAGAATCTTTAGCATTAGACTGTTTTTCTAATTCCGAGAACCCAAGAATCTGGTGATCTGCTCCCAGAGGGACTACTACAACTGGAAATAGATCTGTATTTGTAAGTATTTATCTTCTGGAATATATTCTAAATCTTGGGGAAAAAGAGTAATCTTTGGGATAAAGCAGATTAATCTGTGTATTTTAGAAATCTGTGTTTACCGAGTCAGTCAGATTTTCATTTAAATCAAATCAGAGTATAGCTTAGACTAGAAAGAGAGTAAATAGTAAATGAAATAACTTTGTTTCTAGAGAGCTTTTTATTTAAATCAAATCAGAGTATAGCTTGGCATGCAAGTAGAATAAATAGTCTCCGAGTACAAAGAACTAAACTTGTTTCTAGTGACCTTTACAACGAGTTCCAGTTAGGAAGCAAAAGATCTGTGACATTGTCTTAAATAGGTGTTAAAGGCAAGTGACAGGTCAAAGGGCTAATTTGAAAGGCCCCCTCTATAAAACCAAGAGCTGTGTGAATTACCCAGGAAATTGGTAAGACTTTACCTTAAAAGCACAGGTCATGGCACTGTGTAGCAAACCAACCTGTAGGTCTTCTTTCCCTCCTCCCACCCATGGCATAATCTTAGCTTTACAGGCTCTTAAACCTATTAAAGGGGTGAGGTGCCCATAATCACTTGCAGCTGCAGCTGGTTATATTCATCAGGAAGGTATTTATTAAGGGCTTCATATTAATTATTCTTGAGGTGCACAAAGTCCATTTAACTTATAAGGTACAGTTGAATTAGCATAAGTATCCCCTGCAAACCTAAGTAAGTAAACAACTTTAATATCTGAACAAAACCTTAAAACTAAGACACAGACAGCAGTCCAGCAGACAGACGGGGGTTTTCCAGTCTTTTGCATTGAGTGTCACATGTATGATTTTCTCCTAGTTGGTGAGAGGTCTTGTGTGTGCACTAGATGCAAGGAGCTCTTTGATCTCTGGAAGCTAGAGTATCAGACTTGGAGGACATAAATAAGACAAATAAGTATATAGACAAGACCTACAGGGGTGTAGTACTGAAGTCCCACTTCCAGTCTGGCAACCTCCTTTTGCCGTGGAGGAGAGAGGTAACGTGACAGGAGAGCATCACCCTGGTCTGGCAGAAAGTGATCCTGTAGCTAGGACCTCTTCACCAAGTGAAGCAAAATCCTCTCGCACCGAAGAGGTTTCTCCAGGGCCATATGCCCATGAGGGGAGGTTTAGGAGGGCCGTTATAGTTGGTGATTCATTAGACATATAGATAGCTGAGTGGCTGGTGGACGTGAGGATTGCCTGCTACGAAGGTAGCAGACCTCACACGACATTTAGACAAGGTTTTAGATAGCGCTGGGGGGGTGCCTGCTGTCTTGGTACATGTTGGTTCCAATGACATAGGAAAGTGTGGTAGGGAGGTTCTGGAGGACAAATTTAAGCTTTTAGGTAGGAAGTTGAAATCCAGACTTTCCAGGGTAGCATTCTCAGAAATGCTTACGATTCCACATGCAGGACCCAAAAGGCAGGCAGAGCCCTGGAGTCTCAATGGTGCAAAGAAGACGGTTTTGGAGTTGTTAGGAACTGGGGAACATTCTGGGGAAAGGAGGGGCTATTCCAAAGGGATGGGCTCCACCTTAACCAGGATAGAACCTGGCTGCTGGCATTAACCTTTAAAAAGGAGAGAGAGCAGCTTTTAAACTAGATAATAGGGGAAAGTCAACAGTTGCCCCAGAACGCATGGTTCGGAATGATGTATCTCTGAAGGATACTAGCAAAAGATTGAAGTTAGGACATATAGACAGAGAGGTTTTAATAAAGACAAAAATAACGCAAATGCCCTTAAGTACAGAACAGATAGAGAAACATAGAAACATAAAAATATGATGACAGAAAAAGACCACATGGCCTATCTAGTCTGTCCTTCCATATCAACAACTACAACAGCCCGCTTTTTACCTTTAGAGATCCTCTGTGTTTGTCCCATGCTTTTTTGAATTCAGTTACTGTCCTCATCTCTACCACCTCCACTGGGAGACTATTCCATGGATCCACTACTCTTTCCATAAAGAAATATTTCAGCATATCACTCCTGAATCTATCTCCCTTCACCCTCATCCCATGTCCCCTCGTAGCAGAACTTGCTTTCAATTGAAAGAGGCTCTCTCTGAACATTTATGCCACGGAGGTATTTAAACATCTCAATCATATCACCTCTATCCCGCCTTTCCTCTAAGGTGTACATATTAAGATCCTTCAGTCTGTCCTCATATGCTTTATAATGAAGACCACTAATCATTTTAGTAGCCACCCTCTGCACCGACTCCATCCTGTTCACATCCTTTTGAAGGTGTGGTCTCCAGAATTGCACACTATACTCCAAATGATGTCGCACCAAAGACTTATAGAGGGGCATTATCACCTCCTCTTTTCTGCTAGCCATTCCTCTCCGTATGCACCCAAACATCCTTCTAGCTTTTGCCGTCGCCTTTTCTACCTGTTTAGCTACTTTAAGATCATCAGACACAACCACGCCTAGGTCCTGCTCTTCTTTAGTGGACAAAAGTACTTCACCCCCTATACTATATTGCTCCCTTGGATTGCTGCAGTCCAAATGCGTGACCTTACATTTTTTAACATTAAATCCCAGCTGCCAAATTCTAGACCATTCTTCAAGCTTAGCTAGATCCCTCCTCATGTTATCTACACCTTCCTGGGTGTCTACTCTATTGCAGATTTTGGTATCATCCGCAAAGAGGCAAACCTTACCCAACAGCCCTTCTGCTATATCACTAACAAAGATGTTAAAAAGAATCGGACCAAGGACAGATCCGTGGGGCACACCACTGGTAACATCCTTCTCCTCAGAGTGAGCTCCATTTACTTGTACTCTTTGTCGCCTCCCACCCAACCAATTTCTAACCCAAGCAGTAACTTTAGGGTCCATCCCTAGGGTGCTCAGTTTGTTTATAAGTCACCTGTGAGGAACAGTGTCAAAGGCTTTACTGATATCTAAATACACCACATCTAGAGCTCTCCCTCAGTCCAACTCCCTGGTCACCCAGTCAAAGAAATCAATCAGATTTGTCTGACATGACCTGCCTCTGGTGAATCCATGCTGCCTCGGATCCTGTAATCCGCTGGACTCCAGAAACCTCACTGTTTTCGCTTTCAGCAGCGTTTCCAATAATTTACTCACCACCGAAGTTAAACTAACTGGCCTGTAGTTTTCAACCACATCCTTACTTCCGCTTTTGTGTAAAGGCACCACATGAGCCTCTCTCCAGTCCTTTGGCACCACTCCCGACTCCAACGAGGCATTGAAAAGGTCAGTCAGTGGAGTTGCTAGAACGTCCCCAAGTTCCTTCGGTATTCTAGGGTGTATCCAATCTGGTCCCATCGCTTTGTCTACTTTAAGTTGAGCTAGTTTCTCACGAACACAGTCTTCTGAAAATTGTTCAAGATGTCCCTTGCTTCTGTTCCTATTTGTGGGTGTTTTCTGAGGTCCTGCTCCTGGTTCTTCATCTGTGAACACAGAACAAAAATATTTGTTAAGCAATTCCGCTTTATCCTTATCAGCTTCTACATATTCCTCCCCTGCACCCTTGAGTCTGACAATACCACTTTTGCCCTTCCTCTTCTCACTAATATATCTGAAAAATGTCTTATCCCCCCATTTTATTGCATTGGCTATTTCCTCCTCCTTGTGAATCTTTGCCTTCTTGACTACTTTGCTAGCTTCTCTAAGTTTTTCCAAATACAGATGCCTGTCTTCCTCTCTCTGTGATCTCTTGTATTTCACGAAGGCCTCCCTCTTTTTCTTCACTTTTTCAGCTACTTCTTTCGAAAACCATAGCGGTCTAGAGCTTAAAGATTCCAAATTACCCCTGCCTACCGTTAACCAGATTAATATGAATAAAATACGATCTCTAAAATGCTTGTATACAAAATGCTAGAAGTCTAAAAAAATAAGTTGGGAGAGTTAGAATATATTGCACTAAATAAGAGGTTAGATATGATTGGTATCTCAGAGACCTGGTGGAAGGAGGACAACCAATGGGACACTGATACCTGGGCATAAATTTTATCACATTGATAGAGTAGATCAAATTGGTGGAAGGGTTGCGCTCTGTTAGAGAAGGCATTGAGTCACACAGGACTAAAGTGTTGCAGGAAACAGAATACACAGTAAAATCTCTGGATTGAAATTCCATGTAAAAAGGGGAAGACGATGGCAGTGGGGGTGTACTATGGACCGCCTGGCTAGAATGAACAAATGGATGATGAAATGCTCAAAGAATTCAGGGACGCTAACAAACGTTACAATACTGTAATAATAATGGGTGATTTCAACATGGGTGATTTCAACATGGTGCACAGTTCACTGACCCAAGGAAACATGCCGAACCAGCTAAAGCATGCCACTATAAGACCAATCCCGAAGAAATCCCCACTCGATAAGAACAATCCAGCAGCATACAGACCGATCTCAAGCATACCTCTACTGGCAAAAATTATTGAGAAGGCAGTACAGCATTAGCTACAAGACCACATTGGCAACCATGCACCCACTAGACATCAACCAACACGGTTTCTGCCCCAACCACGGAGTCAAAACACTGTTATACCTCTTCAACAACATAGTCCACCTCTTAGACAACTGCAAGAATGGACTACTGATGATCTTCATCGACATTTCATCAGCGTTTGACACAGTGGATCACAGAACTCTTCCGGAAAGACTACAGAACATTGGGATACATGGATCCACCCTGAGGTGGTTCCACTCATACCTAACGGACAGACAGATACAGTTCAAGGTCGGCCCCAACACATCCCGACTCATAAAGGTCCTGCAAGGCGTACCACAAGGATTCGCCTTATCGGCGCTATTATTTAACCTCTACATTCAGCCAATATGCGACATCATGAAAGAACACAATATACAATACACAATTTACGCCGATGACATCATGATATACACACCAATCACACTCGACAACCCAGACTACTCCAAAATAACAAACTGTCTCATGCACATGACCAGCTGGTTTCAAGACAACAACCTGACCATAAACTACAGCAAGACCGAGGCACTAATCATCACCCGAAACACCGACTTCATCCCTCCACTCAACATCAAGGTAAACACAACCATACCCATAAAACCAGAAGTAAAATACCTCGGAGTGACTCTAGACAAAGAACTGAATCTACAATCACACATAAGCAGAACCACCAAAAACGCATACCACAGGATGAGACTAATCCGACGCCTCAAACCCCTCCTCTCCCCGGAGCACTTCTGCACAGTCTGCTAGGCACCAATAACCCCAATACTAGACTTCTGCAACCCAATCTATCTTGGTCTCACAAAACAGACACTCAGACCTCTGAAACTGGCACAAAACACAGCGACACGCATAATATCTGGCACAGCAAGACAAGAACACATTCTGAAAGAGCTACACTGGCTTCCAATCAGCTCACGCATCAAATATAAGACAGTCATAAACGTATTCAAAATCAAACAGTCATCAGCTCTCAGCATACAACCACTCATACAATTTGACAGAAGCACACGACCGAGGAGGAGGGGCACTTCCAACCGTGTTAACACACCAAAAGACTTCACCAAGGTCCACAAGGACACCGCGGACAGAGCCCTTTCTCTGGCTGCACCAGCAATTTGGAACGCTCTCCCAGATGACCTATGATTAACAACGGACATCATGGACTTTCGGAAGCAGCTTAAGACAATACTCTTCATTGAACACTACGGGGACGTCACATGAACTACTCGCCAGTCAAGACCACAGACCAACCCTCCTCCCCTTCCCCATGTACATAGGATTGTATAATAGCGCACGCTGTAAATAGCTCAACAGGAATCTACGGTACTCCACTGCACACACACGCACTGTATCACTGCATGAACACACAAACCATTACTTGTTGATTGTTTGCTGTGTAGACTGCCTTGATTGAAGGAGAAGGCAGTATAGAAATCCTTTAAAATAAAATAAATAAATAAATACCCTGGTATCGAATGAGTTAGTGTCAAGGCAGGACATGCTAGGGAGATAGTTTCTAGATGAAATAAATGACTGCTTATTGGAGCAGCTGGTTCATGAAATGACAAGAGGGGAAGCTATTTTGGACCTAGTCCTTAGTGGTACACAAGATCTGGTGCAAGAGATAAGGATTTTGGGGCCACTTTGCAATAGTGATCATGATCGCGTTTGATTTCATAAGTAGAGGGAGGACAGCAAGGAAATCTGCAGTGCTGCCTTTTAACTTTCAAAAGAGAGACTATGATAAAATGAGGAAAACAATTAAAAATAAGAATCTAAAAGGTGCAACTGCAAAGGTTAAAGATTTGCATCAAGCATGGGCATTATTTAAAAATACTTTCTCCAGGAACAAGCAGGAAGTCAGTTCTTGCTTATGGGTGTCGCCGGCACCAATGGAGCCCACATGGAGCAATTCCCAGCTTTCAAAGAAAGCCTTTGGGATTGCTGCCACGCATGCGTGGTCCTCTTCCTGCCCAAAGGTGCCATCTTGCTCAGTCTCCCTTTTTCCGCAGAGCCCTTCGGACGCACGTCCTTGTCCCTCGGAAAAAGTGTTTCGTTTTTGGTTGCACTAGTCCTCTTCTGTCTTCCCCTGCTCTCCTTTTTTCCTCGAGCGAGGGGATATCCTTCATTAAACGTTTCTTCCCTGTTGCGGGCTTCGCGCCCTTTTTTCTCCCAATGGCTGGCCGCAAAGGTCTTCGACTTAGCGGGAGTCCGTTTTGCCCCTATGGCTACCGTAAAAACAAATGCGACAGATGCTCCAAGAACATGTCGCTCACGGACACTTATGACTGTTGTCTTCGGTGTCTTGGAGCCGACCATGACCTGTAGCTCTGCTCTCTTTACAAGAAAATGTTCTCCAAGGCCCTGCTCAGCCGTAAGCAGAAGTCCGATGACATTTTCCGGGAGGTGGCCCCGGAATCCTCGGTGCACCGTCGGTTGTCCCTCTGCTGGTGAGATCCCACACTTCTGTTCCATGTTCTCGGCGGCATTCCGACCAGGGGTCCCCTGAAGTGGAGCGGCATAAGAAGAAGAATACCTCAAAGTCGCTGTTGGGGGCTTCAGATAAGCGTGGGCGCTCCCGTGCTCAATCACTCAGTCCCTCGCGGCGTTCCCAAGAGTCGGATAAGGAGTGACCTCGAAAGGTACCTCGTACAGATACAGAGGCGTCTGGCGATGGCGCCCAGTCTCCTGCGGGTCATCCCGGTAAGGACCCCCTCGTCAACTCCACCCCAGACCTGGTAACCCCAGTGTCGGCGTCGCAGGGTCCAACGCACACATGGAAGTCTCGAATGCTGGTACTAGAGTGCAGCGTTTCTGCCTTCTTAGCTGTCCAGCACGGCTGGCCTGCGCCTCAATACCGAGGTTCCCTCGAGGGACACCAAAATCCACCCTGGAGCCCTGACAGCCATGGGCCTCGTGAGGGTCCTCTGCGCCAATCTCGCTTGTCTTCCCGGTCCTCGGGAGCACGATCCTCCAAGGTCTCTGGCACCAAGTGGACCTCGGCCTCTGAATGGGGCGACCTGCCTGAGTCGGACTTCTCTTGGGCTGGGAGTCGGACGGGGATACTTCCCCGGAGACCCGTGCCCACAGGGACCTCTGTTCAGACCTGTCCCCAATCGCCTATCATAGGCGCTCGCTGCCGAGGACACATCGTTCCTGGCATTCGTACAGGACATGGCAAGGGCCCTCAGCCTGGCTACGCAGACCGAAGAGAAGCCGCAAGCTGAGGAGCTCGATATTCTACTTATGAGTCCCTGCCTCTGGAGTCTCTTACTATCCCGGTTCCCTCCATGTTGTCAAGGCTGCTCCTCCGCATTTGGGAGACAGCTGCTTCGGTCCCCATTGTGAGCAAGCACCTCGACACCATGTATAGAGTTCAGCATGGCCTGGGGTTCCGGAAGACCCAGCTCCCGCACACTTCCATGGTTGTGGAGTCGGCGATGCAGAAGCAAAAAAGCCCGGTCTCCCCAGGTTGGGTGTCGAGAGCTCTCGACACCCTGGGGTGTAAGGCCTATCAGGGTTCCATGCTCGCTTGCCGTATCCAGGCATACCAACTGTATATGGGCATGTTCCTGCATGACCTCGCCAAGGAGTTCAGCGGTTTCGCCACGGGCCTCTGGGGTGAACCCTTCCTAAGGTTCCAAACCCTCCTGAAATTCATTGCGGAGTGTTTGAATTACCTCTTCCGTACCACATATGACGGGTTTGAGTCCTCCGCCTGGGTGGTGGTGGCCAGCATTGGGGCCCGGCGTCTGGCATGGCTCCAGTCTTCAGACCTGGAGCAGTGGGTCCAAGAGAAACTCCTGGACATCCCCTGCCTTGGCGAGCAACTGTTATGTAAACCTATGGAGGATAAGGCCGCTGAAATAGAAAAGGAGTTTGTGACTCACTCATCTCTCATGCAAAACCTCCTCCCTCCCTAGGAAGAAGCAGCAGCCCTTCTTCCAAAGGAAGGGGCTCCCTTACCGGGGTTACCCACCTTTCCCGCCCACCTCTGCACCAGGATGCAGGGGAAGGGAGGTGCACATGGCCACCGTAAATCTAAAGGGCCTAACGCCCAACCACTGGCGCTGCCACTGCCTACGCAGGGGTTTTGATGCCATTGGCGCAGCCCTTCCACCGGTGGGGGGACGCCTGTCCCTGTTCACCCCAGAGTGGGCGTCGATCACGTCAGACACCTGGGTCCTCCGGGTAATCCGAGACGGATACCGTCTCCACCTGGACAGGCGCCCTCCTCCCTTCTCCCCAGCGGAGCCTGCTTGGCTCCTCGCGCACCAGACCTTCTTGCAGGGGGAACTGTCCAACCTCCTCATCCAGCGAGCAGTTGAGAAGGTACTGTGGCACCTTCGAGGTCAGGGGTTCTACTCCCACTACTTTCTCGTTCCGAAAAATACAGGGGGCCTACACCCCATCCTTGACCTCAGAAACCTCAACAAGTTCCTGGTGTGGAAGAATTCAAAATGTTATTGCTTGGCATCCTGCTGCCCTTCCTTCAGCAGGGCGATTGGCTATTCTCCTTGGGCCTCAAGGACGCTTACTGCCCACATCCTAGTTCATCCCCAGCATAGGCAATAACTGCACTTCAGGGTGCAGTGGGTACACTACCAGTACAGAGTGCTCCATCCGCACTACAGATTTTCACAAAGTGCCTCTCCATGGCCACCGCCTCTCAGGCGGCAGGGCATACCCGTCTTCCCTTACCTCGACGACTGGCTCATCATGGGGTCTTCAATCGGCAAAGCCTGCCTGATGGCGTTGCACACGATCCTCCTCCTCGAGCGCCTCGACATCCTGGTCAACTACTCCAATTCCCACCTTGAGCCGATGCAGACCCTGGAGTTCATCGGCACATGCCTCGACACGGAGCAGGCGACTGCCTTCCTTCCTTCAGGATGAGCAGACTGCCTTCGGGCCATGGCGTCCCAGGTCCAAAACAGGGCTTGGGTTATGGCGCGGGCGATGCTGCGCCTCCTTGGGCACTTGGCCTCCACCATCCATGTGGTCTCCCAGGCCCGCATGCATATGCGGGCATGGCAGTGGTCCTTAGGGCACAATGGAGCAAGGCCTTTGGCCACCTCATCCAGGTCTCCCGCAGTCTCCACGACTCCCTGAGTTGGTGGCGGAACCCCTGAAGTCTCCTTCAGGGAATGCCCTTCCAGACCCCGCAGCACAAGCTCGTCCTAACAACGGATGCTTCCCTGCTGGTGTGGGGAGTCCATTGCAGTGCATTGTGCACCAGGGGCAGTAGTCGCCCAAGGAGTCTCGGCAGCAGATCAACCTGCTCGAACTTTGGGCGGTCCGATGGGCCCTGAGGGCTTTCGAGGGCTACCTGAGGGGGACGTCTGTGCTTGTGCAGACCCGACAACAGGGTAGCCATGTTTTACATCAACAAGGAGGGGGGGGAACAGATTCACGCCTCCCCTGCAAAGAGGCGATCCTCCTTTGCGTCTCGCCGGGGGATGACTCTGCGAGCGGTCTACCTCCCAGGCCAGGAAAATGTCCTTGTAGACAAACTCAGCAGGAGCCTATGCCCACACAAGTGGTATTTGGATCTGGAGGTTGTTGGCATCTTGTTCCATTGGTGGGGAACCCCATCCATGGATCTGTTTGCCAGTCCGGCGAACGCGCAGCTTCTCCACTTCTGCGGCCCGGTTTCGCACCCGGGCAGGGTGGCCCCAGATGCATTCCTCTTGAGCTGGACCTCTGGCCTTCTTTATGCATTCCCTCCCACTCCTCTCATTGCGAGGACCCTCCACAAGGCTCAGCATGACCGAGCTTTGGTGATCCTTGTGGCCTCGACAGCCTTGGTTCCCACTTCTGCTCTGGCTCGTGTCCGAGCCCCCAGTCCCCCTGAGCTGTGCCCCAAGCCTGTTTACACAGGAGGAGGGTTGGGTGTTCCACCCGAACCTGGCCTCGTTCTCCCTTGCAGCCTAGTGGCTGAACGAGTCACATTAGCTCTACTGCGTCTCCTGGAGGATGTCGAGGAGATCCTCCTCGCGTCGAGGAAGGACTCAATGAGACGAGCGTATGCCTTTAAGTGGTGTTTCTCGACCTGGTGCTCTGAGCTTCAGATCAACCTGTTCTCCTGCTCTACCTGGTGGATCCTCCAGTATCTTCTCCACCTCTCGAAGGCAGGGTTGAAATCCATTTCGGCGAACCACCTCCCCGTCGAGGGAAAACCTCTCTCGGGGCAGCCCTTGGTCTCTCACTTCATGTGAGGTCTCTTGCTTTCCATGCCTCCCGTCCAGCCTCCATTGGCGGAGTGGGACCTCAACGTGGTGCTGATGCAGCTCACGTGAGTGCCCTTCGAGCCGATAGTGACGTGCTTGCTTCGTCATCTTTCCTGGAAGGTGGTCTTCCTGGTTGCTTTGACCTCAGCTCGCCGAGTCAGTGAACTTCAGGCCCTCATGGATGAGGCTCCATACACCAGGTTCTATGGGAACAGCGTGGTCCTCCGCACCCATCCCAAGTTCCTACCGAAGGTGGTCTCTAACTTTCATCTCAACCAGAAGATAGTCCTACCAACCTTCTTCCCGAGACAGCATGCCGACCAGGCATCGGCGGTGTTGCATACACTCGACTGAAAGAGGGCTCTTGCTTTCTACCTGCAGCGTACCCAGGTTCATCGCAAGTCCGATCAGCTTTTTGTCACCTAAGCACCTGTTTGCCCTTGTTAAGCGACTTACAACAGAACCTGCATCAGAACAAGCAAATGGAATCCATCCTCAAATATATGCAGACTATCTACAAACCAAACTATGTCAGATAAACAACAACTCTGCGTCCAATACTATCCTTCAGCCTTACAACCAAACATCACTCACTACCTTCATGACCCCATCCAAACAATGCATCGAAAACACCATAGCAGCTATCAACACGACTACAGCACAATCTGATCCATGCCCAGCATTCTGGATCAAAGAACTACGAACAGACCTCAGTCCCATCATAGCCAGACTCATGCAACAATCGTTCACAACAGGTGATTTCCCACGCACCCTCAAACACACATCAATAAGACCTCTACTAAAAAACAACAAACTCGACCAACAGAAACCGGAATCCTACAGACCTATAGCAAGCATACCGATGCTAGCAAAAATAATGGAAAAGGAAGTTCAGAGACAAATACAAGACCACATTGACTCCAATGCACCACTGGATCCATGCCAACACGGATTCAGAGAAGCACACGGGGTTGAGACCCTTCTTACCACACTCTTCAGCAGCATAATATCAGGCATCAACAATACCCGCCAAGGCTTTGTCCTTGTCTTCCTTGACATCGCGGCGGCGTTTGATTCCGTGAACCATGAACGCCTCTTAGAACGCCTCAAAGAAAAAGGAATCTCCGGGAAAGCGCTCGAGTGGTGCAGGTCCTACCTCTCTGACAGATGGCAGCAGGTTCGATCCAAAGACACATCTTCAGAACCATTCCACCAAAGCCAAGGTGTCCCACAAGGATCCTCCCTCTCTGCCTTGCTGTTCAATATATACATGCAACCTCTCTGCAACCTTATCCGGTCCTTCAACGTGAACTGCATGATATACGCAGATGACGTGCTATTATACATGCCTTTTGCAACAGAAAACCCAGACCTCTCACCAATAACATGCTGCATAAATGAAATATCCAACTGGCTACAATCTCAAAACCTCCGGATTCAACACAAAAAGACGGAGGTCATGTTCATTACAAGAAATCGTAACTTCACTGCGCCTACAGTACTAAAGGTGAAGGAAGCTGACCTCCAGATCAAATCCGCGATCAGATACCTTGGCGTCACACTAGACCAGAACCTAAATATGCAGGCACATATAAGTAACACTGTAAGGGCAGTATACCATAAAATCAGATCCCTCAGATACCTACGATCGCTGCTGCAGCCTGACGATTTCAGGACCATCTTTCAAGCACTAATAATTCCGCATTTCGATTATGCGAATGCAATACTGCAAGGACTCCCCCAAACCACTCTGAACCCACTGCAAATGGCAATGAACACCGCAGCAAGAGTACTACACGGAGCATCCAGGAAAGACCATGTCACACCCATTATGAAACAGCTCCACTGGCTCCCGATTCAAGGTAGGATTACATTCAAGACCTTGCTACTCACCTTCAAAGCCACCAACGGTCTCTCGTCAACATCACTATCAGAGATAGTCCAGAAGACACCCCACAATAGGGACAGAAGGTCAGTAGCACAAAACACCTTGATAGTCCCAAGATCAATGACTCAATGCACCAAGTCAACATCCAGCAGGGCATTCAAACTTTATGCACCAATGATCTGGAACAGCCTCCCTCACAACATCCGAACAATCCCAGACATATTCCAATTCAGGAAGGCTGTGAAACACTACCTCTTCCTCCTACATTACCCAGAAACCAATGAAAGCTCAGCACCAATTACCGAGACCTCACAAATCTCCTCTGTCTGAAACCATAAGAACACATGACCAGCCTGTAAATTGTATATATTGTTATTGTATATAGTTACCCTGTTAGCCAAGTTGTTCTCCTGTTCATATGTAAACACAAAGTACTATTGGAAATGTGTATGTTCGTTGTTTATTGTAAACCGCACTGATGCTGAATAGCGCGGTATAAAAGAGACTTTAAATAAATAAATAAAATAAATAAAACCCCAATCGCCTGGGGCAGGCAGTCACCAAGCGCACCATATCCATCTGGGTGACAGACTGCATTGCCTTCGCCCAAGCAAAGACAAGCACCCCACTGGATCAGCAGGTCACCTCACATGGCGTCCAAGCCAAAGTGGCATCTTTGGCTTTGCTGCGCTCAGTGCCTTTAATGGACATCTGCCGGACTGTGACGTGGTCTTCAGTGAACACTTTCGCTGTCCACTACTTCCTGCAGAGGGAGTCCTGCCGGGACAGTGCCTTCGGCCAGGCTGTACTCTGTAATCTGGAGTATAAGCAACGCCTGCCCTCCGACCCTTTTTCGACGGCTACTGAGAGCTTCGCCCCGGGCAACCGAAGACTCTGGCTCCTCCGGGCATCGACTTCTGCTCACGGCCTCAGGGAGGCATTTTTGGGTTACAGGCTCGGTAGCCTGTAGCTGGGGAGTCCAATAAGTGAGGACTGACTTCCTGCTTGTTCCTGGAGAAAGCGTAGTTATTCACCTGACCTGTAACAGGTGTTCTTCAGGGACAGCAAGAATCAGTCCTCACTACCCTCCCACCTCCCCTGAAGAGTTGCTATTTTTGTCCTTCCCTTGCCATCTGCTTTGCAGGACTCTAGCTAGGGGACCTGACTGAGCAAGATGGCACCTTTGGACGGGAAGAGGACCACACATGCGTGGCAGCAATCCCAAAGGCTTTCTTTGAAAGCTGGGGAATTGCTCTGCGCGGGTTCCGTCGGTGCCGATGTCGCCCATAAGTGAGGACTGACTCCTGCTGTCCCTGGAGAATACCTGTTACAGGTGAGTAACTACGCTATCTTGGAAGCCCAGACCAGATGTATTCCATGCTTTAAGAAAGGTGTAAGGAAGTCCAAAAAACTGCCAGAATGGTTTAAAGGTCAGGCCAGAGAGGCTGTTGTAGCCAAAAAAGCAGAAATGGAGAAAGGAGTCAAATGACGAAAACTGGAAACAACATAAGCACTGCCAAGTTAGATGCAAGGCATTGATAAGGCAAGCAAAGAGAGAATTTGAGAAGAAGTTTGCTGTGGAAGCAAAAATGCATAATAAAGACTTTGAAATATATTCATAGCAAAAAACTTGAGAGAGTCAGTTGGACCATTAGATGATAGAGGGATAAAAGGGACACTAAGAGGGGACGAGGCCATAGTGGAGAGACTGAATTTATTCTTTGCTTCGGTCTTTACTGAAGATGATGTAGGGAAGTTACCTATGACTGAAATGGTATTTAAAGGTGATGCATCATAAGAATTGAAAGAAATATCAATAAACCGAGACAATATATTACAACTGTTTAATAAACTGAACAGTAGCAAATCACCTAGACCAGATGGTATACACTCGAGGGTATTGAAAGAACTGAAATATGAGATTGCAGACCTACTATTATTAAATCTGTGAATTATCGTTAAAATCATGTCGTACCTGAAGATTGGCGAATGGCCAATGTAACGCCAATTTTTAAAAAGGGTTCCAGGGGTGATCCAGGAAACTACAGGCCGGTGACCCTAACATCAGTACTGGGCAAAATAGTAGAAAACATTATAAAGAACAAAATTTCTGAACATGTAGATAGTCATGGTTTAATGGGAGAAAGCCAATATGGCTTTAGCCAAGGAAGGTGTTGTCTTACTATTCTGTTATATTTTTTGAAGGTGTGAATAAACAGGTAAACAAAAGTGATATGGAGTATCTGGATTTTCAGAAAGTCTTTGACAAGGTCCCTCAGGAGAGACTCTTGGTAAAGTTAAAAAGTCATTCAATAGGAGGCAGTGTACTATTGTGAATCTGGAACTGGTTAAAAGATAGAAAGCAGAGGGTAGGGCTAAATGGCCAATTTTCCCAATGGAGTACCCCAGGGATCTGTTTTTGGTCCGCTGCTTTTTAACATATTCGTAAATGACCTGGAAATGGGAATGACGAGTGAGGTAGTCAAATTTGCAGATAAGACAAAATTATTCAAAGTTGTTAAAACCTAAGAGGATTGTGAAAAATTGCAAGAGTACCTTGACAAATTGGAAGACTGGACGTTCAAATGACAGATGAACATTAATGTGGACATGTGCAAAGTTATTCACCTTGGAAAGAACAACCCAAACTATTGTTACACAATGCAAGGTTCCACATTAGGAACCACCACCCAGGAAAAAGATTTAGGCGTCATCGTGGATAACACATTAAAACCCTCTGCCCAGTGTGCAGCGGCAGCCAAGAGAGCAAATAAAATGCTAGGAATCATAAGGAAAGGAATGGAGAGTAAAGCAAAGGATATTATAATGCTTCTGTATCGTTCCATGGTGCGACCGCACCTTGAATATTGTGTGCAATTCTTGTCACTGTATCTTAAAAAGGATATAGTGGAATTAGAAATGGTAGAAAAGAACCACCAAAATGGTAAAAGGGATGGAAGGAATACCCCTTATGAGGAGAGGCTTAAATGATTATGGCTTTTCAATCTGGAAAAGAGATAGCTGAGGGGAGATATGATAGAGGTCTATAAATTAATAAATGGAGTGGAACAGGTAAACCTAGATCGATTCTTTACGGCATCAAAAAGTAGAAAGACTAGGGGACATGCAATGAAGCTACAGTATAACCCTTTTAACACTAATAAGAGAAAATATTTTTTCACTCATTGCATAATCAAACACTGGAATTCGTTACCAGAGGATGTAGTAAAAGCTGTTAATGTAGCTGTGTTTAAAAAAGATTTGGACAAGTTCCTGGAGGAAAGGTCCATAAACCATTATTAAAGTGGACCTAGTGCTACGCTCCTGCCCGGGCCCGAGAGCTTACAGGCAGGAGTGGCCTTGTAATGTCCCTGAGGAATAAAGCTTGTACTGGTCCCTGGGAATTCTGGGACTCGTAGTGTACTTGTATTTCCTTCAGGATTAAATTGTAGTCGTGACACGAATGGTATGGCTGCAAGAAATTTATTATTGTGGGGATATTTTCCAGCGCATCAAAATTCAATGGTACAGAACGCAAAAGGTGCAACTTCAACCCAAACAGCTGAAACCAGGAACATAGGAAGTACAACTGAAATTAAGTTAGCTTCTACTTGGCTCTTCACAATCACAGCAGCTTTAACTCAGCAGTGCCTCATGTGGTCTTTCAGAATTATTGCAGCACCAAACAAACAGCTGTTCCTTCCACAGCGTGGCTTCTCAAAACAACAAATGAAAACAATTTGTAAACCTTTTAGCTTGGCAGCAAGTACAGCAAACTCCCTGTATTCTTTTCATACAGTGTTCAAGGGTTTCTTACATTGCTGTCCTCTTTGAAGCAGATTGAGCAATCCATTGGAGAAGGGTCTCCTTCTAAGGCAGGCAGGTAATTATCCACTTGCATGCATTCATCAGAGCTAAGGCTATCGCTGTCTCTGTCAGGCCTGCTAAGCTTCCTTGACCTCAGTTCCAGAAACTCTTGAAACTGTTTTAAAAGCATTTCAGCCTGTAACTGCTCTTTATCCGTGTGAAAGCCTTTGGTAAGGGTAACACTCTTCCCCCACTTGCTATCAGCTTCTGCAGCTGGGTTTTTCTTGTGAAGATTAGCACAAATAAAAGGTTTCTCTAGTAAAGCATTAAAAGTAGAAAGTCAGCTTTACCTTTAGCAGGGTTTGAATAAGAACTGGCACCTTTCCTCCAGAAGTCTCTCTGGTTCAAAAACTCAGCAGCCTTATTGCTATTTCCTCTGCTCTGTGAATTTCTCTTTGAAAAGCTTTCTTCCTGCTTCACTTCCTTGCTTCTGTAGCCTTGTTTGCTACCAGACCAGATACCTTCTTTCCATGTGCTGAATTTGCTAGCCTTCCCACACCCAGGCTCTACCTTGTAGTAAGGTTCTTTCTTAGAGTGTGCTTGGCTCCAAGGTTTACTGCTCCAAGGTTCTGCCTTGCTCCAGGGTTCTAGCGTTTTCCTCCTTCCTTTTCCCTCTTTTTCTCTTTCCTCCTTTTCTCTTTTCCTCCTCTCCTCTTCCCTCTCTGCTTGGGGATTTAAAAGGGCTTAATTTCCCGGCACGCCCTGACCTTCCCCTGAGCGTGCCCAATCAGTGCAGAAGCCTGTCTCCTCCCCTGAGCTGGGGCGTGTCCTGTGCTCAGCAGAGAGCTGTGTTTTTTCCAACTCTGCATTGGAAATCCTGTGTGCTAGTGCTGTTTCATTACTTCTACCAGGATTTTCCCCTATCTCCATCTCTTCTGGAGGGCATTCCTCACCACACCAGGTAATCCAGTGCTTGCCCCAATACAAGCATTATGGAACCTGTGTGGGAAACTGCTAGGTACTTGTGTCCTGGATTGGCCACTGTTAGAAACAGGATACTGGGCCCGATGGACCTTGGTCTGACCCAGTATAGCATTTCTTATGTTGTTAATGGTATCTGACCCTCTGCAGGAAGAATGCCAGCTGTGACAGATAGAGACAGCCCAAAAGATGGTGGCTGTTTTTGTTGAGCAGGTGCACTCTACTTCGTTTCTTCTCAAGATATCTCAGTAAGGGAAAGAATATTCTTCTACAGTATTAGTAATTCCTTCTTTCTTGAGAAGGACTCATTTTTCTAGAGGATGGTGGCAAACTGGAGCAATAATCTTAATGGGGTTTACAGTTTTCTTCACTTTGTCTCCAGACTGGGAGTCTTTGGTGCTTGAAGACTCTGCAAGCCTGGTATGGGCATCTTCCTAAAGGCTGCAAGCACATAACCATGTAAAATATTGGGCAGTGATACCAGAAACTAGGGTATCAAATACATACTAGGCAGCCGATATGACGGATTCCATACTCATCTTTTTCTGCTAAAATTGTTGACAGCTCAGCTTTAACTTATGGAGATAGGCTGGATGAAAAACACTTTTGCATACAGAGAGGTATTACCAGCAGAAAGGAAGAGGTACTAATGCCACTGTACTAGTCGCTGGTGAGGCCTCACTTGGAATATTGTGTTCAGTTTTGGAGACCATATCTCGCAAAGGACATAAAAAGGCTGAAAACAGTTCAGAGGAAGGCAACCAAAATGATTTGGAGCTTGCTTCAGAAGACTTATGAGAAGAGACTTGAAGACCTAAATATGTACACTCGAGGATAAGAGGGACAGTGGAGGTATGATTCAGATTTTTAAATACTAGAGTATTAATGAACAAACAAACCTTTCCCAAAGACAGGGAAGCTGCAAAACTAGATGGCATAACATGAGGCTGCAAGGGAGTAAACTGAAAGGCAATGTCAGGAAATACTTTTTCACTGTAAGGGTGGTGGATGCTTGGAACGCCCTCCCGATGGAAGTGGTGGGGGAAAATACAGTGACAGAATTCAAAATGGCATGAGACAGACACAGTGGATCCCTTTATAGCAACAGAATAAAATCAAAATAAGCATAACTATCTCTTATATCTCAGTAAATAGTGGTGACCTACACGGAGCTGTGGGTACACCCCTAAACAAAGGCTTGGGGAGGGGTAACCTGCATGGAGTGGCAGGTGCACCTACTCTTGCCGCCTTGCTAGGCAGACTAGATGGACCATACTGGTCTTTATCTGCCGTCATGTACTATGTTACTATGTTACTTCACCTTTTGAAAGATTGTGTGAATATTCTGTACCATGTAGAGTTGGTGAGTTGCAGTATGCAGATATTGCCCCTTGAATAACCCACCTTGTCCAGATATAGAAATTTACTATCTTTGCTAAGGGAAGTTTTAGAAAATTTTCTATACTTGACTTGTTCATAACCAACTTGACTACAACAAAGAAGGGCAGAAGATGGGGGGGGGGGGGGTAATGAAGATGGATATGTTTTGTCCACCATTGTCACCAGGATTGGGATTGAAGACATCTGATCTAGGTTTTGTAGCCATTGTGCACGAGAGGCCTGAGGCTAAATTAGTGAATGAGAGGAGTTCTGCATTATTAGTATGAAACAGGTCAGGCATCAGCTGCAGAAATCTCTGCTATGGGGATGTCAAACTGACTGAACTGACAAGTTAGAGTGTGTCAATGCTGTCCTTGGCTATTTTTTTGTTTTTTGTTGATGGAGTAGACTGCGGAGGAGATGATTGTGCAAGCCTGTGTTGAGACATTCTCTGACAAACTTCGCCATTAATATCTCTATGCTTATCCTACACTTTTGAAGAGGTCATAAAGGGTGCCTTCACTGCAGGCCTGTGTGAGCGTTTTGAAGATGGCTGCACGTTAGGCCTGGCAATCTCCAGTGAGCTTTTAGGCACTTTGTTTATTGCTGCCACTGCTGCTGCTTTGCGATTGGACTTTCAAAGTCACTGCACAGGAAGGTGGTTGGAACATCAGCTGAAAAGAATTTGCTGGAATGTGCTGCCTCTGCCACTGTCTTTGTAGGAGCAGCCCTTCTTTCTTTCTTTTGGGTTAGCCGTTTTTCCGCCTTATAATGGTTTCTTAGCAGGCTAAAGCAGTCCTTTAAGACTCAAGGAGACATGTAACCACATTTATTTTATTTAGGAGCATTTATTTTATATCTCCTTTCAGACAAGGGAGAGCATCAGGATGATTAATAGCATAAAGGGCCAACATGCCAAGAGGAAAAGGAAGTAAGTGAAAAGAGACTTGGTTGTGGTCATTACCCAAGCAGATTAAACACATAGAGTGGGTATCAAAATTCAGTATCTTTCTCCCAAACTGCAGACAGAGATGGAACCTTGACTTCAACTGAGGCATAATGCAGGAAGCAAAAAAGAGAGTCATGAACTAAAACAAACTTTGTTTTTGTTATATAACCTAAAAAATAAAAAAAATACAAATCAAAACTGAGATGCTAGGTGACTGCCACACATGCTCAGAATGTTACCCTTAGCTCTGAGCTCTGGGAGAGCAGTTTCATCCCAGCAATACAGAGTAGTATCACTCCACTTGTGTGCTTGACTTAATCCTGCTCGTTGACAGAAAAAGTTGTTACTCCAAGAAAATGAATGCTATTAATAAATTAAATGTGAAGTGTTTCAGTAGTAATTGTGAGCTCCTTTGTAATCAGGAATCAGGAATTAAAGTTAAAAGCAGTGTGACTTTTATTAAAGATCATGTCAACAGATGCCTCTTTTCATGTCTTTCTACTATTTTTGTGCAGGCCATTCATGAAGATGAAGATGAAAACATTGAGGTCTGTTCATCAATAGTTCGGAAAATCCTGGGTGGTGAACATCAGCATTTATATCCCAAGATACTGCATTTGGTCATGGCAGATGGGGTGTATCAGGAAGGTAATGTGTCGTCTTATTTAGCATTTTTGTGGCATTTATATACAGTGTTGGAGCCCTTGAAAACATACTTTAGGCTGCCTTGAATATTGTAAGATGCCAGATACCTAGCAAGTTTGAACAAGGAAGAAGGATCCATTATAAAAAAAAAACCTGACATCTTACTGTGTTTTTATATTTTGTTTTATTTGTAAACTGCTTCAAATGATTACTTGGTACTATGGTATACTAGATCATTTTAAATAAAATTAATACAGGGAAAGGGTCATGCTGGAAGGATGACTATTCAAAGATTCTCCATTACTACCATCGTTGCCTGGTCTAGTCTACTGGTAGAGGTGATAGTAGCAAAACTCTGAGACTTCAAGTATGCTTGAGATAGGTCCAGAGGGTAGTGATAAGAGTAAATAAACATTAGTGCCCAGAGAGGTTAAGTAGGGTCTGTCATGACACAGACAGTGTAGTTTGGTACAATTGTTGATGTAAGAAGTACATAAATCTTCCTCAGGTGCTCCTTGTGGTCTTGGGCAAGCCACTTAACCCTCCATAGCCCATGTTCCCTGTAAAATAGTTATCTCCAAGTTATAATGCCCTGTTCAATGTAATTTCAGTTTGTTCAATGTAAACCGCAATGATGCAAAATAGCGCGGTATATAAGAGAATGTAAATAAATAAAATAAATATGTGTTGAAAACTGCTATGTTAATATGTATTTTTATTATTTTTTTAGTGTTTAAAGAAGCTGTAAAAGAAGTTAAGCACCCAGGATGTGCTATCCAACCATGCTTGACTGCAAGTTGAAACTGGGGGAAGAAAGAAGGGGAAGTGATATGATAGTATAGAAAAGGAGAAAGAATAAACTGCCTGAAGATGGAGAGAGGAGAGGGAGAAGATATGATAGTGGGGAAAAAAGGCAGCAACAACCTGGGTTGGTTTCCCAAGCCAGGATTCTTATCTCTGGGTCAACCAGGTCAGGTGGTATTTCAGAGGCAATGTTAAGCCCTGGTCGGGAGGGAGCCTAGCTATGGAGGCTGGTTTCAATTGAAGCCTGTAGGAAACAGAAGAAGTTAACTGATACAATGAAAAAAAGGGAAAGTATGCAGCATCACAGGAAAGTTTAAATTATCTTCCTTAGCGTACCTCCAGTCCAGTCCTGACTTGTGGATTGTTACCCTCACCCACCAGCTTGGAGACTGATAGTATCAAACTTGATGACATCACCCTACATAGGGCACTGACATCACCCACCAGCTTCAGTATTGTCAGTCTCAAAGCAGCTAGAGAGGGGTAATTCCCACCAGGAGATTCACAGAAGAAGCAACAACAGATTTTTCTTGTAATTTCCTTAGTTTCTTTATTTTTATTTACTTCTTAGTTCATTATTCCTTATTGGCAGATAGCTGGGGGTCTTGGCCCTTTAAAGTCTGTTGGCTTATTGCTGAGGCTGCCGATAAAGTAAAATAAAAAAAAAGAGAGAGAAAGCACGTGACCCAGGTCAGCAAAGGATTCCCCCGATGCCGGTGGTTCAGGCAATTCAGCACTTGCAGGAGAGGGGGGAAGTCCTTGGGCAGCGGCTCCCGATCTCTCCGTGGGTGAGGAGTCGCAAACTGCACAGCAGGCCAGACTTCCTCAAGAACTCCCGCCAACACCAGTGCAAGGGACGAGCATGCGATCTGGAGAGTAGCTGCCAGTAAATCTTTGAGAATAGTTAGGCTTCAGGCATGCGGCGAGGCATCACAGGGCAGATCAAGGTCCGCGGGGGAGAAGGCTCGGGCCGAACACCTCATGGTGGGCAGAGTGCAGGAAACGGTGCCATTTTGAAACAGCCTGAATGAAGGGGTTTTAGCTGTGGGGATCGGATGCTTGGGGGTCTTTGATCACATTTTGTTATTTTCTTGGGCTTTGCACTAGAACAGCGTTTCAGGGTTAAAGGAGCAAAAAAAAAAAGACAGGCCTGGGAGGGCACAGCCTCACTGAGCAGATCTGGGGGCTCTCTAAGAGACTGTTGGTTCCTCTCTGTTCTAGGGCCTGCTGCAGTATTTATAGTGCTGCTTTTTCTGAGTAGGCCCCTTGTATGAGTTTTGGAACTTTATGCTGGTATGTGGTAGGGTGACTTATGCAGGGTGTTATTTTAGTTCCCAATATGCCTGGTACTGGAGAATGTTTGCTGGTGAGATGATCAGAATCAGTTTTTTTTAATATATTGAGTTCTGTGGGTAAATTTCCTACCTCTGCTCTGCACCCATTGTTGAGGAGGGGGTTCTGTGCAAAATATATGTTCAAATAGAAAAAGCAAGCACCATAATGCAGGTTGTAACAACAAAATACAAATGAATTATAATTTGGAATTATAAACTGCTGTGGTTCTCGCTTTCTTTTAGTTCCTTGGAATGCGAACATCTTGCATTTGCTACATATTATCTAATCGGCTTTTTGGTTTGGTTCGCTCCCTGACTGGAGTTTTGAGAGAGATTCCCCCCACCTTGCTCCGGGGGGTGGGGGTGCCATCTCATCCATCGCCTCAGGCAGCAGATTGCCTTGACTCGCCCCTATAAACAACCTGATGATATCTGTATATTTTTTGAAAATACACGGTTAGGCTAATTATTCGTTTGTCAACGAATGCGGGATTGCTTTTGAATATCAGTCTGATAGGGCATATTTATTCATTCAAATGGATCGTTCCCAGATTTGCCAATACAGTTCTCCCAGAGCAGAAGTAGGGTGTTTCACTTTACAACTCAACATACAAACAAATTCTATTCAAATTCTAGTCTTACATCAGTGAGAACACCACTAACTCCTTCCACTGCTAGACATTGTGCGTCATAACACAAATTCCTGTAAAGGGACACTCGACAGCAGCATCAAGAACTCAAATTGCACCAACCCTACCTATGGAAAATCAGCACTGCAAATATTCTAGAACCCAAGTAACCTCCAACTGGAAAAAGAACAAGCTTAACAATTAGATTCCTAGAGAGAACCTATATGTTAACAGAGTTCCTTATCTTGGCTGCACATAGAAAACGCAGATCATTACGTAGTAAAGAATAAGAAACTACAAAATTTGAAATAAATATATAGACAAAAATTGAAAAAGAAACAGAACACTGAGCTGTGAAACACAAAAGAGAGGCAAACAGGGCACTTTGGGAAGTAGCAAAGGCTGTCCTGAAAGGGTGGATTATAGCTTAAGTAGAGGGCATATAAAAGGAGAGAGAAAGAACTCCTTGAGCTGACAAAGGAATTACAAAAATATTGGAGAAGGCATGTAGGAAGCATGAGCAAGTTGGGCAGGGTAACCTTTGCCAATATTCTTGAGTAGTTTAATGATCTTAATAGGAGAGCAGAAGGAAATATCAGAATATACAACTACAGTGAATACCAGTTGGTCAGTAAAATGGGGAAGCTACTCACCAGTTTCAGATATGCACCAGTTTGTATTGTTTTACAAGCCTCCGGGTGGGAGATGAAGAGAAAAAGAAATTCCTTTTCGTCTCTCTGGGCCAGTCCAGGTACTGATGGGTGGTGAATCCCTTCTAGCAGCTGAGGACTGAATTGTGAAACTTTTGCTGGCAGATGCTATAGCTCCCTCTAGTGCCTGAACGCCAGTCTTCAGTCCTCAGCAGCTGGAACGGACGTATATCTGGCAGGCTCCCTGGAGAGATGCATTGACAGCGCTAGTGCCTTAATTTAGGATCTTTTTGTTTTATTGACCGAGTGTATTGTTAGGGGACAGCTCAGACTTTCGAAGGGGATCCCTGCTCACTGGCTCTAGCAGAGCTCCATAGCGGGATCTTCCATTCTCCCTGCACAACAGTGAGCCGTTCACGCTTCAGCGATCCTCTCATTTCTTTTAATTTATTTTATTTTATTTTATCAATTTACCGGAGGCAGAGCCTGCTTCCGGGGGATCCGCTGGTTCTGAGGGGGGGTAGGAGCTGGGAGCCCCAGTATCCTCTTCCCGGCGCTGTCCCTGTGCCTCTGTGCCTTGCTAGCAGCAGGTCTAAAGGCACCTTTTCGGCTCCTCAAGGTAAGCGGTGATATTCCCTGTCTTAGCCCGGTGTTGGCTGGCTTAGTTTGTTTTCTCTCGGTGTTATTTCGGGCGGTTTTTCTCCGGCCGGTTTTAGGCGGGAGCGCCATTTTCTTTTCGCTGGGGTTGCTCGGTGGCGTTTTTGAGCAGGATTTTCATATCGTTGTTTGTGATTTGTGGGAGCATGGAGGCTGCTACTTCGGCAGAGCTGTCGGGGGACCGGCTTCAGGCGCCGTTGCCGAAATCGGGGTCGGCTGCCTCGTTGCCTTCAGCAGGGGCGGATTCTCCCACGCTTTTGAAAAGTGCCAGGAAAAGAAAGGCAAAATCTCACAAGTCTTCGGCTAAGGCGGAGACGGATGTTTTCTTACCCCCTGTGACCCAGGAGTCTGGAACTTCGTTTTTCTCGCCAGATTTTATCCTGGCTATGCATAAAGCATATCTTTTAAAGTTGTCTCAGCCAGTTGTCAGCCCAGCAGCAGGGCTTCAGGAGACATTATTGCTTGAGCCTGGGCTGTCTGATCCGGGAGAGGGCTCCTCAGCGCAGCAGGGTGCAGTGAACTCCTCAGTAGCGCTGGAACCTGGAATATCATGTCCTTCTCTTCCTGAGGAGGGTGAGATTGGATCTGAGGAAGGTCTGGAGTCCTGGCCTCTGGAGTTGGAGGAAGGAGAACTCGGGCCTGGTGAGGATCCAAATGTTTTCAGGGTTTTTCGTAAGGAGGAGCTCGGAGCGCTGATAGTGCAGTCCCTGGCTGCCTTAAATCTGGTGCTGCCGGCTCAGCAGCAGGAGCCCCTGGAGGATCCCTTATTGCAGGGGTTTAAACCGGAACAGCAGTGCTTTCCCATGCACCGGGTGATTAAGAAGATGATAGAGTCTGAATGGGAGTGTCCTGAAGCTAGCTTACGGGGAGGCTGTAGCCTTTCTCGTCTTTACCCGGTTCCTCAGGAGGAGAAAGACTTTTTACGCATGCCAAAGGTGGACGCGCTGGTTTCGGCGGTCACTAAGAAAACAACGATTCCGGTAGAGGGCGGGGCTGCCCTCAAGGACGTTCAGGATCGAAAGTTGGAAGTCCTGTTGAAACAGGCTTTCGACGCTAATGCCCTGGTGTTGCAAGCATCAGTTTGCGGGGCTTTTGTCTCCCGGGCTTCTATCCGCTGGATCCAGGGAGAGCAGTCAGATCTCAAGCTGGAGTCTGTCGCTCCGGAGGGAGCTAAGCTGGAGTCTGCGGCGGCGTACCTGGCGGATGCCTTCTATGATCTGATCAGAATTTCGGCTAAATCTATGGCGTCTGTCATTGCGGCTCGGCGTTTTCTTTGGCTGCGGAACTGGGCGGCGGACACGTCCTCCAAATCGCGCCTCAGTAAGCTTCCGTACAAAGGGAAGCTACTGTTTGGGGAGGCGCTAGAGAAAATTGTTAAGGATTTGGATGACTCCAAAGGGGGTCGCCTGCCGGAAGATCGGCCTAGAGCGCCTAGGTCAGGTCCCATGCAGAGGGGTCACAGCAGGGACGTTCGTACGTTTCGCGGATCTCGGTTTACCCCTTATCAGAGGGGTCGTTTTCCTGCCAGGGGACAGTCCTTTCGAGGGGCTCGTGGATTTGGCAGAGGTTTCTTCGGTACACCGCAGTCTTCCTCCAAAAAGCCGCAATGAAGGTTTGCAGGTCCAGTCGGAGATTCCGATAGGAGGCCGTTTGCAGGAGTTTCTCTCCGTCTGGACCACCATAACTACCGATCTTTGGGTTCTGGAGATTATCCGCTCTGGAATTCGCTTCTCCTCTGTCGGATGTCTTCGTGTTCTCTCCCTGCGGTCCGCGCGCGAGGCGCCAGGCGGTCGAGTTGATGCTGCGGCGTCTACTGCAACTGCGAGCAGTGGAGCCGGTGCTGCTCGACCAATGCTGTTTAGGTCGATACTCGATTTACTTTGTAGTGCCCAAGAAAGAAGGGTCGTTCTGGCCCATTCTGGATCTCAAGCATGTTAACCGTTGCTTACGGGTGCCTCACTTTCGGATGGAAACCCTGAGAGCAGTGCTTCGAGCGGTGCAGCCTGGCGAGTGGCTGTCCTCCATAGATCTCATGGAAGCTTACCTGCACATTCCGATCCGAGCGGAGCATCACCGTTTTCTACATTTCGCGGTGCCATTGGGGCATTTTCCGTTTCGGGCGTTGCCTTTCGGTCTGGCGAACGCGCCGCGCACGTTTACGAAGGTGATGGTAGTGGTGGCGGCTGCCCTTCGCAAAGAGGGCATCCAGGTGCACCCTTATCTGGACGATTGGCTAATCCGAGCAAGTTCGCAATCGGAGTCGGCGGCAGCGACAACTCGGGTTGTCCAGTTTCTGGAGCAACTGGGTTGGGTCATCAACCAATCAAAAAGTCAGTTGCGTCCCGCACAACGGTTGCTGTACCTGTGAGCGTTTTTCGATACCAACAGAGGAAGGGTTCATCTGCCGCCGATCCGGGTCCGGAAGCTGTTAGCGCAGGTACAATCCTTCCTCCGCTTCCAGGCGCTGTCCGCTTGGAGATACCTTCAGTTGTTGGGCTTAATGGCCACGGCCTTGGATCTGGTTCCGTGGGCCAGGGCTCACATGCGTCCACTACAGCATGCTCTTCTTTCTCGGTGGTCCCTTCAGCAACATCCTCTGACTCGACGACTGCCTTGCCCGGACGACGTTCGCGTCAGCCTTCGGTGGTGGCAGTCCCCGGCCCACCTGCACGCGGGTGTTCCGCTAAAGGATCTGGAGTGGGTCCTGGTCACGACAGATGCCAGCCTCTTGGGTTGGGGAGCTCATTGTCTTGCCCAGATAGCACAGGGCAGTTGGTCGGAGGAGGAGAGCACCTGGTCCATCAATCGCTTGGAGCTGCGGGCGGTTCGTCTTGCCCTCTTGCACTTCTCGGATCTCCTCGGGGGGAGAGCGGTGCGCGTGTTTTCCGACAATCTCGTAACGGTGGCTTACATCAACAAGCAGGGAGGCACGGGCAGTGCGTCCCTATTGCAAGAGAGTCAGAGTCTGTTTCAGTGGGCGGAGTTACATCTGCAAGCCCTGTCGGCCGCCCATGTGGCAGGAAAGGACAATGTGCAGGCCGATTTTCTCAGTCGTCATCGCCTGGATCCCGGAGAATGGGAGCTCAACTGGGCGGTGTTTCAAGAGCTCACGTTGCGTTGGGGTCAGCCCAGAATGGACCTCATGGCGACTCTGGACAATGCGAAGTCGAGCCGGTTTTTCAGCAGGCGCAGGGAGCGCATGTCGGAGGGTCTGGACGGGCTGGTTCAGCCCTGGCCAAAGGACCTGCTTCTGTACATTTTTCCTCCTTGGCTGTTGTTGGCCAGAGTCATCAGGAGGATATCGCGTCACGAGGGCAAGGTGATTCTCATTGCTCCGGACTGGCCTCGACGACACTGGTATGCCGATCTCGTACGGTTGCTGATCGCTCCTCCTTGGCGGTTGCCTGCCCGAGTCAATCTGTTGTTCCAGGGTCCGGTGCTGATGCCGCAAGTGGATCGATTCTTGCTTACGGCTTGGCTGTTGAAGGGCATCGGTTGCGATGCAGAGGATACTCGAGTTCCGTGATCACTACTATGTTGCAATCCCGGCGCCGCTCTACGTCCTTAGCGTATGTTCGCATTTGGCGAGTGTTTGAGGCCTGGGCTGCTGACAGGGGCGTTTCGCCTCGTGCTGCGGGGTTGCCGGAGGTGTTGGCGTTACTGCAGGGCGGTCTCGAAAGAGGTCTGGCCTTCAACACTCTCAAGGTGCATCTGGTGGCCCTTGCCTGTTTTCGGGGTCGCATACAGGGTTGCTCGCTCTCGTCTCACCCGGATGTTCGGAGAATCCTTCGGGCGGCTAAAAACATTCGACCGCCCTACCGGGTTGTGGTTCTTCCGTGGGACTTGAATTTGGTTCTCGAGGCGTTGACGCGGCCGCCTTTTGCGGCTGTGTCGGACACTGTTCTGCGGGAATTGTCTTGGAAGACGGCCTTCCTCGTGGCCTTGTGTTCCGCTTGGCGAATTTCAGATTTGCAAGCTCTATCCTGTAAGGAGCCGTATTTGTGTATTTCGGAGGAGAAAGTGGTTCTTCGGCCCGTTCCTTCCTTTCTGCCGAAGGTGGTCTCGGACTTTCATATGAACCAGCCAGTCTCGCTGCCCACCTTTCGGTCGCAGTGCAACACTCCCTTGGGTCGCACTTTGAGGGGCTTGGACTTGGGTCGAGTGATAAGGAAGTATCTTCGACGAACGGCGCCGTTTCGCAAGTCGGATCGTTTGTTTGTTCTCTATGGTGGCCCTCGCAAGGGGCATGCGGCAACCAAGGCTTCCATCGCTCGTTGGGTGAAAAGAGCGATAGCGGGCGCTTATGAGGCTGCGGGTAAGCTGCCTCCGCGCGAACTCCGGGTGCATTCGACTAGAGCGCAAGCGACCTCGTAGGCGGAGATGGCGTTAATTCTGCCTGCGGATATTTGTCGGGCGGCGACCTGGTCTTCTCTGCATTCCTTCGCTAAGCATTATCGCTTGGATGTCCAGGCGCGTTCGGATGCTAAGGTGGGGGCCTCAGCCATTCTAGCGGGGCTCGCGGGACCCTCCCCAGTTTAGGTACTGCTTTGGTACTGCCCATCAGTACCTGGACTGGCCCGGAGAGACGAAAAGGAAGAAGAAATTAGACCTTACCTGCTAATTGTCTTTCCTTGAGTTCTCTCCGGGCCAGTCCAGGTCCCACCTCTTTGGGTCGCGAGCGTCGGTTACGTCCTTCGGGTCGGAGAGCGGTTGATGCTTCACACTTGGTTCTAATTTTTGTCTGTGTACTAGGTACGACTCGTAGCTGTGGAAGAGGATATTGGTAGGTTCTCACTTCCTGGGCTTTTAGGCCTCGGATTTCTATATCCGAAGTTCAAACAGAGTAAATGAAATTTAAAAAAAAACAAAAAAACAAATTGATACATGAACGGAAAGTAATGTCACCTCCTTAGCGGGTGGAGCCTCCTTCCGGAGACACCGTGCTCTGGGGCGTGGACGGTTCGGATTGGGTTTTTTGAGGGGGGATTCCCTTCGGGGAGACATGCTTCAGAAGCGTTTCTTTTAGCTTCTCGCTTGTTTCCTTTGTTTGAGAGTTTGTGTTTTGTTCCCATGGAGTTACTAGGTTTCGAGTTAGGTTGGTGGTTTGCTGCTTTGTCAATAGATGACTGGCGTTCAGGCACTAGAGGGAGCTATAGCATCTGCCAGCAAAAGTTTCACAATTCAGTCCTCTGCTGCTAGAAGGGATTCACCACCCATCAGTACCTGGACTGGCCCAGAGAGAACTCAAGGAAAGACAATTAGCAGGTAAGGTCTAATTTCTTCGTGCTCTTCAGGGGATCAGAGATGCCTAAATTTTCTGAGGAACAACTACAGTATCTTAATGCCCCTTTCCAGAGAGGAGAGTTGTTGGGGATGATTAAAAATTTTCAATTGGCAAAGGCACCTGGACATAATGAGCTAGGTCCAGTATTTTACAGAATTATTGCTGACTTTATTGTTGTCCCATTTATACATAGGTGTGAGGAAACTTGGGAGAAGGGCATTTTAGGAAACATACAAAGCTGTGCACATACTATTTTGCCCAAGCCAGGGAGAGATGAAACTCAGCTGGATTCCTATCAGCTTATATCTCTACTTAACCAAGGCGTGAACATTCCCCATCGTGGTACATGAATACCAGAGTGGATTTGTCCTGGGGAGATTTGCTTCAGCAAACTTGTTTAAGGCGCTGCTTGTGCTGTTATGAGGAGATTCACAGGAATGAAGATGTGATTGTAGCCAGCCTAGATGCTGGAAAAACTTTCAATAAAATACCATAGGCATATCTACTGATAAAGCAATACAAAATTGCAGACACATTCCTGGTGTGAATAACAACTTTAAGACACCCATCATACAAATTTTGATCTATGGTAGGCTTATAAAACAATTTCCTCTTAAGAGAGAAATGAGGCAAGATGGCCCACTTTCACCCCTGTTTTTTCTTCTATCATTGGAACCTTTGGCCATGAAAATACGACAGACTTGAGAATTGGAGGGGATTCATGTGGGACAACAAGAGTATAAAATAAATTTATCTGCAGACAATATGTTTAGAAATTTGGTAAGTATTAATCTGGGTTATATAATTCAGGTAATAAAACAATTTGACTCCTTTTCTGGCCTCCAAATCAGTAAATCAGAGGCAATGGCAGTCTTAAGAAGTTATAAATCCTTAGGGCAACAGGCTATTCCTCTGGTGTGGGCAAGAGAGAGTATAAAATATTTGGGATTATACCTGAGCGCTAACCAAAGCATTTTAGATAGGAAGAACGTGATCGACAAACAGGTCAAAAGTCCTTTGCATTAAATGAAAAACAGCAGTCTTGAATATGGGACATACAGCACCACTAAAAATGGTAATTCTCCTTAAATTGTTATATCCACTTCAAATGATACCTATTTGGTTGAGGAATAAGGAGAAGTGGGTACACAAAGATGGACAATAATTTGACAAAGCAAAAATGCTAGGATAGACTACTCTAAACTTATGCTAGAAAAAGAAAAAGAGGGATTGGGGTTGCTTGAAATAAGGCTCTATAATGATGTGACTCTTATGAGAATGATCCATGAGTTACATAGGGGACAGGAGAAATATGTCCCTAGAGGACTTTTGAATGCATGGAGTCATCCCTTTGGATTCTTTAGAATGCTACAAGAGCAAAAGACAAACTGGCAGAAGCTAGGGAGAAAAGCGCAACTATTGCAGCCATTTTGAAAGGCATGGTGTTGGTGGAAGGGACGATTAGAGAATCACAGGGGGTCTCATCTTTTCACACACTAGTGGATAATCCAGAATTTGTGCCAGGGCTGAGTGGATGCACCTTTTTTTATGGGGGGGGGGGCAAAGAAAGGCTATTAAATACTTGGGACAATAAGTGATGATGGGAGGGTGACTGCTTTCCTATGTTTGGTCAAGTTAAGGGAAAATGGGATATCCCCAACACATATTTATTAGCATATTTACAAGCAATACACTATCTTTGCAAGTTAGTCAAGGCGAAAAACTCCATGTTAGATAAAATGTTTATGGAAATACTTTGGAGAATGACTAAAGTTTCTACTTGGTACTGTATAAGTTGGGAAGAATGGCCGGGAGGTCCCTTTGTAAAGTTCTTGGCATGGTCTACAGATTTGGGGGACAAGGTACCCGCAATGCGATTAATAAGGTACTTTAAGGAAATTAAACAAACTATGACTAATGTGACTCTTCAGGAAATAAAATATAAACTGCTCCATGGAGTGTAAATTGCCAGAGAGAAAGAAACCAGAATGCAATTATGGAAGGGAAAGGAATATCAGAAATGTACAGGCCTTTGCATTCCCGACCAAGTCGGAGGAGGACCCCCGGGCAGATGAGTTAGAAATCCTCCAGTACGAGGCCTCTCCACGGGAATCGCTCACGGTACCCATTCCTCCCATCTGGAACGGCTCATGCTTCTCATGTGGGAGACACCGACATCTGTGCCGGTGGTGAGCAGATGGCTCGACTTGATGTATTGGGTCCGTTGGAGCATGGGCTTCCAGAAGTCACAACTGCTGCATCACTCCATGGTGGTAGAGTCGGCCATCCGTCGGCTGAAAAGTCAGAAGACGCACTACTCAGTGCCCCCCAGCAGGGAGACCCACACCTTGGATACCCTCGGCAGGAAGTGCTACCAGGGCTCAATGCTCCTCTACCGCATCCATGCCTACCAGCTGTACATGGGCATGTACCTGAGAGACCTGGCGAAGGAACTTGCCGGGTTCTCGGCTGGTCTCTCTGAGGTACCCCTGCAGAAGTTCAAGAGTCTAGCCAAAGCCATCCTTGAATGCTCCAAATTTATGTCTCGAGTGTCCTATGGGTTTGAGTCAGCAGCTCGGGTAGCTGCGGTGGGCATCTGTGCTCGCCGCCAAGCTTGGCTTCAGTTGTCCAATCTCGAACAGTAGGTTCAGGACAAATTGGTTGATGTCCCATGCCAAGGGGAGGAACCTCTTTGGCAAACCCATAACCGACAAGGCTACCAAGCTGGAGACAGAGTTCATGATGAGGACCAGGCTCTCTAAGAAGACCACTGCCCCTCCCCGACGGAAGGGCTCAGGTAAAAAGCCCTTTTACCTGAGGAAGGGAGCTGCTTACAGAAACTACCCACCCTATCAGGCCTCCACGGCTCCCCAACAGGGTCAGCAGGCCAAGGGACATGGGCATTGCCCACATAAGCAGAAGGCTCCAAAACCCCAGGTAGCAGCCCCAGCCTAGCCAGGGGGGAGTTTTTGACTCTTTGAGCATAGCCTCTCTACCCCAAGAAGGTCAGCAGCTTACGGGGGGACGCCTGGCCCTCTATGCCCAGAGATGGGTGGCTATCACCACCGACTCCTGGGCACTGAGGGTAGTAAAGGAGGGTTATCTCCTCCACCTGGCTCAGACACCTCCCTCTTATTTCCCGGGAGAGCCCCTCAGGTCTCCCCTACACTGGGCCCTTCTCCTGAAGGAGTTGGAAGGTCTTCTCGAGGACAAGGCAGTGGAACCGGTGCCCCACAATCTCAAGGACAAGGGTTCTACTCCAGATACTACTTCATCCCAAAAAGAACAGGGGGCCTAAGGTCCATCTTCAACCTGCGCAACCTCAACAAATTCATGGTGAGGGAGAAATTCAAGATGCTGTCCCTTGGAACATTGCTGCCCTATATCCAGCAGGGAGACTGGCTATGCTCCTTAGACCTCAAGGATACTTATACCCACATCCTCATCCACCCCAACCACAGGCAGTACCTGCAGTTCATAGTGGTGGCAGGCATTTTCAGTACACAGTGCTCCCCTTCAACCTATCCTCTGCCCTAAGAGTCTTGACAAAATGCCTGGCAGTCGTGGCCGCCTTCCTGTGGCTTCAGGGGATCTTCGTCTTTCCCTACCTGGATGACTGACTCATAAGGGGAGACTCAGCCTCAGAGGTGCAGCAGGCCACCGCTCACACCATCCAGGTTCTGCAATACTTGAGCTTCGCGTTAACTATCCCAAGTCTCATCTCCTCCCGACACAGTGCCTGGAGTTCATTGGAGCAAAGATGATTGTTCTTTGTGGTGGTTTCTACCATTTTTACTGGTATTGACGTGAGGCTCACTGGTCTGTAGTTTCCTGGAGCACCCTTGGAACCATTTTTAAAAATTGGCTTTACATTGGCCATTCTCTAATCTTCAGGTATTACAGATGATTTTAATGATAGCTCACAGATTACTAATAGTAGGTCTGCAATCTCATATTTCATTTTTTTCAACACCCTGGGATGTATACCATCTGGTTCAGGTGATTTTCTACTCTTCAGTTTATCAAATAGTTTAATACATCTTCTCGGTGTATCGATATTACTTTCAGTCCTTCTGTGGCATCACATTTAAATTCTAGTTCAGTCATGAGTAACATCCCTACATCTTCCTCAGTAAAGACCGAAGCAAAGAATTCATTCAGTCTCTCCACTATAGCCATGTTCTATCTTAGTGCCCCCTCTATCCCTTATCTAATGATCCAACTGACTCTCTCACAGGTTTTTTGCTACAAATGTACTTGAAAAAATCTTTATTATGCGTTTTTGCTTCTACAGTAAGCTTCTTTTCAAAATTCTCTTTGCCTGCCTTATCAATGCCTTGCATCTAACATGCCAATTCTTATGTTTCCAGTTTTCGTCATTTGGCTCCTTTTTCCATTTCCCGAAAAATGCTTTTATGGCTACAACAGCTTCTCTGACCTCACCTTTAAACCATGCTGGCAGTTTTTTGGACTTCCTTCCACTTTTCTTAAAATGTGGAATACAGCTGGTTTGGGCTTCCAAGATAGTATTTTTAAACAACATCCATGTTCGATGTAAATCTTTAACCTTTGCAACTGCTCCTTTTAGTTTTTTCTTAACTACTTTCCTCATTTTATCATAGTCTTCCTTTTAAAAGTTAAAAGGTAGTACTGTGGATTTCCTTGCCATCCTTACTCCATTTATTAAATCAAACTTGATCATGTTATGATCACTGCTGCCAAGTGGTCCACTACCCTTATCTCTTGCACCAGATCTTGTGTTCCACTAAGGACTAGGTCAAAATGGCTTCCCCTCTTGTCTGTTCATGAACCAGCTGCTCCAAGAAGCAGTTATTTATGTCATCTAGAAACTTTGTTTCCCTGTCCTGCTGTGACACTGACCCAGTCTATACCGGGGTAATTGAAATCACCCATTATTATTACAGTGCTGTAAGTTTTGTTAGCTTCCCTGATTTCTTTAAGCATTTCATCATCCATTTGTTCATTCTGGCTAGGCGATTGATAGTACACCTTGTAACAAAATGTTACTTATCCAGTGTGCTTTGCTAAGGAAACCAGATAATCCAAAATGGAACAAGAAAGAGACATGAGAGGGGAACCAGGGAGTGAGATGTAGCTAGGCACTCTCGTCGAGAAGGAGACATAATGTCTTCATGCTAACTTGGACCCCTGCCATGAAGGTGACAGTGTGCTGAATTGCCCCATTAACCTTTCTGTTCTGTCTATCCCTATACAGTAGCTACCTTGTACCTTTAAGTAGAATTTGTGTATGAAGAATTTATGCTGAGAAGAGAGATCCCGTAATAAAGATTTCATGAGTATTGCTGAGAAATTGGTTTCTGTTTACTTCCTCAGTGTAAGGTGAGATAGTGGCCCTAGCGGCCCAATAGGCCCCCTACAACCTCCATGGCCGTCGCTTTCCCCTTCCCCTTTTTACATTGAATTTCAATCCATAGAGATTCTACAGTGTATTTTGTTTCCTGCAAGACTTTAATCCTTTGTTCCCCAATTTCCTTTCTAACATAGAGTGCCAATCCTCCACCAATTTGATCTGCTCTGTCATTATGATATAGTTTGTACCCAGGTATCAGTGTCCCACTGGTTGTCCTCCTTCCACCATGTCTCTGAGATACCAATCATATCTAACCTCTTTCAGTGCTATATATTCTAACTCTTCCATCTTATTTTTTAGACTTCTAGCATTTGCTTACAAGCATTTTAGAGGCTGTATTTTAGTCATATTAATCTGGTTATCGGTAGGCAGGGATAATTTGGAATCTTTAAACTCTATCTGCTCTGTACCTAAGGGCATTTGGGTTACTTTTGTCTTTACTGGAACCTCTGTCGATATGCCCTAACTTTTGCTAGTATCCTTCAAGGATACATTGTCCCTTTTCAACTTCCTCTTCCTCCCACCTTGCCCCACTTATCCAAAGCATGAAGGTTGCATTAACAGTGGTGGTGACAATAGTACTCTGCATCAGTAAGTCTAACAGGAAGCCCACGTGGGAGGAGGGGATAAGCCTATGAACATTAATTAACTCACCAACCCAATGCTGACTGCCTCTTCTGGATCCAGAGGGAGGTAGAGCTGTCCTGTTTCGGTGACACCCCCCCCCACCCCCCCCCCATTCGCTGCTGATGTAACCCCATTTGGGGCCCTCTATCCTTTTCCTGGGTAAAGGCTTTTAATGTGTAGCCTAGCATCGTTTGCCTACAGTTTGGGTTATTTGTCACTATATGCATCACTTAGCATATAGTGACGAATAACCCATTTGGATGTGCAGTAAGGCTGAGTTGGAAGAGATTTCAGGAATTTTAGTAGCTAGAACAGGGGTTCCCCACTATCACTCATGAGCCAGATGCAGTCCTCTGAACTCATTTTTCCAGCCCACCAAAGTTTAGCTGCCTGCCGTTGAATCTGGTCCATGGACAAAGTTATGTTTTAATTTTTTTTCCATGCACAATAGCAGCAAAGGCTGCAGGGATTTTCAAGCTTGATGATAGTACAACATGATGACACTCCGCAAACTCCAATGGTTCTCAGCGAGCGCACGCATACCCCCATCTTCTCAGTGTGTCAAATGTCCTTTGTGGCCCTTCTTTTAAAATATTTGGGTAGGCCTGTGCTAGAATCTCCTCTGAATTTAAAATAAATAAATTTAACCTTCCTTAGGGTGCTTTAGCTAGATACAGAAAAGGGATATCCCAAAAATAAATACTTAATGGGTCAGTATTCAACTGGTACAGTGAAGGTTTTTTTTTTAATGCCAGCCACAGCATTGCTCTATATACAGTATAGCCCATGGCTAGGGCCAGTTTAACAGGTCATCCAGTAAGGCACTGGCTCAGGTGCACAGCCTTTAACCCTTTCAAGGCCTACTTTAAATTTTTAATCCACATTCTGCAGCTGGGTTAATTTTTGCATATTTCAGGAAAATTGGACCCGTCTTATTCAATATGTTCTAATAGTGATTTTCTTTCTGCTATGGTCATGTATTATATACCATTTGGTAGGAATATTTAGTCAGAATTTTGGATCCCAAGAGTTTTGGGCTCGGCCTGGAAAGGGTTAAGGGTGCCTGAAGTTTGCCTCACTGATGCGTCTCTTTGCAGCCAAATTACAAAGCTACAGGAGAAATGTTTTTGCTCCCGCTGCAATGCTGCCTTACAAGCCACTGACACCACAGTGTTTCTAAAAGTAAATACCAGCATTTCCTGTTTCTTGTGCGAAACAGGAAGTGCTTGTTCCTGCCTGTAGAAATGCTATGGTGCCAGCAGCTTGTAAGATAGCACAGCCGTGGAAGCAAAACAAAATGTTACCATGGCTGTGTAAATCAGCTGCAAGAGAAGAGGGAGGAGATTGGCTGGGACTGAGGCTGATGTAGGGGTGATGCTGGAAGGAAGCAGATACTGTGAGGGGAGGGAATTGAAGGGGAAGGTACTGGGACTGAAAAGGAACTGGATAGTGGGGGGGTGGCACTGGAAGGAAGCTGACAAAGGGGGCTTACTGGGACTGGAAGGGGCCGACATTGGGGGGAAGGGGGCTACTGGGTCTGGAAGAAGACTGACACTGAGGCGGTACAGGGACTTGAAGGAGGCTGATACTGGGAGGGGGGTACTGGGACTAGAAGGAGGCTGACATGGAGGTGGGTACTGGGATTGTAAGGGGGCTGATACTTGGGGGTATTACTGGAATTGGAAGGAGGCTGACACTTAGGGGTACACTTGGAGTGAAAGGAGACTGATGCTGGAAGGTACTGGGACTAGAAGGGGGTTGACACTTGGGGGGTTACTGGAACTGGAAGGGGGCTGACACTGAGGAGATGGTACTGGAACTGGAAAGAGCCTGACAGAGAGATACTGGGAGTAAAAGGGGTGTCTGATGCTGTCTACTGATAGCCACATTAATATGAATAAAATACAGCCTCTAAAATGCCTGTATACAAATGCTAGAAGTCTAAAAAATAAGATGGGAGAATTAGAATATATAGCACTATATGAGGTTAAATATGATTGGTATCTCAGAGACCTGGTGGAAGGAGGACAACCAATGGGATACTGATACCAGGGTAAAAACTATATCGCAATGATAGAGTAGATCAAATTGCTGGAGGGGGTTGTGCTCTATGTTAGAGAGGGCATTGACTCACACAGGATTAAAGTTTTGCAGTAAACAAAATACACTGTAGAATCTCTATGGATATAAATCCTATGAAAAAATGGGACAACGATGGCAGTGGGGGTATCTCCAGGAACAAGCAGGAATAAGTCCTCACATATGGGTACGTCGGTACCGACGGAGCCTGCGCGGGAAAGCTCCCCAGCTTCCTAGAATGGAAGCTTTTGGGACCTCCCACTGCACATGCGCACTGCCTTCCCGCCTTCCTGAACAGCTCTCCTCAGTTTCTCTTTTTCCGCGGAGCCAGCAGGTCGTGTATCCTGTCACCGCTGAAGAAATTGTAGTTTTTTGTTTTGTTTCTTTAGACCGCGTACCTGCCTTCCCATACCGATACCGGTATCGCCGGTCTTCCTTTTTCTTTCTTAAAAAATTATTTTCTTTTCTTTTATTATTTTTTCAGCACTTGGTCACTTCAGTTAGGCCTTCAGGCCTACTTTAATTCTCCACATGGAGAAGCCAGCCCCTGGATTTAAGAAGTGTACCAAGTGTACTGCTGTAATATCAGTCACAGACACCCATGAATGGTGTCTTAAATGTTTGGGGCCTGACCACTCCATTCCGGACTGCCCTTCCTGCTCCCAAATGTCTAAGCGTGGGCTGCAGAACCGGGCCAACAAATTCCATGTGCTGTTTGCTTCAGAGAATCCAACATCACAGTCATCCAGGTCATCATCCCCGGATGGATCTCAGGTAACCAAACCTTCTGTGGGCAAGTCCTCAAAGAGCAAATCTCCTTCAAAGCATCGAGAGGCTCTTAGTTTTGAGGACCCTGCCCCAGCCAAACAGCCCCGGCGGGAAGCCCTACCTTCCAAAACGCCAATACAGGGGCTACAGGTTGACATCGATGGCACGGCCTCGACAGATCACCTGTTGGACTGCTCTGGGGTACCGGCCCATACCGGTACCGACATCCAGGCAGCCGTGGCGTCTATGGGCAATACTGTCCAATCCATGCAGCAGGCCGTCATGGCTTTCATTAAAGCTGCAACGCCATCGGTACCGCTTCCAGCGGTTCCGGGCCCGGTTCCGGTATCGTCCGCCATGCCGGAACCCACGCCTTCCTCTTCTAAACGCAAATTGGTACCGTATGGGCTTTCGCTCCATACCGCTTCCATACCCGGTACGCCCGATGTCGATACCGATCGGTGTGCGTTGGAGGAAACTAGAAAATACACCGATTCCTCTGAGGATTTTGTCTCCTCTGATGAGTCTGCAGAGCTCTCCCTTGGCCTTCCTGAGGAACCTTCTTCTCCAAAAAGGAGAATGTCTCCTCCAGAGGATTTGTCCTTTCAGGACTTTATTTTAGAAATGGCTAAAGGCCTTTCTATCACTACCTCCTCTGAAAGGGAACCAAGGTCAAAAAGATTGGATATTTTAGGATACTCTAAGTCTCCTAAAGAAGCAGTTACTCTGCCTATCCATGAAATCCTTCAGGAACAATTGATGGATTTCTGGGAGAACCCTTTAACTCTGTCTCCTTATTCCCGTAGGTTGGACACCATGTATCGGGTCCCTCCTTCTCCTGGTTTTCAGAAAACTCAATTGCCTCACCACTCCATTGTGGTAAAGTCTGCAATGAAAAAGATCAAGAGTACTAAAAGGCACTCTTCTACACCTCCAGGAAGGGAATGTAAGACACTGGACTCTTTTGGTAGGAAAATCTTCCAGGCTAGTATGCTTATAGCCAGGATTAATTCCTACAGCCTCTATATGGGCATGTTCCTAGGGGAACTTGCCAAGAAAGTACGGCATTTTGCCTCCCTTATCCCTGAGGATAAACAGGAGGACTTCCTTTCTGTTGTGAAACAACTTTTAGATGTTTCTAAGTTCTCCAACAGAGCTGCCTTTGATTCCTTCGAAGGAGCCAGCAGAGCTTCTGGCATTGCTATCGCAGCCAGACGTCTGGCTTGGCTCCAGGCTTCTGATCTGGAACCCTGGGTTCTAGATGGCTTACGGAATCTGCCCTGTACAGGTGAGAACTTATTCGGTGCAGAGTGGCAAGTTAAGGCCACTCAAATGGACGCTGAAAATGCCACCTTAGAGAGACTTTCTAAGTCCACTTCTACTCCCACTAAGAAGAAGTCTTTCAAGAGGCCTTATTATAAGAAGGCCAGATATGCTTCCAATACTGGCCAGCAATCTTCTCAACCTCGTTTTGCGGCTAAACGTCAGCAAACGAAACAAGCAAGAGCAAAGCCTGCAGCAGCTACTGCAGCTCAACAGGCTCCACCCCCTCAGGGGTTTTGACTTGCCCCTAGAGAACTTGCCATTCCTGGTTCTGGACCAACCAGAACCTCTCACCATACCTGGAAGGTTAGCTCACTTTGCTCCCAGATGGGAACAGATCACAACAGAGCAATGGACCCTCTCTATCATCCGAGAGGGTTACAAACTTCATTTCTCCAGCCTTCCTCCTCATCACATGGTGAGACCCTTCAATTCTCCATCTCCTCTCCTAGCCCTGTTGGATCAGGAGATCTCTTCTCTGCTTGCCCAAGGGGCCATAGAAGAGGTTCCTCTTCATCAACAGGGGTCAGGTTTCTACTCCCCCTATTTTCTCATTCCAAAGAAGACAGGGGGATTCAGACCAATCCTAGATCTGAGAGAATTGAACAAATTTCTGTACAAGGAGAAATTCAAAATGCTCTCTTTGGGCATTCTCCTTCCATACCTTCAGAGTCAGGACTGGCTTTGTTCTCTAGACCTACAGGATGCGTATACACATCTACTCATCCATCCCTCCCACAGAAAATATCTTCGCTTTCTGTTCAGGGGAAGTCATTACCAATACAGAGTACTTCCCTTCGGTCTCGCCTCTGCCCCAAGAGTCTTTACCAAATGCATGGCAGTCGTAGCCGCATTTCTCAGAAGCATGGGAATTTTCGTATTCCCATATCTGGACGACTGGCTCATTCGAGCTCCAACTCAGTCGCAGGCCCAGATTTCCCTAGACCGCACAAGGAGCCTTCTGCAGTATCTGGGACTGGTGGTAACCTTCCCAAGTCTCAACTCAGCCCTACTCAGTCTCTAGAATTCATAGGGGCCCAGTTGGACACCACCACTGCAAGAGCCTACCTTCCACTGGTTCGGGGTCAGCGTCTGCTGAGCTTGGCCTCCCAAGCCCAGTCCAGTACTCACTTGACAGCCAGGGAAATGCTACGCCTCCTGGGCCATATGGCCTCCACAGTACATGTGGTGCCCTACGCTCGTCTTCATATGAGAGCAGCTCAATGGACCCTGGCCACCCAGTGGACTCAGGCGTCGGGAGCACTCTCAGACCAAATACAAACCTCAAACCGTCTGTCTTGGTCCCTCCATTGGTGGATATCCACCAAGAATCTGTTGTTGGGGGCTCCCTTTCAGCCCTTGCTACCCCAAGCAACCCTCACAACAGATGCCTCCCAATTGGGGTGGGGAGCCCATCTGCTAACTCAGGGCACTTGGTCTCCACAGGAGGCCACCCTTCATATCAACCTCCTGGAACTGCGAGCAATTTACCTTGCCCTCAAGGTCTTCCATACCCTCCTTGCCAACCTGACTGTCCTGCTTCAGACAGACAATCAGGTGGCCATGTTTTACATAAACAAACAAGGAGGAACGGGCTCTCTGTCGCTTTGCAACGAAGCTCTCAGATTATGGGCCTTCGCCAGAGAGCACCAAATTCATCTGCTAGCAGTGTACCTTCCAGGAGTTCAAAACTCTCGAGCAGACAGGCTCAGTCGAGTTCTGCTGCCACACGAGTGGTCCCTACACGTGGACCAGATAACCAGAATCTTTCAGGAATGGGGGACCCCGGACATAGACCTCTTTGCAAGTCCGTGGAATGCCAAACTTCCCCGGTTCTGTTCCAGGACTCCGTGTCAGGAAGCTCAGGCCACGGACGCCTTTCTCCTCCATTGGGGTCAGGCGTTCCTATATGCCTTTCCACCCATTCCGCTGATTCCCAAGACTCTGTTCAAACTCCAGAGAGATCACGGCTCTATGATCCTCATAGCTCCACGCTGGCCACGCCAAGTGTGGTTCCCTCTGCTTCTACAGCTCTCCCAGGGATCCTCCCTGGACTTAGGAGCTGCACCAGACCTTCTGTCTCAGGAGGACGGGACTTTGTGGCACCCAAACCCCAAATCCCTACATCTCCGAGCTTGGTTACTGAAGGCTTAAGTCTTCAAGACTTTAATCTTTCTCAACCTGTGAAAGATATCCTTCATGCCTCTAGGAAACCTTCCACGAGGCGGTCTTATGCTTTCAAATGGAAACGTTTTTCCATTTGGTGTGCTCAGCAGGGCCTTGACCCTCTGGCACTTCCTCTGAATTCCCTCTTAGACTATCTCCTGCATCTTTCCAATGCAGGCCTTAAGACGAATTCTGTAAGAGTCCATTTAAGTGCTATTTCAGCATCCCTGAAACCTGTACATGGACAACCTATCTCCTCTCATCCTCTTGTTGCAAGATTCATGAGAGGCCTGACCCTCACTAAACCTCCCATCAGACCCCCCCCGGTCGCATGGGATTTGAATCTAGTGCTTGGTCAGCTTATGAAGCCACCCTTTGAGCCGTTATTTTCTACCTCCTTGAAATTTCTTTCCTGGAAGGTATTATTCCTAATTGCAGTCACTTCCGCTCGTCGCATCAGCGAACTGCAGGCTCTAGTGGCTAATCCACCTTATACAAGATTTCATCATGACAAGGTGGTCCTTAGGACGAATCCCCACTTTATGCCTAAAGTGGTCTCGCCTTTTCATCTTAATCAAGAGGTATATCTACCTGTCTTTTTTCCGGCTCCTCATGCCTCCAGTGCAGAGAGGAACCTTCATACTCTGGATTGTAAAAGAGCTCTAGCCTTTTACCTTAATAGGACTCAGCCACATCGAAAGTCTTCTCAACTTTTCGTGGCTTTTGATCCTTCACATTTGGGACTTCCAGTCTCCAAGCGTACACTTTCCAATTGGATTGCTCAGTGTATTTCCTTTGCTTACCAGAGTAAAAACATTTCTCTGGAAGGCCATGTCACAGCTCACAATGTGAGAGCCATGGCAACTTCTATGGCTCATCTGCACTCTGTTTCCATTGATCAGATCTGTCGAGCCGCTACCTGGGCCTCGGTTCATACCTTCACAGCCCATTACTGTTTGGACAAGGACTCCCGCCGGGATGCCTTGTTTGGCCAGGCTGTCCTCAAACACCTGTTCCATTCTTAGACAACTCCTGCCCACCTTCCCAGGATGGATGCCTGAGATCCATACGAAGATGGCGAACCTTGACAGGGGATCCCACGCATCTAAGCTAGGGAGTCCCCATATGTGAGGACTTATTCCTGCTTGTTCCTGGAGATAGCACAGTTACTTACCTGTAACAGGTGATCTCTGGGAACAGCAGGAATTAGTCCTCACAACCCACCCACCTCCCCTAGGAGTTGTATCTTTTATCTATCTATCTTCCTGTCCTCTCTCTATTGACTCAGCTATAAACTCGAAACTGAGGAGAGCTGTTCAGGAAGGCGGGAAGGCAGTGCGCATGTGCAGTGGGAGGTCCCAAAAGCTTCCATTCTAGGAAGCTGGGGAGCTTTCCCGCGCAGGCTCCGTCGGTACCGACGTACCCATATGTGAGGACTAATTCCTGCTGTTCCCAGAGATCACCTGTTACAGGTAAGTAACTGTGCTATACTACCGATCGCCTGGCTAGAATGTACGAATGGATGATGACATGCTAAAAGAAATCAGGGAAGCTAACAAAAGTTACAACACAATAATAATAATGAGCGATTTCAATTACCCTGGTATCGACTGGGTCAGTGGTCACGGTCAAACATGCTAGAGAGATAACATTTCTAGATGAAATAAATGACTGCTTCTTGGAGCAGCTGGTTCATGAACTGACAAGAGGGAAAGCTATTTTGGACCAAGTCCTTAGTGGAACACAGGATCTAGTGTAAGAGATTAGGATGTTGGGGCCACTTGGCAATAGTGATCATAGTATGATCACATTTAATTTAATAAATAGAGGAAGGACAGCAAGGAAATCCACAGTACTACCTTATAACTTTTAAAAGGGAGGCTATGATAAAATGAGAAAAATAGTTTAAAAAAAAAAAAACTAAAAAGGAGCAGCTGCAAAGGTTAAAGATTGACATCAAGCATGGGCATGGTTTAAAAATACTATCTTGGAAGCCCAGACCAGCTGTATTCCACGTTTTAAGAAAAGTGGAAGTAAGGCCAAACAACTGGCAGCATGGTTTAAAGGTGAGGTCAGAGAAGCTGTTGTAACCAAAAAAGCATCTTTCAGGAAATGGAAAAAGGAGCCAAATGACAAAAACTGGAAACAACATAAGCACTGGCAAGTTAGATGCAAGGCATTGATAAGGCAGGCAAAGAGAGAATTTGAAAAAAAAGCTTGCCGTGGTTTTCAAGTACATTTGTAGCAAAAGACCTGTGAGAGTCAGTTGGACCCATTAGATGACAGAGAAGTAAAAGGGGCAGTAAGAGGAGAGAAGGCCGTAGTGGAAAGACCAAATTAATTCTTTGCTTCGGTCTTTACTGAGGAAAAAGCAGGGCGGTTACCCACGCCTGAAATGGTATTTAAAGGTGATGCATCAGAAGAATTGAAAGAAATATTGATAAACTGGGAAGATGTACTGCAACTATTTGATAAACTGAAGAGTAGCAAATCACCTGAACTGAATGATATACATCCGAGAGTGTTGAAAGAACTGAAATATGAAATTGCAGGCTTATTAGTCATTTCTGAACTATCATTAAAATCATCTGTAGTACTTGAAGATTGGTGAATGGCCAATGTAAAGCCAATTTTTAAAAACGGTTCCAGGGGTGATCCAGGAAACTACAGATTGTTGAGCCTGACAGCCATACCGGGCTAAATGGTAGAAGCCATTATAAAGAACAAAATGAAAGAATATGTAGATAATCATGATTTAATGGGCGAAAGCCAACTTGTCTTACTAATCTCTCATATTTTTTTGAAGGTGTGAATAAACAGGTAGACAAAGGTGAGCCGGTTGATAGTGTATCTGGATTTTCAGAAAGCCTTTGACAAGATCCCTCATGAGAGACTGTTGGCAAAATTAAAAAATCATGGGATAGAAGGCAGTATACTATTGTGGATCAAGACCTGGCTAAAAGATAGAAAGCAGACAGTAGGGCTAAATGGCCAATTTTCTCAATAGAGAAAGGTGAATAGTGGAGTACCTCAGGGATCTGTGCTGGGTCCGCTGCTTTTTAACGTATTCGTAAATAACCTGGAAATGGGAATGACAAGTCAGGTGATCAAATTTTCAGATGACACAAAATTATTCAAAGTTGTTAAAACCCAAGAGGATTGTAAAAAATTGCAAGCGGACCTTGATAACTTGGAAGACTGGACATCCAAATGGCAAATGAAATTTAATGTGGACAAGTGCACCTAGGAAAGAACAGCCCAAACTATGGTTACACGATGCAAGGTTCCACATTGGGAACCACCACCCAGGGAAAAGATTTAGGCATCATCATGGATAGCACATTGAATCCCTCCGCTCAGTGTGCAGCAGCGGCCAAGAAAGCAAATAGAATGCTAGGAATCATAAGGAAAGGAATGGAGAATAAAACAAAGGATATTATAATGCCTCTATCGTTCCATAGTGCGACCTCAGTTTGAGTATTGTATGCAATTCTGGTCACTGTATCTTAAAAGGGATATAACGGAATTAGAAAACGTACAGAGAAGAGCTATCAAAATGGTAAAGGGGATGGAAGGGCTTAAAAGGTTAGGACTCTTCAACTAGGAAAAGAGATGGCTGAGGAGAGATATGATAGAGGTCTATAAATGAATGAATGCATGGAACAAGTCAATATAGATCAGTTGTTTACATCATCAAAAAGTAGAAAGCCTAGGGGTGATGCAATGATGCTACAGTGTAATCTATTTAAGACTAATAAGAGAAAATATTTTTTCATTCAATGCATAATCAAACTCTGGTATTCGTTACCGGAGGATGCATTAAAAGCTGTTAGTGTAGCTGGGTTTAAAAATGGTTTGGATAAGTTCCTGGAGGAAATGTCAATAAACCATTATTAAAGAGGACCCAGGTAATCCACTGCTTGCCCTGGGACAAACTTTGTGGAACCTGTGTATCGTTTTGGGAACCTGCTAGGTACTTGTGACCTGGATTGGCTATTACTGGCAACAGGATACCGGGCTCGATGGACCTTGTTCTGACCCAGTATGGTATATCTTATGTTCTTATGGAAAGAGGCAAACACTGAGAGGGATACTGTGAGTGAAATGGGACTGGAAGGAGGCTGACACTGAGGGGGATACTGGGAGTGCAAGGAGGCTGATGCTGGAAAGTACTGGGACTGGAAAGGGGCTGACAATTTGGGGGGTTTACTGGAACTGGAAGGGGGCGGATACTGAGGGGGAGTACTAGGACTGAATGGAGGCTGACACTTGGGGATGCGTTACTGAGACTGGAAGGAGGCAGACACTGGGAGGGTTATTAAACTGGAAGGGGGCTAACACGTGAGGAGTTACTGGTACTAGAAGGTTGCTGACACTGAGGAGGTTTATGGGAATTGAAGGGGGCTGATGCTGGGACTGGAAGATGTAGGGACTTGAAGATATCTGGGTGGGGGGTGGAGATTGGGGACTAAGAAAATGACCAGAGATTAGGAGGAGAATGTGCACTAGGTGTTGGGTATGAATAAGGCTATGAGATCAAGTGCAGAAATATGGGGAGAGAAGAGTTTGAAAGACATGGAGGGTTTGAAGAAGGGTAAGAGGCAATTGAAAAGAACGGGTATATGGAGTGGGTGAGAGACAAAGGAAAGGGACAGGTCTTTGACAGTGAGAGATGGTAGAAATGAAGCCTAGATAAAGAGGAAAGATGTAAGAAAGGGATTGGAAGTGGAGAGGGGATGAGTGATAGGGAAGGATCTGGGGCTAATTAGGAGATGAGAGAGAGAAGAAAGTAGATGAGGTTAGAGAAAGAATGGCTACAGAGGGAGAAAATGGAGATGAAAGATGGGGAAATAGGAGGCTAAGGAAGGAATAACACATGGGAGGACTGGGGAGGCAAGAGCAAGAAATGGAAAGCTGGTAAGTAGTGAATGGTGAAAAGAGGAGACTAAAGACCAGATGGCAGAGACAAGGAGGAATGGAAATCTAGCTATAGTTTAGATTAACCACTAGGCCACTCCTCCAGGAGTGGAGGAGTGGCCTAATGGTTGGGGCAAGGTACTTCAGGCCGGAAGGTCGGGGGTTCAAATCCCACTAGAGGACAGCAACCTTGGGCCGGAAGGACTGGGGTTTCTAGTCCCACAGGTGCTCCTTGTGGTCTTGGGCAAGCCACTTAACCCTCCATAGCCCATGTTCCTTGTAAAATAGTTATCTCCAAGTTATAATGCCCTGTTCAATGTAATTTCAGTTTGTTCAGTGTAAACTGCACTGATGCAGAATAGCGCGGTATATAAGAGAATGTAAATAAATAAATAAATAAAAGGCAAAAATGCACTGTGTGCCACCGAGTGACCCAGTCCTTGAGTTTCTTGACGAGATGCAACCAGAAGTAGATTGCCGGGCCTTTCTTCCACACAGTGCGTTTACAATCCCTGGTATTCCAAGGTGGTCATCCATCGCTTGCCAGGTCCGACTCTGCTTAGTTTCAGAGATCAGCCAAGAGCAGGTTCATTTAGGACAGCTGAAGACAGGTTATAAGGCAGATGAGAGAAAAAATAAGCCAGAAGAATCAATGTCAGAAAAAGATGTAGGAAAGGAAGAGAAGGCGATTGAGAGAGTGGGAAAACAAACAGAAAATGGAAATGAGATCCTGGAAAAGGATGTAGGAGCAAACCAAGAAAAGGAAGTGGTAAAGAGACCGGGCCAACCCAATTAAAAAAAATAAAATGTTCGGACCACAAAGGTATATATAATGTCAGTCTTTGAATAATGAAGTATGTCAGCTTCGAAAACGTGCATTTATTAAAGTTCAGTGCAGGAGCAAATATAGTAACATAGTATATGATGGCAGATAAAGACTAGTATGGTCCATCTAGTCTGCCCAGCAAGGCGACAAGAGTCACTCCATGCAGGTCACCCCTCCCTATGACTTTGTTTAGGGATATACCCACTGCTCCATGTAGGTCACACCTATTTACTGAGATATAAGAGATAGTTATGTTTATTTTGATTTTATCCTGTTGCTATAAAGGGATCCACTGTGTCTGTCCCATGCCATTTTGAATTCTGTCACTGTATTTGCTCCCACCACTTCCATCGGGAGGGCATTCCAAGCATCCACCACCCTTTCAGTGAAATACCTTTGTTTCTTTTCCTTCAGTGTTCCACTGCGCAGTGTTTTGGGGTTTTCCATTTTATTTTCTGTCTGCATATTTGTTTCTAATTTGTACTTTTTTATTCTTTACAAGATGATGGTCTGTTTTCCATGTACAGTTGAAGTAAGGGATTCTGTTAATATGTTGGTTCTATGTAGGAATCCATAGCAGTTTGGCTCGTTATCCTTTCCTCACTGCAGATGTGCTGATGTACTAGAATATTTGCACTACTAACTTTTCATAGGTAGGGTTTGTGCACTTTGAATTTTTGGGCTTGGTGCTGATGTAGTATGGTAAGTTTGAGTGTTCAATTGCAGGGTTTTATGTTACTACACACAGGGTCATGTTTACTATTGCCCATGCTAGTAACGCCAGTTTGGGCTGCATTACTAGTGCAGGGCACCATGCTAGATGCGGTGGGCAGGAATAGCCCTTCCCCCGAATTTAGGGTGGCTTGTCTCATTAATACTGCCACGAGGAGCAACTATTGCCACCCATTGTGCAGGTAGCAGTTGCTCCCCAATAACCACTGGCAGCATGGGCTTTCAAAGACCATGCGAGCGCCACATCAGGAATGCTCATGCCAGCCTAGTCGCTGCCCAGACGCGCTGGCCGGATAGTGGGGATTTTTTTTTAGCATGCGGCCCTGTGCTAATTTTTAACATAGCACCAAAAACACATGGTACTCTGTAGTGCCCTTTAGTAAACATACCCTACAATGTCTTACAGTGGAGAGAATTGGTGGTGTTGTCACTGATATGACACCAGAATTTGAACAGAATTTATGTTGAAGAATTGAAATAAATCTTGATAAATCAGGAAGATGCAATACAGTATTTGATAAACTAAAAAGAGTAGCAAATCACCTGGACAGGATAGCATACAACCCAAGGTGCTGAAAGAACTGATATTATGAGATTGCAGACCTACTTTTAGTAATCTGTGAACTATCATTAAAATAATTTGTAGTACCTGAAAATTGGAGAGTGGCCAATATAACACCAATTTTTATAAAGGGTTCCAGTAGTGATCTGGGAAACTACAGACCAGTGAGCCTGCTGTCAGTATCTGGGCAAAATGGTAGAAACCATTATAAAGAGTAAAATTACTGAGCATGTAGATGGTCATAGTTTAATGCAGACTGTCAACATGGATTTAGCCAAGGAAAGTCTTGTCTTACTAATCGCTTATATTTTTTTGAAGATGCGATTAAACAGATAGACAAAGGTGAGCTAGTTGATAGTGTATCTGGATTTTCAGAAAGCCTTTGACAAGATCTCTCATGAGAGACTCGGTGAAATTAAAACGTCATGGGATAGGAGGCAGTGTACTTTTGTGGATCAGGAACTGGTTAAAAGATAGAAACCAGAGGGTAGAGCTAAATGGCCCATTTTCTCAGTGGAGAAAGGTGAATAGTAGAGTACCCTGGGGATCTGTTCTGGATCTACTGCTTTTTAATATATTTATAAATGACCTAGAAATGGGAATAACGACTGAGGTGATCAAATTTGCAGATAACACAAAATTATTCAAAGTTGTTGAAACACAAGGGGATTGTGAAAAATTGCAAGAGGACCTCGAGAAATTGGGAGACTGGGCATCCAATTGGCAGATGAATCTAATGTGGACAAGTGCAAAGTTATGCACTTAGGGAAGAACAATCCAAACTAGGATTACATGATGCAAGGTTCCACATTAGGGTCTGGCAGCACCATAAACTCCGAGGGTTGGGACTTACAGACAATGAAAGCTAAGTTGTTTTTTAAGCCTTTTAAATGCATTTAAAAATAGTAAAAACACACCCAGAGGCGTATGAATGAGAATAAGGGTGAAATAGAGGGGGTGTTGTAGCGGTGAATTCTAACTGCGAGTGCAGCCCCCTACCCTGTCACTGAGGCCTCCTTTCGAGTTAATGGCTTGATGGTCATAAGATCTATCATACAATGTTTGGCAGTTTTAAAAGGATCCTGACATTTATCTTCCTTCAGGATTACATTTGGGATCACTTTAATTTTGTGTTCATTGTAGGCCTCATCCTGGGCAGAGCGAAGCTCAGTCGCCCCTATTGACATTTGTAGGGCGGCAACTTGGTCAACCTTTTTGACCTTTGTCAACCACTACCACTTGGATGTCCAAGCTGGGACAGCCATGGCTTTTGGTGCAGAGATTTTGAAGGCAGCCATGTCGTCTTCCTGCCCAATAGAGTAGTAGCTTTGGTAAGTCCCATTTGTCTGAATTGATTTAGTCAAAACAAAAATAGAGTAAATAGTAAATAGGGCGGGTCCTGGCATAGTCTAGCAGAACGCCAGAAAATGACATTATCCAGTAAGTAAAACGTCACCTTCCAGATCCTGCTACTAAATCAATTCATAAATGGTAAACCAATCTTGCGAAAATAACTATTACTCTACATCACATATACCCAAAACAAAAATAGAGTAAACCTAAAAAAAGTGAGCAAACGTGTATGAGTGTATTAATGTCGGAAGATATGCCGCGAGGATACAACTACCTCTTAAGGCTAAACTTCCATTTTACTCAGAATAAAAAGCTTCAATCGGAGCTTTCAAAACGTAGGCAAAAACACCATCAATTAGTGAGACCTACACCATAATGTGTTAAAAATCTTTACTTGCCCTTGAATTCAATGTTTAATAATGAGGTCCAAACAGAAAGACTGCCAAAAAGCCACTTATCTTATCTGTTGTCCCGACGACTCTGAGTCATGATGATTTTCAAACTCAGTGTTAGCCCACTGGAGTGAGCAACTTGTAACCTAAACTCACAGGAGTCCAGCAGCAGTCTTTCCAAACACAACACTGCGTTTCTGGCAAAGAAAATCGTAATGCCCTGTTTCAAAGCTCAATTCTACTGCAAACAAATATTCGGCTTCCCCATCTGTCAGGGACGCCAGAACATGCTCATTCCAACGCCACCATGGAGATTCATGAATTAAACGTTTGAACTAGCCAATCACAGCTGTAGACATCATGAAATTGTGAAATACAATGGTTACCATCACTATAGTGTCTCAAAGAATACTAATCCAATCCAATTCTTTATTGAGTCCCACTGGTTCTACCGTGGAAAGTTTAAATATCCATGTTTGTTCAAGCGTCTGAAGACGCTGCTCACGATTACCTCCCCGAGGATTTTCTGGTACATGATCAAGAATTCTCCAAAACATGTCCAGAAATGAATTATGGTAATCAAGACAATGTTGGACAATAGGTGCAGAGATAGTTTTATTTTTAATTCGAGATGCATGTTCACCTAATCGAGTTCGTATGGGGCGAATTGTCCTGCCTATGTACAAAAGATCACAAGGGCAAACCAAGACAGAAACTACAAAAGAAGTACAACACGTAGTATGCCATTTTGCCACATGAATAAAATTTGAATTAGGCACCTGCCAGTTCTTGCCTTCAATAGACTGTGAACAATAATCACAAGCAGTACACACAAAGTGACTAGGATTGGAATGTTGCCTCAACATCAATCTATCTGAAGGAGAAGTGACACCCACAAAATCCCGAAGATTGGGGCCTCTTGTATGGGCTATTTGCAATCTCTTCTGAAAACATGGATATAGTTGCATAATGTGCCAATGCTTGGAAAGAATCTTCCTGATATCATCCACATGCGACATATATTTCAACCTTTTCTAAAGCGTTGTAAATAGTTGCCTTGTTAAATGTTACTACTGTATACTATTCCCCAGTTAACTCCTGTTTTTACTCCCTGTTACTTGTAAACTTGACTAGATCTCTATGTCTTGAGTACAATTTTTGTTCACTGTAAACCGCACTGATGACAAATAGCGCAGTATATAAAAGCTGTTAAATAAAATAAAATAAATATGCCCACAAACACATCAGAATGAGAAGCTGGCTGATGACTATTTGTTTGTATCGCGTTTGTCGAAGAAAATAACCATTCACGATGAGTATATTTAGCTCTCAAAAACGCTTGTTTAATAATTTTCTTAGGATATCCCCTTTGCATTAAACAGCATGACAATTCATGTGCATGATTCAAAAAATCTTCAAAACTAGAACAAATCCGCCGTAACCTCAGAAATTGTCCAAATGGAAGACCCCTTTTCAAAGACATAGGATGAAAACTAGAAAAAGTCAATAACGTGTTTCTCTGCACGGGCTTTCTGAATAAAGTAGTATGAAGTGTATTATTGCATTTCAAAACTAAAACGTCCAAAAATTCCAATTGAGTAAAATGGTGATGCATAGTGAAAGACAAATTAGGTCTCAAATTGTTTAACCATTGTACAAACAAATATAAATTTGCTTCTGATCCCTTCCATAAGAAGAATATATCATCTAAAAACCTAACCCACAAAACCACTTCTTTGAACCATGGAGATGGATATACCTGAGACAATTCAAACTCCGCCATATATAATGTAGCTATGGATGGGGCCACCGTTGCTCCCATAGCAGTGCCCTGAATTTGATGGTAAAATTGCTGTTCAAACTGAAAATAGTTCTTGGTGAGCACTAAATCTAAAAGCTGTAGAAAAAAAGTGCGAGGAATCCTATTTGGTAGAGGAAGATTTAGTTGAGAGATTACAGTTAAAGCTTGATCCTGATCTATATTTGTATACATTGCTGCAACATCTAGCGAGACCAGTATGAACCCTATCTGTAACTTGTTGAAGCTTTGTGATAAAATGAGTAGTGTCCTTTAAAAAAGACTGCACATTTTGAGCACAAGGTTGTAAAAATATATCACAAAACTTGGAGAGAGGTTCCAAAGCTGATCCTCGATAAGATACAATAGGCCTGCCCGGAGGCTATGTCAAAGATTTGTGAATTTTTGGAACTGTATATATAATTGGAATTAATGAATGTGATATAGTCAGAAACTTAAATTCAAGTTTAGTTATCCAATTCTGTGATAACGCACCTTGCATAATAGTACGGATTTGCAATTGCAAATTGATGATTTGATTATCAGGTATCTTAGCATAATATTTAGTGTCATTTAATTGATCCAAAAGATGGGATTGATACTGGGAAAATGACTGCACCACAGTAGCTCCACCTTTGTCTGCTCTACGAATTACTAAATCTTGATTATTATGCAATTCTTGTACAGCTTGCCATTGAGTCTTGGATAAATTATGAAATCGAGACTTTAAGCCAGATTGTTCTAGGGTAGCCACATCATTGAGAACCAATTTTTGATGTGTTTCAATGAGAAAATCCTTATTGCCCTGAGGTATCCATGTAGAAGGTGCTCGAACCACTGAAACATCCGTTCCCATATCATGTGTGGCACAAAACTGAGTCGTCATCAATTTTCTAAAAAATCGATGTAAGGCTACTCGAATTTGAAATGGATTATAATGAGATACCGGTACGAAAGACAAACCCAGGTTTAACAAGAACTGTTGGTCCATCGTTAATGGTGTGGATGAAATATTAACTACTGTTGTTTGGATAAGTTCCTAATGGCGTTGGAATGAGCATGTTCTGGCGTCCCTGAGAGATGGGGAAGCTGAATATTTGTTTGCAGTAGAATTGAGCATTGAAACAGGGCATTACGATTTCCTTTGCCCGAAACGCAGTGCTGTGTTTGGAAAAACTGCTGCTGGACTCCTGTGAGTTTAGGTTACAAGTTGCTGACTCCAGTGGGCTAAATCTGAGTTTGAAAATCATCATGACTCAGAGTCGTCGGGACAGCAGATAAGATAAGTGGCTTTTTGGCAGTCTTTCTGTTTGGATCTTGTTATTAAACATTGAATACAAGGGCAAGTAAAGTTTTTTAACACATTATGGTTTGCATGGTGTAGGTCTCACTAATTTATGGTGTTTTTGCCTACGTTTGGAAAGCTCCGATTGAAGCTTTTTATTTTGAGTAAAATGGAAGTTTAGCCTTAAGAGGTAGTTGTATCCTCACGGCATATCTTCCGACATTAATACACTCATACACATGTTTGCTCACTTTTTTTAGGTTTACTCTATTTTTGTTTTGGGTATATGTGATGTAGAGTAATAGTTATTTTCGCAAGATTGGTTTACCATTTATGAATTGATTTAGTAGCAGGATCTGGAAGGTGACGTTTTACTTACCGGATAATGTCATTTTCTGGCGTTCTGCTAGACTATGCCAGGACCCGCCCTGTGTGCTCCGTTATCTCTGCCGTCAGCTTTCCAAGCTTTGATCATCTGGCAGTTGCTCTGTATGGCTGATATAATTTATCTCCAGGAATGAGTCTTCACATATGGGTACGTCGGTACCGACGGAGCCTGCGCGGGAACGCTCCCCAGCGTCCAATCAGAAAGCTTTTGGGAGCATCCCTCAGCGCCTGCGTGCTGCCTTCCCGCCTTTCCAACTGTGTCTCCTCAGTTTTCGTTTTTCCGCGGAGCCAGCAGGACGTCTTCCTGTCACCGCCGAAACTTTTTTCTTAAATTCTTGTTTTCTTGTGGTCGCGGCTGTTTTCCCGCCGCCACCGGTACCGCCGGTGGAGTTTTTTTGCTTTTCTTTTTCTCAAACTGAGGGACAGTTCCCTCAGTTTTTGTCTTAAAAATTTTTGGCCTATAAAGCCTCTCCATCATGGAGCCGCCTTCTCCTAAGAAGTGCCTTCACTGTGGAAATACAGTTTTCTTTTTAGACTCCAATAACTGGTGTCTAACCTGTTTGGGTCCTGACCCTTTTTCCCCTGAACCGTCAGGCTTCAATGCTGTGAGAAGAGATTCTCTATTTCGAGTTTCCCTCGATACCGTTTACCCTCCCTGTGTCAGGGCACCGGCCATTTCTTCTCTACAGGATCAGGTAACCCACAAACAGTCTGTTAAGACTAGCCAATCCTTGAGTGGTATGTCTCATGCTAAGCATGCTGACGGCCCCGGCCTTGCCCTCAAGAACCCATTGGCATTAAAACCCCGGCGGGAGTCTTCGGGCTCCAAAGCATTTCAGGGGTTTCAGGTTGTTCCTGGGGCTCACCCCTCACAGAACATACCTGAGCCATGCACGGGGGTGGCATCCGCTTCGAGCGGTACCGATAACCCGGCATTGGCACTGGTGTGGAGCGATCCACTCCTCACTAGGGATCGTCATCTGGTGTACTCGGTGCCTTCGGGACCATTCCATACCCAGATTGATTTTCTGGTATCGACAGCTCCGTCGATACGATCCCTGACGCCGGTACCATCTAGATATGCATCGATGGAATCGCTTCCTTCGATGCCAAGTCTAGAATCGATATCTAGTCTGGAAGACTGGGTACCGACGCGTCTCGGAACCGACACGCACCGATTCCGGATGTGCGGTACCGAGGATATCCACCGACACTTTCGCGTTTCCTCGGTACCGTTTGAGCAGCCTCCGCTGACTGCTTCGGCGATTCCGACTCAGCTACCGGTATCGGTATCATGTCGGTACCGGCAGTATCATCGGGACCAGCTCCTTCCATGCTTGGTTCACTCGGATCGCTCCTTTCTATACCTAGTCTGGAGTCGATACCTGGCATGGATGATGCACTACTGACTGTCTCAACTCATAATTGCCAGTTCCAGTATCCATCCATTACAAATCCTGTGCTGCACCGGACAGGTACATCCTCCGGTGCCCAGGCTTCCTTTTCAGGTCTAACCTGTCCAGGGATGGTTCCCATCGGAGATCCTTCCTTTCAGAAATTTCTCCTTGACATGGCAACCTTCCTTAATATTCCTATCCCTGGCTATGAGTCTTCTCAGGATTTTTCTGCAGAAAAGGAAGTTATAATGCTTCCTTTACATCACTCTTTGCAGAATCTTCTTCTGAGGGTATGGGAAAAATCTTTAAGGGTTTCTTCACCTCCTACAGCAACTGATCTTCTGTATCAGGTGCCCCCCCTCTCCAGGATTTCAAAAGCCTCAACTTCCCCATCATTCCATTGTAGTGGAATCAGCAATGAGGAAGGTAAAAAGCAAGAAAAAACATTCTTCTTTCCCGCCAGGGCGTGCATCTAGAACACTGGATGCCTTTGGATGTCAAACCTTCCAAACATCTATGCTGGCAACAAGGATTCTCTCCTATGTTTTCTATATGAGTCTATCCCTTCAGGAGATCACAAAGAAATTATCTCTCTTGTCTCCTTTTCTATCAGAACCCAAGGCTGCAGACTATTCCTTACTTCTTAGTCATAGCCAAAATATCTCTTGGTTTCTTTCTCGTGCTTCCCTAGACTCTTTTGAGTCTGTTAGCAGAACCTCTGCTATAGCCATAGGAGCACGTCGTAAAGCCTGGCTCCAAGCTTCAGACTTGAGTAGATGGGCACAACAAAGACTGAGTAATACTCCTTGTACTGGAGAAAATCTCTTCAATAAGGAGTCCTTACGTCAGGTTGCTCATTGCTCCACTGACTTTCCTGTTTCTGAGGGCCATCCTAAGCCCTCTCCTTCCTCAGCAGGTAGGAAATGCCCTACCAAACCTTTCCCTAAAAGAAAAAGGTTTTCCTCTTCTCCTGCCCATCATTCGGATGTTCCCAAGCAGGGGAAGTCTCGCCTTGGTCTGAAGAATCCAAACTCTAGCCAGGCTGAATAACCACAGTAACCATAGGTTTCTGATTAATCTTTTTGTAACTACAGTTAATTCTTTTCAGCAGAAGTTTTTCACTGTTTTTCCATTCAAAACTCTGCTCAAGGATTCCTATTCTCAGGAAATCCATTTACTCTTCACTATGCTGAACTGTCAGGCTATTCATGTCTATAAGTTACAGAGTTTTCCACCTCTTCCTCACTAGAAGCGAGGTTAGCAACTATCACATGATAGTTTCTCTGTACCAGCATGAATTTTTTCCTTCCAGGGACTAAGTCCTTCTTCAGCTTCTCTCTCTACCCTCTTCGCCAGGGTTTCCCCTGTAAGAGTGGTACCATACCATTGAAAGACTTTTCTGTCTTTCTTTTCACTGTAGAGTTTCTTCTCCTGAGTAAACTCCCTTCTTTATCTAGGCAGCTCTGCAGACAGAGACAGCTTGCTCTCTTTGTTCAGTCTGTTCTCTCTGTTTGACACAGACTGACTCTCTCTGTTGTCCTATTCAGTAGCTGCCCATGCAGGAGTCCAGTGCTTGACTACTGTTACTTTTCCACAAGTCCCAGTCTTGTCTTCCACCACTCCTGTCTGGCCTTAGTAGTGATTCCAAGAAAGTTTTCTACATCTTTCTTGGATAATCTTTTCACTACAGGCTTCTTACACTATCTTCTACCCTTGCCATCTCCAATCTCTGGATTTGGCAACGTAGTGGACGTGGCTGTCAGTTTTCTCCATCAGCCAGTTCTACATCCAAGTTCTCCTGCATAATGCTCTCTGCAATCCTACTGAGAAGCTTTCCACTATGGGCCCTTGCTAGAGAGCATGGAGTTTTTCTCTAATGGCTATCCATCATGGTTGAAAAATGCTTCCTCAGTCATCCCCTATGACTGTGAGGGTTCTTCATACCCTGCTATCTTCTTTTTAAAAAAAAAAAAAAGAGGGAAAAGGACATATGCCTTCTCCACGTGAAAATCTAAGAGTTCTCCCATTCCTTAGGGAATATACTCTTTGTTTTTGCAGCTTGTCCTCATGGTATCCTATCACTTCAAGGACAGCACATATTAATCTGAAAAACGCATGATACCTCCTTTGTCCCTCACGTAGGTCAACCTGGTATCTTATCCTATGCGTTTCTGTCCTTTTACCATGCTGGAGTTCCACAGGACTCCGGACTTGCTGTTTACAGACTGATATTATCCTCTGTTTTTTCACGTAACCATCCTGGTAATTCACTGGGTAGCATTCCTTTACCATCATCTCTGGGGGAATAGATTCTGTATACATCTTCTCAAGTAGGTTTCACCTCCTTGTTCTTAGATGAATCTTTTCCCTTCACATCTCCATGTGAATGTCCTGATATGCATAGCTCTGTCTGCTCACTGCAGGCATCTATCTTTAGACCCATATATTCAGGTATATCTATCTATCTATCTATCTATCTATTATATATATATATATATATATATATATATATATATATACCTATATACATCTATTTAGATGTATCTGTCAGCTAAGTGTGCATATGCTATGCCCTTCAGATCTTATTATAGATATATATATACCCATATATATCTATATAGATATACATATCTCTTCATATATGTGTGTATCTGTCCAGATACTTATTATAAGTAGATATGTATTTCCATACTTCTCTCCTGACTGTCTATACTCATGACGGTTTTTACCTTCCTGTATGTTTCTGACAGTGGGCTTGCACAGCTTCATACTGTTCCACAGTATGTTTCGAATATTTTGCACACCACCACTGCTGTGGAACTGACAGCCCTACCGTATCCTAGGTTTACGTATCCCTGAAGCTCCATACCCCAATGTCTTCCTACCTCTCACCAGTTAGGAAAGACATGGTGGATCTTCAGTGGATTTCAGATTCAATCCTCAAACATCTGTCCTTTCTTGGGAGTATGGGGTTCTTCTCATACCCTTTCCTCCCTCAAGGACTAGGTCTGTTTGCCCAGATCGGTAAGTCTTCCTCTTTTGCTCCTACCTCTGAATACTTCTGTAGCCAAAAGAGTTTTCAGCTTTCCATGAAGCTTCCCACTGAAGACCTGCCGTGTTTGTGTTACTCTAATTGAATCCTGGGGTCACCTCTTACTTCCAGATGTTGACCTCCACCTTCACTCCAGTGAGGTCACCTTGGACATTATTCTGCTGGATCCCCAGTAGACTTCATCAGCCTCTCTACTTCCTGCAATCCAGTAGGGGAGCGTTATATGGTGATTATTCATTTCATTATTATGGTGATTGTTCATTTCAATATATCTTTTGATAATGATCATACATACATGGACTCCTTGAGGGTAGTCCTTTCTTAGGTTAGCTGCTTTTTCTGCAGCTCCTCTCTATGCAACTCCTACCCTCCATCCTCAGGATGCCTGGCCATATGAGATGTAGCATGTTTTCAATCTTCAACATGTTATGGCTCCAGGCATCTTAGCTTGGGAGTCCCCATATGTGAAGACTCATTCCTGCTTGTTCCTGGAGATAGCACAGTTACTTACCTGTAACAGGTGATCTCTGGGAACAGCAGGAATAAGTCTTCACAACCCACCCACCTCCCCTAGGAGTTGTATTTTTATATCTATCTTTCCTTTCCTCTTTCTCTCTCTCTTTGTCTCAGCTATGAAACTCAACTGAGGAGAGACAGTTGGAAAGGCGGGAAGGCAGCACGCAGGCACTGAGGGATGCTCCCAAAAGCTTTCTGATTGGATGCTAGGGAGCGTTCCCGCGCAGGCTCCGTCGGTACCGACGTACCCTTATGTGAAGACTTATTCCTGCTGTTCCCAGAGATCACCTGTTACAGGTAAGTAACTGTGCTACATAATTGTGCATAGTTCTGTCTTGTTTCCCTCAATGTGTGTGGTCACGTTCTTGACCATTTGCTTTGTACGAATACTGAAAGTATGCTCCAAGCTGTACTGGCTCAAGTAGCAGGATGATGTCACTAGAGGTTTCTAGTGTTGTTCTCTATCTCCACCTCTGCTGGCAGGGGGACACAATCCACTTGACTGGACTGGTCTAGCAGGATGCCAGGAAACAACAATCTCCAGGAACAAGCAGGAATGAGTCTTCACATATGGGTACGTCGGTACCGACGGAGCCTGCGCGGGAACGCTCCCCAGCGTCCAACCAGAAAGCTTTTGGGAGCATCCCACAGCGCCTGCGTGCTGCCTTCCCGCCTTTCCCAACTGTCTCTCCTCAGTTCTTCTTTTTCCGCGGAGCCAGCAGGTCGTGTTCCTGTCACCGCAGAAGAATTTCCTTATTTTTTCTTTATTTCTTTTGTGTCGCGTCTGCCTTCTTCGACGCTGTACCGGTGCCGCCGGTCTTTGTTCTTTTCTTCTTGTAAAAAAAAACAAACAAACCTTTTTTCCATTCTTTTTCTTCAGGTGCACTTCAGTTTTGGGCCTTAGGCCCAAAACTTTTTTTCCTTAAATATGGAAAAGCCTGCCTCAGGTTTTAAAAAGTGCACAAAATGTGGTGGTACTATTTCCGTCACCGACACCCATGACTGGTGTCTAAAATGTTTAGATCCTGACCATTCCATAACAGATTGTGTGTCCTGTTCCATGATGTCTAAAAGAGGTCGGCAGAACCGAGCTGCCAAGCTCAGTACCCTGTTTCCCTCTGATGCGGCTTCGGTGGCATCGACGTCTTCCAGGGCTGCTGCTTCCTCACATGGATCTCAGGTAACTAAACATAAATCCAGCCGGTCCTCGAAGGGTAGATCTCCTTCTAAGCATCGAGATGCCTCTGGCCTTGCCCTCGAGGATTCTGCACTGGCAAAATTACCCCGGCGGGAGGCTTCGGCCTCTAAAGCATCATCATCGGGGTTCCAGGATGATCTCGAAGGCGTGGCCTCGACAGATCTCCTGGTGCCATGCTCTGGGGTACCAGTGGCTTCCACCGGTACCGATTTCCAGGCATTGGCGGCATAGATGGATCAGAGGATTCTGTCCATCGAACGCAGTCTGGTGGCATCGACGCCCGTGGTACCGCAACAGACTACTCCGCCGGTACTGGCTCTAGCATCGCCATCGGCACCGATCCCGGTACCAGTGGCATTGATATCGGCATCGGTGTCCGCTATGCCGGTACTCTGTCCTCTGAAGCCCTCCGGTACCGATACCCCGGTACCGGTGATTCCTGATACCGGTCCCGGTTGGTACGGGTATCGGGCTTTGCAAGAGCATCCGGACAGACGATACTTCGATTCCTCTGAGGATTCTGAAGAGTCGGTCGATGCAGTGATGCTTCTTCCACAGGAGGAGTCCTCTCCTAAACGAAGGATGTCTCCTCCAGAGGATTTGTCTTTTCAAGACTTTATCAGAGAGGTGGCTCGGGGTCTCTCTATTACAGTGGCACCTGAATCAGAGTCCAGAGCCAAGGAGTTAGATATTTTACAATATCCTAAAACTCCTAAAGAGGCAGCCACCTTACCTATTCATGAGATTCTGTATGATCTCATGTTGAGGATGTGGGAAGCACCTCCAACCACCTCTCCTCATTCTCGCAGGTTGGATACCATGTATCGTGTCCCTCCTTGTCCTGGTTTCCATAAAACTCAACTTCCTCACCACTCTATTGTGGTTGAGTCTGCCATGACAAAGATTAGAAGTGCTAAAAGACATGCCTCTAATCCTCCAGGACGTGAATGTAGAACCCTGGATGCTTTTGGAAGAAGAGTCTTCCAAGCTTCCATGCTTGCTGCGAGAATTAATTCCTATAGTCTTTACATGGGAACGTTCTTAAAAGAAGTCACTGACCATTTGCAGACTTTAAGTCCTTTTATGTCTGAAGATAAAAGGCAGGAATTTCTCACTGGGCTCAAACATGCCCAGGATATCTCCAAATTCTCCAACCGTGCAGCTTTCGACTCCTTTGAATGCGTAAGCAGAGCCTCAGCTATTGCCATAGGTCAGAGGTACTCAAATCCAGTCCTGGAGGGCCACAAACCAGTCAGGTTTTTGGGATATCCCTAATGAATATGCATGAGATATATTTGCATGCACTGCCTCCATTGTATTTGAATCTATCTCATGCATATTCATTAGGGATATCCCGAAAACCTGACTGTTTTGCGGCCCTCCAGGACTGGATTTGAGTACCTCTGCCATAGGTGCACATAGGATTGCTTGGCTTCAAGCATCTGATTTGGAGATCTGGGTTCAAGATGAATTGGGAAATATCCCTTGTACAGGTGAGAACCTGTTTGGTAAGGATTGGCAAGCAAAAGCCAATCAGATGGATGCTGAAAATTCTGCTTTGGATAGACTATCCAAATCTACAGCTGCTCCTGCTAAGAAAAGGTTGTTCAAGAAAACACCTTTTTCTAAAAAGGGAAGATTCTATCCTGCTTATGGTCAGCGGGCATCTTCTGCAGCTCAGTTTCCTTCCAAACGTCAGCAATCCTCCAAACAGAGCAAAGCAAAGGCTGCGAGGCCTGCTCCAGCCCAGCAACCTCAGCCCCCTCAGGGCCTTTGACTTTCTGCTAGAGAACTTAGCCTTCCTGGCTCTAGAAGGACCAGAGCCCTCCACCATTCCAGGAAGGTTATGTCACTTTGCTCCCAGGTGGGGGCAAATTACAGCAGAGCATTGGACACTCTCCATCATAAGAGAGGGGTACAAGCTTCATTTTTCAAGCTTGCCCCCTCTCACAAGAGTGCACCAGTTCAATTCTCCAACCTCCCTTCTCAACCTGTTGGAGCAGGAGGTTGCCACTCTTCTTGCCCAGGGGGCCATAGAGGAAGTGCCTTTTCAACAACAGGGCACAGGGTTCTACTCCCCCTATTTTCTTATTCCAAAGAAAACAGGGGGCTTCAGACCCATCTTAGATCTCAGAGAGTTGAACAGATTCCTAGTCAAAGAAAAATTCAAGATGGTTTCTCTAGGAACTCTGCTGCCATACCATCAGAGTCAGGATTGGCTTTGTTCTCTAGATCTCAAGGATGCGTACACTCATGTTCTCATCCATCCATCTCACAGAAGGTTCCTTCGGTTCTTTTTTCAGGAAAAGCACTATCAATACAAAATGCTCCCTTTTGGTCTGGCCTCTGCACCAAGGATTTTCACGAAATGCATGGTAGTGGTTGCTGCTTTTCTGCGCACCCTGGGAATATTCGTCTTCCCTTCCCTGGACGACTGGCTCATTCGAGCTCCCACTCAATCAGAGGCCAAGACTTCTCTCACCTGCACAATGCGTATCCTTCAGTATTTAGGGCTGGTAATAAACATCCCAAAATCCAATTTAGTCCCTACTCAGTCCCTGGAGTTTATAGGGGCGTTGCTGGATACCACAAGGGCAAGGGCCTATCTTCCCCAGGCCCGTTGCCTTCGCTTGGTGCAGTTAGCTTCTCAAGCAGAGATTAAACCCCTACTAACTGTTCGAGAGATGTTACAGTTGCTAGGCCACATGGCATCCACCGTACATGTGGTACCATATGCTCGCCTTCACATGAGAGCAGCTCAGTGGACTTTATACACCCAATGGACCCAGGCAGTAGGCTGCCTGTCAGACAAAATAGCAAACACAAGTCGCCTCATTTTGTCCCTCCAATGGTGGAAGTCCCCTCAAAACTTGTTGCTGGGGTCCCCCTTTCAACAACCTCTACCCCAAGCAACTCTTACAACAGATGCTTCTCCAATGGGCTGGGGAGCTCATCTTCAGGACCTCTCCACCCAGGGCATCTGGTCCCCACAGGAGACTTGTCTCCACATCAATCTCTTGGAACTCAGAGCAATCTTCCTTGCTCTACCAGTTTTCCACACCCTGCTCAGCCACAAGACAGTCCTTATCCACACGGACAATCAGGTAGCCATGTTCTACGTAAACAAGCAGGGGGGAACTGGCTCTCTGTCACTTTGCAACGAAGCTCTGCGACTGTGGGCCCTCGCCAGAGAGCATCATATTCATCTTCTGGCAGTTTATCTCTCAGGTATTCAAAACTCTTGGGTGGACAGACTCAGTCGAGTTCTGCTTCCACACGAGTGGTCCCTACATATGGACCAGGTATCCAAGATTTTTCGAATTTGGGGAACCCCGGACATAGACCTCTTTGCAAGTCCGTGGAATGCCAAACTTCCCCAGTTCTGTTCCAGAACTCCAGCTCAGGGGGCTCAGGCAAGGGATGCTTTCCTCCTTCACTGGGTTCAAGACTTCCTGTATGCCTTTCCACCTGTTCCCCTAATTCCCAAAACCCTGTTCAAGCTTCAGAGAGACAGAGGCCATATGATTCTCATAGCTCCACATTGGCCACGGCAAGTGTGGTACCCTCTGCTTCTACATCTCTCTCAAGCTCCCTCCCTAGAGTTAGGGTCTGCTCCAGACCTCCTCTCTCAAGAGGACAGAAGGTTATGGCATCCCAATCCCCAGTCTCTGCATCCCAGGGCTTGGTTGCTGAAGGCCTAGATCTCCAGGATCTTCATCTTTCTCAACAGGTGAAAGATGTTCTGTATGCTTCCAGAAAACCTTCCACTAGACGTTCTTACGCTTTCAAGTGGAGGAGGCTTACCATCTGGTGTTCTGAGAAAAGTCTTAACCCCTGTGCCATACCTCTGGAATCGTTGCTGGAGTATCTCCTTCATCTATCTAATGCAGGCCTTAAGACAAATTCAGTAAGAGTCCATTTGAGTGCTATTGCAGCTTCCCTTAAGCCTCTAAATGGACAACCTATCTCCTCTCATCCTCTTGTAGCAAGATTCATGAGAGGCCTCCTTTTAACAAAGCCTCCCATTAGACCACCCCCGGTGGCATGGGACTTAAATTTGGTTCTTGGTCAGCTTATGAAGCCGCCTTTCGAACCTTTAGCTACCACCTCCTTGAAATACCTTTCTTGGAAAGTTATCTTTCTCATTGCAATCACATCTGCACGCCGCATCAGTGAATTGCAAGCACTAGTAGCTAATCCACCTTATACAAGGTTCCATCATGACAAGGTGGTCCTTAGGACTAATTCACTTTTTATGCCTAAGGTGGTCTCGCCTTTTCACCTCAACCAGGAGGTCTACCTACTTGTCTTTTTTCCAGGACCTCATGCATCAAGTGCAGAGAGGAATCTTCATACCCTGGACTGTAAAAGAGCTTTGGCCTTTTACTTACAAAGGACACAGCAACATAGAAAGTCTTCCCAACTCTTTGTTGCCTTTGATCCTTCTCATTTGGGACAACCAGTCTCCAAGAGAACACTTTCTAACTGGATTGCCCAGTGTATTTCTTTCGCCTATCAGTACAGGAACCTTTCTCTGGAGGGCCATGTCACAGCTCACAATGTGAGAGCCATGGCAGCCTCAATGGCTCATCTCAACTCTGTGTCTATCGACGACATCTGTCGAGCAGCCACTTGGGCCTCGGTTCATACCTTCACAGCCCATTACTGCTTGGACAAGGACTCCCGCTGAACCTGTTTCTTTCTTCTTCTGTACAATCTTAACAACAGCGCTCTGACTGCAGCCAACTTTCCTGGCTATCTGATGGATTGAAAATCCTTCCTCGCTCATAAAGAACACACGGACACGCTCCTCCAACGTCAGGGTCCGAGTCATCTTCATGGTCGATCCAGAAAGCGTATGAAATTCAAAAATTCAGTGCATTTTTATAGTTACACTGTTGGCTAGATATCTGCATTGTGATTGGTTAGTGAAACTAGCCTCCTGATTGGTCAGAAATAACTTGTGCATATTGGATAATCTCGATCCAGTTTTGACGCAGGATCCACAAAAATCGCAGTAGCTATCTTCCAGTGTTGTAAAGTATTTAAATTGGAAGCAAAGAATGCAAAAATGTCAACTCTAATAGCCAAATGTATCCCTTTTAACATGGTAGAAAGATGAATATGCTGGGCTAACGCAAAATTTAAAAAAAAAAGTTAGAAAGTATGAAAAACGCAAAACTCACAAGTGATTCCAGACTTTTGCACACCACTGTATATTGCTGGGCAGTAATCATGGGATGCACATGTGCACCATAGTATCTTGGAGACTCAATAGTTGAAATTGTATTTTTCCTGTGACATTTTGATGCTTTTGAAAACATATCATATTATTATGATAAGGCGGTTTAGAAATACTGTTAAATAAATAAATAAATATTCTTTAAATGTAAACGGTTTTCATCACCCCATTAAAAGGATAAACATTCTGGAATACTTGAGGGGAAAAAAAGTCATATATATACACTTTTTACAGGATACACATTTTCCCTTCAAGAAATCTTGTAGGCTCATGGCTAAGTGGATTAAGTCATGCCTTTATTCTCTGCCCCACATAAGAAGGGTGGGGTGGCCGTTTTAATTAGTTAAAAGAAACTGGATTAAATAAACTAGATACAGAGAAGGCCTTTGAGTAGAATGACCTGCCTTGTTCTAGGTTTATTTTTTTTATTTAGCTGGATTTATATACCGCCTTTCTCCGTTTCAAAGCGGTTTACATGAAACAAAGATTTCTACAGTTGCTGTGGAACGATTTACTATGTACAGCATGCGTTTGATAAATATAGATGATCAACCATGTGCTGGTTTAGCTTTGAGAAGCAGTTTATAAACATCTGATTCTGTATAGTTGCTCCTTGCCAGGCTATATTTGAGCAATTTGTTATCCACCTCAATTCAGTTGAGGAGGGGGGAACTAGACAGGGGTCCCCCCTTTCACTCCTTTTGTTTTTAATTGCAATCGTACCCCTTGCCATTGCCATCTGACAAGAGAAGTGATATCAAAATATTTCAATTTACATGGCACAGAATATAAATATGTATTATATGCAGACGATATTTTATTATTTTTAGATGAACCCCAGCTTATTCTTCCTGCCTTTTTATTTCTAATAGAGCGTTTTGGATGTTTCTCTGGCTATAAGATAAATTATATGAAGTCTGAGATTCTTCCTTTTAATTTACATTGTACTAAAGAAAGTGTTTCATATTTCCCCTTTGAATAGCAAAGGAGCCGAAATATTTAAAAATGTATGTGTTTGACATCAACTTGAAGTTTAGTTAAAAAAAAAATAATAGTAGCCATGCTGTCACAGGTGAAGGACCTATGTGCTCTATGGTTGCCACTATTTTTATCATGATGGGGCCGGTTGGAAAATTTTAAAATGTTGATTACACCCATAATACTTTACAAAATGAGTATGATTTCCTATATTGTTTTCTTCACAATTCTATAAGCATTTGGATGTGACTGTTTAATTTTTTTGTGGAATAGTAAACCAGATTGTCTACCCAAGGTCGAGGGGGGTGGATTTAACTTTACAAACTTCCTGTCATACCATTATGTTTTTATCCCACACCGAGTGGCCTGCTGGATCTTCTGTGACTGCACATTTTACCCCTGGTTAGTTTTCGTTAGAGTGTTCTTTAGTGGCTCTGTTAGACCTTCAGTACAGTGTTGGTATCCCATCTTTAGAGATGCACACTCTACTTTAACAATGTTACATGAGTGTTGAGGAGCAGAGATGGATAACTATATTGGCTCCCTTATGGTATAATCTACTTCCTTGCATTAACCGCCAGAAGTTATACAGGGAAGCGCGGATACATAAAAGGGTTTTTTTTGTCTGTGAGATGTTATGGAGGAGGGCCATCTTAAATCCTTTACCTGAGAAAGAAAGATGATTTTCCTTTCCCTCAGTGTTTCAACTTCATCACTGCTTTTCTGCATCCATATAAAACTGGTAGAACCTGGAAGGGCATTGGATTTAGCCAAAATTTCTCAGCGAGCTATTATATTTGGGACATGCTGCAATACAAACCAAAAAAACCCCACTTCCTATTCGTCTCTCCGTGCCAGTCCAGGAAAGTAGGGTAGTCAACCTCCTCTAGCAGCTGAGGGCTGAAAAGAACTGAAAACTCTTTGCTGACAGGTGCACTAGCTCCCTCTGGTGTCCGAGAGAGTCCATCAGTCTTTCAGTCCTCAGCAGCTGAGCTGGTTGCATAGCTGACAGGCTCCGGAGAGTGCTAGATTCAGAGTTTTCTTCTTGGAAATTATTTTCTTTCTCCTCTGGAAGAGAGCTTCTGATGGTCTGAAAGCTGATTGAAAAGCTCTGGCAGGGTTATTCAATGCAGCTGCTTTCCGTTTTGGTCCTGTGCTACAGAGGGTAAAATACCTTCATTTCATTCTCCAGAACCACCAAGTCGGTGGGTTTTTACAAGCAGAGCCTGCTTGAGGGAGATAATCTAATTTCCTGAAATTACATCGGAGAATTTCGCTGGGAGCCCCAGGGAACACTTCTCTGTTTCGATTGACGGCAGTTCTGGCTACCCGCTAGCAGCGGGGAAGCAGTTTGCTGAATGATTGACACCACGTTTTCTTTTCAGGTAGGAGCTACTACTTAACGGGACGCTCGGGATTGCAGACTTAGGTCTTAAGCCATTGCGGGGTTAGTTTGCAGGTTGTCGGGTCGTTTCCCAGGACACGTTGAGGCGCCGTGATTTTGAAGCCGGCTCCGCGGCGTCGCGTCGGTGCGGTTGAATTCTTTATTTCTTTCTATTGGCTCTTCGGTTTATTTTTCATTTGCGGGGGTTCATGGAGCCTCAGAAGCGCAAAGAGACTAAGGACGAGGAGTTGGTTAAGGCCCCGAGTGGGTCTGAAAGAGCGGGAACGGCGGCCATTTTAGCTCAGCCGCCGGTTTCTCCCGCGCTGCCAGTCAAGACTGGGAAAAAGAGAGCAAAATCTCATAAAGCTCCTTCGGCTGAGGGAGCAGGGCAGTTATCTGTGGCTAAGGAGACAGGTTCCTTAGAGTCCTTTTTCTCCGCGGAATTTATTTTGGCACTCCATAATGCTTATTTGATGAAGAGATCACAGTCTTTTTTGTCTCCTGCTGCTACCTGCAAGTCAGGGGGGACTAATCTGGATACCTCCGAGGCAGACCCGGGAGAAGGGGTCTCCTCCATGTGCCCCGGGGGGGAACCAGCCTCAGGGGGCTTGGGACCTCTGAGTTCCGGGTCCCAGCTTCCTGAGGATGGGGAAATTCTGTCAGAGACAGGACTTGATTTTTGGCCCAGGGAGTTGGAGGAGGGTGAGTTAGGACCTGGGGAGGATCCTAATACTTTCAGAGTCTTCCGAAAGGAAGAGTTAGGAGCCTTAATTACACAGTCGCTTGCGGCTTTGAATCTGGCACGCCCTACAGTTCAGCAAGAGGAGGATCCCCTGCTACAAGGTTTTAAATCTGAACAGCGTTGTTTTCCTCTTCATAGAGTGATTAGGCAAATGATTGACTCAGAATGGGAGTGTCCTGAGGCCTCCTTGAGAGGCAGTCGCGCTATGGCGCATCTGTATCCCATTCCCCTAGAGGAAAAGGAGTTGTTACGTATGCCTAAGATGGATGGCCTAGTTTCGGTGGTTACTAAAAAGACTACCATTCCGGTAGAAGGCGGTACGGCTCTGAAAGATTTTCAGGACCATCGCTTAGAGGCTCTCTTGAAGCAGGCCTTTGATTCCAGTGCCTTAGCCTTACAAGCTTCAGTCTGTGGGGCGTATGTTTCCAGGGCGTCAATACGCTGGCTTCAGGGTGACCATGCTCTGGATCAGGAGGAGGACTCTTCGCCGGAGGGCGCTAAGCTGGAGTCGGCTGCGGCTTATCTCGCAGATGCTTTTTATGATTTGGTAAGGATATCAGCGAAATCCATGGCGTCCGTAATAGCAGCTAGACGGTTTCTCTGGTTACGTAACTGGGCGGCAGATGCGTCATCTAAGGCCCGTCTCAGTAAGCTTCCCTACAAGGGCAAGCTGCTCTTTGGGGAGGCGTTGGAAAAGATTGTGAAAGATTTAGGCGATTCCAAAGGGGGCCGTCTTCCAGAGGACCGGCCAAGAGCGGCTAAGATGTCTTCTTTGCAGAGGGGTCAAGGGCGTGATTTTCGCAGATTCCGGAGGTCCCGGTTTGCGCCTTATCAACGTGGACGTTTTGTAGCTAGGGGCCAATCCTTTCGTGGAGCCAGAGGGTTCAATAGGGGTTATTTCACCGCCCAGCATGCTTCCACTAAGAAGCCTCAATGAAGGGACGCTGGTCCAGGCGGAGATTCCTGTGGGAGGTCGATTGCAGGAGTTTCTCTCCGCCTGGGCCGCCATCACTACGGACCAGTGGGTGCTCGAGATTATCAGGGACGGCTATGCTCTGCAATTCGCGCATCCATTGGGGGAGGCTTTTGTAGCTTCTCCGTGCGGTCCTCTGGCAAAGCGGAAGGCAGTCAACGACACTTTAGGGCGTTTATTGCGTCTTCACGCTGTAGTGCCGGTACCCGCAGACCAGTGCGGCTTTGGTCGATACTCGATTTATTTTGTGGTTCCCAAAAAGGAAGGTTCTTTCAACCTATTCTGGATCTCAAGATGGTGAATCGTTGTTTGAAAGTACCACATTTCAGAATGGAAACCTTACGTTCGGTAATCCGGTCTGTAAAACCGGGGGAATTTCTTACTTCCATAGATTTAACGGAAGCGTATTTGCATATTCCGATCCGGCGAGAACACCAGAAGTATCTTCGTTTTGCGGTTCCCATGGGTCATTTTCAGTTCCGAGCCCTGCCGTTCGGTCTCGCTACCGCCCTGCGTACCTTCACCAAAGTGATGGTGGTGGCAGCAGCGGCACTTCGGAAGGAAGGGATTCAGGTCCATCCGTATCTCGACGATTGGTTGATAAGAGCTGCGTCACGAGCGGAATCTCTCATAGCCACAGCCAGAGTTGTGGAATTTCTCAGGCAGCTCGGTTGGGTCATCAATCGAGTGAAGAGTCAGTTGCACCCAGGTCAACAGATGACCTATCTGGGAGCGTTATTCAATACCGACAAAGGCTCGGTTTTTCTTCCTCCGGAGAGAGTTCGAAAGATTTTCTCGCAGGTTACGGCTTTTCTGCGCCTTCAGGCACCCACGGCTTGGAGATATTTACAGGTGTTGGGGTCGATGGCGGCGGCCTTAGACCTCGTTCCGTGGGCCAGAGCGCATATGCGGCCTCTTCAACAGGCATTACTGACGCGGTGGTCTCCGCAAGATCATCCTCTCTCTCGGCGTCTGCCGTGTCTGGAGGAGGTGAAGATCAGTCTGCAGTGGTGGTTGGTCCCTGCTCATCTGCAAGTGGGAATGCCGTTAGCCTTTCCCGAATGGGTGTTGCTCACCACAGATGCCAGCCTTTCCGGCTGGGGAGCACATTGCTTGATGCGGTTGGCGCAGGGCGTCTGGTCGGAGGAGGAGAGCTGTTGGTCAATCAATCGGTTGGAGATGAGGGCGGTTCGCTTGGCGCTCGTGGAGTTTGTCGATCTGCTCGAAGGGTGGGAAGTTCGAGTTTTTTCCGACAACTTGGTGACCGTTTCGTACATCAACAAGCAAGGCGGCACGGGTAGTGCAGCGCTTCTAGAGGAGAGTCAACAGCTATTTCTCTGGGTGGAGAAGCACCTGGCAGCGATTTCAGCGGCTCATGTGGCAGGAAAGGACAATGTTCAGGCGGATTATCTCAGTCGGACTGCCATCGATCCCGGAGAGTGGGAACTCAATTGGGCAGTTTTTCACGCCATCACGCTGAGGTGGGGTCAGCCCGTTCTCGATCTCATGGCCACTCAAGCAAATGCCAAGGCGGCTCGGTTTTACAGCAGACTCAGGGAGCACATGTTGGAGGGTCTCGACGGTCTAGTTCAGTCCTGGCCGTCGGGGCAGCTACTTTGTCTTCCCTCCATGGCCGCTGATAGGTCGAACGATACAGAAAATAGCAGCTTACGAGGGGACGGTGATCCTCATTGCTCCGGATTGGCCTCGACGCCCGTGGTATGCCGATCTGATGTGGCTGCTGGTGGCTGCGCCGTGGAGGTTACCCGCTCGGGTAAATCTGTTGTCTCAAGGTCCCGTGTTAATGCCACAGGTGGATCGATTCTTACTTACGGCCTGGCTCTTGAGCGGACACGCTTACTTAGTAAGGGATATTCGCGATCGGTGATAGCCACTTTGCTTTGGTCCAGAAAGACCTCTACTTCCTTAGCGTACATTAGAGTTTGGCGCGTTTTTGAAGCATGGTGCGAGGATCGACGGGTTCGGCCTTCGGCCATGCAACTACCAGAGGTTTTAGCTTTCCTTCAGGACGGGCTTGATAAAGGTCTGGCCCTCAACACTCTTAAGGTGCAGCTGGCAGCGCTGGCCTGTTATAGGGGGAAGGTGCGTGGTTGTTCTCTTTCTTCGCATCTGGATGTACGGAGGTTTCTTAGGGCGGCCAAGATCATTCGTCCTCCGGTTCGACAAGTGGTTCCTCCGTGGGACTTGAATTTGGTGTTGGAAGCTCTGACGCGGCCGCCGTTTGAAACCCGGGTGCCGGGCTCCCTTCGGGAGCTTTCTTGGAAAACTGCCTTTTTGGTTGCCTTGTGTTCCGCACGTAGAGTTTCGGATTTGCAGGCGCTCTCGTGCAGGGAACCCTACCTTCAGTTTTCGGAAGAACGGATAGTGTTGAGACCGGTACCGTCTTTTCTGCCTAAGGTGGTCTCTGCTTTCCATCTAAACCAACCTGTTTTTCTTCCTATTTTTCGTCCGCGTGAAGGAGAAAAATGGGATCGGTCGCTGAAGAGTCTGGATTTGGGGCGTGTGTTGCGCAAATATCTGAAGGAGATGCAGTCGTTTCGAAAGTCGGACAGGTTATTCGTGGTGTTTGGGGGTCCGGCTAAAGGGAGAGCGGCAACCAAGGCTTCTATCGCTCGTTGGGTGAAGCATGCTATTCGAGCAGCTTACCAATCTAGAGGCTTGGAGGCCCCGGTGGGGCTCAGAGCGCATTCTACTAGGGGTCAGGCGACTTCGTGGGCGGAGTCTGCCTTGATTCCGCCAGTGGATATCTGTAGAGCGGCTACGTGGTCCTCTTTGCATACGTTTGCTAGGCACTATCGGTTGGATGTTCAGGCGAGAGCAGATGCGGCAGTGGGGGCCTCGACTGTAATAGCGGGGCTCGCAGGTCCCTCCCGGTTGTAAGTACTGCTTTGGTACTGCCCTACTTTCCTGGACTGGCCCGGAGAGACGAATAGGAAGGAGAAATTAGACCTTACCTGCTAATTGTCTTTCCTTGAGTTCTCTCCGGGCCAGTCCAGGACCCGCCCATAGTTCTCTGCGAGTATGCTAGTGGTTACGGTCCTCGGCACAAAGATGTTCCACTCATTACGGGTTGCCTAGCTGGTGGCCGGAGCTGGGGACATAGCTGACTTTGGAAAGAGAATTGTTTCACCAAGATCCAACAGCTAACAATATACGGAAAAAAAAAAAAAACCCACAAATTTGAGTTACTTAAAGTGTAAAACGGAAAGTACCTGTTTGAGTGCATCTGTTTTTAGGAGTATCTCGGTGTTTAGTGTTTGTTATTTTGTTCCAGTTTAGTATGGTTTTAAGACCGCTGCTTTGATACCACAAGACTGATGGACTCTCTCGGACACCAGAGGGAGCCAGTGTGCCTGTCAGCAAAGAGTTTTCAGTTCTTTTCAGCCCTCAGCTGATAGAGGAGGTTGACTACCCTACTTTCCTGGACTGGCCCGGAGAGAACTCAAGGAAAGACAATTAGCAGGTAAGGTCTAATTTCTCCTTAGTTTTAATAACTTCTGGTTACTGGGGTAATTAATATTTTGTTGGGCTTAGCAAACCACGCTAATAATTAAGTCAAGGTAGTGTTAAATACTCTAACCCATTTTACTCTTATTGTAGTGTCATATAAACTTTGTCTATTCATACTAGTTGCATGGAGTCTAGAAAACCAAACTCTAACATAGAATCCAAAGACCCAAATTATAAACATTCATTTATTCCTTCAATATATATTTTTTAAAAGCTGAAATTATCATTCCTTTGACATTCAATTATCGTTCCTTTAGAGTTCTAACACAGAACTATGTTTCATAACACTTTAACTCTTTGTAGTCCTGCATCAGGGAATCAGCACTTATCTGCCACATGAGGGAAGGGTTAGGACAGCCGTTATAGTTGGTGATTCGATAATTAGGCATGTAAATAGCTGGGTGGCTTGTGGACGTGAGGATCGCCTGGTAACATGCCTGCCTGGTGCGAAGGTAGCGGACCTCACGCGCCACCTAGATAAGGTCTTAGATAGTGCTGGGGAGGAGTCTGCTGTCTTGGTACATGTCGGTACCAATGACATAGGAAAAATGTGGTAGGGAGGTTCTGGAGGCTAAATTTAGGCTTTTAGGTAGGAAGTTGAAATCCAGAACTTCCAGGGTAGCGTTCTTAGAAATGCTTCCTGTTCCACGCGCAGGACCCAAAAGGCAGGCAGAGCTCCGGAGTCTCAATGCATGGATGAGACAGTGGTGCAGAGATGAGGGTTTTGGATTTGTTAGGAACTGGGGAACATTCTGTGGAAAGGAGGGGCTCTTCCGAAGGGATGGACTTCACCTTAACCGGGATGGAACCAGGCTGCTGGCATTAACCTTTAAAAAGGAGATAGAGCAGCTTTTAAACTACATAATAGGGGAAAGCCGACAGTCGCCCAAGAGCGCGTGGTTCGGAAGAATGTATTCTTGAAGGATACTACCAAAAGCAGAGAGGTTCCAAAAAAGAGTAAAGTAGCCCAAATCCCCTCGAGTATGGAGCAGACAGAGCTTAAAGATCCCAAATTACCCATGTCTACCAATAGCCAGATTAATATGAATAAAATACAGTCTCTAACATGCTTGTATGCAAATGCTATAAGTCTAAAAAATAAGATGGGATAGTTATAATATATAGCACTAAATGAGAGGTTAGATATGATTGGAATATCAGAGACATGGTGGAAGGAGGACAACCAGTGGGACACTGTGATACCTGGATACAAACTGTATTGTAATGATAGAGCTGATCAAATTGGTGGAGGGGTTGCGCTCTGTGTTAGAGAGGGCATTGAGTCAGAAAGGATTAAAGTTTTGCAGGAAACAAAATTTGCTGTAGAATCTCTATGGATTGAAATTCCATGTGAAAAAGGGAAGGTGATGGCAGTGGGGGTGTACTATCGACCGCCTGGCCAGAATGAACAAATGGATGATGAAATGCTCAAAGAAATCAGGGAAGCTAACAAAAGTTGCAGCGCAGTAATAATAATGGGTGATTTCAATTACCCCGGTATCGACTGGGTCAGTGTCACCGCAGGACATGCTAGGGAGATAAAGTTCCTAGATGAAATAAATGACGGCTTCTTGGAGCAGCTGGTTCATGAACTGACCAGAGGGGAAGCCATATTAGACCTAGTCCTTAGTGGAACATCAGATCTTGTGCAAGAGATAAGGGTGTTGGGGCCACTTGGCAATAGTGATCATAGCATGATCGCGTTTGATTTAATTAGTGGAGGAGAGATAGTAAGGAAATCCACAGTACTATCTTTTAACTTTTGAAAGGGAGACTTTGATAAAATGAGGAAAATAGTTTAAAAAAAAAAAAACCTAAAAGGAGCAGTTGCAAAAGTTAGACTTATATCAAGCTTGGGTGTTGTTGAAAACTACTATCTTGGAAGCCCAGACCAGCTGTATTCCATGCTTTAAGAAAAGTGGAAGGAAGTCCAAAAAACTGCCAGCATGGTTTAAAGGTGAGGTCAGAGAGGCGGCTGTTGCCAAAAAAGCATCTTTCAGGAAATGGAAAAAAGAGCCAAACGACGAAACCTGGAAACAGCACAAGCACTGGCAAGTCAAATGCAAGGCATTGATAAGGCAGGCAAAGGGAGAATTTGAGAAGAAGCTTGCTTCGGAAGCAAAAATGCAAAAAAGACTTTTTCAAGTACATTCGTAGCAAAAAAACTGTGAGAGAGTCAGTTGGTCCATTAGATGATAGAAGGGTTAAAGGGGCACTAAGAGGCGACAAGGCGATAACGGAGAGACTGAATGAATTGTTTCAGTCTTTACTGAGGAAGATGTAAGGATGTTACCCATGACTGAAGTGGTATTTAAAGCTGCGGAAGAACTGAAGGAAATATCGATACATCGGGAAGATGTATTACAACTATTAGATAAACTGAAGAGTAGAAAATCACCTGGGCCGGATTGCATACATCCAAGGGTGTTGAAAGAACTGTGAATTTTCATTAAAATCATCTGTAATACCTGAAGATTGGAGGATCGCCAATGTAACACCAATTTTTAAAAAGGATTCCAGGGGTGATCCGGGAAACTACAGACCAATGAGCCTGACGTCAGTACCGGGAAAAATGGTAGAAACCATCATAAAGAACAAAATTACTCAGCATGTAGATAGTCATGGCCTAATGGGAGACAGCCAACATGGCTTTAGACAAGGAAGATCTTGTCTTACTAATTTATGTTTTTTTGAAGATATGAATAAACAGGTGGACAAAGGTGAGTCAGTTGATATAGTGTATCTGGACTTTCAGAAAGCCTTTGACAAGGTCCCTCATCAGAGTCTTTTGGCAAAACTAAAGAGTCATGGGATAGGAGGCAGTGTACTATTGTGGATCAGGAACTGGTTAAAAGATAGAAAGCAGGAACAGCAGCACTCCTTGGGGCAAGATGGCGATGGTAACGGACACACGCTAGTGAAGCTCTGAGATTTCCCGTTATTTGCTGTTTTTCTTACCCATTTTCGTGGTTCTGTGGAGCTGTTCGATGCCGCATAAGGGCAGGAAACGGAAAGCAAAGTCGGCGACGATGGAGGACTCGGGAGAGGAGAAACCGGCGGTTCGCGGTCCCATGGATTCCTTTCTGGAGTCCGCGGAGAGAAGTGCTGCAACTTCGGAGCCCTCACTAGGTGTGCCTGGGGCTGAAGGAAGGTCCCGGGACGCCGTGAGATTAGAGGCATCTTTGAGCCCGGAGTGCCGCATACCGCCAACGCAGCCGGATGGTGTGATCATGCAGGAGGCTCCGGAAGGAGCGGAAGGGGAGGGGTGGTTAGCTCTACTGTGAAGCGTCAGCAGCAGTCTGCCGGTTTGGGAGGTAGTCCAGCCGGGCAGATATCTCCGGATATGACTGTTGGTGTGGAGGGGGCTGTGGAGGATAGAGCCTTTCTGCTTCTGCATTCTTCTGTGGAATTTTCTTTGAGAGTGCAGCCTCTTTCCTCGCAAGTGGTTGGTGTCCAAGGACTTTCTCTGGAAAAGCCTAAGGTTGTTACCTTTGAGTCTCTGTGGGAAGCCTTTTCAGCTATGCACCTCAACATAACATCTCAGCTTCAGTCTATTTCCCAACAGTTTCAGCTTTTTGGGCAACAATTGCAAGTTTTTGAATCTTTTCATACTGAGATAAATGCCAAAGTGGCTTCTTTGGAGGGGTCCTTAGGGCAGGTAAAAGATGTTTCCCAGTCTTTGGTAAAAGATTTGTTGGCTGTGCATAGGAGGTTGGAGTTTCTTGAGAATAATGCTAAAAGCCGTAACCTTCGAGTCTTGAACTTTCCTAAAGTTCCGTCGGTTTCAGCTTTGGAACTTTTTAAACAGTTTCTTGTGACTGTCTTGAAGGTTTCAGCAGAAGCAATTCCTCCAATTTCTAAAGCCTTCTACTTGCCGACTTCGAAGATTGGTGCAAAGGGCGAAGGAGAAAACCTGTTAATGTCTTCGGACAGTTTAGGTCTTTCTACCTTTTTGGAACGGTCCCCTACTGCTGCAGGGATGACCTCTACGCTTTTGGTGACCTTTGCCCTTGAAGTGGATAGAGACTAGCTCCTGAAGCTCTTTTTTAGATCTTCCAGTAAAGTGTTCTTGGAATCACAGATTAGAATGTTTCCTGATGTCTTGAGAGCAACCCAGAAAAGAAGGAAGCAGTTTCTTATGTATCGTTCGGGGGTTATTCAGTTCGGGGGTTTGTTTTTCTTACGATTTCCCTGCAAATGTCTTGTAAAATTATCTGGGAACAGGTATATTTTCTTTGAGCCATCCCAATTAGCCTCTTTTATAAATTCAAAACAGGTAAATTTACCGGCTCTTCCTACCTTCCTCCCTCCGGGTGGGCCCCCTGATTAGGTGGTCCATTAGCAGTTAGAGTGTTCCAGTACTTTTCTTTGCATCTGTTTTAAACCTGTTTGTATTTGCTAGTTAATAATTTTCCTTTGTTTTGTGACCCATCTTGCCAGGTTTTATGGTGGACTTGTGGACCTATGGGTCCTGTTCTGTACAAGTTGTTTTGCTTGTTGTATTTTGAAAATTGTATAAATAAAAAGATAGAAAGCAGAGGGTAGGGCTAAATGGCCAATTTTCCCAATGGAGAAAGGTGAATAGTGGTGTACCCCAGGGATCTGTGCTGGGTCCGCTGCTTTTTGACATACTCATAAATGACCTGGAAAGGGGAATAACGAGTGAGGTTATCAAATTTGCAGATGAGACAAAACTATTTAAAGTTGTTAAAACCCAATAGGATTATGGAAAATTGCAAGAGGATCTTGATAAATTGGAAGGCTGGGCATCAAAATGGCAGATGAAATTTAATATGGACAAGTGCAAAATTATGCACCTAGGGAAGAACAACCCAAAGATTTAGGCGTCATTGTGGATAACATGTTAAAACCCTCGGCCCAGTGTGCAGTGGCGGCCAAGAGAGCAAATAGAATGCTAGGTATGATAAGGAAAGGAATGGAAAATAAAACAAAAGATATTATAATGCCTCTATATCGTTCCATGGTGAGACCGCACCTTGAATATTGTGTGCAATTCTGGTCACCGTATCTTAAAAAGGATATAGCGTTATTAGAAAAGGTTCAGAGAAGAGCCACCAAAATGGTAAAGGGGATGGAAGGATACTCCTATGAAGAAAGGCTAAAAAGGTTAGGGCTCTTTAACCTGGAAAAGAGACGGCTGAGGAGAGATATGATAGAAGTCTATAAATTAATGAACGGAGTGGAACGGGTAAACGTAGATTGATTGTTTACGTTAGACTAGGGGACATGCAATGAAGCTACAGGGTAAACTATTTAAGACTAATAAAAGAAAATATTTTTTCACTCAACGTGTAATCAAACTGTGGAATTTGTTACCGGAGGATATAGTAAAGGCTGTTAGTGAAGCTGGGTTTAAAAAAGGTTTGGACAAGTTCCTGGAGGAAAGGTCCATAAACCATTATTAAGAAGGGACCCAGGATATCAGTGCTTGACCCAGTACAAGCATTGTGGAACCTGTCTCTTTTGGGGAAACTGCTATGTACGTATGACCTAGATTGGCCACTGTTGGAAACAGGATACTGGGCTTGATGGACCTTGGTCTGGCCTAGTATGGCATATCTTATGTTCTTATGGGACATGCGGCATCTTTTTTTTATAAACTGCTATCTGGTAAAAGGTGCTGCCTTCAGAGCTGGTTTGCAGAAAATCTGTAAGGATAAGCTGGAAGTTGTGCTCTTTGTATAGCTATGGAATCAGTTGATGGAAAATATGCTTCAGATGAGAGATTTCCTTGTCCCAGTCTCTATGCTTTTTGACCCATTCAATAGGTTTGCTCGACCCTTGGAACGGAGAATCAGGGAACGTTGCTTCATTGCGTTATCTGATCCTTAGCACTTCATGATCTGGATATTGAGGGAGTGATTTTGTTTTTTCAGGTGCCGACAGTCACCCAAGAGCGGATGGTTCGGAAGAATGTATCCTTGAAGGATACTACCAAAAGCAGAGAGGTTCCACAAAAGAGTAAAGTAGCCCAAATGCCCTCAAGTATGGAGCAGACAGAGCTTAAAGATTCCAATTTACCCATGTCTAACAATTGCCAAATTAACATCAATAAAATACATTCTCTAAAATGCTTGTATGCAAATGCTAGAAGTCTAAAGAATAAGATGGGAGAGTTAGAATATATAGCACTAAATGAAAGGTTAGATATGATTGGAATATCAGAGACATGGTGGAAGGAGGACAACCAGTGGGACACTGTGATACCTGGGTACATACTATATCGTAATGATAGAGCTGATCAAATTGGTGGAGGGGTTGCGCTCCATGTTAGAGAGGGCATTGACTCAGAAAGGATTAAAGTTTTGCAGGAAACAAAATCTGCTGTAGAATCTATATGGATTGAAATTCCATATAAAAGGGGGAAGGCAATGGCAATGGGGGTGTACTATCGAGCACCTGGCCAGAATGACCAAATGGATGATAAATGACTGCTTCTTGGAGCAGCTGGTTCATGAACCGACCAGAGGGGAAGCCATATTAGACCTAGTCCTTAGTGGAACACCAGATCTAGTGCAAGAGATAAGGGTGTTGGGGCCACTTGGCAATAGTGATCATAGCATGATCGCCTTTGATTTAATTAGTGGAGGAGGGATAGTAAGGAAATCCACAGTACTACCTTTTAACTTTCGAAAGGGAGACTATGATAAAATGAGGAAAACAGTTAAGAAAAAACTAAAAGGAGCAGTTGCGAAGGTTAAAGACGTACATCAAGCTTGGGTGGTGTTGAAAAATACTATCTTGGAAGCCCAGACCAGCTGTATTCCACGCTTTAATAAAAGTGGAAGGAAGTCCAAAAAACTGCCAGCATGGTTTAAAGGTGAGGTCAGAGAGGCTGTTGTTGCCAAAAAAGCATCTTTCAGGAAATGGAAAAAAGAGCCAAACGACGAAACCTGGAAACAGCACAAGCACTGGCAAGTCAAATGCAAGGCATTGATAAGGCAGGCAAAGAGAGAATTTGAGAAGAAGCTTGCTGCGGAAGCAAAAACGCGAAATAAAGACCTTTTCAAGTACATTCGTAGCAAACAACCTGTGAGAGAGTCAGTTGGTCCATTAGATGATGATGGGGTTAAAGGAGCACTAAGAGGCAACAAGGCGATAGCGGAGAGACTGAATGTATTCTTTGCTTCAGTCTTTACTGAGGAAGATGTAGGTATGTTACCCATGACTGAAGTGGTATTTAAAGGTGCGGAAGAATTGAAGGAAATATCGATACATCGGGAAGATGTCTTACAACTATTAGATAAACTGAAGAGTAGCAAATCACCTGGGCCGGATGGTATACATCCAAGGGTGTTGAAAGAACTGAAATATGAGATTGCAGACCTGCTATTAGTAATCTGTGAACTATCATTAAAATCATCTCTAATACCTGAAGATTGGAGGATCGCCAATGTAACACCAATTTTTAAAAAGGGTTCCAGGGGTGATCCGGGAAACTACACACCAGTGAGCCTGACGTCAGTACCGGGAAAAATGGTAGAAACCATCATAAAGAATAAAATTACTCAGCATGTAGATAGTCACAACCTAATGGGAGACAGCCAACATGGCTTTAGACAAGGAAGATCTTGTCTTACTAATCTGTTATGTTTTTTTGAAGGAGTGAATAAACAGGTGGACAAATGTGAGTTGGTTGATATTGTGTATCTGGACTTTCAGAAAGCCTTTGACAAGGTCCCTTATCAGAGACTTTTGGCAAAACTAAAGAGTTATGGGATAGGAGGCAGTGTACTATTGTGGATCAGGAACTGGTTAAAAGATAGAAAGCAGAGGGTAGGGCTAAATGGCCAATTTTCCCAATAGAGAAAGGTGAATAGTGACCCAGGGATCTGTGCTGGGTCCGCTGCTTTTTGACATATTCATAAATGACCTGGAAAGTGGAATAACGAGTGAGGTTATCAAATTTTCAGATGACACAAAACTATTTAAAGTTGTTAAAACCCAAGAGGATTGTGAAAAATTGCAAGAGGATCTTGATAAATTGGAAGACTTGGCATCAAAATGGCAGATGAAATTTAATGTGGACAAGTGCAAGGTTATGCACCTAGGGAAGAACAACCAAAACTATGGTTACACGATGCAAGGTTCCACATTAGGAACCACCACCCAGGAAAAAGATTTAGGCGTCATTGTGGATACCATGTTAAAACCCTCGGCCCAGTGTGCAGCGGCGGCCAAGAGAGGAAATAGAATGCTAGGTATGATAAGGAAAGGAATGGAAAATAAAACAAAAGATATTATAATGCCTCTATATCGTTCCATGGTGAGACCGCACCTTGTATACTGTGTGCAATTCTGGTCGCCGTATCTTAAAAAGGATATAGCGATTTTAGAAAAGGTACAGAGAAGAGCCACCAAAATGGTAAAGGGGATGGAAGGATACTCCTATGAAGAAAGGCTAAAAAGGTTAGGGCTCTTTAACCTGGAAAAGAGACGGCTGAGGGGGAGATATGATAGAAGTCTATAAATTAATGAACGGAGTGGAACGGGTAAACGTAGATTGATTGTTTACTTTATCAGAATATAGAAAGACTAGGGGACATGCAATGAAGCTACAGGGTAAACTATTTAAGACTAATAAAAGAAAATATTTTTTCACTCAACGTGTAATCAAACTCTGGAATTTGTTACCGGAGGATGTAGTAAAGGCTGTTAATGTAGCTGGGTTTAAAAACGGTTTGGACAAGTTCCTGGAGGAAAGGTCCATAAACCATTATTAAGAAGTGACCGAAGATATCAATGCTTGACCCAGTACAAGCATTGTGGAACTTGTGTCTCTTGGGGAAACTGCTAGATACATATGACCTAGATTGGCCACTGTTGGAAACAGAATACTGGGCTTGATGGACCTTGGTCTGACCCAATATGGCATATCTTATGTTCTTAATGTCTTGTATGCTTTAGGCTACTGGGAAAGATTATACAAGAATGTCTTACAATTTAAATGGAGGAGGTTTGCTGACTTTCTACATTTCAGATTCATGCTATCTTCTTTCCAGTATGCCATAGTAACTCTTGCTAGGCAAGCATTATGTCCATCTGACAAACTCTTATCTCTGAACATCACCATCTCTTTGCAACACTCAACTCTCTCCTCATAGTGCCTCCACCCCCACCCCTAACCCCTCTTTCACTTTCTGCCCAGATTCTAGCTATTTCCATGATAAGGTTCACAAAATTAGTCTTGAGCTCTCCACGGGGTCACACCTTCCCTCTACTGTATACTTGCAAATCCTTCCTTCATCATCTGTCCCTCTTTCTTCCTTTTCTTAAATAACTGAAGAGGAAACTGCACAACTTTTCTCTTCCTCCAAACTCACAGCTGCTCATCTGAGTTCCATCCATCTACTAAGTGCTTTCTCTCCTGCTGTTGTTCCTTGCATCTGTCATATCCTCAACCTATTGCTTTCCACTGCAGCTGTTACTGCAGCTTTCAACCATGCTGTGGTTACATCTTTCCTCAAAAAAACCTTCTTCACTAGACCCTACCTGCACTTTCAATTATCAGCCCATCTCTCTCCTCCCTTTTACATCCAAATTACTTGAACATGTGATTCACCACCGCTATCTTGACTTTCCTCTCAAGCCATTCTGGATCCACAGTAATCTGACTTTTGTCCTCTATAACAGAAAGAGCCCTTACCCAAAGTCTCCAGTGACCTATTCCTGGCCATATCCAAGGGTTTTTACTCTATTCTCATTCTTCTTGACCTATTTACTGCTTTTGACACTTTTAATCGTGACTTTCTTCTCAATACCCTGTTCTCTCTTGGATTTAGGAGCTCTGTCCTGTCTTAATTTGTTTCCTATCTCTCCATTTGCACTTGTTCTGGCGGATCTTCCTCCATTGCTATCCTGCTTTCATTCTGTGTACCTCAAGTCTTTGTCATGTTGCCTCTCCTTTTCTCTCTCTCTATACTCATTCTCTTGGTACCCTGATCTCCTCCCATGGTTTTCAGTTCCTTCTTTATGTTGATCACTCTCAGATTTACCTCTCTGCATCTGAATCTTTCCAGAAATCCAGGCCCATATCTCAGCCTGTTTGTCTGACTTTGCTGCCTGGATGCCCTGCTACTGTCTGAAACGGAACATGGCCAAAACAGAACTTCCATATCGTCCTGCTAGATAAGGCCAGACAAGTGGATTGTGTTCCAGCAGATTGGTGGAAACAAAGAACCAATGAAAAGTCCAGGTTTCAATGACATCACTCACTCTTATGCCTCTATTTGTCTCAGCCACCAGAGGTCTCTCCAGTATTTCTTTATCTCTAGCAGATGGTGGATGGATTTTCTCCTGTCTGAAGAAAATCTGAAGATTGAGAGGAAAAGATTGATTAAACACTCATGAATGACCACCTTGAGGGTGACTGTCTCTTGAGTGTGACCTAGGAGGCTTCACTAGATTGTTGTCTTTTCAGTTGCCATAGGAAGAGGGAAAATTGGTTCAGCTCCACACGCTTATCACGATAAGAACCTGTTGAGTAGCCAGAAATTGGAAGGATCTGGAAGAGTGCAGCAGCCTCACACAACCTCAATGTCCCCTCCCCTCCTGCTCTCTCCCAAAGATTGTAGAAGGCTCTCAGAGGGATCTGCCTGCCAACTACTTAAATGCAGTACTGCAAAGCCAGTAAAACAGTTCCAGGGGAGTAGAGCTGAGCCCGGCATGGATCCTCTGCCTAGGGCTTTCGGGGAGTGAGGACCAGGGCTCAACCTCATCATTGTCCTTGTTGGGAGCTCACGATTCCATCTTCCTGGGACGCAATTCAGGGGTGAACATTGGTGACCGTTGTCGTGATATGGAAGTTTCCCACCCCTTTTTGCATGCATTAATAGTGTTTTTACCTATTGTGCACCTGGCAGTCATGCGGTCCTAGCACACACTCCGACCAAGCAGCTCCAAAGTGCATTGTAATAAAATCACTGTTAACATGCGCATTTTGAACTGCCATGGCCTTAGTGTATGCTGTTGTGATACTTGCTTTAATTCTGTCTTCTTCCAGGAAATGTTGTTTGACCTGTGGCAAATGAGGTGCCTCATCTTCGGATTCTGGACTCTGCTCTTCTTGCATGGCAGCTTTTGAGTTATTCCTGGAAGGGCTGCTTCCTCTCTCTCATCCGAGGGATGCAGTTAGTCCGGCTTTGCCTGCCTCAGGGCAGGCGTGATGGATGGCAATATGGGTAAGGATATCCAGCGATGACCGTGTTGTGAGCCGCTCTTTGTCTTCTAGGGGGTCTGTGGTGGCTGTGCCCCTGATGTTGGGGGTCATTTCCAAGAGGAGAGTTTCTGGACTCCTGATTATCCTCCCCGGAATTCTTTTCTTTTTTGCAGCAGGCCTGGTCCTTCTGGTGTGGAAATTCGGACCCTGTGGTTTCTGGGTGCCCCTGGTCATAGTCTTATGTAGGACAGGTTGAGAGAGGAAGCCCTGTTTGATTGCCTTTGGCTAAGCATCCCTGGCGAATGGCGCCCCCTAGAGATAGGGAATAGCTGAAAGCTGTCTGAGATTTTGACTATGATTTGGATTCAAATGGCTCGGTACTGGGTTTTAACATGGATGAAGAAGTACTCTCACCTTCAGAAGATTGTAAAGAGGCTGGAGTGATCTACCTATTCTGGAAGGAGGATCTGGCAGCGTTGTTTGCCAGAGTGTCATCCGCCTTGAATTTGATGGATGCTTCCAGCACAGAGCAGGAGCCGAAGGTGCACCTGCTCCTTCAAGGGGTGTGGAAATCCACTACTGTTTTCCCATTAACAGGTGTGATCAAGGATGTGATCTGGTCAGAATGGGACTCTCCCGTCTCTCTGCCTAAGGGGTTAAGGGTGTATAAAAAAGATCTATCTACACTCTCCTGGAGAAGGTGTGTTGAGTAATTTGCTATTCCCAAGGTGGATGCGCAGGTTAAGGCGACCACCAGACAGACCACCATTCCTGTGGAAGGCGGATCAGCCTTAGAGGATTTTCTGGAGTGTAAGGTGGATTTGTTGTTGAAGAGGCAGTTTGCCATGGCAGCTGCTATTCTACAGCTGGCAGTATGTGTGATCCTGACATCACGAGTCCTGCTCCAGTGGTTTCAGTCTCTTCCGCTGGATGATACTACCCCTCTTTTGAAGTCAGATACCGCCTTCCTTTCTGATGCCATGTAGGATCTGGTACATTTGGTGGCCAGGGATGGTGTCATGACATTGGATTTGACTCCAGCACTGGCCAGCGGTCTTAATTTCCAAAGTCTGGTTGGCCCAACTGGCTTTTAAGGGCAGCTTCTTTTTGGAGCCGATTTGGAGAAACTGGTGAATGACCTGAGTGAGGCAAAATCTTACTGCCTTCCAGAAGACCGGTCCAGGGAGCCTGTGAAGTGGGCTAGTGCCCTTTTCTTGTTAGCCTCCGCCCATCCACCAAGAGAGCGCTGGTTGGATCCCTGGGGGTCTCAGAACTATCATCATTTACAACGTGGAAAACATTTCTTCCCTTCTGCTTCCGGGCTTTGGGCTCATTCTCAGTCCTTACGTGGAGCGCAAGGGCCCAAAGACTTGGTCCCTTCCAGAGGAGGACCCTCCCAGGCAGCATAATATAGATTTGGGGGCCCATTCCTTGGTTCCTCCGGTAGAAAGCAGGGTCACCTTTTCTTTCAGCAATGGGCCTGGGTTACAACGGATTGCTGGGTGCTAGACACCATTCAGTTTGGCTATGTCCTGGAATGCAAAAAGCCAATTCTGGATGCCTTCGTCATCTCCCCTTGTGGGTCTGCGATCAAAAGTGCTGTAGTGCAGATCACCTTGGATAACTTGCTGCACCTAAAGACAGTAGTACCCGTCCCCCTGGATGAGCAGGGCAAGGGCAGATACTCCATCTATTTTGTGGTACACAAATAGGTCAGTTCCTTCGTTACCATTCTAGACCTCAAGGGGATCAATAAGCACTTGTGCGTCCTGCACTTCTGGATGGAAATCTTTCACTCTGTGATTCAAGCAGTGCGCTGAGGGAGTTCTTAGCTTCTCTGGATCTGGCTGAAGTGTATTTTCATATCTCAATCCAGACGAATCAGCAAAGTATCTGCATTTTGCTGTGCTTGGCTCTCACTATCACTTCACTGCCCTCCCTTTCAGGCTATCTGCTGCCCTGAGGATGTTCTCCAAGGGTCTTGATGGTTGCGACTGCAGCACCGACGGATCTGTGTTCATCCATATCTGGATGACTGGCTCATTTGGGCCCGTTCCCTTTCAGAAGCGTCTCGGGTGATGTCCGTTTTGGAAAGTTTCAGCTGGGTGATCAGTCGGGGAAAGAGCCAGCTGTTGCCTACTCAGTCCCTGGCAGGGGTGGATCTACTGTGAAACTAATGAAGCTTACGCTTCAGGGCCCCTAATCCCAGAGGGGCCCAGAAGCAGCTTCAGTCCACATTGCTTAAAAATTTTGGGTCTACTGTATGAGAAGGGGTTAAAAAAAATATATAGTGTAATTCAATACAAAATAATAGTTACTTTAATACTCTTAATTTTTATTTTATCATGTAGACTAGCTGTAAACGAAAAACACATTCTGAGATGTAGTAGTTAGATTTTTAAAAGATTTGTGGTGATCTGTCATGGAATAACCCCACTGAAGATGATAACAATGGTTACGAAGACCTCATTGCTAGTTGTGAGGGGGCCCCCATAACAAATCAACTTCAGGGCCCCAAAAATGTAGGCCCGCCACTGGTCCCTGGAGTTTCTGGGAACACGTTTTGACATTCAAGTGGGCAGAGTTTTCCTGCCAGAGGAGAAAGTCAAAAGACTGTTGGATTGCCTGGCACTGTTCTGTACGCAGCAGGCTCCCGAGTCTGGGATTATCTTCAGCTCCTCGGATTCATGGCGGTATCCATAGAAATGGTGCCATAGACGCATGTTCCCATTCAACCACTCCAGTGGTCCCTGCTGACTTGGTGATCCCCGAGTTCTCGGGAGTTTGAGCGCAGGCTCCCGCTCCCATTGATGGTGAGGTCCAGCCTATGGTGGTGGCAGCAGTCCTGTCATCTGAGGAAAGGCATGTGGCTGGACAATTTCTCCTGGATCCTCCTGATGACGGATGCCATTGGAACTGCAGGGAAGCGGTGTGGTCCATCAACTGCCTTGAGGCAAGGGCCATCTGGTTGGCTCTTCTGTATTTCTGGCCTCTGGTTGAGGACCAGGCAATTTGCGTGTTTTCAGACAATGCCACGGCTTATGTCAATCGGCAAGGTGGCATGAGGAGTGCAAGGGTAGCTCTGGAGATGGCTCTCCTCTTTGCCTAGGCAGAGAAGAACCTCCTAGACTTGTCAGCTCAGCACATTGCTGGGGTGGGCACTGTGGAAGCAGACTTCCTCAGCCGGCACTCTCTGGATTCTGAGGAGTGGGAGTTGTCAGGAGGCGTTTCAATTGATTCTGTGTCACTGGGTTTGCCCCAATGCCAACATTTGCCTTATTTCCAGTCACTGCACAGAAATGGGGTCTGAGGACAATGATGTCCTGGCCCATCCTTGACCAAGTCAGCACCTATTGTATGTGTTTCCTATGTGGCCCCTGATGGGGCATGTGATTTGGTGTATAGAACGCCATCAGGAAAGGATTGTCCTGATGGTGCCAAATTGGCCGAGGAGAACATGGTTTGGAGATCTGATGCGGCTCCTGCATGTACCTCATCTTCGGTTGCCTTGATCTAGGGGCCTATTATGGCAGGGACTGATCGTCCTGCAGAAACCGGTTCCCTTCTCGCTTACAGCTTGGTTCTTGAAAGGAGATGGCTAGTGCATAAAGGCTATTCTCCAGCAGTAGTCTCCACTCTGCTCAGAGCCCAGAGGTGGTCTACCAAGATAGCATAGTGCAGGTCTGGTGCCACTTTGAGTGATGGTGCGGCACTCGGTAGTTCACTCCTGAGGTGACCAAGGTGCCATCTCTTTTGGCTTTTCTACAGGATAACCTGGAGAAGGGCCATTCCCTTAGCTTCCTGAAAGTTTAGGTGGCAGTTTTGGCTTGTTTCTGAGGTCTGGTGGCTGGTAAGTCTCTAGCCTTGCAGCCAGATTTCTCACGCTTTCTTCAGAGGATTTGGTGTCTACGTCTTCCCCTCTGATCTGTGGTTCCTTCCTGGGATCTGTGTCTGGTGCTCAGGGCCCTGATATTGGTGCCCTTTGAACTTTTGAAGCACCCTACTTTGAAGGATTTGATGCTCAAGACTGTCATCCTGGTCACAATTTGTTCTGCAAGGTGAATTTCCGAGCTGCAGGCACTGTCTTGCCGAGATCCTTATCTGTCTTTTTCAAAGGAAGTGGTTTCCATTCAGCCTGCACCTTTGTTCTTCCCTAAGGTGATTTCTCCCCTTCCTGGGAACCAGGTGGTCTGCCTGTCCTCCTCCTCTAAGGAGCAGTGTCGGGAGAAGGAGAAAGATCTTTACCTTGTGGATGTCCGGAGGGTGCTTCTCCGGTACTTGGAGGTTACAAATTCTTTTTGTAAGTCAACCATCTTTTTGTGCTGTTTGCTGGCCTGCACAAGGGTGACCTGGCAACTAACTCGATTTTGGGGCGCTGGATTAAGGAGGCCATTGCTTTGGCATATCTCTTGCACAACTGGCTGGTTCTGGAGGATTTGTGCACCCATTCTATCTAAGCACAAGCATCCTTGTGGTTGGAGCAGAGCTCGGTGGCCCCTACAGACATTTGTCAGGCGGCAGCATGGCCATCACTTTGCACTTTTGTCAAGCATTACTACTTGGATGTCCACGCGTGGGCAGATGCGGCCTTTGGCTCAAGGAGTTTGAGAGCTGCTGTGTCTTCTTCCCGCCAGTGGAGTCATAGCTTTGGTATGTCCCACTTGTCTGGACTGGTCTAGCAGGACAATATGGGAGTAGCATATTACTTACCAGTTAATGTCCTTCCATTAAATCCTGCTAGACCAGTCCAGGGCCTGTTCCCTGTAACTACTACTACTAATCATTTGTATAGCGCTTCAAGGCAGTGCTGTACATACAGATATAAGACACAATCCCTGCTCATCAGAGCTTACAATCTAATCGAAACAAAATAACTGGAACTGTTTGCTCTGCTGCAGTTCCCTTGGGTCCACTATGATTTTTTTCCTTGGTTCTGCAGGTTCATCTTCTACTGACAGCCTTCTGTTTATGCTTTCCCATACATAGTTCTCTACTGTTGATTACTCTTTGTTGCGTACGATTGAGGTTATGTGAGGCTTGCCATGCTTTTCCCATATGCTTTGGGACTAATACTGGAGAGACTTCTGGTGGCTAAGGTGTATAAATGCATCGGAGTGATGTCATTTGCCTTTTCATTGGTTCTTTGTTGCCGCCAATCTACTGGTTGGGGAACACAACCCATTTGTCTGGACTGGTCTAGCAGGACTCAAGGAAAGGACATTAACTGGTAAGTAAAATGTCATCATCTTATCTTGCCCCCCTAAACCCACCTACCATACTTTCTGAGGATAACGCTATTATCGTCCATTTCCTCAATTCACAGTTGTGGGGGTCATCTTTGACTCGTCTCTCTCTTTCTCTATAGCAATGGTTCTCAGCCCAGTCCTCGGACACACCTAACCAACCAGGTTTTCGGGATAACCACAATGAATATGCATGAGATAGTTTTACATCCACTGTCTCCATTGTATGCTAATCTCTCTCATGCATATTCATTGTAGGTATCTTGAAAACCTGACTGGCTAGGTGTGTCCCGAGAACTGGGTTGAGAACTCCTGCTCTATAGCATCGGCAAAATTTGTCCCTTCTTTTCTGAACACACTACCAAAATCCTTATCCACTCTAGTCACTTCCCAATCAGATTATTGCAGCCTGCTCCTCACTAGTCATCCCCTGAATCATCTCTCTCCCTTTCAATCCATTCAGAACTTAGCCACACAGCTAATCTTCTGTCAGTGTTGCTTCATTCACGTAACCCCTCTTCTGAAATCACTACATTGGATTCCTATCCGTTCTCCTACTGACCTACAAGTACATTCATTGTTCAGCTCCTCATTACCTCTCCTCGCTACCTATACCACTCCTTAGGAACCCTGCTCAAGATCACTTTTATCTGTGCCCTTCTCTTCTACTGCCACCTCCAGACTTGGTTCTTTCCACCGTGCTGCACCATATGCCTGGAACAGACTCCTGAGTCAATACATCAGGCTCCATCTCTGGTCCTATTCAAATGCAGATTAAAAACCTAGTACTTCAAGGCTTCTTTTGAATTTTGACCCCCTTATTCTCCTTCTACCACCCAGGTATGTTTTTCATCATTTCCCCTTGTTTTACCATAGTCCCCCATTTATTGTGTTAATAAAAAGATTGTAAGCTCTATTGAGCTATATGGATAGCGGTTGCATATACCTAGGCAGAATGCCCCCAATGTGCCCCAACACTATCCAGATAGTGCTGGAACATTTAGAGGGAATTTTCTGCAGCAATCTGTATAATAGCAATAAAAGTTCAATGATAAGGTACATTTCGCGGCAGCCACTGAACATAGAAACCACTTTTGAATGCTGACCTGACGCTGTCCAGTTGAGTAGCAGATTGCAGTTTATCTGTAGAAAAGCATGTTGAAGCTTATAGTGTTATTCATGGCAGCATTGTGGCCCACCTGCAGTCAGTCTTACATAGGGGATTTACAAGTCTGTGGCATGGAGTTCGGGCCATACATGTTTCATGTTATTGTTTGAAGATTGATTCCAGATGTGATGCTAAATTTGGTCAATCTATTCTGCAAGGTCTCTCTGAGGATAGAACCCAACTTCATCCCATTAGGTCCATATTATTAGTTTGGGTTGTCTTTCAGAGAATAAAATCTAATTCAAATTGGTATATTCCTGACAACGAAATGTTTGTTCTTTTTCCCATTTTTCATTCACACAGTAACGATGGATTCATATCCTGCTTGTGCTTGAATAAAACACAGTTACTTACTTGTAACATATCAGTTCACATTAATTCACCCACCCCCCTTCAGAGCTAATTGTTACCTAAAATGCTTCACATACAGTATATAGATTGAAAGGGGCCCCATGGGGGCATCCTGTATATAGTCAGTGGAAGCATGTGAAAAGCTCTGGAAGCTTCTGGAGAAGAGAGCCATCCTGGGTTCTTTTGATATCATGAAATGTGTGGGCTAGTATCCTGCTATTCTCAGAGTGCCTGTTAGGGATAAGCAACTTAGCTATCATACTTATTCTCCGTAAGCCAGCAGGAAATAAGTCCTCATGTATGGGTGATGTCATTGACGGAGCCCTGCACAGAATGCTCTCCAACTTCCAAAGGAAGCTTTTGGGAGGTACACCATGCATGTGCAAGTGCCTTCCCACCTGCCGCTTTGCCATACTCTCCAGTCTTCTTTTTAACATGGAGCCTCTAGGACAGTGATGGCTAACCTTTTTGAGCCCGAGTGCCCAAACTGCCGCACAAAACCAAAGAATTTCCTCAGTGCCAGCACGTCAATTTGCATAAATATTTGCATAATGCTAACATACACTAACTTTTAGTAAACATGTCTCTTAATGAGTGTATGGATAAAGACAGACTAAAAGATTTCTACATTACTATAATCCAGTGCCAACCGCCAGGCACATTAGGAACTACTACAAACACTGCCCATTTAGAACCAATAGCAAACCCGCCGTATCCTAACAGCACTACCAGGACTCACAAAGCACCACACCATACCTATCAAAAGGCAACACTGCAAATATTAAACCAATACATTTCAGACAATAACAATACATGACCTACTGGGGAAAGAGAACAAGTGGCAATGTCAAAAGGAATTACATAAACAGAATACCTCAGCTCAGTTACACAGTTGCAATTGCTCCAGCCACTTTCTTCTGGTTTCTTCATGTTTTCTGCTAACTCTCCATCATCTGCTGTCCATTTGTCCTTTCTTCTCTCTTCTAGTTTTTTTTTCCATTCTCTCTCTCTACATCCGCTTTAACATACTAATCTTTCTCCTTTTGCTCTTTCCTCATTCCTATTTCATCCACTCAAATTTTACCCCTCCATCCTCAATCCCCACTTACTCTCCCAATACCCGGCCAATTGTAGATTTTTTATCCCTCCCACACAAAATATTTTTCCCCTCTCCATTTTACTCTCCCCGCCCCATCCCATTCTAATCCTCCCCCAACATCAGCTCCCTTCTAGTTCCAGCCTCACCCAGCATCCATTCCCTTCTAGTCCCTGCATCAGCCCATTTCCAGTCCTAGCCCCCCATCAGCCTATTTCCAGTCCTAGCAACCCCCCAACCCAATACCAGTCCTAGCCCCCCCCCATCAACCCACTTCCAGTCCTAAACCCCCATCACCCCATTTTCAGTTTAAGCCCCCCCTATAACCCATTACCAGTCCTAACCCCCATCACCCCATTTCCAGACAGCCCCATCAGCCCACAGCCCATTAGCAGTCCTTCCCCCCCAGCCCATTAGCAGTCCTACCCCCCCCGCCCGCCCGCCCATTAGCAGTCCTAACCCCCCCAGCCCATTAGCAGTCCTACCCCGCCCGCCCGCCCCCCCCCTCCTGCCCATTAGCAGTCCTAACCCCCCCTTCCCTGGCCATTAGCAGTCCTAACCCCCCCTCCCTCCCTGCCCATTAGCAGTCCTAAACCCCCCCTCCCTCCCTCCCCGCCCATTAGCAGTCCTAAACCCCCCCCTCCCTCCCTGCCCATTAGCAGTCCTAAACCCCCCCCTCCCTCCCTGCCCATTAGCAGTCCTAACCCCCCCTCCCTCCCTCCCTGCCCATTAGCAGTCCTAACCCCCCCCCCTCCCTCCCTCCCTCCTTGCCCATTAGCAGTCCTAACCCCCCCCTCCCTGCCCATTAGCAGTCCTAACCCCCCCCTCCCTCCCTCCCTCCCTCCCTGCCCATTAGCAGTCCTAACCCCCCCCTCCCTCCCTCCCTCCCTCCCTGCCCATTAGCAGTCCTAACCCCCCCCCCTCCCTGCCCATTAGCAGTCCTAACCTCCCCCCCTCCCTCCCTCCCTGCCTGCCCATTAGCAGTCCTAACCCCCCCTCCCTCCCTCCCTGCCCATTAGCAGTCCTAACCCCCCCTCCCTGCCTCCCTCCCTCCCTGCCCATTAGCAGTCCTAACCCCCCCCTCCCTCCCTCCCTGCCCATTAGCAGTCCTAACCCCCCTCCCTCCCTCCCCTCCCTCCCTCCCTGCCCATTAGCAGTCCTAACCCCCCCTCCCTCCCTGCCCATTAGCAGTCCTAACCCCCCTCCCTCCCTCCCTGCCCATTAGCAGTCCTAACCCCCCCCCCTCCCTCCCTCCCGGCCCATTAGCAGTCCTAACCCCCCCTCCCTCCCTCCCTCCCTGCCCATTAGCAGTCCTAACCCCCCCTCCCTCCCTGCCCATTAGCAGTCCTAACCCCCTCCCTCCCTCCCTCCCTCCCTGCCCATTAGCAGTCCTAACCCCCCCTCCCTCCCTCCCTCCCTGCCCATTAGCAGTCCTAACCCCCTCCCTCCCTCCCTCCCTCCCTGCCCATTAGCAGTCCTAACCCCCCCTCCCTCCCTCCCTGCCCATTAGCAGTCCTAACCCCCCCCTCCCTCCCTGCCCATTAGCAGTCCTAACCCCCCCCTCCCTCCCTCCCTGCCCTGCCCATTAGCAGTCCTAACCCCCCCTCCCTCCCTGCCCATTAGCAGTCCTAACCCCCCCCTCCTCCTCCCTGCCCATTAGCATCCTAACCCCCCCCCCTCCCTGCCCATTAGCAGTCCTAACCCCCCCTGGCAAATTTTTAAAAAAAAAAGCAGGCTCTGGCTGCTGCCGCGGCAGATTGCAATGTCCCGCGGGGCCCCCTCCGCCCGCTAAGCCCCTCTGCAAGGGCTTTCAGATTCGCGAGGGAGAGCATCTCCCTCGCGTCTCTGTTAAGCACGCAGGGGCTAATGGGAAATTTCCCATCAGTCCCTCGCGTCTAAAGGGGCTGATGGGAAATTTCCCATTAGCCCCTGCGGGCTTAACAGAGACGCGAGGGAGACGCTCTCCCTCGCGAATCTGAAAGCTCTTGCAGAGGGGCTTAGCGGGCGGAGGGGGCCCCGCGGGACGCTGCATTCTGCCCTTGCCGCGTCCGCGGCAGCAGTCAGAGCCAGCTTTTTATTTTTCTGCGGACCTTCCCGCGTGCCAGCTGCAAGGCCTTCGCGTGCCACAGCTGGCACGCGTGCCATAGGTTCGCCATCGCTGCTCTAGGATGTGTTCCTGCCATTCAGAAAAACATTCTCTCTGGCTCTCGTGGCTGGGATTTTCCGCTGTTATTTTTCCTGCCTGTCATCACTTAGCTGTTTTTTTCCCCTTTTAGGTTTTGTTTTTGTGTTCATTCAACACTTTTATGTGGGTTTTCCCCCCTTTGGGGTAGTTTCCCACCCATGACAGTGTTTTTCGGCATGTCTAAGCCAGCTAGTGGCTTTAAGAAATGCACCAAGTGTGGCAAGACCATTTCTGCGCAGACTGTCATGATTGGTGCTTGCAATGCCTCGGGCCTCACCACAAGCCAGCATCTTGCTAACTCTGCTTGCAGATGACACGCCGAGGGCTGAAAGATCAGGAAAAGCAGGAGTCCCTCTTCCTCATCTGATTCAGCATCCTCAGCCCCAACCCCCTCATCTATGCCTTCAAAGGTCCAGAGGGGGCCAAGGGGAAGGAGCAGAGTGCTGAGTCGGAGCTGAAGGGCCCGGCTGCTGAGAGGGTGCTCCCTATAGAGACCCCATTGACGTCAAAGGATGAGCCACCGGGAGAAGTTCTGGGTACAGCGTCCCTTCAGCCCTACTTGACGAGATGCGGAAAGCGATGGCTGAGAGCGGCTGGCCAAGCTTCCCCGGCGGGAGGACACAAACAGAATGGCAGAGTCCACTCCCAGTACCCAGGAAGGCAGTCGGATATCTCCCGATGCACCTATCATCATGGAGTCCCCACCCAAGGTGGCATTGCCGATGGCTGCGGAATTGCCCCCTCACAAGTGGTGGTTCTGGAGGAACGCCTTCAATCCTTAGAAGCTCACGGCAGCAGTGGAAACTTTGTGGAACACATCATCAAGGCACTCCTTTCAGCCTATGCTGGAGACCCTTGCCCTGCCTGCTGAGGCTGGGACATCGGGTGGGAGATCGGTATTGACTCCAGTTGCCGGAGCCATCTCCAGTGTGTTGGAGTCTGAGGCCCAGGGGCACTTCCATCGGCATGCCAGGTAGTGCAAAGGTCATCGGCGCCCTTCCTCCCCAGCTGCTCTAAGAAACAGTCTTTTATTTCATCTAGAAACTTTATCTCCCTAGCATGTCCTGCCGTGACACTAACCCAGTCAATACTGGGGTAATTGAAATCACCCATTATTATTACTGTGCTGTAACTTTTGTTAGCTTCCCTGATTTCTTTGAGCATTTCATCATCCATTTGTTCATTCTGGCCAGGCGGTCAATAGTACATCTCCACTGCCATCACCTTCCCCTTTTATATATGAATTTCAATCCATAGAGATTCTACAGCAAATTTTGTTAACTGCAAAACTTTAATCCTTTGTGACTCAATGCCCTCTCTAACATAGATTGCAACCCCTCCACCAATTTGATCAGCTCTATCTTTACAATATAGTTTGTACCCAGGTATCACAGTGTCCCACTGGTTGTCCTCCTTCCACATGTCTCTGAGATACCAATCATATCTAACCTCTCATTTAGTGCTATATATTCTAACTCTCCCATCTTATTTTTTAGACTTCTAGCATTTGCATACAAGCATTTTAGGGAATGTATTTTATTCATATTAATCTGGCTATCGGTAGGCAGGGGTAATTTGGAATCTTTAAGCCCTGTCTGCTCCGTACTCAAGGGAATTTGGGCTACTTTTGTCTTTATTGGAACCTCTCTGCTGATATGCCCTAATTTCATTTTTTTGGTAGTATACTTCAAGGATACATTGTTCCGAACCATGCGCTCTGGGCGACTGTCAGCTCTCCCATATTATTTAGTTGAAAAGCTGCTCTATATCCTTTTTCAAGGTTAGTGCCAGCAGTCTGGTTCCATCCCGGTTAAGGTGAAGCCGATCCCTTTGGAAGAGCGCCTCCTTTCCCCAGATTGTTCCTCGGTTCCTAACAAATCCAAAACCCTCATCTTTGCACCATCGTCTCATCCACGCATTGAGACTCTGGAGTTCTGCATACCTTTTGGGTCTTGCGCGTGGATGTTCTGGATTTCAACTTCCTACCTAAAAGCCTAAATTTAGCCCCCAGAACCTATGTCATTGATACTGACATGTATCAAGACAGCAGACTCCTCCCCAGCACTATCTAAGACCTTGTCTAGGTGGTGCGAGACATCCGCTACCTTTGTGCCAGGCATGCATGTTACCAGGCGATCCTCACGTCCACTAGCCACCCAGCTATCTACATGCCTAATGATCGAATCACCAACTATAACATTAGTCCTAACCCTTCCCTCATGGGCACATGGCCCTGGAGAATCTTCCTCTGTGCGAGAGGATTTTACATCACCTGGAGGACAGGTCCTAGCTACAGGATCACTTCCTGCCGCATCAGGGTGATGCTCTCCTGTGACCTCTCTCCTCCCTGGCAACAGGGATGCTGCCAGACTGGAGGTGGGAGTTCAGTACTATATCCCTGTAGGTCTCGTCTATGTATCTCTCTGTCTTCCTTATATCCTCCAAGTCTGCTACTCTAGCCTCCAGAGATCGGACTCCTTCCCTGAGAGCAAAGAGCTCCTTGCACCTAGTGCACACGTAAGACCCATCACCAACTGGGAGAAAATCATACATGTGACACTCAATGTAAAAGACTGGAAAACCCCCCATCTCGCCGCTGGACTGCTTTCTGCATCTTAGTTTTAAGGTTGTGTTTAGGTATTTAATTTCTTTACTTACTAAGGGTTGGTAGGGATACTTATACTAATAAAACTACACCTATTACGTTTAATGTCCTTTGTTTACCTGACGCTTAATCTTAGGTCCTTAATGTACGCCTGATGAGGTCAAATAGCTGCACCTGAGAGTGAATATGGCACCTCCTTTCCTTTGAGAGGTTTATGCACCTATAAAGCTACAATTATCCCAGGGGTGGTTGGGTGTTGGGGAGGGAGGGAGGGAAAAAGACTTATTAAAAGCTGGCTGCAACACAATACCCTGTCCTTTGCTTCTAAGGTAATCTGTGACCAATTTCCAGGGGGAGTCCCACAGCCCTTGCTTGGATAGATGGGAGTCTTGGGTTCTAAATTTAACCAGAAAGCTCTCTTCTGTGTTTTAAATTTAAACTGAAAGCTCTTTGCTGCTACTAGGCCCTGACTGATTTAACAAATACACTGGGTTCACAGATTAATCATCTTTAATCTAAAGAATTCCTTTTCCCCCAAGATTTAGAAAAATTATCAGAAGTAAATACTTACAATTCTAGATCTCTCTCCAGAAGTAGCAGTTCCTTTTTGTAGTCCTTCAGGTCTTTTGTGCGCACCTAGCTAATGAGGTGGTTCTGATTCAAACAGACAACAAAATGGCAATATTCTATGTGAACAAGCAGGGAGGCACGGGATCATACCTCCTGTGCTGGGAGGCTGTTCGCCTCTGGAAGTTCACCCTGCTCCACCGAATGGACCTCAGGGCAACCTATATGCCCGGTGATCTCAACAGCCTAGTGGATCACTTCAGCCTCATGAGTGCACCCTCAAGAGGGAAGTGGTGGACTGGATCTTCCGGGAGTGAGGCACCCCAGTAGCGAATATTTTCGCCACAGAGCAGAATGCCCAGGTGGCCTGGTTCTGCTCTCAAAGGCTGGCCAGCAGTCACCCAGCCACAGATATCTTTGTTCTCCACGGGGGGAGGGCCTGCTGTATTCCTACCTCTGATACCACTTGTCGCAAAAACTCTCCTGAAGCTGCAGGCTGAGAGATGCTCCTTGATTCTTGTCGCCCTGTACTGGCCTCGGCAGCCGTGGTTCCCTCTGCTGTTGCAGCTCTCGCTGAGGGAGCCTCTTCTCCTTGCTGCACCTCAAATGTGTGCTTCCTGTGTACTGAGGGTAATCCTCGCAGAGCTTGATTCTCCCCAAGGCTGTTACCAACATTCCGCTGGCATCCCACAAGGACTCAATGCGCAAGACCTACGTGCTCAGGTGGCAGATTTTTGTTATCTGGTGTGCGAGTAGGGCGCTGAACCCCTTCTCCTACCCTGTGGACTGGCTGCTGGAGTACCTCTTGCACCTCTGATATTCCAGGCTGAAGTCTAACTCGGTGTGAGTTCACCTCAGCGAGATTGGGGCTTACCATCGCGTCTGTGGGGGGAAGCCTATTTCGGTCCCAGCCTCTGGTGGCCCGGTTCATGAGGAGCCTGTTGCTCTCGAAACCTCCACTCAAGCCCTCTATGGTTGCTTAGGATCTCAGTGTGGTCCTTAGCCAACTAATGTGGGCCCCCTTTGAGCTCCTGGGCTCGTGCTCCTGAAATTCCTGCCCTGGAAGGTTCTCTTCCAGGTGGTCGTCACATTGGCGTGACATGTCAGTGAGTTCCAAGCTCTGGTTGCTCACCCTCCATATATCAGGTTTCATCAAAACCAGGTGGTGCTCTGCACACACCCCCGCTTCCCTCCAAAGGTGGTCTCTGCGTTCCACCTCAACCAGTCCATTGTCCTTCCAGCGTTCTTTCCTCAGCCTCATGTGAACTACGGTGAGGCAGACTTGTACATGCTGGACTGTAAGCGTACATTGGCCTCCTGTCTGGAGCGCATGATGGTGCATCATCAATCCACCCAGCTTTTAGTCTCCTTCAACCCCATTAGGCTGAGTTTCGCTGTCTCGAAGCATACGCTATCCCTCTGGCTAATGGACTGCATTGCCTGTGCGTATTCTCTGGCTGGGTTGATCCTTTGAGGGTCACGTTACGGCTCTCAATGTCCGTGCGATAGCTACATCAGTGGCCAACCTCCGTTCGGTGTCTGCAGAGGAAATCTGTAGGACTATGACTTGGTCTTCGGTCCATACTTTCACAGCACATTACTGTCTGGATGAGGATTCACGACAGGACAGCAATTTTGGCCAGGCCACTTCTACCCACCGGCTCTTCTGTCCGTCCAGGCTACCTGCTCAAAAAATCCCCTCAAGTCTATGTCTGCTGAGGATTTATTTTACAGTATTTATATACCACCTTTTCCTTAAATCAAGGTGGTTTACATTGAACTACAAACTGTTTACATTGAACAATGTGGTTTACATTCAACTCTATAACTTGTATACATTATAACATCCTAGTAAGGTTGGGGATGCACATAAGGGGGCTTCACATATAATCTTTAACAGTACGTTTCATAACTTATTTACAGTTTGGGGTTATGAGTTGTGATCGTACAGTATTGTTCCTTATTCATTGTTTGGTGCCTAAGTGGAAGGATTGTCTGTGTTGTTCTATGTTATACTGCCAAAGTGTTCAATAAACAGGATACTGAATCAGATGAGTCCCTTAGCAGGGCTATGGTTTTCTTGACTTCTCGTTGCCCGGTTGGGCTGCTCATCTCTTCGCGTTATGGTAGTCTGCAGCTTTGGAGTCCCAAACGGAGAAAGCGTAGTTACTCAACTGTGGCATGTGTTCTCCGTGAACAGCAGGAATAAGTCCTCACAACTCTCCCACCTCCCTGGGGAATTGCCTTTTAGCTTTCTATGATATTATACTGGAGAGTATGGTGCTGCGGTGGGTGGGAAAGCAGGTGTGCATGTGCGGTGTACTTCCCAAAAGCTTCCTTTGGAAGCAGGGGAGTGTTCTGTGCGGGGCTCCATCGGTGACTTCACCCATATGTGAGGACTTCCTTCTGCTGGTCACGGAAAACACCTGCCACAGGTGAGTAACTATGATTTCTTCTTGTTAAAGTGCTGTCTTATTAGACCACCGAATAAAACTGTTGCACGTTTTTAGCTAGGAGATTGACACATTTCAGAAAAAGTGAACTTGGAGTGAAGCTGAGAGCCACTGCAAATTGGTTTTAATGTAGATTTGCTGTTAGAATTATAATTGTGGTGGTGCAGCCTTAACACAAGACTTTCCTTTTTAGATTAACAAATTCTCAAATAGTCTTAAAACATGTTTCCTAACGTGCTTGTGTGTTTTGTTTTGTTTTCTTTCTTTGGCAGACAATGATGAATAAATTCCACTCAGGACATTCTGCTGCTCTCTGCTATATGCTGCTGGAGGAGAACAAAGTCCCTTGTTCATGACAAACTGTTATTTTGCTAAATGGAAAAGTGTTACAATCACTTAATGGGGATTAAGGCATGGGGGAGGAGAGATTGAGTGAAGCATGCTGGCTGCATGAAGGTTATGGGGCGGGGGGAGGCATGTTTTAGTTGACACCATCTTCCTCAGTGCGTTTCTTCTGTTCAAAACGTAACAGCTCTGCAAACCATATTATGGTTTTGAATATGTGATCCAGTCCAAAGCATGCAGAGGTTTTATTAAAGACTATGTGTTAAAGTTGATAACATACAGCTTTATCATGTAAGAAGATGACTTCTGCCACAATAGCCGTCCTAGATATTAGATTTAAGCAGTGATTGTAGAAGGGCCATATTTGTGGCAGATTCATCTTCTGCCATTTCATTTGCTTATGTACTACAGAAAATGGCCTCTATTTCTAAATACTAAAGACTTCCCTCAGCAGGTTAAGATACATCTTTAAATTATTGAGCCAGTTTATAGCTGTTCTAAGAGGACATTTGCATCTTTTAAGATTCGTTTCCTGTATAATTTTTCCTTTTCTCTGTTGCATTGTTTTTCAAAGATTTAAGAAATGTAGGCATAAATCATAATTCTACAGAAGCTATTGGATAGACATTTGAAAAGTTAAGTTCTATAGACTATCTTGTAGCACTAAGTTAAAGTTGGTATTATGATATTTCTAATGTTCCAAAATAAAGACTTAATTTTTGTATGCTTGTGTATTTCTCTGGTGGTGGTGTCATTTCTTCTTTTTCAAGTATTCAACCTAGGAGAGAGAAGGGAAAGGAGGGGATGTGATAGAAACATTCAAATACCTAACTGGCTTCCATAAAGTACAGGAAGTACCTTTTATAGGAATATAGAAACATCACGGCAGATAGAGACCATAAGGCCTATCCAGTCTGCCCTTCCATACCAACTACTATAGTCCCTTTTTTTCCCTTTAGAGATCTTCTGTGTTTGTCCCATGCTTTCTTGAATTCAGATCTAGTCCTTGTCTCTCTCTCCACAAAAATGCAATGTGTGTCTTCAAGTCATTGTTGGGTTTTCTTGGCAGTGTGACCAGAAGTAGATTGCCAGGCCTTTCTTCTGAGGCAATGGAGGGTTAAGTGACTTGCCCAAGGCCTCAAGGCATACCAGTGGGAATTGAACCCTGGTCTCTTGGTTCTGCTTATTACTCCTGAGTCTATCGCTTTTCACCTGCGTCTTATGCCCACTCTTTGCAGAGCTTGCTTTCAGTTGAAAGAGACTCTCCTCTTGTGTATTTATGGCACAAGGTATTTAAATGTCTGTCTAATATCTCCCCTCCCCAGAAGGATCTACTGTATGAAGTTGGAAAAAGGAAGGAGATTTGAAGAAATGGGGGAACAATAAACATGTAGATGGAGGATTTGATAATAGATAATGACTCATAAGGCTCATCCTGACTGCTCATTTCTACCTTTTGCTGCAGTACTGCAGATTCACCTAGCCCCTCCCCCCCATGCAAGAAACTATGTGCAGTGGTTTATTCAAAATGTTATCATGCTAATTTTACTCCCAGTACAGTAAGAACATTTAGTGCAGGAAAATTTGTGATAAAACCATTGTGCTAAAGGAAAGCACAGGGTTCATGCAAACCACTCAATAACAAATCACTTTGAATGTAAAAATCAATCTAAAATTTAGCTTGTTGAGTTATGTTTTCCTTGCACCTATTCAAGACTGGAGGAAAGATGCTGCATGGGAGCAAAACAGAGATCTGAGGTAAAGTGTGGCACTTCACCTCAAATCACCCAAGATCCCTGGTGGTCCAAATGGAGCCCTGACCCTCCTGCACATTACCCCCCCCCCTCCCCCCACGCTCTTGCAACCCCTACTCCAGAGCTCCCAGGAGAACCCCTTCTTACAGCTCCTCCCCCAGGGAGCCTTCAAGCTGAAGCCTCTGAAATCAAATATACTTGATTGGTCTGGAGAGGTATCCAGTGGCATCATCTCCCACCAGCACCATTTTGGAAAATGGAAGCACCTGAACCCCCCCCCCCCCGACAGATATGCTGGGAAGCACCAATAGGGATTAGGAATCACCATTTTCCAAGATGGCAGCGGGGGGGGGGAGGATGTTGCTGGAAATCTCACTAGATTAGATAAATACTTGGTCCAGGGGGGGGGGGGGGGTGTTCTACCAGCACTGAAAACTCTGGTCCAGAGCCGCCTTGACCTAGGTTGCTTAGGTCAGGTATGGCTTGGTACAGCTAGACTCAGAGGGAATTGGAGGAATCTGGGCCCCACCGTGCCACCACAGAATTTTTGTAGGATGGGATGCAGTTGTTAGGGACATCAAGTGGCCTTTTTCTGACAGCAAACACTTTTTAACGGCACCTTTTAATGCCATTAGCTTATTGCATCAGGAGTACAAGAGCTTTACAAGATGTGTGTTAGAACATTGTGTTCTATGCACTGCCTACTATTTCAAGGCCTTATTCTCTATCTTTTTACTTGCTTCCTCACTAATAGTCTGGGTTTATCTCATGATTTCATGAATTACAATACTGATTTTGTCTCCATTCCATTACCTCCAGTGGGAGGAAGTGTTCCATGTATCTGCCACCTTTCTCTGAAGACATTTTTTTGTGTCTACCCCTTTTTAGCCTTATATTATGACTTGTTAACAAGCTTACTTTACATTGAAGAATGTGCTGTTTGTTTATCGGTTATGGATCTGATGTGTTTGAATATCTTAGTCATATCTTCCAGGATATATGTTTAGGCCTTCTAAACCTTTTCCCATAGATGTTCAGGGTGCAGGTTCTTCACTATTTTAGCATCTCTTCTCTAGACTATTGCTTCTCAACCCAGTTCTCAGAATATTCCCAGCCTGTCAGGTTTTTAAGTATATCTACAGTAAATATGCATATGAGAATTTTACATGCACAGCCATCACTGTATACAAATCTGTCTTGTGGGTAGTCTGAAAATTTATTTATTTAAACAGATTTGTATACCACCTTATCCTTCAATCAAAGTGGTCACATCACAATAGGAGGGTTACATTTAACATAAGGGTACATAACAACATAAAGGTACTTAACAACATCTAGACAGTACAATTGGAGGGTTGCATTTATCATAGGGGTAACATATAGACAGTACGAGGTAATTGGCTTAGTGTTTCCTGAAGACTGAGTAGAGAACCCTGTCCAGACTTAATCGTATAACTGTTTGAAGTTATGTAATTGTAAATATTATATTTTATTTGTAACTTGCTTTGAACTACAGCGATAGTACAGAATATAAATTGATTAAATAAATAGGGCTATGAAGAAAGCCAGAAGGATGCTTGAGTATATTAGGAGAGAAATGGCCAGCAAAAAAAAAAAGTGATAGTACTTCAAGTCCCTAGTGAGGCCACCTTTAGAGTATTGTGTGCACTTCTGGAGTCTTCACCTTTAAAAAGATAAATCGGACAGAATCAGTCCAGAAGGCTGCTATTAAAATGGTCAGTGATTTTCTATAATAAGCAACTAGGGAAAGAATTACAAATCTGAGCATTGTAGATCCTGGAGTGGAGGCAGGAAAGGGTGGGTAAGATAGAGATAGTTAAATACTTTCAGTATATAAATACTGGAAAGGAGGCTCTGGAACAACATATAAGATGACAGTAAAAGGGACAAACTCTGAAGTAGTATAAGGAAACATTTCATTTTATTTGTCTAACTTATTTTTTTTAGTGAGAAAAACAAACCAGATCAAATAAATGTACTGTTCCACATTAAAGCAAGATACAACTACTACCTTCCCACCCTATCCACTCTCTAGTTTTTCATTTACACCATCCTAATCCTCCATGGAAAATACAAGCTCCATAAAAGGAATACAGGTAGTTCCCACTCTCTTCTCTGAACAAACCTACTAACTCAGCTGTGCACCTGGACCCATGCTTCATGTATACTTTAGTTTATTTGTAAATTTGATATACCGCTTTCAAGGATTTTCAAAGTGGTTTACAATTAAAAAAATAAATAAAAATCAGAAAGGAAAAAAATTACAATGCCTCCTTAAAAACAAAAATCATAAAAGGAAAAATAAGATTACAGAAAAGAGAATAGTGAGGTTTCTGGAATCCAATGGATTGCAGGATCCGAGGCAGCATGGATTCAGCAGAGGCAGGTCTTGTCAGACAAATCTGATTATTTTCTTTGACTGTGTGACCAGGGAGTTGAACCAAGAGAGCCTTAAATGTGGTGTATTTAGATTTCAGTAAAGCCTTTGACACAATTCCACACAGGTGACTTATAAATAAACAATACTCTAGAAATGGACCCTAAAGTTACTGCTTGGGTTAGAAATTGGTTGAGTGGGAGGTGACAAAGGGTACAGGTAAATGGAGCTCACGCTGAGGAGGAGGAGGAGGTTACCAGTGGTGTGCCATAGGGATCTGTTCTTGGTAGGATTCTTTTTTTAACATCTTTGTTAGTGATATTGCAGAAGGGCTGTCGGGTAAGATTTGCTTGTTTGGGGATGATATAAAAATCTGCAATAGTGTAGACACCCAGGAAGGAGTAAACATGAGGAGGGATCTAGCTAAGCATGAAGAATAGTCTAGAATTTGGCAGCTGAAATTTAATTCTAAAAAATGCAGGGTCATGCATTTGGGCTGCAAAAATCCAAAGGAGCGATATAGTGTAGGGGGTGCGGTACTTCTGTCCACAAAAGAGGAGTGGGACCTGGGCGTAATTGTGTCTGATGATCTTAAAGTATCTAAACAGGTAGAAAAGGCAACTGCGAAAGCCAGAATGGTCAGCAGAAAAAAGGAGGTGATAATGCCTCTATATAAGTCTCTGGTGCAATCTCATTTGGAGTATTGTGTGCATTTCTGGAGACCATACCTTCACAAGGATATAAGCAGGTTGGAGTCGGTGCAGAAGCTGGCTACTGAAATGGTTAATGGTGTTCGTTATGAAGCATATGAGGACAGACTTAAAGATCTTAATATGTATAATTTAGAGGAAAGGCGGGATAGGGGCGATATGACAGACGTTTAAATACCTCCGTGGCATAAATGCACAGGAGGGTCTCTTTCAATTGAAGGCAAGCTCAGCTATGAGGGGATATAGGATGAGAGTTAAAGGGGTTAGACTCAGGAGTAATATGCAGAAATATTTTTTTACAGAAAGAGTAGTAGATGCATGGCATAGTCTCCCAGTGGAGGTGGTGGTCATGAGGACAGTATCTGAATTCAAAAAAATCATGGGACAAACACAGATGATCTCTAAAGGTAAAAAGAGGACTATTGTAGTTGATATGGAAGGGCAGATTAGATAGGCCATGTGGTCTTTTTCTGCCATCATTTCTGTGTATAACGGAAAAACGTTATACTGCCATTATTATGAAAACATAAATCATAAGAAAAGTGTGGTGGTGGGGGGGGGGGAGAAAGGTAGAGGAAAAATTACACAGGTACACTAAAAAAATTTTTTTTTAAACTGCCTCTAATGTTTCGATTGATTTTTACGTTTTTTGGTGCGCTGAATCCAAATCTGGTAACCAATTTGCTCCATCACGTACAGATTTTTTGCTACATTGGGTTAGCAGTTTGAGGTGAACGTTTCAGATTGAGTGCGATCGAGATAAAAGTTTCTTGGATGAATTCTTTATACTAATTGTTTAGTAGTTATTCAAATAAGAATAAAGAAAATTGTAACAAGGCAGCACATAAGAATAGAGTAATGTCAACAAAACACACTGTGATGGTAGCAAAATTGTCTGCACTTAAAACAGCCACATACATGTGCACAAACATTGAGCAAATAAGAGCGAGGTTAGACACAAAGCAAAGCAAAGAAATGTGCAAAAAATGTTGTACAGGTATGTATGTAAGAATAGAAAACGCAAACCGCACCATTGCAATACATGAAGACAAACACCCGATGGTGTGAAAATAAAATTCTAATAAATGAGATCCGACACTGTGGTAATAACTAGCAAATTTTTATTTCAAAGTTTAGTAAAAACACGATATTTGTCAACACAGTTTAGAGTTTAAAGTCATTCTTGGGTCAATCAATCTCCTGGTGGGCCCGTTTCTTCTTCCCCAAATGCTTCTCTTGGTGCGCTGCTTGGCGTATTTTTCATCTGGGGTTTCCCGCAGCAGCAACAACCAGCAGAAATCAGCCATCATAGTGGTGTTCCATCTTCCTTGGTACCTTCTCTCTGCGTCCTTGATGTCCTGGTGAAACCTTTCACCTTGTTCTTCACTGTACGCCCCCAAGTTTTCGGGAAAGTAGTTCACATGGGAGTGCAAGAAATGGACTTTCAGGCTCATGTTACAGCCTTGTTCTTTGAAGGCATTGAGCATCCTGGCAACAATATCCTTATAGTTCTCATCCCGCCTGTTCCCCAAGAATTTGAGAACAACATCCTTGAAGGAATCCCAGGCTTCTTTTTCCTTCTCAGACATCGTTTCAGCGAATGCTCCATCTGAAATGAGTTTCCTTATATCAGGGCCAACAAACACTCCTTCCTTTAGCTTTGCTTCAGAAAGTCGGGGGAACTTTGAGCAAAGGTACCGAAAGCACTCACCATCTTTTGGAAGGGACTTGATGAATTGCTTAATGAGACCCAACTTAATGTGGAGAGGTGGTAATAGAATTTTATCACGAGGTACCAACCTCTCATGAAGAACATTTTTCTCACCGGGTCTCAAATACTCCCGAATTGGCCAGTCTTTTTCCCCCAGTGTAGGTCGCGGGCCCGGCTATCCCACAAGCAAAGGAAGCAGGGATATTTGGTGAAACCGGATTGCTGCCCTAATAGCATGGATAGAATTTTAAAGTCTCCACAACTCATCCACTTATGCTCATCATAACGAATCTTCTGAAGAATCAGGGCCAAATTCTCGTATTTTTCTTCGAGAATAACAGAGTGAGCAATAGGAACTGAAGCGAATGTGTTGCCATTATGAAGAAGAACACCTTTTATGCTGTCTTTTGACGAATCAATGAACAGCCGCCATTCAGCAGGATCATACTTGAGTTTAAACTTTTCCATCACTCCGTATATATCGTTGCAAAATACCAAATCTTCCTCTTTGCTGAAATACTTCAAAAATTGTGTCTCGCGGTTGCGGTACCAATAAAAAGTTGTTCCTGGTGACAATAGATTTTTCTGTTTAAGCCGAGAACCTAGCAATTGGGCAGCATCTTTTGGGAGTCCTAAATCCCGGACTAAATCATTCAATTCAGCTTGAGAGAAAAGTTCAGGTTTCGGATCTGGTTCAGTTTCAAACTCGGAAGTACTGGACTCATCGGGAAAAGCCATCTGATGAGTCTCATCATGATCAGAACCGTCCACACAAATATGATCCAAAGATTTTGGTGGTTCAGGCACAGGTACTTCGTTGCTATGAGGCATAGGCCTAATTGCTGAGGGAAGGTTGGGGTAACTTATTACGTTCTTATTTTTTAAGTTGTATCCCTTCACAATGCAAGAGCAAAAATAGCAGTCACTGCTGTGGTCTCTTTGTTCACGCCACATCATAGGTATTCCGAAACGAAATGCTTGTTTTTTACCTTTCATCCATAAGCGTAGATCTTCCTCACATGTCTTGCACACTTTGTGAGGAGCCCACGGTTTGTCTTGATCGCCTAACTTCAAACCGAAATAGGCGAAATATACTTTTTTAATAAATGCAGAAATGTTCCTCTGCCACTTTTTCACGGTATATTCCCCACAAATAAAACAAAAACTGTCCGGAGAGTTGACGCAACCTCTGGCTCTATGAGCCATCACAAATACACAGCACTGCAAACTACAACTGTAGTGAACCACTTCGGAATAAAGCTGGATTACGACTGAGCAAACAAAAGGTAATAATGAACTTGCAAGAAACTGAAATTTGACAGGAACGTTCATGTCGCAACCACCGTGTTTGAGCGAGCAAACGAGGCGAGGCGAACAGGAAAGAACATGCGCCAGCGCGAGTACTGGATTTAGCCCCCCCGCCTCCCAATTGTCCTGTTAATGTATAAAATGAATACAAAACACTAAAATATCATGAGGGAGTGTTTCTAGTTAGTTAACCATTACAACCTCTATTTTGGGCCAAGAAAATAAACTGCAGTCGGCTAAAAAAATTATGTGAACATTCCTTATATGGGTAAGAAATCTAATTTTGCAAGAAAACGTGACGTGATGGAACATTTTGGCTATTTTTCCTGGATTCAGCACCCCAAAATCTATAGGAATCAGTTGCAAAACTGGAGGCAGTTTTTTGGTAGTGTACCTGTGTTATCTCTGAAGTGTTCCCACTTAATTGCTGCTAAGTTACTCAGGTACCCAATTTAGTACAAATTCCACTCAGATTGGACAAACAAACACTCACTCTTCCGTTCATGCACAATTTCACTCCTCAAGGTGAAAATTCCATACTTCCCACCATCCTGAGTGTTGCTTGAACACCACAGGTGGCCTAAAAGAGCAAATGCATCTTTAGGTTCATGGGGCAAATGGAGTCCGAGAACCTCTTCCAAAAATTTCTTTTCCCTCCCCTCCCCAAGAAGCTCAAACAATTGGACAAGTCCACTACATACAAAAGGTCCCTTCTGCCTCACATTTCCTTCAACAGCTAAGAGATCCTTGGGGAAGCATACAAGACAGTCACTCCAGGGTTGAATGCCACCCAAACAGCAGCTTGTGAGGGGATAGATAATTTCATAATATTCTAAAAAAATGTTCTCCAATCCTCTTCAGGAAGGTCCCCCCCCCCCCCTTCTCACTCCCATTGAACCTGGTAGTTCTGTAAATCCTCAGTCCCCTTTGATAGGACCAAAGGATCTTAGAAATGACTCATCTACATCCCTAAGTCCCTTGACAGCTAAGTTTGAAGAGAGATTTATCCTCTTCAACATCCTTCTTTACGGCTGGGACTGCCAAGAAATGCCTAATGTGTAGATAGTTGTAGAAATCCTTAGGATGCAGCTCATATAGCTCTCTCAAGATGTAGAAGGGAATCACATCATCCTGAGTATACAGTTGGCTTAGACTCTTAGGACCTGATATTCAGCACTGTAGGTGCTGAATTTTAAACTCATTTCAAAGCCAGAGCCAAATCCAGACACCAGCTTGCCTAGATTGCTGCAAAGCTAACTGGGAAGCGGCGATATTCAGCCACTGTCTGGTTAGCTTCTGCTATGTACTATAAATGGTTCACTTTTCATTCCAGTAAGGTCTCAGACAAATTTATAGCACTTTGTTATGAACTGAACTACAGTCCTTACGGAGTGCTTCCTTTGAATCAATGACCTTCTCCCTTGATGTTTATAATTTGTTATATTTCAATTTTAAAAAGTCTCACAGCCCATATGCAGCTGAACATTTTTTTAAAAATTTATGCAAATTTATTTGAACAATACAAGAAATACTTGTATACAGAAATCAAAATCTGTCATACAACAAACAAAATTTAGGAAATAACCAAAAGAAATACAAAGAAAGATTAATCATTAGACCTCAACGTATGGGGCATGATAGTACACAAATCAAAGGATAAAATTATAGAAACCAGCAAATAAGGAAAAAAAGCAGACACCAGAGTGGTTACCAAAAAGCTAACCGCCTAACTTTCCTCCACAAGGGAGCTATTCACAGGGGGAACGAGAAGGGAATCCTGTCTCAAAGCTAGCCTAGAAGACACAAAGCTAGCCAGCTTGGGAGGGTTCAAAGAAAATGTAGCTATGCCCGTCCAGTTTAACTAGGCATTTACAAGGAAATCGAAGGAAAAATAAGCCACCCAGCTGTGTTACCCCAGGACGATACAACAAAAACTGATGCCTTTTCCGCTGAGTGACCCTACTAACATCAGGAAAAATATGAAGTGGGGAATCCAGAAACACATTGCAAGGTCCACGAAAAAATAACCGCAACAGCCAATCCCTATCTACCTCTAAGGCAAAGGTGACAAGTAAAGTTGCCACCGTACCAACCTCCAAAGGAGATTTCTCCAAAAAGGTAGATAGGTCTACGCTGTCCTCAGATACTACCTGGTTCTCCTTCACCACAGGAACAGCCCTAGCAGTAGGCAAATAATAAGCCTTGGATATAGGAGGTAAAAATTCAGCAGGAACCTTAAGGGTATTTAACATAAACTTTTTAAACAGCTCCATCGGAGTAACCGAAGGAACCTTTGGAAAGTTAAGAACCCTGAGATTCCGACCTCTCACTACATTTTCCAAGAATTCTAAATGCCTATGTAAAACAATAGAGTCCTTAGGAAAAGTTTGGGAAAAGTCTTCCAACTGCGCCAGCCGACTCTCACAGGAGGCCACCTTCGCAGTACATTCAGACTGTCTCAACTCATATGTCTTCAATTGTTGCCCAAACAAATGAAACTGCTGCAAGATAGACTGTAACTGTGTAGTAACATTCATAGTCATAGATGAAAAGGCAGTCCATAAAGAATCAGTAGTTACCACCGCAGGTTTCACCAAGCCGTGTCCCAGTCCTTCCACAACACTGTTGAGCTGTCCGGCCAATACAGGGAAAGAGGCCAGCTCACCCAGGGATCGAGAGGATTCAGATCGTTGCTTCAAATCACCCCCGTCCTCTCCAGCATCAATTGCCGAAACGACCGGCGCCTGCATTCCTCCCACAGCGCCGGTTGGAGCTATCGCATCTGGCAATGAGGGCAGCAACACCTTACTGTCCTCGTCGACAAGCAAAAGTGCAGATCTTCCTTCTGGTTGCGCTGAAGGCAGGCGAAACTCCGGACTGAGAGAGACCTCAAGGTCCTCATCACTGCGAGGTCGTCCTTCCACCCTGCCTGTGCTCAGCAGACTCAACGGAGCTGCAACAGCCACTCTAGCCGGCACCACAAAAGAATCCAGGGGTCTGGTGCACGTAGGCTTCCCAACCGCCGGACCCTCCTCAGACTTTGCAGCTACTGGCTTAGCCTTCCTCTTTCTGCCGGAATGCAGCATACAGAGACAGTGTTGCAAGGCAGTAAAAGAACAAACAACTGAAGAAAAAGGTAAGGGACCGCGGAGCTCTGCTACGTGCGTCTACTCAAGACGCCATCTTGCCCCCCTGCAGCTGAACATTCTTAATCACTGTGTCACACTTTCCAGTTCGTGTAAGTTGGTGAAAAAACTTTTACTATCGTTCCTCCTTCAATGCCAAATATTTTCACGACTAGAAAAGTAAACACTTAAGAATATCAGCTTCATATGAGCTAAGTGTTTACTTTTCTAGTCGTGAAAATATTGGGATTGAAGGAGGAACGATAGTAAAGGTTTTTTCACCAACTTACACGAACTGGAAAGTGTGACACTGATTAACCCTTTCAGGGCCTACTTTAAATTTTTAATCCACATTCTGCAGCCAGGTTAATTTTTGCATATTTCAGGAAAATTGTACCCGTCTTATTCAATATGTTCTAATAGTGATTTTCCTTCTGCTATGGTCATGTATTATATACCATTTGATAGGAATATTTAGTTAGAATTTTGGATACCAAGAGTTTTGGGCTCGGCCTGGAAAGGGTTAAGAATGTTCAGCTGCATATGGGCTGATGTGAGACTTTTTAAAATTGAAATATAACATAAATTATAAAAATCAAGGGAGAAGGTCATTGATGCAAAGGAAGCACTCTGTAAGGACTGTAGTTCAGTTCATGACAAAGTGCTATAAATTTGTCTGAGACCTTACTGCAATGAGAAGTGAACCATTTATAGTACATAGCACCAGAGTTTCTATTGGTGAATTGTGAGCGTGACAAATCAAGTATTGTGATTAGTAATACTCGCTCTGAAACGTGACCAACTTACTCGTATTTGTGGTTAGCTTCTGCGGCAAAAGCTAGGCCAGTGTTTCCTGTACCTGACTTTCCCTGCATGTCACTAAACGGACAACGGTTCAATATCACCATTGCCCAGTTAGCAATTGATGCTGCCCCAGCATGCCTCGATGCTAACTGACTAGCATTGGGCGTATAGTGGCAGCACCTGTGGATATTCAGCAGCATTAACTGTTTAATATACCTCAGAGCAGCATGTACACAGTTTTCAGGTATGCAAATTGTGTAAATGCCTTTGAATATACCTCCCTTAAACTTTTGTTTCTCCCACCTGTGAAATGCCCCCCCCCCCCTCTTCTCCTCCAGATCAAATCCCAGGTTAAAGTGAATCAGGGCAAGTAAGGATAACCTTTTACCCTCCAACAGCTTAGCCTGGGAACATTCCGGGAGCTGTGGGGTATACCCAGGAATTCCTTTAGACCCTTTTGGCCTAGGGATCCATACATAAGACATCAATGGTGCCCCCTACAATTATTCCTGTTCCACTTGTACCCACTATTTAAGGACCTCTCAATATCATAGATCACTTTCAATTGTTCAGCCAAATAGTAATTACTAACATTGGATATCCCCAGAGAGTTTCCTATGGAAAAATACCCACTCTAGGGGGATACCAATTCCAGATGAAGTTGAAAACCTTGTGATGCATCACCTTCAACTGAGAATCTGACGCTGGGACAAGTAACGCTTGAAATAGATAAAGGAACCATGGAAGAGTAACCAATTTAGTTCAGGCAATGTGTCCCAGACCGGACAAGCCAAGCTTATTCCACCAGGCCAAATCCTGAAGTAGCAACCTGTATTCAAAAGTGAACAATGAGCATGACAAACACTAATTTGCATGCCAGGTAGCATATATATTGTTTAGACCACTTCAAAGGAAACTCATCCCTACCTTCTCATTAAACTCAAAATACTCTGCTATAGATCTCCTATCCTGATCCTCATCAAGAAGACTATTATTAAGCTTTCAATACCAAAGGCCTTTATCATCTGTACCCAATTGGAATTCTAACCACAAATGGGCATAATCAGACCAGCTGATGCCTTTAGTGCCTGCCCACTGTACCTGTTGGATAATTACTGAACAAAGATAAGATTGATATGGGAGTATGCACATGAGAGTATAACATAGTTGTGTATGCCTGGATAGACCCAGTGCCATCCATCCATGATCCCCAATTATTCCTGAAAACTTTTAAATTGCTTCAAAGACCCACTTGATCAAGAAGATTCCCATGAGGACTCCATCCCCAGCACAGGACCAAGATTAAAATCTCTCTCAATTACCAACAACCCCTCAGACACTGGGCAAGCACAGCGCCTAGTCTGCCACGAAAGGGTCCTGATGCTCATTGGGTACATACTTGCTGACAATATTATGAAGAGTTCCCTGGATCCTAGCTTTCACCACCACATACATCCCCCTATGGTCCTGCTTCAGCTAGAGGACGTCTATCTGCAAGTCTCCAGAGAAAAGCATAGCCACACCCTCCTCCCTTTTCTGCTGCACTTTGAGTGAAAGTATGCTCCCAGATATTTCCCTGATTGAACTAGCCGTTCAGCACTGGGAAGAAGATGAGTCTCTGGAAGTAATAGCAACTCAATCCACAACCTTAGCACTTTCTGGAAAATCATGTAGTGCTTCTGTGGAGAATTGAGACCTTTTACTTTTGTGGTGACTACCTTGAGCCCAGCCCTGCTCATTATCCCACTGTTCACATGCACTCACCAACACTTGCTCCACTCAGTGTCCATTACAGATACCCTTCCCCCCCCCCCAAACATTTAACATACATGCACCCCTCTCTCCAATCCTAACTTCATTTCCCCACCTCCCCCAAACCCCCCCCCCCCTCATCCTCCTCCACTGGCCACCCCTCTGGAGGATGAACCCCCCCCCCTATTTGCAGATTAATCCTCTACCTGCCAATCTACCATACCTTACACTACAATGACCATCTCCCTCAATCCCCTTACTGAACCCCGGCCTACCAATGAAACATCCTCACCCTGCAGACCCCAAACCCCACCCCCACCCATTTTACCCAGCCACAGTCAATAAGATGGGATCTATGATTATTCAACACCTGCAGCTCTTAGTGCATAGCTAAGCATAAGACCTCCCCTGCCTGGAACTAGAAGGGCAAGGGAAGTGTAGAAAAATAAAGGGATTCTAGAAGTACTGGCTCTGACTTTGCAGCTAGTCTATCTCTAGTCTCAGAAGTACAAGTTTCTCCATCTTAGCATTGCTTTAAAGATTAAATTCTCACTCCCAGGCCAGTTTGTCAAATTCCCTCTTCAGCCACTTACCACAGTAAAACACAGTTTGCCACTTCAAGCTCCTTATTGTCTTCTCGGTGGAGTCACCAACCAAAGCCTCAACTCTTGGGACTCAAACATCCACTAGTGTGTGTAAGCCCCTCTGTGCAGTTACATGTTTTATTTCCTTCAGCTCCCACTGCCTGTGAAGCATAACAGGGAAGAGGTCCTCAAAGATCTCAACAGTATAGGAATCCCCTAAAATAGAGTCCATCATGTTCACCTTTCTGACAGTCTCCTCCTTGACTTTTAGAATCATGAAAGCAGACTATGATGTCTATTGGTGCATTGTTCCTCGTTTGGCCCAAGGTTTAGCCTGCTCTCTCAATCTGGAGATTTCTTGCCAGCAAAGATTGGTCTATTACTATAACTGCTGCAGTGATAAGTAACTCCACTACTGCCGTTCAGTCTCAATATTCAGACTGCGCAGTGATCCTTCAAAAGCAAAGATTATTGCATTGGCAGCAGTTCTCAATATTTTGCACTTATCAACCATTTCCTCACTGGCCTACTCCAGCTCCTCAACCCTCTTCTTCAAGCCAGCCACTTGCTCAGGTTGATCAGTCAACTGGGCTTCATTATCTTCCATATGCTGGCTGAACTCCACTGTTTCCCCCCTTTAAATCATCTTTTAACAGCGCAATTTCCCCTTGAATGGCAACCAATACCTTGTTTCAGCTCTTGGATACCACTTTGCTGCCACCACCTGAGAGGCCCTGCTCACTCACACCTTTCCAATCTGCTGCCAACTATGCCAAAACATAATTGGCATCCACCATGCTGTGTGGTTCAGCTTTGCCAGTGATTTTTTTCTTCTTCAGTGACATAGCAGCACATTTTTCTGGGTCCAGCTGCAATTGATCTTGAGCTTACTCTGGGGAATAGCATAGAGATAGGTACTGCAAGTGACTGTTGGGATTAGTGACATTGCCTCTAGCTATGGAAACATTGATTTACAGAAAGGGTAGTGGATGCATGGAACAGGGCAGTATCAGAAAGTACCAAGCATCTCAGAAAGAAGTGGGTCAGTGTCACGTCAGGACATGCTAGGGAGATAAAGTTCCTAGATGAAATAAATGACTGCTTCTTGGAGCAGCTGGTTCATGAACCGACCAGAGGGGAAGCCATATTAGACCTAGTCCTTAGTGGAACACCAGATCTAGTGCAAGAGATAAGGGTGTTGGGGTCACTTGGCAATAGTGATCATAGCATGATCGCCTTTGATTTAATTAGTGGAGGAGGGATAGTAAGGAAATCCACAGTACTACCTTTTAACTTTCGAAAGGGAGACTATGATAAAATGAGGAAAACAGTTAAGAAAAAACTAAAAGGAGCAGTTGCAAAGGTTAAAGACGTACATCAAGCTTGGGTGTTGTTGAAAAATACTATCTTGGAAGCCCAGACCAGCTGTATTCCACGCTTTAAGAAAAGTGGAAGGAAGTCCAAATAACTGCCAGCATGGTTTATAGGTGAGGTCAGAGAGGCTGTTGTTGCCAAAAAAGCATCTTTCAGGAAATGGAAAAAAGAGCCAAACGACGAAACCTGGAAACAGCACAAGCACTGGCAGGTCAAATGCAAGGCATTGATAAGGCAGGCAAAGAGAGAATTTGAGAAGAAGCTTGCTGCGGAAGCAAAAACGCGAAATAAAGACCTTTTCAAGTACATTCGTAGCAAAAAACCTGTGAGAGAGTCAGTTGGTCCATTAGATGATAAAGGGGTTAAAGGAGCACTAAGAGGCGACAAGGCGATAGCGGAGAGACTGAATGAATTCTTTGCTTTGGTCTTTACTGAGGAAGATGTAGGGATGTTACCCATGACTGAAGTGGTATTTAAAGGTGCGGAAGAATTGAAGGAAATATCGATACATCGGGAAGATGTCTTACAACTATTAGATAAACTGAAGAGTAGCCAATCACCTGGGCCGGATGGTATACATCCAAGGGTGTTGAAAGAACTGAAATATGAGATTGCAGACCTGCTATCAGTAATCTGTGAACTATCATTAAAATCATCTCTAATACCTGAAGATTGGAGGATCGCCAATGTAACACCAATTTTTAAAAAGGGTTCCAGGGGTGATCCGGGAAACTACAGACCGGTGAGCCTGACGTCAGTACCAGGAAAAATGGTAGAAACCATCATAAAGAATAAAATTACTCAGCATGTAGATAGTCACAACCTAATGGGAGACAGCCAACATGGCTTTAGACAAGGAAGATCTTGTCTTACTAATCTGTTATGTTTTTTTGAAGGAGTGAATAAACAGGTGGACAAAGGTGAGTCGGTTGATATTGTGTATCTGGACTTTCAGAAAGCCTTTGACAAGGTCCCTCATCAGAGACCTTTGGCAAAACTAAAGAGTCATGGGATAGGAGGCAGTGTACTATTGTGGATCAGGAACTGGTTAAAAGATAGAAAGCAGAGGGTAGGGCTAAATGGCCAATTTTCCCAATGGAGAAAGGTGAATAGTGGTGTACCCCAGGGATCTGTGCTGGGTCCGCTGCTTTTTGACATATTCATAAATGACCTGGAAAGTGGAATAACGAATGACGTTATCAAATTTGCAGATGACACAAAACTATTTAAGTTGTTAAAACCGAAGAGGATTGTGAAAAATTGCAAGAGGATCTTGATAAATTGGAAGACTGGGCATCAAAATGGCAGATGAAATTTAATGTGGACAAGTGCAAGGTTATGCACCTAGGGAAGAACAACCCAAACTATGGTTACACGATGCAAGGTTCCATATTAGGAACCACCACCCAGGAAAAAGATTTAGGCGTCATTGTGGATACCATGTTAAAACCCTCGGCCCAGTGTGCAGCGGCGGCCAAGAGAGGAAATAGAATGCTAGGTATGATAAGGAAAGGAATGGAAAATAAAACAAAAGATATTATAATGCCTCTATATCGTTCCATGGTGAGACCGCACCTTGAATATTGTGTGCAATTCTGGTCGCCGTATCTTAAAAAGGATATAGCGATTTTAGAAAAGGTTCAGAGAAGAGCCACCAAAATGGTAAAGGGGATGGAAGGATACTCCTATGAAGAAAGGCTAAAAAGGTTAGGGCTCTTTAACCTGGAAAAGAGACGGCTGAGGGGAGATATGATAGAAGTCTATAAATTAATGAACGGAGTGGAACGGGTAAACGTAGATCGATTGTTTACGTTATCAGAATATAGAAAGACTAGGGGACATGCAATGAAGCTACAGGGTAAACTATTTAAGACTAATAAAAGAAAATATTTTTTCACTCAACGTGTAATCAAACTCTGGAATTTGTTACCGGAGGATGTAGTAAAGGCTGTTAGTGTAGCTGGGTTTAAAAAAGGTTTGGACAAGTTCCTGGAGGAAAGGTCCATAAACCATTATTAAGAAGTGACCGAAGATATCAATGCTTGACCCAGTACAAGCATTGTGGAATTTGTGTCTCTTGGGGAAACTGCTAGGTACATATGACCTAGATTGGCCACTGTTGGAAACAGAATACTGGGCTTGATGGACCTTGGTCTGACCCAGTATGGCATATCTTATGTTCTTATGTTAAGTGATTATAGAGATTGGGCTATTGATTTGGAAGACCATGTAAAAACAAAAAGTGATGACAGAAAAAGACTATAAGATGAGTTATTTCTTGGACAAATGTCAGCATACAACCAGACCTGTCCAAAAAAAATTCAAAGCATAAGAAAAAAAGGATGTCCAGGATGCACCAGAACGTTTCAAATATAGGGATTATCCTTTTCCTTATATTACTCTACAACTACAGTATATAATGTGCTTTCAGGAGACCAAATATGTATTTGTTGATCCTGATCAGTTTATGGCTTTTCATAGGCATAAATCCTCCCTAATCTTTTCTGGGTCCTCTATTAAGCTTGCCACAAATTCATCTTGTTAGACACTTGTTCTATTCAGGAGAAACGTTGGGATGGGTAAGATTTGTATGTTTAAATTTTGGTTTGGTCTATTTTCTTATGCTTATTTTAGTAAGGATAGATGAGCCTCTCAATCTCATTGATTGGGGGACTGGAATTCAGAAATGCAACTTTGTTTTACTTATAGAATATTTTAGGGCATTTTACTATTGCATGATGGTGAGTATTCTTGTACATAATTTTGTCATGTTAAAAGAAATTTTAATAAAAATGTTTAAAAAGTGTCCTTTTTGATTATGGAATGGCTATTTTGTTTCATGAGTCTGGATCAATGGAAGCAAGCATGTTTAACGGCAGATCATCATTCATTGCCAGGTGATCCCTCATAACTTGCTTTCTCCTATGAGTGATCAAGATAGAAGACCAGCATCAGATTCAAGTTTAAAAGCCCTGTGAGTAACAAATCATATGACTCAGTCTTTTGATCACTGAGCAGTACAAAAGCAATGTGATGTAACTAATCTTTGACAGAAGACCTTAGCAGACACAGAAGGTTTTGATCAAAAGTGACACAGGATACTGAGGGGGTAATTTGATGACTTTTTTCCTTGCATACAATGGCTTTTATAAAATTACCCCAAGGGTAATGCATGAAAAAGTACATGTGACAAGAAGGTATTTACATTTGTGCAACCCACGTATAGGCATGTTGTGATGTGGAGTTTGGGCAGACCATAGATAGCGTTGTCATTTGCATATGAGCATGGGTATGGGTGTATGCACACATGTTTCTCTGGGTTGACTTTGCTGGATTTTCGAAGCGAATATACCTGTGTACTTCTGTTTTGAAAATTACCCCATGAAAGCTGTGCTTACATTTACACCTACTATTTGGACATTCATTTTTTTTCTGGGTTAATTTGTGTGTATATACTTGAATTTTTAAAACTATGCTTGTAAGTGCAAACTATTCTTTGTCACTTTCAGGAACCCTCTTCAAATAGCACGTAAATGTATGCATAGGCAGGCTGTAGGGGCATACGTTTACCCACATAACAGGTAAGCTAAAGTCATCATGGTCAATGCTAAGAAAGGCAGAAATCTCAGTATAGCATGGATTGATTATAAAAAAGCTTTTGACGGTATGCCACACTCTTGGCTAATACACTGCCTTGAAATGTATAAAATAAATCCTGGTTTGATAGAGTATATTCAGTTCACTATGAAAATGTAGCAAACCACACTATTTTTGAGATATGAAGATGGTCAGTACATCATTCCTGACATTAAGATCCAGTGAGGGATATTTCAGGGAGATTCCCTGTCGCCACTTCTGTTTAGTGTGGCGCTTAATCCAATGAGTACTCTCATAAACTCTTTGGATATGGATTTAGCCTGAATCCTAAAGAAGGTAACAACTCAGAACAACATCCCATGTACTATTTGGAGATGATCTGAAGCTCTACAGTTCCAGTGACCAACAATTAGCAGAGCATCTTTGTGTGGTTAAAAGCTTTTTTGATGACATCAGGATGACTTTTGGCCTTGACAAGTGTACTAAGGCAACTTTTTTCAGAGGAAAATTGAGCAGAACCAAAAATATCTCCATTGCTGAGGGCTGTGACATCAAGGACCTTGAACAGGAAGGTGTATATAAGTATCTCTGAATAGAGGAAGGAATGACATTTGAGCAGAAATTATTGAGAGAGAAGATCAGTAAAGAATATTACAGGAGATTAAAATAGTTATTAAAAAGTGCTTTAACATCACAGAATACAATAGAAGTCATCACTCAGCTGGCAATTCCAGTACTCTCATACAGCTTTGGGATTGTAGACTGGCCTCTTAAAGATCTTGAAAAACTGGATGTGCAAATAAGAAAATTCCTTAATGTCCATGAAGTAATTTACAAGAATCAGTATATGCCAAGACTGTACATTCATAGAGCTGAAGGAAGGCTAGGATTCATAGAGATTGATTACACCTACAGAGCTATTATCATAGATGTCCAGGCCTACTTGACAGCATCATTGGATCCAAATATGCAAAAAGTGCTAAAATATGAAAGTAAACGTCCAGAAGCTCTCTCCATCAAACTTGGACAAGCATTCTGACGACTAGAAGGAATGAGTGAGAATCCACAGGCATGCATGGAAAAGAAAGCAACAGAATTTGCAAAACAAAAGAAAAAAACTCTTCAAAGAGTTAGATCAGCAAACAAGGAAAATAAGTGGCAAATGCATAAATACAGTGGGAAATACAGAGTGTTACTCCAGGAACCCTTTGTCGATCAAGAACGGACACATGAATGGTTAAGGAGAGGTGAACTGAAACTGAAGGATGAAAGATTGATCATTGCAGCTCAGGATAGTGGATTAGGAACGAGATGATTTACAGCATACACTGAAAAAACTGACAAAAGGGACATGTCAATTCTGTAAGAAAGAACTGGAAACAGTGACTCAGCTCATAGCTGGCTGTGAAGTTCTGATGGTAGAAAATTTCTATACAGAAAGGCACAACAAAGTAGCATGCCTCCTCCACTGGAAACTCTGTAAGCACTACATCAATGTCCCTGAAAAGCACTGGGATCATGACCCTAAGAGAATAACAGAGGATGAAGAGGTTATGATCACTTGGGACATTCCCATTTTGATGGATAAGAAACTGGATGCGAGGAAATTCGTCATAGTGGTAAAGGAGAAGAATACCAGAATGACATTGATAATAGAGGTGTCTAGGAAGAAGGGGAGGAGGAGTGGCACTATATGTAAAAACTACTATTAAAGCTTTGGAATTACAGAGCTTAAAAGGGAGAGAGGAGGCATCGTGGGTTAAACTAGAAAGAGGGAAAGAGAAATCTATTTGCATTGGTGTGATATACAGACCTCCCTCACAAGAGGAAGAGGTGGACAGAGAGTTAATTGAAGACATACACAGCATTGCTAGGAAAGGGGAAGTGCTACTGATAGGAGATTTCAATATGCCAGATGTTGATTGGCACCTTCCTGCTGCAGTATCATGTAGAAGTAAGGAGATCCTGGATTCTCTACAGGGAGAACTAGTCAGGCAATTGGTAACAGACCCCACACGTGAAGAGGCCATACTGGACTTGGTGCTTACCAATGGTGAAAGTGTTTCTGATGTTGTAGTGGGAGATCATTTTGCATCCAGTGATCACCAGATGGTGTGGTTCAGTATTAGGACTAAGGCTGTTAGAATCCATTCAAAGGTGAGGATCTTAGACTTTAGGAAGACTAACTTTGCGAAGATGGACCAATACCTCAGGGAGTCGTTAGCGGGATGGGAACAGCTGGAGGATGTAGAAAAACAGTGGTCAAAACTGAAAGGGGATATTTTAAGGGCAACCGACCTTTTTGTTAAAATGGTAAATAAAGGAAAAGGAGACCGCTATGGTTTTCGAAAGAAGTAGCTTAAAAAGTGAAGAAAAAGAGGGAGGCCTTCATGAAATACAAGAGATCACAGAGAGAGGAAGACAGGCATCTGTATTTGGAAAAACCTAGAAAAGCTAGCAAAGTAGTCAGGAAGGCAAAGATTCAAAAGGAGGAGGAAATAGCCAATGCAATAAAATGGGGGATAAGAAATTTTTCAGATATATTAGTGAGAAGAGGAAGGGCAAAAGTGGTATTGTCAGACTCAAGGGTGCAGAGGAGGAATATGTAGAAGCTGATAAGGATAAAGCGGTATTGCTTAACAAATATTTCTGTTCTGTGTTCACAGATAAAGAACCAGGAACAGGACCTCAGAAAACACCCACAAACAGGAACAGAAGCAAGGGACATCTTGAACAATTTTCAGAAGGCTGTGTTCGTGAGAAACTAGCTCAACTTAAAGTAGACAAAGCGATGGGATCGGATGGGATACACCCTAGAATACTGAGGGAACTTGGGGACGTTCTAGCAGCTCCACTGACTGACCTTTTCAGTGCCTCATTGGAGTCGGGAGTGGTGCCAAAGGACTGGAGAGAGGCTCATGTGGTGCCTTTACACAAAAGCGGAAGTAAGGATGTGGTTGAAAACTACAGGCCGGTTAGTTTAACTTCGGTGGTGAGTAAATTATTGGAAACGCTGCTGAAAGAGAAAATAATGAGGCTTCTGGAGTCCAGCGGATTACAGGATCCGAGGCAGCATGGATTCACCAGAGGCAGGTCATGTCAGACAAATCTGATTGATTTCTTTGACTGGGTGACCAGGGAGTTGGACCGAGGGAGAGCCCTAGATGTGGTATATTTAGATTTCAGTAAAGCCTTTGACACTGTTCCTCACAGGCGACTTATAAACAAACTGAGCACCCTAGGGATGGACCCTAAAGTTACTGCTTGGGTTAGAAATTGGTTGGGTGGGAGGCGACAAAGAGTACAAGTAAATGGAGCTCACTCTGAGGAGAAGGATGTTACCAGTGGTGTGCCCCAGGGATCTGTCCTTGGTCCGATTCTTTTTAACATCTTTGTTAGTGATATAGCGGAAGGGCTGTTGGGTAAGGTTTGCCTCTTTGTAGATGATACCAAAATCTGCAATAGAGTAGACACCCAGGAAGGTGTAGATAACATGAGGAGGGGATCTAGCTAAACTTGAAGAATGGTCTAGAATTTGGCAGCTGGGATTTAATGTTAAAAAATGTAAGGTCATGCATTTGAGTTGCAGCAATCCAAGGGAGCAATATAGTATAGGGGGTGAAGTACTTTTGTCCACTAAAGAAGAGCGGGACCTAGGCGTGATTGTGTCTGATGAGCTTAAAGTAGCTAAACAGGTAGAAAAGGCGACGGCAAAAGCTAGAAGGATGCTTGGGTGCATACGGAGAAGAATGGCTAGCAGAAAAAAGGAGGTGATAATGCCTCTGTATAAGTCTTTGGTGCGACCTCATTTGGAGTATAGTGTGCAATTCTGGAGTCCGCACCTTAAAAAGGATGTGAACAGGATGGAGTCGGTGCAGAGGGTGGCTACTAAAATGATTAGTGGTCTTCATTATAAAGCATATGAGGACAGACTGAAGGATCTTAATATGTACACCTTAGAGGAAAGGCTGGATAGAGGTGATATGATTGAGATGTTTAAATACCTCCGTGGCATAAATGTTCAGGGAGAGAGCCTCTTTCAATTGAAAGCAAGTTCTGCTACGAGGGGACATTTATTTAACATTTCTTATATACCGCCTTTCATGATATCAAGGCGGTTTACATTGAACAAACTGAAATTACATTGAACAGGACATTATAACTTGGAGATAACTATTTTACAGGGAACATGGGCTATGGAGGGTTAAGTGGCTTGCCCAAGACCACAAGGAGCACCTGTGGGACTAGAAACCCCAGTCCTTCCGGCCCAAGGTTGCTGTCCTCTAGTGGGATTTGAACCCCCGACCTTCCGGCCTGAAGTACCTTGCCCCAACCACTAGGCCACTCCTCCACTCCTGGGACATGGGATGAGGGTGAAGGGAGATAGATTCAGGAGTGATATGCGGAAATATTTCTTTACGGAAAGAGTAGTGTAGGTGGTACGAGTAGAGACGAGGACAGTAACTGAATTCAAAAAAGCATGGGACAAACACAGAGGATCTCTAAAGGTAAAAAGGGGACTCTTGTAGTTGTTGATATGGAAGGACAGACTAGACAGGCCATGTGGTCTTTTTCTGTCATCATATTTCTATGTTTCTATGTTCCGAGTGATTATTCTATGAATTGCATCGAGAGGCAGAAGATCATGAAGTATCAAGAAATGCAGTCAGAGAGCAAGAAAATGTTGCAGAAAGATACAGAAATCTTTCCCATTGTACTGAGAGTGAAAGGCTTGATAAAGAATTTCCAAGCACATCTTGACAAACTACCCATACCTGTTATATCTTATGAACTCCATAAGGAAGCTCCCTTTGGCACGATACAAGTACTACGCCTAGCATTAGCAGTAAATTTGAGAGACTAAAATCATGCTCTACTTCCACCTCACCCTCCTAGACCAGTCCAAACAAGTGGGTTATGTCCCCCTGCCAGCAGATGTTGGAGACAGAAAAAGTACCAAAGGCTTCTGGGAACACACCCTGGTACATATAGCTCTAGCCCTAGGGGTCGCCTGCAGTATTTTCTTTATCTCCAGCAGATGTGGGTGCATTTCTGTGGCTCCTGACAGGCACCAAGAGGGTTCCCTGTCAGCAGTTCCACTAATTTCCTTTTCCTTTTGTGGTTGGCTTCAGCATACACAAGCGGTGTTCTCTAAATCCATCTCCACTGTGCAGGATTCTGCTCCTGATCATAAGGGTTAGTAGAGCTACCTGTAATTAAGTGGGGGAACAACTCCTGGTCAGAAGGACCAGTGGAGCCTGCACTGGGAGCCATCATTACTCTTCTGAAACAAGAAACAGCACTTCTTTATTATTTGGTGCCAGTTTATTTTTCACGCTCAGACACCGACACGGTGAACAGCACCATAGTGACAGGCTCCTAACGACTCTTCTCTGAAGAATCACAGTGAGTTGAATAGCTAACCCCCCTCTCCCCCCGGAATCCTCCTGTAACTTGTGGGATGTTGGGGAACTCTGTCATACCGGCAGCCATACTGTCCATAGCTTGTACAGTCTTCTTCATCAGTTACTTCCCGCCATTTCTGCCTTCCACAGCACACTCCCCTTGCTGCAGGGGTCATTTTGTGAGTCGTGTGTTTTCATCTCAGTGAACACGGCACCGTGCCTTAGCAGCAGCCGAGAAACATGATGGTTTAATATCCTGCTCTCTCTCCCCTTATGCCAGGTCTCCGCTTAAGCAGCCTGGGGGCAGGAATCATGTATACCAGCACTTATTCAGCTTGACCTTGCGATGCCTTCTGCTTGCCGTGCTGCATCATATGCGGTCGCACACGCCAGTATTTGGTGGACTGGTTTTGCACCGCATGCTTTGAGGATCCAGGGTAGTCATCTGGAATGGAGCAGGACACTCCTGGCTCTGGCAGGGTGGTGTGCAGGAAGTGGTGGTTATTGAGGCCACTTTGGGGCCAGAAAAGGAGCCTATCCCCTCATCATGCTAGGAGAAAGCCCCCCCTCCTCTCCTACTCCCTCAGCAGACATCGGTATCTGATCAGCAAATGGATGTCTTTATGAGGCTCTTCAGACATGCATAGGATATTTAGAAATCAGACCAGGGCCCAGCCATCCCTGTTTCCATGACCCGCCCTCCCAGAAAGCAGGTATGCAACACCTTGCCCTTTTCCAGGGGTTCCCATACAAAGGCTGTGTCTTGGGCCTCTGGTGACTATTCCCTCTCCCCTGGAGGGAGGGCAATCTAGTGCATCGTACCACAAGGATGGGGAATGATCACCTCAGGAGGACCCTGTGGAAGATCATGGACAGACTCAGGACATCTGGCTTTTTTGCAAAGAGGAGCTTTCTTCTCTTATCACACAGGTTGTTGAGGTCTTATGGCTCTCTCCAACCCCTAATCCATCAGCAGCCGATCAGTCTCAACCAGACTCCATCCTGGTGGGCATTCGCAAGTCATCAAGGTCTTTCCCTTTCCTGTGAGAGCTTCAACAGGTGGTATCCTTTCAATGGAATTCCCCAGATAACTCGTTACACATTGCTAAGTGGCTGGGTCAGCAGTTCAGTCGGTCCCCGGATGACCTGGACAAATGTCTCCAGTATCCCAAGGTAATTGCAGCGGTTGCCAAGCATACTAACATCCCTGTTGAGGGAGGAGTGGCTCTCCACGATCAACAGACCGGAAGGTCGAAGGACTTTTGAAGACTGCCTTTTCTTCTCCTTAGCTCTTCAGGCTTCTTCTTGTCGAAGGTTGGCTGCTCAAACCCTTCTCTGCTGGATTCAGCTTTTACCGGAGAACCAGGTAGCTGCACGGCTTGAGTCTGTCGCAGCCTTTTTGGCGGATGCCTTTTATGATTTGCTCCACCTGGCATCCCGATCAGTTGCAGTGGTGACAGTCAGTTGGCACGGGCTGTGGCTGCGCCATTAGTCGGCCGATGTGACTCAAAGGCTCAACTAGCCAGGCTTCCCTTCAAGGGCAAACTTCTTTGGATGAAGACCTCTAAAAACTTGTCAGAGATCTGGGGGAGGTTACCCTCCCAACGCCTTCTGGAGGACAGGCCCGGGCTGTTTCTTGCCGCTCTGCACTGTGGGCACCTTCTGCCTCTAATCCCAAGGCTCATTTTTGTGATGCCCAACATTAAAAGCCTGGCAGGTTGTCCCACTCCAAGATCTCTTCCAGGCCAGGAGCTAAGTCCCAGCCCTTTCAAGGCTACTGTCGAAACAAATATATGTACTTTGCCTCGACAAAGTTCTCTGGCACTGGATGCACCTCTTGCTGACGGCCCTTCAGCCCACTCTGGGATACCACCAGTAGGTGGGCGAATATCCCTTTTCTCTGGAGCATGGACCAAGATTACTACAGACCGGTGGGTGCTTGATGTCTGCCACAGCTACATCCTCGACTGTGCAGCTCCCATTCCAGATGCCTTTCTGGTTTCCCCTTGTGGATCTGCAACCAAGCAAGCTGCCATGTGAGCCACTCTGTCTCTTACATCTCCGAGCCATTGTTCTGGTTCCTTATTCAGAAAAAGGCTTGGGGCATTACTCAATCTATTATTTATTTATTTTATTTTATTTAAAGTCTCTTTTATACCGCGCTATTCAGCATCAGCGCGGTTTACAATAAACAGTGAACATACACATTTCCAATAGTACTTTGTGTTTACATATGAACAGGATATTCAACTTGGCTAACAGGGTAACTATGTACACAACAATTTATACAATATATACTATTTGTAGGCTGATCATGTGTTTGTATGGTTTTAGACAGTGGTGATTTGGGTGGTTTCGGCAAATGGTGCTGAGTTTCTATTGGTTTCAGGGTAATGTATGAGGAAGAGGTAGTGTTTCACGGCCTTCCTGAATTGGAATATGTCAGGGATTGATCTGATGTTGTGAGGGAGGTTATTCCAGATCACTGGTGCATAAAGTTTGAAAGTCCTGCTGGATGTTGACTTGGTGCATTGAGTTATAGATCTTGGGACTATCAAGGTGTTTTGAGCTACTGACCTTCTGTCTCTGTTGTGGGGTGTCATCTGGATTAGCTCAGTTAGTGAGGTTGACGAGAGACCTTTGGTGGCTTTGAAGGTGAGCAGCAAGGTCTTGAAAGTAATTCTACCTTGAATCGGGAGCCAATGGAGTTGTTTCATTATAGGTGTGACATGGTCTTTCCTGGATGCTCCGTGCAGTACTCTTGCTGCGGTGTTCATTGCCATTTGCAGTGGGTTTAGGGTGGTTTGGGGGAGACCTTGAAGTATTGCATTTGCATAATTGAAATGCGGGATAATTAGTGCCTGATAGATAGTCCTGAAATCATCTGGCTCCAGCAGAGATCTTAGGTATCTAAGGGATCTGATTTTATGATATACTGCCCTTACAGTGTTACTTATATGAGCCTGCATATTTAGGTTCTGGTCTAGTGTGATGCCGAGGTATCTGATCGCTGATTTGGTCTGGAGGTCTGCTTCCTTCACTTTCAGTACTGTCGGGGCAGTGAAGTTACGGTTCCTTGTAATGAACATCACCTCAGTCTTCTTGTGTTGAATCCGGAGGTTTTGGGATTGTAGCCAATTGGATATTTCATTTATGCAGCATGTTATTGGTTCGAGGTCTGGGTTTTCTGTTGCAAAAGGTGTGTATAATAGCACATCATCTGCGTATATCATGCAGTTGATGTTGAAATACCGGATCAGGTTGCAGAGAGGTTGCATGTATATATTGAATAGTAAGGCGGAGAGGGAGGATCCTTGTGGGACACCTTGGCTTTGGTGGAATGGTTCTGATGATGTGTTTCTGGATCTTACCTGCTGCCATCTGTCCGAGAGGTAGGACCTGCACCACTCGAGTGCTTTACCGGAGATTCCTTTTTCTTTGAGGCGTTCTAGGAGGCGCTCATGGCTAACGGAATCAAACGCTGCCGCGATGTCAAGGAAGACAAGGACAAAGCCTTGGCGGGTATTGTCAATGCCTGATATTATGCTGCTGAAGAGTGTGGTAAGAAGGGTCTCAACCCCGTGAGATTCTCTAAATCCATGCTGGCATGGATCCAGTGGTGCGTTGGAATCAATGTGATCTTGTATTTGTCTCTGAACTATCTTTTCCATTATTTTTGCAAGCATTGGTATGCTTGCTATGGGTCTGTAGGATTCTGGTTTCTGTTGGTCGAGTTTGTTGTTTTTTAGTAGAGGTCTTATTGAAGTTTGTTTGAGGGTGCGTGGGAAATCACCTGTTGTGAACGATTGTTGAATAAGTCTGGATATGATGGGACTGAGGTCAGTCCGGAGTTCCTTGACCCAGAAAGCTGGGCATGGATCAGATTGTGCTGTGGACGTATTGATGGCTGCTATGGTGTCTTCGATGCATCGTTTGGATGGAGTTGTGAAGGTAGTGAGTGGTGTTTGATTGTAGGGCTGAAGGATGATGCTGGACGCTGGGTTGTTGTTTATCTGACAAAGTTTTGATTGTAAATAATCTGCATATGTTTGAGGATGGATTCCATTAGTTTGTTCTGATGCAGGTTCTGTTGTAAGTTGCTTAACGAGGGCAAACAGGTCACGAGGTTTGTTGAGGGATCTCTTTAAAGTGTCGGCGTGGTAACGTCTCTTGTTCCAATCTACTTTGTTGTTCCAAAGAAGGATGGTTCCTTCTGGCTGATTCTTGATCTCAAGGGCGTCGACTGCTCCCTTCGGATTCCACATATTCAGATGGAGACTCTCCGTCATTCAAGCGGTGTAGAAGGGGAGAGTTCTTAGCCACCCTCAACCTTTCCGAGGCTTACTTTCACATTCCTATCCAACAGGACCAGCAGCATTTCCTCCGCTTTGCCATTCTGGATTTACATTACCAGTTCTTTGCGCTACCATTTGGCCTCGCCACAGCACCATGCACTTTTTCCAAGGTAATGGTGGTCATTGCTGCCACCCTCCGGAAACAGGAAGTTCGCATCCATCCATATCTGGATGATTGGCTCATCCAAGCAAAGACTCATGAGGAGGCTCAGGAAGCTATCTTCCAGGTGGTCACGTTGCTCAAGAACTTCAGCTGGGTGGTCAATTGGGCCAAGAGTGTGCTCCGCCCCTCTCAGTCCCATGACTTCTTAGGTGCGAGATTCGACACCCACAGGGGGAGAGTCTTCCTCATGGTCGACTGTTTCTAGAAATTTTTGGCTCAGCTTCATCTTTTTCTCTTGCAAGCACAGCCCTGAGCCTGAGATTATCATTAGGTTCTGGGGGCCATGGCGGCCATGATCAAGAGGGTGCCATGGGCTCGAGTGCACATGAAACCCTTACAGCACTATCTCCTGTCCTGCAGGACTCCCCTGTCTCAGGAGTTTGAGGTTCGTCTGCAGCTACCTCAAACTGTGCGCCAGGATCTTCAATGGTGACTGTCTCCGGCCCATTTCCTGTAGGACATGCTGTTGGACGCCCCGCACTGTGTTCTCCTCACAACTGGGGAGCTCATTGCAACACACGCAAAACAGAACAGGTGCACCAAGTGGTGGTAAAACACTGTCTCCAGGAACAAGCAGGAATACGTCATCACATATGGGTACGTCGGTACCGACGGAGCCCGCGCGGGAAAGCTCCCCAGCTTTTCAGATTAAAAGCTTTTGGGGCCTCCCACTGCACATGCGCGCTGCCTTCCCGCCTTCCTGAGCAGCTCTCGTCAGTTCCCCATTCTGAAACCGGTACTGCCGGTCTCTCTTTCTTTCTTTTAAAAAAAAAAATATATATTTTTTTCTTTTCTTCAGCACAGCTTGGTACTTTGTTAGGCCTTCAGGCCTACACAATTTCTCCTCATGGAGAAGCCAGTTCCTGGTTTTAAAAAGTGTACCAAGTGCAGTGCTGTCATTCCTCATGAATGGTGTCTTAAATGTTTAGGACCTGACCATTCCATACCGGACTGCCCATCCTGCTCCCAGATGTCGAAACGTGGATTGCAGAACCGGGCCAACAAGTTCCATGTGCTGTTTCCTTCAGAAGCATCACAGTCATCCAGGTCTTCCTCTCCGGATGGATCTCAGGTAACCAAAACTCCAGTGGGCAAATCCTCTAAAAGCAAATCTCTTTCTAAAGATCGCGAGGCTCTCAATTCTGAGTTCGAGGATTCTGCCCAGGCCAAAAAACCCCGGCGGGAGGCTCCGGCCTCCAAAGCAATCATGGGGTCACAGGTTGACATCGATGGCGCGGCCTCGACAGATCACCTGTTGTACTGCTCTGGGGTACCGGCCCATACCGGTACCGACATCCAGGCAGCAGTGGCGTCTATGGGCAATACTGTCCAAGTCATGCAGCAGGCCATTCTGGCTTTTATTAATGCTGCTACGCCCTCGGTACCGCAGCCAGCGGTACCGGGTCCGGTTCCGGTAATGGCTTCCATACCGGAACCGAGGCCATCGTCTTCCAAACGCAGATCGGTTCCGCATGCCGGATCCGGGCTTTTGCCGGGTACCGATCCCATACCCGGTACGCCCGATGTCGATACCGAACGGTATGCGTATCGTGCGTTGGAAGCACATAGAGGATACTCTGCTTCTTCAGAGGATTTTAACTCCTCTGATGATTCTGATGAGTTCTCCCTTGATCTTCCTGAGGAGCCTTCTTCTCCTAACAGGAGAATGTCTCCACCAGAGGATTTGTCCTTTCAGGACTTCATCATAGAAAATGGCTAAAGGTCTTTCTATTGCTTCATCCTCTGAAAAGGAACCCAGATCAAAGAAACTGGATATTTTAGGATACTCTAAGTCTCCTAAAGAGGCAGTCACCCTGCCTATCCATGAAATCCTTCAAGAACACTTGATGGACTTATGGGAGGCTCCTCTAACATTGTCTCCTTCTTCTCGCAGGTTGGACACCATGTACCGTGTCCCCCCTTCTCCTGGTTTCCAAAAAACCCAGTTGCCTCACCATTCTATTGTGGTGAAGTCTGCAATGAAGAAGATAAAGAGTACCAAAAGGCACTCTTCTACTCCTCCAGGGCGAGAATGTAAGACTCTAGACTCTTTTGGCAGGAAAATTTTCCAGGCTACTATGCTTATAGCCAGGATTAATTCCTATAGTCTTTACATGGGCATGTTTCTCAGTGAAATCGCTCTAAAAGTTCGGCATTTTGCCCCCTTTCTCCCTGAGGATAAGAGGGAGCAGTTCATTTCCTTGGTGAAACACCTTTTGGATATTTCAAAGTTCTCCAACAGGGCAGCTTTTGATTCCTTTGAGGGTGCTGGTAGGGCTTCGGGCATTGCTATAGCAGCCCGACGTCTTGCTTGGCTCCAGGCTTCTGATCTAGAACCTTGGGTCCTAGATGGCTTAAGAAATCTGCCCTGTACAGGTGAGAACTTATTTGGTGAGGAGTGGCAAATTAAGGCCACTCAAATGGATGCAGAAAATGCCACCTTAGATAGACTTTCTAAGTCTACCTCCACTCCTGCCAAGAAGAAGTCTTTTAAGAGGCCTTATTACAAGAAGTCCAGATTTTCTACAAATACTGGCCAACAATCCTCTCAGCCTCGTTTTGCTGCTAAGCGTCAGCAACCTAAACAGGCAAGGTCAAAGCCGGCGGCGTCTGCTACGCCTCAGCAGGCTCCACCCCCTCAGGGGTTTTGACTTGCCCCTAGAGAACTTAACTTTTCTGGCTCTAGAACAACCAGAGCCCCTCACCATACCCGGAAGGTTAGCTCACTTTGCTCCCAGATGGGAGCAAATTACATCAGAGCAATGGACCCTCTCTATCATCAGAGAGGGTTACAAACTCCATTTTTCCGACCTTCCTCCTTATACTATGGTGAGGCAGTTCAATTCTCCCCCATCTCTCCTGGCCCTCTTGGGTCAGGAAGTCTCCTCCCTCCTTGCCCAGGGGGCAATAGAGGAGGTCCCTCTTCTTCAACAGGGGACGGGATTCTACTCCCCTTATTTTCTAATACCAAAGAAGACAGAGGGCTTCAGACCAATTCTGGATCTGAGAGAATTGAACAAATTTCTTTTCAAGGAGAAATTCAAAATGCTTTCTCTGGGCATTCTCCTTCCATACCTTCAGAGTCAGGATTGGCTTTGTTCTCTAGATCTAAAGGATGCGTATACACACATACTCATCCACCCATCCCACAGAAAATACCTTCGATTTCTGTTTCAGGGAAAACATTTCCAGTACAGAGTACTCCCCTTCGGTCTAGCCTCTGCTCCAAGAGTGTTCACCAAATGCATGGCAGTCGTAGCTGCCTTTCTAAGAGGCCTGGGAATTTTCATATTCCCATACCTGGACGACTGGCTCATCCGAGCTCCCTCTCAGTCCCAGGCCCAAATTTCCCTGGACCGCACAAGGCGTCTTCTGCAGTATCTAGGACTGGTAGTAAACCTTCCCAAGTCTCAACTAATCCCTACTCAGTCTCTCGAGTTCATAGGGGCCCAGTTAGACACCATCACTGCAAGGGCCTACCTGCCTCAGGTCAGGGCCCAACGCCTGCTGAGTTTGGCCTTCCAAGCTCAGTCCAGCAGTCATTTGACAGCCCGGGAAATGCTGCGACTTCTGGGCCACATGGCCTCCACGGTACATGTGGTGCCCTAATACGCTCGTCTGCATATGAGAGCAGCTCAATGGACCTTGGCCACCCAGTGGACTCAAGCATCTGGAGCGCTCTCCGACCAAATACTCACCTCAAGCCGTCTATTTTGGTCCCTCCAATGGTGGACATCCACCAAGAATCTGTTGTTGGGGGCCCCCTTCCAACCTTTGTTGTCCCAAGCAACCCTCACAACAGATGCCTCCCAGACAGGGTGGGGAGCTCATCTTCAGAACCTCTCCACTCAGGGCACTTGGTCTCCACAGGAGGCCACCCTTCATATCAACCTCCTGGAACTGCGAGCAATTTACCTTGCCCTCAAGGTCTTCTATACCCTCCTTGTCAATCTGACTGTCCTAGTTCAGACAGACAATCAGGTAGCCATGTTCTATATAAACAAACAAGGAGGGACAGGCTCTCTGTCGCTTTGCAACGAAGCTCTCAGAATATGGGCCTTCGCCAGAGAGCATCAAATTCACCTTCTTGCAGTGTATCTTCCAGGAGTTCAAAACTCTCGTGCAGACAGACTCAGTCGAGTTCTGCTTCCACACGAATGGTCCCTACATATGGACCAGATACGCAGAATCTTTCAGGAATGGGGGACCCCGGACATAGACCTCTTTGCAAGTCCGTGGAATGCCAAACTTCCCCGGTTCTGTTCCAGAACTCAGTGTCAGGGAGCTCAGGCCCACGATGCCTTCCTCCTGCATTGGGGTCAGGAATTCCTCTATGCCTTTCCACCCATTCCTCTAATATCCAAGACTCTGTTCAAGCTCCAGAGGGATCACGGGACTATGATCCTCATAGCTCCCCGCTGGCCACGCCAGGTGTGGTTCCCTCTACTTCTGCATCTCTCCCAGGGATCCTCCCTGGACCTGGGAGCTGCGCCAGACCTTCTGTCTCAGGAGGAGGGGACTTTGTGGCACCCAAACCCCAAATCCCTACATCTCAGAGCTTGGTTACTGAAGGCCTAAGTCTTCAAGACTTTAATCTTTCTCAACCTGTGACAGATATCCTTCATGCCTCTAGGAAACCTTCCACGAGGCGTTCTTATGCTTTCAAATGGAAACTTTTTTCCATTTGGTGTGCTCAGCAGGGTCTTGACCCTCTAGCACTTCCTTTGAATTCCCTCTTGGACTATCTCCTGCATCTTTCAAATGCAGGCCTTAAGATGAATTCAGTAAGGGTCCATTTGAGTGCTATTGCAGCATCCTTAAAACCTATAAATGGACAACCTGTCTCCTCTCATCCTCTTGTTTCACGTTTCATGAGAGGCCTGACTCTAACTAAACCTCCCATCCGACCTCCTCCGGTAGCATGGGATTTGAACCTAGTTCTAGGTCAGCTTATGAAGCCACCTTTTGAGCCTTTGGACTCTACCTCCTTCAAATTTCTTTCCTGGAAGGTTGTTTTCCTTATTGCAGTCACTTCGGCTCGCCGCATCAGTGAACTGCAGGCTTTAGTGGCTCATCCACCTTATACTAGGTTTCATCATGATAAGGTGGTCCTTAGGACGAATCCCCACTTTATGCCCAAAGTGGTCTCGCCCTTTCATCTTAATCAAGAGGTATATCTACCTGTCTTTTTCCCGGCTCCTCATGCATCCAGTGCAGAGAGGAACCTTCATACTCTGGATTGTAAAAGAGCTCTTGCCTTTTACCTCAACAGGACTCAACCACATCGAAAGTCTTCCCAACTTTTCGTGGCTTTTGATCCTTCTCATTTGGGACTTCCAGTCACCAAGCGTACACTTTCCAATTGGATCGCTCAGTGTATTTCTTTTGCTTACCAGAGTAAGAACATTTCTATGGAGGGCCATGTCACAGCTCACAATGTGAGGGCCATGGCCACTTCTATGGCTCATCTTCACTCTGTGTCCATAGATCAGATCTGTCGAGCAGCCACTTGGGCCTCGGTTCATACCTTCACAGCCCATTACTGCTTGGACAAGGACTCCCGCCGGGATGCCTTGTTTGGTCAGGCTGTCCTCAAACACCTGTTCCATACTTAAACAACTCCTGCCCACCTTCCCTGGATGGATGCCTGAGATCCATGCGAAGATGGTTTACCCTTGGAGGGGGATCTCCCAGGCATCTTAGCTAGGGAGTCCCCATATGTGATGACGTATTCCTGCTTGTTCCTGGAGATAGCACAGTTACTTACCTGTAACAGGTGATCTCTGGGAACAGCAGGAATTAGTCATCACAACCCACCCACCTCCCCTAGGAGTTGTATCTCTATCTATCTTCCTGTCCTCTCTCTCTATTGTCTCAGCTTTAAACTCGAACTGACGAGAGCTGCTCAGGAAGGCGGGAAGGCAGTGCGCATGTGCAGTGGGAGGCCCCAAAAGCTTTTAATCTGAAAAGCTGGGGAGCTTTCCCGCGCGGGCTCCGTCGGTACCGACGTACCCATATGTGATGACTAATTCCTGCTGTTCCCAGAGATCACCTGTTACAGGTAAGTAACTGTGCTTTATTACAAAAGACCAACGTGTTTTGACTGGATGCTTTCTTCAGGGGGTATTCGCCTCAAAAAGGATTACATAACAAAGATAAAATAAACATAAAATAAGTCATATTCCAAAAACAATCATAAAAACAATTCTAAAACTTAAGCAAACAGATGCAAGTGAATAAATACAATAAAATAAGGATTTTATACACAGCACACTGATATTTAAACATAAAAACCATAATTAAGGTGTGGATATAAACCATAGTAGAAATACATAATATCGAGCACCCTTATAAAATATTAGACCAATAAAAACAGATCTAACTATAAAGTCAACCAAGTGACTGTGGACCAGATAAGCCCTATGATGAACACTAAAAAGTTCAAGGAATCAAGATGGTGATGTTAACTGTTCCAAAGTGTGCCTTATTTAGGGAGGGATGAGGAGGACCTAAACTGAAATTAAATTGCAATACTCAACTCGTAAAGCATCTGCATGAGAGAAAATATAAAATCACACTATAGTCTGATACTACTATACAGTGATACAACCTATTAATCACAAAAAGAAAAAAAACTTTTAGTGAAGGGAGTTAGAGTGTGTGTGTATATATATATTTTTTTTTTTTTGAGATGAGTGAAAGGGAAGACCATAATATAAAATGTCACAAATTTTACTATTAAGCTGAAAGTAAAAGCAAGGAATTGTTCTCCTAAAAGAAAAAATAAACCCAAACTTAGAATAAAAATCCATGGGAATACATGTATTCGTACCGATAAACAATGAAAAGAGTACTTGCCTTGTGTATTTTCCAACAATACTCACGTGAAAATACCGAGCTGGCAAAAAAGAAGCAAGCATTCTAAGTTGGTCTTTTTAAAGACACACCAAAAAGAGAGGGTCAAAGTTTGGTGAGGAATGATCTCAAAAGCAGCAAATACTATTAAACGTGCAATTAAGAATACCTTCTAAAATTTTGTAGACAAAATAAAACAAAAAAACAAAAAAATAAAAAAATAAAGGGACTATAAATAAACTAACAGTGAAACTGAGAGGACTGTGAAATGACACAGTCAATCATCCCGATCACTGTTGGGACACCAAAGAACAGGAGCCACTTTTTTCATGTAACATATGTGCAATTGGCCAAGATAGCAATAATGAAAAAGGCATAGAAATCATCCAAATCTAAATGATATTAAGTGAGTCAATCAATAGGTTTAAAAAACAAGGGGGCAAAAGAAATACAAATTATGTTTGAGCCGTGTGATTCTGGATGTGTTAAAAGCAGACCCTGTGCAACTTACGAAACTCGCTGCTGTGCAATGAGTAAAACAAAAAGTTAAATTGTAAAGTTGAAATGCCAAAGCTGACATGAGTGAATATGTGAATAAATAATTAAAAGTAATAAAATGTAAATGTCAAAGTCGGGCTTATGCTGTATATGTGCAAAATCAATTAAAAGCAAAACCAAAACTAAAATCATCAAAAAGTGACTGGTTAAATAAATAAGTAAGAACTATAAATAATGATAAAAGTAAAAGATAAATCCAGAGCCGAGCATATACTATATGTAATCAAACCACATTAAAGCCAATTTTAGCAAGAAGAGTGTAATAAAACAGCTAAACAAAATGAACTGAATAAAAGAGGCAATTCTTGGAGGGGTTGCCAAGGGGTGTACTCACTTAGTACCATGACGTATGGCAATCTTAAAACCATAAAAATGAACAAATAGAAACCAATTAAAAAGAACAAATTAAAAACCAAACAATAAGACTATTGCAGACCAAGGGAAGGGGAGCAGGTTAATAGAGGAGGAGGGAGGAGGAGAGGAAAGGCGAAGGGCTAGAGAAGGGAGGAGAAAGGAGAGGAGAAGGAACATGAAAGGGAAGAGGGAGGGAGAAATAGTGAAGGGAGCGGGAGAGTGGGGGAAGAGGAGAGAGAAAGGGGAAGAGGGAAGGAAGGGAATGGGAAAGGAGAAAAAAAGTGAAAGTAATAATTCATGGTACTTATGACAATGAGCAAATAAAGGCAAATTAAATAAAAGTCAAGACCAATACAAAACAGGAGAAGAGGGGAAGGGGGAGGGAGAATGGGTAGGGAGGAGGATTGGCAGGGGGAAGGGAGGGAAACAGGGGAGAAAGGAAAGATAAGAACAAATAAATAAATGGTTTGTGGTAAGTATGGCAATCCTAAAACATAAATATGAGCAAGTAAAAGGCAAAATTAAAACACATTGCCATGACCAGACAGCACAGAACACATGGCGCCCTCAGGAAGCATGGTGGCCCAATAATCCACTTGAAGCTCAGGCTGTCTGCCTAGCTTTGTTGCAGTTTCAGCCTCTACTTCAAGGGCAAGCTGTTTGCATCCTCTGCGATAACATGACAACTGTGTCTTACCTCAACTGCCAGGGAGGCAGCAAGTGTCATGACGTAGACCTAGAGATGTTTCTCCTCCTGCGGAGATCAACTTACAGGCATTGTCCACCCAACAAATGGCAGGGGTGGACAACATTCAGGCGGATTTTCTCAGTCGGCATGTGATTGTCCCCAGCGAGTGGGAGCTAGCCGCCAGGGTGTTCTCCATAATTGTGAATCGTTGGGATCAGTCAGTCCTGGACCTTGTGGCAACAGCAACAAACTCAAAAGCACCTGCCTTCTTCAGTTACCGATGGGAGCGTGGCTCCAATGGACTGGGTGTGCTGGTGCAGCCTTGGACGAGCAACCAGCTTCATCTGTTCCATCCTTGGGTGATGATAGGGTGGTTGCTCTGCCACACTGAGGTTCATCCAGGCTCTGATCTTCATATCCTCCGATTGGCTATGCTCACCTGATGCGCCTCCTGGTGGCTCCTCCTCTTCTACTGGGGATGCGCCGGGGCCTGTTACGCCAAGGGCCCATGCTGATGGACAGTCCAGCTCATTATTTGCTTATGGCTTGGCTCCTGAGAGGCAACGTTTAGTGAGAAAGGGCTACTCGCCAAAGTCATTTCCTCCTTTCTACAAGCCCGGCACCCCTCCACCTTCCTGGCATATTGCCTGGGTTTGGCGCCTGTTTGAGTCATGGTGCTTTCAGCATCAGGTCTTGCCATGGCGCTGTTCCATTCCAGAAATCCTGGCCTTTCTACAGGATGGTTTCGATAATGGTTTGCACTCAACTCCTTGTGTGTGCAGGTCATGGCCCTTACATATTTCCGTGGACCCATTGTGGGGTGCTCCATGATCTCCCATGTGAATGTCAGCTGGTTTCTCAGGGATGTGTGCTCCCTGTATCGTTCCCTGCACCCGGTCGTTCTCTCCTGGGATCTTTCCCTGGTGCGTCAGAGTTTCATGCGACTTCCCTTTGAACCCCTCAAGGGCATTACCCTCCGCAACCTCTTATTTAAGACTGCCTTCTTGGTAGCTATTACATCGGCCCAGAGGGTGTCTGAACTCCAGGCCCTTTCATGTCGAGCTCCTTATCTCACCTTCGAAGGACGGGGTCTCCCTGCGAACTGTCCCCTTCTTTCTGCCTAAGGTCGTTTCACCCTTTCATCTCAATCAGGCCATTTCTCTGCCGGTCTTCCCCAAGAGACGTGTTGGTGCTGATGCCAGCCTTCGAGCCGTGGATGTCTACCTGGTCTTGCACTGTTATCTCCACGTCACAGAGGCGCTCCGCAAGACCAAACTAGCTTTTTGTCCTCTTCATAGGATCCTGCCAGGGTTTGACAGCATCCAAGGCCACCACTGCCCATTGATTCAAGCAGGCTATTGACTCTGCCTATATTTTACAAGGGCAGCCAGTGCCTTCTGGCCTCCGTGCTCACTCCACATGTGTGCAAGCCACCTCTTGGATGTAGCAGTCTCAGGTGGCCCCACTGGACATTTGTCGGGCTGCTCCAAGTCATCCTAGTTGACCTTTTCCAATTATTACCGCCTCGATCTCCAGGCCAGTGACTCAGCCCATTTTGGGGCTTGAGTACACACAGCGGCTGTCTCTTCCCTCCCAATGGTTGAGTAGCTTGGGTATTGCCCACTTGTGTGGACTGGTCTAGCAGGATGAGATGGAAGGAGAAATTTCACTTACCGTTAATTTCCTTTCCTGGAATCCTGCTAGACCAGTCCACATCCCGCCCTTGCCTGTTCGGAGCCACAGTCAAAAAAGAGTCTGGTTCACCGAACCCTTCCTAGTGCAGTTCATTGCTAACTCTATTGTCAGTATGTCATTGCTGTTCTCTATTTTCATGCTTTTGGACACTTCATGTACATAGTTCTTTGTATCTTTTTCTATAAGTGCATGAGTTTCCGTTGCATTGGTTATCCTTTGCTTTCTCAGGAGAATACTGAAGGCAACCTCTAGGGATAGAGTTGTATGTGCCAGGGCATGTTTCCAGAAGCCTTTGGTACTTCCTCCATCTCCAACATCTGCTGACAGGGGGACATAACCCACTTGTGTGGACTGGTCTAGTAGGATTCCAGGAAAAAAAATTAATAGTAAGTGAAATTTCTCCATACCCTGGGTTAGAAGTGAGGTTCACAACTGTCATGGTATCTGCAAAACTAACATTACCTATCAGAAAACCCCTTAGTAATCACCCAAATCACTTCAATTTATAACGTCAATCACATTCACACATAACCTACTCACAATCACTCAGTATAGCTCAAAAGGACCTCAGGTTTTGCTCACCCCTACATTTGGCGAAATTCATCACCATAGGGAAATGGCAGACACTCACATCATGGGTCCCATAGCTTTATACCTCCCTTTATATTGTATTAACAAATACGATTCAATTGAATTGAAAGCCTTATCAAAGAACAAAGCACCAGGCATTGATAGCATTCCTATAGAAGTATTGCAGCAATCTGATGCAGCTGTTACCATACTTACCAAGGCTCTGCCAAGAAATATGGAAGACAACATCATGGCCAACTGACTGGAAAAGATCTGTGTTTATACCAATACTAAAGAAAGGTGATCCAACTGACTGTGGAAATCATCGAACATTCGCTCTGATCCCACATGCCAGCAAGATTCTACTGAAGATTATTCAAAAGAGACTACAACCATACCTGGAACAAGAACTACCTAAAGTGTAAGCAGGATTCAGGGAAGGGCGAGGAACGAGAGACATCATTGCGGATGTGAGATGGATCCTTGAAAAGACTAAAGAATACCAAAAGGATATCTATTTGTGCTTTATCGACTATAGCAATGCTTTTGACTGTGTAAACCATGAGAAACTCTGGGCCACATTAAGAAGCATGGGTATACCAGAACACCTGATCGATCTCTTGTGCAATCTGTACATTGATCAAGAAGCAACAGTTCGAACGGAACAAGGAGAAACAGAATGGTTTAAAATAAGCAAAGGTGTAAGACAAGGCTGCATACTTTCCCACTACCTGTTTAATTTATATGCAGAACAAATCATCAGAGAAGCAGGATTGTATGAAGACAACAGAGGTGTGAAGATTGGTGGAAGACTCATCAACAACCTTCGCTATGCTGATGATACTACATTACTGGCTGAACGTGAAGATGATCTGAAACATTTGCTTCTCACAATCAAAGAAAGTCTCAAAATGGGCCTGCACCTTAATGTAAAGAAGACAAAGATCATGACAACTGGCATAATCAACAGGTTCATCGTTGAAGGAGAAGAAATTGAAATTGTGAACAACTTTAACCTACTTGGATCAACTATCAATAAAGAAGCAACAAGAGGTCAAGAAATCAAACGACGCATTGCTCTGGGCAGAATGGCTATGAAAGACCTAGATAAGATTCTCAGCAGAGATGTCTCTCTCCATACAAAGATTCGACTTGTTCAAAGCCATGGTATTTTCAATAACATCATATGGATGTGAAAGCTGGACAGTGAAAAAGACAGACAGGAAGAAAATTGATGCCTTTGAATTATGGTGCTGGCGGCGAATACTGTGTATACCATGGACTGCCTGAAGAACAAACCATTCGGTACTAGAGGAAATCAAACCTAAGCTTTCTTTAGAAGCTCAGATGACAAGACTTCGACTTTCATACTTTGGACACATCATGCGAAGAGAGAGATCATTAGAGAAAGACATCATGCTTGGCAAGACAGAAGGTCAACACAAAAGAGGAAGGCCAGCAATGAGATGGATAGATACAATAACAGCAGCTATGGGTACCAGTCTGTCAACAATGAGCCGCCTGACTGAAGACCGAACACAATTTAGGATAGCTATCCAGAGGGTCGCCATGAGTCGACTCCGACTCGACGGCACTTAACAACAACAATCTCAATCCAAAAGGATACTTTATGAGATTCATACCACATATAAACACATAAAAACAATACACCACAGTACAACACGATAACCGCTATGGAAGAGAAGTGTCTGCTTTACTTCGTTTTACTTTTCAATAGTGCCCGAACCGCTTCTACACAGCTGAACATGCATGTGATGTTATCTTCTTCATCAGTACAGATAGACTGATTTCCACATGCCAAGAACAGATGCAGATGCAACTGCTAAGCATCAAAATGCAATTTTTCAAATACCTCAATTTTCGATTCCCTGTAAAAAACAAAGTTATACTCTCAAGGACAGGCAACGTCGCATAACATTCAAAGAAAGCAATACGGCAATAGGTAATGTTAGTTTTCCCTTAGGCGGTTATTGGTTTTTGAGTTTATCTTCAAAACTAACCCATTTGGAGAAACTGTCCCCAGGTAAGCAATTTTGTAATAGCCTACTTCTGCATAGAAATCACTGCTTTACTCCCAGAAATGCCTTTCACAACGATCCCTCATCAAAAACATTTAAAGGAAAAACATTTATGCACTATTATATAGCACTTCTTTCCTCTACTTATGTTTATTATTTACTCAAGCTAATATCACTAAATTAATTGAATCAATTGCAGTTGTTTATGTAACTCTAACAAGAATGAGAACAAAAACTTGAACATGAGGAAATGGGTCATATCTTAATCGACTGCACAGAAATTCACTTGATCATAATTTTCATCTTCACCACTTACCAACCCTAAGGGCACACAAAAATACTAGGAGAACATTTTTTTAATTCATAATAATTCAGTCCATATCATGCATTTCTGAAATAGCCAGTATAACTATAATGTCCTTGTGGCAACCAAGACAATTCAAAAAATATTTCCAAATGTTGTCCTTCTCCAAACTTATTTAATTTCATGTAGCAATTATTTACCTTGATCAAGGAGAAAGTGTCACACCATAATTTCTCAAGAACAACTTTCTTTGAAATTTCAGTAACCATCAATCCTGACCTTGCCCAAGGTTTGACAATGAGCATTCTCAAGGGACTGCAGTACTGGTCCATACATCCTAAAAATCAAAAACAGACAAAAATTAAAACATAAATTGAAAAATACACTACCATTTTAAAAAATGTAGGCACCTAGGCACAAACGACCTGGCTAGGAACAGTGCCTCTACAGCCCAAAAGGACTTCCAATCTCTGGGGGAGAAACTCAAGCACGTTGTTAACACTGTTGCATTCTCAGAGGTTCTACCTATTCTTGGTAAGGGGACAAAAAGACTGCATCGCATTAACAGCTTTAATACATGGCTCCAGACCTGGTGCAGAAAAGAAGGATTCGGATTTATTGGCAACTGGGACAACAGATGGACCAACAAGAGACTATACTGTGCTGATGGACTACATCTCTCTTCCGCAGGGAAAATAATCCTAAGTGAAAAATTCAGGCAGTATGTGGACATGCATTTAAACTAGGAAAAGGGGGTGACGGATGTGGAAGGTCAACATCTGCATGCCACCCCCAACAAAAGCAGAACAACATCAGAAACAGCCACACTTTTAAACCACACATCAAAAACATGTGGGAGGAAGTGGGCAGAACAAAATCAATGCAAAATACACACAAGCCAGGAAAGTGCTGGAAAGCAATGAGCACAAATGCTCGAAGCTTAGCCAACAAAATTCCAGACCTGGAAGCCCTAATGGTGGAAACGGACTTGGACATTGTGGCCATTACAGAAACATGGTTTAATGAATCACATGATTGGGATATAGCCATAGCTGGCTATAATCTATTCAGAAGGGACCGAGAAAATGGAAAAGGAGGAGGAGTAGCCTTGTATTTCAAAAGCAATATTAAAGCTACTGAAATGCAGGGGACATGGGGAAAAGAAGAAGCGCTCTGGATTGCGTTGGAGAGAGGAGATGGCACTGTCATCCATATTGCTGTAGTCTATAGACCTCCGACTCAAATTGAAGAGAGAGACAATGAATTGATTATAGATATTGCCAAGATAGCATCAAAGGGGGAAGCAATCATATTGGGTGACTTTAATCTACCTGATGTGGATTGGATTACTCCTTCTGCACATCTGGAAAGAAGCAAAAAAATTGTGGATGCTCTCCAAGATGCATTATTTAGACAAATGGTGATGGAACCAACCAGGGAAAGATCAACGCTGGATGTAGTGCTCACCAACGGTGATAGTGTGTCAAATGTCTGCGTGAGTGCCCCTGTGAGCAACAGCGACCATCACACGGTGTGGTTTGAAATAAAAGCCATGGTACAGGCCAATCATAGCAAGCTCAGAGTCCTAAACTTCAAATACACTGACTTCAATAAAATGGCAGAGTACGTAAAGGAGGAGATGACGGGGTGGGAAGAGATAAAGGAAGTGGAATTGCAATGGGCTAAATTAAAGGAGGCAATAAAAGGAGCAACAGATAAATATGTAAGAAAAGTAAATAAAAGCAAGAGGAGAAGGAAACCTATTTGGTTTTCCAAAGAGGTGGCTGCTCATATAAAGGCAAAAAACACAACTTTTGCAAAATTCAAAAGCTTGCAGACAGAAGAACACAGAAATGAATACAGGATCCAACTCAAAGAGTCTAAAAGAGTAATAAGGATAGCAAAATCAAAGGCAGAGGAAATGATGGCTAAAGATGTTAAGGGTGGCAACAAAAATTTCTTCAGGTATATTCGGGAAAGGAAAAAGATCAGAGTTGGAATTGCAGGACTCAGAAGTGCTGGGAAAGGACTCGTGGAAAGTGACACTGGAAAAGCAAAATTGCTAAACAATTACTTCTGCTCTGTGTTTACTAAAGAAGATCCTGGGGATGGATCAGCTGTGACTCCCAAATATAAAAATGGGAATGAAGTAGATACCACACCATTCACAGAAGAAGAGGTGTTAGAACAACTTGCTGAACTGAAAGTGGACAAGGCGATGGGACCAGATGGGATACATCCCAGGATACTGAAAGAGCTCAGAGAGGTTCTTGCAGGACTGTTAAAGGATGTCTTCAACAGATCCTTGGAAACAGGAGAGGTTCCTCAGGACTGGAGAATGGCTGATGTCGTACCTCTACACAAAAGTGGTGACAGGGAAGAAGTGTCAAACCGTGAGCCTTACCTCGGTGGCGGGAAAAGTAATGGAGGCACTCCTGAAAGAGCGAATAGTGAACTTTCTGAAAACCAACAGCTTGCAAGACCCGAGGCAACATGGTTTTACCAAAGGACGATCTTGCCAAACAAATCTGATCGAGTTCTTTGACTGCGTGACCAGGGAACTAGATCAGGGGCATGCAATGGATGTCATCTACCTGGATTTCAGCAAAGCCTTTGATACTGTTCCTCATAGGAGGCTTGTCAACAAACTCAGTAGCTTGGGGATGGGTCCCAAGATGGTAAACTAGATTAGAAATTGGTTGACTGACAGACGACAGAAGGTGATTGTACATGGAGCTCACTCGGATGAGAGGAAGGTGATTAGCGGGGTGCCCCAGGGTTCGGTCCTGGGCCCGGCACTGTTCAATGTATTTGTGAGTGATATTGCTGAAGGACTGACTGGAAAGGTCTGTCTTTTTGCAGACGACACAAAAATTTGCAACAGAGTGGACTCCCCGAGGGAGTGGTTAACATGAAGAAAGATCTACAAAAGCTGGAAGACTGGTCTAAAGCTTGGCAACTACGATTTAATGCAAAAAAGTGCAGTGTCATGCACTTGGGTAGCAGAAATCCAAGAGAAATGTACGCGATAGGGGGAGAAAGGTTGGTATGTACAGTTCAGGAAAAAGACCTTGGTGTGATTATCTCTGCTGATCTCAAGGTGGCAAAACAGTGCGACAAGGCAGTGGCAAAAGCCAGGAGGATGTTGGGCTGCATACAAAGAGGGATTACCAGCAGAAAAGAAAAGGTACTTATGCCACTGTATAGGTCACTGGTGAGGCCTCACTTGGAATACTGTGGTCAGTTTTGGAGACCATATCTTGCAAAGGATGTAAAAAGACTGGAGACTGTTCAGAGGAAGGCGACCAAAATGATTTGGAGCCTGCATCAGAAGCCTTATGAGAAGAGACTTGAAGACCTAAATATGTATACTTTGGAGGAAAGGAGGGACAGGGGAGATATGATTCAGACCTTTAAATACTTAAAGAGAAATGATGAACAAACAAACGTCTTCCAAAGACGGGGAACCTGTAAAACTAGAGGGCATAACATGAAACTGCAAGGGGGTAAATTGAAAGGCAATGTCAGGAAATATTTTTTCACTGAAAGGGTGGTGGATGCTTGGAATGCCCTCCCGATGGAAGTGGTAGGGGCGAACACGGTGACGGAATTCAAAAAAGGCATGGGACAAACACAGAGGATCCCTTTACAGAAATAGGAAAAAAACAAAATAAACGGTACCATCTAACTTCTGAACCATATAACGTCTCAACAAATAGGGATGTCCTACATGGAGTGGTGGGTTTACCCCTGAACAAGGATATGGGGAGGGGTGGCCTGCGCGGAGCGACAGGTGCACCTACTCTTGCCATCTTGCTGGGCAGACTGGATGGACCATGCTGGTCTTTATCTGCCGTCAACTATTATGTTACTATGTTACCCTGAATTATCCACTCCTGCTGGGTCCACTGAACTGGAGCAACTTGTGCTAATACATAGTAACATAGTATATGACGGTAGATAAAGACCCATATGGTCCATCTAGTCTGCCCAGTAAGGTGGCTCGAGTAGATGTACCTGCCACTCCATGCAGGTCACACCCCTCTATGCCTTTGTTTAGGGTTGTACCCACCATTCCGTGCAGGTCATCCTCCTTTATTTGTTGAAGTACAAAAGATACTTGTTTGTTTTACTTTTTCCTCTTGCTATAAAGGGGATCCACTGTGTCTGTCCCATGCCATTTTGAATTCACTGTATTTGTCCCCACCACCTCCATTGGGAGCGCATCCAAGTTGTGTCTTTCTTTTGGTTAACTTTTCACCCCCCCACCACCATGCCCATATCATGTCTCCTTCAACTGTGGCCGGCAGGTGGTCCTTACTGCCCAGCCTCTATTTTACTCGACCTTTGTCCCTTCTCCCTCTAACCCCCACCCCCTCTCCTTTCCTTTCCTTCCCTTGTCCCTGCCCCCCTCCCACCTCCCTTCAGAACCACCTACATCTTAGTCTCTTGTCTAGGGACTATGATTCTCCATCCCTTCCCTGATGGTAAACTGGTAGTATAATCACAGGGTGAGTACATCATTCCTTGCCCTTGGGGTTAAGCTGGCCAAGTAGGGTTCCCACACTTTATGAACATTTCTCTCTGCTTAATATTTCTTTTGGATGCCAGGCCTTCCCATATGACTAATTTGTGTATACTCGGGCCATCTGACTCCCGCCAGCATTGAAGGATACACTGCTTGCCCACCAAACAGCATTTTCTTACAGTCGGGTCCCCACCCCTCTAATACCGAGGGGCTCTCTGGTATCCAATATTGTAAAGCCAGGTGTAAGCACTAGACTTTGTCCAAGGAGTCCCCCCAGCAAGCTCTGGACCCATGTCCAAAAGTTCTTAACCTTTGTGCATCTCCAGAACATATATCCCAGATGCGCTGGGTCCACAGCACACCGTAGGCATTTCCCCGATTCCGCAAACCCTGCTTTCCTTGCTCTATGAGGGTAATAATAGCCCCGTTCCAAGATTTTAAATTGCATTTCCCGTATTCTTGCCCCTGACACACTATACATGGTATTCGAGCCACCGCTGGATCCCAAACAAATGAAGTCAGTGAGGTCCCTAGCTCCATTTCCCATTTATGTACTATATGTGCATAAGGCCATTTCCTCGGTTGGTCTTGTAGTGTGTGACAATAGTGTGCCACAAATACACAATCTCTTTCTTTGAATTTGAACCATTCCTCCAATGTATCCCACCCCTTTTTCCCCAAATCTGAGCTCCCCAAGGATGATAAGTAATGCTGGAGTTGCAAGTATGCAAAATAATGTTCGACAGGTAGCTCAAACTCCTCATGTAGTTCCAAAAATGGTCGCAGTTTACCCTCTGGCATGACCACCTGGTGTACCAAAGTCAGCCCTTTAGTCTCCCAGCTTCAGAAAGGTCGAGTTTCTATACTTGGGGGAAGGCAACATTTCCTTACAGGGGTAGGTAACCCGTGATCGCTGAGGATAGATCTAGTAGTCCACACAGGTTCCGCCAGCCTCCATGCACCACCTCTATGGGTAGACTGCGCCGGAGCCTCAGCAGTAGTGAATCGCGATCAGCATGTAGGACTGACTCATACTCTTGTGGAGTAGGCATAATTTGTCCTCCCAACCAGTCCTGTATATGGCGAAGTGTGCAAGCAAGGTTGTAATGAGCTAGGTGAGGGAGTCCCAATTCCCACCCTGTTTCAGGGTCCTTATAGCCGATCCATGGTTACCTGGGGTTTTTTGCCTTTCCAGAGAAACTACCTCAGTGCCCTATCCATAATTTGAATGTCTTGCTGGAACAATTTAAGGGGCAGCAACTGTAGGACATACAATATTTTGGGAAAGACAATCATTTTGTAGGCTGCAATCCTGCCCAGTAAGGACAGGGGTAGCAGGCTCCAGTCCCTTAGTTTGTCCCTCACCCAGGTTAATAGTGGTGGCCTGTATAGTCGGCTGAGGCAAGCTGGTAGTTGTATACCTAGATATTTAAACTGTTCTTCAGCCCAGCACAAAGAGAACTTTCCCTGCCACTCCCTACGCAAAGATCCCAAAATATCTAGGTCCTCGGATTTGGCCATGTTTAATCACAGACTCGCTAAGGCTCCAAAAGTTTCAATTTCCTGTAGGAGTAAAGGTAAAGTAGTCTGCGGGCTGGTGAGCAAAACCAGCAAGTCATCGGCAAAGGCTGCCACTTTAAAACTGGCAGTACTCACCATCACCCCCATGTTCATTGTAATGACCTGACTCTTGTTTATTGTCGGATACTGTTTGTTTTATGTAAACCGCGCTGATCGCAAATAGTGCGGTATATAAGAAATGTAAAAATAAATAAATAAATATTATCCCTGCGGGAGTATAGAGTCCGTATTAGGGGGTCTAAGGATAGCACAAAAAGTGGGTAGAGAGGGCATCCCTGGCAAGTCCCACGTTCTAACAGAAATCTCGAGGTAATCTCTCCATTTACTCCCACCATTGCTTGGGGTTTATGGTATAACACTTGTACTCCTTGCAAATAGCCAGTGCCCAATCCACATGCCTCCAGTGCTTCAAAGAGGAAGGTCCATCCATCCCTGTCAAATGCCATCTCAGCATCAAAACTAATAAACAATGAAGGCAATTGTCAGTTGTGTATCCACATCAGGGATGCGATGATTGCTGGGATGTTACTAGCTGGGTATCGACCTTGTACAAAACCAGTTTGACAGGGATGGATCAGCTCCGGCAGGCATTGGGCAAGGCGATCTGCTAGGACTTTGGCAAATATTTTCAGATCAAAATTTATAAGTGAAATAGGGCGGTAGGATTCCGCTAAGGAGTGGACTATATGTGCAGTATTAATATCGTAGGTAAGCTTTACCACTTGTTAACCAGACATTAAACACTTCAACCAGTGTGGGGAGAAGTTGTGTCCATATCATTTTGTAGTACTTGGCCCGATACCCATCAGGCCCTGGAGTCCTGCAAGAGGCAGCCCCTTTGATAATCCGCTCTACCTCATCTTCATTTATAGGGGCTCCTAGTCACAGGGGCGGCCCAAATGGAGTGCGGGGCCATGTGCGGAGACTCATTGCAGGGCCTCATTTGCATAAATATTTGCATTATGTTAACATGCACTAACTTTTAGTAAACATGCCTCTTAATGAGTATATGGATAAAGAAAGACTACCAGATTTATACATTACTATACTCCAGTGCCAACCGTCAGGCACATTAGGAAGTACTACAAACACTTCCCATTTAGAACCCATAGCAAACTCGCTATATCATAACAGCACTATGAGGACTCACAAAGCACCATACCCTATCTATCAAAAGGCAACACTACAAATACCAAACCAATACATCTCAGAGAATACCAATACATCTCCTACTGGGGAAAGAACAAGTGGCACTGTCAAATAGAAACTACATAAACAGAATACCTCAGCTCGGTTACACATGCAGAAAATAGACTGTCACCAAACAAAGAACAAGGGATCACAATTTAGAAATAGGAAGACAATTAAACTGGGAACCCCAAAAGCCAAACTTGGAATGTACAACACTGGGGAAATAAAACTATAAATTAATTTCCTCTTGTACTAAACAAAACGCAGACATTAACAATGCACATTTCCCAAAGCTGACATATTTCAGTTAATAAATTCAAAATAAAAAAGTATTTTTCTATCTTTTGTTGTTTGTGCATTTTATTTTTCAGTTGCAATTACTCCAGTCACTTTCTTCTGGGTTCTTCGTGTCTTCTGCTAACTCTCCATTGTCTGCTGTCCATTTGTCGTTTTTCTCTTCTAGTTTTTTCCATTCTCTCTATATCCTTTTTAACATACTGATCTTTCACCTTTTGCCCTTTCCTCCATTTCTTTCTTTCTTCTTTTTTTATCCACTCAAAATTTCACCCCTCCATCTTCAGTCCCCACTTACTCTCACAATACCCAGCCAATCGTAGATTTTTCTTTCCTCCCATACAAAATATCTTTTCCCCTCTCCATCCTCACTTCCCCAGCTCCATCCCATTCTAGTCCTCCCCCAACATTGACTCCCTTCTAGTTCCAGCCCCACCCAGCATCCGCTCCCTTCTAGTCCATTTCTCCCATGCCCCACATCAGCCCATTTCCAATCTTAGTCCCTCCATCAGCCATTTCCAGTCCTAGCCCCCCCATCAGCCCATTTCCAATCCTATCCTAGTCCCTCTATCAGCCCATTTCCAGTCCTAGCCCCTCCATCAGCCCATTTCCAGTCCTAGCCCCCCCATCAGCCCATTTCCAGTACTATCCTAGCCCCTCCATCAGCCCACTTCCAATTCTAGCTCCCTCATCAGCCCATTTCCAATCTTAGCCCTTCCATCAGCCATTTCTAGTCCTATCCTAGTCCCCATCAGTCCATTTCCAATCCTAGCCTCTCATCAGCCATTTCTAGTCCTATCCTAGCCCCCTATCAGCCCATTTCCAGTCCTAGTTGCCCCATCAGACTTTCCAGTCCTATCCTAGTCCCCCATTAGCCCATTTCCAATCCTAGCCCCTCCATCAGCCCTTTCCAGTCCTATCCTAGCCCCCCATCAGCCCATTTCTAATCCTAGCCTCCCCATCAGCCCATTTCCAATCCTAGCCCCTCCATCAGCCCTTTCCAGTCCTATCCTAGCCCCTCCATCAGCCAATTTCCAGTCCTAGCCCCCCTCCACTCAACCAATTTCCAGTCCAAGCACCCCTCCCCATCAGCTATTTCCAGTCCTAGCTTTCCCCCCTCACTCAGCCAATTTCCAGTCTTAGCCCCCCCCCCTTGAAAAGCCCCACGGCTGTCTGAATGTCTTTAGAAGGAGCCGGAGAGGCCCCGGCTCCCCTTTGAGAGCTGCCGAAGTGAAGACTGCCTTTTTTCTTCATTTCACAGCTGTATTGTAGTATAGGCCACTGGCACACCAGAGGTCAAAAGGAACTTCCTGTTTCCTGGCACTCAACATGCCAGCAGCCTATACTACAATACAGCTGCTGAAGTGAAGAAAAAAGGCACTCTTCGCTTCGGCAGCTGTCAGAGGTAAACCGGGACCGAATATGCAAGATGTTGTTGGCACGGGGCCTCCTGAAGTGCGGGGCCCAGTATGAACAACATTCTTGCACAATGGACAGGCCGGCCCTGTCTAGTCGGTCCTATTGAGCCTGTGAAAGATATGGGACCCTCGCCTTCTGCAGGTATTCCGTGATCTTAGACACCAAAACTTCTTCCCTTTTATACAGATTGCAAAAATAGTCTACAAGGAATTCCCCAATACCCTTTATTTATTTAGACAGATTTGTATGCCACCTTATCCTTCAATCAAGGTGGTCACGTCACATCACAATTGGAGGGTTTATTTATTTATTTATTTTTATTACAAGCTCTTATATACCACACTATTTGGGATCAGCGCGGTTTACAGTACAACAAAAGACCAGAACAACAAGCTGTTTGGTTTTACATTGAACAGGAAAAAGAACTTGGATAATACATGGGGAAATTTTGAACTGAAACAAATTTACAAAGTATTTACATGTATATACGACAGTATTATTCTTAAATCAGGTTGGGTGTTCAATGGGGGTTGGAGGTCAGGAAGGTGATTGGATGTTCTGGTAGTAGTGGGGGAATAAATGGGATTTGATTGCCTTTCTGAAGGAGGTTAGATCAGGGATAGCCCGAATTTCGGGTGGTAAGGTGTTCCAGCACTTAGGGGCATAGAAACTGAACGCCCTTTTAGATGTCGCTAGTGAGCATTTAGTTGCTGCCTTAGGGATTATTAGCGAGTTTGTAGATATAGTTCTCCTGGATCTGTTAGGTGGAACGGTTTGAATGAGGTTCATTAGAGAGGAGGAGGTGATGCCTTTGATAGCCTTGAAGGTGAGTAATAATGTTTTGAACAACAGTCTCCCGTGTATGGGGAGCCAGTGGAGCTGTTTTAGAATAGGTGTTACATGGTCCCTTCTTGATGCTCCGTAGAGGACTCTGGCAGCAGTGTTCATGGCAAGTTGCAAAGGGTTTAAAGTGGAGTGTGGGAGGCCTTGAAAAACAGCATTAGCGTAGTCAAGGTGTGGTAGGGTTAGCGCTTGGAATATAGTCCGGAAGTCTTCAGGATCAAGCAAGGAGCGAAGGTGGCGGAGTGTCCGGATTTTGAGATAAATCGCTCTGACTACGTTGGATATATGTAATTTCATATCCAGATGCTGGTCCAAGGTGACCCCTAGGTAACGGATAGAAGGCTTTGTTTGGAGATCAGCTTCTTTCACCTTTATCTGGGAAGGGGGGGGGGGGGGTGAACAATGGGTCTCTAGTGATGAAGAGAACCTCCGTTTTCCTGTGCTGAATGCGGAGGTTTTGGGATTGAAGCCATTCAGACACTGCATCAAAGCATTTGGTCATCGGTGAAAGATCCATGTTGATTGTGGAAAAAGGCATGTAGAGGAGAATGTCGTCTGCGTATATTAGACAGTCGACCTTGAAGGATTTGATGATGTTGCAGACTGGCTGTATGTATATGTTAAATAAGAGTGATGATAGGGATGACCCTTGAGGCACACCCTGTTTTTGATGGAAAGGTGTGGATGTTGTTGTTCCTGAAGTTACATACTGCCATCTCTGATCCAGGTATGATCTGCACCATGCCAGGGCCGTGTCGTTGATGCCCTTTTCTTTTAGCCGCCCTAGTAACAGATCGTGATGTACAGAGTCAAAGGCAGCAGCAATGTCTAGGAAAATAAGCACAAAGCCTTGGTGGATGTTGTCAATGCCTGTGATGATGTTGTTGAAGAGGGTTGTGAGGAGGGTTTCTACACCGTGGAACTCCCTGAAGCCATGCTGGCATTGGTCTAGAGGGGATGCAGTGTCGATGTGATCCTGTATTTGACTTTGAGCTACCTTTTCAATTACTTTCGCTAGAAAGGGAATACTAGATATGGGTCTATAAGATTCGACTTTCTGTGAGTCGAGTTTAGGATTCTTCAAGAGGGGTCTAATGGACGTTCTCTTGAGGGCTGATGGGAAAGACCCAGATGTAAAGGATAGATTTATCATTCTAGTGATGAGAGGGCTAAGATCACTTCGTAGCTCCCTTATCCAAAAGGCTGGGCAAGGGTCAGTTTGTGCAGTGGAGGTGTTAAGGGCGGCAATAATGTTCTCGACATGTTTATTTGATGGCGTGGAGAACATGGATAGGTTTGATAGGCAGAATGAGTCTTGAGCGGGGATTGTTGCGATGGTGTCAGTTGTTAGCAGCTTGGATTGTAGATATTCAGCGAACGCTTGTGGGTGAATGAGTTCGGGTTGTTTGGATGAAGGTTCCTTAGCTAAGGTCTTGACTAGATTGAAAAGATCACGTGGTTTATTTAGTGATCTTTTCAGTGTATCGGTGTGGAATTGTTTCATCTTAGCGATGACTGATTCTCGTGCGTGGATAGGTGTAACTTGTAGGCTGCTAGGTCTTCCATGGAGCGTGATCAATGCCAACGTTTTTCCAATCTTCTTAGGTGTATGAGGGAGGTTCGTAGATCCGGGGAGAACCAGGGAGATGGTTTAACATTAGGATACGTGTAAACATTTAGATAGTACAGTTACTTATCAGCATTTAGATAGTACAATTGACGGTAACATTTAACATGAGGGTATTTAATAACGCGGTATGATAAACTTGTGTGTGTGGATAGGATGGGTGCGTGCTTAGTTGGCGGCAGAAGTAGTATTTCAGTATGGGTATGGGATGTTGCCTGGATGCTCATATGTTTCTGTAAATAAAAATGTTTTGAGGTCTTTGCGGAAGTCTGTGAGGTCATCTAATGCCCTCAAGCTCGTTGGGAGGAAGTTCCATAGTGTGGATGCCAGTAGTGATAGTGCTGTTTTTGAAGTTGTTTGTTTGATTTTGTATAGCCTGCAGGTGTGCCGATCATGTTGTTATTATTGGTTCTTCTTGGTCTGTTGCTGATATCCCTTATTATAATGTTTTGGAGTACGTCTGCTGAGTGATGCTGAATGACTTTGAAGATGATCATGATTGTTTTGTATCTAGCTCTTGCTACCATTGGGAGCCAGTGCGGTAGTTGTAGGATGGGAGTGATGTGCTCGGTCCTTGGTGTGTCTGTAATGATGCGTGCTGTGGTGTTTTGTACCATCTGTAGTGGGTGGAGTGTCTGCTGAGGAAGGCCTTGATATAGTGAGTTTCCATAATCAAGCAGTGGTGTAATGAGTGCTTGGCATACTGTGCGGAAGTGGTCCTGACGGAGCATTGGTTTGATTTGTCTGATTGTTTTCAATTGTTGATAGGCCTTGTTTGCGGTTTTGGTGATGTGGGATTTCAGGTTCAGAGCTCTGTCTAGTGTGATGCCCAGATACTTAACTTCTTCTTTGACTACTATGTGTTTGTCTAGGATACTGATAGTTTGTGGAGGTATGAAGGTGGGGTTCCTGGTGACGAACATTGCCTCAGTTTTATCGTAGTTGACCATTAAGTTGTTGACTATGAGCCAGTCATTCATGTCTTCGAGGCATTTGGTTATTGTTGTAGTGTTTAGTGCTAGTAGGTTGATCGGAGCGTACACCATGATGTTGTCAGCATAAATGTGATAGTGAAGTTTATGGTGCTTGATGATGTTGCATATGGGCTGTATGTAGATGTTAAAGAGCATTGATGATAGAGCTGAGCCCTGAGATATTCCCTGGGAATTGTAGTGATTTTTTTTGGTCGCATTTGACTTGTTGCATTCGCCCTTCCAAGTATGATGTAAACTACGTCAGGGAGTTCTTGCATAGTCCTATCTGTTGTAAGCGTTGCAATAGCTTGGTGTGGGACACTGTGTCGAAGGCCACCAAGATGTCCATGAACACTAGCAGGAAGCCGTTTTTTATGTTGTCTATGCCTCTTAGGAGATTGTCAAAGAGGGAGGTGAGTAGTGTTTCCATGCTGTGTTGGGGCTTAAATCCATGCTGATGTATGTCCAGTGGGGCATTTATATCAATATGGTCCTGAAGTTGCCTTTGCACTGCCTTTTCCACGATTTTAGCAAGGAATGGCAGGCTGGAGATGGGACGGTATGATTTTGGTTCGGAGGGGCTCAGATTGCTACTTTTAAGTATTGGTCATATCATTGCATACTTTAGGGGTTGTGGCATGTATCCTTGTTGGAGTGAATCTTTGACGATTTTTTGAATGTGATGAGATAGTTGGCTTTTTGTAGCTTTGAGCCATGTCACTGGGCATGAGTTTGACGGTGAAGTTGTTGTGTTTAGTCCAGATATAATGTCTTCTACTTGATGCTTTGTTGGTATGTTGAATCTCTCCCATGTTTGATGTTGCTTTTTTGTCGCGTGATCGTTTGTTTGTGGTGTAGTAGAGCATGTTTGGTTGGTGTTGAGATGTTTAAATACCTCCGTGGCATAAATGTTCAGGGAGAGAGCCTCTTTCAATTGAAAGCAAGTTCTGCTATGAGGGGACATGGGATGAGGGTGAAGGGAGATAGATTCAGGAGTGATATGCGGAAATATTTCTTTACGGAAAGAGTAGTGGATCCGTGGAATAGTCTCCCAGTGGAGGTGGTAGAGATGAGGACAGTAACTGAATTCAAGAAAGCATGGGACCAACACAGAGGATCTCTAAAGGCAAAAAGTGGACTGTTGTAGTTGTTATGGAAGGACAGACTAGATAGGCCATGTGGTCTTTTTCTGTCGTCATATTTCTATGTTTCTATGTTTCTATGTAGTCTGCATATTCTTGTGGGTCAAGATGATGGGTGCTTTGTTGCGTGTCGTCCTTGGTGAGCTTTTGGACAATGCTAAAGAGTTCTCTTGGTCTATTAGTAGATTTCATGATTAGGTTGATATGGTGTTGCTGTTTACGCTCATTTATTAGATTGTTGTATTCCCGTTGTTTGTCTCTGTATTGGGTTAGGAGGTTGTGTGATTTGTTCCGTCTCCAGTCTTCTGAGTGTGTGTTTTGCAACTCTGATTTCATATGAGTACCATGGGGTGTTGGATCTCTTGCGTGTTTCTGGTTCTTTGATGGCTGGGGCAGATGCTGCGTTGGATATTATTGTGTTCCATTCTTCTATGTTAAGGTCAAGGGTGTTGTGTTCCTGTTGAAGTTGTGGAGTGATTTCATTTATGAATGAGTCTCTGTTAAATGTTTTGAACCGTCTAGTTGTTCTTTCATCTTCTTTGCGTTGGGCGGGGTTGTTCAGGGTCATGGTGAATTCAATCACATGGTGGTCTGACCAAGGGACTGGCATGATTGTTGGTTTTGTGGTGTTGTTCTGTTCCACTAATTGCATTGGCATGAAGATCATGTCCGGAGTTGTACCATGCTGGTGCGTTGTGGCGTTAATTGTCTGGCAGTATTTTAATGACTCCGTGGCTTTTAAGAATGTTGCGGTTTCTCTGGTGGGTGTGGATGTTAGGTTGTAGTCTCCTAGTGCAATGAGAGGTTTGTGTCTTCTGTTATGTGCGCATATCACTTCGATTACTGTGGATAGGTGTTCAGTTGTGTTTCTAGGTGGTCTGTATGTGAGGGAGATGCTTAGGTACTTGTTGGCTGTAGAGAGTGTGTTAGATTCGATTGTGTTAGTAGTGGCAATTGTTTTGAATCTGTATTCTTTTCTGGTAAGTATTAATACTCCTCCTCCTCTCTTTTGTGCTCTGATGCATTTAAATGCCGAGTATCCTGTTGGGGTTGCTTGGTTTAATATGACCTGGTCTGAGTCATCTAGCCAGGTCTCGGTGATGCATATTATATCCAGCTTCTTGTCATGGATGAGGTCAAGGATAGTATTTGGTTTGTTCCTGATAGATCTGGCTTTAAAAGAGCACACCTGATGTTTGTTGTTATGACTGGATTTGTGTGTTCATTATTTGTGTGGTGTGTGGGTGTATTACGTGTGGCATTGTATGGTTTGTTGGCTGTATGCTTTGGTTGTTAGCGTTCTTTGGATAGGTGTGATGCTGGTGTGTATTTGGGTTGGGTGATATGTAGGTTGATTAAGGGGATTTGCTCGTTGAATCTGGTGCTATGTGTGCAGGGTGCGAACATATGGAGGAGTGTGAGGTAGGCCATGAGGTAGTGAGTAGTGGAGTGCATTTTGTAATTTGTATTTTACTGACCTGGGATTAGGTTTGTGGTTTACTGACCTGGGTTCAATTTAAGTTGGGTCCTATAGGTGTAGTTCTGCATTGGTAGTGGTGTCTTTACTCTGTGTGTTGTGTTACTTGTGGTTGGTTAGCAGTCTAGCTATAAGGTGGTAGTGGAGTTAATAGAGTTAATAGGCTATGCAGCATGAGCTGTTTTACAATGCAAACAGTGGGTAGCAAGTTCTATGCAATTAATCTACCCTTTGTATCTCTTCATAGTTTACCCTTGGAGTCTCTTAAACCAGGTGCTCCTTGTGGTCTTGGGCAAGCCACTTAACCCTCCATAGCCCATGTTCCCTGTAAAATAGCTATCTCCAAGTTATAATGCCCTGTTCAATGTAATTTCAGTTTGTTCAATGTAAACCGCACTGATGCAGAATAGCGCGGTATATAAGAGAATGTAAATAAATAAAATATATAACATGACCCTTGGCTTTTGCTCAGACACCTCACTAGTAATTTCCTGGGCTTGGTCCCCATACTGGTATAGTTTGTAGCAATAATAAACCAAGGATTTCTTAGCCCTTTGATGAAGCACTGTGTTTAACGCCGCCTGTGTGGCCATTAACTGTGTCTTATTTCCAGCCATCTGGGGATTTGGCTAATATGAGATGTTCTTTGCAAATTTGTTTCACTAGTCGGAGCATCTGCACTGCAATGGCACGCTTTCTCAATGCCACGTATGCAATGACATCCCCCCATAACACCACCTTAGATGCCTCCCAGAAAGGTTCGGATGTGTGTTTGTGTCTCTGATTGTAGAACACATAGTTGTCCCAACACTCTCTCAGGTACCCCTTGTGAACCCTATTGTCTCCATACAGATCTAGGGGGAATCTCCAAGGACAAGGCTATAGCAGAGAGACTGAATGAATTATTTGTTTCGGTTTTTATTGAGGAAGATGTAGGGATGTTAACAATGACTGAAATGGTATTTAAAGGTGATGCTGCAGAAGAATTCAAAGAAATCGATACACCAGGGAGATCTATTACAACTATTAGATAAAATGAACAGTAGCAAATCATCTGGACCAGATGATATACATCCAAGGGTGTTGAAAGAACTGAAATATGAGATTGCAGACCTACTATTAGTAATCTGTGAACTATCATTAAAATCATCTGTAATACCTGAAGATTGGAGGATGGCCAATGTAATGCCAATTTTTAAAAAGGGTTCCAAGGGTGATCCGGAAATCTATAGACTGGTGAGCCTGACGTCAGTACCGGGAAAACAAACAAAATTACTGAATATGTAGATAGTTATGGCTTAATGGGAGACAGCCAACATGCTTTAACTAAGGAAGATCTTGTCTTACTACTCTGTTATGTTTTTTTGAATGTGTGAATAAACAGGTAGACAAAGGTGAGTTGGTTGATATAGTGTATCTGGATTTTCAGAAAGCCTTCGACAAGGTCCCTCATAAGAGAATTTTGGCGAAATTAAAATATCATGGGATAGAAGGCAGTGTACTATTGTGGATCAGGAACTGGTTAAAAGATAGAAAGCAGAGGGTAGGGCTAAATGGCCAATTTTCACAATGGAGAAAGGTGAATTGGGAAGTACCCCAGGGATCTGATCTGTGCTGGGTCCGCTGCTTTTTAACATATTCATAAATGACCCGGAAATAGGAATAATGAGTGAGGTAATCAAATTTGCAGATGATACAAAATTATTCAATGTTGTTAAAACCCATGAGAATTGTGAAAAAATTGCAAGAGGACCTTGATAAATTGGAAGACTGGGCATCCAAATGACAGGTGAAATTTAATGTGGATAAGTGCAAAGTTATGCACCTAGGAAAGAAAAACCCAAACTATGGTTACATGATGCAAAGTTCCATATTAGGAACCACCATCCAGGAAAAAGATGCAGGCCTCATCGTGGATAACATGTTGAAACCCTCTGCTCAGTGTGCAGCAGCAGCCAAGAGAGGAAATAGAATGCTAAGTATCATAAGGAAAGGAATGAAGAATAAAAAAAAGGATATTATAATGCCTCTGTATCGTTCCATGGTGCGACTGCACCTTGAATATTGTGTGCAATTCTGGTCGCCGTATCTTAAAAAGGATGTAGCATTATTAGAAAAGGTACAGAGAAGAGCCACCAAAATGGTAAAGGGGATGGAAGGATACCCTATGAAGAGAGGCTAAAAAGGTTAGGACTCTTCAACCTGGAAAAGAGACGGCTGAAGGGAGATATGATAGAGGTCTATGAATTAATGAATGGAGTGGAACAGGTAAACACAGATTGATTGTTTAAGCCATCAAAATATAGAAAGACTAGGGGGCATGCAATGAAGCCACAGGTAACCTTTTTTAGACTAATAAGAGAAAATATTTTTTCACTCAATGTGTAATCAAACTCTGGAATTCATTACCACAGGATGTAGTAAAAGTTGTTAGTGTAGCTGGGTTTAAAAAAGGTTTGGACAAGTTCCTGGAGGACAGGTCTATAAACCATTATTAAAGGGGACCCCGGATATCCACTGCTTGCCCCAATACAAAGCACTGTGGAAGCTGTGTCTTTTGGGGAAACTGATAGGTACTTGTGACCTAGATTTGCCACTATTGGAAACAGGATACTGGGCTTGATGGACCTTGGCCTGACCCATTATGGCATATCTTAGGTTCTTATGAATAGGCCTGGAAAATATTAATGCGGGTGCCTTCACCTTGTATTGGACCGTGTGTGCGTGCTGCTTGCGGTACTTTGTCTTTTTGGAGGAAGTTTAAAAATTGTGCTATCACCATCCACAGCCTTGAATCCTCCAATCAAACATGCCCCATCTGTGCATGTGTTCAATGCTAAGAGATCTGCATTACTCCCCCTGCTGCAGCATGGTCAAAAGCAATGTTGTCAGATATCCTTGGAGTTCTATGTCTTTTATTGTCTCTGGTATGCTGGCAAAGCACAAGTTCTTGCGGTGGCCTCAGTTCTCTAGGTCATCAAGCTTTTCCTCCTGTTTAGTAACAGATTCCTGCAAGATTTTTATATTTTTTTCTGCCACCCGTAGCTCATCCTCTACTTGTGACACATGTTCCGCTTGTTGCAGGCATGGACCAAATGCCTCAAAGTTCTTATTTAGCGTTTCAAGGTGTCCCGTCAGGGCATCAAACTTGCCTGATAGTGCTCCAACCACTGCTGCTAACACCTCCTCCACTAGTTCTGCGGAGTTGGCGAGCTGGATGAAGGAGGGTCCACTGCCATTTTAGCCAGAGCCACTCCCGCCTTGTCCCAGTCACATTGGGCCGATTTCATCCCCCATGGTTGTTTTCGCCACTCCGAAATTTGAGTAGTGTCTTGCTCTATTTATTGGCAGCAAATGGGTGGGTAAATTGTCCAGATCGGGGTCCACATTTACGGCAGTACTAGAGGGGAACCCCGGAGAGAGACCAGCACCCGTCCAAGCTGCCTCAGCACATCACGTGACCTCATGATGTAGGATTTTAAAGATTGTGAGCAGTGTCTTGAACTTAGTCCGAGAGAGTATTGGCATCCAGTGGTTAAGTATGGGGGTTATGTGATCTTGTATGAAACTTCCAGTGATGATTTGGGCGATTGTATTTTGTGCCATTTGGAGAGGGTGTATGGAACTTGTTGGTAGGCCCTGGTAAATCGAATTACAGTAGTCAAATATTGGTGTGATGACTCTTTGAAATACTGTGCAGAAATGATCCTGGCTAAGTACTGGCTTTATATTCTTGAGGAGTTTCATTTTGTAGTAAGCATTTGCAGTGGTTCTATTTATGTGAGACTGAAAGCTGAGGTTTTGATCTAGGTGTGACACTGAGTTACTTGACTTCTTTTTGCACCATTATTGTTCTGTGTGAGAGGCATATTTCTTGTGGGGGATTAAATGAGGAGTTTCTTGTAATGAAAGCGCCTCTATTTTATTGTAATTTACTGCTAGATTGTTGTTGCCGAGCCAGTTGATCATGTCTTCGATACATTTGGTTATGGGCAAGCAATCAGGGTTGTGGATGTCAATTGGAGTGAAAACCATGATGTTGTCTGAGTATAGCCGGTATTGTATTTTGTGATGTTTGATGATATTGCAGATGGGCTGTGTGTAGATGCTAAATAACAATGAAGAGATAGATGATCCTTGTGGTATGCCCTGCGTTATGCTGAAGGGAGTAGATTTCAGTGTGCCGCATTTTACTTGCAGCTGCTTGTTTTGAAATATGATTGAAACCACTTTAGTGTAGTGCTATAAAGGCCAATTTCCTGGAGCATTGCAGCATGATATTGTGGGATACTGTATCAAAGGCAGCCGATATGTCCATGTATGAAGCCAGCTTTGATGTTGTCAATACCCCTAAGGATTGCGTCTAGAAGTGAGGTTATTAATGTTTCTACATTACGGTTTGGTTTGAACCCATGTTGATGGGGGTCGAGAGGGGCATGCTGATCTATGTGGTCCTGTAACTGACTTTGTATCACTTTTCCAATAATTTTTGCCATGAAAGATAGACATGATATTGGGCGGTATGATGCTGGATCGTTTCTATTGATTGATGTGTTTTTGAGGATTGGCTGTATAATAGCATACTTAAGTGAATTTGGCATGTAGTCTAGAGTGAGGGCCATTATACTATGTTGTGTATGAAATGTATGAGTTATTCCTTCATTGCCTTTATCCAGGCTACAGGACATGGGTCAGATGGAGAGGTAGTGGTGTTAAGGGAGGAAATAACTTGCTCTACTTGTTGGCTGTTTGGCTTATGAAACTCGCCCCATACTGTTGTAGAGGTTAGATCAAGGTTGCTAGTTGTAATAGCTGGGGGGAGGGGGGGTATTCTTTGTTAGTTGCAAGTGTTTGGTCATTAGATGGTTTGTTATGTCCTGTGGTGTATTTCTGGGTCTGCTTGTTGCACTGGATCTCTAGCGAGAGAGCAAACTATTTCAAAAAGATCTCATGGTTGGTTAGCTGATTTCATTATGTGGTTGGTGTGGAATTGTTGATTTGAAGTGTTTATGAGGTTGTTGTATTCGTGGTGTTTGTATCTGTATTGTTGTAGGGTGATGGTGGATTTCATCTGTCTCCATCACCTCTCAATTTTCTGTAGTGTTTGTTTAGCTTGCTTGATCTCGGAGGAGTACCATAGTATGCTTTTTGTTTTTCATGTGGTTATATGGAGCTTGCTTGGAGCTGAAGCTGCTGCAAAGATGGTTTGGTTCCAGTTTTCCATGGCGATGTCAAGGTCAATTATTTCCTGCTTCAGATTCGGGGATATTTCTTGGAAGACGTTTTCCTTATGAAAGCTCTTGAATCTTCTTGTAGTGTACTTTCGTGTTAGTCTGTCTTCCAGGTGTGCTTAGCTGTTTGCCTCTGTCCTTTGGGAAGAGCAGTGTCTCTCTTAAAAATTCTGCTGGAAAGGTGAATTTTACCTCTTGTGAGTGAATTTGCTGGCTTTCTGCGAGTTCTATCTGTCTGTCTCGCTCTCTACATATTTGTCATTGTTAGTGTGCTCCCTTACCTCACTGCCCCCTTTATTTTGCGCTTTTGTTGAGCTCTTTTCAGCTGAATAACTTATACCCCATCCCCCTCCCTCTACCCACCCACCCCGTGGCTCTCAGTCTTATAGCTGTTATCTGCTCATTACCTCACTTACTCACAGCTGCACCTAATCTCTTTGGCTCTCTCCCACCTTCTATATCTTCTGGCCTTTGTTCTCCTCTCTATTCCTCTATGGCTCCTCACCACACTGTCTTCCTTTTCTTCACACTCCTTGTCTCCCCTCCTACCAGCACCTTCATTCCTCCCCTCCTTATCTCCCCTTTACCATCCTCACTTCCCCCTCCGTTCTGTCTTCTATTCTATCTTCCACATCATCAGCTGATATCGTCAGCTTCCACATCTATGCTGACGATATCATGCTCTACGCCCCCATTACAACCACAAACCCAACAAACACCCACCTATCAGCATGCTTCACCGCAGTCTCTGACTGGTTACAAACAAACAACCTATCCATCAACATAAAGAAAACTGAAGCCCTCATAGTGACAAAGGACCCAGACTTCACACCACCCACACACCTCACCATTGGAACTACAAGCATCCAAATACAACCACAGATAAGATACCTGGGCATTATTATTGACCAAGCCCTCACCTTAAAGCAACAGATCACTAAAACCTCCGGAACTATATTTCATAAGGCAAGAACAGTGCAATGTCTCAGACCCCTCCTGGAACATCAAGACTTCCGAACAGTGATGCAAGCCATGACACTCCCACATCTGGACTACTGCAACATAATCTACCATGGCCTTCCAGCCATACACACCAACCCCCTCCGAACTGCATTAAACACCACTGCGAGAATCATTCAGAGCGCAAAGAAAACCAACCATATTACCCCAATTCTGAAAGAACTACACATTCTCCCCCTCGAAGCACGGACAAAATACAAAGCCATCCTACTCACCCACAAAGCTATCCATCAAACACAGGACACCCAGCTTCGCACCCTACTGGCTCGTCCAACCCACGGCAGTTCTACTAGACCAGGGGTCGGCAACCCGCGGCTCCGGAGCCGCATGCGGCTCTTTCTCACCTTTGCCGCGGCTCCGGAGCACACTGCCCGCCCGGTGACAGGCAATAGTGTTGTAAGCTCCCTCCCTTCTTCTGCAGCCGCGGCTCCCTGCCTCTTAGGGAACCGCAGCTGTGCTTTTAAAATCATCTCGGAGCCCTTCCTGTCTTGACGGGCTCCGTGCAGCATTGTCCCGCCTCTAAAGGAAGTTTGGAGGCGGGACAATTCTGCACGGAGCCCTTCAAGACAGGAAGGGCTCCGAGATGATTTTAAAAGCACAGCCGCGGTTCCGTAAGAGGCAGGGAGCCGCGGCTGCAGAAGACGGGAGGGGAGCTGACATGGAGGGAGGGAGCAGATATGGATGGAGGGAGGGGGGCTGACATGGAGGGATGGCGGGGGCTGACATGGAGGGAGGGAGCTGATATGGATGGATGGAGGGAGGGGGGCTGACATGGAGGGAGGGAGCTGATATTGGAGGGAGGAGGGGCTGACATGGAGGGAGGGAGCTGATATGGATGGAGGGAGGGGGGCTGACATGGAGGGATGGAGGGGGCTGACATGGAGGGACGGAGCTGATATGGATGGAGGGAGGGGGGCTGATATGGATGGAGGGAGGGAGGGGGGCTGACATGGAGGGATGGAGGGGGCTGACATGGAGGGAGGGAGCTCATATGGATGGATGGAGGGAGGGAGCTGATATGGATGGAGGGAGGGGGGCTGACATGGATGGAGGGAGGGGGGCTGACATGGATGGATGGAGGGAGGATGGGCTGAAATGTAGGGAGGGAGATGATCTGGAAGGAGGGAGGGGGGCTGACATGGATGGATGGAGGGAGGAGGGGCTGACATGGAGGGAGGGAGCTGATATGGATGGAGGGAGGGGGGCTGACATGGAGAGATGGAGGGGGCTGACATGGAGGGAGGGAGCTGATATGGATGGAGGGAGGGGGGCTGACATGGAGGGATGGAGGGGGCTGACATGGAGGGAGGGAGCTGATATGGATGGAGGGAGGGGGCTGACATGGAGGGATCGAGGGGGCTGATATGGAGGGAGGGAGCTGATATGGATGGAGGGAGGGGGGCTGACATGGAGGGATCGAGGGGGCTGATATGGAGGGAGGGAGCTGATATGGATGGAGGGAGGGGGGCTGACATGGAGGGGGCTGACATGGAGGGATGGAGCACTGGTAATGGGGTTGAGGGGACTAGCACTGGAAATGAGCTGATTAGGGGAGGCTAGGACTGGTAATGAGCTGATGGGGGGTAGGACTGGTATTGGGCTGATTAGGGGAGGCTAGCACTGGTAATGGGGTTGAGGGGGGATTAGCACTGGAAGCGAGCTGATTGGGGGGCTTTGAATGGGCATGGGCTGATTGTGGGGAGGGGAGGATAGAGCTGCTGGCCCTGGAAGATAACTGGGGGCTAAGGCTGCCATGGTATTTGTACTAGAAGGGACTGGTCAGTGGGGAAGGAGGGGGATTGGAAGGAAATGGACACCAGTGGCAATCATGGGAATGCAAGTTGACATTGGAAGGTACTGGGAGTGAGGACTGGAAAGGGGCTGATATTGGGGAGGGTTACTGGGACTGGAAATAGGCTGATGGAAAGAAGTGAAGAAAACGAAAGAAGAGATAAGAAATGGCAGATGGACCATAGACCACAGAAAGAGAGCTAAGAGAAGACAGGAAAGCAGAAGCCTCAGATCGGGACCAGCATGATCAAAGAATAAATTGGTCAGACAACAAAGGTAGAAAAAATAATTTTATTTCATATTAGTGATTTGACTACAAAATCATCATAATTTTGAAATCAAATATTGTTACTTGTTGTTGTGATATTTTCTGGCGTATTTTTTTTGGTGTGCGAAGGAAGAGGGGTAGTCTTATACGGCGAGTATAGGCCAAACACCTATATTTTAACAGGAAAAGTAGGGGGTCGTATATAGCATTAAGGTAAGAAACAATATATGCAGTGTTAGATTTGTTTTAAATGTCGCAATGGTTTTGCGGCTCCCAGGTTTTTTTTTCCCTTCGGAAACGGGTCCAAGTGGCTCTTTATGTCTTTTTTTTTTTTAAACTTTATTTAAGTCCACCATACAATCCAAACAACACATCAACAAACGGCACCACGGGGAGGGTTTATTCTTCTCCCCCCCGGTAGCCAACAGAAAGATAACACAGTAGGTGGTCATTTTACATTATATCCCCACCCCCCTTCTCCCACCCCTCTCCCCTCACCCACCAACCCACCCTCACTCCATTACCAGCTTTGTACACCAATTATCGTCTGGGACTATAAGGCAGCTCCCTCCTACCCATTCCTCAAATCCATATATAATCAACTCCCCCCTTGGAGAGTTGCGTTACGGCTGTGGGGCCCCAACTGCTGAATATATGGCTCCCAGATTGACAGAAAAAACTGTCCAACGCTTGGCACTGCCCCGCGCCAACCAACGCTCCGTCAACATTAATTGATGAAAGCTATTCCGCCATTCACTAAAAGTGGGCAGTTGGCCTTCCCTCCATAATCTAAGAATCGGCCCTTTACCCACCAGACAGGCCTTCCGCACAAGCAAACTCTCACCAGCTTTCACTGGTCCAGGGGTCGGCAACTGGTCAAGTGTTACAAAGAGGCCTGTCCAACGAACCCTTCGCTGAAGCAGTGTGCAGAGGAAGCTGCATATCCGTGCCCAATACGTCCGTATTCCCCGACAGCCCCACCACATATGTAGGAGAGTTGCCGAGGGTTCCGAACAGCGCGGGCAGGAGCCATCCGTGTCCAGACAACTACGCAGTGCTCGCCTTGGCGAGAAATGGGCCCTAGTCACGCATTTAAATTGGATCTCATGCCAGCGCATTCCTTGTACCAATCGTCTGATCCGTTTCAATGCCATCAGTACCGATCCCGGCTGTACGTCTTCTCCCAATTCAGTCGCCCAAGCTCTTTCAACTCCACTATAATCAGGGAGGGGGCGGTAAGGCTCCAAACTACGTTTCAAACCGGAGATTGATGGCGTGCGCTCCTCTCCCAGCTGGAAAAACTCTAAAATACAGGCTGAGCGCTCTGCCTGCAGCGCATTGCGCGGCAGTGCGGCCACATAGTGGGAGATTTGTATATAGGCAAAACAATGCATTACGGGGAGCTCATACTCCCGACTGAGCGTTCGAAATGATTTACAGCTTCCCGCTTGGTCTACTACGTGCCCTACCATCCGGATGCCACGTGTCCACCAGTCCCGAAATACCGCAGTCTCAGACCCTGGAGTAAATTGGGCATTGCCCTGCAGTGGTAACCAACAAGACACCTTCCACGGTTCCTGCCAATATTTGTTAAGTTGTTGCCATGTGCGTCTGACAGAGTCCACCAATGGACTCTGCCGACTAGAATCTGTGAGGACTTTGTGAGTGCCGTGCAAAATCCCCAGGAGAGTCGCAGGAGCCACCAGACACTCCTCTAAGGACCTAGGCGTGTATATTTCTGTCCCCCCCAGCCAATCTCCCAGGTGTCTAGCTTGGCAGGCCAATGCGTAGGTCTTCAAGTCTGGTAGGCCCATACCTCCCTCTCGCCATTTCCCAAGCAGTCGATGCCACAGGACCCGTGCTCGCTGCCCCCGCCAAAGAAAGCGCTTAATCAAAGCCTCTATTCTATTCAGGTCACATCGAAGCAACCAGACTGGCAGGGTCTGCAGCCAATACAAGATTCTGGGTAAAACTATCATCTGTACTGCTGCTATCCTCCCTGCCAGAGACAGCGGGAGGGGTCCCCATGCACTTAGCTGCACTGCCAAATGCCGCAGTATCCGGTCTAGGTTACGCCGGTATAACTCCTGGGGATTTCCAGTCAATGTTATGCCCAAATAGATGAATTCTTTATCTGCCCACCGTAAAGGGAAGGGTCCCCTCCAGGAACCGCGGACCTGCCCCAGAACATCCACTACTTCAGACTTCTCTTTATTAATACGCAAGCCGGCAAATGCTCCGAACCGCCGGAATTCGTCTAATAGCGGTTGTAGGGATGTGGCCGGTGTCGTCAAATGGACTAACAAGTCGTCAGCAAAAGCCGATATAAGGAAAGTTTGCGACCGTAGCCGCACTCCCTGTATTCTCCCTGAATTTACGATGGTACGAATCAGCGGGTCCAAGGAGAGCACAAAGAGCAAGGGCGAAAGAGGACAGCCCTGCCTTGTACCCCTTCCCAACGTGAGGTCATCGGAGAGGAGGCCATTGCACAATATGCCTGCTGTCGGAGAAACGTACAAACTTTGCACCATTTTACAAAAACCCTCCCCCATGCCGTAGCGCGGTAGCAGCCTCCAAAGATAGTGCCAGTCCACCCTATCAAAGGCCTTCTCCGCATCGAAGCTTATCAATAGCGACGGAGTATTGTGGGCATGCACCCACTCCAAAGAGGCCAGAATCTTCCGAAGGTTTCGTACAGCGTGTCAGCCTTTCACAAAGCCCACTTGTGCATCATGAATTAAGTAATCCAATACCCCTGCTAGGCGGTCAGCTAAAACTTTCGCCAAAAGTTTAAGATCAAAGTTCAATAGGGAGATAGGTCGATATGAAGCTGCCTGCAGCGGGTCTTTACCCGGCTTCGGGATCAGGGTGATATATGCGTGGTTGCGCCCCCAGCGGAATGCCCCTTGCTCCGTTCTGGTGACAAAGACCTCTCGTAGCAGAGGACTCACCCGTCCCCTAGGATCTTATAAATCTCGGCCCCGAATCCATCGGGCCCCGGCGTTTTATAACACTGGGCCGCAGATATTGCGGATTGTATTTCCTGTATAGTAATAGGGAGATCTAGAGCATCCCGCTGGGCTGACGTAAGTTGAGGCAACTCCAAGACCTCAAGATAGTCCTGCAGCCCCTCAGGGGAACCAGCCGTGGTTCTGTATAAGTTTTGAAAAAAAGTACGAAAAATCTCTGCGATTTCCTTGTTTCCCTTATGCACCCGTCCCGGGCCTGCATTCAGTGCCGCTATGTGAGCAGGACCCCGTCGGGCCCGCAGACAGCGCGCCAGCAACTTGCCAGGTTTGTCACCATAGCAGTGCAAACGAAACCGATAATACAGAACCGATTTCTTTGCTCGCTGATGTAGTAGCTCATTAAGCTCAGTCTGGGTTTCCCAGAACAACTTTTTATTGGGCAGTGTTGGCGTGTGAGCACATCTCCGCCGTAGTGTGGTGACTCGACGTTCAAGTAGTACAATACATTCTGCCATCAGCCGGCGTCTTCTCGCGGCGTACCCTATGATGTTCCCTCGAAGAACCACCTTTGCCGTTTCCCAGACTAATTCGGGGTCGTCTGTATGGACCCGGTGGTGGCCAAGAAATTCCTCCCATCTCTGGCGTATAAACTGGCGAAATTGCTCATCCGAATAAAGCTCTAGAGGAAATCTCCACAAGCGTGACTGATTCATGTCTCGCCCCCAATGTAAATCCAGCCACACCATTGCGTGGTCTGAGATTTCGGAGGGACCAATCTGTGCATCCTCAGTGTGTGTAAACAAAGTCCCCGAGATCATTACGTAATCGATTCGGGCGCTAGTACCATGTGCTCGAGATTGATGGGTATAGTCTCTTTCGGAGGGGTGCAGTACCCGCCAAGGATCAATTATACCTAGTCTCCGGCAGAACCGCAACAGTAGCTGGGAGGGCCCTACCCTCTCCCGGCCACCTCCTCTCCTAGAAGTATCCAGATCCACATCCAGGACTCCATTAAAGTCCCCACCCAAGATCACCGGGCACTCTGGAAGCTGTTCCACTCTTGATGCCAGACCATTATAAAAACCTGGGTCAGCCACGTTTGGCCCATAAAGATTTCCCAGGATCACCGGTTTTCCATCTAATTGACCATAGAGCAACAGGGATCGACCAATATTATCAGCCAGGACCGTCTCCTCCACGAAACGTATGCGTTTATGGATTAGAATCGCTACACCTCCCTTATGCCCCTGGGCGGGGGATCCCCACACTTGGCCCACCCAGCTCCGGCAGAGTTTGCTATGCTCGACAGCCGTCTGGTGGGTTTCTTGGAGAAAAGCAATGTCACATTTATGTCGAGCCAGTGCTTGCAATACCTTATGCCTCTTAATAGGGTTTCCCAGCCCACAGACATTCCAAGTGATTATTTTCAAAGCGCCAGGGCAGTGCCAAGATGCCACCCCAAGATCATTACTGAATACTCCAGAGGGACACCCCCAGCCTGGTACCCCCCCTGTCTACTAGGAGGCAATTATCCCAGCCATTTAAATTCAATGGAGTGTACCCCCTCCCCTCCCCCTGCCCCTCCCTCCTCCTTTTCCCTCCTATCCCTCCCCTCCCCTCCCCCCCATCACCCCTCTTCTCCAAACTCTCCCGTCCAGCCATAGCCGGATCTACTTCCTACGGCAGACGGGCTCACCCCTCCAATATTCCCCCCTCCCTAGCAATTAACTTAAAGAGAAGAAAAGAAAAAAGGAAGGCACAAAATCTCCGTTACAAACCGCTACAGTGTGTCTCCCCCAGTGGGCGCTATCACCCGCCACTCGGCTATTCTTGAATTATCTCTCCCCACAACCACCCAAATTACCTCCCATCTCCTCTGTCCTCCTCCCTTGTCAAATACAATAACCCCTGCATTCCCCCAAATTAATCGCCGCCTACCCCCCCTGCTCTGCGTCCGAGCCCCACCTGTAATAGGATAAAGAGAGGGAGGGAAGGGAGAGAGTCAAGCAGGAATACAGGGGCAGAAACAAGGCAAGGAGGGAGATAGTCAGGGAACCAGCAGAGCAGCAACAATTAAAACAAAATAACAAATGTAACATAATAACAAGGATACAATGTCCCCCTTGGCATTATAGATGTTACCAATTCCATGAGACGTTGTATCTCAGCCTCATACTCCACAGGAAGGCAAAACCAAGAGTTCTCCTATGACAGTAGATACTGCTGAAAGTCTGTCAGGAAGTGCTCGGCCCCTGGGGGCTCCAGGTCACCATACTGCACACGGGGAGGTGCACCCCACTTCCAATAGGTCAGTTAGCGGTTAAGAGGCCAATTGAGCAGGCAGGGAGTCCAGAAAAGTAGTCGCCTCTTCCAGGGTCGCTAGTGTGCGAGTGTGGCCTTGATGGTCGATCCGCAGTCGAGCCGGGTACAGAAGTGAGAAACGAATGCCGCGGTTATACAACTGGGTACAAATTCCCGAAAAAGCCCTGCGTTGCTGGCTTACGATCACCGAATAGTCCTGGAATACTAGGATCGGCTCGGTGCCTTGTTGATGTCTCCGTCGGCTCCTTGCCGCTCTCAGCACCTCCTCTTTCTGTCTGTAATCGAGAAAGCGGGCGATTACTACACGTGGATTCCGGGCCTGCTCTCTTCTTTGGCCCAGCCGATGTACCCGCTCTATTTTGACAGATTCGTCTCTCAGGTTTGGCAGGAGGTTCCCAATCCAAGTTTGTAGATATTCAAGTAGGACACTGTCAGCGACACTTTCAGGAATGCCGACAAAACGCAAGTTTTTCCGCCGACCTCGGTTCTCCAGTTCATCGAGTTTGTCCCCTTGTTGTTTCACCAAAGTCTCTAGGGCGGCCACTTTGGCCACTACTGATTGTTGCGTGTCTTCCACATCAGACACCCTTGTCTCCACTTGCTCCATCCTCTCCTCCACTGCCGTGAAACGTTGTCCAAGCGTTTGAATCTGCTCCACCAGGTCTTGGAAACGTGTGCTGAGCGCCTGCACCACTGCGGCGCTGACCTCGGCCACTAAATCTGGCGGGCTACCTGGTTTCGGGCTGGGTGGTGAGCCGTCCGCCATTTTCCCCTCCGTAATTCGGGGTCTCTCTTTTCTAGGTGCTTTAGATGCCATCAGGTTAGCAGTGTTATGTATACCACGTCCCACTCCCGGCACTATTCTAGTGGGATAGTAGAAGTAAAATTGTGCAGTTGAAAGTCCCCACTGCGGGGGTTTGAAGCCACTGTGTAGGGGTTTATCTGCACAGGCCAGGCAGGAACAGCCGCGGGGCTACACCCCGAAAGCCACTTCATAGATGGGGCAATCAGAGAGATATCCAACCACAGCTTGGCGCTCCTTTTCTTTTTTCCCTCTTTTCTTTTTATTTTATTTTATTTTATTTTTTTTCTTCTTCTCTTCCCCTCTTTTTGTACCTCAGTGTCCGCTGTTGTCAGGCAGGAAAGGCCGCAGCTCCCCCCATCTTCCAAGGCCCTTCAACAATTGTGGAAAGCGCTGTTGCCTCGATGGGAAGGGTGTCTGGTCTTTCCCACTGTCACCAGTGGCTGTTCTCCCCCCAGCGAACAAAGGGAGTCACAGGCCCCGGCTCCACTGGAAAAGCAGCACCGCTCTATAGAGCCAGCCGCAGCCGCGGGTGAGAAGTTGTACCGATGCCCCTCCTCCGCAGTCCCAGCCGGACCAAACAGACGCCGATCTCCTTGTTTCTGAGGGTTCAGCCCTCCGTGACTGCAACACTGCTAGCTATAGCAGGAAGATATTCGGGTGCACCGCTTCCCGCTTTTCGTTAAAGGAAGCTGCCCGCTGAATTCATGTGAGGAGGCCGCTCTTCCCCTCCCGCCGGGGTCACACCACCACGTGCAGGCAGCACGGATCCCGACAATGGCAGCACCGCCCGATCGTGCCCCCGACTTACTTGAGGGCCAGCCAACGATCCCCTCCGTCGGGTAGGAGCCGCCGCAGATTTCCTTATGTCCTCGGGCACCGTGTCCCATCGAGGGGGAAGTCAACAGTGGCGGTGGGGGAAGTGTGCGATGGGCCTCTGCACCCTCTCAGCTTCGTTGAAGAACTCCCCCCAGCCGTGCAAGGACAGCCGCGAGCCGGTTCAGCGCCGGAGGATCAAGGCCCCAACAGGGGAGAGTTAATGCAGGTGGGATCTAGGAGTTTTTAAAGCAGATTTGTAGCAGTAATGTGGGGCGATTACCCGGAGCTGATCGTGAGTCGTCCGATCAGCTCATTGCCCAAACCGGAAGTCTCGGCTCTTTATGTCTTAAAGGTTGCAGACCCCTGTACTAGACAAACCTCCAGCATTTCCCTCACCGTCCCTCACAAAAGAACCAAATGCTCGCAACGGACCTGCAATCGAGCCTTTGAACTTTATGCTCCATCCTTATGGAACTCTCTACCGAGCTATCTCAGAAACAACGCTGACCTACTATCTTTCAGAAAACAGCTAAAAACCATCCTTTTCCAGGAATACTTCAACTCGAATCCCACCGAAAAACTCACAAACCCCTGATCTCACCCACAATGAACCTCTAACTCAAAGCTACCCTAACCTGTCTATGTCCAACGTCTGTCCTATGTCCAAAGTCTGTCCTATGTCAAAATCATCAATGTTGCCTCCCTGGTGATGGCCCTACCCTTGTACTTAATTCCCCCACCCCTATGTAACACCGCTTTGACCCGGTGAAAAGCGGTATATAAATACAGCTAAATAAATATCATCAGCTCTTGAGCTTCACCACTTTCTCCCTCTCATTCAACCATCTCCTCTCTCTCTAAGGCAACCTAACCCTTGTTTCTGCCATACTGTCTCCTCTCTGCCCCATACTCTGCTACTCCTTCTCTCATCCGGAGATATCAACCCCAACCCTGGCCCCCCTAGACTTCTGTCACACTCCGAGAAGAGATCTTCACGCAATATCTCTAATCTTATTCATATCCCTCTCCTCTCCCACTCTCCCTTTCTCATGTGCCTTGTGGAACGCACACTCCATCTTTAATAAACTTGCTTTTACTCATGATCTCTTTATCTCTAATGCTCTCCATCTTCTTGCTCTGAGACCTGGCTCCTCCCAGAAGACACTGCATCTGTCACTGCTCTCTGTCACGGGGGCTATCAATTCTCCCACACGCCTCATCCCCCTGGCCATGGTGGTGGTGTTGGGCTTCTTTCTCCCTCCTGCCAATTCCAACCCCTCCTGCTGCCTCAGTCTCACTCCTTTCCCTCTTTTGAAGTCCACTCCATCCACCTTTTTACTCCACTACCTCTCCGGGTAGCTGTTATTTATTGACCTCCTGACAAGTTTACTTCTACCTTTCTCACTGACTTTGACTCGTGGCTTTCCTTTTTTCTGGATTCCTCTTCCCCCACTCTTATTCTTGGGGATTTTAACATTCATGTTGATAACACCTCTGATCCTTATGCTTTAAAGCTCCTCTCCCTTACCTCCTTGTTTGACCTCCAGCTTTGCTCTACTGCCCCCACTCACCAGCATGGCCACTGTCTTGACCTGGTACTTGTCTCTAGTTGCTTATCCTCAAACTTCTGTAGCTCAATTCTTCCCTTATCTGACCATCACCTTTTAAGCTTCACTCTTCATCACCCGCTGCCTCAACCTCGTCCTGTCTCCTCCAACCTATTTAAAAATCTTCATGCTATTGATCCTTTGGTTCTCTTCCACTGTTTCTTCATCTCTTTCCTCCACTATGTCATCTAAGTCTGTTGACGAGGCAGTAGTTTCTTATAACACTGCACTGTCCTCTGCTCTGGATGCTCTCGCTCCTCCTGTGAGACGTACTGCACCCTAGCCCTGGCTTTCATCCACTACCCGCTACCTGTGCCCGTTCAGCTGAGCATGCTTGGCTCAAATCCCACTCCCTTGCAGACTTTCTACACATCATATTCATGCTTGTCTCTTTCCTGTCAGCCATAGCTCTTGCCAAACAAGACTATTATGGCCATCTGACTAACTCTCTTGCCTCTGACCCTCGCCGTCTCTTTACTACTCTCAGCTCTCTCCTCAAAGTGCCTCCGCCTCCGACCCCTCCCTTCCTTTCTGCCCAAACCCTGGCTGACTATTTCCATGACAAAATCCACAAGATCACCCTCCAGTTCCCCACAAAGTCAGCTACGTCCCCTCCTCCCCCTCTTCATGCCCAACTATCCCCCTCTACCTCTACTAACCTCTCTTCCTTTTCTGTGATCTCTGAAGAGGAAACTTCACACCTTTCTTCCTCCAAACTCACCACCTGCTCCTCTGATTCTATCTCCACCCATCTCCTAAGCCCCATCTCCTCCACTGTTGTCCCTTCCATCTCTCAGATTCTCAGCCTATCGCTCTCAAATGCAACTGTCCCTGCAACCTTCAAGCATGCTGTAGTTACACCTCTCCTCAAGAAACCCTCACTTGATTCTACCTGTCCTTCTAATTATCGACCCATCTCCCTCCTCCTTTGTTTCTAAACTACTTGAATGTGCGGTTCACTGTGCTGCCTTGACTTCCTCTCCTCTCATGCCCTCCTGGATCCTGAACAATCTGGCTTTCGTCCTTTACACTCTACTGAAATGGCTCTTGCCAAAGTCTCCAGTGACTTGTTCCTGGCAAAATCCAAGGGCCTTTACTCTGTCCTCATCCTTCTTGACCTCTCTGCTGCTTTTGACACTGTTGACCACAACCTTCTCTTCGATACCCTATCCTCACTTGGTTTTAAGGGCTCTGTACTATCCTGGTTCTCCTATCTTTCCCATCGCTCTTTCAGTGTTAGTTCTAATGGCTCCTCCTCTGCTGCTATCCTGCTTTCAGTTGGTGTACCCCAAGGATCTGTCTTGGGTCTGCTCCTTTTCTCTCTATACCAAGTCCCTTGGTGCACTCATCTCTTCCCATAGCTTTCAGTACCATCTTTATGCTAATGACTCCCAGATCTATCTTGCTATGCCTTAAATCTCTCCAGCAATCCAGACCCGGATCTCTGCCTGCCTTTCTGACATTGCTGCTTGGATGTCTCATTGCCGCTTGAAATTGAACATGGCCAAGACTGAGCTTCTTATCTTTCCTCCTAAAACCTCCTCTACTCTTCCTCCTTTCTCAGTCTCTGTGGATAACCCTCTACTCCATCCTGTTTCCTCGGCTTGCAACCTTGTGGTTGTCTTTCACTCCTCCTCCACACACATCCATCTGATAGTTAAGATCTGCCATTTCTTCCTCTAACACATTAACAAAATTCACCCATTCCTTTCTTAACACTCTACTAAGATGCTTATCCATTCCTTAATCACCTCTCGTCTTGACTACTGTAACCTACTCATTGCTGGTCTCCCTTTGAATCATCTCTCCCCCCTTCAGTCTGTTCAACACTCTTCCGCCAGCCTCGTCATGCCCATATTACCCCTCTTCTGAAGTCGCTTCATTGGCTCCCTATCCATTTCTGCATCCAGCTCAAACTTCTCCTGCTGATCTATAAGTGCATTCACTCTTCAGCTCCTCACTACCTTTCTTTTCTTATCTCTCCTTACTCCCCCCCCCCCCAGGAACTCTACTCTTCTGGCAAATTGCTTCTATCTTTGCCCTTCTCTTTTATTGCTCACTCCTTTCACCTTGCTGCACCTTATGCCTGGAACAGACTACCCGTGTCAGTACGCCAGGCACCTTCTCTGACCCTTTTCAAATCCAGGCTGAAAACTCATCTCTTTGCTGCTGCTTTTGGATCTTAACTCTCCTGATCTTCTTGTTTCTTTACCTTTCCCCCTTGTTTTATCCCTGTCTACACCTTATGTGTTGTCTGTCTTGACTAGATTGTAAGCTCTGATGAGCAGGGACTGTCTCTTACGTGTCTGTGCAGCACTGTGTATGACTTGTAGCGCTGTACAAATGCTCAGTAGTAGTAGTAGTGGTCTTTTGGATACGCATTTTGAAGGATATGAGGTGATGGTCTGACCAGGGTATTGGCGTAATTGATGGAGGGTTTATGTAGTTCTGTTCAGTCATTTTTGGAATGAAGGTTAGGTCTGGCTTTGTTCCTAGTTGGTGAGAGGCTGCATTGACAATTTGGTTATAATGAAGTGTATCCATTGCTTTCAGGAATGCTTTTGCCTCTTTTTATGCACTGTGCTAAGGTTGAAATTACCCAAGGCTATGAGGGGTTTGTGTGGAGAATTATGGGTGCACGCTGTCTTCAGTACGGTGGAGTGCTCATCATTGGAATTGGGAGCACTGTATGTGAAGCATATGCTGATATATTTGTTGACAATGGTGATGATGTTTGTGTTCTGTGAGCTGTGAGGTTTCTGTGATGCATAGAATATCTGTTTTGTGTGATTGGAAGTAGTCAGTGATGGTATTGATTTTATTCCTAACTGATCTAGCATTGATGAGTATGCATGTGATGTATGCATCTAATTATGGGGTTGGTATACGTGGATGGAACTGCAGGTCATATTTGTATTAATCTATGTGGTTCACCAAGTTGTCCTCTCTAAGATTCATCTGCTGAGACCATACATCAATCTCCATGGCCACAGATGTCCTCTGGCGTACACCCGTAAGACATTAGTTCAATCTACGTATCCTCTCTCTCTCCCTTACTTCTGATGAGGACAAGGATGGGAGTGTATCATCCTCCTCCAACTTGCTAGTCCTCCCAATCTGAATATCAGGATGATGAACAATAGACTAAATTTCTTCTTAAGCTCATCAAGGCTTTAGCATTGGAAACTGCTGGGAAAAAAAACCTCTTAGTCCCTTATGTTGATGGCTACACCTAAAGAGGTTCTCATGCTTCCTCTCCATAAAATATTGTGAGATTTTCAGCTTTCTGGCAAAGTGTCTTTGTGATGCCTGGAAGCCAGATATAACTCATGGGAGACCCTGGCACCTGTAATTCCAGCCTCCTCATTTATTTATTTTTATTCTCTTATATACCACGCTATTCTGCATCAGTGCGGTTTACATTGAACAAACTGAAATTACATTGAACAGGGCATTATAACTTGGAGATAACTATTTTACAGGGAACATGGGCTATGGAGGGTTAAGTGGCTTGCCCAAGACCACAAGGAGCACCTGTGGAACTAGAAACCCCAGTCCTTCCGGCCCAAGGTTGCTGTCCTCTAGTGGGATTTGAACCCCCGACCTTCCAGCCTGAAATACCTTGCCCCAACCACTAGGCCACTCCTCCACTCAGACATTTCTCTGTCATATCTAAAGATGCTCTTAAACGTTCAAAGTTTTCTGAAGTGTGCAGCCACATCTCACCGGGTAAAGAGCAATGCATCATAGATGCAGTTTGTCACAAGATATTAGCCATGTAAATAATGCTGAGCAGCCCATATAGCCTGCGACAGCCAAAGTGTACATAGTTACCCTGTTAGCCCTGTATATTGCACCCTGTTTATTGTAAGTCCAGTGAAACTTGCTTACTCTGGACAAATGTGTTACTTGTAAACCGCACTGATTTAAAATAACGTAGCATAAAAGAAACATTAAATAAAATAAATAAATAAAGATGTATCAGCCCTGCATGCTTACCCTGAAAATCTTAGTGCATCACCTTCAAAGGCTTATCCATATTGGATCAGGTTATGGATGCTAAGATCTCCAAGGAGGACTTGGCCCAAGGTCACCTAGCCATTCAGGAATGCCTTTATCACCTTCTAAGAGCAGCTTATGGTACATATGACATCATGTCATGTTCAGTGGCTGTAGCCATTGCAGCAAGAAGAATGGTAAAGGTCTGCATGATGCCCCTTGCACTGGAGTTACACTTCTTGAAAAAAAAGTTGAAGATACGATTTCACAGATAAAACACAATTCATGTGCAGTAAGAGAACTCTCCTCACTCGCAGCTGATTAGGCCTCACAATATCACCGATCCCAGCTAGCCTATTTCAAAAGACCTTTTCCTCAGCAGCATGTCCAGTGCTTCTATTCAGGTGCAATTTTTATGCTTATGCTAGACCTGCGTCTCAGCGAAAGGATTTTCTGTCCTGTCCACCTCGCCAGAGACCCTAAGAGCAAGAACAGCAACCTATGCTCGCTGCAACACCTCATAAACCAAATCCTCCTTTTTGACTATCTTCCATTGGGAGGCAGATTAAGTTTCTTCAAGGAAACTTGGCCGACTATCACTTCTGATTGCTAGGTCCTGAGCATTGTGAACCAGGGATACTATCTACAGTTCATGTATCTTCCTCCAACAATACCTCAGCAAAGAGTTTCTTCTGAGTTAACAGCATTCCATCACCCTTCAGAGAGAACTCCAGACCTTGCTGGATGCGAGAGCAGAGGAACAGGTTCCTGTCTCCCAATATTCTATTCAGCTTTCTTCATACTAAAGAAACCTGGCAGATTGTGCCCTATCCTCGATCTCCGACAGCTAAATCTATACCTTGTAAAACACAAATTCAAAATGAATATGCTATCTACAATATTCTCATCAACCAGGGAGACTGGCTAGTTTCCTTAGATCTGAAGGATGCTTATGCCCAAAATGGATATAGTAGTCGAACAAATCTCTCATATGCATATTCATTAGGGATATCCTGAAAACCTGACTGGCTTAGAGTACTCCAGGGATGGCTTGAGAAACATACTTATCTGAGCTGATTGTTCTTCTGAACCAATCTACAATAAATAGCACAGAAGCTATTTTGTTTTGTTTCAAGAAGTGATACATTCAAGCTCTTTATCATTAGCTCCAAAATCTTTGCTTAGAGCTTTTGGTTTATTTTCATACAAGTAAGATAATGCTCATAAGCAGAGGCCAGAGCATATTTGTCAAATGTTTAGTTTTTAAAAAAAAAATATTGCTATTTTCCTGTATCTTGAATACATGCAGTATGTTAGCTTCCAGACAAACCAGCACTTAAAATATCTTAATTTCTTTCTCATAACAGAGTGGCAATTCTTTTATCTGCCATGAAGCGATTCCAGTAATCTTCAAAACCATTAGATGTTGGGATATCATGATAAGGGAATGGGCACATTCATGTTAGAAGATTATATAATATCAGATCTGCTTAATTAACATTTATTAAAACTCTGAAACTGCCCAAACTGTATAAAATCCGAAACAAATATTTCTGATTAAAACTCTCTCACCTCATCTTATAAATGAATGAACTGAGATCTGTATTTAGTGAGTGAAAACCACAGTTTTTAATTGCTTAATTAAACATAACTTGGTGAGTTTTTTAGCATTGAGAAAAACTGAATATTTAGACAGAATTAACAAGTCTTGTCTTGAAATGACTGTCATCATGATACATTGAGAGTTCAGATCTTGGATTTAGATGATGCATGACTTTAAACTAAGTTCAGTCACTGGGATAATACCATGATTTATGTTCAGGCAATAAGACTGCTGATCTGCAGTTTGTGCTAGGAATTTTTTTCTTTGCTTCCATTCTGGAACGGCTACAGAGCCATTTCTTTTATGTTCTGAATTGGAACAGGAACAGTAAAGCTCAGATCACAAATGCTTCACGGTAATAGTGAATTGCTATTCAATTCCAAAACTGAGGAAGAAGAAGAAACAGAGTTAGACTCTTCCACAAAGCTTTTCTAAGTGACTGTGAAATTTATCCTCACTTGTAATTAACTGATCACTTCTAAACATGATAAATGGAATCCTTAAGCCTTGAGGCATGGCACTGTAGCTGCATGTACCTGAACTGCTAAAGTAATAGAATGTGTATTAAAACTTGCATTTTCAGAATAGTATTCTAGCCCAGGCTTTACCCCACATTTCAAGCAGTTACATGAATATTATGTCATCTATCTAGCCAAAAGTGAAATGGATCAGCTGCCATGTTCTAAACATGTTATTCTTTTTTTACAGTGTTGCATTAATGAGGGGACAGGGGACAGAGAATGTGGCAGTTATCCTTAATGTGACCCTGTATAAGCCAGGTTGCCATAGGGTCACATAAAGTATAACAGAAGCAGAAGGCCCTTATAGCTAGGGTAGAAGCTGGGTTACAAGATAGAGTAGTTACTCACCTGTAACAGGTGTTCTCCAGGAGCAGCAGGACTCATTCCTCACATATGGGTGACGTCGGCGCCAACGGAGCCCTCGTGCGGAGCATTTCCCCAGTTTTCAAAGAAAGCCTTTGGGAATGCAGCGCGCATGCGCGGTCCCCTTCCCACCCAAGGGTGCCATCTTGCTCAGTCTGATGACATAGCTAAAAGACAGCAAAAAAACAAAATGAAATATATATGACTGCAACTCCACGGGGAGGAGGGAGGGTCGTGAGGACTGATTCCTGCTGCTCCTGGAGAACACCTGTTACAGGTGAGTAACTACTCTTTCTCCAGGACCAAGCAGGAAGTCAGTCCTCACATATGGGACTCCCCAGCTCTAGGCTACCGAGAACCCAAAGCTGAAAAATAAGCTCCCTCTAGAGCCTCAGCATGCATGATAAGAATCTTCTCTGAGAACGCCTCCGAATGGTAGCCCAACACAAGGGCCGGAGGGTAGGAGTTGCCTAAACCTCAAAGAGATTACGGAGTACCGCCTGTCCGAAAGCACTGTTCCTGCGGGACTCCCTCTCGAGGCAGTAATGGGCCGCAAATGTCTGGCTTGAAGACCAAGTAACGGCCTGGCAGATGTCTGCCAACGGAACAGAGCGGAGATGAGCTACTGATGCAGCCTTCACCCTGACATGGTGGGCCGTGACTCTACCCTGCAAGGAGAGGCCGGCTGCCCTGTACGCCCAGGCAATACAGTCTGACACCCAAATGGACAGGGTACACTTGGAGACAGGTAACCCCAACTTATTAGGGTCAAAAGATACAAAGAGCTGAACAGCCCTTCGATGCCCCTGCGTACGGTCAATGTAGAAAGACAACGCCCTCCTACAGTCCAGGGTATGCAAAACCATTTCAGCCCGGCTGGCATGTGGCCTGGGAAAAAATGTCGGAAGAACCACCTCCTGATTGAGGTGGAAGGAGGAGACAACCTTTGGAAGGAACTTAGGATGAGTCCGTAAGACCACCCTGTTCCTATAGAACCATGTGTACGGTCTATCAGAAACCAGAGCCTGTAGTTCACTCACATGCCTGGCTGAGGTAAGAGCCACCAAGAACAACGCCTTCCAGGAAAGGAAGCGTAAATGACAGGTGGGCTCAAACAGTGGGCGAGTAAGTTGTTGCAAGACCACATTCAAATCCCACTCAGGGGCTGGTGGACAAATCGGAGGCTTGAGCAAAAGCAGGCCTCTGAGGAAGCGGACTAGTAAGGGGTGGACTGACAGAGACTGGCCCTCCACCAGCGAGTGGTGCGCTGACAGAGCACTGAGGTGGACCCGAACAGAGTTGGATTTAAGGCCTAGGTTCGACAGGTGAAGCAGATACTGCAGCACCACTGGTACCAGGCAGGAAAACGGATCCTCTTGGCACTGAGCACACCAGGCGGAGAACCTACGCCACTTGAGGGCATAAGATTTCTGGGTGGATTGTCTCCTAGAGGCCAAAACCACCTCTTTCACTTCCCTAGGTAGAAGTAAGGGGACTAGAACTACCCTTTCAGCAGCCAGGCCATCAAATAGCGAGATCCCTGATCCTGAGACAGGAGATCAGGTTGCACCCCCAGAGGGAGTGGAGTGTCCACCGCCAATTGTAGAAGGAATGGAAACCACGGTTGCCATGGCCATCTGGGGGCTACCAGGATCAGCGAGGCCCTGTCCCAAAGAACCTTGAATAGGGTTCGGGCCACTAGAGGTGTTGGAGGAAACACATACAGCAGGCCCGTAGACCAAGAGATTAGGAAGGCATCTGCTGCTATTCGCAGAGGATGCGGTTGTCTGGAACTGAACCTGGGCAGCTGATGGTTCAATGGACTGGCAAAGAGATTGATGGTTGGAAGACCCCATTTTAGGAAGATCTGCTGGACCACTAGGGGATTCAACTGCCATTCATGAGGCTGTAGAATCCTGCTCAACCTGTCTGCCAGGTAATTTTCTTGGCCAGGTAGATAAACTGCCTTGAGAAACATGCCGTGCTTGACTGCAAAGCCTCCTTGTTTGTTCACATAGAACATTGCTACTTGGTTGTCTGTCTGAATCAAGACAGACTGTTGAGAGAGGACATGAGAGAAAGTTTGTAGAGCTAATTGAATAGCTCGCAACTCCAACAGATTGATCTGCTGTGTGGCCTCCCAAGGGGACCAGAGGCCCTGAGTGCATGCCCCCTGGCAATGTGCACCCCAACCCTGAAGAGAAGCATCAGTCGTAAGCACCTGCGTATGTGGTGGTGCCTGGAAAGGCAACCCTTTGATCAGGTTCGGGAGATGCAGCCACCACTGTAGGGAGGCCACTAGTAGTATGGACACTCTTACTCTGTCTCTTAAGTCCCCTGTGGCCTGTATCCACTGAGCCCTGAGGCACCATTGAGCAGGCCACATCTGCAGACGAGCATTTGGAGTTACATGGACCGTGGATGCCATGTGGCCCAAAAGCCTCAGAAAATGTCTGGAAGAGACAAGAGATCCACTGCGAAACTGCTGGGCCAGAGCCATCAGTCTGTGAGCCCTATTCTCGGGCAAATAAGCCATTGCTTGTAGGGTATCCAACCTTGCCCCTATGAACTCTACGTCCTGTGAGGGGAGCAAAGTGGACTTTGCGAAATTTATGATGAAGCCCAGGTGCTGGAGAAGAGACACAGTACGAAGAGCGGCAAGTCTGGCCTCCTGTGGAGACTGACTCCTGATGAGCCAGTCGTCCAGGTTTGGAAAGACAAAGATGCCCTGGTTTCTGAGATAGGCCACCACCACCGCCAGGCATTTGGTGAAAACCCTGGGCGCGGAGGTTAGGCCAAATGGAAGCACCCTGTACTGAAAATGCTTTCCTCCCACTACAAATCTGAGATATTGTCTGTGGTCTGGATGAATGAGGATGTGAGTATAAGCATCCTTTAGGTCTAAGGAGCATAGCCAATCTCCCTGCTAGAGGTAGGGCAGCAGTATTCCAAGGGTAAGCATCTTGAACTTTTCCCTCTCCAGGAACTTGTTGAGATTTCGCAAGTCTAGGATGGGCCTGAGGCCTCCTGTCCTTTTTGGTACCAGAAAGTACCTGGAATAGAAGCCTGGTCCTATCAGGTGGTGAGGCACCGGTTCCACCGCCTGCTCATGTAGAAGACTTGCCAACTCCTGAAGGAGGAGGTTCCTGTGCAGAGGAAGTCTTGGAGGCTCCTCTGGAAAATAGGAGGGAGGTAACTGGTTGAAGTGGAGCAAGTAGCCTTTTTGGACTATGCTCAGTACCCAGGTTCCCCTGTTATGGCTGACCATCTGTGGGCGTACAGTGTCAGCCGTCCTCCTGTGCTGAGTGGAGCCAGCTGTGGGGGAGAGGCTATGCAGTGGGAGTCAAAACCCCGCTCCCTGCTGTGCAGGAGCCGGAGCTGGTGGCTTGGGGGTTTTCTGCCTACGGGGCCCATGTCCCTGCCCCTTGGCCTGCTGACCCTGTTGGGGAGCTGTAGAGGCCTGGAATTGAGGATAGGATTTGTAGGCAGAGGCCTTCCTTGGGTAAAAGGGCTTTTTCCCCGAGCCCTTCTTCTTCTGAGCAGGGGCAGAAGTCTTCCTGGACAGCCTTGTCCTGGTGAGAGTCTCAGTCTCGATTTCTGCAGCCTTTTCAGCCATGGGTTTGCCAAAGAGGTTCTCACCCCGGCAAGGGACATCGACCAACTTGTCCTGGACCCATGGCTCGAGGTCCGATGACTGTAGCCAGGCCTGACGACGTGCACCGATGCCGGCTGCTGCTACTCGGGCCGAAGCCTCAAAGCCATCATAGGCTGCTTGAGAGATAAACTTTGAGCACTCTCGAATCCCCGATGACAAAGCTTTGAACCTCTGCAAAGATTCCTAGGAGAGGCCAGCAGAGAACCCGGCAGTCTTCTTTGCCAGGTCTCGGAGGTACATGCCCATGTACAGCTGGTAAGTCTGGACACGGCAAGCTAGCATTGAGCCTTGGAAGCACTTTCTACCGAGGGCATCCAGGTTCCGGGCCTCCCTGCCGGGGGGCACCGAGGAGTGCATCTTCTGACTCTTCAGACGATGCATGGCCGATTCCACAACCATGGAGTGGTGCGGTAGCTGTGCCTTCTGGAACCCAGGGCTTTTACGGACTCAATAAATGAAATCGACCTGTTTGCTGAGAACCGGCGCCGAGGCCGGTACCTCCCACATACGGAAGAGGAGCCGTTCCAGCATCAGAGGAACCGGTACAGTAAAAGCCTCCTTCGGTGGAGACTCATACTGGAGGGCCTCGAGCTCCTCGGCTTGAGGCTCCTCCTCGGGATCCGCGAGGAAGGCCAAGGCCTTGGCCATGTCCCTCACGAAGTCCGAAAACCGGGTATCCTCTGGGGGGGGGACCTTCTCCAAGGCTCGGACTCCGGCGAGTCCGATGGGACGCACTGGGTCCGGAAAGTGTCCGGGGACTCCTCGTCCTCCGTTTCCCACCCCAACCTCTCCAAGGAGGAATCGAGCGGCTCCGGTTGGGCGGGGACCAATGCCATCCGCCCCGACGCCGGGACTACCGCCGTTGACGACCTCGGCCCCATACGGGAGGCCGAGGGAGACCTTGGCCGAGGATCGACTTGAGATCGCATGGACTCGAGGATCGGCTCGGCCTCTGGGGTTGACTTGGACGTCGAGGTTCCAGTGGTCAGGGCAGATGCACCAGTCAGACCGGCGATCAACACCCGCCGCTGTTCCATGAAGGCAGCCAAGCTGCTCTCCAAGGCCGTCAACCTGAGACTCAGCTCAGGAGAATCAGCAGCCCCCGACTCAGCCCCCGATGGTATCGGGGCCGACGTCGGCTCTCCCGGAGGAGAGTCCACGAGGACAACAGTACTCACATGGCTCGGGGACTCCGGCTCCACACGAGGCAATTTGGAAGGCCTCTTCGGCTCCGAGGAACCGGGACGGCGGTCGGGGCTATGCGACCTGGCCCTCAAGGGACCAAGAGCGTCCACCAATGCCGCCCTCGTGGGTTTCTTCTTCCTTTTGTGTTCCCATGAGGGAGACCCTAACTCAGAGGAGCCCCGATGATGCTCGGAGTCGGACTCCTGAGACGTCGAGGCCTCTGATGAAGTCCGGGCCCAGCCGGACGCAGAGTCAGAGAAGATCCTTTCTTGTTGATGTTGACGGCTCCTCAGCACCTTAGAGGACATTTTTCCACACGGGCCACAGATCATCGGGTCATGATCGGGCCCGGGGCACCAGAGGCAGCAGTTGTGTGTGTCGGTGAGAGACATCAATTTCTTACACCGATCACACTTCTTGAACCCGCTGGCAGCCATTAGGGAAAAAAGGGCCCCTGCAAGGTCAAAAGACCTGGCTGCCAGTGAAAAAAAAAAAGCGCGAACGCTAGTCTCGAAGGACAAAAAACGAAAAAATAGCTCCGGGCTCGATACTGGTGTACCGTGCCCAGGCGGGAAGAGGAACCAGCGTCAAACCGGCAAAATAACCACAAATTCTTCAAAGAAAATCAACTTTTAACTGGGTGACCAAGACACACGTCCATCGGGCTCCGTGGAAAAAAGAAGACTGAGCAAGATTGCACCCTTGGGCGGGAAGATGACCACGCATGCGCGCTGCATTCCCAAAGGCTTTCTTTGAAAGCTGGGGAAATACTCCGCACGAGGGTTCCGTCGGCCCCGACGTCACCCATATGTGAGGACTGACTTCCTGCTTGGTCCTGGAGTAATCCTTAATCTGTTTCTGCTTTTTGTTTTTCAGAAGATTCATATTTTTGGAGCATGGTGATAGATGATTTTCCTGTGAGTTGCAATTAACCTTTCTGCCATTCCATCAGAGTATTGTTGTCCATATGATTTCTTTGTATAACTACAATAGTTTCCGCAGTTTCCTATGCAAGCACTAAAAAACATTTTACTCAATGCAGTGAACTAATGGCATGCAAATTACAACTGCATTAAAAAATGTGTGCAAATAAAAACTGCACACTACTGTGGTAATGTGCCAGAGTTTTCTGCATCGAGCAGAAGTCTTTTCAATACGGAGATCATTCATGTTTAGAAAATGTATCTAGAATGATTATTTTCTATTTTTCATATAAAGGATAATGCATACTGATGGTTGTATACCCTGCTGATGTCACCATAATAGTCCTTACACTCAGGGATGGCTTAAGAGGTGAGAAGAGAGCCGAAACATAAGGGCACAAAAAGCCTGTCTCATAGGGTCACCAGATTTTTTTCAGGCAAATCTGTGACACATATCTGAAGTGTGAGAGGAGGGAGGGAAGGGATACCTTCGTTTCAGGTTTAAGCAATAAGGCATGAAGGAGGGAAGAGACATCATTACCCTGTCCCCCCAATCCATCCCATGACAGCAATACTATCACTTCAAAGCAGACAAATCGACAAATAAATAGAAACAGTGATGCATTTCCCCCGTACTGTGCAAAATGGAAAGATAATAGATGCTAATTTTAAAAACAGACATATTCAAATCACTAAATTGAAAATACAATTTCTTTTTTAGCCCCTTTGTCCAAACTGCTGGAATCAGAGACCAGGAGGATGTCAAACAAGTGGCAGTTGGGAATACAGCTTTAAAACTGGGGACATCTGGTAACTTTATTGTCTCACTGGCTCTACCCTTCACACAGCGGGAGCTTTCTCCTTTTCTTCCTGCCACTGTGTGCTTAATTCTTCAAAGCAACCAAGAAAAGCAGGAGTATCAAGCACGGGACGGTTTAAGTAGCTTTATTAAAAGAAACCCTGACGCGTTTCAGCTGTGAAGCCTCCTTCAAGGGATGCAAGCCTAAAAAATAAACAGAAATATTAAAAGCAATACTAACAATATATAATAATAAATACAGTAAATAGTCATATAATAAAAGATAAAGGAATAAATATAAATCTAATAAAAGTCATAAATACAATGTAGAAAGTTAAAATTATATGTCAACACTTAACGTAACATAAACAGAGAGTGGAACAAGGCTGAGATAGTATATGAATGTGGCATAATGAGATACTGGATATAATGTGCAAAGCTTTGCAAATAAAACAGCAAACATATCAAACAAATTTAACCAATATTTGGTGAGCATTGCCTATGTAATGACATCCATAATAAAAGCTATGGAAAAAGCATGTGTGTAAGAACTGGTTGTACAACTACTAAAACAGAGGAGGACAAACCAGTCTGTATACAATGAGGACACTTACTTAGGTTGCTGCTAACTTTGATAATTCCTGTACAATGTGTAAAACTCCAGTGATGAGAAACAGGAGCAAATGGTATGAATGTATTGCGAGTGGAATAACATGGATACATAACAAATCTAGTTAGACCAAAGGTAAAAAGAGAAAACAGAAGACTTGCCTTTCTCACTGAGCGCTGAACTTCAGGACGCTAATAAAGTGAAAAAGCTGAATAAAGAATCAACGTCTATTTAAGGAGTAGTGGGACTTTGGCGTCAAGAAAAGATCAGAGTGCAAAGTTGGGGAGGTAATGAAACATTCTTTGACATCTAGTGACCAAGGTGTAACCATTGTCATAAGCTATGCATTGGAACTATCTTCCAGATGATTACTACAAGAGTGGGGACATGGCATACTTGGTGTTCCACACTAAGGGGTATGTTTACTAAACCAGGCTAACGGTTAACCCGGGCTATCTGCAACTAGGTCCCATTGAATAATATGGGATTTAGTGGCAGATAGCCCGGGTTAACCGTTAGCCCGATTTAGTAAACATACCCCTAAGTATTGCATAATGAAACCTTCTCTAAATATGCCATAAGGTTATGCATAAAAGGAACCGTTCATTAAATATATCATTAAGCCCGGACATAATTGATAACTATGGCTTCTGCACTAAAGAGATAGCATAGGAGTGAAAATACACGTTTGTACTTCGTTACAAATTTCAAACCATATTGTAAAGTGATTGTAGGTTTAGCAAAAATGAGGATAGGTGAAAAACGTGTACAAATCTTGTAAACAATGGAAATGCATAATCTACCTCTGATCAAAATAATATGTATTAAAATAATGAAATATAACAACAACAACAACCCTATAGTGTAGAAAAAAATAATAAAGCTGGGGTACCTACCCAAAGAGCTTATCAATGCTCACCAAATATTTATACCCGAAAGTCAAAACAAAAAACAAACAAGGGGACAAATTGCTCAAAAAGAGAGTAAGAGATCATACTGTATGCCTGCAGTATTGTAATCTCCCCCATAAAAACAATCATAAAAACACTACAATATCGGTGCGATTCAAAATCACTATCAAAATTTGTGTCATATTGCCTGTGGGACTATATATATTTAGGACTCCAAGTAAAGGGTACCTACCTGAAGAGCTTATAGATAGTTGAGATAAAATTGGAATTATTTAAAACTTATATCTAGAGGGAATAAATAAACAGATTTAAGATATAAATAATTAACTAAAAGTCATATAACAAATTAAATATAGAGAGTTAATGGGAGCCAAGGGGTCTTCACCAACAAAACAGTAGACAAAGGTATCATGCGCACACTCTGCAAAGGAATTAAATACAAGGCATAAGTTTATAAAAAAATATATAAAATACAAGGAATAGGACTATAAAAAACTCTCCCATACTCAACGTGATAAAATATGTGACAGTCCTATTTACAAGCAGGACTGTATTAAAATCAAATTAGATGAAAACCTTGACACAAAACAATAAATGGAATGGTGATCAAAATAAAAAAAGGAAGGGTAAAAATGAGGGATTAAGACCATTAAAAAGATATGACCATTAAAAAGTAGTAAGCTGGTGAGACAGATGAATCAAGGAACTTGTATCACTTACATTTGCAAATCCTTTACGATTAGGTAAAACATACCAG